>CM066586.1:10085457-11325457 GCA_033816785.1 Picus viridis
CAGTTAAAGAAGGACATTGAGACACTCGAACGTGTCCAGAGAAGGGCAGCAAGGCTGGGGAGAGGCCTTGAGCACAAGCCCTATGAGGAGAGGCTGAGGGAGCTGGGATTGTTTAGCCTGGAGAAGAGGAGGCTCAGGGGAGACCCCATTGCTCTTTACAACTACCTGAAAGGTGGTTGTAGCCAGGAGGGAGTTGGTCTCTTCTCTCTAGCAACCAGCACCAGAACAAGAGGACACAGTCTCAAGCTGCACCAGGGGAAGTTTAGGCAGGAGGTGAGGAGAAAGTTCTTCACTGAGAGAGTCGTTAGCCATAAGAATGTGCTGCCCAGGGAGGTGGTGGAGTCCCTATCCCTGGAGGTGTTCAAGAGGGGATTGGATGTGGCACTTGGTGCCATGGTCTAGTCATGAGGTCTGTGGTGACAGGTTGGACTTGATGATCTTTGAGGTCTCTTCCAACCTTGGTGATACTGTGATACTGTAATTAAACTCCAGATAGAGCTTGGCATTATGGGAATGTCCAAAATTACCTGGGAAAAGTGATTCTGAAACACTTTAAAACATCTGAAGAAGTGAGCAGACCTTTGAAGCTGCTGCATATGATGCACTGATTTCACTTGAAAAAGACAAAATGCCCCATGCCTGAAAGCAATTTCTCTGTTCATCACAGATTGAACAAAACTCTGAGAAACCCATTTCCATGCTTAACTTCTCACACTTTGATTTCCTCTTTATTTTGGTAAATTTTAATGTGCTCTGCATTTATGTTAGATGAGAGTAGATTTGTATGGATTTTCCTTTTAGAGAAGTGCCACACAAAGAGAAATTAACCCTGAGCATGGAAAGGAATGATCAATACCCATCAGCTCCTGTTGCTGAGGAGCTGAAAGCTCTCTGGTATGTGTTGGTATGATCTGATCCTGGCCCACTTACTTAATTTGTGATTTTTTTCTGAAGAAAGAAAAATATTAAATTAAGTGTGTGTATTTACTTAGGAATCAGGATTAATATACATCACTGATTGACTGCACTCTGCAGCTTATGGTATTTTGAATGTCTTCAGAAGTTTGAACCAAAAGTCTGTGTGCTGAATGACTTATGCAAATATTGCACTAGAATTTACTTTCTAAGCTATTCAAACAGAAAAGACTAATAATGTTCTTATGCTACTTCTGTCAAAACCTTTGTTCTTCAAAAGAAGCAATACAAAAATAATTTCCAGACAACCAGCTTGGTGTCCCAGGATCACCATCTCTCTCAGAAGATAAGGAGCTCAGCACTGATAGAAAAATACACTTTCACTAATCACAGTCACAGAATCATGGATGTTTCCCACTACTCCAGCAACACGTTAATCACAGGTTCCAGCCCTAAATTCCTTGGTAGTCTATGAGATGAAAGACAAGCACAGTTAATGCTGTTGGACATGCTGTGGGCTTAGTTACCTACGTGACTTTCTATCAGAGCTAGTGTATATTGGGAAAGTTAAGAAGAAAGAAATAGTTGGAGGAGCAAAAGCAAGGAAGGACAAGGCAGCTCATCTCCACACTGAGACATAACAGTGAGCTGCAGGCAGACAGTTAAGAGGTGTCACATGGGACAACTGGAAGAAGGACATGAACGTGTGAATAACCCTGTGAGAAGAATTGTTCCACTTATACACAAGGATTGGCATGGATAAAAGTAAAAACGTTTATGGGTGAGGTGGCTGAGGATCAGTAAGTCCTGTGAACAAGGGGAAAACTCAACTGCAAAATGAGTCTTTTTAAAGAGAACATTTGAATAAAGTGAGTAGAGTAGAGTAGAGTAGAGTAGTAGAATAGAATAGAATAGAATAGAATAGAATAGAATAGAATAGAATAGAATAGAATAGAATAGAATAGGATTAACCAGGTTGGAAAAGACCTTTGAGATCATCAAATTGCTCTCAGAACTTCAAATGCATTGGCTGAGGAATGAGAGAAGACAAAAGTCCCCACAGAGGTTGCAATCAAGATGCTGATGTTCATGTGGTAGGAAGCAGAATGTATTAAAAAGTCTTGCAGAAGCTGAAGCATGAAAAGTTGAGAACTTGACCGAGTTTTGATGAAAGAAGAAAGCTCAGTTCCAGCACAAGAGTGCTACCACCCTCTCCTATGTGCATAATTAATAGAGAAGAGAGGGGAAAGATAATGACTGCACTGTAGTTAAGGGTGACTGGAAACGCAGGCGAGTGTCATTGAGGGGGACGGCTACTCAGAGATGAAAGCAGCAGTACCTCAGGAAGATTCTGCCTGGGTTAATGATGTATTTTTAAGCTACTGATGATTAGTTAGGTAAGGATCCATTTCCAAGCTCCAGTGGGTTAACCCCAGAGCTTTCCCCTCCTCGTTTTCTTTGCCTCTAACATAGTGTCTTCTCTCAAGCATTTATGTTGCTCTTCAGTTGGCCATTTATGCCTCACTTCCCTTCACTGACTTCTACACAGCCCAACCAGAATGCCACTGTCACAATCTCTGGGCAGGGAGGTGGCACATCAGCTCCAAAGCTATTAAAATGATATAAGTCCTGAACAGCAGGTTGTGAAGTTTGCCTTCATTACAGAGACCTTTCCCCAGCATCCTCTGAGTACTGCAAAAGTCCTGCAAAGAGCTCCCTAAACGAGGCACATTCTGGAACACTCTGTTCCACAGTATGAGCAGGAATGAGGAGATCTACAAGTCATAAAGAACCTTTAAAGGCCATTTTTCAAAGTGTGAACTGTGACAGCTCAGAAGAACACATTATGCCTGTGTTGTTTCAAGGAAAAGAAAGTCATCTGGTTCGTGGATGGAACAGTAGATGGCCAAAAGGGTGATGACTCTCAAAAGGCAGAGTCTACCGAAGTGGGTAAATGTAGGGCTGGGTGTGGTTGTTCTCTTGCATGTGTTACACACTCAGACTCACCCGACAAAGAAGCCACAATGCATCCTACAGCAATATGAATCACACAGAACCACAGAATGTCAGATTGGAAGGGACCCAAACCTTTCTAAGTAGTAGCCTAGTTGAAATGAGACGGCCCAGCACCCTGTCAAGCTGAACCTTAAAACTGACCAGTGCAGGGGAACCCACCACTTCCCTTGGAAGATTATTCCAATATGCCACTAGCAGCCCCTACTCTTTATCAGTGATGTGTCTTTGGTTAAGGCATTTACCCATATAGCTGAAAAAAATGCCTTCCCATGCTCTTTCACCTAAAATAATTTGATCCTATGTCTTCTAATTTCCTGGACACCCCTAGCTAACAGGTTAGAGTAAATCCTGGGGATGTGGATGTTTACCTCACCGTTGTCCCACTAAAGTAATTCCTGAAGTATTTACAAATATCACATCATCAAAGCAATGACTTGCCATGCTTTGGCAAGCAATCAGAAAAGCTATGCAGTTCTTAATTTTACCCCCTCGGGGTTTGATTAAACTACAAAGTTGAAAAGTGTCACTAATCACAGAATGCCAGGGGGCTGGAAGGGACCTCAAGAGATCATCCTGTCCAAACCCCCTGCCAGAGCAGGATCACCTACACCAGATCACACAGGAATGCATCCAGGAAGGTCTTGAATATCTCCAGAGAGGGAGACTCCACAACCCCCCTGGGCAGCCTGTTCCAGTGCTCCATCAACCTCACAGGGAAAAACTTTTTCCTCATGTTTCCATGGAACTTCCTATGCCTCAACTTCCAACCAGTATCCCTTGTCTTGTCATTGGGCATCACCGAGCAGAGCCTGACCCCAGCCTCTTGGCATTCACCCTTTGCATGTTTATAAACATTAATGAGGTCACCTCTCAGTCTTCTCCTCTCCAAGCTAAAGACTCCCACCTCCCTCAGTCTCTCCTCATAAGGAAGGTGTTCCACTCCCTTAATCATTTTTGTGTCTCTGCGCTGGACTCTTCCAAGCAATTCCCTGAGGTCCTTCTTCAACTGAGGGGCTCAGAATTATAATATTCCAGATGCAGCCTCACCAGGGCAGAGTAGAGGGGGAGGAGAACCTCTCTCAAACTACTAACCACAGCCCTTCTAATCCCCTCCAGAATAGTGTTGGCCTTCTTGAACACAAGAGCAAGCTCTAAAGCTTCTCTCTTGTGGTCACAGTCCATTTCTTACATCGTCCATTTCTTACATCATCCATCAGCCAGTGATAACTACAGTTCCTTCTGTTCACTCCCCAGTGCCCCACTTTTGGTTTGTATACTTTACATAGTCATTTAAACATGAAATGTGAATTAGTTGCTTTTCCTCACTTTTTTATCATTTGATTAAAAGGTTAATCTTCTGAAAAGCACTCTATTGCTCAATCTCTACACAAGAATAAAAAATAGCTTGAACCATTTTTGCAACCTATCAAGACAATTGGTTGTCATGTCCTTGCATTTCCAATAATTTCCAAATTCAGTTTCCTATCAGATGAAAAAATGCAAGTGCATGAGGGGAAGTGAAAGAGCAGGTTAAAAGACTTTAGAGCCCAGCTGTGCTGTAGAAATGCCTTCACCACATCATAGATTTTGCTCCCCATATTCTCCGAAGGGGAACTTGAATTTGTGTTTGTCAGTGACTGAAATCCATAGCTGTCAAAAAGTGGAGGAACTTCACTTATTATGACAGTGGAAGAGCTGGTTTGTACAGACAGACAAAGCTTGGAGACTCCAGCCAGGATCTGTATAGATCTATTAGCACACCAGGTTTTGATTCAACGAAGCTTCATCTCAAAACAAGGATTGGACTCCACTGGCAAAAGACAGCTCAGCTAAAAGTTTGTAGGCAGCTAAGTTGGTCTTACATGAACACATACAGGTACAGCAACTGTGTGCTGAGACAGGCACGGTGGTGACAATGACTTACAGCACTGGAGAAAGCAGGATCCCAGCAGCAGCACTCACTCATGTGACTGCTCAGGCTGCATTTTGCAAGTCACAAAGACACCTCATCAAGCAAAGATCCAAGACCTGAACTTGCTAAGTGTGTCCAGAGCAGCCTGGGACACACAGCTGACGGCTGTGCCTGAAGGGACAGGGTAATTACCCATTCCACTTCATTCCATCAAGTTTATTCACATCCTACAGTCCCACCAATGTCTTTTACAGGTCGAACCACAAAAACCTAGCAGACAAAGAGTTTCTCTAGCAACTGACAGTTGAGATAATTAGTCTTTTCAACTTCTGAAATGTCATTATTTCCCTGGCTTGAAATCACTCTTGATGTGCTACATTTAGAACAATCCTTCCACCATGGCGCCTTACAGCCCACCACATCATCTGCATTACCTTTATTCAGTACACAGCCTGACTTTGGTGGGTTTTCCATAGCCCTCACTCCCATGCACAAATAGCCATGAGATGCAAAGCCAATGTATAAAAACTAGATAGCTGTCATAGGAAAAAAAAAATAGAATTAACTATTGAAATTTATGCTGAGGTTTCAATACCAGAAACATAGCACTGCAGGACATGGTTTAATGGCCATGGTGGTGTTGGGTTGATGGTTGAGCTTAATCTTAGGTGTCTTTTCCAACCCAAACAATTCTATGATTCTACATTATACATCAACAGGATAAATATAACAAGAAAGGTACATGAAACCTGCAAACTGGGAAGAGCACCTTAGCTGCAGCCAACCTTTCGGAAAATAGAAAAATCTTTAGGAGATGGATGCAGCAGGGATTTAGATGTCTCTCTGTGCTTCCCTGCACAGAAAGAAGGAAGGCAATATCTAAAAAAAGCCTAAAACATTGAAAACATTTGTCAAAAAAGTCCTCCATGAGGTAATTGTTTTTCTCTCAGTGAAAGCCGCAACCTGTTCAGAGCACCACTGATCGTATGAGGCTGTCACTGGATAAACTCTCAGCTCAGTCAGGATGATGCATTCCTGCCTTTCTCACCTTTCACTGCCTCTCGGTAAGCAAGCTAAAACTCCAAGCACTGAATGCCCAGGGAAGAGGAACCAGAGACAGCTCTTCAGATCCCTGCTGTGCCCCTGCTGCTGGGGACAGTGCCCACCATCATGTCTCCACCACAGAAGAGGCTCTGCCTGCTGCTGTTTGCTTACAGCACTGCCTATCAATGGTCTCTCAGTCATCATCACAGTATCACAGTATCACTAAGGTTGGAAGAGACCTCGAAGATCATCAAGTCCAACCTGTCACCACAGACCCCATGACTAGACCATGGCACCAAGTGAACGGTGACTCCACCACCTCCCTGGGCAGCCCATTCCAATGGATTCCAATCATCTTGTCACCAGCCTTACTGTGTCTTCTTTAGAACATGAATTTGCATTGGCAGTGAAAGAGCAAAGAAACCTTTCACACAAGATTCCTTCATTTACTACCAAGAGAAGGTGAGCCATTGCTACTGTTACCTTTAATTAGAACATCCCTTTACAAGAGCCTACTTTGTTCAAAGTTTAAGACAGAACAACAGCATCGTTCTTTATTAGAGGTAAGAGAATGGCAGTGCAGAGTAGTGCCTGGAAGAAGAGAGAGCCTCTTGACAAAGTAGAGAGAAGTAAGAGCCAAAGGGGCATCAAATATATGGAGGTTGTAAGAAATGCAAAGGGAATTTAATATTACTGTATGACAAACACAGTCTACATCTATTCAAATATTATATGAGTCTGTCATTCCTCTTAGAAGGAACAGGCTATACATAGGTAACTTTCTAAAAGTTCTCAAGGCAGAAAACAACAGTGACAAACAAAATCCCTACCCTGTCAGCAACAGCACAGCCAATGCATATAGCCTGCTTGAGTACCTGGCAAGTAATTGAGGCATTTTAGTGTATCAAAAGATTGCCTACAATAAGACATTTGCAGGGCATGCAAGGTGACCACAACTCTGATAGCCTAAAATTCAGCATCACTGCATTGGGAACCAAAATCCTGGAGGAAGCACTGCAGAACAGCCTGCAGGGGAGGTGTTGTGTCACTGACTTCACACTTGCCAGTGGAGGACTACACCTTGGCTAGCAGAAGAGCCGTCAACTGCACCGCTGAAACTTCAGTCAAATCTTCTGTCTCACACACTGGAATCCAGCTGCAACCCTGAGAGCTTTTCACAGTCCTAAAGACAGGACAAGCCAAACTAGCCCAAGTGATTCACAGAGGAGCCAAGAAAATCAAGTGCTTGGAGTATTTTGCTTCATCAAACTAAACCCCACTTGAAAAGTAAATGATGGATCATTCTGGGAGAAGACCTGGTTGAGATTCAGCACACACTGTGGGCAAAATGGGAGGCTTGAGGAGAGGTTGTCTTGGCAACATCATGTGATTCATATTTAGAGATAAAAACACTCTCCAAAGCTAACTTCACGCAGATGACAGAGATAGGAAAAAAACTAACCAAAAAACCCCGAGGTAGGCATTTGTAATACCTTCACAGCAGAAAGCACGGCCTTCTGCCAGCTACCCCAATGATTTTGAGACTGTTTCCTTCAGGTGCTGATGGTACAGCCAGTGATTTTAACTGCTTCAAGTGACATGTAATTTCCTTTGCAAATAGTCTCCTCAGAGGTGATTCTGATGAGATGGGCAGGAGAACCCATGGAATGCCAGCAGGCATTTGTCAGGTCACCAGCATGCACAATGTACAGCAGCATGGTGACACCAGAGTGCTCTGTGATGGGTTCCATCAGGAACAGTGTGGCCAGCAGGAGCAGGGAGGTCATTCTGCCCCTGTACACTGCACTGGTTAGGCCGCACCTCGAGTACTGTGTCCAGTTCTGGGCCCCTCAGTTTAGGAAGGATGTTGACTTGCTGGAACGTGTCCAGAGAAGGGCAACGAAGGTGGTGAGGGGCTTGGAACACAAGCCCTATGAGGAGAGGCTGAGGGAGCTGGGGTTGCTTAGCCTGGAGAAGAGGAGACTCAGGGGTGACCTTATTGCTCTCTACAACTACCTGAAGGGAGGTTGTGGACAGGTGGAGGTTGGTCTCTTCTCCCAGGCAGCCAGTACCAGAACAAGAGGACACAGTCTCAAGCTGCACCAGGGGAGGTTTAGACTGGATGTTAGGAAGAAGTTCTATACAGAGAGAATAATTGCCCATTGGAATGGTCTGCCCAGGGAGGTGGTGGAGTCGCCATCATTGGAGATGTTCAGGAGGAGACTTGATGGGATGCTTGGTGCCATGATCTAGTTGTTTGGGTGGGATGGATTGGTTGATAGGTTGGACGCGATGATCTTGAAGGTCTCTTCCAACCTGGTTTATTGTATTGTATTGTATTGTATTGTATTGCATTGTATTGTATTGTATCTGCTCAGTCTACCCAGGAACCTTCTTCCAGCAGTCATGTCTCAGGTCAGGAACTCCCATCCCTAATCATGCTTAGTAAATTGCCTTGCTGCTATAACATTTGGCCTCTCACTTCCTCGAAGTTTTTCTTGTTTTGCCTTAGAGGAACACAGGAAATGCCCAACTCTACATACTGCTACTTTGTGAACTTTTGCCAGGCAAATGAGAACACAGCAAAACCAGAATGGCCTCAGTTATTTGTCTCTTTTCAAACTTAAATAGCAACTAATGGCAGGAGAGGAAAATTAAAGGGAAATAAAACCTACAGCTCTCTGCATTTGTTTTCCCTCTAAAACTTCAGGTTTTGTCAGCAGATGACTTGTGTTCAGCTTAAAATTCCACATGAAGTTGACTGCAGAAGAAGAAAAACCAACAAGCACTTCACCAACTTCTGTCATGACACTTCAGTTTCCCTTATCTTCTGGGCTTCTTTCTCTTTCCTTTTTCAGTGTCTGAGATTGCAGAATCACAGAAACATTGAGGTTGGAAAAGGCCCTCAGGATCACCAAGTCTGAACAGTAACCCTACTCTGCAATGTTTACCCTAAACCATATCCCCAAGCCAAACCACCACAACCAAACCACCCTTAAACATATCCAGGGTTGATGACTCTACCACCTCCCTGGGCAGCACATTCCAATGCCTGACCACTCTTTCCATGATTTTTTTTTGTCCTAATCTCCAGTCTAAACCTACCCAGTCACAGGTTGAGGCTGTTCTCTCTTGATCTATCACTTTATTACCTGTGAGAAAAGACCAGCATCAGCCTCTCCACACCATCCTTTCAGGTAGTTGTAGACAGCAATGAGGTCTCCCCTCAGCTTTCTGTTTCAAAGCTCAGCTTTCTGTTTCAAACTAAGCAGCCCCAGCTCCTTCAGTTGCTCATTGTAAGATTTATTCTCCAGGCCCTGCACAGCTTTGTTGCCCTCCTCTGCACTGGCTCGAGCACCTCCACATCTCTCGTGTAATGAAGTGCCAGCAGTCCTGCAGAGGCAGTTACAGCAGTGGTTTGAACAACATCCAAATGTTTTCCTCAAGCTGAAACACTTCTCTGACCTCATTAAAGTTTGAGTTTGCACTGTCTTCCAGCACTCCTTAGCTGCCACCCACCCACAGTCCTGTTTGCCAGTCAATGGGTTGCTCATCACCTGGCACTGTAAGGACACTGAGGAGTGCCACCCTGTCAGCTCTGACATTCACTGATCTGCATTTTAATCGTGAACTAATAACAACTTCCCGATTACCATTTTCCTCTAGATCATTAAGCCACATAGCTTAAGACACTCCCAACTCTTTGTAACTTGACAGCTTCAACCACTTCTGTCTCATTGGCACTTTCTATATCCCCACAGTGCTTAATCTCTCCTCTCTATTAGCCTCTTGAATAGCCTCTTGAGGCAACTACTGCTGAAATTTGAAGAATGGTAGCAAATTGGTGTAGAAGATTGATTTAAACACGGGCAACATCTTCATCAGATCTTTCACTCTGTGAATAGCAGACATTCCTTAATTCCCCCTAATAATCATTCTTCATACCACTCTGGAGAGGTTCACTGCTCCCTCATTCCCAGGCTCAGCTGAGCACTACAGACAGGCAGTTTTTCCATCAGGCAGGCAGCCCACTTTCAAAAGCAACCTTTAGACTAATTTCACCCTTTTGACATGAGTCTCTTTTTTATTGGCTATCTCACTTTTTTCAGCCCTAACTTTTAGCACTCCTATGCTAACAGACGGCACACAATACTTCCTTCAACAACAAGAAGTCTAACACTTTTACAAAGGTAGTCTTTTCTCCACAGGAACGAACAGGTGGGCACACCAGAAGGATGCAACAATTGCCTTTAACTGGCTGGCAATAAAGGATGATCCTAAATACTTGCTGCTAATGCAGTGCAAGTCTCAGCTACAGCAAGCATACAAAAAGAAAGGTAAAGGCAAAGCTGCTATGTGCTTGAAAACCTGGAGGGGCTCCCAGGAGCTGGTACTGCTGCAGACACCACTGTGATTCGGCAGACACAGACACTGCCATGGCCTCACCCAGCATTTTTTCTCACTAACAGCCAGTAATATGCTTCTAACACTGGGGATGGTCACTGGGACATCCTCCCTAGCTCCCAGTCAGTCCTGCAGGAATGGTCCCAGCCCTGGAAAGCAGGGTGGGATTCCCTCCCATGGCCTGTGTTTCTCCTTTGCAGTGAACCAAAAGAGCAAAGTTATGTGAAAGGAAGGATTCATGACCTATGTTTCTCAGGCATCCAGATGTTTCATGATGGAGATACGCCTCATGGGACTCCCAAAAGACTCTAACCAGCTCACAAAGGGCTTCAGTACCCACAAAATTGCATCACTCATCCAGCCTCTGGATTTCCATACCAATAAGGGCTGCCATTTCTCTGTCACCCTTAGTTCTGGGTTCACTGAAGGGTTCTCAGATGAGCCTGTGTCAGCCCCATGTTGCCCTGGGCCAGCACTGTCACACAAATGCCTTAACTATACCCTCTGGACTAGGCATGGCTTTCAGGGATGCATAGAGAGGTGCAGCTTGAGGGATGAATCATAGTGCATGAGGAGAGAGGGACTGTGCAGAGAGCTTGGCTTAAGGGAGCACACAGGGGCAGGAACTGGAGCATTTGTAACAGTACTAATAGAGAAAAGCTGCTCAGCTGATAGGAAAGGAAATGTTTGTGCTTGCTGCAGACTCGGAAGTGAAACACTGGAACTGTGTTTCGAAAGAGCCATGCCAAAATACTCTTACATTTAGCTGATAAAAGCAACTATCACAGAAGAACCTATTGTCCTGGCAGAAGCTGCAGTTTTGCAGGGAGTTCCTCTTCCATGGGAAAATTGCTCAATCAAAAATTCCCAGTCAGCTCTGGAGAGCCTTTGAAATCTGGTCCCTGCCATTGATGGGTACATTACTCTGCCATCAGAGCCTTAAAAGGGCAAAGAAGATCCAAATCCACCCCTGCAATCAGCTGTGTAAATCTCAAGCCGGTGCACAAGGACTGGTGTACTTTATACAAAGCACAACTGTGGACAAGCTTTAGTTCCTTCTCCCCTGGTCCCCTTCTATAAACAGAAGAAAACTCTGATTAAGACTAAACAGGTTAAGTAGAATCCACTCCAAATGATAGTGGCTTATTTTTTTTTTTTGAAGCCTCCATTAATCATCAAGCTTTCTCATTGATTTTGGTATCATGGTAACATTCTACAGCTAGGAAGCCACAACTAATGAGGCTGCACTCTCTGCTTGGGCTCTCTGATACTCAGCTAAGGTTAGAGATGGGCTTCAGAGTCAGCTCTCCAGTCACCTTGTCACTCTCAGTTCACATGGGTGTTACTGCACACACTGCTCACTGGAATTACCACAATAATGTGGCATCACAAGTATCAGCCAAAACTTGTGGACTGCATTTACAGCATTTGAAGGAAATGACAATGTTCTTTCCTAAAATACCAATGTTTTGCTTGCACAAAGTAG
Organism: Picus viridis; assembly: GCA_033816785.1. Lineage (NCBI taxonomy): Eukaryota > Metazoa > Chordata > Aves > Piciformes > Picidae > Picus > Picus viridis. Next base: position 10,097,235 of record CM066586.1, read on the forward strand.
GAGTGAAAGGTCTTGAAATAAATAAAGCCCACTAATGATTTACCAAGCTACAAACTTTGGCAGACAGATTTTTCTTGCAGCACCTGTTAAGTGCCAACATTGTGTATGTATCTACAAGTTTTAATTAGACAGAGCATAAAACTGTCTCAGAAGTGTAAAACAAACAGAATATCATCAACTAAGATACACAGACAACATTTTTCTATCATTATCTGAGTGGGGTTTATTAACTGCTATTTAGGCAGTTGGACTAAATGATCCTTGTAGGTCCTTCCAACTGAACTCTTCTGTTCTGACTGACTTCTTTCTCACTCCTGTTCACTCCCCTCTTCTCCTGATCTGCTACTCTTCTGGAATTATGAAAAGAAATTACACATTTGAAACAGATTTGGGATGCAGAAATCACACTTAGTTAACCTAGGAGGAAAATGCTGAAGCAATGACAAATATGACACACCTGCAAATTTCACATATTTGTACTCATCCCACAAACAAGCAAAAATCCCAGTAAGGAAAACCAAAGACGCAGCAATATTCTTACTAATACTCCTCAACCAGGAAAAGGAGACCAGCTTCCACTTGAATAATTTGCTGTGTCTCATGCATCTTAAACCACAAGTGATATTTAAGTTTCATAATGTGAGCACCTAAACAGAGAATTAATTACCCACATAATCAGAGAATCAAAGCATGGTAGAGGCTGCAAGCGACCTCTGAAGATCATCTGGTCCAACCCCTCTGCCAAAGCAGGATCACCTAGGGCAGGTCACACAGGAGCACACCCAGATGAGTCTTGAAAGTCTCCAGAGAAGGAGACTCCACAACCTCTCTGGGCAACCTGCTCCAGGGCTCCAGCACCTTCACAATATGGAAGTTTTTCCTTCACGTTGAGGTAGAACTTCCTGGGTTCTGGTTTACATCCACTGCCCCTTGTCTGTCAAAGAACATCATTGAAAAGAGCCCGGCCCCTTCTTCTTGACACCCATCCTTTAGTTATTTACAAACACTAATAAGATCTCCACTTACTCTTCTCTTCTCCAGGCTAAACAGTCCCAGGTCATTCAGCCCTTCCGCTTCAGACAGATGTTGAAGTCTCTTCAGGATTTTCATAGCCTCTGTTGGACACTCCCTAGTATATCCCTGTCCTTCTTGAACTGGGGAACCCAGATCTGGACACAATCACAGAATCACCAAGGTTGGAAGAGACCTCACCAACCCCTCACTACAGGCCTCATGACTAAACCATGGCACCAAGTGCCATGTCCAATCCCTCTTTGAACACCTTCAGGGATGGCAACCCCACCACCTCCCTGGGCAGCCCACTTGATGGCTAATGACTCTCTCAGTGAAGAACCCTCTCCCCACCTCGAGCCTAAACTTCCCCTGGCACAGCTTGAGACTGTGTCCTCTTGTTCTGGTGCTGGTTGCCTGGGAGAAGAGACCAACCCCCTCCTGGCTACAACCACCCTTCAGGTAGTTGTAGAGAGCAATAAGGTCTCCCCTGAGCCTCCTCTTCTCCAGGCTAAACAATCCCAGCTCCCTCAGCCTCTCCTCGCAGGGCTTGTGCTCGAGGCTGACGCTCCCTCTTCCTGATAAGGTATGGAATGCTGAATTTAAATCTTGACTAGCCTTCAGTGGTAGGAAATCCCAACTGGACAGATTAAACAATGGCCCCATTCCGAGTGGAAGATCCTAAATATCAGCTGCCTTTAAAAGGGAAAGATGTCAATGCCTATAGAACTGCTCCACACTAATCCAGGAGATGAACCAGCAGTGTGTCAGCAGCCCTACAGCACTATATAAAACCCTGTGCAGAGTTATTTTATAGGGAAATGAACAGAATATGTTTTTATAGACTTCAGCTTTATGATTTATGGGCTATCTGCTCACTAAAGGTATACAATAAAGGAAAAGGATGTTTCCACTTTAGCAGACTCGTGAAACCAAAAGGTATGAAAATAAAGTGATCCCTGAAATCCAAATACATTTTTGCCTAATAAATATAATTTTTTTTTTTTTTTTTATTTTAAAGATATTTTTATGCACCCTGATACACTGCAATATATTATGGATTGCTTAGAATCTATTTAACACTAATATCCTGTGATCCTCTCTCCTAGGAAGGCACTGCAGACACTGAACATCCTTTTTCCAGTACATGGTGTTAAGGTTACTTGAGAAAAATAGTATAGAATAGAATTTACCAGGTTGGAAAAGACCTCTAAGTCCAACCTATCACCCAACACCATCTAATCAACTAAACCATGGCACCAAGCACCCCATCTAGTCTCTTCCTTCTCTTCTTAAACACCTCCAGTGGTGGTGATGCCACCACTTCCCTCGGCAGCCCATTCCAATGGCAAATCTCTCTTTCTGTGAAGAACTTCTTCCTAACATGCAGCCTAAACCTCCCCTGGCACAGCCTGAGACTGTGTCCTCTTGTTCTGGTGCTGGTTGCCTGGGAGAAGAGACCAACCCCCACCTGGCTACAACCTCCCCTCAGGTAGTTGTAGATAGCAATAAGGTCTCCTCTGAGCTGCTTGCTTTCCAGGCTAAGCAACCCCAACTCTCTCAGCCTCTCCTCACAGGGCTGTGCTCCAAACCCCTCCACAGCCTCGTTGCCCTTCTCTGGACACGTTCCCGCAAGTCAACATCTTTCCCAAGCCGAGGAGCCCTGAACTGGACACAGGACTCTAGGTGTGGCCCAACCAGTGCTGAGTACAGTGGCAGAATGACTTCCCTGCTCAGGAAACACGGATCCAGAACATCACAGATGTTCTTTGCTATCCTAACCAAGACTCTAGATTAACCCTCTGTTCTAGTCCCTTTGAGTACCAGCATTGCTTGTGTACTCAGGTAAGGCAGGGAGAAAGCCATAAATACATCAGGCCTCACACAGGAAGAGGGTTATTTGCCAGCATTAATGGTGGCAATTTTGTCTTCTTCAACATACATTATTGATAGTACTTTAAGCAGTTTAAGCTTCAGGTTCAAACACTTGGTCGAAAAGCAACATACAGAGTTGACAAGATGTTACAGTGTGTTCCAAATCCCCCTTCTCCCATCTCCATCAGTGAAGGTTTGGATGGGGAAAGACAAAGGCACGACATTGCCTTCCAAGGTGTGAAATTGCCTGGGGACAGGCAAATTCCCAAAATATTTTTTTCTCCCCAATCCCCTTTCTCCCCCAAACCTGGAAACTTCTCTGTTTTCTCACCTTTCACCATTGTCTCCAAACTTTGCCACTGAAGTATGAAAGTTTCAATTCATATTTATTTTGGTTGCTCTGATCCTATCACTGGGGGGGGAAAGGCAAACCAACCCCAAAACACTTGCAAAAATATTCCAGACAAGTATAATGTAGAAACTGAGGAAGTTTTGCGCTCATTGCTATGTGGGGAAAGGGAAATGACAAATCTTGTTTGCATTCCTACTGCTGGTTGTAGTTAATTACGTATTTAGCAGCATTGGCACCTCAGGTCAGCCATTAGACCCCTAAGGGAATTGGCAAGCATAATCTGGCTGCATGTTAGGAGTTATTACACAAATAATTTAAGGTATGAACTATGAAATCACCCCAAATGTGGCAAAAATTAATGTGAGACACAGGAACCCTGGCATCAGATGTCAGCCACTGCAGGGAGGACACTGAAGCAATGTAACTGCCTTGAGGAGCAGTTGTATAGGTAATGGTGCAGAAATACCACAGAATCACAGCCTGCACTGGGTTGGAAGGGACCCTTGAAGGTCATCTTGTCCAATTCCCCTGCAGTCGGCAAGGACATCTCCAACTAGACCAGGTTGCTCAGTGTCATACACATTCTGTTAAACAAGGCCCTCCTTGCTTTCAGAGATGAGCCTGGTCTCCTAGGAGGCTGAGTGAGTCACACCCCAGCTCCTAACTGGGGGTAACAAAACAGAAATTTGCCTTTCTCTTGTCCCAGATCCCCAGGCTCATTCACTGTAGAGCAGTTCTCTCCCTGAGGGAGAAGCTTCACACTTTGTTCCAGGTCGCTGTGTGAAATTCACAGGGAAATGACTGACAGCTGTGCTGTCAAAACTCCGGAGAGTAAGAATCAAGGGACTGGCAGGGCTGGGATGAGCTCTGGCTAAGAGAGCATTCTGCCCCCAGTGAGACAAAGTGCTTAAGGTGCCTATTTTAATAATCAAAATGTTTAGGGTCTTTTAAAGACCAGTTATTGTCTGTCATACCAAGAGAAGCCATAACATTAATGGATATTGGCTTACACTCCCTGTAACTTCTGCAATTTCATTTTGATGTGACATTTACAGATTATTCTCTGAGCAGTCTCAAAAGATGTGTGTGTTAGTTACAGAGATCTGCATTCTGTTTGAAAGCTCCAATTAAACTTCCTAATTAAAATCCTTAAGTGACAAATTCTAAGCCAGTGCTCTATAGATATAAAAAAGGAAGCCAATGAAGGGAGCAGCATGACTGTATGGGAGATCCAGAATCTAGCTGCCTGATGTAACTTCTGTTCCAGAGAATGTACAATATGTTAAGTTTTTAAAGCCATGGCAGTAACAAAACAAAACAAAACAAACTCAATTTGCTCTTCCAAACAGAAGAAATAATGCCAGGGCAGACAGTCATAGAATTCGACTCTTTGGCTCTGTCAGTTGCCTTTCAGATGGCGTACTCTAAACAGTCTGAAGTTTTGAATCCTATCTTCTGCAGTGCCACTGAGGGCTTCTGGCTCAAAACTGTATGAATTTCACCTATGAGTGGAAATGTTGTCTAGAACTATCCTTCTTACACTTCCATACTGTTGTTTCAAACAGTACCAATAAAAAAACAGATGCTTAGAAGTGTTCTCAAAGCTGCAGCTCAGGGCCAGCACCACGGTCAGTGCCTGTGAATGAGGGTACTGGTCCCTGTTGAACAGGTCAGCTTCTCATGCTCCTGCTTCATTTCTCCTCCTATTTCACACATTCAGAGACTGCATCCAGTTGAAAAGGATCTTCAAAGGTCATCATGTCCAACAGCCTAGCAGTGAGGAGGGACACCTCCAATTAGATCAGGTTGCCCAGGGCCACATTGAGTCTGATCTCTAATGTCTCCAGGGTTGGACCCTCAACCACATCCCTGGGCAGCCTGTTCCAGTATTTTACCACTCTCATTGTGAAGAATTTCTTCCTAATCTCCAGGGTCAGACCCTCAACCACAACCCTGGGCAGCCTGTTCCAGTATTTTACTACTCTCATTGTGAAGAATTTCTTCCTAATGTCCAACCTAAATCAACCCTGCTCCCATTTAAAACCATTGTCTCTAGTCTTATTGCTACAAGCCCTTCTAAATGGTCCTTCCAACTTTAGAATAGAATAGAATTACCAAGGTTGGAAGAGACCTTGAAGATCATCAAGTCCAACCTGTAACCACAACCTCACAACTAGACCATGGCACCAAGTGCCACATCCAGTCCCCTCCTGAACGCCTCCAGGGATGGAGACTCCACCACCTCCCGGGCAGCCCATTCCAATGACGAATCACTCTCTCGGTGAAGAACTTTCTCCTCACCTCGAGCCTAAACTTCCCCTGGTGCAGCTTGAGACTGTGTCCCCTTGTTCTGGTGCTGGTTGCTAGGGAGAAGAGGCCAACCCCTTCCTGGCTACAACCACCCTTCAGGTAGTTGTAGAGAGCAATGAGGTCACCCCTGAGCCTCCTCTTCTCCAGGCTAAACAGCCCCAGCTCCCTCAGCCTCTCCTCATAGGTCTTGTGCTCAAGGCCTCTCACCAGCCTTGTTGCCCTTCTCTGGACACGTTCAAGTGTCTCAATGTCCTTCTTAAACTGAGGAAACTTCTTAAACTTGTAAGCCTCCTTCAGGTAAGAGTGTAGGTGTCATGACTGCTGCAAGTCTTTTCAGACCTGTCAAGACTTTCCTATAACCTCTTCTGGAGCCACACCAGACACAGTTCTCATTTTAAGTTCACTTAGATGCTTGGTTGTTTTGGTTTTTGGGACAAGTTTCATAATCTAAATGACCAAAGCACAGCAGAAACTTCAGCATCATGTAATCCCTACTGACAAGATACAAAAACAGGAGAACATGAAAACATCAGACAAGCTCTCTGGGAGAAATAAGCTAAACCTCAGGCATCATGTAAGTTAAACCATGAGACTATTTGGGACTGTACTAGTTTAACACAGCCTTTTTCCTACAACACAAAAGTGAGGGAAAGTAACACACACACAAAAAAAACCCTGGACTGAGATAAAGAGATGAGATAAGATAAAAAGAGTTCAATATAAATGACATAACATGAAGCACAATCACCTCAGCCTATCTGCAGAAAGAGCACAGCAAAATGCAGACAAGCAGCAGCAAGCAGAAGCCAGCAAGCTAAACCCCAAGACAGGGAGCTATCCCCCATCCCTTCCCATCCACCTGCCATCCCGATGGAAAAACCAACACCCAAAACTCAAAAGCAGCAATTGGCACAGGAAGCCTTTCATGTTACAGTCTGAACTCCAAGCCCCACGGTGCTTTGCTCCAGACATCACTTTCATTTTGAAGCTGGCTCAGGCAGGATGGCTTTGGATAACAGCAGCAAGCATTCAACATAACCCACGACAGTGTCTTGACTAAATAACTGCTAGAAGACAAAACTGATCCCTAATTTTAAGTAACTTACCTTTCTCATTCTCACAAAGAAAAGTCTTCCCCATTTGTAATACAACACAAACAGATAAATTATTCAACCTAAAAAAATCTGACATTTAAGAAAAGCAGCCCAAAGGATGTCAGAGCCTGTTAGCTGCTGTAGCAAAGTTCATTGGGCCACCTAAAAAGAGCTAAATGGCCAGCACCAGAAGCTTCACAGGCACTTCAAAGCTTTTCCTCAAGGTAGCCAAACAATAAAATCACAGAATAAACCACACAACTTAAGCTTTTAACTCTCTTAAAAGCTTAAAAGTTGTCAGGCATGGAGCCCAAAGGTTATACAAAACTTGCACTGTTTTGTATGTTACACACACTATAAAACATTCCCCACAATTGGGGCCCATAGAAGCTGGTTATATATTTATTAAGGTAATGCAAGTTGAATGTGGTTCAGAGATGATATTTTCATAAAACCTTACAGGCTTCAAATTCCTCTGACTTTTCTCACCATGATGTGCAGCAAGTGTCTAAAAACACAGGAGCTGTGCTTAGGAACTGTGGCATTAAAACACTACACACACACACACAGAATCACCAAGGTTGGAAGAGACCTCAAAGATCATCGAGTCCAACCTGTCACCACAGACCTCATGACTAAACCATGGCACCAAGTGCCACGTCCAATCCCCTCTTGAACAACTCGAGGGATGGAGACTACAATTCTCCACAAAATTTTGAGCATTCAAGGCTTTGTGGATTTTTTTTCAATTGCAGTGCTGTCACCCTGGATATATCATGGGATATGCTGTCTAATGTCATGAATAAGCACACTGTGCAAATAAACACACCTCACTAATCTCAGTCTCTGAAACCTTGGAACAGCTTAAAGTACATGTTGGGGGAAAGTAAGAAATGTGCTTTCAAACAGATCTTAGGTCTCTGTCTACCTCCTGTTGTCATGGGAGAAGGAGATACAAGGGCCCCTTCTTGGCTTCACAGTAACAAATGGTAGAGACCTTTACATATAGAATAGAATAGAATAGAATAGAATAGAATAGAATAGAATAGAATAGAATAGAATAGAATAGAATAGAATAGAATAGAATAAACCAGGTTGAAAAAGACCTTTGAGATCACTGAGTCCAACCTATCACCCAATACCACCTAATCAACTAAACCATGGCACCAAGTACCCCATCAGGTCTCTTCCTAAACACCTCCAATGATGGTGACTCCACCACCTCCCTGGGAAGCACATTCCAATGGCCAATCACTCTGCCTATGAAGAACTACTTCCTAACATCCAGCCTAAACGTCTCCTGGCACAGCCTGAAACTGTGTCCTCTTGTTCTGGTGCTGGCCACCTGGGAGAAGAGACCAACCCCCACCTGGCTACAGCCTCCCTTCAGGTAGTTTTAGACAGCAAGAAGGCCTCCTCTGAGCCTCCTCTTCTCCAGGCTAAGCAAGCCCAGCTCCCTCAGCCTCTCCTCAGAGGGCTTGTGTTCCAAACCCCTCACCAACTTTGATGCCCTTCTCTGGACATGTTCCAGCAAGTCAACATCTTTCCTAAACTGAGGGGCCCAGAACTGGACACAGCACTCAAGGTGTGGCCTAACCAGTGCTGAGTACAGGGGCAGAATGACCTCCCTGTTCCTGATGCAGGCTAGGATGCCATTTCCCTTCTTGGCCACCTTGGTACACTGCAGGCTCATGTTCAGCCTACTATCAACCAGCACCCCCAGGTCCCTCTCTGCCTGGCCGCTCTCCAGCCACTCTGACCCCAGCCTGTAGCACTGCATGGGGTTGCTGTGGCCAATGTGTAGAACCTGGAGCTTAGATGTGTTCAATCTCATGCCCTTGGACTCTGCCCATCTGTCCAGCCTGGCAAGGTCCCTCTGCAGAGCTCTCTTACCCTCTAACAGATCAACTCCTGCCCCCATCTTGGTGTCATCTGCAAATTTACTGATGATATGCAATACCCTCATCCAGGTCATCGATAAAGATATTAAAGAGCATGGGGCCCAGAAATGCTCCCTGGGGGAGATATCTGCTCTTAGTTGCTGCTGCTCTATAGTGAACAGCATCAATCTTTTCACCCTTCCATAAAAAAAGTTTTTCAAACTCCCTAATCTTGCTTGTTTATCTCTCCCTGGTCTCTGTGCTTTAATCTGGCAGAAAATATCATTATGAGATACCAGAGTAGATGAAATGACTTAGAAGTGCACATTTTTATATAGAAGCAGTCACTTGCACATCTTGCAGAAGGGTTGTGTGTTGCTTTCTATTTTATACATCACAAATGGGTATTTTTGGAGGTAATTTACTTCAGCATTACCAGATGAGGCACCTCAGCCAGGGCTATAAGGACATCACTAAAGATGACTCTAATGATGCCTGACTGTCAAAGACCCATGCCATCATCCTCAGTCAAAAGCAGCCAGCAGGGAAATCTGGATGTGTCATACTTCACCTCCACCCCAAAATCTGCCTAGGTATATAAGGCAAAAAAGGGAATAAAAGTTTAAAAAATTCTGTCTATCTGCAAGATTTTCCAATCTCAACATGGTGTCTTTCTGGACAAAATCTTACAAAGCAATATGAGGCAGAGTCCAACAGAGAGCTATGAGGATAATTAAGGGACTTGCACATCTCTGCTATGAAGAAAGACTGAGAGAATTGGGACTGTTTACTCTGGAGAAGAGAAAGCTGGGAGAGGACCTTATCAATGTCTATAAATATCTGAGGGGTGGGTGTCAAGCTAAAAGTGCCAGGCTCTTTTTGGTGTAACAGGACAAGGAACAGTGGATATATGCTGGAACAAAGGAAGTTCCACCTCATCATGAGGAGAAAATTCTTTGCTGTGAGGGCAATAGAGCCCTGGAACAGGCTACCCAGAGAGGTTGTGAATTCTCCTCTGGAGACTTTCAAGACCCATCTGGACTTGTTCCTGTGTGGCCTGCCCTGGGTGATCCTGCTTTGGCAGAGGGGTTGGACCAGATGATCTCTCAAGGTCCCTTGCAACCCTTAACATTCTATGATTCAAAACTTGTTTGACCTTCTTTGCTTTGTTTGTGCACATCCAGAAGCCAGTCTGGATAACAGAAGGCTCCAGGGGCATTCCAGTACCTGAAGGGGACTACAAGAAAGCTGGGAAAGGATTTTTACAAGGGCTTTTAGTAATAGGGTGGGAAGGAATGGGTTGAAGCTTGAAGAGGGGAGATTTAGACTGGAGATTAGGAAGAAATTCTTGACAGTGAGGATAGTGAGACACTGGAACAGGCTGCCCAGGGAAGCTGTGGATGCCCCTCCCTGAAGGTGTTCAAGAACTGTTTGGATGAGGCCTTGAGCAACCTGGGCTGGTGGAAGGTGTCCTTGCCCACAGCATGAGGGTTGGGCCAAGAAGACCAATGGCATCCTGGCCTGCATCAGAAACAGTGTGGCCAGCAGGAGCAGGGAGGTCATTCTTGCCTTGTACACAGCACTGGTCAGGCCACACCTTGAGTTCTGGGTCCCTCAGTTTAGGAAGGATGTTGACTTGCTGGAAGGTGTCCAGAGAAGGGCAACAAAGTTGATGAGGGGTTTGGAGCACAAGCCCTCTGAGGAGAGGCTGAGGGAGCTGGGGTTGCTTAGCCTGGAGAAGAGGAGACTCAGAGGAAACCTTCTTACTCTCTACAACTTCCTGAAGGGAGGTTGTAGTCAGGTGGAGGCTAGTCTCTTCTCCCAGGCAACCAGAACAAGAGGACACAGTGTCAAGGTGTGCCAGGGGAGGTTTGGGCTGTATTTCAGGAAGAAATTCTTCATAGAGAAAGTGATTTCCCATTGGAATGTGCTGCCCAGGGAGGTGGTGGAGTCACCATCACTGAAGGTGTTTAGGAAGAGTCTTGATGGGGTGCTTGGTGCATTGGTTTAGTTGATTAGATGGTGTTGGATGATGGGTTGGACATGATGATCTCAAAGGTCTTTTCCAACCTGCTCTATTCTATTCTATTCTATTCTATTCTATTCTATTCTATTCTATTCTATTCTATTCTATTCTATTCTATTCTATTCTATTCTATATCTCTGGGGTCCCTTCCAACCCAAATCATTCTATGATTCTGTGAACTGTGCTAACCAAGTGGATGTGTAAACATGAGAATTCATAGAGATAATAACTGCCATGGATGCATCAAGCTGCAAATGCCTCCATCTATGGAAAATACAGAGGAGTCTCAAGGGAATGAATAGCAAAAGTGGACTCACTAGAAGCAGTCTTTGCACAGATAAGAATGAAATTAATGTAGAAGGGGAGAGAGAAGAAAATGAACATTCTGTATAACAAAGACTTCATGAGGACTGTTTTGTCATGAGGTAGGTTGGTTAGCCTGTTTGTGGGATAAGGATAGCTTCTTACCTCTGAAGAACCTCTTGTTGATAAAACCAAAAGCTGCAATGAAGGGGCCTGAGAGCCTGCTGAAGTGCTGTACAGAGTGGGGACAGACTTGTGCATGTGCTGAAATGCCACAGAGCGCACTTGTTACCACTGGCAGAGACTGCAGGTTGTGTGAGCTACACATAAAACCTCTTAGTAGTATATTGTGTTTGTCAGGTTTAGACTGGATGTTAGGAGGAAGTTCTATACAGAGAGAGTGATTGCCCATTGGAATGGTCTGCCCAGGGATGTGGTGGAGTCACCATCATTGGAGGTGTTCAGGAGGAGACTTGATGGGGTGCTTGGTGCCATGATGCAGTTGTTGGGGTGGGTTGGATTGGTTGATAGGCTGGACGTGATGATCTTGAAGGTTTCTTCCAACCTGGTGTATTGTATTGTATTGTATTGTATTGTATTGTATTGTATTGTACTGTATTGTAAAGGGGCAGATCAGAAGAACGGGGAGGACAGACTTGCAGCAGGGCCTGTTGTGACAGGACAGGGGGTGATGGTTTAAACTAAAAGTGGAGATTCACACTGAGTAGAGGGAAGAAGTTTTTTACAATAAAGGGAGTAAAACCCTAGAAAAGGTTGTGCAGAGAGGTGGTAGATCACTCATCCCTGGAACCATTCCAGCTCAGGTTGTTAGGAGCTCTGAACAACCTGGTTACTGAAGATGTCCCTGCTGACCACAGAGATGTTGGACTAGGAGACCTTTAAAGTTCCCTTCCAGCCCAAACCATTCAATGAATCCATGATATACACACAGCTCTTTATGCTTCCAGAACCAAAACCAACTTGCAAACCTGGAAGAAGCTGGAGTCACCATAGTTCATATCCTACATTTTTCAAGATGCCTGCTTGTTTTTTCCCACCACTCCTCTACTACCATTGAACAGGACCAATGGATGAAAGGAGGCAGATGTTAGGACATTTAGGACATTAGCAGGAAATTATCATCATCCAAGTGCATTACTTCTTAACCACCTGAATAAGATGGTTTCTATAACTAAACATAATTTAGAGGCCAAGACCAAGCATACTGTAATGTCTCTGATCTTGAAGCTTTAACCTTCAGCATCTTCCCTCTGCCCCTTGTTTTGACAACACAAACATTGTGGACACTGGTATCATTAATTTCACACTGAATTACCTTTCTCTGCTTCAAGCATTTCGTAACATTGAACACTACTTTGATTACTTCTTCTTTACAGAAAACCAAGAGAGCTCAGTATGAACAGCAGCTTCGTTTAGACACAGATTACCACCTCTGAATTAGTAAGAAGATAAATGTTAATAAGATTAGCCTATATGTGGAAATTGAAAGGACCCATGAATAATGTTGCTCTGATAATTTAACACACAGATCTATCACGCTATGAAGTGAATCTGATTATGTCTGATTTGCAAAACTGGAGAAAGTGAAATAAATGAAACTGATTAATAAACAAAGTTGGGCAAAATTATCTGCTCTTAGGAAATTGTTCTGTTATGCCACAGCTGGGTGTCTCCAGCACTGAAGCGCACAGCTGCCTCCTCCTCTTCCTTCTGCAACAAACATTTCAACCTTGTTTGATCATGTTAAATAAAGATGAACTCTTAAGTAATTGCTGCCAAAGAAAATAAACTATGCAGTAGGCCAGGTTGAAATGGAGCTGCAATGCTACATGCAGTTCAGTGAAGTCACAGCACTTTTTTGGATGTGACTCAAAGTGCTTGAATCACAGAACGGTAGGGGTTGGAAGGAACCTCTGGAGGTCAAGTCCAGCTCTCCTGCCAGGGCAGGTTAACCTAGAGAAGGTCACACAGGAACATAACCGGGTGGGTTTGGAAGGTCTTCAGAGAAGAAGACTCCACCACCTCTGTGGGCAGCCTGGGTTCCAGTGCTCTGTAACCCTGAAATTAAATAAGTTCTTCCTCATGTTTAAAAGGAACTTCTTATGTTCAAGTTTGTGGCCATTATCCCTTGTCCTGTCGCTGGGCACCACTGAAAAAAGAGTGGTCCCATCCCTCTGACACCCACCCTTTAAGTATTTATAAGCACTGATGAGATTTCCCCTCAAATCTGAGAAGGGTTACAAATGACCCTTCAACACACAGACACTACAGGACAGGTCAACGGTCATGGTTCCTGTAAGTGATCTCTGCAAAGCAGACACTCCCTAAATCACACAAGCTCAGGCCTTAACTGATGGAATCCAGGCTAGCAGGAAAATAGACTTCCACATATCCCTAGAAAATTGAGGAGCCCCTTAAGAGAAGAAAACTTATATTTTCCTTACAAGTTATTGGCTGTTCCAGGCAGCAATTAAAGTGTACATGGCAGCAAGGAAAATGAGAATTTTCCATTATCTTTGTAATGAATTTAATTTCCTGAACTTGGTTTGTATTTTATTTAATTTACTGACAGGCACAATCATCAGTGATGCTATCTTGCTGCTTCTAAAGCTGAAGGAGTTATGCCAGTTATGTTGTGCTCTTTACTGCAGGTTATTTATTAAGAGTTACCCTTTCATGGAATTTATTATCTGCATGAAAGCAAATGAAAATGTAAACCTTGAGGGATGGAAATAAACTAGGTAAGAAAAATGTGACAGTTTCAGCTGCCACTACTAATATCCTAGAGTTGTAGCACTAGTGTGAATCCCTCAAACACTCTGCACAGGTCCATTTGCTACAACCCATAGCAATGGGATGGTCTTTAAATGAGGGCAGAGCATTCATATTACAAGCTCCTCTCTAAAAGTATGAGTTCCCCTCAGACATTTTGGGCAGTTCTGATTCAGAATTCCTGCAAAGAGAACACTCCTTTGGCATGTTCATAAATGAGGGAACTGCAGAGTGTAAAGAGGGAAACATCACAGCATGCATCAGGTTGGAGGAGACACTCAAAGGCCATCTTGTCCAAGCCCCCTGCAGTGATCAGGGAGATTTTAACCAGATCAGGTTGCTCAGGGCCACATCAAGTTCGACCTTGAATATCTCCAGGGATGGGGCCTCAACCACAGATCTGGGCAACCTGTTCCAGTTGTCAGTGCTATTAGTAGGGCCTCATGTTCTGCTAAGTGACAGGTGCTTTGCGCACATGGCTTGCCTTCACATACCAGTATCTGGTTAGTATATACATTTCACTTGAGTCTTTGTAATAGTGTGGACACTGGCTTCTACAGTTTTTATATTATCTATATTAATTCCACTTAAGAAGGTATTATATGAACTCTTTTTTCAGGTCAGTTTTAATGACACATTCTGACAAGGATTCCCCAAATCAGATCTTTGCCTTTCTAAGGCCTACAAGGGCACAGTAGAGATCCAGGTTTGAGAGATGTCTATTTCAAATGACAGTGTTGTCATTAGAAAACCTGCCTGGCTTGTTACAAGTGGCTATCGAATGAGTAAGATGAGGCCAAGGAGGAAAACGGTGTCTTGCTGTGAAGGTAGTTTTTGAGTGATGAAAACAGCAGAGGAGGAGGAAGGATTCAATGATCCTTTTAGAAATGAAACTTTTCTGAGGGCCACAGAGTTCTTCGTGATACAGGTGCTGAAGTTTTAAGTGAGCTGCTGCACAAATGAGTCTTGGCTCTTGCAGAGCTTGTGTGAAATATTCAACAGTAACTTTCTCTCCAAATTATCCTGGTTATCATTTTTTCCCTTGTGCTTTGCATATCAGAAAATTAAATTAATGAAGCTTTTCAAAATTGCTTAGTATCCTAATTTAGCAATCTGCAAACATCTCTGAAGAGTACTAATCTCAGAATACTGCAAATAGCATGTGACTATTTTAGCAAGAGCCCACTTTCAACTAAAACCAGTCAGTTTAGAGCAGTGTTGGTCACTCTTCCTGTGCTATGCACTCAGCCAGATGCTTGAGTTATTAAAGAAAAAAGAAATAGAAAACAGTGAAGTGTGTCTGTGAAATTCGTATCTGAGGGCTTCTGTAGTGTTAACATTCTGTAACTCAGATGCAGGAGTTGTCTATATTATTAGTTAACAGTTTAGAGGTGGTGCAGGAAATTTTCTCATTGTTTGCTAGATGGAGAGAAGGAGCAAGGCAGGAGGCTGGGTGCACTACTCATGACCAGTGTCATGACCTTAGCCAGGCAGATTGCCCTTTGCTCCTCTTCTCAGTCAAACTAGACAACTTCCTTCTCACATTCTGATAGTATGCCTTATATAAAGTCCCTTAAACAGTCTTATCATCACACCAAAATTATAGCTCTTTGGGATGCACACCACATTTTCTCATTTACTTAGGCTTTGTAGAGTGCTGGCTCAGTGGAGCTTTGGTCTTTACTGGTGTCTTTGAGTGTCACATAAGTACAAACCAGAAAACTAAAACTGCACAAACATTAAGCATGCAAGTAGAAAAACGAGCCTGGCAAAATGAAGCCCTGTTAGCTATCAGCTGAGATGGGCAAAACCTATGACTTGAAAGGGTCGAGCAGCTCTGAGTATTCCAAGAGTCACTGAATCTGCGTAAGAAGATGAAAAACTCTTAAGCAGAAAGAAGCAGGAGTCAGATGCAGCCAGACCCTGGAGAAAATTGTCCATGAATAGGAACAGGAGAGAAAGACACCACTCATCTGGAAGCTATAGCAAGAGTGAAACTCAGGGAAGGTGAGTCTCCCTCACTGAGGGAGCTCTATGATTTCGCTACTTTGTTTCTGAGGAAAGATGCTCTTAATATTCCTAGGAGAAGATAAAACACAGATTTCTGGGGATATGACTTCAGAGACTGAGGATAAGTCAAAAACCAGTTTACAAGTTACATGTGTAAACATAGCCTTGCTGCAGTTCATAGGAGAAGCATCGCTGGTCTCCAAAGCGCTGCAAGTTCTTTTGGTGACACGCCAGTCCTCAATGCCCCCTGGACAGTAACAGTTCAAACCTGGCAGAAAACAAGAGGTGGATCTAGCCAAAGACTGGACAATCCTGAGCCAGACTGTCATGCTATGAAGAACATACAATGAAGCACAAAGAGACCGCACAAGCTGGCTGCTGCTGCAGTCATACCCAGCCTTACAGACAGAGGACAGGGCCAAGGGTGTTTGCCAGTCTGCTCAAAGTCATGACAGCATCATCCGATGTGGACTGCTTAGGTTTCCACACCTGAAATAATTGATGCATCTTCCCCCTCCCCATTGTGGTGACATCTTGCTTATTTAAACACATTTATACATTGTCCACATAAAGCAAAAGCCATTCAGCACCTTTCAACTCTAAGTTACAGAGGAGACAAGAAATAGAGGAGCACTCTGCCAGCATCTAGTGAAGAGGAGAAATGATAAACAAAAAGGGCAAACTGGCAGCCTTGTTGTCATGAGTTATTTCACTAAGCTAGAAATATTTCTTACAGACAGTGATAGAATTATCACAGAGCAGAAGAGAGCTTGCCATTTATGATAATGTACCAAATGAGCACAAACCACCTGCACATGCCTGAGTGAAGGCTCCCCCTAATCAAAGCCAAGAGCTTCCAGCATCAAGGTGGAAAGGCAAAGAGCCTAAAAAATTGAGGAGGGAGCTTTGTGTAAGTGCATGCTCCAAGGTATGCACTGGGAGAGCTGCTGCAGGGCCACTGGTATGCTAGAAGACTGTGATAGCTCTCAGTGCTACATGGCCTCTTGCTAAGAGTTGAAATAAGAAAGGCTGTTAGCAAAGCTGGTAGAGGTAGCTAGAGCAGCGGGTGGCAGGGAGCAACAAGGTATTGCTAAAATAAAAAGCAGGTCACCACACAAAAACTGACAGCGTAAATCAGGCCATGCTGCACAGCAAGCTTGAACAACCCCAAACTGCAGTCAAGTGTTAGCACAGAGAAGGAAAAAACAGCTGGTCTAGTGCTTGTTTCAGCAGATAAAAGAGCACTGGAAGTGTTACATCTGAAGAATTCAGGAGCTTGTGCCACTCTACCTACCATGCTTCAACCACCCCCTGCCTTGCACTTACATCTTGTTTGCCAAGCTACTTTTGGAATGCTGGCACAGAAGATTCACTTGTTGCCATCAGAAAGCTTAGCTTTCCTCACATTTCTAGGCAAGAGCTTGGTGCACACCAAGGGCTAGCAGAAAAGCCATTCTTGTGAGCAATTCCAGAGCACCTAACCGGAGTCTAACAGGATGGCATTCAACAAGTCCAAGTGCCGGGTGCTGCACTTTGGCCACAACAACCCCATGCAGAGCTACAGGCTGGGGTCGGAGTGGCTGGAGAGCTGCCAGACAGAGAGGGACCTGAGGGTGCTGATTGACAGCTGCCTAAACATGAGCCAACAGTGTGCCCAGGTGGCCAAGAAGGCTAATGGCATCCTGGCCTGCATTAGGAATACTGTGGCCAGTGAGGTCATTGTGCCCCTGGACTCTGCATTGGTTAGGTCACACCTTGAGTCCTGTGTCCAGTTCTGGGCTCCTCAGTTTAAGAAGGACATTGAGACACGTGAAGGTGTCCAGAGAAGGGCAACAAGGCTGGGGAGAGGCCTCGAGCAGAAGCCCTGTGAGGAGAGGCTGAAGCAGCTGGGGTTGTTTAGCCTGGAGAAGAGGAGGCTCAGGGGTGACCTCATTGCTCTCTGCAACTACCTGAAGGGTGGTTGTAGCCAGGAAGGGTTGGTCTCTTCTCTCTAGCAACCAGCACGAGAACAAGGGGACACAGTCTCAAGCTGTGCCAGGGGAAGTTTAGGCTCGAGGTGAGGAGAAAGTTCTTCACTGAGAGAGTCATTTGCCATTGGAATGTGCTGTCCAGGGAGGTGGTGGAGTCACCATCCCTGGAGGTGTTCAAGAGGGGATTGGACATGGCGCTTGGTGCCATGGTCTAGTCATGAGGTCTGTGGTTTCAGGTTGGACTTCGAGGTCTCTTCCAACCTTAGTGCTACTGTGATACTGTAACCAGCACTGTTCTTTTGCTGGTTTCCAGCTGGAGAGATGAGCTGAGTCCAATTCTGAAGGGGATCCCCAGACACCTTGATTCTGCTGCTGACAGTTGGTGCTGAGGAGAAGGCAGAAGATACATGCTTTTTAATATTTGCTTTTCTTTGCTCTTAAGCCTAACTTTAGAAATGCAGACACCCCTCAGAAGCTGGTGACTTGGTGTCACAAACCTCATTGCACATTTTTAACAAAAGCTTTACTGCCTGCCTGGAGAAGGATGCCACAGCTTTCATCACTGTTATCACTTCTCATCCCTTACATTCATTCCTGCTTCACCACTGTGGGAGCTGATGTATAAATTAGTTCCATTTTCCAAACTAGGTTATGTCATTTTTCTTGGGTGTTACTTCCTAATGGTATTTTCCTTTTTTTGTGATGCCACTATCAATCTGAGGCCCAATTCTGAAATCAGATGAATACAATGATGAAGCCCTCTTTATTGAAGCAGTGAAGCAACTGACATGGATAATTAGAATCAAGCCTATTAAATATAAAAGATGAAACTTGGTCTTTGCTCTGTCTCTCCTGAATACAAGGTACCAGGTGGGAGATTTCAAGTGTCTAAGGAAACATTCTGTTTGAGCAGAGCCCTGACAGAAGCAAAAATCCTCAGTACAAGAGGACAGATCTGCTACTGAGACCACAGATGGGGTTTCCACCTCTCTGCATACAAATGCCCAAAGTTCACCTGACTGTTTTCAACAGATTCATAAAAGCTGCAGACAAGTGCTGAGGAAAGCAATGTGTGAAGGTGTGGAAGTGTGGAAGGGTGTGTACTCATCAAAACAGGCCAACAAGTCCTGTCCCCTCCTGAGCTATCCCTGCAGGGTCTTGGCCAGCCTGGGTGCACACTGGTTCTTGCTAACAAGGAAAATGGAGCTTGGATAGCCCTGATAATTTCTGGGACTGTGGGCACAGTCTGTTGATAACTCTGGAGTCACCATCACTGGAAGTGTTTAGGAAGAGAATGGATGGGCACTTGGTGCCATGGTTTAGTTGATTAGATAGTGTTGGATGATAAGTTGGACTTGATGATCTCAAAGGTCTTTTCCAACCTGGTTAATTCTATCCTATCCTATCCTATCCTATCCTATCCTATCCTATCCTATCCTATCCTATCCTATCCTATCCTATCCTATCCTATCCTATCCTATCCTATCCTAATCTATTCCTAATCTATTCCATTATTTTTTTTACAATTTATGTTAAAAAAAAGCAGCTGTAAGCATCAGCTATCAATACAAAAATGTTATAATTATATATATTATACATTTAGAGTTAGAGATTCATAGAAAGTGTCCAGAGAGGGGTGATGATGAGAGGACTGGCAGACCTGCTATATGAGGAAAGGCTGAGAGAGCTGGGTTTGCTCAGCCTTGAGAAAAGAAAGCTTAGAGGAGACCCTGTTACCTTAGACCAGCTCATAAAGGCTGGAGCAACTCCCCCTATAGGGGACAGGCTGGGAAGTTGGGACTGTTTGGCGTGGAGAAGGGAAGGCTCTGGGGGAACCTTATAGCAGCATTTCAGTATCTGAAGGGGACATACAGGGAGGCTGAGGAGGGACTGTTTAGAAGGGCCTGTGGTGATAGAATGAGGGGCAATGGTTTGAAACTGGAGCAGGATAGATTTAGGTTGAACATCAGGAGAAAATTCCTCACAACGAGAGTAGTGAGATACTGGAAGATTTTGCCCAGAGATGTGGACCCATCCCTGGAGGCATTCAAGGTCAAGCTTGATAGAATCCTGAGCAACTGATCTAGTTGGGGGTGTCCCTGCTTACTGAAGGGGGTTGGGCAAGATGGCCTTTGAGGGACTCTTCCAACCTGATGCATTCTATGATTCTATGACTACCAAGAGGGTGTAGACTCCCTTTTTCCAAGGACTCCCATGGAAAAGACAAGGGGTGATGGGGACAAGTTATTGCTGGGGAGATTACTGCTGGAATCCAGAAGAAAACTTTTCCTCATGAGAACATGAGATACTGGAATCATATCCCAAGGGAAGTAGTGGATTCCCCTACACTGGTTAGTTTTAAGACTCAGCTTGACAGGGTGCTGGGCTATCTACTATCTACACTATCACCTAAAAAGGTTAGACCAGATGATCTTTGGGGTCCCTTCCAGCCTGGCATTCTGTGCTATTTATTGTTGCTGGTTTATTTCTTGAGAAGGAAGCATATTGCTAGCCCACTGGGAAGCAGTGTGGTGGTCACTGGGAGCAAGCTCAGTTCAGGGATGATTACAGCAGATAGCTATGAGCAATTCAGCAGTTCAATATTACAAAGCCATGCAGAATTAAATTAATCCCCAGCCTGAAAAATATGTTCAGTGCAATCAGGAGCTGCAGCTTGGAGCTGCTGCCAAATCTTATTCCCCCAAAAGCTCTTCCCTCCAACTTCAGTGATTCCACATGACTTTCCTCCAGATTCCATTTGCCACATCAGGAATCAACACTGAATTTCAGATCTGATGTGCTTTATAGTTCAGGCATAACATGGCCAACAAATGAACTGCCAGAGGCCAGCACAGAAGCAGAGATCTCCTTCTCCTCTTTGCTTTCTGTCAAGGAAATACATCATGAGGCTATTTCCTGCTGCAGTGCTGTCAGATCAGAGGTCATCCCTAGCAGCTTTTGTATGACTGTGGCACATGCTGGAAGCTGTGTGTATGGAAACAGCCATAAAATAATTCATCATTTCAAACTTCACACTGGGCTTGAAGCAGTTCACAAAACAGCACTGCTCTGGTTTAGTTCTCTGTGTGTCGCAGGGGTTTATCAATAAACGCTTTTCAAGAGCTACAGATAAAAACTTTCCAATATGAATGGAAATTAGCTTTTTTGAAACTAAATCTGTTCATAACAGAGCTGGTCCAAAACAGGTCTGATGGACTAAAGCCTGCCATTTGATGAAGAGTTGCATGTGATGGCATCCACCAACAGCATTTGTTTTTCCCAGAAGCTAAAAGGCCTCCAAAACTACGATTTAGTTCTATTCAAATCTCCCTCACACTGCTTTTCACCTTTTCATTTGTACTTCCTTGCAGACTAATACACAAGTCCACTGAAAACTAAACAGAATGAAGACATCATGGCAAGTTTAGTCCAGACCAACAACCAAAAGAATCTCCAACCCCCTTTGAATATTGCAAATGTTTCCTCTGTTACTGACCTTGAGGATAGCTCAAACAATTTTTGATGCAATCAATTCTTTTGATGCTGTCAAATGTAATGACAGCACACCCACAGTGATGATACTTGATAGGTGACACAGGATTTGATTTGCCAAGACGGACACATTCTTACCACATTCCAGCCTGCAATCAGAGCAGGTAACACGAGCAAATTACAGTGAGCTTTCCAAGTCACACAGGCAGCAAACAAAAGCAGACAGAGGACAAACTCTGCTGTAAAACTTTGCTCAGGACACAAGGTATGAGGCAGGATATGAGGCTCAGTAAGTGTATGTGCCAGGTCCTGCACTTGGGTCGTAACAAACTCCTGCAACATTTCAGGCCTGGGGCAGAGTGGATGGGAAGCTGCTCAGCAGAAAAGGACCTGGGAGTGTTGCTTGGCTGCCAGCTGAAGATCAGCAGCAATGTGTTCAGATGTCAAAAAGACCAACAGCATCCCAGCCTGGATCAGAAACAGTGTGGCTGATGCAACCAGGGCAGACATTGTGCCCCGTACTTGGCACCATTGAGGCCCCACCTTGAGTACATGGTTCAGTTTTGGGCCCCTCACTCCAAGAAGGACATTAAGGCACTAGAGTGTGTCCAGGGAAGGACAATGAAGCTGGTGAAGGTTCTGGAGAACACGTTTGGGGAGAAGCAGCTGAGTGAACTGTGGTTGTTTAGTCTGGAGACAAGAAGGCTGAAAGGAGGTTGGAGTGAGGTGAGGGTCGGTCTCTTTTTCCTAGTAACAAGCCACAGGACAAGAGGAAACAGCCTCAAGTTCCACCATGGGAGGTTTAGGTTGAAGATTAGGAATTATGTCTTTCCTAAAAAGGTTGTCAAGCTCTGGAACAGACTGTGCAGGATGGAGTCACAACCCCTAGAGGGATTTAAAAGCCATTGAGACGTGGTGATGAGGTGATGCTTCAGTGGTAACCTGTCAGTGCTGGGTTAATAGTTGGACTTGATGATCTTAAAGGTCTCTTCCAACCAAAACTATTCTATGAGTCTATGGGGGAAAAAAAAAATCACTCCAAGTCCCCAGTCAAAGCTGCATTACACACTGCAGCTGAAGACTACAAGAGTGGTTTGCCATCCAGTCCTGAAACAGACCTAGGAGGCAAAATCCTTCAACACTGATAATATCAACAGAGGCAGTGCACACACGAATCCCCAGCTCAGGCACTTCTTATGCTCACCAGATCTCCTGTAGGGGAGCCAAGGGTCACCTCTGTGCACTTTACAAACTTGTTTCCAAAAGGCACTGTTGAAACCTGACAAGTTCCAAAGTGAAAACAATCTGAACTCCACATTTTCCCCGAAGCTGACTGTGGCTGTCATTGCCTTGCCAAGAAACTGGAGCTCTGAAGCAGCATCAGCAACATCATTTTGAGTAATTGTGAAGGTATTAGCAAGGCCACAGACAACTTCTGATGAGTAGAAAGGTACTGATATTGGCAACCTAGTTCTGTTTGTCAGTCAGATTTAGACTGAATCATGTACAGTCCTGCACATGTTTAGCCAAGCAGCATGTAAAAAGCAGTGTGATAGCCTGTAAGGGAGCATGCGACTGATTGCTGTGACATGCCAGGGTAAGGGCTGAGAACACCTCAGAGGTTTGGGAGCGTTATGCATGCCTTCAGGATGAGCCACCAAACTTCTGGTCCTAGTGGACAGTAAGTTTTCTGTGCATCAGCAATGTGCCCTAGTGGTCAAGAGGGCCAATGGTACCCTGGGGTGCATTAAAGTGTGTCCAGTAGGAGCAGGGTTCTCCTCCCTCCCTAAATCTGCCCTGGTGAGACCACACCTGCAATACTGTAGCCAGTTTTGTGCTCCCCAATTCAAGAAAGACAGGGATTGACTGGAGAGGGTCCAATGAAGAGCTATGAGGATGATGAAGGCACACAAACATCTCTCCTATGAAGAAAGACTGAGCCACCTGGGACTGTTTAGTCTGGAGAAGAGAAGGCTGAGAGGGGAATCTTATCAATGTCTATAAATATCTGAAGGGTGGGTTTCAAGAGGAAGGGCCCAGGCTGTTTTCAGTGGCACCCAGTAATAGGCCAGGGAATAATGAATATATACTGGAATACAGGAATTTCCACCTCAACATGAGGAGAAACTTCTTTACTGTGAGAGTGACAGAACCCTGGAACAGGCTGTCCTGAGAGGTTGTGGAGTCTCCTTTTCTGGAGACTTTCAAGACCCATCTGGATGGGATCCTGTGTGGCCTGCCCTAGGTGATTCTGCTCTGGCAGGTCTGTTGGACCTGATGATCTCTGAAGGTCCCTTCCAACCCCTAACATTCTATGATTCTTAGTCTTTGGCAGCTTGATTTTCTTTTAAGCCCCAGTGATGGGCACTCTGGTACCTGTCAGCAGAACACTTTCACACAGCTCTCATATGTCCTATGCAAAAATGTGCATAGCTATTCATGCTGTAGTGCACCTGGAATTGCAACTGGTTATCAGTCAACAGCAGCTTAGCCAGGTAACATGCTGTGGGGATTGACTTCTACAGTCAATATTAAGGAGAAAGATTTTGCTTCAACTGTTTCTAAGTACTTGCCTAAGTGTCAGTGCAATATTAAATGCATGCCTCAAGAGAAATCCCATTTAATGGTTTGTCTGTAGCTTCACTGTCTAAAGAGTGGTTCATATGTACTTGCAATCCTTCTAGAAGATGCTGACCTTTAATTATCAAGCAAACATTTGCTGCTAATAGCAGTCTTTGAAACAAATGTACAGAATAAACTCTTGGAAAATGTCAGCCAAACAACACCAGGTTCTAATTAAGGCAAACTAATCAAAATATCTCTCTTTGCCTTATTTCAAGTTGTGTCTTCCCATTTAGAAAGCTGCCTCATGAAACAGTGTAGAGAAGTCATAGTCAGAGTCCTCTCATAGGTGTGCAGATAAAAGACAAGCATGAACAGGCTGTAAGAAAGGAATCACCTTTTTCACCCGAGGGTTGCCCACCACTGCAGCAGGGGTGCAAACTGGCTGAGGAATCTCCATCCTTGGAGACACTCAGAAATCACCTGGACAAGGTCTTGAACAACTTAATCTACTCAAACTGCTTTGAGCAAAGGGTTGGACTAGGGTCCCCCAGAAAGCTCTTTCAACCTCAATTGTTCTTCATTTCCATGATACTAAATGAAGCTGGGAACACCAAATATGTTGATTCCTTTATTCCCTCTTCCCGGTAGGCACCCTGAAACCAGTCTATAGAAATGGACTGCTTCCTTCCTGAGCAGGTCTGAGTCAAATTGCAAAACTATTTTCTACCCCAAGTACTGGGGAGGTCAGTGGATGTAGTCTACCTGGACTTCTGCAAGGCCTTTGACGCTGTCCCCCACAGCAAACTGCTGGCCAAGCTGTCAGCTCGTGGCTTGGGCAACAACACTCTGTGCTGGGTTAGGACCTGGCTGGAGGGCTGAGCCCAGAGAGTGGTGGTGAATGGTGCCACATCCAGCTGGTGGCCAGTCACTAGTGGTATCCCCCAGGGATCAGTGCTGGGCCCCATCCTCTTTAATATTTTCACTGATGATCTGGGTGAGGGGATTAAAACAGTCATCAGCAA
Organism: Picus viridis; assembly: GCA_033816785.1. Lineage (NCBI taxonomy): Eukaryota > Metazoa > Chordata > Aves > Piciformes > Picidae > Picus > Picus viridis. The sequence continues at coordinate 10,121,938 of CM066586.1, forward strand.
ATTTGCAGATGACACCGAGTTGGGAGCAGATGTTGGTCAGTTAGAGGGTAGAAGGGCCCTGCAGAGGGACCTCGACTGACTGGACAGATGGGCAGAGTCCAACAGGATGGCATTCAACAAATCCAAGTGCTTTGGCCACAACAACCCTATGCAGAACTACAGGCTGGGGTCGGAGTGGCTGGAGAACTCCCAAACAGAAAGGGACCTGGGGGTGCTGATTGACGGCTGCCTGAACATGAGCCAGCAGTGTGCCCAGGTGGCCAAGAAGGCCAAGGGCATCCTGGCCTTCAGGAGCAGGGAAGTCATTGTGCCCCTGGACTCTGCACTGCTTAGGCCACACCTTGAGTCCTGTGTCCAGTTCTGGGCCCCTCACTTTAAGAAGGACATTGAGACACTCGAACGTGTCCAGAGAAGGGCAACAAGGCTGGGGAGAGGCCTTGAGCACAAGCCCTACGAGGAGAGGCTGAGGGAGCTGGGGTTGCTTAGCCTGGAGAAGAGGAGACACAGGGGAGACCTCATTGCTCTCTACAACTACCTGAAAGGTGGTTGTAGCCAGGAAGGGCTTGGTCTCTTCTCTCTAGCAACCAGCACCAGAACAAGAGGACATTTTCTCAAGTTGCACCAGGGGAAGTTTAGGCTGGAGGTGAGGAGAAAGTTCTTCCCAGAGAGAGTTGTTGGCCATAGGAATGTGCTGCCCAGGGAGGTGGTGGAGTCACCATCCCTGGAGGTGTTCAAGAGGGGATTGGATGTGGCACTTGGTGCCATGGTTTAGTCATGAGGTCTTGGGTGACAGGTTGGACTCGTTGATCTTTGAGGTCTCTTCCAACCTTGGTGATACTGTGATACTCTTATAAAATGTATATATTTGAGGGTTGGGGGGAGGAAGACAGGAGAAAGCCTGTTCATTGTTAGCATTGAAACAAGACTGCTTACACAAGACTGCAATGCCCACTGAAGTGAAATCAGAGGACAGAAATGGAAGGAAAATGCCTTGGGGAAAAAAATCTGGTAGAAATCTGATGAAAGTAGATTGGTAGTATAGAGAAAACAGTTATATGATAGCTGTTAACAAACCAGAAAGTCTTTCTGGGTTAGTTTTAACTCAAGAATAAAATTACTCCCCCTCTTATATGACTACAGACAGGTATGAGAGATGAACAAAAGTGTCTGCAAAACACCAACCTTTGAAATTGAATTCTCAGTGTGAATTGGAACATTGCTGTCCTAATCAAACCTGCTTAAGGACCAGCCATGACATACCATCAATTGCCTGGAGTAGAGAGAAGTACTGCTCACGATTTTAAAAGCCTCTTTCTTTCTAAATAGGCTCCCAGGATCATGTAGATTTTTTTAGGAGTATTTTAGTTGCTCCTGACATACAGACACAAGTAATGCTTCTAGCATTGGGGACAATTTTTAAAAAGCCATGAGTGATCTGCAGAAAGAGACAGAACTTCTCAAATGCAATAAAAAAAACCAATACATAAATAAGGGATCGCCACACATCTAATCCTCAAAGCTGATTCCAGCAATTTCTTCTTTTTCCTCTCCTCCTCTCATTTGTCAGCACACTAGAATGAATATAAGGCATTAAATATTACTTGCAGGTATGATCACAGAAGGTTTTGGGTTGGAAGGGACCTTTAAAGGTCATCTAGTCCACTGCAGTCAGCAGGGACATCTGCAACATCTAGAGCAGGTTGCTCAGAGCCCCAGACAACCTGACCTGGAACAGTTCCAAGGGGAATCTACCACCTCTGTGTGCAACTTGGGCCACTACAAATGCTGACAGGCCATGAGAAGGTCTCCCCAGAGCCCAGAGCCTTCTCTTCTCCAGGCTGAACAACCCCAACTCTCTCAGTCTGGCCTAACAGCAGAGGGGTTCCAGCCCCCTAATTATTTCTGGATCTACTCCAGCAGGTTCATATTCTTCTTGTGCAGAGAATGAAAGTATGACTTGAATTAGCAGTGATTTTCTACAAATAGAAGCCTTTTCTATGCATTCACTTTAAAAAAACAAAATAATAAAAATAATATGTGACAGCAAATAAATGAGCTGACAGGTCCTGATCTTAAAGGAGGAGGTGGTGGGGGTACTGCTGGACAAGAAGGTGGACATAAGCCAACAATGGGCACTTGCAGCCTAAAAGGCCAGTTGCATGCTGGGTTGCATCAAAAGCAGCTCTGGGACCCCCAATACAAGAGAGACAGGGTCCTGCTGGAGCAGAGAAGAGCCATAGGGATGCTCAGAGGGCTGAAGCACCTCTCCTATGAAGACAGTCTGAAAGAATTGGGGCTGTTCAGTCTGGAGAAGAAAAGGCTCTGAGGAGACTTCATAGCTATATTTCAATATCTGAAGGGGACCTACAGGAAGGCCAAGAAGGGACTGTTTAGAAGGGCTTATAACAGTAGGACAAGGGGCAGTGGTTTGAAACTAGAGAAGGGTAGATTTAGGTTGGACATCAAGAGGAAGTTCTCCACAGAGTGGTGAAACACTGGAGGAAATACTAGTTGAGGCCCCATCCCTGGAGACATTCAAGATCAGACTTGATGTGGCCCTTAGCAGCCTGATCTAGTTGGAAGCGCCCCTGCTGACTGCAGGGTGTTTGAACAAGATGACCTTTTTGAGGGTCCCTTCCAACCTGACACAATAAGCCTTTGTCATTAAAGCAGTCTGGCACCAGGACTGGTTCACTGCTTTTGTAAGGGTAACATTTGCTTGGTATGTAAGGAATCCCTGCTCACACACTCCAAGCAGAGAACCTGACAAGCCAGACTGTTTGCCACATCTACCCATCAATAGAGCTCAGCTCCCTCCTATTACAGACAGATCAAGGAACTCCCAATATAAAGAGAAAGCAACTTTCAGCCTTAGCTGAAATAACACCACTAATCCATGTACTCTCCCCTGTATAATCTAGCTGAGAGCAAACAAACAAAAAATACCCATGGAATTGATTTTCTCCTGCTGTTGCTTCTTCAGTGCTATTGTCCTTTTAGTAAGTTCTGAAACACCTCTGGAGACCTGAGCAGCACATTCCTTTTGCAGGCAGACCTCTTCAGAAATCAATAGCACCTATTCAAGGGATTTATAGCATGGTTACACAGAACCCTTTCACAAGGCCCTGCATAAGTTGTTGGGGAAGCTGTATGCAACATTATCTTTACAAGCGCCCTGCTAAGACTTGAGCCACAAAAAAAGTCAACGAGTCACAAGTACCACACAAATATTTAACGAAATTATATAAGATGTAAAGATCATTTAAAGAATGAAAAATGAGGGGAAATTCTTATCTCTGGTGTCAGGAAAGTATTGCCACATAAAGGCAGAAACCCACTTTTAATAACGGGGAATACTGGGCTCTTCATTAAGCTCAGTGTGTCAGAGGAAGGATGAAAGAACACTAAGATTTCTGATCAATACTTGTCACCAGTAAATTCTCAGTGTGATGCAACTGGAGGTGATGAATCTGGTAATAAAATATTTAATCATTTGCCCTGCTGAAGAAGGAAACATGACCCAAGCACAGTAGTGTCACCATTAAGCCTCAGTTAGAGCCAGCACCTCAATCATCTTTACTCCATCAGTCTGTCTGCAGTGCTGGGAAATCTCTTTTCCAGCCCAGAGCCGTTGCTGCTCTGCCTCCCTCTGATTGCTGATAGCACATACAGGAGTTGTTATTTAATGTTCACTCTGCAATTGAGTGATTCCAATACTTGGAGCACAGTAGTTGTGCTTTTACGTTATCCTTCAGATACATCCAGGTGCCACTGCAAAACACAAGCACAGAGGTCGGTGCAATTTCCTCGTTGCTGTGAAGACAAGTAATCAAGTTCCGATTTGGGGCACACAGACCACAGGGGAGCCAGTACGAATGCTCTCAGAGAGTACTGCTCTGGAAGCTTTGAACAAAACCCTTCCCCTTTTTCTCAAAAACTCTTTCTCCAAGTAATCAAACATAACCAGAGAGTTCACAGAGATCCATTTGTGATGGTAACGTACTAAATAACTTGGCAGCGAAACCTTGGACAGAATCAGATTTAGGATTACCTTACACTGATAGCATCATGTTCTCTACTAGTAAGATTCAGAGAGAAGAAATTTTGTCTCTCCACAGGTGAAGAGCTTGCTCACAGATGGGACAATGCAGCTGACAAAGAGCATCTTCAATTTGACATAACTTTGAGTTGCCCAAATATTTCTCTACATGAGCCTTTGAGAGAGAGAGGAGTGGAAGATGGTTCAGCACAGGAAAAACCAAACCTCACTGTAACAACAGTGCTGGTGTTTCATTTCTGAAGAGAGAAAGTCAAAGAGCACAGGAAAGACTGGGGTAAAATAACTCCCTGTTTGTTTGTTGAGTCCCTATTTCATGTCCTAGGAGTGACACAGAAAGGCCTGCATGATCCCCATTGGTCTTCCAGGATTTCTTCCTTTTACTGATGGTATCAAGGTCTGTTGGTCCCACCGGAGCTGCAGGCTCCCAGTATGGAACTGTGTCTCCTTGCCTGCCACCTCCTCCCTTTGAGCAGGATCAGCAGCCACAGCTACCTGAAAGGAGGCTGTAGAGAGGTGGGTGTTGGTGTCTTCTCACAAATCACAACTGATATGTCAAGAGGAAATGGAATCAAGTCATGCCAGGGAAGGTTTAGATTTGGGATACTGGGACAAACTTCTATACCAAAAGGATTATCAAATGTGCCCAGGGAAGGGGGCTGAATCACCAGCCCTGGACATATTTCAAAGCTGTCTACATACAGTACTAAAGGACATGGCACAGTAGTAGATAATTGTTGGACTTGATGATCTTGAAGGTCCTTTTTAACCACAGTGATTCTGTGAAAGCCAAGATCCTACTCTCTCACTGTAAGAATCTGCATGTATTTGGGAACCAAGTAAGGGTCACCCTCCCTATCCTCCCAAAAAAAAAAAAACCCCGAACACCAGAACTGCAACCACAACCACAAGGATATTCAGCAAGCATCTGGTTTATCAAATCAAACTACCATTATAGACTATTAGCAGAAAGAAGAAAAGCCTTTCTTTGCAGAAAGACTATTTGAAGTGACAGAGTGAGGCAGTATGTATGCATGCATTTCTGATAAGAGGTTCTTGAGCCCAGTGGCAATGCTGATTCAACTTTCCGCTCTTTATTGTTCTTCCTCCATCTCATTTGTTAAATTTTACTGATAGAGCTAATGACAAATTCACTTCAGATCATTATCTGGAAACTACTTTAATGCAGGGGGAAAAACCAAAAACCCCAACCACCAAATCCTTGAGGAGACTGCAAAGCACAGTCCTCCTACAGTTTCTCTAATTATGAGAAAAATAACAAGGATAACTCAAAGAGAACACCAGCCTGAGATGTTGGAGTAACAAATTAATAGGCTGCATTCAGAAACACACAATATATTGATCATTGTTCAAGTATTAGCATCCAGGGAGACAAAGCATATGAAAGCAAATCATTATCAATTCTCCTGCAGAATTCTTAAAGAAGGAAAAATTGATTAATATTCTCTGTTGCAGAAGTATTTTTAATTGCATTTAACATTTGGGGACTATCGCCACATGCATCCTTTCCAAAGCACTGAAAGTTCATAATGGAGTATTGTGGAAGGTAAGAATGAAAGAAATGAGGAAAAAAAAAAAAAACAACAAACCAGACAAACCAGAAGTAGATATCTAAAGGTACTGAGTAACTTCTGGGTTCTTTCATACCCAGGGTATGCTAACAAAAATGTTACTGGTTCTAATTGCAGAGAGAGAGAGATGTGCATTCCTCACCCTCCCCATACTCTGCCAGTGGATGGAACAGAAAGGCTTGTCACCTTCATTGGACGTGTTGAGGAGGAGACTTGATGGGGTGCTTGGTGCCATGGTTTAGTTGTTGGGTGGGTTGGATTGGTTGATGGGTTGGATGTGATGATCTTGAAGGTCTCTTTCAACCTGGTGTATTGTATTGTATTGTGTAGAGCAGCATGGCAGGAAGTGATAACATGGAGATGGTTTTAAGGAGAGAGAAGTGTGGGGTAATCACAGTTTGTCCTAGTTTTTAGCCACAAGGTGCCCAGGGTAAAAGGACAGACAAGATATTTTACCCCTTCCCAAGGAGTGAAACAAGAGGACACAGTCTCAGGCTGCACCAGGGGAGGTTTAGGCTGGATGTTAGGAAGAAGTTCTATACAGAGAGAATGATTGCCCATTGGAATGGGCTGCCTGGGAAGGTGGTGGAGTCACCTTCATTGGAGGTGTTCAGGAGGAGACTTGATGGGGTGCTTGGTTGCATGGTTTAGTTGATCAGGTGGTGTTTGGTGATAGGTTGGACACATTGATCTTGAAGGTCTCTTCCAACCTGGTTTATTCTATTCTAAATAAAAATGCTCCACATTGGATTGGAAGTTTAAATGGAAATTCTATTTACAAATATATACAAAAGGCATTCAGGTAAAAGGAATAGACCTGGACTTACCAAGCCAAAACCTTCCAGAGCCTTCCAAAAACCTCCATCCCTTTCAGCATCAGCAGCACCAAGAGCAGCCAAAGTACCCCCAATAAACCCAGGGCTGCTGCAGGCTTCAACAGGCCCTGTGGCGCAGCTGGAAATTCCTTGTCAGCCAAGGCCAGGAGAAAGCCTCTCCCACACACACCACAGAGATAAGGCACATGCCTCTTGAGACAGAGAGAAGAGAGGGAGAGCATTGGCTATGCAGTGCCTTGAATAGAGAAATACAGGGAAACAGAATAGAACACCAGATTACAATATCCTGGGACAAACTGGCTGTCCCCCTGGGACTCTCTAGCCCCTGGACAGCTTTCCTTTGTGGTTACACCAATTAACTCTCGATTTTCCCTTAGCCTACAACACAGTTTGTCCCCTAACACTTGCCCTTGCCTTCACAAAGGGAAATCTTTAGAATTGTGTGTCACATGTGATGGTGCTTAGCAGTAACGAACTGTAATAATGTATTTCCTTCTATGATTCTATCTGACATGGTCAGGGGTTCAATTAAAACCAAGCTACTGGGCACACCACTTAGGAGTCCTTCTGTCTATACTCAAAAGAATTCACTCACTTGGTTTATTACTTACCCAATGAAACACTCAAATAATGGCATGAGTGTAAATAACAACAAATCATGCAATAGGGGAAATGCACACCAGGGAATGAAAACTACTTTTGAAGTCATAGACAACTAATTGTGGCTACCCTTTTTACAGTCCTTTTGCTTAGGGTAGTTTTGCACAATGCAGTTGAAACAGGTTATTTAATTAAGATTTTCAACATCATCATTCTGCATTGTTTACTACAGAAAAGAGCAGGAAGACACAACCAATATACTGGAGTTCTGTTCTTTACAGCAAGCATTACTCTGGCTACCAGTTAGAGTTGTAGAAATACACACACACAGAGACTACCTGGCTGGCAAGACAAACAGAGCATGGTGACCCAGCCTTTTCACAGATAATGTGATAGAAATAGGGAGCTCAAGAGATCAGGGAGTTTATCTCCAAGCATCAGAAAGGGGACTGGAACCCCTCTGCTAAAAGTGATAGTGATGCACATTTATCCAGCCCCTTCTTAACGGCCTCTGGGGATGGAAATACCACAAATGGCACCAGGAAACTATTCCAAATCAATTCCCATCCTTCAATAATGCTAAGAAAGGAAAGTACTTAGCCTGTAAAGCCACCTTGCTGCTGTGCTTCCCACCATGCATGTACAGCTCTGCACAGTTTCCTGCTCTGTCTGATTTTACAAATGCCATGTTTCCTCAGCTTGCTCTTGAGAACGCCACAGGGAACAGCATCAGAACTTTCTCTGAAGTGAAGCTACAGCATCTTACGTTTGCTGTTTCCTCTGCAGCGACAAGGTCTATTAACGTGATGCCCTGTGCTTGACATGATTGCTTTTTGACAAATCCACCCTGCCTGCTACTCACCACTTAGTGCTTGCAAGCCCTGAACACTCGTTCCAGGATTTCTCTTAAAAATAGAACTCAGGTTGGCTACTCTGGCCTGCCCACTTCTTTCCTTCCTCTCCTTCCTTCCTTCCCTTCCTTCCTTCTTTCTCTCTTTCCTTCTACCACAGGATTTCATACTGACATCCTTCAGCCTTCTAAACCTTCACATCTTTCCCTCTTTAGGTGCCAGGGAAGGCTTAGGCTGGATGCTAGGAAGAAGTTGTTCACAGGAAGAGTGACTGGCCATTGGAACGTGCTGCCCAGGGAGGTGGTGGAATCATCATCACTGGTGGTGTTTAGGAAGAGACTGGATGGGGTGCTTGGTGCCATGGTTTAGTTGATTAGATTGTGTTGGGTGATAGGTTGGACTCGATCTCAAAGGTATTTTCCAACCTGGTTAATTCTATTCTATTCCATTCCATTCCATTCCATTCCATTCCATTCCATTCCATTCCATTCCATTCCATTCCATTCCATTCCATTCCATTCCATACTGGAGCACTAAAACCCAACTACAGCAAAATACCAACATCTAGAAGTACCAGTTCCAAACCCCAGCTAACTCCACTTCCTTCAAACAATTTTGCTCTAAATTATATGTTAAAACCCACCCCTTTTGCAAGGCCCACAATGCAAGCCATCTGGATTAATATTTCAACTAGATAAAGCTGCAAGAGAGCACACCTCTAACACACACACACACACACACACACACACACACACACACACACACACCCATCTCCTCATGAGGAAAGATGGTTTCTGCATTCCTTTATGCCACCATCCATCACAGACAGCATGCCATTAGCTCCAATTAGACACAACAGAGAGGATGTTTTCTTGTGTATGACTCTCTCTGCACACATATTACAGCTAAAAGACTTTCTGACAATGCCACTCCTAACTGCAGCATCAACCATGCTAAAACCTACCTCTAGCCCAGATGGAATTTTACATCCCATGGTCCTAGAGTCCCCTTAATCAGCATGAACCCTGCAGTGTTGTAGCAAAAGAGATCTATCATTAGCAACCGCGAATTGATTTCAAGACCCCAGAAGTCACAAAAAACACATTTAAAGCCACAATCAAAGACTTTTCCACCTCTGTTGTTTCCATTAAACTGGCAGAACCACACAGCTAGACAAATGTTCCAGAAAGTGAAAGCAGAGCAAAATGGACTCCTTTTAAAAGCAGGATCATGGAGCCAGAAAATTGTTTCCCCATAAGCAGGGACACCTTCCACTAGACCAGGCTGCTCAAGGCCCTGTCCAACCTGGCCCTGATGACCTCCAGAGATGGGGCATCCACAACCTCCCTGGGCAACCTATTCCAGTGTCTCCCTACCCACATTGTAAAGAATTTCTTCCTGAAATCCAGTCTAAACCTTTCCTGTTCCAGCTCAAAGCCATTGCCCCTTATCCTACCAACTACAAGCCCTTGTAAAAGTCCCTCCCCAGCTTTCTTGTAGGCACCTTCAGTTACCCTTTACCCTCTTCTGCAGCCAGCTTTGAACTCTTTCCCATGGCAAAGTTAACGTTTTTTTCCCTCAAAGCTTTATAAGAAAAGACACAAAACAATATAAAATATTACATAAATAGAGTTTAAAGACTAACACATCTCAGGAAAAACCTAAATTCTCAGTAAAAATACTCCTAAAGGCAAAGACATGCACAAGCCATTTCCTGTCACGTTTTCTGTAAACCAAACCAAACTTTACATCTGTATAAAGACCTTGATTAAGCCACAGAGCACAAGGTAGTGATGCAGGTGCACTAATAACAATTTAAACTGAGCCTCACTGTGCCATGACAAATGACACTGCTTTGACATAACCAAACATGGAATTTATTAGAGGCTTAGGAAAATGTCAGTCAAAACCAGAGTAACAACATCTAACTGACAGACAGGAGGTTCAGCCCACTGCTCTGTGCTGGGAAATGATGCAATCACATGCAACTTGAGATGGCATAAAATCATAGAACTACTAGGGATGGAAGAGACTTTTGAGATTATCAAGTTCAGCTGCTCACCTGGAGCTCACAATCCCACCACTAGGACCTGGGGGGTACTGGTTGATAATAGGCTGAACATGAGCCAGCAGTGTGCCCAGGTGGCCAAGCAGGCCAATGGCATCCTGGCCTGTAACAGGAACAGTGTGGCCAGCAGGAGCAGGGAGGTCATTCTGCTCCTGTACTCAGCACCAGTTAGGCCACACCTTGAGTGCTGTGTCCAGTTCTGGGCCCCTCAGTTTAGGAAAGATGTTGACTTGCTGAAACGTGTCCAGAGAAGGGCAACAAAGTTGGTGAGGGGTTTGGAACACAAGCTCTATGAGGAGAGGCTGAGGGAGCTGGGGTTGCTTAGCCTGGAGAAGAGGAGGCTCAGGGGAGACCTTATCACTGTCTACAACTACCTGAAGGGAGGTTGTAGCCAGGTGGGGGTTGGTCTCTTCTCCCAGGCAACCAGCACCAGAACAAGAGGACACAGTCTCAAGCTGTGTCAGGGGAAGTTTAGGCTGAATGTTAGGGAGAAGTTCTTCCCAGCAAGAGAGACTGGCCATTGGAATGTGCTGCCCAGGGAGTTGGTGGAGTCACCATCACTGGAGGTGTTTAGGAAGAGACTGGATGAGGCACTTGGTGCCATGGTTTAGTTGATTAGATAGTGTTGGATGATAGGTTGGACTCAGTGATCTCAGAGGTCTTTTCCAACCTGGTCTATTCTATTCTATTCTATTCTATTCTATTCTATTCTATTCTATTCTATTCTATTCTATTCTATTCTATTCACTACTGCATATTTTGATTATGAAAAAAAAACATCCACAAGTGAACACACCCTGGATAGCATCATCTAACTGGGAGGCTTGGCTGATACAGCTGAAAGCTGTGCAGCCATCCAGTGAGACTTGGACAGAATGAGAGCTGGGCACAGAGGAACCAAATAAGGTTCAACAAGGACAAGTGTAGAGTCCTGCATCTGGGGAGGAATAATAAACTGCACCAGTCAGGCTGGGAAGTGACCTGCTGGAGAGCAGCCCCATGGAGAGGGACTTCGGAGTCCTGGTGGAGAACAAGTTATCCATGGGACAGCAATGTGCCCTGGTGGCCAAGAAGGCCAGTGGGATCCTGGGGCATATTAAGAAGAGTGTGGCCAGCAGATCAAGGGAGGTTCTTCTCCCCGTCTACTCTACCCTGGTGAGACTTCATCTTGAGTACTGCATTCAGTTTTGGGCTTCCCAGTTCAGGAGGGACAGGGATCTGCTGGACCCTGTCCAGCTACAAGGATGATTAGGGGACTGGAGCACTGACTTGTGAGGAGAGGCTGGGGGACCTGGGGCTTTTTAGTCTGGAGAGGAGAAGACTTAGAGAAGATGTAATAAATGTTTATAAATATCTGAGGGCTGGGTGCCAGGAAGGAGGGGACAGCCTCTTCTCACTTGCTCCTTGCAATAGGACAAGGAGCAATGGATGCAAGCTGCATCACAGGAGGTTCCACCTCAACACAAGCGGGAACTTCTTTACTGTGAAGGTCACAGACCATTGAAACAGGCTCTCCAGAAAGGTTGTGGAGACTTTCAAGGCCTGTCTGGATGTGTTCCTGTGTGACCTGAGCTAGATTCTATGGTCCTGCTCTGGCAGGGGGTTGGACTCAATGATCTCTTTGGGTCCCTTCCAACCCCCTGACATTCTGTGATCCTGTGAATAACGTCATCACTAAAAAGGAGTGGAGACATGTACCAAGACACATACTAAAGCGGCAAAACACACCAAAAGAATGTACCAGAGCAATTTGGTCTATCAAATATGATGTTAATAATCACAACAAGGCAATGAGGAGACAAAGTGAAAGCCTCAAAAGCATACTATAATCTAAGAACTTGATTTCTTTCCAGCAGTTCCATACTAGATGGGAGAGTGAAAAACAAAGAATTACTAAAGAAAAGATTTGAAGAGACAATAAATGATGAAGATGTGCAAGGACATTTGGATCACTAAGATGCTTTACTGGTCACCAAAGAAATTTTGATCCTTGATGGCTCCGAGGAATTCAGTAAATGATCAGTGGTCCAATCCAGGCATTAGTTCTTTCTACTTCTAGCTAGAGGTGGAAAAAGAACACCTACTTATATACATATCCAAATCCTGAAGGCCACCAACAGTAGTGAAATTGTTCTACATTGCTTTGCTTTTTGGAGTGAGGGGTTTTCATGCTGAACTGCGTCTCGCTCACCCCAACACACACCCTTTCATCTGCTGAGTTACTTGGAAATAGTAGCACAGACTGAGTAGAGTTCTGGTGTCTCCATCATAAGAACATCATACTGCTGTTGGAGTGAGTCCAGAGGAGGGCCACAAGGATGATCCAATGGCTGGAGCATCTCTGCTGTGAGGATAGGCTGAGGAAGCTGGAGTTGTTCAGCCTGGAAAAGAGAAGACTCCAAGGGACCCTAGAGCTGCCTTCCAATACCTGAAGGGATCTAACAGAAAGGCTGCAGAGGGACTTTTCGTGCAAGTGTGTAGCAACAGGACAATGGGGAATGGTTTGAAGCTGAGGGAGAGTAGGTTTAGAATGGATCTTGGGAAGAAGTTCTTCAATATAAGGGTGGTGAGACTCTGGAACAGGTTGCCCAAGAATGGTCGCAGATGGCCCCTCCCTGATGATGTTCAAGATTGGTCGAGGCCTTGGGCAACCAAGTCTAGTTGACAGGTGTCCCTGCCCATGGCAGGGGGTTTGGGGCAGATGATCTCTGAGGTCCCTTCCAACCTGAGCCATTCTATGATTCTCTGACTTTCCTATTGAGAAACACAAACCACCTCCAACCTTTGTACTCAAATTCTCCAATAAAACTGGGCCACTTGTAAAGAAGTCAACTGAGAAGGTCTCTGTGGATGACAAGAAAGGGAAAAGGGTGATTATAGTGGAGGCAGCCATATGGCCTCTACCCTGCACATGAACAAACTTTGTGAAAAGCATAACACAAAGGATGTATTACAGCATCACTTTCTTATCACCTTCTGCTCACTTATTCTCCTTGCCTGTATTCAATTTTTGTGCCACTTTGTAAGTTCTAAAGCAGGAATTTACCCACCATTCCCTTTCCACCAGTGCTCAGTGCTGGTCAGTGGCAGCCAGAAGTGCACTTTGCTGCTGCCAACAATACAATTTATATCACACTGGATTACGCTAACACAAAGCTGTCAGGTACTGAAAGAAGGAAGCTTTGAGATAAGCTATGGAGATAAAATAGAGACACAGCAAATCCAGGTCCCATTAACTTTGTGTTTCTTAAGTCTGGAATTTATGTGATGGGTAAAGGACTTGGAAAAAGGAAGGGCAGAGACATGATTGAGTGCTCTGACCCTGTAACTCTTCACTGGTCAGTGTGGGAGAGGAGGTTCCTTACACAGCTTTGTAGGAGTCACTTATGGCTTATCCTGCACTAAGTGTAGCTCAGAAAAACCTCCTGGGTATTAACCTTTTACTCAGCAGGACGGTTCAATGTTCTCATCTTCTGTGCCTCTAAAGATATTAGAGATGGAAGAGTAATCTGTGTATTTCCATGAAGGATAAGGAGCAAGGTTCAGGGGCAGTATTTTATCTTAAGCTGGGTGCTGATAGCAAATGCAGGTTTTGTAAACTCTGCAGAAGATAATTTTCTAAAACTTGAACTAAAGCTATGACAGCCAGTGCAAGGACCCAGTGCCAAAGAGGATCATGACTGGAGAGTTCTGACTTCCCCACTGGAGACCATCAGCTCCCATAGGAAGGTTCATTATGATAAGTTTAAGACAAAAAACTAAATCAAAACCCAACCAACCAGCAAAGCTCTTTTTCAGGCCTGTGATGCAGCCACTCCCAACCTTGGCATCAAAGCTAACTAGGCAGGAACAAAAGAGAGCTGTTATTGCTCTCCTTGAAGAAAGCAACACCGGTTGTCAGAAGCTGACAGCTCTGTTCCTCCCCTGATTTCATTTTTTTAAACCTTATCTTTTTCAGGTTGCCTCTAACAAAATGCAGTAACAGCACCCTGCAGGTCTACAAAACACAACATTCTTTTCCTGAAGAATGCAAGACTACAGATGCGGCATAAAATAACCAGTGTCCATGAATAAATACTAAGGTGAGTCCAAGACTGGTTTCAAGCAGGACAAACTTGCCAAGATTTTCTGAAAATAGGTAGCTAATATTTAATTGCCTACACAAAAAGAGCTAAACTTGTCTGTCAACCGAAGATCCTCAGAGACACTCAGAAGTTGGCACCATCACAGAATTAAGGATGTTCAAAGATTTGATGGCTTATTATGTAGTTTCCCAGGCCAAATATGACTAGAGGATTGGTTTTTTTTCCATCCTTAGCTGCCTAACATATTGTACAACCACTACAGATCACTGTTGTCCTTGTGGTGGGTTGAAATTTTCCCCCCAACATCAACTTTGCCAGACCAGCTCAGCTGGAAGCAAATGAAAGCTGTATTTACAGGCAAAGCTACAATCCACAATGGAATGCCATGAATATGTACAAAATGCACAGGATTTTGCAATATTTACAGATATTTACAATTAACAAACAGCACAAGAACCCCTGGCAAAAGACCAAGGGAAGCTACTAGCTTCTCCTTCCCTGCCTCCCCCTACCCCCTGTATAAAAGAAGAAAAGAGCAGAGAAGTTAATACCAAAACAATGCAGCCAAGGTCAAGCAAAAGCTAATTAGTATCTCTCCAGAGCAAAGAAGCGAGAAAAGAAATAGTTTTGGGGAACAAAATCTTAGGGTATATAGCTCTCCAATGGGATTGCTCAGAATTATCTTTGTTTTCCTTTTTGCACCCAATAGTGATTTATTTACATTTTACTACTTATCTACTCAAGATCTGTGAAAACATTTTAAAGGCATAGCCTAAAACTACCACAGTCCTGTACAGCCCAAATAACCCAAACAGTGCCTAAACCACTTCTCTTTCACACAAGACACCCTCCTAAACCCTACGTGTCCAATAGGCTTCACACAACCTGTTCATAAGAAGTAGAGCTGATATAGTCCCAAAATGAAGCTCTTTCCTAGCTTTAGAGGCTCTGGGAGGTGGTGGTGTCATCATTCCTGGAGGTGTTCACCAAACATGTGGACATAGCACTTCAGGACATGGCTTAATGGTCGTGGTGGTGTTAGGTAGAAGGTTGGACTTGATGATCTTAGAGGCCTTTTCCAACTGAAACAATTCTGTGATTCTGTGTTTGCAGCAGTAACATCTCAAAGTAACTGGGCTAGTAGGAACTTTTGGGTTCTGCCACATTTACTTTGTGGCTGTTCCTCAGACCAAAATTATTCAGTCAGGAAAAGTTTCCATGTGCCTTTTTCCAGACCAGAACTGCCTCAAGCCCAGGGAGAATGTTGCTGTTGATCAGATGCACCAACACACACACAAAGAAACTAATCTCTGTGACTCAGTTTTCCAGAATGTCCAGGAATTATTTATTTCTTTATTTATTGTTAATAAGAAATTGTCAAAATACTGTGATGAGCAAAGGATCCCAAACAGATATTGACTGGGCTCTAAAAAAAACGTTCATTCCATCAAAGCTGGTGTTGGCACAATGCAGTGGAACTGGCAGCTTAATTACTTGCACAAAATGTAATGCATACATGATGAGGACAATATCAGGCACTAATCATTATGCTTTTCCAGGGTTCACACTACAGATACTCAACGGTCATAGTATCACCCAACCTGAAAGAAGAGGGAAGAACTCTACAATGTGATACTGGATTTCAGAACTTTAATATCTTTTCCTGCTGAATTTAAACCCCTTGTTTAAAATCTCAGACACTTTCAATATTAGAAGACATATCAACATACACAGCTCCTCTAGGGTTATGTGAAGATAAACTAAAAGATCAATTCTCCAAAACTAAACCAAACCTCTTTCATTATCCAGCCCAAGTAGTTTCTCCCTTTCTTGGATATTCTCGAGAGCCTTGTATCCAATGACACACAGAATTGTCATCATCCAGACTGTTACAAGGATCGAGGCTGTGGATCGATTTGGATGGAGGCATCTGGTGCTTGCAACAGCTTCTAACTCACCTGATGAGTCTAACTCAGTTCAGGAAGGATAGGGTATAGCTTAAGAGAGTAAAGCAAAGTCTATGAAGATGATTAGGGCACTAGAACATCTCTCTTATGAAGAAAGGATGAGGCATTTGGGGCTTTTTAGCCTAGCAAAGACTAAGGTGGGGGATCTTATCAATGCTTATAAATTCTTAAAGGGTGAGTGTCAGGAAGGAGGGACCAGTAGTTTTTTCAGTGGTGCCCAGTGACAGGAGAAGAGGCAATGGCCACAAAATCAAACATGAAAAGTTCCATTTAAACATAAAGAGTAACTTAGTTACTTTGAGTGTGGTGGAGCAGGCTGAGGAGAGGAGAGGTTCAGAGAGGAGAGGTTCAGAGAGGTTCGGAGAGGAGAGGTTCAGAGCGGTTCGGAGAGGAGAGGTTCGGAGAGGTTCGGAGAGGAGAGGTTCGGAGAGGAGAGGAGGGGTGAGGAGAGGTTCGGAGAGGTTCAGAGGGGAGGGGGAGGGGAAGGGAAAGGAGGGGAGGGGAGAGGGAGAGGGAGAGGGAGAGGGAGAGGGAGAGGGAGAGGGAGAGGGAGAGGGAGAGGGAGAGGGAGAGGGAGAGGGAGAGGGAGAGGGAGAGGGAGAGGGAGAGGGAGAGGGAGAGAGGAGAGGGAGAGGGGAGAGGGAGAGGGAGAGGGAGAGGAGAGAGAGGAGAGGAGGAGAGGAGAGGAGAGGAGAGGAGAGGAGAGGAGAGGAGAGGAGAGGAGAGGGAGAGGAGAGGAGAGGAGAGGAGAGGAGAGGAGAGGAGAGGAGAGGAGAGGAGAGAATTAACCAGGTTGGAAGAGACTTTTGAGATCATTGAGTCCAACCTATCATCCAACACTATCTAATCAACTAAACCATGGTGTCTCCCTCTCTGGAGTCATTCAAAACCTGCCTGGACACTATCCTGTGCAACCTGCTCTAGGTGAGCCTGCTCCATCAGGGGGCTGGACTTGATGATCTCCAGAGGTCCCCTCCAACCCCCATTCTGTGATTCTGTTAATAAGAAAGAAGGTATTGCACAGGAACTTGACTGGAATAGCTATGGTATGCCTTCAAAGAAAAAGCATTTACTGAATAGTTTTAAATTAAAACAGGTTCCACAATTAAAGCAACTATCTCTCTTTGGACTTTCCTATATGAGGAGTTTGTTTTAGAAGCCACTGCCACCACACTTGGCTTAAAGTATTTCAGAAAGAGAAAAAACAACCTCATCATTTTGTCAAGGGTGTTTTCCAATTATAGTCATCCATTGCCTGTGATCGTTATGGAACCAAAAGCTGCCTTCAGTACTCCCTGTAAATGAACTTGCACCTGCATGCACTGCACATTCCAGCGTAGCTCAGCCAAAAAGGCAAAAGGAATACATGGACTCTTCCTTTGGGAAGAGGAGCCTTCACTGAAATTCCCATTTTAAATGAAAGTTGCTGGCTTTGGGCTTTGTTTGGTGAGAAAATACTTTTCCGCTCTGCAAGGAGACGAAGCTTTAGCAAACCGCACAGGGACCATAGCTGCCTGTAATGGAATCCATAAATTACAAAGCAGGAAGCTGCCATTCCAAGATTAGCCAGAGTAATGAGGGATGGGCAGAACAGCCACATGGACCAAGCCTGAGCAACACCCGTTACTGTAATTAGGAACAAGAGGTTACACAAGCTTACTGCCTTCTTTCGACCAGAGTGCCAGTTCATTTGCTCACATTGAATACTTTATTATACCTTTAATTCTAACAGTCTTTCCCATACTGCTTCAGCTTTGTAAAATGATCTCAGATGGTGGGTGACTGAAATATTTAGTCACAGAGAAAACACAGGCTGAATGAGATTTGGGAATTTATTGCTGTGTAAATGAGGTCATGAAAGCCTCAAGTGCTCCCTGCAGGATGAGTTTACAGTAAAACTGCAATTTTGGAATATACATGTGGATGATAATTCTAAAGCCACAGAACATTAGACCCAAAACACTGACATGGGCTTTCGATAGGAGAAGCTGGTGAATTGACTAGAAAATAAACAGAAATAAATGGCATGCAGATTGGCTTTAATTACTCAAGATACCAGGAGAATGTATTGTGAACAACATTATGAGAGAAATGTTTGTCTAAACATGCAGATACTTTCTGAACATTTCCACACCCTTATTCAGACACCAACTTTTAATACAGTAAAGCTTTGGGCTTTCTTTTCCTTCTCTGAAAGCCAGCTGGAGTACAGGCATTGACTCCACATGAAGCATGAACTTACTGTTATAAAAATGTTCTGCTTTTGCTATTGCAAAAGAGTCCCAGGAATTAGTTTCTCAACTTAGAGAAATGTCAGCACCAGAAATTGATGCAAGAAGATCTGGATTGGTTGGACATCCCACAGAGAGAGTGCTCATAGAGAGACCCTTCTAATGATGTTCTAGATGGAGAACAGTCTTGTGTGGCTCATGCCCTTCCTTGCAGGAGTGCTGCCTCTGAGACTCAACAAGACTGGAGGAACACTTCCCCAAGCCAGGAAAGCACACCACATGGCCTCTCTGCATCTGAACACATGGCTTTTCTTATCCTGTATTAAAATGATATGCCTCAAACAAATGATTATTTACACTTACAAGAAAATTAACACAAGCTTTCATTCTGCACCTTCCTTGACCTTAAGGAATCCCTGCCACCTACTCATCGGTCCAGAAGAAATTGTTCACAACAGGAACAGATTCTCTGTAGGGCAAGCTCATCTTATTACCTGAAATAAGCCCCAAATGCCAGCTCAAGTTTCCTTCCAACCCTGCACAGACACATCGGTGAAAGCTTCTGCATCATCCTAATCAAACCACAACCCATACAGATGAAGGTGGTTGACTCTCAAAATCTGAGCAGTGTCCCTTTCCAGGCCATCAGTGAGCTCCCCTCTTCCTTGCATATGCTAAGTTTAATTCTTGGATAACATTCCAAGGAAAAGCACAGAGGTATAGAGAATAAAAGCAACATGGAGAAGGAAGAGTTGATAGGAAAACAATGTGACAGCACACCAGAAGGCACAAATACATACCTTTGAACTCCAAACTACGCGCTGTCACTGGACAGGAGCTCATTACAGCTTGCCTGATCCTTAACTCAGGCTCTGTCTCCCATAATTGTTTTCATCTTGTGTTCATTTCTGCAAGCATACTAAAGCATACCACATGGCCCTGCTGAAAACAATCCCACAGAGGTAACAGAGTGCCTTTCCAGAACACCACAACAAACACTGGGTGACAGGAATGGATTAATACAGTCTTGAAATGCTTTGACTGAGTTAATGACAGTGAGGAGAAAACTAAGAGTTCTAAATGCTGTCTTCAACTACCTAGTGGAGAAGACAGGGTTGGACTCTCCTCAGAGGGTTAGTAACAAACTGACAAAAAGGAAATTGTGCCTTGAGCATGAAAGGGGAAAGCAAGTCCCCAGTGAGGACACTGTGACTACTTTGCCCAGGGACATAGTGGAGTGTCCAACCCTGAAAGCATTCAAAACTGAACTAAACAAAGCCTGAAACACTGCAGTCTATGTTTGAAATTAGCCCTCTCTGAGCAAGACTTTCAGAGATCCTTTAAACCTTTTGGCCTGAATGAGGTGCTTAACGCTTCTGATGCAGGGCTTGCCCCAGCATTTTCTAGGGGTTGCATACAAGATGCACCAGAGGGAATAAACTTGTATCTTCAGAAGAAGCTTAACAGTCCTTCTGAATGAGCATGAGGTTTACACCTCCTCTCCCTCCCTGTCATTCTCTCCTCCTCCTTCTTTCTGTTTGCCTCTCAACTTCATGTCTCCTCTCTTCTGGGGGGAATGCTGTTCCAATAGATTACTCTAATTCTTTGACCCTCTAGCAGAACTAAATGTTACTGCAGGTACCTGTGGTCATTAGTCAAAATCCACAAGGTCATCCAGCAAAGCAAACCAGTGGCAGACAGAAACTACACATTCTGCTGATGCTGTCTCACTGCTTGCAAATGAGCCAGCAAAGGTGCCCAATCATTTTTAGGTGAAATCAATGACAACCTCAAAACAGGAAGCAAACATTTAAAAAAATGTTTAGGCATTAAACTGTAAGGCAGTAGCACAAAGGAGAGATCCCCAAAATAAAAATCTCCATTACTAAGGACGTTGGGTACCACATGAACTGACAGCTACATTTGGAGTCATTAACGGTCTGCTATCACCAAAGAGCTGCCTAATTCTCACCTCTGTGTTGCCCCAGTTTTGCTGCCATCATCTTCTCTTCTGCTGTCCTCCTTTCTACCTGCTCTTGAAAGCAATCTCAGTGGAAGTGCAGCCCTTTGAATGCCCACGAGGGTACTAAACATTTGGGCAAGCCCCCAGAACTTTGTAGAAGTTGACACTGAAATCAAATGCTATGTAACTTTTTTCCACCTGGGAAAATCTAAACAGTATTTTAAGGGACAGAACAAGGTAGTCTTACTAATTCAGTGGCATCTCTCCCTCCCCTTACTTTCTCCCCGACATCAAGAGTTTACTGAAGAATCTACACTTCCTATGAGGCTGTAACACACAAACAAAAAAAAATCAGGAAATATCTTCCACTGTAAAAAGTAAATGTGGTAATTGTCAGCTTGTCCTGAAGACAGGAAAACAAGGAAACTCTCCTTCTACACACATTACATAAGAAGAGTTCTGTCACCATTTCTGTAACCCAGTCTTGCACCTGGGAAAGAACAACCCCGTGCATCAGTGTAGGTTGGGGACTGACCTGCTGGAGAGCAGTGAAGATGAAAATGACCTAGGGGTACTTGTGGATGGAAGGTTGACCAGGAGCCAGGAATGTGCTTTTATGGCCAAGAAGGCAAATGCCATTCTGGGGTGGATTAGAAGGGCTGTGGCAAGCAGGTAGAGACAGGTTCTCATCTGCCTCTACTCTGCCCTGCTGAGGCTGCATCTGGAATATTGTGTCCAGTTCTGGGCCCCTTGTTTCAGTAAGGACCTCAGGGAACTGCCTGAAGAGTCCTGTGCAGAACCACAAACATTATTAAGGGAGTGGAACATCTTGCCATCTTCCTTATGATGAGAGACTGAGGGAGCTGGGGCTCTTTAGCATGGACAGGAGGAGACTGAGAGGTGATATCATTCATGTGCAGGTCGAGTGCCCAGAGGATGGAGTCAGGCTCTGCTGGATGAAGCCCAATAATGGCAATGGGTGGAAGCTGAGGCACAGAAGCTCCATGGAAACATGAGGAAAATTTTTTCACTGTGAGGGTGATGGAACACTGGAACAGGCTGCCCAGGGGGCTTGTGGAATCTTCTTCTCTGGAGATATTCAAGACCTTCCTGGATACAGTCCAGTGTGCTCTGCTCTAGGTGATCCTGCTCTAGCAAGGAGTTAGACTGGATAGTCTTTTGAGGTCCCTTCCAGCCCCTAACATACTGTGATTCTGTGCTTATGTGAAGAGTTATGATATTAAAGAGAAAAGCTGGGAACTGAAGCAGCAGAGAGGAAAAGCAAGCTTTTTAACAGTATACACAATCAACCTGAGCTTCTGGCTGATCTAAAGGATCAAGAAAGGTCAGCAGCTTAGCAAGACTTAAATGGAGGATTAGTCATTTATACAGGCACTAAGAAGTTCCATGGTTGCTTCTGCTAATATTAAGCATTTATGAAGCATATCAATGCCTCAGATATGACACAGCCACTTGCTGCCGGGGATTAAGAAGGAGAATAATCACCCCGAGCACCAGGGATATTCAGCTAGATGGCCCAACTCTTCATGCCAGTGTCAATGCTGGAATGGATGACCTTGCTGTTCTCACTGGAGTCTAGCTCTTCTCAGGTGTTGGACCATGGTGGGGTAAGAGAGCTTGTGGTGGCACTGACATTGCAAGTTATACTAATGGCAATCAAACAGAGAAATGCAAAATACTAACATGGTCACAGAATCATAGAATCATTTCAGTTGGACAAGACCTCCAAGATCAAGTCCAACCATCAACTCAACACTGCCTGGCCATTAAACCATGTCCCAAAGCACCATGCGCACACATTTCTTGAACACCTGCGGGGATGGTGACTGCACCACTTCCCCTGGGCAGCCTATTCCAATCCCTGATCACTCTGGAAGCAAAGACATTTTTCCACATCTCCAACCTAAACCTCCCCTGGTGCAACTAGAGGCAGTTTCCTTTTGTCCCATTGCTTGTTACTAGGGAGAAGAGTCTGACCCCCACCTCAATCCAACCTCCTTTCAGGGAGTTGTAGAGAGCAAAGAGGTCTCCCCTCAGACTCCAAACTAAACAACCCCAGTTCCCTCAGCTGCTCCTCACCAGACCCTGCCCCAGCTTTGGTGCCCTTCTCTGGACACACTCCAGCACCTCAATGCCCTTCTTGGAGTGAAGGCCACTAAACTGAATCCAGTTTTCAAAGTGTGGCCTCACCAGGGCTCAGCACCAGGGCAGGATCACTTTCCTGCTCTTGCTGGCCACACTATTCTTGATCCAGGCCAGGATGCTGTTGGCCATCTGAGCACAGTGCTGGCAGCTTTCTCAGCCACCTGAGCATGATGCTGGCTCATATTCAGCTGACTGTCAACCAACATACCTGGGCCCTTTTCCACCAGGCAGTTTCCAGTCACTCTGCCCCAGGCCTGGAGCATTCAGGGGGTTGTTGTGATTCAAATGAAGGACCTGACACTTTGTTAAACTTCACAGTATCACAAAGGTTGGAAGAGACCTCGAAGATCAACGAGTCCAACCTGTCACCCAAGACCTCATGACTAAACCATGGCACCAAGTGCCACATCCAATCCCCTCTTGAACACCTCCAGGGATGGTGACTCCACCACCTCCCTGGGCAGCACATTCCAATGGCAAACTACTCTCTCAGTTAAGAACTTTCTCCTCACCTTCAGCCTAAACTTCCCCTGGCACAGCTTGAGACTGTGTCCTCTTGTTCTGGTGCTGGTTGCTAGAGAGAAGAGACCAAGCCCTTCCTGGCTACAACCACCCTTCAGGTAGTTGTAGAGAGCAATAACGTTTCCCCTGAGCCTCCTCTTCTCCAGGCTAAACAATCCCAGCTCCCTCAGCCTCTCCTCACAGGGCTTGTGCTCAAGGCCTCTCACCAGCCATGTTGCCCTCCTCTGGACACCTTCAAGAGTCTCGATGTCACTCTTAAACTGAGGGGCCCAGAACTGGACATAGGACTCAAGGTGTGACCTAACCAATGCAGAGTCCAGGGGCACAATGACTTCCCTGCTCCTGCTGGCCACACCATTCCTAATGCAGGCCAGGATGCCATTGGCCTTCTTGGCCACCTGGGCACACTGCTGGCTCATGTTCAGGCGGCTGTCGATCAGCAACCCCAGGTCCCTTTCTGTTTGGCAGCTCTCCAGCCACTCTGACCCCAGCCTGTAGCTCTGCATGGGGTTGTTGTGGCCAAAGTGCAGCACACAGCACTTGGACTTGTTGAATGCCATCCTGTTGGACTCTGCCCATCTGTCCAGTCAGTCGAGGTCCCTCTGCAAAGCCCTTCTGTCCTCTAACAGATCAACATCTGCTCCCAACTTGGTGTCATCTGCAAATTTGCTGATGACTGACTCAATCCCCTCATCCAGATCATCAATGAATATATTAAAGAGGATGGGGCCCAGCACTGATCCCTGGGGGACACCACTGGTGACTGGCCACCAGCTAGATGTGGCACCATTCACCACCACTCTCTGGGCTCAGCCCTCCAGCCAGGTCCTAACCCAGCACAGAGTGTTGCTGCCCAAGCCACGAGCTGACAGCTTAGCCTGCAGTTTGCTGTGGGCGACAGTGTCAAAGGCCTTGCTGAAGTCCAGGTAGACCACATCCACAGGCCTCCCCACATCCACCAGGTGGGTCACCTGATCACAGAAGGAGATCAGGTTGGAGAGGCAGGACTTGCCCCTCCTAAATCCATGTTGGCTGGACCTGAGCCTTTGGCCTTCCTGCAGGTGCGCAGTTATTGCCACCAGGATAATCTGCTCCATCATTTTCCCTGGCACTGAGGTCAGGCTGCCAGGCCTGGAGCTTCCAGGGTCCTCCATCCGACCCTTCTTGTGGATGGGGACCACCTTGGCCAGTTTCCAGTCATCTGGGACCTCACTGGTCAGCCAGGACTGGAGGGCAGCTTGGCCAGCTCACCTGCCAGCTCTCTCAGCACCCTAGGATGGATCCCATCCGGTCCCATGGACTTGTGGGTGTCCAAGTGGCTCAGCAGGTCCCAAACTAATTCCTCATGGATTTCCAGGGCATTACACTGCTCCCTGACCCCATCACCCAGCTCAGGAGGCCACTCGTCCTGAACTCCTCCTGCCTTGCTGTTAAAGATTGAGGCAAAGAAGGTGTTCAGGACTTCAGCCT
Source organism: Picus viridis (assembly GCA_033816785.1). Lineage (NCBI taxonomy): Eukaryota > Metazoa > Chordata > Aves > Piciformes > Picidae > Picus > Picus viridis. The sequence goes on from CM066586.1 coordinate 10,146,346, forward strand.
TTTCCTCATCTTCAGTCACAGTGTTCCCCTCCAGGTCCAATAAGGAGTGCAGGCTCTTCTTGCCCCTCTTTTTAGCATTAATATATTTGTAAAAATGCTTCATACAATTGGCCTCAGCCCATTGATCCTGCCTGGCCAGATCTCTTTGCAGAGCCTTCCTACCCTCAAGCAGATCAACACTGCCACCCTATTTAGTGTCATCTGCAAACTTACCTACCTCATCCACTGATAAAGATATTTAAGCAGGTTTATGGACTAGACTAGAGGGAGATGAAAATGAATTGAGATTGATGAGGTATTTCTGAACTTGTTTTAAAAAAGCAACGAGTTACAAAAGCGACACAGAAACCTTCTCAGCAAGGACACAAAAGCAACAGACAATGTTGTCCTGACGAGAGTGTTCAAACCGAGAGACAGTGTAAGTGACTTCACAGAATAATAAACCAGCAAAAGACACACTGTGGGTGAAATGGATTAACATAATCTTTGAAATCCTTGGAATACATTAAGGACATCTAGAAGCTGACAAAAAGCAAATTGAAAACGAGAATGAGTTTGTAACACAAGATGACAGGCATTTATCATTCAAATGGAACAACAATACAGTGCCTTTCGACTCGGAAGGAAAAGGTGTAAATGCGTTTTCCATCATTAGCAACAAATTCCACCAAACCGGCATTCAGACAGCACAAAATGTAACTTCCATACTAAGTTGTACAAGGGAAAGAGTAATGCCCATTCTTCTGACATCCAAGACCACTAAGAAAATTCCCTAGCCCTGCATCACTGTCTTGATCCGGAGAGGGAAAGAGACTCAGTTCTTTTGAATATTCCCGTGCTGTGAAATGAGAGGCACAAACGAGGCCAAAATAGCAACAGCTGGGCTATTGATTACATAAATGAAGTGGAGGGATCAGAAGGCAGAGAGAGAAGAGAGAGAGAAGAGGAAAAGAATTATATTACCACACCCCTCACCCCTCCAAGACAGTTTGAGTCTGTGGAGGAAAGGTGCTGCAGGAGATGTTGGGTCTGTAGAGAAAGGGTGCTGAGGCTTTGGCTGTAGAAGAGATGTGGTCCTCTGGGCAGCCTCTTCAGCTCCATGAGTTGCAGCAGGCGGAACTTAGGACACGGAGAGAGGGTTCGGTCTGCTTCTTCCAGGCTCCATGGCCTCTTTTCTTCAGAGCAGCATTGCCCTGGGCTTTTCCCTCTCTCATGCTTTCCTTCTCAGCAGCACTGTCCTTCTCCTGTGTTTTCCTTCATCTCTGTTTTTGGTTCTCCATTTTTCTTCTACTGAGCCAGTAGTTGCTCAAGTCTTTTATGCAGTTTTTCAGTCCTTAGCTATGTGTCCAAGTATTGTCCCTCAGGAATTAGTTCCAGGAAATCATCCTTAGGTAAGTATCCAGGTAAGTTCCCCAGGAAATCTTTCTGTGTATTCATGTGAGTTTGGGCAGTGGTCTGGACGGAGGGTGGGGGGGAGGGACCTCCGCCTCCTCCTTCTCCATCTACCTGCCATTGTCTCATCATCCTCCCTTCCTGGGGTATCTGATGGCTGGAAATGATCTTGTCCTGAAGGCGTGATGGCTGGGCCCTTGGGCCATCGTTGTAGGCCAGCTGCAGTCCAGTGAGCAACGTTATCTTTGCACCTTCCAAAAGACCTTCCAGTGGCTCTGCCCAACACACATCAGCTATTGTCTGGGCAAGCAGCAAGTGATTTTATCTTTGTTGAGTCACACCAGGAGAGACAAGCTTTAGTCTCTCACAATCTGTTTAATGGCCAAAAAAGAAGAATTCAGCACAAAGGCTGAGCACGTTTGCTAAGAGAATAACAACAACTAGGGGGGAAAAGAAAGATGCACAAAACAAAGAAGCAAACCCACCAAACTAACCCAAACCAAGGCTTGTTTCTTAAGTCAGAGATTTCTGTCTTAAGCCACGAAGATCTTCTCTCTGAGGTAGCATACTGCATCACAAACGTATCTATAAAATCACCTGGAACTCTCTGATGGGGATTTGAAATGTATGTGCGTGGAGGGAAAGGCTCATTAATCATTCAGCATGACAGAGCATGCACAAATGCCCTCCTTGAATCTGACTACAGTTTTGGTGTAAATACCAACTTTTTGGGGTTCCAGCTGCTATGGCTGTTCTGGGTTTTGTGTGGTCACCACTCACAAGAAGGGCTGGAAAGCCCTCTGGTCCAGTCTAAGGGAGCCTAAGGAGGAAATTAGATTAGAAACCCTTATGTCACTTTAAAGAGTATTCCACATTACAGCTTAAAATATCTAGCATGAACAAACAAATCAAGAATAAACACCAGCAGCATCACCTCAAGCATCACTTTGGAGAGTGAAAGAATACAAATAAGGAGGCAGTCAATCCATACTGATGGTTAGGTTAAAATTTCAGCTACTGAATTCCATAAAACCCATTAAAGCTCAGGCAATCCAAAGGGATCATGGCATTAACTTCAGAGCAGCTGATGTTTCCAAGACCTGAGGAAGGGTACACACTCCAGCTTGGGCTTTAACACTTTGGACAGGAAGATCATGCAGATTTGAACCTAAAATTAGAGCCATGCTGCAAATGCAATATAAATATACCCTTTTAGGAGGTAAACTGTAAGACTTGATGTGCATGCTATTTATACCTGAACAGATGCAAAAGGTGGAAATACACTGGAAGCAGTCAAAAATGTCTAAAGACTTTCAGAGAGGGTATTTTTGCAAATAGATGTACATCTGGATTTGATTGTTGATTCCAAGACCAACAGCAATCTCTTACCTGCAAGCTTATGTAGAAATCCTCATGGAATATTGGCATGCATGTTGAACCCACAGCAAAACAGTTACCTTCAAATAAGAAAAGATAAATTTTGCACCTGGGAATGAACAACCTCAGGGAGCAGTATAGGTTGGGGACTGACCTGCTGGAGACCAGTGAAGGGGAAAAGGACCTGGGGGTCCTAGTGGATGCAAGGTTGACCATGAGCCAGCAGTGTGCTCTGGTGGCCAAGAAGGCCAATGCCATTCTGGGGTGGATTAGAAGGGCTGTGGTCAGTAGGTCCAGAGAAGTTCTCCTCCCCCTCTACTCTGCCCTGCTGAGGCTCCATCTGGTATACTGTGTCCAGTTCTGGGCGCCTCAATTCAAGAAGGGCCTCAGGGCTTCTGCACAGGGAAAGAGTCCTGTGCAGAGCCACAGAAATTATTAAGGGAGTGGAAAACCTTCCTTATGAGGGGAGACTGAGGGAGCTTGGAGAGGAGGAGCCTGAGGGGTTACTTTATACAAGTTTATAACAATGTAAAGGGTGAGTGTCCAGAGGATGGAGTCAGGCTCTGCTGGGTGATGCCCAGTGACGGGACAAGGGACAATGGGTGGAAATTGAGGCATAGGAAGTTCCATGGAAACACAGGGAAATTTTTTTTCACCGTGAGAGTGACACTGAAACAGGCTGCCCAGGGGGTTGTGGAGTTTCCCTCTCTGTAGATATTCAAGATTTGCCTGGATGCATTCCTGTGTGATCTGCTATAGGTGACCATGCTCTGGCAGGGGGGTTGGACTGGCTGATCTTTTAGGGTCCCTTCCAGCCCCTAATATTCTGTGAGTCTGCAATAAATAATCTGTCATGGGTTTGGTATTTGACTGAATGAATGAAATCTTGTCTTGAATAATACTCCAAAGTTGCAAATGTGCGAAAAAGGAAATTTTCCATGCAGTTCCCACATCCTGTGTCCAAATGCAATAGGTCTATACCTGAACCAGTCTCCTGCACTGACTTGATAGTCAGTGGATTCAGACACAGACATTTTAATAAAAAAACCAAAACCCAAACAGAAGCCCCCATCAGCTTTGTGAGATGACTCATTCTGTAGAGCCTGGCATTTCTGCATGAAACAACAACAACAACTGCAAGCTGTAGGAGTGGATAGCAATCATTCCAAGTCAGTTATAAACTCTACCTTTAAACAGTATTAACGTGAAAGTAGGAAGGACTGGTAAAAGTTGGGAGCAGATGTTGGTCAGTTAGAGGGCAGAAGGGCCCTGCAGAGGGACCTCGACTGACTGGACAGATGGGCAGAGTCCAACAGGATGGCATTCAACAAGTCCAAGTGCCAGGTGCTGCACTTTGGCCACAACAACCCCATGCAGAGCTACAGGCTGGGGTCAGAGTGGCTGGAGAGCTGCCAAACAGAGAAGGACCTGGGGGTGCTGATCGACAGCTGCCTGAACATGAGCCAGCAGTGTGCCCAGGTGGCCAAGAAGGCCAGTGGCATCCTGGCCTGCATTAGGAATAGTGTGGCCAGCAGGAGCAGGGAGGTCATTTTGCCTCTGCACTCTGCATTGGTTAGGTCACACCTTGAGTCCTGTGTCCAGTTCTGGGCCCCTCAGTTTAGGAAGGATGTTGACTTGCTGGAACGTGTCCAGAGAAGGGCAACGAGGCTGGGAAGAGGCCTTGAGCACAGCCCTGTGAGGAAAAGCTGAGGGAGCTGGGGTTGTTTAGCCTGCAGAAGAGGAGGCTCAGGGGCGACCTCATTGCTCTCTACAACTACCTGAAAGGTGGTTGTAGCTAGGAAGGGTTGGCCTCTTCTCTCTAGCAACCAGCACCAGAACAAGGGGACACAGTCCCCAGCTGCGCCAGTGGAAGTTTAGGCTGAAGGTGAGGCGAAAGTTCTTCACCGAACGAGTCGTTCGCCATTGGAATGGGTTGTCCAGAGAGGTGGTGGAGTCACCGTCCCTGGAGGTGTTCAAGAGGGGATTGGATGTGGCACTTGGTGCCATGGTCCAGTCATGGGGTCTGTGGTGACAGGTTGGACTCGATGATCTTTGAGGTCTCTTCCAACCTTAGTGAGACTGTGATACTGTGAAAATAGTGCAGACTCTGCACCACTCCACCTCCTGCTCCATTCAGAGTTTACCCTCATTCACTGTCTTGTCAGATTTGCTGTGCTAAAACAAACCAAAGCCACTACTTTGGAAAGCTACACAGATTTGCTTTGCTACAATTCCTGACTAAGACATACCATCTCCATGGTACGAGAGGTCTTTTACCAACTATGTGATCAGTTATAGGTTAATTACTAAGTCACTTAAAACAAAATCTTTTGAATTTCTTGGCATAAAAGAACCTTTCCCTTTTTGCTCAGCAAAGATTTATGAACTATTTCAAGAAAAATCATTATTATAGTAATTAGGAATCCTCTATGGATTAAAATCTCTGGAAGTCTCTGTAATCTTTCTGAGAGCTAAACATGTTTTCATTGTGTTGCATTAGTATTCTGACTCTCAGGCACAAAAAGAAACCTTTAATCTCCTCGTGCCCTAGGGAGCCATCACTGTATGCTGATACTTAGAATGGTCTTAACCTATCTGAGTATTTTAAGACTTATTTGTGAGTATGATAATCTGATCCCAAAGCTGCACTGGCATTTGCAATCAGCCCTAGCAGGATAAATCCATATACAAACTCTACCGGAAAATACACAGCAATCTTTCTCTTGCACATCCCCAGACACAAATGTATTGACCTGCTGTTTAGGAGGACCGGTGTGGATGCCCTCATAATATACATTTCCATCCTCTGCCTCAGGGGAAGCCTGTGGCACAATTCACTGCTGACAGACTCACTTACACTAGCCATTATCTGAGCTTATTCCTTCAAGGACTACTCCCTGCAACAACTGGGTGTTTCTTTACCCAAAGGTGTTACCTACATAGAAGACCTGGAATTTAATCTTAATTAAAATGGCCAGAAAACTCACTCAGATACAGGCAAGTAACTATTTCAGTGCAGCCAGTGCCTAATTCCTGGTTTAGAAGCTTAACCATACACTGCAAAGGTTTCCCAGACAAGCCAAATGCTGTCTCAGGGAAGCCTGCCCACAGACAGTGCAGTCAGCAATGCAGCAATCATAGATCCATAGAATGGGTTGGAAGAAACCTTAAAGATCACCTAGCTCCAACTCCCTGCCATGGGCAGGGACATTAGACCAGGTCCAAGAGACCAAGTTGCTCAAGGCCCTGTCCAACCCAACCCTAAATACTTCCAGGGATGGGGCATCCACAACCACCCTGGGCAACCTGTTCCAGTATCTCACCACTCTTATTTAGAGATTTCTTCCTAATCTCCACTCTAAATCTTTCCTCTTCCAGCTCAAAGTCATTCTCTCTCATCCTATCACTAGAAGCCCTGGTAAGAAATCTCTTCCCAGCTTTTTTTGTAGACTCTCTTCAGGCACTGGAAGGTTTCTCAGTTTCTTCATGTTGTGCACAGTGGAAAGGAGTTTTGCATGCACATCCAAGCACCTTCAGACTGTTGAAGATGTTGGCTGGAGACAGGGTGACACCCTGCGAAAGGCTGCAAAGTGGAGGGAATTATCTGTGTGTCACAACATATGTTACATTAGATGAAGACTGAGTGCAAGGAAAATTCAGCTTCTATTTAGAGACACTAATTACAGTGTGGCAACTAATAATCATCCTTTTATTGGAAAACTATCAAAATAAGCAGCTTTCCTAGCATTTCTGAGGTAATTTCCAAGACTCACTGTGTGTGACACTACAGGGAAAGAAAGCCCAAGCCTAATCACTCTTCAGAGAATTCAGATCTTTTCCAGTCTTTTTCAGTATCTAAAGAAGACACAAACAAAATAGCATTTAACTATTTCAGATGTTATCATGTTCACAGAATCATGGACTTTTTTCAACTAGAAAAGGCCTCTAAGATTATCAAGTCCAACCATCAACCCAAGACCACCATGGCCATTAAACCACGTCCCAAAGTGCCATGTCCTCATGTTTCTTGAATGCCTCCAGGGATAGGGAGTCCACCATTTACCTGAGCATTCTATTCCAGTGTCTGGCCACTCTTTCCATAATCCAACCTAACTCTCCCCTGGCACAATTTCAGGCCATTTCCTCTTGTTTTATCACCTGATACTAGGGAGAAGAGACCAAACCCCACCTTACCTGCAATCTCCTTTCAGGGAGTTGCAGAGAGCAATGAAGTCTCCCCTCAGTCTCCTCTATTTCAGGCTAAACCCCAGTTTTCTCAGCCACTCCTCACAAGATTTTTTTCTCCAGATCCTTTCACCAGCTTTGCTGCCCTTCTCTGGACATGCTTCTGGTGCCTCAATGTCCTTCTTGGAGTGAGGGGCCCCAAACTGAAACCAGTAGTTGAGGCGCAACCTCAGCAGTGCCCAGTACGGTGGCACAATCACTGCCCTGCTCCTACTGGCCACACTATTGCTCATCCAGGCCAAGATGCTGGTGGCCTTCTTGGCCACCTGAGCATACTGCTGGCTCATCTTCAGCTGGTTGTCAGCCAGCACCCCCAGCTCCTTTACCTGCCTGGCAACTTTCTAGCCACTAGACACAAAGACAACACAAGCAGAAAGGCATTTAACTATTTCAGATGCTCTTGTGTTAGCACCAGTAACATTGTGATGCACAAAAAACAGCTCAGGACACCCCAGTGTGTCCAGTCAGTGACATCACATTCCTTGGTTGAACACTACAGAAAGTGTAGCAGTGAAATAATTTCTAAGAGACACATCTTTAGAGCTGTTTTCATTATCTGAGAGACACAGGTGGTTTTCACTGACTCCCAGCTGAAACTGTGCATATGTATCTGAGGACAGAATTTAACAGCAACAGCAGATCAAAAGAATTAGTTCAAGAAGCTTTCTGAGAAGTGATACAGAAGGGAGAGAAAATAAACAAAACACCACCAGCTGGATATCTATCTTTATGCAGAAGGGTGTAAATACAGAGCAAACCTGAAGCCAACAGCCACCCTTGTGGAGAAGGAGGCACAAGGACTGTAAAAAAAACCGAGTGAATAATAAGCACCTAACAGAACTGATGGGAAGTGCCGGAGAAAATTACACAGCCTTCAGGAATAGAAAGGAAAACAAGAAACTGAATAAAAACAGCTTTGCATGCTCATAAACCAACTGAACCAGGGAGATGGAAAAATAAATAGGATATTCAATCTCTACAAAGAAGCCATGGTCCATCCCACTACTGCTCTTTTTACCTAAAAGAAACAGTCCTGAAAATACCTTCAGTGGAACTTCTGTAATGAAGAGAAGAAACTGCAACACCTAATCCCACCCTTCCCCACAATTCCCACACCTACCTTCCTTGCAGGCTAGGCTCATCCACTGGCTACCCCAGTATGCTGGGCTGGAACTGGGAGTGATCAGCCTGGACAAGGGAAGGCTCCGAGGAGAATTTACAGTAGCCTTCCAGTACATAAAGAGGGCCTGCAGGAGAGGAACTTACTATCATGGAGTGTAGTGACAAGACAAGGGAGAATGGTTTAGTTGTTTAGGGGGGTTGGATTGGTTGATAGGTTGGATGCGATGATCTTGAACGTCTCTTCCAACCTGGTCTATTCTATTCTATTCTATTCTATTCTATTCTATTCTATTCTATTCTATTCTATTCTATTCTATTCTGAAAGAATGTATATTCAGAATAGATATGAAGAAGAAACTGTGAGGGTGGTGAGACTGAAGAGGGAGTTTTTACAAGGGCTTGTAGTGATAGGATGATAGGGAATGGATTGGCTTGAGGAGGGCAGGTTTAGACTGGATATTAGGAAGAAATTCATTACAGTGAGGATGTGAGACACAAGTTGCCCAGGGAGGTTGTGGATGTCCTGGAGGTGTTCAGAGGCCAGGTTGGATAAGGCCTTGAGCAACCTAGACTAGTGGAAGATGTCCCTGCCCATGGAAGGAGGTTTAGCACTAGATGATCTTTAAGGTCCTTTCCAACCCAAACTCCACCAAGACCTATGACTCTTTAACTGTCTCTTAACTGATTGTGGTGGTTTGAGCCCTAACTGGAAGTTAAGAGCTCAGTTGGGGGCAAGGCTGAGAATCTCTCCCCCACTCCCCCCCCCCCCAACAGAGAGGGGAGAAAAGGAAGGAGCAAATCCACCAACCAATAATTTGGAGTCGGCTTGGAAGTAGAGAGGTAAAGAGTTGTCTTTAAACAATATATATATATAACAATAACAGGAAAAGGTTCACGGGGGAACAAGGATGGATGGGAGTGGGACAAAACCAAGAGAATAATACAAACCCAGCCTTTCTCTGAGGAAGTGTGGAGGCAGCAGGGAGAAGGATCAGGTCCAACCACATGGCAGAGGAGCAGGAGGGCAGCTGCAGTAGCTCTCATCCAGCAGAGGCAGGAGCCAGAAAGCAGGGCCAACAGCTACGGTATCCTGCTTTTTATACCCTAGCTGGGCAGGGAGGGGGAGTGGAACAGATTCAGCTTCCCAGGCGAAAAATGCCCTGCAGGGAGTGAAAAGTACCTGCAAGCCCTCCACCCTGCTTTGTTCTTTTGTTTTCAGAAAAGGGTGTTAACCCACCACTAACCACCCCTCTGTTCCACTTCCTCTCTCCTGCCACAGCCCCTTCATGCAATCTTGACACGTGATATTCGGATCCTTGATGCAAGTCCCTTGTTATCCCGGCTCGCTCTCTCCCAGGGCAAGTCTCTCTCTCTCTCTGGTGATGGTCAATGTAGGTGCTGCTTGAACTGGGCAGGGATGTGGAGAAAAAATCAGGAATCAGTTTGTCTTTGAAAGGGAAAGGGAAAAGTCAGGAACAGTCCGTTGCTGTAGGGACATCGGGTACAGTCCGTTGCTGTAGGGACATCGGGTACAGTCCGTTGCTGTAGGGACATCGGGTACAGGTGCAGGTGAGATGATGCAGGAGCTCTCTGGGTTGGTGTGCAGTGTGTACGCTGTGTCCTGGATGCTAGGCTGGTATTAGGCTAGGAGGGAGAAACTTAGAACAACTTATAACTATTTACACAATGACTATAATACATTGATAAGTGCTGCCCCTTCACATTCATCCCCTCTCAGCCAGAGTCACGTTCTGCTGTGGGATACACTGAATGTCCCCAGTTTCTAACATGACCCAGTACGTGTGACCAGGAGCCTCAGCTCAGACCACCCCTCAGGTTGGTTTGCCCCCACCAGCAGCAGGAAAAACCCACACTGCCTTTCCCAGCAGGTTCTTCTCAGCAATCACAGGAACTCCATCTCCATCCACTGTTTGCAGCAGGTGGGACTGGGCAGGACCAGTTCTATTACTGATATAATAGAACAAACTGGTTTGAAAGAAAAATACCTACTAAGAGAAAGATAATAGCAAAACAAAGGATTTAGAAGATAAATATATATATATTTATATATATATATGAGACATCAAAAAGCAAGGGATAAATGACAGGAGGAGATAAACCACAGGAGATTCTTGAAGCTGCAGGAGCTGCAGGAGGTTTTATTTCTATCTCAGCCGAAGGCTGCTCTGTTCAACCCTGGGCAAAGGCAGATCTCTGCTGCAGGGCTGACTACATGCTTGGGCACCTCAGATGGGTAGAACAGCTGCATGAACCTCCCTCTCACCTCCCCAGCATAGCCCAGCTGCCAACATGCCCAGCTGGCCGAACTCCCATGGCTGTCCCTCCCACCTGCCTTTCTGCTGTTCCTTACTTGAAGGAGTCAATCCCTTTCTAATCGAATGCTGGATTGCCCTCTCTTCCAGAAGCATTTTGGCAATAATGAAGGTCCCTCGGCAGTATCATGGCTTTCTTTCACAATGGATGTTGCAAATGGAGCACTTTAGAGGTCGAGATAAACAAGCCTCAGCTCTTTCAGGCAGTTTAAGTATGCACCCAAGGTTAGAGGCTGCTTGGGGAAATGTCAGGACAGTCAGAACTTCTGGCTCCTCTTCTTCAAAAAGTGGTAATCTCTTACCCTCCTTCTCAGGTTTACTAGGGACAAAACTAACTTATTGATGAGTGGTGTGCAGATGTAAGAGAATGGTTTGATGAAGCACAAAAGATGCACCATAACGAGGTGCTGAGGTACCCAAAAGCACTGGTCAGTAAATGATACAATACAATACAATAAACCTGGTTGGAAGAGACCTTCAAGATCATCGCGTCCAACCTATCAACCAATCCAGCCCATCTAAACAACTAGACCATGGCAACAAGCACCCCATCAAGTCTCCTTCTGAACACCTCCAAACAGTTTATAGTGGGCTCAAGTAATGGCTGCAAGTTCTGTTCTTCATAGACTCATAGAACGGAAGGGGTTGAATGAGAAATCTGGAGATCACAGAGTCCAACTCCCCTGTTAAAGCAGGTTTGACTAGACTGCTTGCACAGATTCCAAGCAGTTTCTGAAGGTCTCCAGAGAAGGGAACTCCACAACCGCTCTGGTCAGCATGCTCCAGTGCTCAATCACACAAATTTTTCCTCATGCAGAGGTGGAACTTCCTGGGTTCCAGTCTCCATCCATCGTCCTTTGTCTTATCATAGGGCATCACTGAAAAGAGCCTGGCCCCTTCTTTTGGCAGCGACCCTTCAGATGTTTATAAACATTAATAAGATCTCCTCTGAGTCTTTTCTTTTCCAGACTCTTGTTCAAGTTGATCAGATACTGTTCTACACATTTTCAGAAGTGCTAACACCCTTGTCACTAACCAATCCTATTTGACTTAACTTAGGACTTGGAGAATGTCATCATTTTGCTGTGACAGAGCGGTCAGCCACCTGAATAGAATTGGTTAACAACCTGATGAAATCCAAAAGGCTGCAAATGTTCTCCAATCATCACCATTAGCTGTGCAGCAAGATGTCGACCAGACCCACCATCAGCAACACAGTGGCAGTAATAAGAGCTTGCTGAAAATGCAAACTCTGCATTAGGCACTGCAGTGAATAATTTGGGACTACAGTGGATGGTAAATACAGCAAATAACAAAAGTGTGCAGTAGCCCCCCTCAAGGCTCTGCTGTGATGATGGGTAACATTCAGTGTAGAGTAGAGGTAAAAACGTATACAATACTCAATATTACACTGGGAGCACAAAACTTTTCATCATAAATGGCAGGGGCCCAAAACCATAACTATGTAGTAATAAAAGTTACTTGGTTAACTCTTTTTCCACTCACAGGTGCATTGTATCTCAGAAACAGTTTGGGGATGTAACACAAAGCCTGGCAAGTTTTAACCCTGAGGAAAATCCCAGTTAAAATGCTTCCTCTCTCCACGGTTTTCATGCTGAAAGATTATGGAACAGGTCATTTGGGGGCAATAACTGCGCACCTGCAGGATGGCCAAGGGCTCAGGCCCTGCCAGCATGGATTTAGGAAGGGCAGGTCCTGCCTCTCCAACCTGATCTCCTTCTACGATCAGGTGACCCACCTGGTGGATGTGGGGCAGGCTGTGGATGTAGTCTACCTGGACTTCAGCAAGGCCTTTGGCACTGTCCCCCCAGCAAACTCCTGGCCAAGCTGGCAGCCCATGGCTTGGACAGGAGCACACTGCGTTGGGTTAGGAACTGGCTGGAGGGCTGAGCCCAGAGAGTGGTGGTGAATGGCACCACATCCAGCTGGCGGCCTGTCACTAGTGGTGTGCCCCAAGGATCAGTACTGGGCCACATGCTCTTTAACATCTTTATTGAAGATCTGGATGAGGGCATTGAGTCCATCATCAGTAAATTTGTATATGACACCTAGCTGGGGGCAGGAGTTGATCTGCTGGAGGGCAGAGAGGCTTTGCAGAGGGACCTCGACAGGCTGGACAGATGGGCAGAGTCCAAGGGCAGGAGATTGAACACATCCAAGTGCCGGGTTCTGCACATTGGCCACAGCAACCCCAGGCAGTGCTACAGGCTGGGGTCAGAGTGGCTGGAGAGCAGCCAGGCAGAGAGGGACCTGGGGGTACTGGTCGATTGTAGGCTGAACATGAGCCTGCAGTGTGCCCAGGCAGCCAAGAAGGCCAATAGCATCCTGGCCTGCATCAGGAACAGTGTGGCCAGCAGGAGCAGGGAGGTCATTCTGCCCCTGTACGCTGCACTGGTTAGGCCACACCTTGAGTCCTGTGTGCAGTTCTGGGCCCCTCAGTTTAAGAAAGATGTTGAGATGCTGGAACGTGTCCAGAGAAGGGCAACAAAGTTGGTGAGGGGTTTGGAACACAAGCCCTCTGAGAAGAGGCTGAGGAGCTGGGGTTGCTTAGCCTGGAGAAGAGAAGACTCAGGGGTGACCTTATTGCTCTCTACAACTACCTTAAGAGAGGTTGTAGCCAGGCAGAGGTTTGTCTCTTCTCCCAGGCAATCAGCACCAGAACAAGTGGACACAGTCTCAGTCTGCACCAGGGGAGGTCTAGGCTGGATGTTAGGCAGAAGTTCTACCCAGAGAGAGTGATTGCCCATTGGAATGGGCTGCCCAGGGAGGTGGTGGAGTTGCCGTCATTGGAGGTGTTTATGAGAAGACTTGATAGGGTGCTTGGTTGCATGGTTTAGTTGATTAGGTGGTGTTGGTTGATGGGTTGGACGCGATGATCTTGAAGGTCCCTTCCAACCTGGTCTGGTCTATTCTATTCTATTCTTATTCTAATTTATTCTAATTCTATTCTATTCTATTCTATTCTATTCTATTCTAATTCTATTCTATTCTATTCTATTCTATTCTATTCTATTCTATTCTATTCTATTCTATTCTATTCTATTCTATTCTATTCTATTCTATTCTATTCTATTCTATTCTATTCTCCACAAAAGTCTTCTAGTTCCCTAGCTTTCCTGTAACAACCTACTCCACAGACAGCTTGCTCCTTTTCTCTCTCTGTTGCTTCTGGTCCTAGTCTACTCAAACTTTTCTTTCTGACACCCCATGTTTATGTCTCTCAAACAGCTTTTCACTGGAATAGGCTCGTGAGGGAGGTGATTGAATCCCTGTCCCTGGAGATGTTTAAAAGAGACAGGGATATGGTACTGAGGGATAGAGTTTAGCACCAGCCTCAGTAGAGTTAGAGAATGGTTGAGTCAATGATCTTAAAGCTCTTTTCCAACCAAACCAATTCTATGAATCTGTGCAGCAGATGAGCACCAAACCAGTAGTAAAGTGGACACAACAGGACAGAATTAGGGCTAAAGCAGAGGATACCTATGAGCTGGCCAGTAAATGCCACAGCTGAGCAATGTGTCATGGCCACAGGGGAAGGCCAGAGTGGATCACAGCATGCAAGCAGAGCAACCAAGAGAAATAGAGCAGAACTTCACTGCAGCAGATGGGTGAAACATTTTTTTGGCTTATTCAGTGTTTGGAGCTAAAAATCAGATGTGTCTTCTTACCTCCCAATTTTCATGCAGTCATAGCCAGCAGCCACACAATGTAAGAGATGGCTGACTTGTACCTTTAATCTAGCAGTCATGCAAAGACAAATCTCATGTTTCCAGACCAATAGTTGAATGTATTTTGCATGTAAATCCCATATTTACAAAAAATAACTGTAAATAAATCATTTTTGGACATTTATTCTCTTTCCCCCATATTTCCTCTTCATGTAGTAGTACTCACAAGGCTATGCTACGGCATCATGGTTTATTGTGCATAGCTAACATCACTTTTCTGTATGGTAAAGCCAATAAAGTTCCCTGGTCCTTCTGCACATGGTCAGCTCTCTACTGCCGTCAGATATACAGAACCTTCTGACAGATGTGACTGGGCTTTGTTTCTCTCTTAAAAGAGACTTTCTGGGTGCAAGGATGGCCAACACGCAGCTACAGCTACTTCCTTAAAAATTAAGTTCTTTACACGGAGGCCTTTCTAATGGCTGAAAAGGTTTCTTGTTCCATTAACCTCAAATTCAGAACAATTCCTACACTGGCTGCAAGTTAGCTGTCCACATCATCAACATGAGAATGAGCATGGCAGCCTTTTGACCTACATTTCACAAGTTCATCTGAGAGTTTCCAAACCTCTTAAGATAGAGAGATTGGTTTTAAAAATGCCTGAAAACGGTCCTTTCAGAATCAGTCCAGCATGTTAGACTGAATATAAACAAAGAATAGACCAGACCAGACCAGACCAGGCTGGAAGAGACCTTTGAGATCATCCTGTCCAACCCATCATCCAACACCATCTAATCAACTAAACCATGGCATCAAGCACCCCATCAAGCCTCCTCCTAAACACCTCCAGGGTCCCTTCCAGCCCCTAATATCCTGCGATTCTGTGAAAGAAACAGTGGGTTTCTGCTCATGGATGTGGAAAGAGCAACAACAGCACATAGTACAAGAGTGTGAGCCTTGATGACTTGGAAAGCTCAAAATTGTCATGAGTCATATCCTCCAAAAACTGGCATTCTACATCTGGGTCAGGCACAAATACACTCTGCTGGGAGAAGAATGGGTTGAGAGTAACCCTGAAGAAAAAGACTTGGGGGTGTTGATGAGAAGCTTGGCATGAAGGACCTGCCCACTGTAAGTGAAGATCAGGTTCAAGACTATCTGAAGAACTTGAAGTTGCACATGTCCATGGGGCCTGACCAGATCCATCCATGGGGCCTGACCAAATCCATCCATGGGGCCTGACCAGATCCACCCATGGGTCCTGAGGGAACTGACAGGTAAAACTGCCAAACCACCATCTGTCACATTTGAAAAGTTGTGTCAGTCTTGTGAATTTCCTGCTGCCTGGAAAATAGGAAACATAGTCTCCAGCTTAAAAAATGGAAATAAAGGAAAACCCCAGAAGCTCTAGGCCAGACAGTCTGACCTCTGTGCCTGGCAAGGCCATGGAACGGATAGGATAGAATAGAGCAGACCAGGTTGGAAAATACCTTTGAGATCATGGAGTCCAACCTATCATCCCACACTATCTAATCAACTAAACCATGGCACCAAGCACCCCATCCAGTCTCCTCCTAAACACCTCCAGTGATGGTGACTCCACCATCTCCCTGGGCAGCACATCCCAATGGCCAATCACTCTTTCTGTGAAGAGCTTCTTCCTAACATCCAGATCCTCCTGAAGGCTTTGCTAAGGCATATGGAAAATGAAGAAGAGGCGATTGGTATTAACCAGCATGGCTTCACCAAGAGGAAATCATGCCTAACCTATTTGATGACTTTCCATGATGGAGTTACAGTGGATAAGGGAAGAGCAACTGATGTCATCTACCTGGACTTGTGTAAAGCATTTTACATCCTGGTCACCAAATTGGGCATGCATGGACTTAAGAGGTGGATCGCTCACTGGATAAGGAGTAGGTTGGATGGCCACACAGAGTTGTGGTCAACAGCTCAATGTCCAAATGGAAAGCAGTGACAAGTGGCATCCCTCAGGTGTCGGTACTAGGACCAGTGTTGTTTAACAACTTTATCAGCGAGACAGGCAGTAAGATGGAGGCACCCTCAGCAAGTCTGTGAATGACACCAAGCTGTGTGATCTGGCTGACACACAGGAGGGAAGGGATCCATCCAGAGAGACTTGGACAGCTCTGAGGGTGGACTCAAGCCAACCTCATGAAATTCAACAAGGACAAGTGCCAAGGTCCTACATCTGGGTTGGGGCAATGCCTGTCTCGATCCGGAGAGGGAAGGAGACTCAGATTTTAATGAATATTCCCGTGTTGTGAAATGAGAGGCACAAACGAGGCCCAAATATCAACAGCTAGACTATTTATTACATAAATAAAGTGGAGGGATCAGAAGGGGAGAGAGAGAAAATAGAGAGAGGAGAGAGAAGGGGAAAGGAATTATATTACCACACCCCTCTCCCCCCCCCAAGACAGTTTGAGTCTGTGGAGGGAAGGTGCTGCAGGACTTGTTGGGTCTGTAAAGAAACAGTGCTGCAGGAGATGTTGGGTCTGTAGAGGAAGGGTGCTGAGGCTTTGGCTGTAGAAGGGATGTGGTCCTCTGGGCAGCTTCTTCAGCTCCATGAGTTGCAGCAGGCGGAACTTAGGGCACAGAGAGAGGGTTTTCAGAGTCCAGGATCCGTTGTGTTGGCCCCGTGAAGTTTCCAGTGTGTGGTGCTGTTTCTTTCTTCTGCATTTTTCTTCTCCAGTTTTCTTCTACCTTCAAGCCAGTAGTTGCTCCAGTCTTTTATACAGTTTGTTAGTCCTTAGCTATGTGTCCTAGTATTGTCCCTCAGGAATTAGTTCCAGGAAATCATCTTTAGGTAAGCATCCAGGTATCATTCCCCAGGAAATCTTTGTGTACTCAAGTGAGTTTGGGCAGCTGTCTGGATGGAAGGGGGAGGCCTCCTCCATCTACCTACCCACACACTCTTTACACATCAGGAAACAGGTGGTGAATCCATTGTCCTTTCCTGGGGTATCTGATGGCTGGAAATGATCTTGTCCTGAAGGTGTGAATGCTGGGCCCTTGGGCCATTGTTGTAGGCCAGCTGCAGTCCAGTAAGCAATGTTATCTTTGCACCTTCCAAGAGACCTTCCAGTGGCTCCGCCCAACACACATCAGCTATTGTCTGGGCAAGCAGCAAGTGATTTTATCTTTGTTGAGTCACACCAGGAGAGACAAGCTTTCAGTCTCTCACAATACCAAACACAGATACAGGCTGGGTGAGGAGGGGCTCGAGAGCAGCCTGGAAGAGAAGGACATGGCTGTGTCAGCTGATGAAAATCTCGCCATGAAGTAGCAATGGTCACTAACAGACCCGAAGGCATCTGTGTGCTGGGCTGCATCCAAAGCAGTCAGAGCAGCAGGAGGAGAGAGGTGATTCTCCCTCTCTGTTCTGCTCTCATGAGACCCCACAAGGAACACTGCATCCAGCTCTGATGATTCTAGCAATTTGATTTTCACCTTTCTTCAGCATGTTCAATAAGTTCAGACAAACAAGCAGACCAAATAGAAGAGTTTCTCTTCACACAAAAAGGTACACAGGAAGCTTACCTCAGAATTCATATTGCCATATCGATAGGGGGAAGGAACTTGACACATTCGCCATAGATCAGTGGTTTCCACATTTCTGGGGAGAACACTGTGAACTGTTTTTCATGAACCACTTGCTGTCATCATCAAGGTTTTTAATAAAAATAGCAAGAAACTGGTTTCTCCTGCAGGTCAGCTTTGGATTTCTCTGTATGGTCGTGATGGCTACCCTTTAGGAATGACTGTTTTCAACCATCAGAATAACACGGCAGAGGTGTTCGATACGGGTTTAAACTTTAGGCAATCGAGTCATCAACCGGATTTTTCAAAAGGCTGTGTACCAAGAACTCATTTTGTGGTCACTTTTGAAAAATGTGGCAATTTCAGGTCAGATCAATTGGGGGGATGCCAGTTTACTCCCATGGAAACAGAAGGTCTTTATTTAGGTAACTGCATTTAAGCATCTGTGACCGAACATTGTTATCTTATCTTCTGTGACCGTTTTAGGCTGTGCCTTTAAGAAAGAGGCAGTTGCTGAAACACTCTGGCTAAATGTTTTGGAATACTAAAGAAAACATTCAGATATTCTAAACTAATTTCATTGGCAGATTGGTAGAATGCAACTTTTAAGTTTTAGCTCAGTCTGTCTCAGTCAGTGCTCAGTCTGTTCTTCTCTGTTCCTGTGTGCTTGTCTGCTTTCTCTCTCTCTGAAGCAAAAACTGCCGGACAGAGTAGACCTTGAATTAACAAAGCTAACCAGATAAGAAAACTAATTCTTGCACATGCTTTGAGCTAACAGAATTTTCTCCTTAATTGCCCCTCTCTCTCTCTAACCCTTTTTGGGGAAAAAAAGGGGGAGGTAGAGAGGGAGAGGGGGTACAGGGGCTGGGGGGCACACCCTCCTCTGGCTGTAGGTCTTCTGTATTACATTAATTGCTGTATATTTCTGTATATATTGTAAATACTGTATATTTGTGTACATATTCATTGCATTCCATTTATGCTTGCAAACACAGCTTATTTCATCTGCTTCTCCGACTGAGTTAGCTGTGGTATCTTTTGTGTGTGTGTGGGGAGAACTCACTCACCCTGCCGCATCTTCAGAAAGAAAAAAGAAAGAGACCTCCTTGAAGCTCCATGAAATCTATTTTCTAGAAAACTTTTTTTCTTCAACAGGCATTTTAACAGCAAGCAGTCACTGCCAGGTGTGTCACTAACCCAAGCACTAGTGCTCAGCCATGCTCACAAGGGCAGTTTGCCTCATCCTTCGAGATGAAGGATATACATTTTTGTATCGATCAAAACAACTTACTGCATCAAGTCATGCTGCAGACAACACTCCCCTGAACAGTGATCATATTCCAAAACAGACACTCCAGCTCCTTCAGGTACTTACAAATCCTACTGCAGCAGCCTAATACCAAGCAAGGGCTACAGCTGCCTCTCAACCATTAGAAAGATGCAAGCTTGTATCTTATGCTGCATATAATCTGTCATTGTGGGATGCATGGTCAGCTGCACCTTAGTAATAAATTAGGAAAGGAGTGTTTGAAATGGGCTTGGTAAAATCCCAGGGGGAAAAAAAAAATGAAACCACTTTAGTTTATTTTTAACTTCTGCCTCTCTAAATGGGTTATCAGCTGTCCAAAACTATTGAGGGCTTTTGTTAGAAGGATGAGGGTTGCAGCATGGCATAGCCCAAGCATTCAATTAAAGAGAAGTGTTCAAGACAGGGAATATAAAACACACATAGCACTTTCCAGAAGGCTAATCTTTCCCTGCCACTGGAGAGGTTTTTCTCTGATGCTGCAGCATTCCAAGATCAAAATTGTGCCTGTATAGCCTGTATATCCCACTCATAGCACATTAACTGGCCCCTTAGTTGCAGGATAGGTTATGATATAGAAGTGTTCAAACCAATAGACTGGAATAGAATTAGAATTGGGGATTTGGGATATAATAAACCAGGTTGGAAGAGACCTTTGAGATCATCAATCCCAACCTATCATCCAACACCATCTAATCAACTAAACCATGGCACCAAGCACCCCATCAAGTCTCCTCCTAAACACCTCCAGTGATGGCAACTCCACAATCTGGCAAAGAAATACTACACATTGGCCACAACAACCCCATGCAGCGTTACAGGCTGGGATCAGAGTGGCTGGAGAGCAGCTAGGCAGAGAGGGACCTGGGGGTGCTGGTTGATGGGAGGCTGAACATGAGCCTGCAGTGTGCCAGGCAAGGGAGGTGGTGGAGTCACCATCACTGGAGGTGTTCAGGAGGAGACTTGATAGGGTGCTTGGTTGCATGGTTTAGTTGATTAGGTGGTGTTGGATGATAGGTTGGACACGATGATCTTGAAGGTCTATTCTATTCCATTCTGGTCTATTCTATTCCATTCTGGTCTATTCTATTCCTATCAAATTCCTTGCAGAGACAGAATAGCAGGTACTAAAGTATGGCCAGAGGAATATAAAAATAATCATATTTTAAAGGCACTGAAGATTAAGTAGTTGAAAGTCTTTCAGTGTCTCAACAAGACTTCTTGGTCTTATTAATTTGAAGACCATACACATTTGAAAAGTAAGTTCCTCTGACAACCAATCTGTGCTACGACCAATGTCAATCAGAAAAAGCTCCACAAGCCACAGACATGTGTGAGACAGCAGCCTGGCTGCAGAGATGGTTCTTTCCCCCATAGCCTAAAGCTCTACTCTAAAAGCACAGCAGTTCCCAAAGTGCATCCCTCCACCAACATCTGCTCCAAGGGCTGGATAATTCTGTTTCACCTGCCAGCTTTACACCAGACACAGCAGAGTTTTTTCAGTTAGCTCTAATCCTTCTGTGGCTCCACGACCCCAGTGAGATTAAGTCTCCCAAATGTTTATTTTCCTAGGCTCTTCCCAAGGGCAAAGCAGGAAGGAAGACTGGGGAGACAGGGAGAGATCGAAACATCTATTGTGCTTCAGCTTCTTACTTAGCATTGATCTTTTGTGAGGAAGGAGGACTGGTTGGACACTGGGAATGATCTTTTTTTAATCAATGCCTTCTGAAAGAACCTATATGACCTACTCTGTTTCATACAAGTGAAAGAATCACAAAGAAAATAGACATGGACACAAAGAATGCAGGTGCTGACTTGAAATGCTGAAGAGCAACATCCCAGACACTGGGTTAACCGCAGGATTTTAAGCTGACGAGCAGGTTAGTGAGGCCCCTTTAGAGAGCAGGGCTCTGCTAGAGGAGTACCTAAAGCAAGTCTGTCCCCACTCCTGCTAGGACACGTAGGAGTGCTGGCTGACAGCTGGCTCAACATGAGCAAGCAGTGTATTCAGAGTGGCAAAAAAGCCAACAGCATCCTGGCCTGGATCAGCAATAGCACTGCCAGCAGGACTAGGGAAGTGATCATGCCCCTGTGTTCAGCACTGGTAAGGTTGCGCCTTGAACATGGGGTTGAGTTTTGGGCCCCTCATATGAGAGAGCATTGAAGTGCTGGAGTGGGTCCAAAGAATGGCAAAAATCTGGGAAAGGGTCTGGAGAAGAGCATCTGGGACAACTGGGATTGTTTAATTCGGAGAAAAAGGAGGCTAAGGGAAAACCTCACTGCTCTCCACAACATCCTGAAAGGTTGGGGTGAGGTGGGGATGGGTTTCTACTCCCTGTAATCTGGTGATAGGATGAAAGCAAATGGCCTGAAATTGTGCCAGGAGAGGTTTAGGTTGGAGATTAGGGAAAATTTCTTTCCTGCAAGAGGGATCAGGCATTGGAACAGGCTGCCCAGGAGGTGGTGAAGTCACCATCCCTGGAGGTGTTCAAGAAACATGTGGACACGGCACTGCGGGACATAGTTTAATGGCCATGGTGGTGCTAGGTTGATGGCTGGAATCAGTGATCTTAAAGGCGTCTTCCAACTGAAACAATTCTATGTTTCTAGGACATGCCACAAAATGCTGGCACTTTAAAATATGAGAGTCTTTGAAAGTAGCCCAATGAAATTATTATTGGAAACTATGTTCCTCAGATGAAGCACTCAGCTCAACATATTTGCTGTCTGAAATAGCAGACCATGTGCTGCATTAAAGGTTTTAATTGAACATATTTGGGCCAACTCTTTAAAAAATGTTGGATATTTTCACCCGGCAATTGCAATTAAAATTCAATCCATGTGGCTGATTAGATGATATGTTATCCATTCCTGCTCCTTGATGGCTGATAAATATAGTTCCAGAAAGGAACTATATCAAACAGGTTTATAAAATGGTAGTATGCTCTCTGGTTTCCTACCCTTCCAGCTCATCCACTAGATGTTCAAGATCCATCACGTGGAGATTTTCCTTCAGCTGAGATGCAAACACAAAACAAGCAGGCATTTGTTGGCTGTTACCATAGTGAGAGTAGTCAAGGAATTTTCTGACAGCACAGTGCTTGACATCATGCTGCCTCTTCAGCTTGCTAACAAATGTCTGGGTGAACACTCATGTTCCCACTGATATTCAAACCATGTGGATAACAGACTTCACAAACACTTGACCCAAATCCTGGTTCATTACGTGGGTGAGCTAAGAGTGAGGTGGTGGGGAAATAACCTGGCACAGCACAGCTGTGATGCAACAACGCACAAGGCTTTGGAAACCAAATGACTGGTAGGGATGAGATCAAGGTCCTGTATCTGCTCATACTACTCAGCTCAAATACATATCATATTCTTTGCAATGTAAGCGCACACCAACACACAAGGGGCTGTTGAAACCACCATACATCACAAGGCCAAATACCTTGGAAAGGGTCATAGAATCATAGAATTGTCAGGGTTGGAAGGGACCTCAAGGATCAGCCAGTGCCAACCCCACAGCCTTGGGCAGGGACACCTCACACTACAGCAGGTTGCTCAGAGCCACATCCAGCTTGGCTGCAAAAACCTCCAGGGATAAGGCTTCCACCATCTCCCTGGGTAACCTGTGCCAGTCTCTCACCACCCTCATGGGGAAGAACCACTTCCTGATATCCAATCTGAATGTACCCATTTCTAGTTTTGTCCCCCTAGTCCTATCACTCCCTGACACCCTCAAAAGTCCCTCCCCAGCTTTCTTGTAGCCCCCTGCAGATACTGGAAGGCCACAATTAGGTCTCCTGGGAGCCTTCTCTTTTCCAGACTGAACAGCCCCAACTCCCTCAGTCTGTCCTCATAGGAGAGGTGCTCCAGCCCTCTGATCATCCTCATGGCCCTTCTCTGGACACCTTCCAGCACCTCCAGATCCTCCCTGTAACAGAGGCTCCAGATCTGGACACAGTACTCCAGGTGGGGTCTCAGCAGAGTGGAGTAGAGGGGGAGAATCACCTCCTTGACCTGCTGGCTATGCTTGTCTTGATGCAGCCCAAGATGTGATTGGGTTTCTGGGCTGCAAGTGCACACTGCTGGCTCATGTTGAGCTTCTCATCCACCAGCACCCCTAAGGCCTTTTCTTCAGGGCTGCTCTCAAGCCAGTCCCTGCCCAGCCTATATCGGTGCCTGGGATTGCCCTGACCCAGCTGCAAGACCTTGCACTTGGTCTTGTTGAACCTCATGAGGTTGTCATGGGCGCAGCTCTCCAGCCTGTCCAGGTCCTTCTGGATGGATCCCTTCCCTCCAGTATGTCTGCTGCACCACATAGCTTGGTGTCATCAGCAAACCTGCTGAGAATGCACTCAATGCCACTGTCCATGTTGCCAACAACAATGTTAAACACTGGTCCCAGTACTGATCCCTGAGGGACTCCACTTGTCACTGGCCTCCACTTGGACATGGACCCACTGACAGCCACCCTTTGGGTGCAGCCATCTAGCCAGTTCTGTGCAGCCATCTAGCCAGTTCTGTATCCACTGAATGGTCCATCCATCAAACCCATCCTGCACCAGCTAGGAGACCAGGATGTGGTGCAGGACAGTGTCAAAGGCTTTGATCAGGTCCAGGTAAATGATGTCAGTTGCTCAGCCTTCATCTATTAATGTTGTGACCTTGTCATAGAAGGCCACCAGGTTTGTAAGGCAGGATTTGCCCTTGGTGAAGCTGTGCTGATTGTGCCCAGTCACCTCTTTCTCATTCTTTTGCCTCAGCAGTGCCTCCAGGAGGATCTGCTCCATGATCTTAGCAGGCACAGAGGTGAGACTGACTGGCCTATAGTTCCCTGGGTCATCCCTCTTTCCCTTCTTGAAAATGGGAGTTATGTTTCCCCTTTTCCAGTCAGTGGGGACCTCCCCAGACTGCTATGACCTTTGCAATATGATACAGAGCGATTTAGCAACCTCATCCCCAGCTCCCTCAGCACCTGTGGCTGTATCCCATCGGGTCCCATGGCCTTGAACACTTTCAGATTCTTCAGATGGTCACAAACCTGATCTTCACTGGGCAGTTCCAGCTTCCAGTCCCTGCCATTATCTGCCATTAATTCTGGGGGTGTGGATGGAGGCCTTGCCAGTGAAGACCGAGGTAAAGAAGTCATTAAGAACCTCAGCCTTCTCCATGTCACTCGTTACCAGCTCAGCTGTTTCTTTTCTGAGGGGGCCCACACCTTCCCCAGGCTTCTTTTTACCATTAATATACCAACACATTTTTTTGCTGTTCCCCCTGCTCTCCCTGGCTAGATTTAATTCTAACTGAGCTTTAGCTTTCCTAACCAGGTCTCTTGCTGCTCAGGCAGCTTCCTTATATGCCCCCATTCCAGCTGTCCTCTCTTCCACTCCTTGTAGAGTTTCTTTTTGTGTGCCAGCATGTCCAGGAGCTCCTTGCTCATCCAGGCAGGTCTCCTAGCATTCTTTCCTGCTTTCCTCTTTGTGGGTATACTTTGCTCCTGGGCACAGAGAAGGTGATCCTTGAATACTGACCAGCTGTCCTGGGCCCTCTTCCCTCTAGGGCTTTGTCCCCCAGACATTGGCCAGCAGACTGCTCCAGGGCTCAAGCACCCACAAAGCAAAGAAGCCTTTTCTCATGTTGAGGTGGAACTTCCTGTGATTGAGTTTTGATCCATTGTCCCTTTCCCTATCACCGAGTATCACTGAAAAGAAACTGGCTCCATCCTCCTGACAATCATCCCCTCTCAGCCTTCTCTTCTGCAGACTAAACAGCCCCAGGTCTCTCAGCATCTCCTCATAAGGGAGATGCTCCAATCCCTTAATCATCCTTGTAGCTCTCCATTGAACTCTCTCCAGCAGTTCCCTGTCCTTGTTGAACTGAGGAGCCCAGAACTGTACACAGTACTCCAGATGTGGACTAACTAGGGCTAGATCCAGTCGCTCACTTTGACTTGGGCCTGTGCAGGGCTAGACTCAGCATTCAGGCTAAGTGACCGATCCAGCTGCCTCTCCTCTAAGTGCAGTGCACAGGAATTGATGCCTACCTGGGAAAGACTCACAGCTGCAAAACAGAGTGAAAAAATAACTGTGTGACAACACTCCACCTAGATGACTGCAGGGCAGACCTTTAAAATAGATTGGGGTTTTATTCAGATTGAATTCTCCTGGATGTAGGTTGCCTTTAAAATGTTTTTAACACCAACGCCTGGTGTTATCTGCTACAAACCTAAAAGCCACCTCCCCCTTTTTACAGATAAACATACAGAAGCTCATTGTTTGTGTCTGAAATCACATAACTCTACTGCTTACTTTGCAAGAGATTGGAATGGGCTGCCCAGGAAGGTGGTGGAGTCACCATCACTGGAGGTGTTTAAGAAGAGCCTGGACGAGGCGCTTGATGCCATGGTTGAGTTGGTTAGATGGTGCTGCGTGATTGGTTGGACTCAATGATCATGAAGGTCTTGTCAAACCTGGTTAGTTCTATTCTAAATCAGAAGATTACAACTTAATTCATTTGGTACCAATTTGTTCAAGAACACCACATGCTTTACAGTCCACCACTGATTTAAGCTCCCATTTTAAAAAAATAACACTGAAAACAAAACCATGAAGCCAGCAATTAAGCATCTCAGAGACTGAGATCAAACCATGGTCAGGTTTAGCCACCGGAAGCCACCCAAAATCACAAAGTCCATAAGAAAAGATCATCAGAACAATATTTTTAGCAGCTTTTAGCTATCTGGGGATGGTGCAACACAGAGATATTTCAAAAACTGATCTTCAGGACATCAGGAACCCTATAAGAACACTAATTAACTTATATTTCAGTTCTACATATCAAAAAAAAAAAAAAAGTATGTTTCCCTAGTCTGTGTGCTTCTGTCTCAACATTACTTTCAAGATATGAAAACACTGAAGAAAGAGGTTGCCTGCAATTATCACTCCAGTTCCACATCTTGGTTTTCAGTAGTATCATTTCTGACCCATCCTTCAGGTTTTACAGTATCACTAAGGCTGGAAGAGACCTCGAAGATCGAGTCCAACCTGTCACCACAAACCCCATGACTAGACCATGGCACCAAGTGCCACATCCAATCCCCTCTTGAACACTTCCAGGGATGGTGACTCCACCACCTCCCCAGGCAGCCCGTTCCAATGGTGAATGACTCTCTCTGGGAAAAACTCTCTTCACCTCCAGCCTAAACTTCCCCTGTTGCAGCTTGAGACTGTGTCCCCTTGCTCTGGTGCTGGTTGCTAGAGAGAAGAGGCCAGCCCCTCAAGTTTCCATACTTGTGAGATTATTATGCTGGCATCTGACCCTTTCTTCCTCTGAAACAGTTTTGTCCCTGAAGGCCACAGAGTGCATTTGTAGAATCAGTAATGAAAAGACATCTGAAGAATCAACATCTCTTGGTGCCGCAGACACACTACTCTCCAGACCTCTTGCTGACAGCTAGTATTAAAATCCTGAGCTGTGTCTCTTGTGTCAGGCAATGGAGAGGCCAGGCAGGCTGAATAACCAGTGCAAGGAAAATGTAGCAGTTCTGAAAGCATTAAAAATCCCAGAAAACTCTCGAGAGGTTCAGACTATCAATCAGGAAAACAAAAAGAATAAAACTTTCCAGAGAGGTCTCAGGCCCAGTAACACAAACATATGAAAAATGCTACCAGTCTGCTAACCCATCATCTGTCAACAAACATGGCTGACAGAGCCAAGAGGCAGAAATAAGGATGAATTTCATGAGGCATGATAATTTGGCAAGAGGAATGACTTAAATTGTGATGAATACTTATGTCTGCTTCTGTCCTCTTCCCCTTCTTGCATTTAGTCACCAGTCACAGCAGGAACGCTTACGCTGTTTCTCTTGTGAACCATCTTGAGACTAAATATTCAGATGCACGGCAATGAAATATGCGACTAGTCTCTTCTGCACGAGATGCAGCACCTCTGTAATCCCTGCTCACAGAACTAACTAGGCATTTCTACCTAGACATTAAAACTTCACCTCTTCTCAGGGTTGACAAACTCAGGGTTTTGCCAAGCAATAACAATACAGGAGTTGAAAACAAAGGCACAGCACCGTCCAGAACAACAGGCACACAAATATCCGAAGAACACAGCGATAACAAACACCAAGCCTGACAGGTGACAGGATTTGTACCCTGCTGAAGCACAGAGAAACTCAGCAGGATTGCAGTGGCATGGTATCCTGCCCTCAAAGAAATCAATGGGGGAAGAAAAAAAGACATCAAGCAGCATGGGGAGATCAGCAGTGTACAATTTAGCAGTACTTTTAACCAAATCTATTGGCTAACTGCACATAAAGGTTTGTTCTCACTACTGCTTCTTTCCCAGCAGCTGTACCCTCCTGCAGACTCCTCTAAGGAGTCACTTCCATGCTTTCAAGGAGATTGTGATCTGAAGAGAAAGCAAAACCTACTCAAGCCATAGGCATACCCCACCTCCTGGGTTTCACATTCAGCTTTGATTGCAGGGACCATCTACTAGGTTCTCCTTTTGAAAGTCATTCCTTTAGACCTCAAATAAATGTAGGTCATCTGATAACACTGGGCCCCCAGGACAGGAAGCAGCTCAAAGGTCTGGGGTCTCCAGCATCTGTTGCTAATACAGTTGCTATGTCCAGTCTGCTGCCTCTGCCCATTGTTCTCTGCATCTGCTGATCTGGGTGAGAGGTGTTGTCATCATCTTCTCCCAGCTGTTTCTGAAAGCCCAGAGAACCAAATGGCAATTTTATGTTTCTGAACTATTTCCCTATTTCCAGCCAGGTGTGGAATTATTTCCTCTACCAGCAGCCAAGAGGTAAGAAGGCACTTCCAACAGCACAGCTTTTGAGAAAAGAATTAATCATCAGAGATGGAGAACTTCAGAAAGACAGAAGGCAACTTCCATACAAGAGGAGGAGATCAGTCTGTCCTATGAGGACAGACTGAAAGAGTTGGGGCTGTTCAGTCTAGAGAAAAGAAGGCTCTGAGGTGACCTCATTGTGGCCTTCCAGTATCTGAAGGGGGCTACAAGAAGGCTGGGGAGGGACTTCTCAGGATCTCAGGTAGTGATAGGACTAGAGGGAATGGAATGAAGCTGGAGGTGGGGAGATTCAGGCTAGACGTGAGGAGGAAGTTCTTCACCATGAGAGTGGTGAAGCCCTGGAATGGGTTGTCCAGGGAGGTGGTTGTGGCCCCATCCCTGGAGGTGTTTAAGCCCAGGCTGGCTGAGGCTCTGGCCAGCCTGATCTAGTGTGAGGTGTCCCTGCCCATGGCAGGGGGGTTGGAACTATATGATCCTTGTGGTCCCTTCCAACCCTGACTGATTCTATGATTCTAAGATTATGAAACAGAATGCAAACTCAAGTCCCAGCCACGTGTGTGTGTGTGTGTGCATACTGAGCACGATGAGAAGAGATACAAAGAGCTTCTTCCAACACCACCAAAAAAGAACACCAGGGTTGCATCAACTCATACCTTCAAACACACTTCTGAAATGCTGTAGCTGCTCTGTTTACTTGGATAAACCTTTAATTTATATCTCCTCTATCACTTTGTGGTAGGAGGCACTTGTGAAAAAATTAACCAACAAAGCCAACTCATACTGGTGATTTAGTTCTGTATTTACAGGCAAGATAAAGTGTTTAAGGTGCCATCTGAATTAATAGTATAGAATTACACAGAGAGATTAAAACAGAAGACTGGGGGGAGGGGGGAGGGAAGAGAGAGAGCCAATAGTTTTGAGAATTTATGAGCCAAGTCATTCTTTTCATCTTAATCAGGCTCACTTCAACTATTATTCTTTTCTAGTAAATAGAAAATTCTGTTGATGCTGTACCACAGTGACTGACAGTAAAAGTCCCTTATGATACAGCACAAAGCTTGTACTGCTGTCTCCAACAGTGCCACAATAAACACTACCAATGACAGTTCTTCCTCAACAGGAGGAAGACCTTCTTTACTGCAGGGGTCACAAAGCACTGGAACAGGCTCCCCTGAGAGGTGATGGAATCTCCTTCTCTGGAGACTTTCAAGACCCACCTGGATTCCTTCCCGTGAGACCTGTGCTGGATTCTATGGTCCTGCTCTGGTAGGGGGGTTAAACTTGCAGATCTCCAGAGGTCCCTTCCAACCCTTAACATCCTGTGATTGAGGATGCAGAACCACCAACAGGTCAGGCTTTCACCCCTCTTTCCCAGAAAGAGGACCTCATCATCACAACTCAATCTTTTCTCCCGGTATGCACCCCAAACTTGGGTTCCTGCTTCCCGATCCGTGTTTTCTCCCAGTCTCCTCAGACAAAGAATCATAGAATTGTTTCTGTTGAAAGAGACCTCTAAGATCAGTGAGTCCAACCATCAGCCTAATGCCTCCATGGCCATTAAACCATGGCCCAAAGTACCACAGCCAAACATTTCTCAAGGGATGGGGACTCCGCCACATCGCCAGACAACCTGTGCCAATCCCTGACCACTCTAGCAGCAGGAAACATTTCCTGATCTCCAATCTAACCCTCCCATGGCACAATTTCAGCCCATTTTCTCTCCCTCTATCACCTGATACTAGGGAGAAGAAACCAACCCCCACCTCACTCCAACCTCCTTTCAGGGAGCGGTTGAGAGCAATGAGGTCTCCCCTCAGCCTCCTTTTTCTCCAGACTAAACAAGTCCTACTCCTTCAGGTGCTCCTCACCACACCTGTTCACTAGACCCTTCCCCAGCTTTTCTGCACTTCTCTGGACACACTCCAGCGCTTCAATGTCTTCCTTGTGTGAGGGTTCCAATACTGAACCCCATATTCAAGGTGCAGCCTCACCAGTGCTGAATACAGGAACATGATCACATCCCTGGTCCTGCTGGCCACACCATTGCTGATCCAGGCCAGGGTGTTGCTGACCTTCTTGGCCATCTAGGCACACTGCTGGCTCATGTTCAGCTGGCTATCAACCAGCACCGCCAGATGTCCTAGCAGTTAGAAGAGATAAACCCCCACTTCAGAGCATGAGGTCTCCCCTTGGCCTCCTCAGTCTGGGATGCCAATTCCAGATCTCCAGAACCTTCTCCATGCTCACTCATCTTGATGTCAAGATCTGAATTTGTCACCACTAATGCTTATAGTAGTTAATAGCAGTTTAGAGACATCACCCTCAAAAAGAGGTGTCTAAAATGGGAACGGAGCTGATTTTGGAACATGAAGGCTTAATTATGTTTACTTGCTAATTGGCAGCAAAAATCTAAAAACATGCAGCCTGAGCATTGATACAGCTCCAAGCACAATTCACCTCCACTGCCAAAGAGGACTTGTAGACACATCTATGACAGAAATTCATCATTTTTATTACTAATGCATTTAAATTGCTTTTTATGCCCCTGTAGTGGCTCAGTACAAACAAACTAAGCACATATTTCTTACAATTAGATTCTCATCACATTGCTAATCCCATTCTTTCCAGTGAACTGGCTTAGTTCAGTACTCTTAGATGCATCCACGTATTGAGAGAGAAACAGGACAAAAGACATTTTCTGTTAGAACTGGGGAAGCCACACGAAAGGCATAATTAAGTGTTTCACAACTGCTCACTCCAAACAGAAGTAGAAACAAAATGATGGGTGTTTGCTTGGAAGTGTTGTCAAAACATGACAGCATTTTAATTAAAGACAAAAGAGCCATCTGTATGGAGAGAGTTGAAAGTAACAATAGAGTAACATGTTAGGACTAAAAGAAGCAGAAGGAAATACATTTGCAGTAAATCCTTGATGAGAGCCAGTATATAAAGTTCTAAAATAATTCAATCTCATAGAATCATGGAATAGTTTGGGTTGGAAGGGACCTTCAAGATCATTGAGTTCCAACCCCCCTGCCATGGGCAGGGACATCTTCCACTATATTAGGTTGTTCAAGGCCCTGTCTAACCTGGCCTTGAACACCACCTTCTTCCTTTTTTTGTGAAGGTGCTGGGTTCAGGAAACACTTTGCTTCCTAGAATGATAGGAGAAGTGCCTTTGATAGTTGGATGTTTTGCAGCAGATCTTAAACTGTAATGTAAGCAGAGAAAGCCTTGGGGTTTTTTAGCAATCAGCTGATTTTCTAATTAATTTAGGACTGTTTGTGTCATGACCCACCTGAATTCCTGAACCAAGCCAGGGCAGCAGGGAAGTTGTGCTAGATTCAGAAACAAAGCTGGGGAGGGGTTTAGAGCACAAGCCCTATGAGGAGAGGCTGAGGGAGCTGGGGTTGCTTAGCCTGGAGAAGAGGAGGCTCAGGGGGGACCTTATTGCTCTCTACAACTACCTGAAGGGAGGTTGTAGACAGGCAAGGGCTGGTCTCTTCTCCCAGGCAACCAGCACCAGAACAAGAAAGCACAGTCTCAAGCTGCACTGGGGAAATTTAGGCTGGAGGTGAGGAGAAGGTTCACAAAAAAAGAGTAATTGGCCATTGGGATGTGCTGCCCAGGGAGGTGGTGGAGTCTCCGTCCCTGGAGGTGTTCAAAAGAAGTTTGGATGTGGCACTTGAAGCCATGGTTTAGTTAGCCATGAGGTATTGGGTAATAGGTTGGACTTGATGATCTCTGAGGTCTTTTCCAACCTGGCTGATTCTATGATAAGAGGAGAGAAAGAAAGATGTCACCTCCAGCAAGGGGACATCCACAACCTCCCTGGGCAACTTGTGCCAGTGTCTCAACACCCTCACTGTAAAGAATTTCTTCTTAAGGCCCAGCCTAAATTTCCCCTCTTCCAGCTCAAAGCCATTCCCCCTCTCTTTAATGTACAGCTGCAAGAAGTACTCCAATATTCTCCAGCCTTTTTTTCTTCCACAAAGATTTTCTACTGGATCATGTCATCATCTGCCACTTCAGGAGAACTCCATTTTCTGACACTGGAAAGAGAAGTTCCCATAAGCGCTCAGCCTGCCACGTTGGAAGAATCCACAGGCAAAATGTACTAAACCCCTGAGCCCCCATGCACAGGTGCAAAATACCAACACCTGCAGACAACATCCAGAACCACACCACTCTCCTCCTGCTTGCTTCACAGCAAGCCAAGCATGCAAACAGCAGCGCTGAACGTCTGCCATCCAAATAGCTTCAGTGCCTGCGGATTGCAGGGCTGTGCTTGGCTGAGCGAAAGCAAAATCAGGTCGCAGAGATGAAGCCAAGCAATGAAAAATACTGGAAGCATAACTTACTTTGTGTATAAATCAATAGTTCAAATTTCATCTAGTGGGGGAAAAAAATAAATCCATCTGTGAATCATCATAGAGGTAAAATTTCTGACTGAACTTCGGCTGATGGCAGTTCATGTGGTGCCACCGTCTCCAGCATTTGTAACAGCTTACAGATACAGAGATACATCTCAAAAGGAGAATGCAGCTTCCTGACACCAGAAAAAAACCCAAACCAACCAAACAAAAATACCCCACATCAACAAACAAACACAGAACAAACCAAACCAAACCCCAAAACAAAAGAAAGCAATATACTCCAGTTTTTAAAATGCTGGTTACATGGAGTGTTTGACTGTGCTCATTTTTCAGCTGAGTAGGAGATAGCCACTTTGATTCTTATCTTAGTGCTGTTTTTATGGATTTGTCTTAAATACAATCTATGGACAAGGAAGTAAACAATAAACACATGTGGAACACTGGAATAGGTTTCCCAGGGAGATGGTTGAGGCCCCTGGAGACATTCAACACCAGGTTTTATGGGGCTCTGAGCAACCTGATCTAGTTGGAAATGTCCCTGCTTACTGGGGAGACATTGGAGTAGATGATCTTCTAATGTCCCTTGCAAGCCCGTGCATTCACAGAATCATAGAATTGTTAGGGTTGGAAGGGACCTCAAGGATCATCTAGTTCCAACCCTCCTGCCATGGACAAGGACACCTCACACTACAGCAGGTTGCTCACAGCCACATCCAGCCTGGCCTTAAAAGCCTCCAGGGACGGGGCTTCTACCACCTGCCTGGGCAACCTGTGCCAGTGTCTCACCACCCTCATGGGGAACAACTTCTTTCAAGCATGCAATCTGAATCTACCCATTTCTAGATTTTTTTCCATTCCCCCTAGTCCTGACACCCTAAAAAGTCCCTCCCCAGCTTTCTTGTAGCCCCCTTAAGATACTGGAAGGCCACTATTAAGTCTCCTGGGAGCCTTCTCTGCTCCAGACTGAACAGCCCCAACTCCCTCAGTCTGTCCTCATAGGAGAGGTGCTCCAGCCTAGGCTTAGCATTCACACAGCTTTGACAGCAAAGCAGCCTGCTCACTCACATGTGCCTGCTGAAATGCACCCTCACTAGTACAGAACATGCTGGCCACTTAAAAAACTTTCCAGCGCCAAGAGAAAAGTCTTACTCTCCAATGACATTACCAGAAAGAGCTAATGAGGTGTCACATCACAAGTCAAGGAAATTCACTTGTCCAGCTTTACTTAGGAACAAAGTCAATATTTTTCAATCACTCTTCCATGAAAAATTACACCTCTCTGTTCCAAGACCAGCAATGCCACGTAAGCTCCTTGAACAGAGGAGAGGCATTTCAAATCAGGTCCTGCACAGGTACATATTGGCACTACTTCTACTCTAAGCTTTGCCAGCAGCTTAGGTGCTGGAACACAGAATGCATTAAAAAAAACCCTATGGGTGGCTCCCAAGCTGGGACTGACTGTAAACACTTGGAACACGGTTCAAGGAGACTGAATTCAGGTTAAAACAAAACAATCAAAACCCTTCCATTTGGGAGAAGGAGTGGTAGGAGAACCGCTATGCTCAGATACGCTGAGGGTGGATCTCCAAGTGTGATACAGCAATTATAGCACTATCAAAATGACTAAAGAGGAACAACATGATAAAAACAATGATCAGGCCATGATACACTGCCAGGAAGGCTGGATAGCTATTCACTTGTTCCACCAGGACCTCAAGAAGCCCTTTTAGAGCAGCACACAGCCACAAAAATATAAACCAATTGGATCAGGTCCAATCGCACCATCTAGGATATCAAGATGATTACAAAGCAGGATTAGTGACATAAAATTAGGATTTTATAAGAGTAAAGATGACTGTGGCCCTCTTATACCACTTAGAAGGTCACAAGAATGCTGGTAATTGGTAGTCTTCTCTGATGATTAAGCTAAGGACAGAGATTCTTAATACACTTAAACATGAACAAGAAGCTTGTTAAGGTCAAAGGGTGATGCTCTCAAAGTGGAACGTGCTTCTCTAACAAGACAATGGCTGGTAGCTGGAGATAAAAGACCACCTAGAAACCCATAAGGTGGATCATTTCCTCATCAAGGAAGGTACCTCTCCTGTTTTATTAACAAAAAAAGAGCACTTCTAAATTCAGAGTAAGAAACTCTGAGGCTTTGGGGCCAGTGAACACTCTTGATTTTGACGACACCCGGGAGAAATTTCCTTTTCACAGCTATTACACAACTGTGCATTGGGAACAAAGATTCATGGGCTGTTAAGCAAGCAGGGACCTGTGTACGGTTTCAGTGTAAGAGGGGATTAAAGTCCATGTGTCTTCTCTGAATAACACAAGGCTTAAATGTTTAAAACATGTTTCTTCTCAAGCCATTTCGACTTTCATGCCACCCTTCAGTACTTTTGGAAAACATCAAATCTCAGGAAGGAAAATCTTATTTGTCTTCTGTGCCAGTGTAGCCACAGGAACTTTAATATTCTCCTTTCTACAGGGAAATGGCTGAGAAAGAGACAGATGGCCCATTCTGACAGAGCTGCACACAAAAGCTCAGCTCTTCCACCTGAGGAATTTTCAGCATCTGAAAGGTAAAATATTTAAGATACAAGGCTCTTGAAAAATGAATAATATTAAATTTCAGTTAATGTGAACACATAATCCAAGCATAAAATGGAAGACAGGGGGGTCAAGCTGAGGAATGATCTTGTCTGACTGAAATGTAGGTAAACAGAGATATAGAGAGTGGGAGGGATGACAGCAAGGTCATTAGACCTCTTAGCTTACAAAACTGGTTTTAGTGTATACCTAAAAAAGGCTTCCTTTCAGCACATCTTTTATGCCTTATAGCAACACAACATTCTTCCAGGGCATTAGTTAATTTTCTTACCCCACTGCCTCCACTTAGGATTTTATCTTGTCATAGAATCATAGAATTGTCAGGGTTGGAAAGGACCTCAAGAATCATCCACTTCCAACCCCACTGCCATGGGCAGGGACACCTCACACTACATCAGGTTGCTCACAGCCACAGCCAGCCTGGCCTTAGAAACCTCCAGATATGGGGCTTCTACCACCTCCCTGGGCAACCTGTTCCAGTGTTTCACCACCCTCATGGTGAAGAGCTTCCTCTGAACATCCAACCTGAATCTACCCCCTACTGGTTTTGCTCCATTCCCCCTAGCCATATCATTCCCTGACACCCTAAAAAGTCCCTCCCCAGCTTCAGATAGTAGAAGACCACAATTAGGTCTCCTGTGAGCCTTCTCCAGACTGAACAGCTCCAACTCTTTCACAGTGTATCTCCATAGCAGAGGAGCTCCAGCCCTCTGATCATCCCCGTGGTCCTTCAGACATGTTCCAGCATGTCCAGATCGTTCCTATAATTGGGGCTCCAGAACTGGACACAGTACTTCAAGTGGGGTCCCACCAGAGTGCAGTACAGGGCAAAAATCACCTCCCCTGACCTGCTGGCTACATTTCTCTCGATGCAGGCCAGCATATGATTGGCTTTTTGGTCTCATTCTCTCTCTCCATGCCCATGAGATGCACCAGAATTTCCCCTCAATGTGTGATTTTCTGGAATTTCTGGACTTTCAGAGGGGACAGAACGAGGAAAAAGCCTCAATTACACTGTACGGGCAGGAAATCACTGCCATTCTGATAGAAAATGGGAGAGAACCAGTCAGCACCATCAGCATCAAAGAACACCTAACTGCCCATGCATAGATTCAATGCTCCCTTTTCCTCACTCCTTAGAAGCATAATCAGCTTTCCTTGCTCCTGATTGATCTAGTGTCACTAATTCAAAAGGGTATTTACACTTCAGCAAGGGGAGTATAGACTTAGTAGGGCATCAGAGGAGCAAATGTTTAACCTGACACTCTGTGCCTAAATGGACAGTTTGAAAAGAAGAAAGCATTGGAAAATGCAGCCCTTTCTCTTGCAGTATCCAAGTTTCTCTTACTGTCCAAAACCCAAAGGGAAAAGTGACCAGTAGTTTCAAAATACAGCGTAGGTTTTGTCAGCCTGGAATTCGCAGCAACTTTCCTGTCTCCCAACTGCATGAGCTCTTTCCTGTGAGAGAATTCTTCACAATTCCTTCTGTTTCCTAGCAAAGAAGGCAGACTTAGTGGCATTTGCACTAAAATATCTGCTTACTGGGCATTCCCAACACCACCAGATTGCTTCGGAGAGCAGCCTTAGGGTTGCTTGCTTATGTCTGCTGAAGAGCCTGCAGAACTGCCACCAGGCTTCTGACTCTTCTCACAGAAGTTGCTGCCCTCCTATCCAGTGTCAGAAGAAAGGAGTCCATGCCTACAGAACAAGCGTTCCACTCATAACCAGGGGGCTTCATGCTATACCTGCAGCTTACTCAGTCAGCTGAGCCATGGGGCCTCACTTCAGTCCCTGTGATGGGAGTCTCTATGAAGGCTGGGGGAACAGACAGAAGGCAGCTGCTTGCTATGTATGGCACAACAGATCCTCTGTCCAACAAACATCAGAGCATTCCTTGACTAAGGAAGGACTAAGGAGCAGACCTTGAAATGCTGCAGCCTATGTATAGATTCTTCTGCACACACATCCCTGATGGTCACAAAGGCACTCTGTACTGCTTGTGCTTTAGGCCCCCTGGAACTGAAAACAATCTCAACACAGCACTGAGGAACCAGTGTTCAGCACTGACACCTCTCTTGTGATTTCTTGGCTTTGCCCTTGCCATTATTCCGCCCAGAAGACAACAACTTCTTCTACAGCTCTTATATTTTAGATACCCTAACAGCAGATGGCAACTTTGTTGTTTTGGTTGGTTTTATGTGTGACGCAGCTCCACCTACAGCGAAACGCTGCCCAAACTGAGCCAAGAAAAGCTCAGGAAGGTGTATTTGAGCAGAAGGCTGCTCTCACAAAACAGAACATGTTTATCAATTGTCGGAGTACTGTCACATAAAATAGGAGTAAGCATCTGTATCAGTTTCACTTTTGACTGTTTATTAAAGTACACAAAGATTCTGCTTTATGGGGAGGATTTGCATTTGGCTAACAAAGCCTAGCATTTCAGACCTAGCAATAACATATTAAGTGCTGAGGTTTGCTCAG
The DNA here is from genome assembly GCA_033816785.1 of Picus viridis. Taxonomy (NCBI): domain Eukaryota; kingdom Metazoa; phylum Chordata; class Aves; order Piciformes; family Picidae; genus Picus; species Picus viridis. Next base: position 10,183,679 of record CM066586.1, read on the forward strand.
CATACCATTCCTGGGAAGAGTGCCTGCTGTCGGTAGATGAGCTGAGCGAAAATTTCACTTTCACAAGAGTAAAGTTTGCAGGTGATAAACTGGCAATAAAGGGAAAAAAAGAGAAAAACAAACAAGGAAACAAACCACAAACAAAAACACAGAGAAAGAAAATTCCATGTGGTGTAGCGTAGTGGGGTTGCAAACAAAAGATTATCCTCCTTCACAATGCCAATGGTTTCCTTCTCAGTTTTAGTGACACAGTAATAAGCATATGGAACATATGGGTATATGGAGAATGAGGACCAACAATTAAAAGAACCAAGCAGATTTCTGCTAAAAGATCTGAACATCCTAAATGACTGTCCTGTTGGTTATTAATGCTGAGTACCTGGAGAAAAGCTTTCAACAAGAGTACTGGGTAAGAGTGAAGACCATGAGAGAGAGTGACACTATTGTGATGAAGATCAGTCGTAAAAAGATGCAGTCTGATTCCCTGCTGCCTTCAATGACTGGCAAAGGTTAAATCCAGTACCAACAGGTTGTTGGCTAATTCTATTGCAAAGTAACCAATGCGAATAGAATAGAATAGAATAGAATAGAATAGAATAGAATAGAATAGAATAGAATAGAATAGAATAGAATAGAATAGAATAGGTTGGAAGAGACAATACAATACACCAGGTTGGAAGAGACCTTCAAGATCATCGTGTCCAACCCACCAACCAATCCAACCCACCCAACAACTAGACCATACAGCCAAACACCCTATCAAGTCTTCTCCTGAACACCTCCAATGAAGGTGACTCCACCACCTCCACGGGTAGCCCATTCCAATGGGCAATCACTCTCTCCGTGTAGAACTTCTTCCTAACATCCAGCCTAAACCTGCCCTGGCGCAGCCTGAGACTGTGTCCTCTTGTTCTGGTGCTGGCTGCCTGGGAGAAGAGGCCAACCTCTGCCTGGCTACAACCTCCCTTCAGGTAGTTGTAGAGAGCAATAAGGTCACCCCTCAGTCTCCTCCTTCAAGGTCATTGCGTCCAACCTATCATGCAACACCACAGTATCATAGTATCAGTCAGGGTTGGAAGGGACCACAAGGATCATGTACAAGCACCCCATCAAGTCTCCTCCTAAACACTTCCAGTGATGGTGACTCCACCACCTTCCCGGGCAGACCATTCCAATGGGCAATCACTCTCTCTATGAAGAATTTCTTCCTAACATGCAGCCTAAACCTCCCCTGGCACAGCTTGAGACTGTGTCCTCTTGTTCCGGTGCTGGGTGCCTGGGAGAAGAAACCAGCCCCCACCTCTCTACAACCTCCCTTCAGGTAGTTGTAGAGAGCAATAAGGTCTCCCTTGAGCCTCCTCTTCTCCATGCTAAGCAACCCCAGCTCCCACAGCCTCTCCTCATAGGACTACTCATCAAGCACAGCAATAAAGAGAGACCTATAATGTGACTTGATACTTTCACAGACCAAACCACAGTGACCAAGAGAACTAAACTAATCTGGTTTGTCATTTTTGACTCTGGCACAGAGGGAAGAACTGAAAGACAGGAATTTTCTTTCCACTCATACCCACCTTTGTGAAAGGGATGAAGAATCTGACTACTCCCCAATAATGCAGCTCTCAGGGACTGACTCCTGCATAGCACAATCTTCCTGGCTATGTCTCCTGATGAACAGTGTTCTCCCATGTTCACTTCCACTACCTAGTACAGTTCAGCACTTGTCTCTCCACACTTCTGAACACACCTGCAGCCACTTTGAAGGAAAAAAGAGGATCCCACGTCTGGCCTCCCTTTACTCTGATTTCTGATACAAAGGGTGACAGCAGGTAATGGAGCCTACTTTCAGTTTGCCTGCCCCAGGTCTTGCAGGTGGAGGAGGTGGGGGGAGACAGAGAGAATCAAAGTCCCCAGAGCTCTGTAGTTTAAAACCTGCAGCCAAAGAACCACTCTTTTGGAAGTTGATGATGACCCTTCAGAAAAGTTCTTCTGCCTTTGTGTAGGGCTTGCTTTGTTACCATGTGCTTAGAGCCACTCCACGAAGCAAAATAAACTTCCTGCAGTTCTCCTTTAGGTTTTAATAATTGCTCTGGAGGCTGCAGCTTGAGATTTGTAAATTACACATGCCAGACAGAGCAAGAATAGTGGTAGATCAGGTTTCTTTTAAATTAACAGAGCTGGGGATATAATCATGTCATTTACCAAGTCTGCTTTCAGCATTACCATTCTCAGATAGAATGGGAATTACACTGTCTCCCTCTCATGAATTGTAAAGATGCCACACAGTTCTCTGCTTGTTTAAACTTTACTGAATGTAGTTACACTATACCCAGGTTACAGTGCAGATCTGCATGATCTGAACATCCTTTGGTTAAAAAAAAACACAATAATTTAAAGTCTTGACAGATTTAGGGGGAAAAAAAGTCCCTTCTGATCTTTAATACTCTAAACAGAAGAGGATTCTCTGATTTTGAGAAATAGAATAGAATAAACCAGGTTGGAAGAGACCTTCAAGATCATCACATCCAACCCAACATCCAACACCATCTAAAATGACCTGGAAGATAAAACCATGAAGGCTCCCTTGTTCAGACCTTTGCCTAGAACTTCTAGGCATGCTAGAAGTCCTGCTCCATCACTGACTTGTGTGAGCCTGGGAGTAAATCTGTGTATCTGTTCAACATGTCTTTAGTTCAGAGAAAAATGGTGAGGATAAACATATTGAAGAATCTAAAATTCACATACACCATACTAACTGATGCTATTACTCACCACAAGATATATATGGGTGGGCAATCTGGTTGTAGGTCACAGGATCTAAAGGTTACAGGCACTGCCAAGGGTGCAAGAGAGTAAATCAGGAATAGAATAGAATAGACCAGGTTGGAAGAGACCTTCAAGATCATTGCATCCAACCCATCATCCAGCACCACCTGATCAACTAAACCATGGCACCAAGCACACCATCAAGTCTCATCCTAAACACCTCCAATGATGGCAACTCCACCACCTCCCCAGGCAGCCCATTCCAATGGGCAATCACTCTCTCTGTGAAGAATTTCCTCCTAACTTCCAGTCTAAACCTCCCCTGGCACAGCTTGAGACTGTGTTCTCTTGTTCTAGTGCTGGTTGCCTGGGAGAAGAGACCACCCCCAGCCTGTCTACAACCTCACTTAAGGTAGTTGTAGAGAGCAATAAGGTCTCCCCTGAGCCTCCTCTTCTCTAGGCTAAGCAGCCCCATCTCCCTCAGTCTCTCCTCATAGGGCTGTGCTCCAGACCTCTCACCAACTTTGTTGCCCTTCACAGGACACATTGCAGCAAGTCAACATCCTTCCTAAACTGAGGGGCCCAGAACTGGACACAAGACTCAAGGTGTGGCCTAACCAGTGGAGTGTACAGGGGCAGAATGACCTCCCTGCTCCTGCTGGCCACACTCTTCCTGATGCAGGCCAGGATGCCATTGGCCTTCTTGGCTGCCTGGGCACACTGCAGGCTCATGTTCAACCTACCATCAACTGGTACACCCAAGTCCCTTTGTGCCTGGCTGTTCTTCAGCCACTCTGACCCCAGCCTGTAGCACTGCCTGGGGTTGCTGTGGCCAATGTGCAGAACCCGGCACTTGGATGTGTTCAATCTCATGCCGCTGGATTCTTAAGCGGCATAGGAAACAAAACCAAACCAAACACCCCCCCCCCCAACAACAACAACCCACCCATCACCACTACCACCACAAAAATAACCAGCTTCCAGACACCTGCTGTCAAAAAACAGGGAATACAACCTTGTCTCGACTTGCATATCAACACAGGTATATGAAATGCATGCCCTCAACTTGTGTCCCATGGCCTACCACAGATGAATCACATCCGAACAGTTTGTGCGTTAGAGACGACGCTGTTGTATTTTGTTCACAGCAGTGCAAATAGTTCTGAGCAAAACCATTTGAGGCACTATCCAAGTACAATTTCACTTTTCTTGGCTCATGAAGCTGCATCCATTTCTATTTCAGAAAATAAATTAGAACTGGGGGGAAGGGAAGCGAAGGGAAGAGAAAAAAATAAACATAGTTGTCTCAACTACAGAAAAAATAATTGTAGAAAAAGGAACTGGAGGCGAGAAAAACCTTCTGAAGTTCTTGCAGCTTCAGTGTGGAACAGATAACTTCTTTTGCCTTGCAAATTCAAATTACTTTGAAAAAGGTTAATTGTGATTCTTTCCATACTCTCTGGGGTTTCACTGTTGACGTCAATTGCAAGCTACCAAGTACTCCTCCACAAGCAATTACAAATTGCCATAATGTCTTCCCAGTCTGAGATCAGGCATTATCTATATTTTCATCTTTTTAATTGAACTCTCCCATAACATCGGCTTGGGGTTCAGTTAGAATGTCACGTTCCTTAGGTCTGGATTGCATTACAGTCTCAAGGTTGGCCCCCTCCTTCCTCAGAGAGCTAACAACTATTAAAAAGATAATAAATAAATACAGAAAAAGAAAAAAATATTACCCTTTTAAAAAATGTCTTTTCCCCTTTCTCCTTTTGTCTTTTCTCTTCTCCTTTCCTATCCTCTCTCCTCTTTTTAAAGCTATTTCTTTGTACTCCAGAATAAAGTGCTGTTTACATACTTCTCAGATATTCTGCCACGGGGAGCTAGAGCAGCCTATGAGGGCAGACTAAGAGAGTTGCAGTTGTTCAGCCTGGAGGCTTCCCTCCAGGGAGGCCTTCCAGTATTCAAAAGGACCCTACAGGACGGCTGGAGAGGGACTCTCTATTAGGGAGTGCAGTAACAGGGAAAGGGGTGACGATTTTAAGATGAAAGAGGGGCGATTTTGATCACATATTAGGAAGAAATTCTTCACTATGAGGGTAATGAGGCACTGGAACAGGTTGTCCAGGGAAGTTGTGGATGCCCCCTCCTTGCAAGCATTCAAGGCCAGACTGGTTGAGGCTTTGGCTGCAAACCACAGAATCAATAAGGAAAGACCTCAGAGATCATCAAGTCCAACCTATGACCTAATACCCAACACCTCCTGACAACTAAACCATGGCTCCACGTGCCACATCCAATCCCCTCTTGAACACCTCCAGGAATGGGGACTCCACCACCTCCCTGGGCAGCACATTCCAATGGCCAATCTCTCTTTCTAGGAAGAACTTTCTCCTCACCTCCAGCCTAAACCTCCCCTGGCACAGCTTGAGACTGTGTCCTCTTGTTCTGCTGCCTGGTGCCTGGGAGAAGAGACCAACCCCCACCTGGCTACAACCTCCCTGCAGGGAGTTGCAGAGAGCAAGAAGGTCTCCCCTGAGCCTCCCCCTCTCCAGGCTAAGCAACCCCAGCTCCCTCAGCCTCTCCTCACAGGGCTGTGCTCCAGACCCCTCCCCAGCCTTGTTGCCCTTCTCTGGACACCTTCAAGTCTCTCAATGTCCTTCGTGAACTGAGGAGCCCAGAACTGGACACAGGACTCAAGGGGTGGCCTAACCAGTGCTGAGCACAGGCCACAATGACCTCCCTGCTCCTGCTGGCCACACTGCTCCTGATGCAGGCCAGGATGCCCTTGGCCTTCTTGGCCCCCTGGGCACACTGCTAGCTCCTGTTGAGCTGCTGTCAATCAGATCTGGCATCTCCTCTTCTGAGGCAGTGCTTACTGTGCTTGGAGCAACCTGTGTAGTTGAGGATGTCCCTGCCCGTAACAGAAGTACTGGACTGGATGATCTTTCATGTTTCTTCGAACCCAAACTGATCTGTGACTATGACTTCAACAGAAGAATTTTGTTTCTGCCCTTCTTTCACTTGGAGATTTTCTTAGGTTGCTCTACCCCTAAGACCAGGAGCTGCTGAGGAATTACCACAAGCTCCTTTGCAGAGAGGCTGTTGCACAAGAATAAATTCTGGACAGCAAAACAAAACCTGAGTGATAGGATACCCTGGACCCAGAGCTGCAGCTAAGGCTCACCCTAACAGCTTCCAGCAACATGAGGATACACACACAATCATTAAAAGAGTAACACATTCATTCTTCATCTGTACTTATTAAATTAATTCAAAGTTATTTAACACAGAAAATACTTCGCAATTCTTTTTCTTCTTTCCCTGTGCTTTTTCAAATCCTTTGACTGTAGTTATTGAAAACATCTCTTTTTAAGCCACCCCTTTGAGAAATATGAATGCTCCCACATGCATCTTATTGAGGACTTTCACCGACCTTGTGTCTGAGAAAAAAAAATATCACTTTTTCTATCAAAAATTTCCCCAGACTTTTAAAGTAAGAGATTATCTTATGACAACATCAGAACATCTTGAATTTCACAAAGTAATGAATAAAGAACCCTATAGAGTTTATTTTAATAGGAAGTGTGGCAGAGGCTGAAATATTAATTTGTGTTACATAGAATATATAAAACTAGCTGTAGGTAAGAATGAACACCTGCCTCTCAATTTACTCTACTTCTCTCATCTGCTATTTGAAGCTTCTGGCAGGTGTGGCCTTTTAATACATCTCCAGGCCTTTACACCACACTTAGTCCTGCATTAGCAGCCTTGTGGCAAAAAATCTTCCCCACACAGCCATTCCCAGATATCCTTTGGGAAGCACTGGAAGCACTCTTTTGAATAGCTTAAGGTTGAACACAGGCCAAAGGGAGTTACATTACACAGCCTTCTGACCCAGACTTTGAACTTGGGCTATGGCTCAACACCACCATCAACTCAGCATTAAGGCTCCTTGTGCTTTACCAGAAGTGCCATAGCTGTGTAGAAGCAGTGATCTGGGACAAGGTGGCCCATCTGGTTGGGTATGGATTCGTCCTGCCAGTTCGGATCTGGTAACAAACTGATCGATGGTATGGTTTAGCACCAACAGGCTTTCTGAAGGACTAAGCATCACCTGCCCACCTGCAGACAGCATCAAGGAACAAAATCAGCACAAATTCCATCTGCAGCACACCAGCTAATCCAGGAGAATTGCTGCCACATGCACAACCTTGCTTCTGACCAGATTGGTTCTGCAGAGGCCCTGGCAGTGCATAGATCCAAATGCATGACTGAGGAAAGCAACGGGAAATTCACCCAGGGTAAGAAAAATGGTTCTTCCAGACCTCAGCACCCAGGATGAACATGGGAACAACCTTAATTTGCCATTCAGTTCCTTGGCATCTTGGATATAAAGGGTAACGAAAGTGACAGAAAACTGAAGGCAGATGTATCAAGTGGCAGCCTGCAAGGCAGAAGCATTGTGAGCCCAGGAACTTCTGGCAATTTCCCCCAACAGAATAGTTCACTTGGGACACAGTGACCTTTTGGAAGAAAGATTTTTGTCACTGCAGCTGCTGCCCACACAGACTTACTGCTTTTGGGGACCTCTAGAGGATTCAGCTCCTCAGAAGCCAGAATGAGATCAAGGCTGAGTTCAGGGTAAGCTAAATCTTGACAGAAGTTGATGTGATTTAGTGAAGTTCCTAGCACTTTTCAGGCCATATATCACATCTTCCTACTCTCCCCTGTTTGAGTAAAATAGTTTACTGAACTTCAAAAAACACCTTTATAGCCTGGCTTCTAGACATACATCTGGAGTCTTCAGATCATTGTAATAATTCCTTTTGAATTTTTAACTCTTTATGTCCTAGAAATAAAGCAGTTGTGGACAGTTCCTAAATAGAATCACAGAATGGTCTGGGTTGCAAGGGACATCCAAAAGTCATCTAGTCCAACCCCTCTGCAGCAAGCAGGAGCATCCTCAACTAGATCAGGCTGCCCAGAGCCCTGTGAAGCCTCACCTTGAATATCTCTAGGGATGGGGCCTCAACCACCTCCCTGAGCAACCTGTTCCAGCATTCCACTACCCTCATGGCAAAGCATTTGTTCCTAACATCCAAACTAAATTTGCTCTTCTCTAGTTTGAAGCCACTGCCTCTCATCCTAACACTGCAGACCTTTGTAAACATTCTCCATCCTTCTTGTAGGCTCCATTCAGGTACTGGAAGGCTCTTATTAGGTCTCCTCAGAGCCTTCTCTTCTCCAGGATAAATAATCCCACATTCTAGAGCAAACAGGCACAGGGTCATGGGAATGAGGCAGCATTAAATACAAGCAGTCACCAAATAAAGCCCACACAGTACAGCTTCAGCCACAACATGCATGGGGGCTGACAGCAACCTCCATGTTCAGTGCATTCTGCCTGTTCTTTTACTGGTTTCTGTAGGATGAACTACAAACTGTAAGACTAAAGGAAATCAGTTCAGCTAAGTACATGAATTTACACACTGCATCATGTATTCCTCACACAAACCAGCTATTTCATTTTCACACATGCCTGCATGATTACTACAGAAGAATAAAACAACATCCCTTCACAGCAGTGCTGAGGCAAAAGGTGGTTTCCTGAATTTCACAGAGGGGTTTGTGTTGGAAATGACCTCAAAGATCTTCTAGTTCCAACTCCCCCTCCACAGACAGGACACCTCCCTGGACAACCTGTTCCAGTGTCTCACCACCCTCACTGTAAAGAATTTATTCCCCATATCCAGTCTAAATCTACCCTCTTCAAGCCTAAAGTCATTCCCCCTCATCCTATCACTACAAGCCCTTGTAAAAAGTCCCTCCCCAGCTTTCTTGCAGGCCCCCTTCAGATACTAGAAGGCTGCTCTAAGGTCTCCCCTGGAGCTTTCTTTTCTCCAGGCTGAACAGCCCCAACTCTCTCAGCTTGTCCCCATAGGAGAGGTGCTGTAGCTGTCTGACCACCTTTGTGGCCCTCCTCTGACCCCTTTAACAGTTCAACTTCTTTCTCATGTTGGGGGCCCCAGAACTGGACCGTACCCCAGGTGGGGTCTCCTGCGAGTATTCTGTGGCATTCAGCCAGAGTGTTCAGCAACTGTCCCTTTCTTAAAGGCACAGCCTAAACAGGTCACACATGCACACCCACCAGTTTATACCTGTGATGTGTTACATCTGAAGAAATCCAGCACATGTATAACTGGTGTGGATTATTTCATGTATGCTTCATAGCGCCAACTTCAGCAAATAATATTGTCTAATTTAATCTGATTTAAAATGAGATTTAACATCCTTCCCTGGCACATAAACACCTTCCAAATGTATTCTGTGGATCTTCAAATTACGAGGCAATCCTTTGCCCACAGTGCTAGCATCTTCTTCAGGCAGAGACTTTACATTGCCATGATTGTACATTATGAGTATGGCTACGAGCCACAGTTGCACACTTTGAGTATTCTTAAGCTAAGCACTCCTGTGCAGTTTTGTGACCAGCTAAGAGGTGCAAAAGAAGGCAGTGTCACTGCCCTGCTCATATCTAGGACTTCCTTTGCCTCCCTTGCACCAGCAATAACAAGCACATGGAGCATGCTGAGCTGCTTCAGGAAATAAACTAACAAAAAACTAATTCCCTCCAAGCCTACAACTAGTTTCAGGGTACCAAGGTGCAGCAGCTGAGTGCTGAGTCAGGCTTGCACTGCTGTACTTGCAAAGGAAAAGAAGGACAAATACAAACCTAGGTTTAAGCTAAATTACATGATCAAACCACACTTGAAGGGTCCATAATGGATGGACAAATTAGAGTTCTCTTCATCAAACAGGGCTGACAAAGCAAACCACTGTAGACATTTATGAATAACTTTTAGATAACTGAAAAGAAGTTGTTGGTAACCAGCACCAGAACAAGAGGACACAGTCTCAAGCTGTGCCAGGGGAAGTTAAGGCTGGAGGTGAGGAGAAAGTTCTCAGAAAGAGTAATTTGCCATTGGAATGTGCTGCCCAGGGAGGTGGTGGAGTCACCATCCTAGGAGGTGTTCAAGAGGGGATTGGACGTGGCACTTGGTGCCATGGTTGAATCACGAGGTCTGTGGTGACAGGTTGGACTTGATGATCTTCGAGGTCTCTTCCAACCTTGGTGATTCTGTGTGTGAACTGTGTTTTTCAGATTTAATGCTCTAGAGACCATTACCAACAAGGTGCTGACCTCAAAAGCAAAGCAATGCTTGTAAGGAGAGATGACAGCTCTCTTTGGACCCACAGACACAAAAAACATGCTAGTCTTTGGTCACCCAAGTGCCTGGTCTTATGTGGAATAGGAGGATCACTCCTCAAGATAAATGCCAGTCAAGAAAATAACTAAATTGATTTTATCTCTCAAGGAAAGAACTCAGAGAAGCACATTGTTGGCAGGACTATGTTAGGGACAGAAATTATGCTGCTATTGGGAAAAGGAACTGGTAGTCAGGGAAATGTAATTCAAACCAGGAAGGGAAAAAAGGAGTATTAAGACTACATGGCACCACTGCATTCTGCACATAAGAGCAATTCCTTATTAGTCCTTCAAGCTTTCTCTAGCAATCAGTAAAGTGCTAATTTTCATTCTCTTTCACACAGTCAAAGAGAGGCTACTTTTTTCAGTGAGATGTTCACAAAAGAATCTAAAACTGAAGTCCATGGAGTTCTTAACTGCTGGTACAGTCAGTTTGACAAGCTAAGAAGCAGGAACAGAGCACTGGCAAGGGTAAGAAATCTGGTAAAGCCCTTAAAAATTTTCCTACTAAATCTGGAAATTCCTTACTTGCTGCAGTAAGGAATCAGAGAAAAATCAAAGGTACATGAAACAGCCTGGGACCAGCCCATCAAATACGTTTATACTGCACAGAAATCTGAGCCAAGGCTTGGCTTGCCAGCCTGATGTTACAAAGCCAGGAGGTCTGAGCATGCACATTGGAATCTAAGAATCTGATGTGAGGGTATCATGCACTGTACACATGCCTTTTCTAAATACAGGGGAAATAAAGGCTCAGGGCTGAATATCTGCTCCTTCTACCAACTGAAGTAGAGGCTCTCTCTCAAGATGATCTGGCTCTCTCTCTTCATTGATGATCTGGATGAGGGGATTGAGACAGTCATCAGCAAATTTGCAGATGACAAATCAACATTGTGACAGTTTAGGCTGTGCCTTTAAGAAAAGGACAGGAATAGAATAGACCAAACCAGGTTGGAAGAGACCTTCAAGATCATTGTGTCCAACCTATCATCCAACACCACCTAATCAACTAAACCATGCAACCAAGCACCCTATCAAGTCTCCTCCTGAACAGCTCCAGGGACAGCGATTGCACCACTTCCTCAGGTAGCCCATTCCAATGGGCAATCACTCTCTCTGGGTAGAACTTCTTCCTAACATCCAGCCTAAACCTCCCCTGGCACCGCTTGAGACTGTGTCCTCTTGCTCTAGTGCTGGTTGCCTGGGAGAAGAGACAAACCTCTGCCTGTCCACAACCTCCCTTTAGGTAGCTGTAGAGAGCAAGAGGGTCACCCCAAGTCTCCTCTTCTCCAGGCTAAGCAACCCCAGCTCCCTCAGCCTTTCTCATAGGGCTTGTGTTCCAAACCCCTCACCAACTTTGTTGCCCTTCTCTGGACACGCTCCAGCAAGTCAACATCCTTCCTAAACTGAGGGGCCCAGAACAGGACACAGGACTTGAGGTGCAGCCTAGCCAGTGCAGTTTACAGGGGCAGAATGACCTCCCTGCTCCTGCTGGCCACACTCTTCCTGATGCAGGCCAGGATGCCACTGGCCCTCCTGGCTGCCTGGGCACACTGCAGTCTCATGTTCAGATACCATCGACCAGCCCCCCTAGGTCCCTCTCTGCCTGGCTGCTCTCCAGCCACTCTGACCCCAGCCTGTAGCACTGCATGGGGTTGCTGTGGCCAATGTGCAGAACCCGGCACTTGGATGTGTTCAATCTCCTGCCCTTGGACTCTGCCCATCTGTCCAGCCTGTCGAGGTCCCTCTGCAAAGCCTCTCTGCCCTCCAGCAGATCAACTCCTGCCCCCAGCTTGGTGTCATCCACAAATTTACTGATGATGGACTCAATGCCCTCATCCAGATCATCAATATAGATGTTAAAGAGCATGGGGCCCAGCACTGATCCTTGGGGCACACCACTAGTGACTGGCCGCCAGCTGGATGTGGCACCATTCACCACCACTCTCTGGGCTTGGCCCTCCAGCCAGTTCCTAACCCAGTGCAATGTGCTCCTGTCCAAGCCATGGATTTTTGTGTTGTTTCTTTCCTGTAACTTCTTGTATAATATTGTACACACTGTGTATTTTGTATGTATCCATTGCATTTCATTATTGCTTGTGAAATACAGCTTCATTCCCTCCTCTGTCTGAGTTCAGCTGAGCTTCTTGTTGGTGCGGTTGGGCTAAACCATCACACTGCAACAAACATCTTGTTGGGAAAGTAGAGGAAGACTAACCATGTCATGCACCCTATAGCATAGAATCATAAATTTGTTCTGGCTGGAAATAAGCTCAATGATCATTGAGTCCAACTGTATAGCTAAAACCACCATGGCCATCAAACCACATCCCAAAGTGTCACATTTACATGTTTCTTGAGCACCTCCAGGGATGGTGACTCCACCACACCCCTGGGCAGCCTGTTCCAGTGCTTTGCCACTGAATTTCTTCACTGAATATCTTTCCTAATATCCAACTTGAGCCTCCCCTGGTACAACTTGAAGCCATTGACTCTTGCTCTATCACCTCTTCGTAGGTAGCATTAGAGGTAAATCATGTGAAGTTTTCTTATCTCCTCATCCTACACTATGCTTCTCTGAGACAGTTCATGTACAGGGATACCAAGGGGTTTTATACACAAGCACACAACCCATTTTTTCTGTCTAAACACCACATCATTGTCAATTTGCTATTTCCTAAAGCAGAAATCTTCTATCTTTTCACATAGTCTCCAGACATCATTTTCAATTCTCCTACACCTTTTAATACTGTTTCAAACTCCAGACTTAACTGAGATCAAGTCCAACCTATTTCCTAACACCATCTAATCAACTAAACCAGGGCATTAAGTGCCCCATCCAGTCTTTTTTCACCTCCAGTGATAGTGATTCCACCACCTCCCCACACAGCCCATTTCAATGGCCAATCTCTCTGTGAAGAATTTCTTCCTAACATCCAGCCCAAAACTCCCCTGGTGCAGCTTGAGACTGTGTCCTGTCCTTCTGTCACTGCTTGTCTGGGAGACCAACCCCCTCCTGGCTACAAACTCCTTTCGGGTAGTTCATAGGATCACAGGATGTTAGGGGTTGGAAGGGACCTCTGAAGATCAAGTCCACCACCCCTGCCAGAGCAGGACCATAGAATCTAGCACAGGTTGCACAGAAACTCATCCAGATGCGTCTTGAAAGTATCCAGAGAAGGAGAATCCACAACCTCTCAGGGAAGCCTGTTCCAGTGCTCTGTGACCCTCACAGTGATTGTCACATTGAGTTGGAACCTCCTGTGCTGTATTTTATATCCACTATCCCTTGTCCTATCACAGGGGGCAACTGAGCAGAGCCTTTCCCCTCCCTCTTGACACCCAGCCTTCAGATATTTATCAACATTTATTAAATCCCCTCTCAGTCTTCTCCAGACAGCCTCTCCTCATAAGGCAGTGCTCCAGTCCCTTAATCATTCTGGTAGCCCTCTGTTGGACTCTCTCTAGCAGATCCCTGTCCCTCTTGAACTGGGGAGCTCAAAACTGGATGAAATATTCCAGATGAGGTCTCCCTTGATCTGCTGGACACAGTTGTAGAGAGCAAGAAGGTCTCCCCTGAGCCTCCTCTTCTCCAGGCTAAACAACCCCAACTCTCTCAGCCTCTCCTCACAGGGCTTGTATTCCAGACCCCTCCCCAGCTTTGTTGCCCTTCTCTGGACATGTTCCAGCATCTCAACATCTTTCTTAAATCAAGGGGCCCAGAACTGGACACAGTACTCAAGGCGTGGCCTAACCAGTGCGCAGTACAGGGCAAAATGACTTCCCTGCTCCTGCTGGCCATGTTATTCCTGAACTACTCTTGACAGGAGTAAGTCACTGTGCAAACACCAGAACATTTCCAATTGGACAGACAGCAAAACTGTAGCAAATAACCTAATCCATCATAGACCGAATATAAATCAGCCTGATGCAACACTGGGAGGGGCTCTGTAAGTGACTCATATGTTCCACTCTGATTTTGCAGGGAAGCACTCAAAACTACATGTCACTGTGTCTCAGTTGGGAGATGTAATTAAGAGCAGAGGGGTTGTACCTCCTCAAACTGCCTTTGGCAGCTCCTGAATATTTAAGAACTGCTGCTCTGTTTCAGTGTGAAGACAAGGGCAAAAAAATAAAAGTAGCAATGTTAAGCTCAACTCTTTGCTTTTGGCCAACTTCAGATGAAGCCATTCACAAGGTGAGAGGTGATAAAGTAATTTTCTAAAGCTTCTTGAGTCTGACCGAATACTTCTTGAGTCAGCTCCACTGCAAAGATGCAACCTGAAAGTGTATTTTGAATTTCTCAGTTTCAATCTGTGTTTTGAGTGGTGTTAGTGTATTAATACAGACTCCAACTGCTCAGACATGGGTTCAAGTTTGGTAAACTCTGCTTGTGCAGGTCTCAGACACAGTCCTTGCAAACCTGTATGACATGAGCTGGGGGAAACTCAATGTACTTCAACTGCTGGGCCAGTCCACATACACTCAAGCATTTCTAGGTACATTCTACAACTGGCTTGAAGTTGTGCTAAGTATTGGTTGAGACCCATGGCATTTTGTATTCCCTTTTTCAATTTATCTTCCTTTTTTGATACATTTGTAAATGCTATCAGTGGTCCTAGAGAGCATTTTAAAAAAATAGAAATAATACTTGTAAGACATATTGTAAACCTGGGGAGGAGGTTTCTGAACTGAACATCACATTCTCGTCCCTAAAAGCAGTTTCATCCCAACCTAATTGTGCTGCCATACCCTATGAGCTGAAAAGGCTTTTCGCATGGTGGCTCCCTGTGTTATCAGCAAAAGACCTCTCTAGAGATTCATCATGAAGATGAGCAATTAATAGATGACCATATACAAATTCACAGGCACTAAATTATGTCATTAGTACATTTAGAGTTAAGACCAGGAGAGCTGCCTTGCTCACTCTGTGATGTGTACAAAGAGTCAGCACTGTTCCAGCAGCTGTGAACCAGACACAACACAGCACATGGGAACTCCATAATCCTTGTATTCACTCTACTCAGCCCAGCATCCAGGCTACAGGTTGCTAAGGCTCCAATTTGGGATGCCAATTTGCCTCAAATGACTCCTTATCCACCTAAGTGTGGTTAACCCTACCTAAACAGCTTCTGCTCCACCAGCACTATTATTGCACCCATCCCAGAGGCAGAGCCAAGACCCTCAACCAGCCAGGATACCACATAGAGGAGCTCAGCCCCAGCAAGGAGCCCCAGCCAGCACCCATGAATGATATTAGAGTTGTCATCAATTCCCTTCCTACCTAACCGGGGGGCCACCAGGCCCCGGCCTTTGTTGTCACCACCACCATCACCCAGGGTGTGCCATGGGCACTCACCAGTGATGAGAGGAGGATCCCTCAGCCCAGATGGGCTCAGCTTGGGGCTTCTGCCCTCCCTGCAGGGGATTAAAAAGGGGAGTGGGTGGGGAGGGCCAAGTGGCCACACCTGGGGTGGGAGGAGACTCTAATAGAGCCCAGGTGCTCTGGGATTTGAGGGGAAAAGGGAGGTGTGTGGGGCAAATGGAGCAGGGGTGGAGAGGAGGTGGTGGTGAAAGAAGGGGTTTTTTGAATACTTCTGTTTTCCATACATCTTTCTTTGTGTGCAGATGCAGTTCATGGTTTGCTTTGCCTCCAGACCAGGAAGAACAAGCCCACCAGTGCTTCATCAAATGGAGCACCATGGTGGCTACTGCAATGAAATCTTTCCTTAAGTGTCATTTTGCTTGGCAGGAAGATCTGTGCTTTTCAGGTCAAGACAACAACTCTTAACACAAAAAAGTTCTGCAAGAGTGAATTTTTCCCTGCACACCAGCAGACAATGCCAGGGTGATTGAGGGACTGGAGCATGTCCCTATGGGGGGTGGCTGGGAGCCCTGGGGCTTTTTGGTCTGGAGGGGAGGAGGAGAGGGGATTTAGTAAATGTTCATGGAGGTCTGAGGTGTGGGGGTCAGGAGGGAGGGGACGGGCTCTGCTTGTGTGTGCCCTGGGATAGGACAAGGGGCAATGGATAGAAACTACAGCACAGGAGGTTCCACCTCACCATGAGAAGGTGCTTTGTATCTGAGTGAAGTGGGGGGTTGGGGGGCAGGGCAGGAGCTGCTTTGGGAAGCGTACCCTTCACTGTGAGGGAGTTGCAGAGCCCTGGAACAGGCTCCCCAGAGAGGTTGTGGAGTCTCCTTCTCTGGAGACTTTCACAACCCATCTGGATGTGTTCCTGTGTGACCTGGGCTGGGTTCTATGACCCTGCTTTGGCAGGAGGGTTGGACTAGATGATCATTGAAGGTCCCTTCCAACCCCTAACATCCTATGATCCTATGATCCTATGAATTAGCACTAATAACCTCGCTGAAGTGATTAAACAGAGGCATTGAACGTGAATATTTACATTTAGTGTTAAAACTTCCAGGTTTGTTCTGTTAAAAATTATATGTACTGAATGAAAGGGAGGAAAAGAGGGATGCTGAAGAAATCTTTGTGAGTCTGTAGTCAGTGTGGATACTGATTTACTTCACCTAGAAAGCAGAGGAAGCTGCTTCATGTACAGGCACTCTGTGTCCTGAAAAAGCCTATGGCTGGGATGGGGGAATGGGAGAACGAGAGAAGATGGAACTCAGCACACTGTAAGCTGTATGTGCTTTCATGTAATCAAATCCCTATAAAACAGGGTCAAATAACGAAGTTAGTAGTTGTGAGGGACTTGTCATCACCCTCCTCCTCCCCCAGTAGTTCTAATACTTCAATATTCAAAATAGGACAGAAGATAGCTAGCTTGAGCTCTAGTTTTTCTGGCTGTGTCTCCAGTATTTCAGTTTGATGGACCACTTTTTGAAGTAGAGACAATCTTGTGGGTTGTTAATGGTTTTTCTTGCACAGTGGTACCTGTTCCTGATAAATGAACTTCTCTTGTTTACTTACACACTCTGGGTGACTCCTAATGGTTAACCTGATAACCCTTTTCTTTTTTTTTTTTTTTAAATTTTGCCCTTTCTTTAACTTTTTCTCTTTTACAGTAACAAAAGATCAGCCCAAGGGGATCGTTTATGAGCAATAACCATGGCATTGCAATATGGATCAGAAAGTGATGAGGATGCAGCTTTGGCTGGTAGGAACTGACCTGCAGTTTCTCCCATTTATTGTCTTTAATCAAAATATTTGGAATAAACAAAACTGTAGAGCTCCTAATATGTTCAAGTACCTTTGTTTCAAAAATATTTTGCAGTGTTTCCAAACTCAGCACAGGTTAGGCCACACCTTGAGTACTGTGTCCAGTTCTGGGCTCCTCAATTTAAGAAGGACATTGAGACTCTTGAACATGTCCAGAGAAGGGCAATGAGGCTGGGGAGAGGCCTCGAGCACAAGCCCAATGAAGAAAGGGTGAGGGAGCTGGGATTGTTTAGCCTGGAGAAGAGAAGGCTCAGGGGAGACCTCGTTGCTGTCTACAACTATCTGAAGGGAGGTTGTAGCCAGGTGGGGGTTGGTCTCTTTTCCCAGGCAATCAGCACCAGAACAAGAGGACACAGTCTCAAGCTGTGCCAGGGGAAGTTTAGGCTGGAGGTGAGGAGAAAGTTCTTCACAGAGAGAGTTGCTAGCCGTTGGAATGTGCTGCCCAGGGTGGTGGTGGAGTCACTGTCCCTGGAGGTGTTCAAGAGGGGATTGGACGTGGCACTTGGTGCCATGGTTTAGTCATAAAGTCTGTGGTGACAGGTTGGACTTGATGATCTTTGAGGTCTCTTCCAACCTTATTGATTCTATGATATAACAAAAAAATAGAGTGAATTGGATATATTTCACTGGGGATGTTTGAGATAGAGTTTCACATATTCTCACTCATCGTACCTGGGAATTCAGAGAACTCATTTTTCTGAAGGCATGAAGAGTTAAATAAAACTGTCTGCACAGGCAGGAGATGTAAAATGTATGTTGTAAACATAAATATACAGAAATAAAGCAACATCAAAATAGGTCTGCCAGAATACTTCTGTTTGAACAAAAGGTCTGTGCCCCCTTGTAGGAATCCTGTCTACCAATCCTGGATGCAAATCACCTTGTGATTACATCATGAATCGAGATGTGCCCCAACAAAGGATAACCGGACTGCAGCTGGCCTACAACAATGGCCCAAGGGCCCAGCCACCACGCCTTCAAGACAAGATCATTTCCAGCTATCAGATACCCCAGGAAGGGAATAGAATAGAATAGAATAGAATAGAATAGAATAGAATAGAATAGAATAGAATAGAATAGAATAACCAAGGTTGGAAGAGACCTTGAAGATCATCGAGTCCAACCTGTAACCACAACCCCACAACTAGACCATGGCACCAAGTGCCACATCCAGTCCCCTCTTGAACGCCTCCAGGGACGGAGACTCAACCACCTCCCCGGGCAGCCCATTCCAATGACAAATCACTCTCTTGGTGAAGAACTTTCTCCTCACCTCGAGCCTAAACTTCCCCTGGTGCAGCTTGAGACTGTGTCCCCTTGTTCTGGTGCTGGTTGCTAGGGAGAAGAGGCCAACCCCTTCCTGGCTACAACCACCTTTCAGGTAGTTGTAGAGAGCAATGAGGTCGCCCCTGAGCCTCCTCTTCTCCAGGCTAAACAGCCCCAGCTCCCTCAGCCTCTCCTCATAGGGCTTGTGCTCAAGGCCTCTCCCCAGCCTTGTTGCCCTTCTCTGGACACGTTCAAGTGTCTCAATGTCCTTCTTAAACTGAGGAGTTTTGAGGGGGAGGATGGTGAGACAATGGATTCACCACCTGTTTCCTGATGTGTAATGAGTGTGTGGGCAAGTAGATGGAGAAGGAGGAGGCGGAGGCACCCTTCCCTCCCCCTCCATCCAGATCACTGCCCAAACTCACCTGAGTACACAGAAAGATTTCCTGGGGAAGGATACCTGGATACTTACCTAAGGATGATTTCCCTGAACGATTTCCTGGGGAACAATACCCAGACACTTGCCTAAGGACTAAAAAACTGTATAAAAAAAACCTGAGCAACACTGTCAAGGTAGAAGGAAGAAGACGGCACCACACACTGGAAACATCACGGGGCAACACAACGGATCTTGGACTCTGAGAACCCTCTCTCCACCTCTGACCGTTGGTAATATAATCCCTTTCCTACTTTCTCCTTCTCCCTATTCCTTCTCTTTCTCCCTCTCTGTTTTCTCTCTCTGTTTCTGATCCATCCACTTTATTTGTGTAATCAATAGTCTAGCTGTTGATATTGTGGCCTCGTTTGTGCCTCTCATTTCACGACACGGGAATATTCAAAAGAACTGAGTCTCTTTCCCTCTCTGGACTGAGACACCCATGCACCTTGAACTGACACAAACTGTCATTTGCAGCACCATCTAACAAATGTACATTAAAACCTTCTGAGCATGGATAAAATAGTTAAGGGAAGGAGGGGTTCTGATATGGCAGAACAGCACAAAATTTCTGTCATCACAAAATACTCCCTGTGAAGTGCAAGGTAAAAGCACCTTTTTTTTTCACTTGGATCTGCCCCAACCTCCTTCAAGGAGACTTAATGTTACAAGCAGACTCTGAGTTTGTGGGGTTTCGTGGTGTGTGTGTTTGGGGTTTTTTTTTTCTCTTCAGAATGTGTGTGCTTTTTCTAGCATTTGCATTTTCATAGTTGGCTTTAATTAACTTCTTCCTGTGCTCATAAACCTGGAGAGGATTTTCTCTAAGCTCTCACATCTCTAGCCTATATTAAGATATTTTGAGCTTTAAACCTCAAGTACATTAAATGGATTTAAACCATTTTAAAAGGTAGGGGAAAGTGCTAGCAAAATGCACCCAAGCTGAACATCTTTGCATGAACTTCCTGCTTGATACAACTGGAAAGTTATTTTAAGGTAGCCTAAGAACTCCTGAATGGGCCCAACTGCCACAAAAATGTAGTTCATTTCCCATGGAATAAAACATGGCAAGCTGTGAATAAAAAAATAATGGGGAGCATGGGAGATAGAACAGAAAAAGCTAATGCAAACCTAAGCATAAAAAGATTGCAGTAAACAGTAGTCAAAAGGTCTGCTTCAAGGAAGGAGCTGTTTGAATTCATTAAACTAAGAGCTTGGGCCATGAAGGATGTTGGTGGAAACAAGCATATTCTAAGGAAAGAAAATCTGTAATGATAGGGAATAGTTACAGGGGAACGTTTGCAAAGAAGCACACTCATGTCACAGAAGATGCTTTTGTGTGGTACATAGTGGCCTTGACTTGAAAACTTCCTCTCTATTATTCCTATGTCAAAATATGCCTCCACAGAGACAGAGCTGCCACTTCTCTTCTACCTGCTCTCTAATACACAGAGAATTGTTACCTTAAGGGCTACCTCCTCACTGGGAAATATCAGTCTTTCCAAAACACAACAAAATTAATTCCTGCAGTAATTCCTATTAATTTAGTAGTTCAGGACAGCTCAAAATGTGGTCCCTACTGTCTCTCATTTCTGCTCATCTCTTTTTGACCCACACAGAGATCTTCGACAAGATAGTGAAAGCATGAATGATGTCTGTACCAGCTAAATGAACAACATGACAGACAAGTCTTTCCTGCTCCAAGTGGACAGAAGGTATATATCTTCAGGATCAACTCCATACAGATTTTGGAGCACCACTCATCTTTCAAGTATTAGTTTCAAGTTCTTTTTCCTCCTTTTGAGGAAGGAAAGTTCCTTCAAGTTTCTTTTTGAGGAATTATTGCTCCCCCTTTTAAGTACACAAGGGCTTGGCTCGCACTTTCTTACTGTGATATTAATATAGCTGAAGGATCTATATTGAAAAGAAATTTGATCTTCTACCTCTCCTGCTCTCTGAGGTAACCACAGGCAACTCTTGACTTTTATCCATATATCTAATATTTAGAAAGGAGCTATCAGTTGGTTCTCTGCTCAGCCATCTGAAGCACCATGAAAAGCATCTTGAGTCACTTGGACTTGGTCTTAAAGGTCTTTTCCAACCTGAACAATTCTATGATTCTATGGGGAAAAAAAATGCATGAAACATCCTCCTGACCTTAGGTGATAGTACTCATCTTCACCAAGATAATGGTAATCAAAATGCTGTGTTACACAAATTGCAATTTTTGTCTTGTTTGTGATTTAAATTGTCATCTTCTAAAAAAGTGACTTACACAAGTATTACTTTATTCTTCTGACACTTCTAGGAACCATGTCACATTTGTGATTCATGTAACTCACACAAGTGTCATTCTTGCAAGAGTGTGTAATTGAGTGGCCTGGTCAGTGCCCACATACAGAAATAAAGCCATGGACACGCTCAGTAGCTGTGACAGAGTCATGGAATATGGTGGTGCTTCTTGTTCAAGCTTAGTGGTTTTGTTTTATGATGTTGTCTGAGATCATCCGCTCCAACCCTTCTGCCACAGGCAGGGACAGCTCTCAACTAGACTTGGTTGCCCAAGGCCTCATCCAACCTGGCCTTGAACATCCTCAGAGAGAAGGCAGCCACAATCTCTTTGGGCAACCTGTTGCAGAGCCTCACCACTCTCATACTGAACAACTTCCTAAATCCAGTTGAAACCTACTGTCCCTCGTATTGGAACTATTCCTCCTTGTTGTGTTGCTGGACACCCTTAAGTCTCTCTGTAGCCCTTCTGTAGGTTCCCTTCAGGTACTGGACAGCAGCTATAAGGTTCCCCTGGGGTCTTGTCTTCTTTAGGTGGAACAACCCCAGCTACCTCAGCCTGTCCTCATAGGAGAAGTGCTCCAGCGCTTGGGTCATTTTTGTGGCCCTCCTCCAGACTCTCTCCAACAGCTCTGTGTCCTTATGCTGGGGACACCAGAACTGGACACAGTGGTATGTAATTATATCGCAAAACTGAAATGAATTGGCAGAGGATACACACAATCAATAACCTGATTTCAAATTCTGCATCTGTTGTTAAGGTTCCAGTTTTAAGAGAAGTCAACATCACATGTTGTTAGTCTTCCTGATACTCTGCAGATAGCAGCTGGAATCTCAACAGAAAGTGCTGACCCACTGTTTTCTGATGATGCTGTTAAAGCTCCTCTCTTCCAGTGGTATCCCCTGAAGCCTGTAAGCAGCAAAAGAACCACTGCTCAGAAACCGCTGCAGGTTCCACAACATTCATTTGCAATTACTCAGACAGGAGGCAGGTGCTTCAGACTGATCAAGAGATGAAGAGGTGCATCAGAGCAAGGTGAGCACTCACAAGGGAGAGGGCTCTAACTTACACAGAGGCTGTTGCTTGAAAGGACAAGCTTCAGCTTTCCATCAGCTCTGTGGCTGGCTCTCTGTTGTGGAGAGCAGAAGGAAGTATAATGACCCCCCACTTACATGGCCTGCTAGTCCTAATTGTTTCTCACAGTGACTTTATACTGCTTCAGCATTCCCTCCCCTGCTTTCCAGAAGAGGTAGAGACGATGTCATTCTGGCCCTGTTTCAGGTACATTTTTGAGCAGCTCCTGAAAGCTTGCTAGTGTGAAAGCAATATAATTCGCCCTCTGGATATACAGTTAGGGCTTTCAATCAGCAAGATTTGAAAGCTGTAATGTTGTTACTGTATTCTCATTCTAAGATCTCATTTAGCAGACCTATATAATTTTGCTCTGAGGGACCTCTGGGCTGACTCAGCAACCAAAGTAAAACTTTGTCTCTGGCCTTTGCTGCTGCCACCTGAAGTTCCTAAATCTGGAAATATGAGCAACTTTTACCTGCATCTGATTTCCAGTTATACACTAGGAAAAGAGGTAAAAGGGCACAATACAAGGGCAATCAGAGAGAAACTGGGGGTAGATACGGTAGATCATCTACATTGCCTATAGTGCTGACCCATCCACAGCCCCACTGAAAATTTTCCCTTTCCCTAATGACCTCATGATCATTAAAGTTTGGCCCAGATGACCTTCCTTACGGCCTGGCTCATTCTACAGTTATATGACTTGGAGACACTCAGGCGAAGGGGGAGGAGAGTGGAGTGGAGGGGAGAAGAGGGAGGGGAGAAGAGGAGAGGAGAGGAGAAGGGAGGGTGTAAAATTAGCACATTCACATTGTAATCTGAATGGTTTCATTTGCCTTGTTTATCTAGAGGAGTTATTGTTGCAAAGTCCATAGTCCTCCAAAAAGCTCAAAAACCCTGGACATGGCTTGTCTGGTTCCATCTCAAACCCACAGCCTTTCCTGACATCTCTGTAGCAAGCATCTTCAAATTCACATCAACACAGAGCTCTGCATCACCTGCTGATGTAATGGTAAATGTGGGACCGGATGCCTCCAGGGACTGTTCTCAGTGACTGGAGAGAGAGACACACATACAAACAAACACAACAGTGAAGAAAGATCACAGAATTGTTTTGATTGTAAAGACTTCTAAGATCATCAAACCCACCCACTGACCTATCACCACCATGGCCATTAAACCATGGCCCCAAATGCCATGTCCACAAATTTCTTCAACACTTCCAGGGACAGTGACTCCACCACCTCCCTGGACAGCCTGTTCCAAAGCCTGACCACTCTTCCAAGAAAGAGATCGTTCCTAATCTTCATCCTAAACCTGACCTGGCTCTTTCTAACACCTGAAATTAGGGAGGAGAAAGCAATCCCCACCTCACTACAATCTCCCTACAACCTCCTTTCAGGTTGCAGAGGCACTGGCACAAACTACCAGCTAATATCAAGGAAGTGTCTGAACTTAGTATAATGTATTGCAGACTAAACTAATGCTTGTGTTACCTTAATTCAAAGGGTAACTGTGGAATCAGATGCTTTCAGCCTCAGTGGCATAGTACCTTTTACAGAATACAGAATTAGCCAGGTTGTAAAAGACCTTTGAGATCATCATGTCCAACCTATCACCCAACACCATCTAATCAATTAAACCATGGCACCAAGTGCCCCATCCAGTCTCTTCCTAAACACCTCCAGTGACAGTGACCCCACCACCTCCCTGGGCAGCACATTCCAATGGCCAATCTGTCTTTCTGGGAAGAACTTCCTCCTAACAACCAACCTAAACGTCCCCTGGTGCAGCTTGAGACTGTGTCCTCTTGTTCTGGTGCTGGTTGCCTGGGAGAAGAGACCAACCCCCACCTGTCTACAACCTCCCTTCAGGTAGTCGTAGACAGCAATAAGGTCTCCCTTGAGCCTCCTCTTCTCCAGGCTAAACAACCCCAGCTCCCTCAGCCTCTCCTCACAGGACTGTGCTCCAGACCTCTCCCCAGCCTCGTTGCCCTTCAAGTGTCTCAATGCCCTTCTTAAATTGAGGGGCCCAGAACTGGACACAGTACTCAAGATGTGGCCAAGGTGCTGAGTATAGGGGCAGAATGATTTCCTTGCTCCTGCTGGCCACACTATTTCTTATGCAGGCCAGGATGCCATTGGCCTTGTTGGCCACCTGGGCACACTGCTGGCTCATGTTCAGCTGCTGTGCACTACTACTCCCCAGTCACTTTCTGCCTGCCTGCCCTCCAAACATCTTGTCCATTCCCCAGTGTTAAGGGCACTCATCCCTACTAATCACAACCAGTTTGAAACTAGAAAAGTAACCAGGGAGCTTGCCAGGTATTTTCATCTTTTGTGGAGGCAAGCAGAAGGGAAAAAAAAATCATCCAAAACTACTGTCTTTAGAAGACAATTCCAATGGAAAAAACATCAGCTAAGAAAGACATGCAGTTCTCTGCAGGTGTCACTGGAAATATTATGCTATTAGAGCAGCTGACAACCTATCCAGACCAGTGCTTTCTGACACCACTGGAGGAGAAAGGTATGTAACAGAAATAGCAGAGGTCCACAGAAGGGTAACAAAAATGTCAAAGATATTTAGAGGCCTTCCACATGAGTGCACCTGTTTCATTCTGAAATTTTTAATTTAAATAGTGAGTTAGCAAAACTGATTAGCTGCTCCTATCCTTCAAACAAAAGCACTAGTGCCACTGATGAAATTAAGATGTAACACCACATGCAGCTGAAAAAAAATTTGATACATCTTTATAGAGTGCATGATTCAGCTGAGAAATTCCATACCATGAGATATAAACCTTGAGTACTGTGTCCAGTTCTGGGCCCCTCAGTTTAAGAAGGACATTGAGACACTTGAACGTGTCCAGAGAAGGGCAACAAGGCTGGTGAGAGGCCTTGAGCACAAGCCCTACGAGGAGAGGCTGAGGGAGCTGGGGTTGTTTAGCCTGGAGAAGAGGAGGCTCAGGGGAGACCTCATTGCTCTCTACAACTACCTGAAAGGTGGTTGTAGCCAGGTGGGGTTGGCCTCTTCTCTCTAGCAACCAGCACCAGAACAAGAGGACACAGTCTCAAGCTGCACCAGGGGAGGTTTAGGCTCGAGGTGAGGAGAAGGTTCTTCACTGAGAGAGTGATTCATCATTGGAATGTGCTGCCCAGGGAGGTGGTGGAGTCACCATCCCTGGAGGTGTTCAAGAGGAGACTGGATGTGGCACTTGGTGCCATGGTCTAGTGATGAGGTCTGTGGTGACAGGTTGGACTCAATGATCTTTGAGGTCTCTTCCAACCTTGGTGATACTGTGATACTGTGTGATAAAACACAGCAGAATTCTACAGCACTAAGATATCTCCCTATTATGCTATTCTAAATGAAAATAACCACAAATGGCATTAAAAAAATAAAATCTATCAACAAAGCATCTAGGCTAAGGAAAAAATGTCATCAAAAGTCACATCATTGCATAAGTGATTTTGTAACCTTATTTTAAGCTTTTGGAACCCCCTGACATTTCCCTGCTGCCACTGAGATCATCTTTGGAGTGCAGAGATTTGTAGCAGATATTGTGCATTCAGCATTTCTTTCACTGTTTTCTGAGTGTCACAATACTATGTGCTTTCCCCTCTAAACACATAGCTGATGTACCCTGGCTCAAAGTGAGAGGGAAAGGGGAGAGGAGGCAGAGCAAGAGCAGAAGGGGAGAGAGGAGGAGGCAGGGGGAGCAAGAGCAGAAGCGGGGAGAGGAGGAGGCAGAGGAGGATGAAGAGAAGAGGGGAGAGAGGAAAAAAACAATATTCTGTGCCCCCAAGAAAAATTAATGAGCTGTGTGGTGTAGTCATGCCTCGCAACTACACAAAGCCTGTGCTATGAGTGGATTGGTCAGTTAGATTTGGTCAGTTAGAGGGCAGAAGGGCTCTGCAGAGGGACCTCGATCAGCTCGACAGATGGACGGAGTCCAATGGGATGGAATTCAACAAGTCCAAGTGCCAGGTGCTGCACTTTGGCCACAGCAACCCCATGCAGAGCTACAGGCTGGGGTCAGAGTGGCTGGAGAGCTGCCGGACAGAGAGGGACCTGGGGGTGCTGATCGACAGCCGCCTGAACATGAGCCAGCAGTGTGCCCAGGTGGCCAAGAAGGCCAACGGCATCCTGGCCTGCATTAGGAATAGTGTGGCCAGCAGGAGCAGGGAGGTCATTGTGCCCCTGGACTCTGCTTTGGTTAGGCCGCACCTTGAGTACTGTGTCCAGTTCTGGGCCCCTCAATTTAAGAAGGACATCGAGACACTTGAACGTGTCCAGAGAAGGGCAACAAGGCTGGGGAGAGGCCTTGAGCACAAGCCCTATGAGGAGAGGCTGAGGGAGCTGGGGTTGTTTAGCCTGGAGAAGAGGAGGCTCAGGGGAGACCTCATTGCTCTCTACAACTACCTGAAAGGTGGTTGTAGCCAGGAGGGGTTGGCCTCTTCTCCCTAGCAACCAGCACCAGAACAAGGGGACACAGTCTCAAGCTGCATCAGGGGAAGTTTAGGCTCGAGGTGAGGAGAAAGTTCTTCACCGAGAGAGTGATTCATCATTGGAATGGGCTGCCCGGGGAGGTGGTTGAGTCACCGTCCCTGGAGGCGTTCAAGAGGGGACTGGATGTGGCACTTGGTGCCATGGTCTAGTCGAGAGGTTTGTGGTTACAGGTTGGACTCGATGATCTTCGAGGTCTCTTCCAACCTTCGTAATACTGTGATACTGTGATTCCCCTCCTGCACATATCTACCCAGACTTCCAACAACTGTTGGGCTAGAAAGGCGACTCTGTAGGAAAGCTAAGATTAATATTCACAGCTGTCCAATCCTTTATTGGAGTGAGCTTAAAACAAGAAAACTGACTGTCCAAACAATCTTCACTTGTCAACGCTCTTCTCCTGAGAGATCAAATAATCCCACTATTTTACAAGAGTAAGTAGCAAATAATGAGTGCGTTTGCTTTCCGTACACCTCAGCTTTACTGACTTCCCTCAAATGGAAAGGGCTAACAGCTACTGTCACATTCCCTTTGCACACTGCTGTCTGTCTGTCAAGTGGACTTTCCAAAATTTTATTATCCAGTGCTGCTAATTATCCCTAATGGAACTAAGCAATACAAAGTTCTGCCATTGTTTTTATTTGAGCTTTACTTCTCTTGAACAGATTTTGAGCTGTGGGCAATGCTGTTCTTTGTTCTTTTGCTGCGCTCCCACTGGTCCAGTTCTATTGTCAGCAAAGCAAAGCAAAACCACCGTGATGACTGCCTAGACCCTTTTATACAGCAAACCCCAATTTGCATTTCCAAACAGGAAGCATATCCAATTAGCTCTGGGTTGTCTCTGTCATTGCCTGCTACCAAATAGTTTTATTCTGCTCAGCTCACCCTTTTGGAAATAATTTATAGAAAGCTGTTCACCAAGATTCTGTTGCCAGACATCAGCATTTATTTCCTCCAGCGTTTCTTAATAGTTTATTTAACCCCACCTGGGTTTTGTTTTGTTCTTTCTTCTCCTTCTTTCAACACCCTGGCTTTGATGGGACCCTGTAGAGATTCCATTACAAATCTAGGAGCAGAGAATAGGATCACTGGACTCCTTACAGGCAGCTAAATACAAAGCAAACAAAACCCTGCTCTTAAAGGAGTCAAAGAGAAGAGCTTGAGAAAAGCAAAGAAGTATGCTTTTACTCTTGCCCACACTTGTAGAATGATAGAATCATTAAGGTTGGAAAAGACCTTTAAGATCAAGTCTAATCAACAACCCAACACCACCATGGTCACTAAAACTTGTCCCAGAGTGCCATGTCTGCATATTTTATGACTTGCATCATAAACAGACCATTACTTGAATCTACTTCTACAGTAATATTTAGCATCTCTAATACTCTCTTATATTTTCAAGCACTTCTTCCATAGTCTAAAACATTAACTGTGATGGGCTCTTACCCACTAACTTTGTTGACAAGGGCACCATTCCTCAGATGACTAGGACTCTCTCTGGGTAGAACTTCCTCCTAACCTCCAGCCCAAACCTCCCCTGGTGCAGCTTGAGACTGTGTCCTCTTGTTCTGGTGCTGGTTGCCTGGGAGAAGAGACCAACCTCTGCCTGTCTACAACCTCCCTTAAGGTAGTTGTAGAGAGCAATAAGGTCACCCCTGAGTCTCCTCTTCTCCAGCAGAGCTGGGAACACATAGAAAAGGGTGACTAAACAATCAGAGATAAGAGCCTGTTTCTGACTGATTAGCATCCTTCTGGCAAGAAAACAAGAAACTGAGGCAGGCAGCGATACAGCTATAAAGTCATGTATGGCATAGCAAACTGCTGTCAGTAATCACTATCATTTCTTTCACGTGATTTGGAGGATGCTGGAGTAAACCAGTAGGTGTTGTACCCCATCATACTGTCTGAAAAATTCCAGCAGGATGAGTTAAGTGAACTGAAGACCATCATCACATCTCCAGTTTTAATGAGATGTACATATTCACTCCCTGGAGTGAATATTGAAATTTGCCTCACTGTACACAATAATCCTCAAGAACTCTTCTTACCCCTAGTAACAACGGGCAATAACTGGACAATGAGGCCTGCATCTAACTGATATTTAGCCCATGAAGAAAGAAGAGAAACAGAAGATTAAAGTAAATTAAATTCCTGGGAATTTCCCTTTATTTTTCAGACTGTAATCTGAATCTTACAATTCTTAAACCTGAACAGCCTGATGGTAGATTACATGGTCAGCTATTGGAATAGGTTGCCCAGGGAGGTGGCACAGTCAGCATCCCTGGGGGTGCTTTCAAGAAATGTGTGGAAGTGGCACTTAGGGACATGGTTTAATGGCCAAGCTGGTCTTGGGTTGAAGGTCGGACTTGGTGATCTTAGAGGGCTCTTCTAAGCAAAACAATTCTATTCTATGCCTCCAGTGTGGTAAAGAAAAGTCTCCCAAAGCTCATCTCTCAAACATGATTTTCAGGTATGTGTCCAAATGTCTAGCAAATGATATCTAGCATTTTATGTAGGGAGCAGAACAACAAAACCTTTACTAGAGCATTGTTCACTGCATTGAATATCCCATCCCAACCACTCTCCACCCCTACAGATGCACTGTCCACTGCAACACAGGTATCCAAAGCCAGCTCTTTAAGCACCTAGTACAGCCACCCTTGGACATCAGATGCCCCAACAGAAGCCAGGCTATTCCCAGGAGTTCAGTGTCTCAAGGACATTCTCAATTGCCCATATCAATCCCACCAGCTGAGATTTAAGTACACTGAAGGTTCAGAAGAAAACTTTTCATCAAAGAAGTAACCTGCTGAAACTGAAGCTACCTGCAGGATCGAAGCTATTAAGGATATGCAGTTTGCTCCAAAAGAAGCGGAAGCTTGAAGGAATACAAAAATGCCACAATATCTGCTACAGAAGTGCCCTATTCCCAAATCAAAGCGCTCAGGCAACCGTTCTTTAGGTATGTACCTGACAGATCAAACTCACCACTTTTGATGATCCAACCCTGCACAGACTGAGGAAAGGAAACTGCAGGCAAGACCAATTACATCACTTCAAACAGCAAGATGAGGCCCTTGGACATGGAAAAAGTCCTCTGCTGTGCAGAAGGTGAAGGCAAATTAATGGGCTCAACTGGAGTTCTGTGATCTCTCCCCATCTACTTTACAACCTATTTAGAAATGGAGTTTCACCACAGCTTAAGCTTTAAAGGTCGTCTTCTCATGTAACCTTAGCTTAAGGCTCGGGGTGTTTCAGCTTTGCTTTGAGCTGAGTGAAGGAACATCACTTCAATTTCTTACCGCCTGAAGTGCCCTATTATCAGATTAAATGCAAAACACAAACAGCAGCACTCCACTGTATGCTGACTTGACTTATACTCCCCGAAAATTCAGAAAGGCAGAGATCAAATTAATAAGCAGGGACACATGAGGAAAGAAAGAACATAAAATAAATTATTTGTGATCCCCCTTTTCCTGTACTTGGCATCTTACAACGCTAACTGGATTTTTCTAACCTCAAAATTGTGATGAGAGAAGGGATAATGGATATTTGAAGAGACTGCTTCCAAAGAAACAGAAGTTAAAATGAAGGTTATATAAATAAACTGAAACTTTTAAGTAGAATAAATTAAGTAATGGAGAGTAATTTAATGTAGGTAGACAACTTACTCCACCACAAATACACAAGTATTGTGCTAATGAGCAACTTCACTGTTCAGCAGAGCATCCAATTAAAGCCAGCTTCAGTGGAAATACTGATGCACTGTTAAGGGAGGAGGGAACTCCAAAGCCCCCCATAAATCAAATTTCTTCCAAGAGAAAGGTTTCCAGGATTAAATGCCAGCTAAGTTCTAAGCACACATCTCCCAAACTGTAACTTATACTAGGCAAAGGACATGGCCTAAGCCTTAAGATGAGCATCCAATAAAGCTTTACAAATGCATTTTGTATCCACCACAAGACAAAACTTGGGAAACCCATTTCTGAGTGTTCTGGCCACCTTAACTTCCAAGCAAGGTTCAAGTACACTTTGAATGTACAGCTGTGCAATGGACAAATAACTAACAGACTGTGTTTTAGGATAGCTCCCCAAATTAACCATGGAGTAACATGGTAGCAGACATAGTAACTGCTGATTTTAGACATGTTTTCCAGGAGGATGATGATGACCGGGAGCAAAGGAAGGGCCTGTGAGACTCTCACCCCTTCCATTCTCTCCCCACATTAATCTATCCTCACCAGGCAATCTTACCTCAAAGGCTGGACTGGATTTTGTCCCTAATAAGAACATGTGCTCCAGCTCCCTGTGGACTAGGCAATCGAGCAGCAAGCAACTGCTCACACAGCTAGCTGAGCACAGTCAGCTTTGACTGCTCTCCTCCTCCCAACCTCCCTGCTCTGGCTCCATTTATCAGGACTTTCCAATCATTTTAAGATTTACTCAGGCTCTTTAGACAGGGGGAATTGATCTTAGATCTTATGGACAAGCATCTTACTTCCTTAATGTGCCTCAAATGATAAGGTCAGGGCAAGTCCTATTGCTTTCCTTAGTCTTCTGAGCCTTCCACCTTTGCATAATTACATATATATGTGTGTGTGTGTGTGTGTGTAAACAATAAAGACTTGCATAAACAGACATTTCTTCTGTATAATCTTCTCTTGGTACTGAGTAATTCCAGTCTTTGTGAAGCACCAGGCAGGCGCACAAAGCACAAGCATTAAAATGCTGAGGTGGTAGCAGGCAAACAACAGTAATACAGGAAGCAGCTCAGTGCAGCTGCACTTCATACCTAGTAGACAAAATGACAACCTATCCACATGAGCAGAGAGCATGGGCCACGGGATGGCCGCTGCGCAAGGCTAAACATTGAGGAGCAGTCACGGACATTCTGTTCCACACAAACTCACGGCAAAAGGAAACTCAATGTACAAGAGGTTTGTAGAACACTCCAACCAACCAACTAATTCTCTGCTGGAGTTATGCTGTGTGAATGCAAGGCATTTCTGTTCAGGAAGGGAAATAAAAAAGAAGTAAGCCTAAAGGAAACACTGCATTGACATTCTATGATATGCACAAAAGGAGTCCAAAACCAGAGCTGGACTGGGAGATGTGTCTGACCAGCTGAGTAGTTATGGCTTTGCACACCACAGTCTGTACAGTATCACACTGACTACACAAGGACAGCACTGACCCTCTGCTGTGATTGCAGGCACAGTCAAGGAAAGGAAGGAGCTAACTTTTTGTGTGCTTATCTTCAGAAAGCAAACAAGGTTACACTTTCTATGCATAAAAGATGTATAAGACTCTTTTGTGAACAAAAAATGGATGGAAATATTCACCTATTTGCATGCCGAGTGGCAGAATGTAAGTCTGATAATGTGTAGATTGTCTCCAAAATAGTCTTCATTTATAATAAAAGGGCTCCTGACAATCACAACCACAGAGTAAAGACTGAGTAAATAAAAAGTAGGATGTATGTTCTTGAAAGGGATCATTGATATGGGGAGGCCTGTGGATGTAGTCCACTTGGACTTCAGCAAGGCCTTTGACACCGTCCCACACAGCAAACTCCTGGCCATGCTGTCAGCCCATGGCTTGGACAGGAGCACACGGCTTTGGGTTAGGAATGGGCTGGAGGGCCGAGCCCAGAGAGTGGTGGTGAATGGTGCCACATCCAACTGGCAGCCAGTCACTAGTGGTGTGCCCCAAGGATCAGTGCTGGGCCCCATGCTCTTTAACATCTTTACTGATGATCTGGATGAGGGCATTGAGTCCATCATCAGTAAGTTTGTGGATGACACCAAGGTGGGGGCAGGAGTTGATCTGCTGGAGGGCAGAGAGGCTTTGCAGAGGGACCTCGACAGGCTGGACAGATGGGCAGAGTCCAAGGGTATGAGACTGAACACATCCAAGTGCCGGGTTCTGCACATTGGCCACAGCAACCCCAGGCAGTGCTACAGGCTGGGGTCAGAGTGGCTGGAGAGCAGCCAGGCAGAGAGGGACCTGGGGGTACTGGTTGATGGTAGGCTGAACATGAGCCTGCAGTGTGCCCATGTGGCCAGGAGGGCCAATGGCATCCTGGCCTGGATCAGGAACAGTGTGGCCAGCAGGAGCAGGGAGGTCATTCTGCCCCTGTACTCTGCAGTGGTTAGGCCACACCTTGAGTCTTGTGCCCAGTTCTGGGCCCCTCAGTTTAGGAAGGATGTTGACTTGCTGGAGCAACAAAGCTGGTGAGGGGCTTGGAACACAAGCCCTATGAAGAGAGACTGAGGGAGCTGGGGTTGCTTATCCTGGAGAAGAGAAGACTCAGGGGTGGCCTTATTGCTCTCTATAACTACCTGAAGGGAGGTTGTAGACAGGAAGATGTTGGTCTCTTCTCCCAGGCAACCAGCACCAGAACAAGAGGACACAGTCTCAAGCTGCGCCAGGGAAGGTTTAGGCTGGATGTTAGGAAGAAGTTCTACCCAGAGAGAGTGATTGCCCATTGGAATGGGCTACCTGAGGAAGTGGTGCAATCGCTGTCCCTGGAGCTGTTCAGGAGGAGACTTGATAGGGTGCTTGGTTGCATGGTTTAGTTGAT
Organism: Picus viridis; assembly: GCA_033816785.1. Taxonomy (NCBI): domain Eukaryota; kingdom Metazoa; phylum Chordata; class Aves; order Piciformes; family Picidae; genus Picus; species Picus viridis. The sequence goes on from CM066586.1 coordinate 10,217,053, forward strand.
TAGGTGGTGCTGGATGATAGGTTGGACACGATGATCTTGAAGGTCTCTTCCAACCTGGTTTATTCCATTCTATTCTTATAACTGCAGTTAAATTATTTCAGTTTGATCAAAAATTCTGCAAAGGATTACCATGAGGAGTTAAGTATGATTTTTCTGGTTCTAAGCCTCACATATCAATTCCTGTCGAAACAAAGAGCATAAGTTTGAAGAACATAAAAAACAAAACTAAATAACCAGAGACCCCATCAAACATTGTGCCTATTTCTTATACCATTTAGATTAAGATAGCATTCCCTTTACTGTAGAACTACCAGTTTGTTTTCTGCTTCTAGGTTGCAACAGACACATACCTGACTGCTGACTTTTACCAACAGGCTATTGAATCTTGAATTGGACAAAACAAAAGCAAAAGAATCCTATCTAAGCTGGCATGAAATTAAACCACTCAATGTAAAGCTGCTATGACATTCTAATTCATGTTGTAGAGATCTGTTCCCAAGAAATTTCAGCTGCGGTGAACCAGACCCTCTAGGCTCATGCATACAAAGCAGTTGTTGTGTCACCTGCTAAGCCTAGGCTCATGAGGAAGAACTGAAACTCCTGTTTTGCCAGCTTTAAGCTGGAAGCCAAGAATAACATTCATTTTTCCTCACACACAGCTAAAAGCGCATTCAGAACAAGATAATGAAACAGCCTACTGATCCAAGAGCTAGCCACATCACCGCCTGCTGTGCAGGAGCACTTTAAAGAAGAGAGAAGGTGGATGTGACATGGTAAACAGGATTGGAAGTACAGTGCCTCCGAGCAAAACCTGTGAAAAAGAACAATTAAAAGTGTCTGCTGTAATATTTTTGGGTTTGTTTCAGGGAAGTAGATTGGATTATTTCTTCTGAGATGATATATTGGCACATTAAGCCACCAGGAACCTGGGGGAAGAGACTTCTGCTTCTAGAAAAAAAACAATATGGAAAGAAAAGAAATCACTCCGGGGTTATTTTTGACAGCCACACAGACCACCCCACACCAAAATACTCTGGGAACTGCAGGACCAGAAGTCTGCAGTGTACAGCTTTCCTTTTTCCTAGCCAGCCAGGGCTATTAATGGAAAAGAAACCAATATTATTCCAGAACTGTTAGCCTGCTGTCTTCTCTTGAAAAAGAAGATATTCTGCACTGACCTCCATTTTACAAACGCTGGAACAGAGTAAAGCACAAAGCGTCCTGAAGAATGGTTTGGTACCTGTTTCTAAATTCCATGGCTTCAAAATCTTTGTTACAAATTTGAGTGAGCTTACTGTCAAGGAAAAGACAAAAATCCCCTGGCTGTAGTACAAAATATTTATGGGACTGAAAGAACCAGGTGTGAGCTGTGGTACTTTTAAGAACAAAATGTGAAAACTACACTCAAACTGATGCTGTCCTAATATGAGGAAAGAGAGCAAAGAATCCAGTATCCTCACCTAACCTGTCTCAATCATATCTACACAATCCCAGCATGTGCCACATGATTGACCTAGAAATATAGGATTGGTCTAGAAATATAGGATTGATCTAGAAATCAAAGCAAGAGATTTTATTTAAAAAAATCCTTCTAGGCACAGACTCCAAATCCAGTATTTTGTTTACTGATGTTTTCTGAAAGCTCAACACATCAAAATCACTAATTCACACAACAGACGCTTTGTTGTCAACATGAAAAATGCCTTGAATCACAAGCAAAAGGAACTACTCATTTCACATCATACATAACTCTTCAGAATTTACCCTACTACAAAGAACCCTCTTGGTTCAAGTACTCTTGCTTCAGACAGTAATCACTGATCAACACTAATCACACACTGCGCTGGCTGTTTCATAGAATCATAGAATCAATAAGGTTGGAAGAGACCTCAAAGATCATCGAGTCCAACCCGTCACCCAACACCTCCTGACTACTAGACCATGGCACCAAGTGCCACATCCAATCCCCTCTTGAACACCTCCAGGGATGGTGACTCCACCACCTCCCTGGGCAGCGCATTCCAATGGTGAATCACTCTCTCTGGGAAGAACTTTCTCCTCACCTCCTGCCTAAACTTCCCCTGGTGCAGCTTGAGACTGTGTCCTCTTGTTCTGGTGCTGATTGCCTGGGAGAAGAGGCCAAACCCTTCCTGGCTACAACCACCTTTCAGGTAGCTCTAGAGAGCAATGAGGTCTCCCCTGAGCCTCCTCTTCTCCAGGCTAAACAACCCCAGCTCCCTCAGCCTCTCCTCATAGGGCTTGTGCTCAAGGCCTCTCACCAGCCTTGTTGCCCTTCTCTGGACACGTTCAAGTGTCTCAATGTCCTTCTTAAATTGAGGGTCCCAGAAATGGACACAGTACTCAAGGTGCGGCCTAACCAAAGCAGTGTACAGGGGCACAATGACTTCCCTGTTCCTGCTGGTCACACTATTCTTGATGTAGGCCAGGATGCCACTGGCCTTCTTGGCCACCCTGGCACACTGCTGGCTCCTGTTCAGCCAGCTGTCAATCAGTACCCCCAGGTCCCTTTCTATTTGGCAGCTCTCCAGCCACTCCAACCCCTGCCTGTAGCACTGCATGGGGCTATTTTGACCAAAGTGCTGCACCTGGCACTTGGTCTTGCTGAATGCCATCATGCTGGACTCTGCCCACCTGTACAGCCAGTCAAGATCCCTCTGGAGTGCCCTTCTACCCTCTAACTGATCAACACCTGCTCCCAACTTGGTGTCATCCGCTTTCAATACTTGTGAAGCAATTATTTCAACTACAGTGAGGATACCTATTCGATAACTGAAGATGATAAACCATTTGGAGTGGGAGGAAGTAATGACCTAATGAAAATGTGCATCAACACCTGCAGTGTGTCCCATAATGTATTTCACAACCATCTGCATCTACTTTGCATCACTAAGGGGGGTCTTGTGTTTGTACATCAGGTATCACAGGATCATAGAATGGTAGGGGTTGAAAGAGATCTCCAGAGATCATTGAGTCCAACTCTCTTGTCAAAGAAGGGTCACCAAAGGCAGGTCACACAGAAATGCATCCAGATGGGTCTTGAAAGTCTCCAGAGGGGACTCTGCAACCTCTGTGGGCAACTTGTTCCAGGGCACCCGTATAGTAAAGAAGTTTCTCCTCATGTTGAGATGGGACTTCCTGCATTCCAGTTTGTATCCACTGCCCCTTGTTCTATTGCAGGACACCACTGAGAACAGCCTGGCCCCTTCTTCTTGACACCCACCCTTCAGATATTTATAAATATTAATGAGATCTCCTTTCAGTCTGCTTTTCTCCAGACTGAACAGCCCCAGGTCTCTCAGCCTTTCCTCACAAGACAGAAGTTTCAGTAGGTGACAATTTTATTTTCCTGGTAGATTAGAACTGAAACTGGTAAAAGACATTCCTGCTTATAGAAAGGCAAAATAGTGCAATAGCCTAATACCTACAGTTGGTATTTCATGCCAACCTGTGACATCGAAGCTGCTGCACTCCTTTTGGGGGCATTTCTTTTGAGGTTTTAAAAGCTGCTTACTGTTGAGCACCAAGTTAAATAGTAACTGAAAATCTGAGTATACAAAGTGATCTGTGCTGAAACTGGGAAAGCAGAAAATTATGTCAGCAATTCAAACAGCTTCAGCAAAGCTTCAGATTAAAAAAAAAAAAAGTGAAAGATGTGATAATAAAATAGAGTAAAAACATTGCCAATATCTGAAGCTTGATGGAATGAAGCACATCACAAACACAGAGGTGCAAACAACATCTGCAGAAACATTTACATCTCCCATCTGATGAGATCACAGTTTCAAGCATATGTATGAACAATTCTGCCATCACTGCTGGAGCCTGGCACTGAAACATGTTCACACTCCCCCTTCCCACCCTAAACTTCCTTCCATGGTCAAATGATCAAGCAGCAGCAGCAGATCAGATCAACTCATTGAGCAAACCAGGGGTGGGGGTGGGGAGAAAGCAGAGGATTTCTTGATTGGTTGTTTACCTTTCTGACAGATCCACAACGTCAGCCAGCCCTCTGTATCTGTGCAGTTGCTGCATCTGGAACTGAGTGGGAACACACAGCTGGGAATTAGGGAGGAGAACCTTTCAGCTAATGAACATTGATGACAACATTTTGCTCCTGATTATTAGATTAACCATTTTGCTCATTATTATTAGATTCATCATGATTTTTAGTGTTAGCTACTTAGCAAAGAGAGCTTGTCAAGAAAACGGTCAGAGAATTTTGGTTCTCATGATACAGGACTTTTGAGAGGTATCAGCTCAGGCCAGTAATGCAAATAATTTTTACTAGTTCCTATTAACACTTTCCCTTCCCTGTTTCAAGCAGAGGTCTTACACTGAACAGATAATTTCAAAGAGTTGGCAGGAGAAGAGCTGAGATCCCTGCCTTCTCCAAAAGGACAGAAAACAGAAGGCATGAGGTGCTTTCTCTGCAAACTGTGAAGGGCGAGTCCCAGCAAGCAAACAACACAAGATACAAAATCAAAAGCTAGTAGGAAGCAAAGAGGAAGCTTGCCATTGGGCCGTTTCCATTACAATATTAACACTCATTTTTTAGATCTCAAACTAGATTTTAACCTCCTGAGAAAACTCACATGGCAGGCATCATCATGGATATTTTGCAAGGCAACACAATAAAATTGCCAATAGCTTGCACAGCAAGAGATTATTTCATTCTTTACACACTCTAATATTTTCTAGTACCGTGAGATTACTGAAAGTTAAATTGAAGGAGATAGTCTGGCATCAAAACATCCAATTTTGGGTAGACCACCTTATATTAAGCTGATAACTGCATCAAATGAATGCCCATCTTTGTTGTACACACAGAAGTTTGCTCAGTTCTTTTCCGGTTTTGGAGTATCTGAGAAATAATCCGTTGGCTTTGGTAGCCATAAAACAGTAGCAGAAGTATTATAAATCATCCTACTGACTCCTAATTATGTCTTTCTTAAGTTTACATTTCTCATACCAAAGATTAAGAAGCAATCAAATTGAGGAAACAACCGCAGTGGGATGAGAGGTGGCTATTGTGCTCCAAATGATTGTGTTTATATTGTCTTTTAAATGAGAATGAAAGCTGTTTCATCACCAGCTGTGGACAATTCACATTCCCAAATCACTGAAATCAAGGCCTTAAACTATCTTTCTGAAAAACAGGACTTTTCTCTTCTTAGAAAGAAGAATTAATTAACTTCATTTAATCTGAATCCCAGGGCAGCAGAGGTATCAAGACCTCCACTGGTAACTACTGCGATCTAGTGGTGAACACCTGGTTAGGTGCATATCAGTAAAACTTAAGCACCCAAAGAGGCTCTCTCTCCTAACCTCAAGTAGAATAATCAGCCAGAGAAGCAGAACTTGATTTTCTTCAAGAGCAGCACTTGTAATATCAATATAGCTGTCTGTAATCACCTAAACTCATCACTAAAAGGAGAAGTGGCTTAATTGAGTCATTTCTTGCAGGACAAACTGTCCCGATATTCTCTTTTTCATCTGCAGAAAGAAAACCTCATGGGTTCATAAGAAATTCCTTCCTTTTGTTAAACTAGATTCTAGCCTCCAAAGTGGAAACAAATCTTGCAGACTCATACATATTTCCTTAAGCACACTTTTAGCTTGTTTCGTGGAATCATAAAGTCATAGAATTGTTTTGGTTGGAAGAAACCTTTAAGGTCATTGAGTCCAATCGTCAACCTAAGACTAATGTGGCCATTAAACCATGTCTCAATCTGCCTTCTCCATGTGTTTCTTGAACACCTCCACCACCTCCCTTGGCAACTCATTCCAATGCCTAACCAATTCCAATGAAACCCAGAGGAAACAAACTTGGTTTTCAGAAGAGTTCCTAAATCAACTTATTTTTGGAAACAAGGCTCCACCACACGACCACCTGGCCTCTGCAGCCACTCTGCTGGCACTGTGCAGCCATGACTTCACTTCTTTAAGTATATGTTTTACTCCCCCACCTTTTGATCTGTCTGTTTAGATGGAAGGCTCTTTGAGCAGCAGTACACTCCCACACTGCTGCAACAGGAACTGCCACACTGTGTAAAGCCACAGGTCCCTTTAGCCTGCTGTCACCTCTGACATTGACCAGTAGTAAATACCCAAGGCACACACACAGAGAATTACTGTTCCCTGCTGTCGCTAATCTGTAGCTTGGGGATTTCTGAAGGTGAAGATGTAGGAGGTACAGATCGCTGTGTTAAGATTCAAGAGCACACTCTCTCTACAAACATCTTTTACCTGCACTTATCCTCCATCACTGTGTTTGATCTCTTTTTATGTTTTCATCATAGGCCTCCGAAACATCCCATGGCCCTGAATCACACAAGGTAACCATGGCGTAGCAAAATACAGGGCTTTTTTGTTTCTTTTACACCACCTACCCGATAATTTTACCAGGGTGCCCCGATGCTTTAATTCCAAGGAACAGTGAGAAACCGTCTTCTAATTACCGTCTTCCTTCCCCCTCATCATGATTTGCTAGACCACTGTCACCCCTCCTTTTACTCATTTTTTCATCCAGGATGACAATGCAGTCAACCAGCCTCTCCTCCACCCCTCTATAGAAGCTGTTTTGTGTACTTATCAATCTTCTCTGGATCTTTCTTACTCCTTCTTTGTTGCCTGGGTGACCAGAACCCTACAAGGACACTAGGAATTGCGTAGTGACGTATGGAACACACAACCATCTTTGCAGGATCAAGTACTGCAGCTCATCATAATGACAGCTTCCAAGCCAAACCAACCACCTGCACGTCTGCTTGCTAGGCACTGAGGGATTTGACATCTCCTGGATGTTATCACCTTTTGCCTGTCTTGCTTAGAAAGAAAATAATACATTTCACATACCAAGTAAGTGTCCATACTAGAAATGGCCTCCAATCTGAAATGACATTGTATGCAACATTGTTCAGCAAAATGAAACACAAAAGCAATGAGGAGGACATGTTGGAAGGATCAAGAACTACTGCACTTACTTTCAGCACGTACTTCCAGCACTGTAAGAAATAAGAAACAGAAGTCCTCAGTCACTAGCAGGAGAATGAAGCTAGAACTAGGTTTAAAATGGTTGTGAGACACTTGGTGTGTGATGGTGCTGCAAAGAACATTTCCAAAATGGGTTGCTGAGACAGAGATTTGTTGACTGGCAGCTGGTTTTGCAACGGAGTCAGGACATGGAGTTGGAGGAGCATGTCCAGAGAAGGGCAACACACCTGGTGGAGAGTCTAGAGAACAGGTCTGGTGAGGAGCAGCTGAGGGAACTGGGGTTTTTCAGCCTGGAAAAAAAGCAGGCTGAGGGGAGACCTCATTGCTCTTTGCAAGTCCCTTGAAAGGAGGTTGCAGTGAGGTGGGGTTCCATCTCTTCTCCCTAACATCAGGTGACAGAACAAGAGGAAATGGCCTGAAATTGTGCCAGAGGAGGTTTAGGCTGGATATTAGGAAAAATTTCTTTACTGAAAAGGTGGCCAAATGTTGGAACAGGCTGCCCAGGAAGGTGGTGGAGTCACCATCCTTGGAGGAGTTCAAGAAATGTGTGGACATGGCACTTTGTGACATAGTTTAATGGCCATGGTGGTGCTGAGTTGATGGTTGGACTCTATGATCTTGGAGATCTTTTCCAACCCAAACAATTCTATGATTCTATAAATACAGAAGACAGATAAAAGCAAATGAATATGAGTAAGCAGTGTGCCCAGGTGGCCAAGAAAGCAAACGGCATCCTGGCCTGTATTATAAATGCTGTGTCCAGCAGGAGTAGGGAGGTGATTGACCCTTTCTACTCGGCTCTGGTGAGGCCACACCTTGAGTATTGTGTCCAGTTTGGGCACCTCAATACAAAAGAGATGTGGAGGTGCTGGAGCCAGTGCAGAGGAGGGCAACAAAGCTGGGGAAAGGCCCGAAGAATAAATCCTACGAAGAGTGACTGAAGGGGGTGGGGATGGTTAGTTTGGAAAAGATGAGTCTGAGGGGAGACCTCATTGCTCTCTACAACTACCTGAAAGGACGTCATAGACAAGTTGGTGCTGGTCTCTTCTCACAGGTAATTAGTGATAGAACAAGAGAGAATGGCCTCAAGCTACAACTGGGTAGGTTTAGAATGGACATTTGGGAAATTTTTTCACAGAAAGAGTCATCAGGCATTGGAATGTGCTGCCTGGGGAAGTGGTGGAGTCACTAACCCTGAACATGTTTAAAGGTGATTTGGATGTGGTGCTTGGGGGTATGGTTTAGGGGTGAACCTTGCAGAATAGGGTTATCAGTTGGACTTGGTGATCCTGAGGGTCTCTTCCAACCTGAGTGCTTCTGTGATTCTGTGAAATGTCACCACCTCATCTTTTGCAAAGTCTCATCTATCAGGCTCTGAACTTGAGCACCAGTCAAGAGAAAGTATTTTGTGGACACTTCTCTTCAATTTTATATTTTTCTGCACTAAAAGTGTCAACTCCAGTTAGGAGATGGGTTACTTTTTGTTCTGGCTGAGCTAGTTCACCCATAACTTATCTTTGACTAATGTCACTTTGCATTTGAAGCAGTTCCAGCCTGTTCCACAGCAAAACAGAACCCAGGTGATATTTGTCTTGTGGTCACATCATGAACCCAAGTAGTTAACAGATTTAATTCATCCCTCTAGTAAGGGCTCACTGATGTTCATTCACACTCTACCTGCACACATACATTTACAAATAAGCCATACAAAGGCTGTGGTTGAACAGGAGCAGATGATATATTTTTCATAGCACATCTAAGCAGGCAGCAAGTAAATGAATGCTATGATTTAATGAGCTTGCAGTTTCATTCCAAACAGGCCCAGCTGACTTGGCTTAGCCCCCGGCCAAAAATTCCCACTTTTGGGGGGATTTGATTACACAGGCACAAGTTTAATGAAAATGAAGTCAAAATGGTGACTAGCAAATTTAAGAGTGATTAAGATAAGCAGTAAGTGGAAGGAAACATGAGCCATAGAAGAGCTAAGCCATGAAATAACTACTAGAAGAAACAGAACTCACACATGATTTTAAACCAGACAAACTCCTGAGGCAGCAGCAAATAAATCAAAGAGGCTACAAGTTCAAAAGCTAACTCTGTCTGTATGATTCAAAGATTGCATGCTGTCAAGTATCAACAGCACATAGTATTTATGTAATCATCTGGCCAAAGGGTTAAGGTAATAAATGGTGACAAGCTCTGACAGCCAATACGGTGAAAAACAGAGACTCAACTTTGCCCTTCGACACGTGCCTGTGACTCTCACTAGCGTCAGCCAGGGCGAGATGCATGCGTCTGCTGTCACAATTTTGCTCACAGACATTTACTATCAACAAGTCTTTTGAATCCCATTTCCTTCATTACCATTCAGGTTTCCGTCTCAGCAGGCATAATCAGATGCAGCAACTTCCTTAAGCAGCCCAGGAAGCTGCTTGTCTTCATTTATTTACACAATTATATTTGGTTGCTTTTTTAGTATGTGAAGGAAGTTGGTATCATGAAACACAGCAGAAATGGTCCTGGAAGGGTACTCAGCACGCATTTGGTTGTTAATCCTTTACACAACTGAAACCTAGTTTCTGTGTTATGTGACCAATGCATGTGTCCACAGAATCACAGACTGATAGAACTGTTGAGGTTGGAAAAGATCTCTGAGATCACCACGTCCAACCACTTGCCTAGACCTCACAATCATACCACTGACCATGTCCCTCAGCACCACATCCACACATCTTTTAAGTACCTCCAGGGATGGCAAACCCACCACCTTCCTGGGCAGCTTGCTCCAGTGCCTGAGAACCCTTTCTGTGACAAAATTTTTCCTTATGTCCAACTTGAATGTTCAATGAGGAGGTGGTTTTCTCATCACAGGGTAGCAAAGGAACTCATGAATGGCTGAGATCGTTCCAGGCCTCAACTACCATGTGACAGGAACCCATGTGCCCATGAGGACCACAGGCCCCACACTGTGGAGTATAGTTGCCTGCAGCTCCCGTGGTAGCTCCAGAAGTTAAGAACTTCACAGTATCACAGTATCGCTAAGGTTAGAAGAGACCTCAAAGATCATCAAGTCCAACCTGTCACCACAGAGCCCACGACTAGACCATGGCACCAAGTGCCACATCCAGTCCCCTCTTGAACACCTCCAGGGACGGCGACTCCACCACCTCCCCAGGCAGCCCATTCCAATGACGAATCACTCTCTCGGTGAAGAACTTTCTCCTCACCTCGAGCCTAAACTTCCCCTGTTGCAGCTTGAGACTGTGTCCCCTTGTTCTGGTACTGGTTGCTAGGGAGAAGAGGCCAACCCCTTCCTGGCTACAACCACCTTTCAGGTAGTTGTAGAGAGCAATGAGGTCTCCCCTGAGCCTCCTCTTCTCCAGGCTAAACAACCCCAGCTCCCTCAGCCTCTCCTCATAGGGCTTGTGCTCAAGGCCTCTCCCCAGCCTTGTTGCCCTTCTCTGGACACGTTCAAGTGTCTCAATGTCCTTCTTAAATTGAGGGGCCCAGAACTGGACACAGGACTCAAGGTGTGGCCTAACCAAAGCAGAGTCCAGGGGCACAATGACCTCCCTGCTCCTGCTGGCCACACTATTCCTAATGCAGGCCAGGATGCGGTTGGCCTTCTTGGCCACCTGGGCACACTGCTGGCTCATGTTCAGGTGGCTGTCGATCAGCACCCCCAGGTCCCTTTCTATTTGGCAGCTCTCCAGCCACTCTGACCCCACCCTGTAGCTCTGCATGGGGCTGTTGTGGCCAAAGTGCAGCACCTGGCACTTGGACTTGTTGAATGTCGTCCCATTGGACTCTGCCCATCTGTCCAGTCGGTCGAGGTCCCTCTGCAGAGCCCTTCTACCCTCTAACTGACCAACATCTGCTCCCAACTTGGTGTCATCTGCAAATTTGTTGATGACTGTCTCAATCCCCTCATCCAGATTCTCAATGAAGACATTGAAGAGGATGGGGCCCAGCACTGATCCCTGGGGGACGCCACTGGTGACTGGCCTCCAGCTGGAGGTGGCACCATTTACCACCACTCTCTGGGCCCGGCCCTCCAGCCAGTTCCTAACCCAGTGCAGAGTGTTGCTGTCCAAGCCACGAGCTGACAGCCTAGCCAGCAGTTTGCTGTGGGGAACCGTGTCAAAGGCCTTGCTGAAGTCCAGGTAGACCACATCCACAGGCCTCCCCACATCCACCAGGCAGGTCACCTGATCACAGGAGGAGATCAGGTTGGAGAGGCAGGACCTGCCCTTCCTAACTGTAGCACTGATTGTATTGCCTTTCCTCTGGCTCACCTATTTCAGAACCTCTATGGTCTGGACACCCTGACAGAGACAGCATGTGACCATTTCACCTCAGCTCAAGCTGCTGTACCATTAGAACACTTTTTCTGAAGCTGCAGGTGTTGACAGCAGGATTCTGAGAGGCAATAATGTCCAATATAGTACTGCCTTAAAATTAGACTAAACTTGCCAAAGAACAAATTCTAATCTAATTCTCAGAAACAGAGCCAAGCTTTTGACTATACATCCTCTTAATGCACGGAAGAGGAAGAGAACGTTTAATAATAAACTCTACCTTCCAAGAGCTGCTAAGAGAAATATTTGTGGCAGGAAACTTCATGATGAAGTGAAGTAATAAATACAAAATGAAGCTAGAACTGCAGGGGGGAAATAAACCACCTGGAAATACAGTAGGGGCAAATTATATGCCTAAAGAAGTGAATGCTCATTACAGATTCTTTAAAGATTTTCTTCTTTCAGAGGAAAGACAACACTGCAAAAGGTCAGACAAGCCAATAAACATTCTCCCTGTCCAAATAAAAAAGCCTGAATTTGTATAAATTGAGCTTTGATATGGTCTCCAGAAGAGACCATTGTAATCATTTAGTCTCACCTCCTGTCTAAAACTAGTCAATTTCACTGCTCATTTGTGCATAAAAACTACAACTTGCTGTTGGGAAAAAAAGACTCTTTCTAGAGAGAAAACTGCACTTGACTCGAAGACTCCAGGTGATGGAGAACCCACCATGCTCCCTAGGTAAGCTGCAGCTGCTATAAGTCTAATTGATGAAAAGGTGTGTTTTCCTGCTAGCCCGTTTATCTGGTTTTGGCTTCCAGAATTCCAGATCACCACATGGCATTAGCTAACAAGCCTCTGCTATCAGAAATCTTCCCCATGTATGGGGAGGTTATATGTAGGCAGAGAATTATTTTCAATAGTCACTGAACTTCATAGCTTGAGCTTCCCAAGCGTCTACTCAATCTGGCAAGTCTTTTCAAAGTGTGTATTTTAAAACAGAACAACATATTTCACCAACAGCATCCTAAACACTTGCACAAAAATAATACCACCTTGCTGTTTCTAAATGCAACGTCTGGTATTCAAGGAACTCATCTGCTCAGTTAGGTACTGCAACGTGCTGTTTATGTTCAGCTAAAGCCCCATGACCTCTTTCACTACCTTCCAAACAGCTCCCTATCATGAAAAAATAAAATTCTTTTTTCTCTTAGATGTGTGGCTGAAGAAATCATCTCAGGCTCTGCACAACATTCAAACACGCACAGTGAATCAGTGCATGCAGTATCAAATAAGTAAGAAATAGAGGTGATCCATTTTCAAAGCAGACTAAGAGCCAGACTGCAAAAAAAAAAAAAAAGAATCAAGAAATCTCAAAAGGAGCATCTGAGATTCCTGACCACCAGACAGCAGCAATCTACACCGTGCTAGGGACTGCCGTATGGCAGCACCCAAGAGCATGGCATAAGCACATGGCAGAATTTTGATCTGGAGCCCAGAAGCATTTCCAAAACAATTCAGTTACTCTAAAATACTGCACAGTGATCAGAGTTTTGAAGCTATTAGTCAATAGAAAGGTACTAGCTCAAGGTACTGCATTTCAGTGACCGTTTACAGGCTGACTTCTGTGTTTTCTAGGTAGATGTACCAGGAGACTGTAGTTTGGAAGCGAAAACTGCTTCCCCGGCTCTGTCATCCATGCTTTCCAGATGAAAGTCCTGCATACATCTCCTCCTCTTTCACCAACCATGTGCCCTCTGGACATGTTCCCTACACTGATGCATCACTCTAGATGCACTGTGTTGAATGTCCTTTCCCCACCAGAAGCTGGAAATTGAAATACTCATCTTTCCAATTGTTTCACAAACCATGAGACTGATTTTTAAATACTCCCATGGACAGCTACACACCACAATAGAACAATTAAATACTGAAACTAGGAACTGGATAACCTTATGCAAGCATAAAGCATCTTTGAAAAGTAACAAAACTGCCAACTGTACATTCTTTAGGAAGAAGTATAAAATTTTATCTTTAGCCATTATTCATCTAGCCCTTGAATCATTCAATATCCTCCCTGGGATAAAGATTATTTTGGTCTGTTTGACAGCATTACCTATGTGCAAAGAGCATACCCTGATGAACCTGATTTCAGTAGGGCTTCAGCTGCATTACTAACAACCTCCTTGATACTCTGTTATTTTGAACTATCTGGTCACACAGGTACAGCAGTATTCTTGGGCCCCTCAGTTTAGGAAGGACATTGAGACACTTGAACGTGTCCAGAGAAGGGCAACAAGGCTGGGGAGAGGCCTTGAGCACAAGCCCTATGAGGAGAGGCTGAGGGAGCTGGGGTTGCTTAGCCTGGAGAAGAGGAGGCTCAGGGAGACCTCATTGCTCTCTACAACTACCTGAAAGGTGGTTGTAGCCAGGAAGGGCTTAGTCTCTTCTCTCTAGCAACCAGCACCAGAACAAGGGGACACAGTGTCAAGCTGCAACAGGGGAAGTTTAGGCTTGAGGTGAGGAGGAAGTTCTTCCCAGAGAGAGTGATTCGCCATTGGAATGGGCTGCCCGGGGAGGTGGTGGAGTCGCCGTCCCTGGAGGTGTTCAAGAGGGGACTGGACGTGGCACTTGGTGCCATGGTCTAGTCACAAGGTCTGTGGTGACAGGTTGGAGTCGATGATCTTTGAGGTCTCTTCCAACCTTGGTGATACTGTGATACTGTGACTTTACTGCTGTCTAAGATCACATGCAAGGAGGAACAAGTTCATAGTAGAATCATAGAATCAGTCAGGGTTGGAAGGGACCACAAGGATCATCTAGTTCCAACCCCCCTGCCATTGGCAGGGACTCCCCACACTAGAGCCTCATCCAGCCTGGTCTTGAACACCTCCAAGGACAGGGTCTCAGCCACCTCCCTGGACAACCCATTCCAGGGCTTCACCACTCTCATGGTGAAGAACTTCCTCCTCATGTCCAGCCTGAACCTCCCCACCTCCATCTTCATTCCATTGGTAGTACCTCTTGGTTGCTGGCAATTGGCAGTACCTGTTGAAATTTTGTGTCCTTTCAGACTTGCAGCATTCATTTCTTGGGCTGATTCCCAATGAATCTACCTCAGTAAGAACAGGGAGGGTAAAGCACCAGGAGCTGCTTCACTGGATGCTGAGTATGTACTCTGCTACAGACCAGGCAGGAGGCAGTTCTGCTCTTGACTTTGGTGCCATGGTTTAGTTGTCATGAAGTCTTGGGTGACAGGTTGGACTTGATGATCTCTGAGGTCCCTTCCAACCTTATTGATTCTATGATTCTATTCTATGATTCTTCAGGTAGAACACAAAACTGTGTAAAAATATTCAGAAAGTAATGCAAACCTTTACAAGTAAGCTAAATGCTAAACATGGTTTGTCTTTTTACTAAGCACAGCACTGATGGAAATTATCTTTTCAACACTTCTCCATAGTTCAGAATAGCATAGCATAGCATAGAATAGCATAGAATAGAATAAAATAAACTAGGTTGGAAGAGACCTTTGAGATCAGCAAGTCCAACCTATCATCCAACACTAATCAACTAAACCATGGCACCAAGTGCCACATCAAGTCTCTTCCTAAACACCTCTAGGGACGGGGACTCCACCACCTCCCTGGGCAGCACATTCCAATGGCCAATCTCTTTCTATGAAGAACTTCTTCCGAACATCCAGCCTAAACCTCTGCTGGTGCAGCTTGAGACTGTGTCCTCTTGTTCTGGGGCTGGTTGCCTGGGAGAAGAGACCAACATCTTCCTGTCTACAACCTCCCTTCAGGTAGTTATAGAGACAAATAAGGCCACCCCTGAGTCTCCTCTTCTCCAGGCTAAGCAACCCCAGCTCCCTCAGCCTCTCCTCATAGGGCTTGTGTTCCAAACCCCTCACCAACTTCATTGCCCTTCTCTGGACACATTCCAGCAAGTCAACATCCTTCCTAAACTGAGGGGCCCAGAACTGGGCACAAGACTCAAGGTGTGGCCTAACCAGTGAAGTGTACAGGGGCAGAAGGACCTCCCTGTTCCTGCTGGCCACGCTGTTCCTGATGCAGGCCAGGATGCCATTGACCCTCTTGGCTGCCTGGGCACACTGCAGGCTCATGTTCTGCATACCATCGACCAGTACCCCCAGGTCCCTCTCTGCCTGGCCACTCTCCAGCCACTCTGACCCCAGCCTGTAGCACTGCATGGGGTTGCTGTGGCCAATGTGCAGAACCCGGCACTTGGATGTGTTCAATCTCCTGCCCTTGGACTCTGCCCATCTGTCCAGCCTGTCGAGGTCCCTCTGCAAAGCCTCTCTGCCCTCCAGCAGATCAACTCCTGCCCCCAGCTTGGTGTCATGTGCAAATTTACTGATGATGAACTATTTAAACAGAATGCAGTTTCAGAGGACAGTAGATGTAAAGCACTATGGCAGTTATCTTGTTTACCTTCTTAATTTATTTTATTTTCTTAATTAAATTTTAATAACTTTTAAAAAGATGATTTCCTGTCAGTCATGCCCAGGATATGAATGGAAACTTTAAATAGGCCCTCTAAGATCACTAAGTCCAACCATCAACCTAAGACCACCATGGCCTGTAAACTATGTCCCAAGTGTTGAGGTGATTGTGTTTTGGGTTTTTTTACTTACTTAGCAAAAGTTTCACATTTCACAGATGTTATGAAATTCCCTCATTTCAGGAACTCTACATCTCCTTCCTCCAGCCTTGCTGCTAAGATGGTAATATGACAACACAACTTGCACTTTGCTAACCTGAGCTCAAGGCAAAGAATGAACATTCTGAGCCCTTTGGCATGCTGGCATGCTATCTAGCAGCACATGCAAAAAAAATGTTAATGAAATCACTGAACTGTTTCTGAAATAATTAGAAGCTAAATATTGTTTGCAGAAATCACTGGAGGAACAGTTTATGGAATGGATAAAGTCAATAAAATGGAATTGTTCATGGAAAATTTCTGACCAGAAAAGAGAGAAAAGAAACAGGTCAAAGAAATTGCTAGCAAAGAACTCTTTACCAGTTCAGATCATCCCAGCAGGAAAAGAGCAGCAAGTACAGCAGTTGCTGCTTCTGGAGATCAAGCACACACAACTTGGAACACTTTAGTTCATAGAAGGCATCTATTACAATGTGTTAGAATTTAAAAAAATGTAAAAAATTTAAAAAGCAATTGTGAATCCCCATTGCTGCAAACATTTAAATGACCTGCCCTAATAAAAGGACCTAATTAGATTACACTGATAAATGCAAATCTCTTCAAAATAGCTGTAAGCAAATACATGTGAATAGATGGTTTCCAATGAGACTTGACAAGTGGAAAGGCAGATGGCAATGTGAAACAGTCTTCCCTTTCTCCTGTAAGCCATGCACTCTGAGAGCGCTCAGAGAGGTTTATGTTTCAAGCTTGGTAACCTCAGAAAATATTTTTAACTGGCAATCACTTGAACAAAGATTCCATGTAGAACTAACTAATCAATACCTGGCAAGCTACAAGGACATGACAGGTTTGGTTTAAACAGGTTTTTTAGATGGAAGTTCTCTCAGACAATTAAAAAACATTTTAGCTCTGTGAAAAAAAAAAAAAAAGGAAAGGGGAAAAGGGGGAAAGGGGGAAAGGGGGAAAGGGGGAAAGGGGGAAAGGGGGAAAGGGGGAAAGGGGGAAAGGGGGAAAGGGGGAAAGGGGGAAAGGGGGAAAGGGGGAAAGGGGGAAAGGGGGAAAGGGGGAAAGGGGGAAAGGGGGAAAGGGGGGGGAAAGGGGGAAAGGGGGAAAGGGGGAAAGGGGGAAAGGGGGAAAGGGGGAAAGAAGGGGGAAAAGGGGAAAAGGGGGAAAGGGGAACATGACAAAGCAACATGACAAATACAGCAGCCTGGATACTCTTCTCTATGCTGTCACTGAAAGCTGCTTCTGTCCTTGCAAGAAGCATACCTAGGAAAACTTGTTCTTCCTTATCTCCAGATTGCTTTTCTGTAGCAAAGGCTTACTAACAGAAGCTGTTGCTTGCTGCATCCATGACAAAGGCATCCCTGGTTCTTTGCAACCATGTTTCCCTTTTGGTGAGTGAGGAAGCAGGTAAGTGTCTGCTAAATACCATTGTGAATGTTTGATGTAGACACAGATCCCCAATGCGTGGGGAAAAAGAAAAACAAAGCAAATGAATCATAGAATGGTTTGGGTTGGACCTCCAAAGGCCACCTAATCCAACAACCCTGCAGTCAGCAGGGACACCCTCCACTAGATCAAGTTGCTCGGAGCTCTGCCCAGCCTGACCTTGAATAGCTCCACAGATGGGGCCTCAACTACCTCCCTGGTGCAGAACATTTTCCTAACATCCAATTTCAATCTACTCTTCTGTAATTCTAAACCACTGCAGGACTTTGTAAACAGTCCCTCTGAAGCCTTCTTGTTGGCCCCCTCCAGGTACTGGTAAGCCACTACTAGGTCTCCCCAGATACTTTTCTTCTCCAGGCTGACCAACCAGAGCTCCTCATCCTTTCCCCACAGGGGAAGTGCTCCAGACCTCTGATATCTTCATGGCCCTCCTCTCGACCTGCTCCAGCAGTTCCCTGTCCTTGAAGGCTCCATAGCTGAATGCAGTACTCCAGGTGAGGTCTCACCACAGAGGAAACCCAAATAAAATATGAAACTATATGTTTTTACCTAGCTTGGGCCAAATGAGCACTTTGTTGCCTGGAAATGACAGCTAAGAAGTCAGGAAAGAAAGCTGCAACTATTGCGAGTCATCAAAGGGTCTCTTGGAACACCTCTACTCATCTAAGGTGTTGTGAGAGGACTTCACTTGAGGTGCTTAGGAGCCAGAATTAAGAGCACAGCCTAACTGACACAGACTACAGGCAAGACTTAGAAACTAATTAGACAAAGACATCTGTGTTTAACCCCTGAGGTTACTGTAAATGCATCCCAGGGCCACCACCAGGAACAGGTCACTCCATTTAGAAATCCACCCTCCAGTTGTGATTTTTGATCTTTTCTAAAGTGGATTTGGGAAAGCATTGCTTGGGATTTCAATTCCAGAGCTCATTTCGGTTTCATATTCATGACAACTTTGAAAATACTTGATTTTTGTGCCACAACTTTACCCTTGTTGGCTTTTACATATTTACACCTCAGAGGAAAATCATCTCCCAAAGTCCCAGACAGCAGACTCTTCCTGCCTGAATCCCGACAGATCTGAGCCACAGCAGGATGTTTGTTCTCTCTCACTGGACAAAAACTAAGGGGAAGAACAAAGTGAGGATTGAGACAGTCCCACTGCCTCCCTGCAGGGAATTCACAGCAACACCCTCACTGTCAAAACAGCTTCAAAGGCCAATGCCTGTGTTTACAGTTCACATTTTTCCTTGAGAACCCAGCTATGCTGAGAGGAGCAGGGCTTTCTCCTGCCTTGTCAAGCTCTTGCAGCTCTTCTCTTCATCTTGAGCTGGCAAACACGCCCCCTTAATGCAGGGAAAGACCTGCACTCCTGTGATCCTCCTGCAGGCTCTTTCATTAGGCAGCTGCCTGCCTGCCTGCCTGCCCACAGATGGGTGTGCATATCAAGTCTCAGTTAGGCAGTTTTCACCTTATTTTAGAACTGAGCATCTTCTGCTTGATTGTCTTCCACTCCTCAGTTTTTGCAGCTCATACTTTGCCTTTCTAAACACCTGTCAAGGTCTCAACCCCGAGTGAACTTGAGAAACTAATTAGAATGGAAAGGTGAGCTCTCTCAAGCTTTCCACAAGCTGATTTCAGTTATCCTGTGTCTGTATATTTTTGCTTCTTCCTTTGGGTTAGAAAACAGTACGTCTGTTCAAGTTTTGATCCATTAGCTGGAAAAATCAAGCAATTAAAGCAGACAACATCTGTGGACAATGATTTATCAAAGTTTTGGGAACAAAAGTGTAAATTGAAGCCAGCTTCAAGAGCTGGAGGCTTAATACATCTCCAGAAAAAACAGAGATGATGATAAAAAGAGAGAGAGAATGAATCTTCACAGAACCTAAACCTCCTGGCAATTAGAAATGGGAAGATACTTATAGGTGTGATGAAGAACAAAGAAAAAATCACTATAGCAGCCTAGAAATGTGATCATTTCAGAAGACTAATTTTATTTTAATTGCTGCAGAACAATGTACTCATTTAAGAAATACACTGTCACAGCAACAGTCTAGTGATCTGACTTTGTGTATGCCACTGCAATTAAGCTATGTGACACCAATCCTGGAGTACTCAACACATTAAAGTGGTTCTGAGGAAAGCACACACCACCACTAAATGAACAATGACACCTCTTACAATCAAAGGTAATTGTGAAGGTGATTTGGTGCCATCTTGATTAAACAATTAGTTTGCAGACTGTCGACAAGTTTCATTAAGAGCAAGTTTTATTTTATCTACTGCAAAATTAAAAGAGCATTACAGGGAATCATCCCTGATCTTATCAAGGATTATATCAATATTTTTTTTGGGGGGAGTTTACAGCAGTAAGCCCTGATCAAAAACAATGACAATCTTGTACACAGATCTGCTTTTAGCAAACACAGCTTTTAGTGACACAGCTAAAAATACCATGAGTAAATACTAAATAATCTGTGGGCTTGATGGGGGAGAGGCTGAGGGAGAGGCTGAGGGAGCTGGGGTTGCTTAGCCTGGTGGAGGCTCAGGAGAGACCTTATTGCTGTCTACAACTACCTGAAGGGAGGTTGTAGACGGGTGGGGGCTGGTCTCTTCTCCCAGGCAACCAGCACCAGAATGAGAGGACACAGTCTCAAGCTGTGCCAGGGGAGGTTTAGACTGGATGTTAGGAGGAAATTCTTCATAAAGAGAGTGATTGCCCATTGGAATGTGCTGCCCAGGAGGTGGTGGAGTTGCCATCACTGGAGGTGTTCAGGAGGAGACTTGATGGGGTGCTTGGTGCCATGGTTTAGTTGATTAGATGGTATTGGATGATGGGTTGGATGTGATGATCTCAAAGGTCTCTTCCAACCTGTTTGGTTCTATTCTATTCTAACATACAAATGCTTAGCTGTTTTCGTCAGTAGTTGAATAATAATTTCACTAATGCTGTATCAGATACAATTTTCTAAACACACCCTTACCAACAGGACACACAGAAGCTCATGGAAGGCATCCCAAAGGGATTTTCTCCTCAGTACACAGCAGAACAATAGACAAGACATTTTCTGAATGGATTGCAAGTCCTACAACACATCTGATTTCAGCCCCTGTTCAATGGGAGGGGAGAGCTCTTTAGGAAAGCTTATCACATTTGCCAAACAGTACAGCTGTGGTGGTTGCCCAACGACAACACTGAAACCACTGCTGAAGAACAGCAACATGGTTTTCCAGCCTGGGTAAATTCTACTACAATAGAGCTCACAGCAGTGGACTTAACAGCTGAGCTCGGGTGAAGAAGTGAGTCAGCAAGAGAACATAAGCAGAATTCTGCCTTTTGGTTGAGCTGCAAAGCCTTTCTTACTCCATTCTTCCTAGTGATGGGACAAGCAGCAAAGGTTTGAAACTGGAGCAGAGTAGATTTAGGTGGGACATTAGGAAAAATTTCTTCAGAATAAGAGTGGTAAAATACTGGAACAGACTGCCCAGGGAAGCGGTTGAGACCCTGTCACTGGACACATTCAAGGTCAGACTTCATGTGGCCCTGGGCAGCTTAATCCACTTGGAGGTGTCCCTGCTCACTACAGGGGGGTGGAGAAGATGACCTTTGAGGGTCCTTTCCAACCTAATGCAATCTGCAAATTTGAACCAAGCTCCTGCTCTCTAGCAGACACATCAGGTAGAATTGTATGGGGCAAATGAAAGGGGCAAATGGTTTTGTGAAACCATCAGAAAAATATGGGTTTGGTCATTCCTATGGAAAAGCCACTTGGCTCAAATGGAATAATTTCAGCTGAGAGGGAGCAAATAATCAAAGCTAGATTAAAAAAAGAGCAGGTTCACCTCAGCTTCCCCTATCATCCAATGCACTTTCTGTCCTGGACCTCAAGACAGATTTTAGGAAGAGTTCAAGAACAGATTTGGTATTGCACACCGTGGAACCAGTGCAAACTGCTGAGGAGATATCCGGAGCTGGATGAAAGGAGCAGAACAACAGCAAGGTGGTGAGAGCTGGTTCCTGTGATCCAAGCCAACGAAAATATCACAGGTAACACCTACAGTAGCTTCTGCTGTGTTCCTAGCAGCACACTTTACCTCTGATTTAGGTGAATCAATATCCAGCACCTGTCTTTGGAAAGGTGCCAAGCTCAGTATAGTACAGTTAACTTTCCTTTAGGCGTCTCTATTTAGCAGGTGAACTGACACAAGAGGTGTTTGCACAGCTTTCAAATGAGCTGCACGTAAATGCCCCAGCTGGAGGAAAAGTCCTGCAGTGTTTGATTTGCCTTTTACATTTACACCCTAGTCTGAAGGTGGATGTGAAATAACTCCTAAATGATGCAGCTGGTAAAGAGAGTCAAGACAAAAACACATTGCTCAACAGGACACATGTCCATCACAGAAAAGAAGCCTTTAAAAATGTCACTGTGATGTTACTCAGCTGGCAGATGAGTAAAAGAATCTTCTGGCAAAGAAATGAGAAGGCTGGCATTAGAAAAGAATTCCTGCAGCACACAAGGTTGTCTTAACTTCTCGGTGACAAATGTTCTCTGAGCAAAAGGAGCACACAACAAAACTCTTCCTCTTGGAGAGCACTCTTAGGCTTTTATTCTCTTTTGAACCTATATACAAATTCATTGAGATATCACTGGCTCCAAGGAAAAGTATGCAGAGTAAAGACAACTGCAGAACTCTTGCAGAACCAATCTTTCTCAGTGATGTTTTGCACTTAATTTCTTACCTTGCTAGGACTGTGTTCAGTATAAGCAAAATAAGAACTGGGCTCACAAGTTCAAGAATAGAACAGAATGGAATAAACGAGGTTGGAAGAGACCTTCAACATCATCGTGTCCAACCTATCATCCAACACCACCTAATCAACTAAACCATGGCACCAAGCACCCCATCAAGTCTCCTCCTGAACACCTCCAATGATGGTGACTCCACCACCTCCCTGGGCAGCCCATTCCAATGGGCAATCACTCTCTCTGTATAGAATTTCTTCCTAACATCCAGCCTAAACCTCCCCTGGCATATCTTGAGACTGTGTCCTCTTGTTCTGGTGCTGGTTGCCTGGGAGAAGAGACCAACATCTTCCTGTCTACAACCTCCCTTCAGGTAGTTGTAGAGAGCAATAAGGCCACCCCTGAGTCTCCTCTTCTCCAGGATAAGCAACTCCAGCTCCCTCAGCCTCTCCTCAGAGGGCTTCTGTTCCAGACCCCTCACCAACTTTGTTGCCCTTCTCTGGACACATTCCAGCAAGTCAACATCCTTCCTAAACTGAGGGGCCCAGAACTGGACACAGGATTTAAGGTGTGGCCTAACCAGTGAAGTGTACAGGGGCAGAATGACCTCCCTGCTACTGCTGGCCACACTGTTCCTGATGCAGGCCAGGATGCCATTGACCCTCTTGGCTGCCTGGGCACACTGCTGGCTCATATTCAGCCTACAATCAACCTGTACCCCCAGGTCCCTCTCTGCCTGGCCGCTCTCCAGCCACTCTGACCTCAGCCTGTAGCACTGCATGGGGTTGCTGTGGCCAATGTGCAGAACCTGGCACTTGGATGTGCTCAATCTCATACCCTTGGACTCTGCCCATCTGTCCAGCCTGTCGAGGTCCCTCTGCAAAGCCTCTCTGCCCTCCAGCAGATCAACTCCTGCCCCCAGCTTGGTGTCGTCCGCAAATTTACTGATGATGGACTCGATGCCCTCATCCAGATAATCAATAAAGATGTTAAAAAGCATGGGGCCCAGCACTTAGAAGTTCCATGTGAACATGAGGAGGAGTTTTCTTTAATTTAAGGGTGATGGAGCACTGGAACAGGCTGCCCAGGGAGCTGGTGGATTCTCCATCTCTGGAGACATTCCAGTGCTGCTGTGTGACCTTCTCTAGTTGAACCTGCCATGACAGGGGGGTTGGACTCAATCTCCTGACGTCTCTGCCCACCCCTACCATTCTGTGATAACACACAGCTTAAAGAAGAAAAGATTGGCAGCACTGCTCATTGCACTCCTTCTTAGCATTGCTTCTGCTCCTGTCTTACTGCAGCAGCTTGCACACATCACCTCACTGCAAGCACTACTGCCTGTACATCCTAGAGAGCTGTTACAAAGATGTGAAGATCACTATGAAAAAAACACTAATGGAAACACAAATATGAAAGTACCCCAAGAAACAGCAGAATCAGGGTTAAAAGAAAAATCTATGTGGATAATGAAGAGCACCTCTCCCAGCAGTACATCTGAGGAGCTCTTCTGGTCTGACCAGAAAACCTGCACTCTGGCCAGAGCACAGCACTGCTGACCTGGACTGGAAGACCAGTCAGCCTGAGGATAGCAGCAAGCTCGCATGCACACCATTCCTTTTCCAATGAGCAAGAGAGACACACATTTCAAACAAGAAACCCAAGACTTAAGGAGAGGAAGGAAAGCAAAATCCTGAAGCAAAGCACCACCCGTTGCCAGCTGCTGACTCAGAAGAAATACAAAATGCTGTTTTGACCAGTGCAGAAAAACCCCAGAGACAAGACAGGGCTTGACCCCCAGTGGATCTTATGAAGAAATTCTTTACCGAGAGCATGGTGAAACACTAGAAACAGGTAGCCCAGGGTGGTTGTGGATGCCCCCTCCCTGGAGGTGTTCTAGGCCAGGTTGGATGAGGTCTTGGAGTAACCTGGTCTAGTGGAAAGGGTCCCTGCCCATGCAGGGTGGGGTGGAACTAGATGATCTTCAAGGTCCCTTCCTACCCAAACCATTCTAAGATTCTATGATCCCTTCATCCCTGCCAGACACAAGCAGCCCCACGCAGAGCACTTGGGCACACACTCAAATGCTTGTGAGTGCTAGTCAATTATGTGGGTGTAAGAATGAATGAGAATGGGAAACTAAATCTGGTTAGAAATTCTGTAAAATAAAATCACTTTCCCTTACATTATGCATTCAGCCTTGGCATCATAACTTCCTAAAACAGCAACAGGTTTTATTTCATATGTTAAAGAGCAAGCACCTAAAATTTTCTCACTGCCTTGGAGGCTTGCAAGAAACTGGTAAATATTTACATGCACTGCAAAAAAAAAGTAAGTTTTCTGAGTCTACTGTGCATTATGTATTTGCCTTAATTGGGCTGATTTTTGCCCCCTTAAATTTGGTCTAATTTTTTAACTTGGACTTTAATTTGTTGCAGAGTTTCTCATAAAAAACGACAAACAAATTACAAACTGTGGTTAATGAGCTATACATAAACATTCTCTTTTCCTTTATCATTCTTACCATCTGCTTTGGCTGTTTTATTATCAGCCTGTAAGCTAATAATCTATCTACTTTATACTCACTTGGGGAAAAAAAAAAGGATCAAGAAAACCAGAAGAGTTTTCAAACTCTTCATTCTCTCCGAGTTTTCTCTGAGGGATGCCTTATGGTCCATTCTTTGTTGGGCTCCCATTTTCTACACTGCAAATTCCTAATTTCCAGTTCCATCAAAAAAAAAAAAACAAACCACCACAAACAATCTTTTGAAATGTCCAACACCACTCACCAAGAAAATGGCAACCACAAGATTCAAATCACTCTGTTAGATTCTAGTTCCCCACTGTCAACAAGAGGACACAGTCTCAAGCTGTGCCAGGGGAGGTTTAGGCTGGATGTTAGGAAGAAGTTCTATACAGAGAGAGTGATTGCCCATTGGAATGGGCTGCCCATGGAGGTGGTGGAATCACCATCATTGGAGGTGTTCAGGAGGAGACTTGATGGGGTGCTTGGTGCCATGGTTTATTTGATTAGGTGGTGTTGGATGTGATGATCTTGGAGGTCTCTTCCAACCTGGTTTATTCTATTAAGCAAAAAAACTTCTTTCCCCACCACCTACTATCCTACTGCAGTCTTTAGTGACTACAGATTTGATGCAAAATATGCAGAAAAGAAAA
Source organism: Picus viridis (assembly GCA_033816785.1). Taxonomy (NCBI): domain Eukaryota; kingdom Metazoa; phylum Chordata; class Aves; order Piciformes; family Picidae; genus Picus; species Picus viridis. Next base: position 10,242,429 of record CM066586.1, read on the forward strand.
TCTGCAGTATTTGTGTCTTATCTTTCCATGTGCATGATAAGTACTTCACCACAGCCTTCTTCAGATTCACTGCAAGTCTAATATCTGCTTTGACACAAGTTGCTCCATCTCTTCCAGTTAGGGCCAATAGATTCCCGGACACCTATGTTACATTTTGGTACATCCTGTTGCACATGTACCATAGAGATGGGATGTTAATCTACTTACCTCATTGTGTAAAAACATATAATTAAACCCCTCAGTATCCTCTTCTGAACTAGGACAGTACCACATTTTCATTTGATGTTGAAACTGCAATGTTTCACCTTTTTCATAGTATCAGTCAGGGTTGGAAGGGACCACAAGGATCATTTAGTTCCAACCCCCTGCCATGGGCAGGGACACCCCACACTAGATCAGGCTGGCCAGAGCCTCAGCCAGCCTGGGCTTAAACACCTCCAGGGACAGGGCCGCAACCACCTCCATGGACAACCCATTCCAGGGCTTCACCACTCTCATGCTGAAGAACTTCCTCCTCACGTCCAGCCTGAATCTCCCCATCTCCAGCTTCATTCCATTTTTGCACACACACACAGACATCCAACTGGAGTGAATATGCTACACTCCATATGACGTGTCACTACTGGAGAAGCTACATGGAGAGGCAATGACTCCAAACAGATTTTCTATGCCTAACACAGTTAATCATAGTTCAAACATGGACTTTAGGAATAGCTAATGTTCTTAATAATTCAATTGACCTCATATTTTTAATGAAAACACCTGAAAAAATAATATAAAACATATAAATATAAATTATTGTATGTATCCATATAAAATATTTTATGTATGAATATACAAGATATAAATATAAAATACATGGACACTCTTTAAAATTAGGAATAGTTTTCCTGAGCACCACTTTTTTTCCTAAGGGGTACAAGCTACACAAATTTAGTTTGTCTTCAGCTTAAAACACGGAAGACCAATAGGACAAGAATGAGAATCAGGCCCAAGCTGTTTAACAATGGATGAAAACAAACTTAAATTCAGAGCTGTATGGAATACAATCATTACTGAGAAGGTTAAGGAACAGTGTAATCATGGTCCCTCTTTTCTAATTAAACCACTGTTTTTAGAACTGAGGGTTAGCTAGTATTTGTTCTTCTGTGTAAATACATAACTGGCTTGAAGTTAGGAATAGAATAGAGACATAGAATCAATCAGGGATGGAAGGGACCACAAGGATCATCTAGTTCCAACCCCCGCCATGGGCAGGGACACCTCACTCTAGATCAGGCTAGCCAGAGCCAGCCTGAATAAAATTAACCAGGTTGGATAAGACCTTTGAGATCATCAAGTCCAACCTACCACCCAACACCATCTAAACAACTAAACCATGGCACCAACCACCCCATCCAGTCCCTTCCTAAACACATGCAGTGATGGTGACTCTACCACCTCCCTGGGCAGCACATTCCAATGGCCAATCACTCTTTCTATGAAGAACTTCTTCCTAACACCCAACCTAAACCTCCCCTGGTGCAACTTGAGACTATGTCCTCTTGTTCTGGTGCTGGCTGCCCAGGAGAAGAGACCAGCCCCCACTTGGCTACCACCTCCCTTGAGGTAGCTGTAGACAGCAAGAAGGCCAGCACTATGAACTAGGCTTTATTTGATGAGTGTGAATTTGTGAAGAACTCTCACAAAGTGGACAATAGTTAACCACTAAGCTGAGAAACTTCTTTTTGGATCATCTGCAGATTTCCTAGCAGAGCTGCTATTGCAGTGCATGAGCTCGATGGAGACCTTAATCCGTTCTGCACCTGAAAGGGGCCACATGAGCTAAATCACTACATTCTCAAGTTCACGGAAACATAGCCTGGTGCTGAAAACTGATACTGATGTGAGCAAAAAAACCAACAACAACATAGAAAAGCAAAGCTTGGTTCAAAATTCCAAGGTCCTTGTGTCTGCCTGAGTCACGCTGTGTGCAAAAGGTGACTGGTAAATACTGCGTTGTGAGCCCATGTATTTATTAGCCTTCACCGTCTTTGTTCTCTGACTGTCTTGTGCTCTGACATACATTAGAGTATTCCAGTGAGTACACACTGCATGAGCAAGGTTACCTGCTTCCCACATTTTCTGATTTACTGGTTGGTTTAGAAGTTAAAAAACCAGCCTATCTGAACAATTTGTATTTGCTTTTTAGTTTACTCTTGGTGCATTTCTGTGACAAAAAGAACTTAATCTTCCCAGGTATGGAAACCTGGAAAAACAGAGAGAAAGGGCCTATACCAGAGTCGAGCCACTCTGAAATACACAGAAGGACCCTGGGCAACATTCATCTCTCCTAACTGCAATGATTTAAAAGTTGTCTGGTCTAAAGCGGTTGCAGAGGCCTCCACAGCCAAAACCAATTCTGTCTTCAAGCGTGATGCATTACCCTCTGCATGCACCAATCTCTCCCTGCTGATTACAGAGAGGACCCAAATGGGTAGCTGAGATCAGGTATCCAACTTTTAAGGCTGCTGCAGTTAAGTGAGATCCACTGCTATGGAGTAAACCCGAATGGATTCTGACAGAAAGTAAAGCCACGCAGGACTCTGGCAAAGAAACACCACGATTCCTGAGCTGCCAGTCCTGTACCTTAAGGAGTCAAAACTATTCCTCCTTACCGCAGGAGCTTTCACTTAATGGAGTCCTAAAGTAGAATGCCAGTCAAGAGAATAACAAATAATTTATGTACTGTATTACCTAATTAACACAATTAATTTAAAAAGGACAAAAAAATGCACAGATTGACTTCTAAATTTTAGCATCTTCTTGTAATACCTATCTAGCACATTCTTCTAGCAATGTTAATATTTTCTACTTTTTCCTCCTAATGAATCTACATTTATGAAGAAAAGGACTTAGGGTGGGGTGAGGGGGAACTTGCTGTGCTGGTGAAGAAGCAGCTCAATATGAGCCATCAGTGTGCACTTGCAGCCCAGAAAGCCAATCATATCTTGGGCTCCAGCAGGCCAAGGGAAGTGATTCTTACCCTCTTCTCCACTCTGGTGAGACCCCCACCTTGAGTACTGTGTCCAGTTCTGGAGTCCCTATTACAAGAATGATACAGATGTGCTGGAACATGTCCAGAGAAGGGCCACAAGGATGAGCAGAGGGCTGGAGCACCTCTCCTATGGAGACAGACTGAGACAGTCGGGACTATTCAGTCTGGAGAAGAGAAGGCATGCTTCATCTTCTGATGAGGCTGAGTACAAGAGCCCACACCAGTGGTAGCCCAAGGTATACCCCCAAAACACTGTGCATCTTGGGTCCTTAGCACCAAGTGCTTTACTGTACAAACAGATCTACTTCTTCAGCATCCTAATACATGCTAATATGGAGACAGCCAGACAATCCTACTTCTGTTTTCTGGCTTGGAAATCATTCTCCTTCCATAATATTGTCAATTTGAAAGGGAAGGAGGCCATTCAAATGCTGTCCTCATTTCCCTTTTTTCCTGACAGAGACAGGCAATATCTCATCCACACCCTAATACTAAATTATGGGCTAGGAAATATTAGCTTTTATTCTTTTCCTCATGAGGAAAATACTCCTGCAGAGTGTTTGGGAAAGAGAAATGAGGCTGGTAGAATAATTAACAGCACTAGAGCACCACTTTTGACAGCCAGCCTAGCTGCAGGGAGAAGAAAACCCAACAAGTACCCACCCCCAGTTTGGGCGTACGACAGCCAGTGTCCAAACCACGAGGTTCAAAGGAGCGACTGACTCTCAAAGTAAAATGCATCAAGCTGAGTAAAACCTTGAGACAAGCTCTAAGAAGACAGAGCTCATAAAATCCGTAACGTGAAATGCTTTTAATATTTATCCCTTAACGTGACAAAAATCCCACAGCCCACAGAAGTTTTAAATGGAACTGAAGTTATAGCAGCGATGTGAAGCTAATCTTTAACCTCTCTGGTCTTGATTCACATAATTATAATTGTGTTAAACGCAATGCCCTTTGATTCCAAAATATCACCATTACTGTAACGGAAAAAGTAATTAGTTTTTTAATTAATGAGAGACTTGAAAATGCACGAAGGGGAGCATTAACTTCTGTTTTTCTTGAGCTATTAAAATAATTGTATAAAAATATCACATAAAGAAGCCACATCACACTGTAGATCTGGTCCTCAGGGCTCTGCTGAATACAATGCTTTAAGGTACCAAAGACAGATATTTGCATATCAAGAACGATTTAATCACCTAACTGGAGAATCTAAATGCTTATTTCTTATTCACTCAGGGTAAAGAGAAACTGTGGTTATGAAAAAAAAAAAAAAAAAAAAAAAAAAAAGGCAAGCAGTTCAGTACAGCTGATGAGGAGAACAGTATTTTGTGTCACCATTACAGCAGCACTTGCCTCCTTGTACCTGGTGACACCTGTTTAACCGAGACAAGCCTCAACGCAGTCTTGAAGGGCAAAGGAGTATACATCAGGCCCCTCTTCAGACCTAGAGATGAATTTCATCTTATTTTAGAAGCTTGGAATGTGAGCATTCATATCTGAATTAATAATCTATACACCTATACTTAGTAGGAAAAATTTCTTTCCTGCAAGGGTGGTCAGGCATTGGAACAGGCTGCCCAGGAAGGTGGTGGAGTCACCATCCCTGGAGGTGTTCAAGGAACGTGTGGACATGGCACTGGGGAATATTGTTTAATGGCCGTGGTGCTCTTAGGTTGATGTTTGGACTTGATGATCTTAGAAGTTCCTTCCATCTGAAACAATTTTGTTCTATGATTCTGATATAGATAGAGACCATGGAGTGACCATTTGGTCCTAGAAGTGTCTCTATTTCTGCCCACTAACTCTAAGAGAACTGCCGGTTATCAATCCATGCATAAATATTTAGACACAGATAATAAGAATCAATAAAATGATTCTTCAGGGTGATTCAGCTTTAAGCAAACTGTATTTCAGTAAATCTCTGCAGTGAGGGAAGAAAAATCTTTGCACATCTGACATAAATTTCTGCAAAGATAAGGTCCACAGTGAGATAAGTAACACAGCAATTGACTGTATCTTCTACTTCTTCATACTCCAAAAGAGGATTGTTTCTAAATCGTAAGTTACATTTGTGCTAAAATGCCTCTTGAGTAAGGCTTTTCTATCACAGACACTCAATACACTATTTCTTATAAATCATCTCTGAAGTGTATATCTGAGCTTGGAGAAGAGAAGGCTCCAGGGAGTCCTAATAGCAGCCGTCCAGCACCTGAAGGGGGCCTACAAGAAAGCCACAAAGGTACTGCTTACAAAGACCGGCAGTAATAGGATAAGAAGCAATGGTTTTATATTAGAGGAGATTTAGATTGGATATTAGGAACAAATTCTGCACCATGAGGGTGTGGAACACTAGAACAGGTTGCCCAGGGAGGTAATTGAGGCCCTATCTGTGGAGCTATTCAAGGTCAGGCTGGACAAAGCTCTGAGCAATCTGATCTAGTGAAGGGTATCCCTGGTTTCTGCAGGGGGTTTGGACTAGATGACCTTTGGAGATCCCTCCCAACCCAAACCAGTCTATGATTAGAGAAGATCCTAAAGGCAGATCCTCAAAATATTGTGGGTTATTACAAAAGCAAAGCACATGCAGAATTATTTGGATGGCTTTTCAGTATTTTCAGGAACTATTTCATGTTAAAAGTAAGATTTATAAATGCCATAGTCTACCTGGGCAAAAAAATAGATATCAGGTAGTGATAGGACTAGGGGGAATGGAATGAAGCTGGAGATGGGAAGATTCAGGCTGGACGTGAGGAGGAAGTTCTTCCCCATGAGAGTGGTGAAGCCCTGGGATGGGTTGTCCAGGGAGGTGGTTGAGGCCCCGTCCCTGGAGGTGTTTAAGCCCAGGCTGGCTGAGGCTCTGGCCAGCCTGATCTAGTGTGAGGTGTCCCTGCCCATGGCAGGGGGTTGAAACTAGATGATCCTTGTGGTCCCTTCCAACCCTGACTGATACTATGATACTATGATGAATTCTGTGCAGTAAGCAAAGGTGAAAATAATTTAGTGGCAAGCATGGCAGCTGAGTTTTACAGAACCTCCTGTGTGAGCCTTGTACTCTCCAGTGTAATGTCACTAATTCTATGCTATAAACTTACTTTAAAATAAATGATTTTGGGGTTTAAAAAATCAATTTGAACTCAACTGGTGTACATACTGACACAAAAGCCTGCATAGACTTATTTCCTGAGCCAAGCTATAGGCAAACACTCCTGCAACTGTAAAATGAGCTATCCCTCTAAAAGAGCTGTCAGTGTTTTGAGGATTTGAAGAGAAAGAACAACAGGAAGCTTTGCATAAAGAAGAATCTCCTAAATTCAAGAAGATATTTCCAAGGCTCTAACACCAGAAAGCAAAATGACAATAACAATTCTGTGGCTATGGGATCATTGTGCACGATCAAATGTTAGCAATACTTCTCTAATTTTAGAAGCTAAATCAGAAGCTAAACATTTATCATCAGTCAAATACCAGTAGATGCTTTCCACCTGAATTCATCTGCCTGGGGAAGTGGAGGGGGAAAAAGAAAGAACAGAGGACCTGAGGACAAGAAATAGGAATTCATGCATCTACTTGCATTTTCTAAGTTATTTTATATACACCATGGCTCTGGGTCTCCATTTCTGAAACTACCCCTATGATTTAACACTGTAAACAAATAATCTTGGGAAGTCTGTCAACAACAACAAAAAATTCCCAACAAACTGAATGTCATTGATTAAACCTGAAAACAAGAGGTTTTCATTCCTTCAACACACACAAATGGAACTCAGCTGCCACAAAGAAAAGAAGACAGACTTGAAAATAAGGCCTTGCTTCACTAGCTGCACGAATCAGGCATATTAAGCAGATACACAGTGACACAGATCTTAGTCTTAATGCCTTTGCATATGCATCAATGACAGCAATATTGTATACTCCTCTGTTTCAGACAAAGCCAGCCTCACTGCCCTTAATCTCCAATTATACTGCTGTCCACTCCCTCCTTCTGTAAAGGAAAAAAAGAAGAAGGAAAAATGGACTAGATAATTAGGGACTTCAAGAACTTTTTCATTGCATCTTGAAAGTTAAAACTTGGAAAACAGGACTAGTGCCTGCAGTGCTGTTGAGTGTAGGAACAGCCCTCCCACACTCAAGAACAGAAACAGTCCTCAGATGCCCCCAAATCCTAAGGTGATCCTCACTGAAAGGAATGTCCACCCTCACTATAGGCATGCTTTCAGGGGTGGAAACTCAATGTCAAACAAATTGAACTGGAGATGCACCATCTACGCTCTGCCTAAAATAGAGTTCTACTCAAAAGCTTGCAATAAGCACTGCAGCTAACCTGTTGTCTGCAATAATGAGTTGGGGTTTGTCTGTGGGGTGACCCACTGTTCACTGAGGTTCATCTTTTCACTCAGTCTCTAATAACAGGGGCACGTCCTTCATATAGGGAGGGTGGATGTGTCTCATATACCAACTTGTATTGCCTAGACATACAGGAGCTGTGTAGCTTTCACAACCAGAGCTCTGTGAAGAACAACTTAAGGGTAGCTGCTTTCATCAAGAAAAGGCTAGCCCCCTCGTCTCTCTAGCCTCCTTTCAGGGAGCTGTAGAGAGCAATGAGGTCTCCCCTCAGCTTCCTCTTCTCTACTGAACAATCCCAGCCCCCTCAGATGCAGCTCATAGGACTTGTGCTCTAGGCCATTCACAAGCCTGGTTACCCTTCTCTGGACACTCTCCAGCACCTCGGTGTCCTTCCTAGACCACTCTCCTGACCAGTTGCATGAAAACCTATAGAATCAAGCCGGAATTCCTAATATTACTGGTCACTTCAAAAGAATCTAATTGGAGCCAAAAGGACAACTTGGAGAACATTCTCAGAGATGTAAAGCAATGGACAAACACCCCTGTTTGCTGATGACAGTGTGTTCAGCCATACACCACACACTGTTCCAACAACTCCATAAATCGTGGAACAAATGCCTAACGCACTTGACAAAAATTTTATCTAGCCTTGAACCAGCTCTAGTTCAGGGAAACATTAATTTTGTTTATCTGTCTGGAATGCTGAAAATGAACTCTGTATTTCAACTTAATTGCAGCTGCAGTCTTCATGAGGCCTTTTTATATGGCTGAGGTTTATGCTCCCACATTAAGTTTTCATAAAATATTGAAATGTGTGAAGAAATGGACTTGTCTTCTTGTTTCTTTTTGTCAGTTGACTTAGACATCACCTTACAGAGCTTTTTAGTCCCAAAGCCACCTCCCCACTGCTCCCTTTAATGAGAATACTTAGTTTCAATATTACTTTACAGCGCATTCAATCTGACATGTCTTCAATTCACCAAGTACAAAATGTGATTATTCCATAATATGACATTGCCTATTAGAAATGAAAGAAATACAATTTAATTTGAATTGTATTGCTAATTTACATCTACATACAGCTTATTAACTGCTTCTGGCTTCTCAGTTGGGTAGGCAAGATAGGAAATGTTTTGATTTATGTAATAATTAGAGTAAGACCAGGGGTTCTTTCCGGATTTGAAGTGTATTTCTTCTCTGAAGAGTGACTTTTCAGGCAAAAATCTTGCAGACTTCATATTTCTCTCCTCAATAATGCAGACAATTTGGGTTACAACTGAAAGTTCCTTTTCAAAAAAATTGAATCCTGTAACTTCCATCAAAATCCAGCTGGGTTTGTTACTCCTCATATTGCTAAAACTCCAATGCAGACAAATATTACATGATTTTGCAAGGGGAAAAAAAAAAAAACCAACAAACTATCTCTGGTTCCAGTTACTGGGCTCATTTGTAAGTCTGGATCTGCAATGATTTAAAAGGGAATTATACAATACAATACACCAGGTTGAAAGAGACCTTCAAGATCATCATGTCCAACCCATCAACCAATCCAACCCACCTAAACAACTAAACCATGGCACCAAGCACCCCATCAAGTCTCCTCCTGAACACCTCCAATGAAGGTGACTCCACCACCTCCACGGGCAACTGATTCCAACGGGCAATCACTCTCTCTGTATAGAGCTTCTTCCTAACATCCAGCCTAAACCTGCCCTGGCGCAGCCTGAGACTGTGTCCTCTTGTTCTGGTACTGGCTGCCTGGGAGAAGAGACAAACTCTGCCTGTCTACAACCACCCTTCAGACAGTCAGGAAACAGAGCAGGTGTGTCCTTCACCCATATCCTAGGCTGCATCAGAAGAAGTGTGAACAGCAGGATTCTCCTCTATTCTGCTCTCCTGAGACCCCACCTGGAGTACTGCATCCAGTTCTGTCACCCTCAGCACAAGAGGGACACAGAGCTGCTGGAGGGGGCCTACAGGAAAGCTGTGAAGGTACTTTTGACAAGGGCTTATAGTTACAGGACAAGAGGAAATGGATGGAAGGTTGACAAGGGCAGATTTACCCTGGATATTAGGAATACATTCTTTGCAGCTAGGGTGGAGAGACACTGGAACAGATTGCTCAGAGAAATTGTGGATGTCCCCTCCCTGGAGATACTCAAAGCCAGGCTGGATGAGGCCTTGAGCAACATGGTCTAGTGGGAGGGGGGTTGGAACCAAATGATCTTTAAGATCCCTTCCAACCTAAACCATTCTATGAATCTACAAAAATGTTTCTTTTACATAGATGGTTTGGATTGGTTTGTTGCAGGATGGGAAAATGGTATTTGGCTTTGTAATCGAGGTGTTTTTTTCCCCTCTCATTCTCCATGGGAAATAATTTACAATAAGATTCAAAAATTCATGGTATTGAAACACGTAATTTGAGAAAGTGTTGAACATAATAAGAGAATTAAAGGTTACTTTTCCTGGATCAGTGGAGATTCATTCAATAACTGACCTTTCATCTTCGTGTTCAGGAAGGGAAGAAAACTACCCAGATTATTAAAAACAAAACTCCTGTTCAAGCTTTTTGTGAAGCCTTGCATAAAACAGGCAGCTGGTTTCATTTCCTCCTCATTAAGACTTTACCTCAAGATACCTGGCATTCACACTGCATATGCTGCTAGACCACACACACCCCTCTACGTTCCCAACACCTCCATGAAACTGTATCAGGAAGAAAATGCCCAGGGTATTCCCAAGTACAAGAACAAAACAAGTAAGAGTTTATGACAGAGAAACAGCTTGCTTTATTTCAGGAGACACCTAACGTGCAGATGAATAAGGAAGAGGATGTTCTTTGTCTCTCTAATGCCTACTGGTTTATTGGTGCCATGGTTTAGTTGATTATGTAGAGTTGGATGATAGGTTGGACTTGATGATCTCAAAGGTCTTTTCCAACCTGGTTAATTCTGTTCTCTTCTTATACTGCCCTGACGCTTATTCTGGATTACTAAACCAGTAAGTTCATACAGAAGCTCCCCTGTGCTCAGTGGGCCAGCATGAGTGCTCTAAGCAGGCCATGACTGAAGACTTTTGCACATCAGTCCTTTTCTCTGCTGTTGTCCAACCCTCTGGCTCCCTGCAGCCTACTTTGTTCTACAACTCTGACACACAGAATCCATCTGTCACCATTTCTGGGACAATTCAAAGGTATTTTCTGTTCTGTCTAAGGTAACATCATTGACCAGAAATAATCTCACAAGAACATAACACGACTTCCTAACAGAAAACTCAGCTTTCCAGAAATTTTAAAACCCTCTTGAGCCATTTCAGTAGACACTACAAATACTGTGAGAACTTAGTCAGCTCATCTCTATTGACATTTCTCTTTTCTTTGGCAGAATTCACCATTTGATTGACTTCAGCAAGAGGGTTATCAAGCAAAACACTCCTGTACAGAACCCCTTTCCAAGCTGGTCTGTAATCAAGCACTATCAAACAGGGGTATAGATTTGACCTGTTTACGCTTGCCAGACAATTCTTCTGATAATAATTATATTTAGCTCCCAAGAGGCCAAAAGCTGTAAGACTCTCTAAAAGAAGCTTAAGAGCAATAATGACACTACGCCATCTGATATCACCGTTGGTATGCCACAGATGTATGGATCTCAGTTGTAAGATCACCCCTAGCATTCACATTTTCTGTACTGTCTCTCCTGTGATATATAATCACAGTATCACAGTATCATGGAAGAGACCTCATATGGAAGAGACCTCAAAGATCAACGAGTCCAACCTGTCACCACAGACCCCATGACTAGACCATGGCACCAAGTGCCACGTCCAATCCCCCTCCTGAACACCTCCAGGGACAGTGACTCCACCACCTCCCTGGGCAGCACATTCCAATGGCTAACAAGTCTCTCAGTGAAGAACTTTCTCCTCACCTCCAGCCTAAACTTCCCCTGGCGCAGCTTGAGACTGTGTCCCCTTGTTCTGGTGCTGGTTGCTAGATAGAGGAGGCCAACCCCTTCCTGGCTACAACCACCCTTCAGGTAGTTGTAGAGAGCAATGAGGTCGCCCCTGAGCCTCCTCTTCTCCAGGCTAAACAATCTCCTTGCCTAGACAGAAAAAAAAACCCAATAGATGCCACTTTTGCAGGACAAATCTAAAATGTCTCTCAAATGTACACAAATAATATCACAGTCTGATTTTTGTCCATTTCATTAGCATGTTTTCTTGAACAGCAGTGTTTCTTCTAGAAAATATTCACAGTATTTGTACTTGATGAATATTTGACTTTCCTTTATCGTTCCTATGCTTCAGCTTAGTTCCATCTCACATCTTTGCCTTCTAGTTTCATACGTATGCAAACATCAGTTTCTTCAAGAAGGCATGATCCCCTCCACATTTTACTAGTATAAAGAAAAATTACCTCTATTTCCTGAAAATTACAGCCTGATTTTCTCATAAAATCATTTCCTTTTGCATTCAGCTCACTATGAATCATCTCCTCAGCAGACAACCTAAGCTGACCGCAAACATTCATCCCTATGTGAGTGCTGATACAATGGTAATGAAGAAGGGTTGTTGGACACTAATGCTACCTTTTAAGGTTTAACTATTTAAGGTTTAACTTAAGGTTTAACTACTGTCCTTCTCATCCTTAAGCACTTAGTAAATCACTTGTAAAACTCTAACACAGAGCCCAATTCTCTGTCCTCCCACTGCTGCTGCTCTGAACAGGTAAGATGGGTCAGAAAAATGCAAGGTCAGATAACTGCAAAGTGTCCACAGGCCAAATATCTTGATAACTGAGAATCTGAATCAGTGAATCAGTTTGCAGTGGGAAATGGCTTTCCTGAGGACTACAGCAATCAAAAATCCTGATCTCAAGAAGAAAAAGGTGGTACAGACAACCAGAAACAAGATCATATACTGTACACCCTATTGGTGGCAGAAACATACATGTGGGGTAACTTCTGAGGTCCAACTTAATTTCCACTTTTTATGTCCTTGTATCTTGGTTCTTAAACAAAGGAGAGGCTGGGTGCTGTACAGTAGAACAGCACATCTGGGAAAATGGGCTGTTTGGGGGCCAAAAGACCGTGGAGCAAAAGTGGATGACCTAAAATAAAAAGACTTGTTCAGAGTCATTTTTGTTATCACTTTTCTGTGAAAGTGCAGGGTTCAAAGACACTACAGCAGGGAAGGGCTGTCTCACTACAGAGTTTTGTGACATGACCTTTTCTTTTTGTGAGAAGAACTTCCTGACAGTGCTGCTGTCAGGCTTAGTCTGGGTTTGAAAGTCATGCAGACAAAGAATCAAGAGATGATTTTATGAAGGTGTTGAAATCTGAAGTGTGGGGGATATACCAGTCAGAACTTTCACACTGCACAGGACTTCTTCAGTTTGAAATCCCAAATACAACCTAGCCAGTAATGTAATATTACTCATACAAAACCAGAAAGCTTTGACCTAATTACCAGTATCAAGGTGAAATATTTGTCCCAGTCTTCAGGGAACCAGAAAACAAATGAACATGCAAAGACAACAGCATTTCCTTTTCTTGTTCCAGTTGTTGTTGTGGGTGTTTTTTTTTTAAACTTATTTCTTAAAATGCTAACAATTTGTCACAAATCCCTTCCCTTACTCATATAGCACTAGTTCTGAAACAGTTAGCAAAACACAAGGAAACTTCCAAACCCAAGAAAACAGCTTTTTCTGTCTGCTCAAGCAAACAAAAAACCCTATCATCACTGTTGTGCTCGACAGTAAATGCATGCTCTGGGCTAGTTCCAGACAACGCAGCTCTCCCCAAAGGAATATTTTTATTAGAAAATAATTGCTATAAAAACAAACCACAGCTCAGCAGGCAGATAATGTAAAATCAAAGCCATGCCATAAAGGACCCATTTGCCCTGTTTCTCTCCTAGATTCAGAACATAAAATAGCATTTGTAGCTTTAAAGAATTGTGCAGGTGAAAGAATTCACTGCTACTACTTTTACTCTGAAGCTCCCTTCTTCACAGTTTACTAGTAAGTAGCTTTTAAACACTTATTTTCTCTGTAGTGCAGGACAGCTTACATAGCAAAATTCCAATTATATGTCCAAAAACATCATTAAATACTCAGCACTGAGATCAGTTCTTATACCACTTTAATAAACAGAAAATGTTTGAACCAAAACCACCCCAGACAACTATTATGAAGAAGGAGTTGCAAGGTGAAGCCTTGCAGGAAATCTTAATTTACATCTTTGAAACCGAGATTCAAAACTCAGGCTCTGACTGCAACAGACACAGAATTTGGAATTCATAGAATCATAGAATGGTTTGGCTTGGAAGGGACCTTAAAGGGCATCTGGTTCCACACCCCTGTCATGGGCAGGGACACCTTTCGCTAGAGTAGGTTGCTGAAGGTCCTGTCCAACCTGGCCCTGAACGCTTCCAGGGAAGGGGCATCCACAACTTGCCTAAGCTACTTGTTCCAGTGTCTGACCACTCTCACTGTAAAGAATTTCTTCCTAATTCTGAGTTTGGAAAATGCCCAAAATCACAGCAGAAACACAGCAAGCACTAAACCAAGATTAACTAATCTGACATTCAAACAAACACTTTGAGACTTAGCCATGTTTAGAACACAGATCAGGTGTAAGTTGACTATAGTACATAATCACATGCTGAAGCTAGATACTAGTATGAATTCCAACCCTAAGTGCAAGGAACACTTGATGTCATGCTTTAATCCTGCTGCTCTATAGCTGCTTATCTTGCAGCAATATATTTCAGCCTTGGGATCACAGTAGCAGTGAGTGGCCTCATCTCTTCAGCACTGATACAACAGAACAGACTACTAAACAGCAGCTTGCCCCACGTAACACTTCACTTTGTTGACTTATGTGTCAGGCAACTGCACTACTGACTGAGCAACGACCATTCCAAATGAAATCACATCTTGTTCCTCCTCATACTGTTTTAATTTCCTTACCTCAGATTCACCTCTGACAAAGCCTAAGCTTTTGACTGACCTGTTTGCAATCTTAGCTAATTAAATAACCAAACAAAAGACAAGCAACAAAGATCAGTTAACATTGTTCCTGCTGCTCCTCATTTGTTTGCTATGACAAATCTTTTGCCCTTGCTCCAGTCTAAGTTATGGTGGAAACAAAGCCAAGTGTAAGGTGTTGCATCTGGCTTGGGGAAATCTCTGATACCAACACAGGCTGGGGGAAGAAGGGAGAGCAGCCCTGAGGAGAAGGACTTAGGGGTGCTGGTGGGTGAAAAGCTGCACATAAGCCAGCCCCATGCCCTCACAGCCCAGTCCCAGCTATGTCCTGGCCTGATCCCCAGCAGTGTGGGCAGCAGTGGGAGGGAAGGGATTCTGCCCCTCTGCTGCATTCTGCTGAGACCCCACCTACAGTGATGGGGCCAGCTCTGGAAAGACATGGAAATAAACCATAGGCTGGAAGTCCTTTGCTGTGAGGCCAGGCTGAGAGGATCGAGGTTGTTCAGCCTGAGAAGGCTCCAGGAAGACCTTGTTGCAGCCATTTAGTACTTCAAGGAACCTACAGGAAAGCTGGGCAGGGACTCTCTATCAGACAGTCTGGTGACAGAATGCACATTAGTGGTTTTAAGCTGAAAGAGGGTAGACTACTTTTATCTGTAAGAAAGGAATTGTTCACTGTGAGGGTAGTGAGGAACTAAAACACATCACACAGAGAGGATGTAAAAGTGTTCAAGGGCTAGTTGTCCCTGCCCATAACATAGGAGTTGCACTAGGGGATATTTTAGTCTTCCTTCCAACACAAACCATTCCATGATTCTATGAAAGCCCCATGGGTTTCAGTGCTGTGTACAGAGTCCTCATCTTCAGCATACAGCCACAGCTGTGTCACAGCTCACTGGGAAACACACTTTCCTCAATAATGCTTCAAGGACAGCTCATATTATTACAATAGATGTGACCAGTAACTCTGTGCTTGGTCTTGTTTGCTCTAGAATACTACCAACCAAACCAAAATCCAAACACCATTAAGGCTTTCAGATATTTCATAAATGTCTCTTGTAAACATTGAGCTATCTCCAGCTGTGCAGCTACAGGGCTGCTTTTCACAGTTACAGCACCATATTTGCATTGCAGTGTAGATATGCAACGAGCACAACAAAAACAGCAGGCTTGGAACAGACACTGCTGTGTTCATTTATACTGCCTTGACACACTCTGAGATTTCTCAAGCTTTCAAACTGTTCCAACTAAAGTTGACATACTCAAGAAGCTTGCTCACCTGACTACCACTATTCCCTGTCCAGAGTCCCAGCGCAATGAAAACTCAAAGGAAGTTTGAAACATCTGTTTCCAAGTAGTTCTACTGTGTCTCTTACATCCAACATTTCAACTAACCACAGTGCTGCAGACAAAATCCTGAATGACCTGCCTAACCCAACTGAACATATTCACCCATACGTTCATTAAAAATCATCTCTAAAAATGATGCAGATGACTCCATTCCTCTGAAGGCAAATTAATACCTCCAGAAGGCAAAGGGAGCAAGGAAAAGTTCCTTGTAAGGAAAAGCTCTGTAAAGAAATAAAAGATTGTCTAACTGTGGCCACAGAGTTTCATCAGTTGCCAGTTTTAAAATTGGGAACAAATGGTAAGGAGGACAAATGCTAAGGACTCACAATGCAGAGGGAATGGAAATTACACTATTTGGAACTCATGAAGATCACAGTGTAGAGACTGGAGTCTTCTCTGGTATCCAGAGAAGCTAAAATTAAGACACAGAATACTGTGCCATGAACCATTCTACTACCTTCTTCCCTCCACATACACATTCACACACAGAGTCCATACCTTCTGCAGCCAGACAGGCTGAATGCTACTGGAAATAGGTGTCACAGTTTGCTGCTGTTGAAAACTGAACATAGGCACAGAGATCTCAAACCTGCTCCAGTTTAGCATGTCCCTGTAATAAAGGACTGTACCAGCTTCTATTTTACTCTAATTGGCTATTTATCCAGTCTAATGAAGAGCAGGATTTTAGTGTAACACATGAAAATGTGCCCCTGTACTGGTTAGGCCACACCTTGAGTACTGTGTCCAGTTCTGAGCCCCTCAGTTTAGGAAGGACATTGAGACACTTGAACATGTCCAGAAAAGGGCAACGAGGCTGGGGAGAGGCCTTGAGCACAAGTCCTATGAGGAGAGGCTGAGGGAGCTGGGGTTGTTTAGCCTGGAGAAGAGGAGGCTCAGGGGAGACCTCATTGCTGTCTACAACTACCTGAAGGGTGGCTGTAGCCAGGAGGGGGTTGGTCTCTTCTCCCAGGCAATCAGCAGCAGAACAAGAGGACACAGTCTCAAGCTGCACCAGAGGAAGTTTAAGCTGGAGGTGAGGAGAAAGTTCTTCACTAGAGAGTCATTCACCATTGGAATGGGCTGCCCTGGGAGGTGGTGGAGTCGCCGTCCCTGGAGGTGTTCAAGAGGGGACTGGACGTGGCACTTGGTGCCGTGGTCTAGTCATGAGGTCTGTGGTGACAGGTTGGAGTCGATGATCTTTGAGGTCTCTTCCAACCTTGGTGATACTGTGATACTGTAAAACTTCAAATCATGTTGAAGCTGTTACTTAGCTGAGAGTATAGTAAACAGAAAAAAAAAAAAAACGTTTCACAGTATGAATCCAGAAAACTCTATATTGTAAGCACATTTTTTTATTACATGTTTATACACCCTCTAAGGGAGTGAAGCTCCTGACTTGACCTGATTTTGGCAAGCACTGGCACCATACAAATATCTTCTTTGAATCCCAGACAAGAAAGCAAGAGGAATGCAAACATACCAAAGTAAACAAACAAACACACACACAAAACACAAAAACTCAACCTTCTTTTACAAGCTCATTCAGAGTCTGTAGCATTCTGCTTAAGCCAATACCAAAGAAGTCTGTCAGCTACTTCCCCAAGTTGCTATGTGAATTTCCCCCTGCCCCCAGGGTGAACTCAGACTTTTAGAACCTATGACTAAGCAATAACCTCCACGAAAGGTGGGAGCTTGGAAAAACCACAACAAATGTTAAGAAGCCATCAAAGCCTGGTATTGGCACCTTATCATAGGATATTGTAGAGACTTAGAGGTAGGCTTAGGCAGGTTCAGAGTGGGAAGTTGCTCCTGAAAATGGCATTTTTACATTTTACAGTGTGCTTCTTTCCCCTCAGTATTGCTTTCTTTGCTGTTATGGCTATACAATTCTCTCACAGAGCAAAACTTTGTTTCTTTGTTTTCTGCATAGAACTTGGGCAGCAGATTCTAAAGCAACTGCAGTTGCTGGCACTTTAAAGTACTTACATCAACTATACCTCTCTCACATTCTGCAATAAGAAAAACAAATATTGATTTTCACTTTTATTGACTTGCTTTCTTAAAAGAGCAAGGTGGTTGTTTTTTTCTTCCTGCCACCATTTACCTTCTACAGCTTAGGCTTTCAAAGGTGCACATAGCCCACACAAAATGCAAGAGAAGAGGTACTGCTTAAAAACCATGCAGAGTTCAAAGGAAATCTGAGTATTACTTAAAGCTCCCAACTTTGAGCATCACTCCTAATCACAGTATCACCAAGGTTGGAAGAGACCTCAAAGATCATGAAGTCCAACCTGTCACCACAGACCTCATGACTAAACCACGGCACCAAGTGCCATGACCACTTGCAGGTCTCACTATGCCTCCTCTCTGATTCCCTTTTTCTGCTTTGGATTTGAACAGGTGATAAAATGCTGCTGATTGGAATAACGAAGCTGCCTCGAAACTACTTAGAACCTCAGAAAGCACAAACAGCACCCATCTGAGCACAGTAACTGGAAAGTAGAGAGAAAATTTTGAAGTAAGAATATGCTACATAGTGCTATGTGCACCTTTAAAAGCATAAGCTGTAGATAAAGGACTGTCTGCATAAGGGATATGTGCATGCCAGCAAGCAGAGAGACCAAATCTGTTACCTAAAAAGTATTTTCCCCTTTTATCTGAAGTTTAGATAAAAGACTAAATATTAAGCAAGTCAGAAATTCATATAGGAACACTAATATAAGTAAAAAGAAACAAACTGCAGTGACAAGATGGCAGCCACCACTATGGGTCAGGCCCTGCAGGCAGCTCAGCTGCTTCTCCCCTCACCCTGTGCAAGGCAAGTGCAGGGCTGCTACATCAAATGGAGGATGCTGCAGGAAGGCCAGAGAAGGAAGCTAGCTTATTGAGTAGGCAGACCAGAGGTTGCAGATCATCATCAGACAGAGCACCACCATCTTTCTCAAAGAGCTCCAGGAAGCCACTGATAAAGACGTCTCTGCCTTGCCACAAGCAGCTGCCCTGTGGGGATCCGAAATACTGTGTCCAGCTCTCATCTCCCAGCATAAAGAGGACATAAAACTGTTGGAGCGAGTCCAGAGGAGGCCCACAAAGATGATCAGAGGGCTGGGGCATCTCTGCTATGAAGACAGGATGAGGGAGCTGGGATTGTTCAGCCTGGAGAAGAGAAGACTCTGACAGGGACCAGAAAGCTGGCTTCCAATACCTGCAGGGAGCCTATAAAAGGCTGGAGAGGGACTTTTCATAAGGGTTTGTAGCCACAGGACAAGGGGGAATAGATTTAAGCTGAGCAAGAATAGGTGTAGACTGGATTTTAGGAAGAAGTTCTTCAGTACAAGGGTGCCAAGACTCTGAAATTGCCCAGAGAGGTTGTGGATGCCTTCTTCCAGGGGGTGTTCACAGCCAGGCTGGATGAAGGCTTGAGCAGCCAGTTCTAGTTGAGAGAATCTGTGAAAGGAAATATGGTTCTTGACACTCCCTTTAAAAATGACCAGCCAGAAGAGAGTAGGATGAGCAAATGTCAAGGGATAAGCAGTCAATGAAGTGAAGTGGCAAGCTAAATAAGAGAGAAGGCACATGAGCTTGCCACGCCATTGAGCTGTTTATAAATAACAGACATTTACACCTTGATAATTCTGCACTTGTGTGTTAGAGCGAAAATTGATTGTATGTCATTAGAATGAAAGATTACAGCAGCTGGGAGTAAGTTTATAGCAATAGGAGATTACTGGAATCTCAAAATGCTTTTAATCTAAATAGGAGCATTTTAAAAGGTCCCATGGAGGCCTGAGGAATCTTTTCCATCAGAAATAACTGCATACTCTGTGTAGTGTTTGAGGCTGAACCAGAAAATGCAAAAGCCTTAATGTACATACCAAGACTTGAAACAGCTGACCACCACAACCCACAGGGCACATCCAACTTCTTCAACAATTGTTGCATGGTTAGGCAGTCGACCATTAAGTGGGCAAGTGGTTGTGCCATCCTGTAAACTGCCTTGCACTGCTGCTGGGACACTAAGCAGCAGTGAGCAATCCAACTGTTTTCTTTTTTTTAAAAAAAAGAGAAATATTTTCATAAATCAGATACCATCTTTCTGTACACAACATAGGAAGTGAGTAAAAAATTATGTAATCTAAAAAAGTTATAAAAGTTATAGAGCCTAGAGAAAGATCACTGGGCGTTAGGGGCAGAAGAGAAGGTGAACGTAGCTTGCCTTGTTTTCTGGTCCATCTCCACTAAATAGTGTAATGTTACCTCTGTACATATGGCTAATGCTGTCTGGAAATTATGGAAATTGAGCCTATGGTCCATGTCTCACAAGTGCTTCTGCTAATTAAGTTCTTTGTGACTTATTTGATTTAAAACACAAACCAAGGAGAAAAGCCTCGAGCACAAGCCCTATGAGGAGAGGCTGAGGGAGCTGGGGTTGTTTAGCCTGGAGAAGAGGAGGCTCAGGGGAGACCTCATTGCTGTCTACAACTGCGGCCAGCAGGAGCAGGGAGGTCATTGTGCCCCTGGACTCTGCATTGGTTAGGCCACACCTTGAGTACTGTGTCCAGTTCTGGGCCCCTCAGTTTAAGAAGGACATTGAGACACTTGAATGTGTCCAGAGAAGGGCAACAGGGCTGGAGAAAGGCCTCGAGCACAAGCCCTATGAGGAGAGGCTGAGGGAACTGGGATTGTTTAGCCTGGAGGAGAGGAGGCTCAGGGGTGACCTCATTGCTCTCTACAACTACCTGAAAGGTGGTTGTAGCCAGGAGGGGTTGGCCTCTTCTCTCTAGCAACCAGCACCAGAACAAGAGAACACAGTCTCAAGCTGCACCAGGGGAGGTTTAGGCTCGAGGTGAGGAGAAAGTTCTTCACCGAGAGAGTTGTTCGCCATTGGAATGGGTTTCCCAGCAAGGTGGTGGAGTCACCATCCCTGGAGATGTTCAAGAGGGGACTGGACGTGGCACTTGGTGCCATGGTCTAGTCATGAGGTCTGTGGCAACATGTTGGACTCGATGATCATTGAGGTCTCGTCCAACCTTAGTGATACTGTGATACTGTAAGTACCTGAAGGGAGGTTGTAGCCAGGTGGGGGTTGGTCTCTTCTCTCAGGCAACCATCAACAGAACAAGAGGACACAGTCTCAAGCTGTGCCAGGGGAAGTTTAGGCTTGAGGTGAAGGGAAAGTTCTTCACAGAATGAGTGATTTGCCATTGGGATGTGCTGCCCAGGGAGGTGGTGGAGTCACCATCCCTGGAGGTGTTCAAGAGAGGATTGGACGTGGCACTTGGAGCCATGGTTTAGTTAGTTCTGAGGTCTTGGGTGACAGGTTGGACTTGATCTCTGAGGTCTTTTCCAACCTTATTGGTTCAATGATTCTAAAATGCCTTCCCCCCCCCCCTTTTTGGGGAAGGGTGATTGTGATATAAGCTTTTATGTGGTTGTTTTCTGGAAAATCTAATTCCAGAACTATAAACTGTTTTTACTAGAGCTGTTCAAGATTAAAGACTTCACATTTTAAAGACCATACTCTAACAGCATATTGCACATAATCACAGATATCAAATGTAATTGTTCCATGCCACTTTCCAGCAAGCATTTACTGCACTGCACTTTGTGCCTCAACATGGGATTATCAAAAGTCAAACAAGATTACCTCCTAAAAGGTTGATTCCTAAATCATTTAAGGTTATTATACAGATTAGGGTTAAAAAAAAAAAAAAGGAAAAAAGAAAGACCACCAAGAATGGAATGAAATCTGTATTAGATAAATCTCAGTGGAATTTTCCTAAGACAAAGTAATGTTGAGCATTAGTATATTGGTCCTGCAGTATCATGTTACAGGCATTGCTGTGGGAGAAAAGTATTCTGCCAATAAACCTAACTGCCATAAATAGCAAAGCTGCCAATGGATCATAAAATGGTTTGCATTGGAAGGGACCTTAAAGAACACCTAGTTCCAACCCCCCTGACATGGCCAGGGACACCTTCCACTAAATCAGCTTGTTCAAAGCCTCATCCAACCTGGTCTTGAATACCTCCAAGGAAGGGGGCATCCACAACCTCCCTGGGTAACCTGTTCCAGTGTCTCGCCACCCTCACTCTAAACAATTTCTTCCTAATACCCAGTCTGAATCTCCCCTCTTCCAGCATAAAACTGTTGCCCCTCATAGTACCACTAGAAGATCTTGCAAAAATGTCCCTCTCCAGCTTTCTTGTAGACCCCTTCAGGTACTGGAAGGCTGCAATAAGGTCTCCCCAGAGCCTTCTCCAGGCTGAAAAGCCCTGACTCTCTCAGCCTGCCTCAATAGGGGAGTGCCCCAGCCCTCTCATCATCTTCATGGCCCTCCTCTGGCCCCCTCCAACAGTTTGATGCCCTTCTTGTGCTGGGGGCACCAGAACTAGGCACGTTACTCCAAGTTGGGACTCACCAGAGCAGAGGGCAGAATCACCTCCCTCATCCTGCTGCTCACTGTTCTTTGGATGCAGCCCAGCACATGGCTGACTCCTAGGCTCCCAGCAACCACTGCCAGCTCATGGTGAGTTTTTTCCCATCAACTGACACCCCCACGTCCTTCTCCTCGAGACTGCTCTCACTGGATGAGCAGCATTCTGCCATCCTGACACGACCTGTATCATCATCATCCTAGGAAGTACTAGAAGTTGTTCATAGTGAAAGAATTCCAAGAAGTGGAATAACTTCATATACTGCCTGTCTTTGTACGAAGCTTCTTGCACTCATACAGTCTTACCAACTGAAGACTGCATTCCCAAACAGGTTGTAGCACCAAACTGAGAGTCAAAAGAAAAAAAGTAAATAAAACCAACCAACTCAACAAAACCTCCAGTTTCCTAATTAAAATCAGGTCAGGTCAGAAAAATTTCTAAATACCACCAAGATTTGGAAGTCAACTCCCTCTGCTTTTTGCTCCCAAGTACCAGAGAAGGTATGCTACTAGTTCAGACATTTCCCTCAAAGCTGAAATCTCAGCTCCATTTGTATTTAATGGACAATTTTGCAATTCTGGCCCTGAACATTAGCACACGAGAGCTGCTCCCCAAAAATAATTCACATAAACCTATTTTTCCTTAGCACTAATTATCTCCTTTCTACCCAAGTATGGCTCACAAAGGAAAACCAAACACTTAAAATTGGATGTGGTTTAGCCTAGGAAAGAGGGGGGTTTGGCCAGCTCAGGCCATTTGACAATACTGATCTAAATTCACAACTTGGTTTTGGTAACACTGAAAGCTCCAGCTTGCAGCCTGCCCAAATAAAACTGACCCAGTTCCAGGGAAGAAACCTTTGAAAAGCCCATTTGGTACTGCAGCAAGAAACATGAAATCAGCATTGTTGCTTTCATTGAACAGAATCATAGAACCAACAAGGTTGGAAAAGACCTCAAAGATCATCAAGTCCAACCTGTCACCCAATACCTCATGACTACGAGACCATGGCACCAAGTGCCACGTCCAATCCCCTCTTGAACACCTCCAGGGATGGCAACTCCACCACCTCCCTGGGCAGCACATTCCAATGGCAAATCACTCTTTCTGAGAAGAGGGAGGTTAGAAGAAGATGTCTTGGGTCAGTACTTCCTGAGAAGGAGAGAAGCATTCTTTATAATGTGTGCATCTGCTCCAGACCTTTTAATGCTGCTTTTACAGTGGGAAACATTTGCTTTTGTGCAGTGGTTTTTAATTTTTTTAAAATACCTGCGTTCTGAAGGGTCCTTCAGAGTTCAGGCTGGTTTACATTAGGTGTAAATCTCTCAGGGTCAAGCTTGTATCTTTTGTTTCTGGATCTGGGGAGGTGGTCTGTGGGGGGTGGTTGTTTGTTTTTTTCCCATAGAATCAATAAGGTTGGAAAAGACCTCAGAGATCATCAAGTCCAACCTGTCACCCAACACCTCATGACTACTAAACCATGGCACCAAGTGCCACGTCCAATCCCCTCTTGAACACCTCCAAGGATGGTGACTCTACCCCCTCCCTGGGCAGCACATTCCAATGGCTAACAACTCTCTCACTGAAGAACTTTCTCCTCACCTCCAGCTTAAACTTCCCCTGGCACAGCTTGAGACTGTGTCCTCTTGTTCTGGTGCTGGTTGCCTGGGAGAAGAGACCAACCCCCTCCTGGCTACAACCACCCTTCAGGTAGTTGTAGACAGCAATAAGGTCTGCCCTGAGCCTCCTCTTCTCCAGGCTAAACAATCCCTGCTCTCTCAGCCTCTCCTCACAGGGCTTGTACTCAAGGCCTCTCCCCAGCCTCATTGCCCTTCTCTGGACACATTCAAGAGTCTCAATGTCCTTCTTAAATTGAGGGGCCCAGAACTGGACAACATTAAAAATTTCTTAACATTTCAGACTGCAGAAAGGATAAGAAAAGGTAGAGAAGACCAATATGGGTGACAATGGATACAGAACAATTGCTACCCTAATAGCAGCTACATAAATTGCAACTCAGAAGCGTGAAGGAAGACAATGAGGAATATTATAAAGGTCAGTAAAATTATGGTAGTGGATAAAAGTTGAACAGGAAATCATTACTTACTACGTCTCAAGATACAAGAGCTCTGAGACACCTTGTGTAACTACCAGGAGCAAAAATAAACTTAACTACTTTTTCAAACCACACAATTAAAATCAGAAGAGTCTTTGTCACAGGATGTCAGGGAGGCCAGGAACACAAATTGCTTCACAATGAATTAGACACTGGAGAGATCCATCTGCAGCCGTTACTCCCGAGAGCTGAAGTGCTGAGGCCATTAAACTGCCAGACCCTGGGCACAGCTGCCCACTCTTCCCTTGACCTCTCTCAGCCTGTTTCCGTATACACCAGCTATGGGCCGCTCAGAGACACAACACATGAAGCATCCTCTCACAAGGCATTCTTCCATAAATTAAAGAAAGGTTTGAATAGAAGGTTCAGTAGAACAGAAGTGCTGCTTCATGCAGTATTCTGTTCTTTCTAAAGGTCATGATACAGTAAATGGGTATCTTTCCCATTTTCTCAGGTGTGTGAAGTTCCCAATTATTATGATACTCTTACTAGTTTTACCATGCATTTTCGTACTGAAGGATTTAGACAAATTATATTCAAACTGATACATGATTTCCACATGAAGTTGAACAGAATCAAATTTAGTGGTTACCTGTCCATTTCACAGACACCCATTACAGCCTGCACACTCCTGGAATTCTTGTGAAATAGTTGCAACAGTTGCCATCCTGTGTTCAATAGAATCTTTAGAATCCAGTGATGGAGAAGCAACTGAAAAACAGTGACTGAAACAAAGGCAAATCTGTCGATGTCCTGCAGCAGAGAAATGGGAAATCTCACTGAACCTTCAATTAATTTGTTTTTGCATCCCAGCCTTGCACATAACGCATCCCAGCCATGCTATTCAGAGAGCAGGGAACTGATGCTCTGCATGTACTTCCATGCAAGGCAACACAGCAAATGCCTCAGTGCAGTCCTGCTCTTGTCCAAATCAACAGAACTTCCACCGAGATTACCATCAGAAGCCCCTCAGAAGTTCAGCAATTTAAATAAACCAACAAATCACCAGAAAAGAAGGGAAAGAGCTGTGCCTGTCAGTCAATTGCATTCCTTGTTTAAGCACATAGAAGCACACAATGGTCGAGGTTGAAAGGGACCTTTAAAGGTCATCTAGTCCCACCCCTATCACTCAAGTTGAAATACTTGAGACTGATGAACACTTAAGATTTACTATTACTTGGATATTCATGAACTCTCTCATTTTCTATCTCAAAGCATGCTTAAGTGCATGACACTGAAGCTAGCACCACCATGAATACAAAGCTAACTGCATGCAGTTTGTTCCTCTCCAGGATAGGGCTCGAAACGCTAAAATGCCTTCTTACATTGCAATTTACATACCTAAAGTCGGGCAATTGGGTATCTTGCTAAACAGGAGGATCAAATAGCAATTTAGGATCTAAATTCAGCCAGCAATTATTCTGTTCTATTGCACACAGAGTTCGCTGTTGGGAGCAGGATGCCAAGTTGTGGCCATAGGTGATGAAGCCAGCAGAACCATAGGAAAGGAATGTTTCTCAACATAATGTTCCAATTCTGCCAGAAACGATGTGCTTGCTTTTCCTTTTTTAGAACAGGGGCTATTAAAAACACATTAATATTAAGTAATCCAAGAGACATACATTTTAAAAGGAATACTTTAGTACAGATCATTATTTCAATTTCACAGCAATTCATTTGAGAAATGTTCCTAATTAATTTAACATTCATTTTTAATTGCCCAAAGATTAAATGGATTCATCTCTCTTTTGCTATGTAAGTTCAGATGAATAGTTTTAAATGCCCTCTATTTTTATGGCAAGCTGTTTTGTAAGTTTATTTTAGTCAGAGGGGGAAAAAAAAAAAGAAAAGAAAGAAGTCCTTTTGTTTCTGCAGGAAAGAGAATAAAGGAAACCTGTGGAGGAGATGCAAGGAGAACTGAGCAATAAGTCTATTGTTTTAAGGGCAGATCTTACTCTCTTGATGAATGATTACCAGGAAAGTTTCTCAGGAAACTGAAACTAGGAGGACAAAGAGAACTACTCACTACATATTTTTCAATATACTCCTTAATTCAATTCTCTGAAAGGAAAGTGATTCCTGTTGAAACAAAAGGGGAAAAGATTTAAAACCAGCACTTTGGAGGATTGGAGTAAGCGGCATGTTACTCTGCTTAAAATGGCTCTTGAAACTGATGACCACAGTGCAGACATTCTTTCCTCTGTCCTTTCCAGTTTCACAAGTTAAATAACAGAGGAAGAAATAGAACTGGTGTTCAACCCACAAGTTTCAGGAAAATAAATAATACATTATTTCCTACCTCTACATTTCCCCCTCTCTCTTGTGACCTGTTATCAAAGCATCACTGTATTATTTCATTTATAGTGTTCCAGAAAACATACATCATGGACTGAATGAGACATCAATTTGAGTTACTTAAAAATGGAGCCATGTCTTTGTCTAAGCCAGTCCAGCTAATTACCCACTGCATTCTTGGTTCTTTTGCATAATGCTCTTGGCACTTTGAATTCATCCCAGGTATCTGTCAGCCATCACACTAGCAAGTCCTGGTCTATCTATTCCTTTGTTGAGCCCAAAGGACCCCACAATCTGCAACATAACAGAACACAGCCTCCATAAACAAGCTGGGTACATATTTCTGTCTGAATTAACTTCTGCTGGGCTTAACTGCTTTGACGTGGAATGGAATGAAGCTGGAGGTGGGGAGATTCAGGCTGGACATGAGGAGGAAGTTCTTCAGCATGAGAGTGGTGAAGCCCTGGAATGGGTTGTCCATGGAGGTGGTTGAGGCCCCATCCCTGGAGGTGTTTAAGCCCAGGCTGGACGAGGCTCTGGCCAGCCTGATCTAGTGTGGGGTGTCCCTGCCCATGGCAGGGGTTGGAACTAGATGATCCTTGTGGTCCCTTCCAACCCTGACTGATTCTATGATTCTATGATCAGCAGAGGCAGATTTATCATAGATTAAGCATACAAAGGGCAGTGCCTGTGCACTTCACTTTACAGACCACCTTCTCTCACTCCACATTCCCACCAAGGTAGCTGTCACATCTACCTGCATCTTCAATGCCTAAATGCAGAAGCTGCAACGAACATAACTACAGACCCTGAGGCAGGGCTCCAAAAGGGATGGAATGCACAATGGTTTGCTTTCCCAAGAATTGCCATTTGGCTGCATAAACAAGGACCAGCACAGCTGTGCTGCTTTGGGGGTGTGTGCTTGTTTAACACCATGCGGCAACCACCAAAACCTGTCACATGCTACGCAAGTCTGACTTTGTAACTCAGGTTCCCAAGTTCTGCTTTCACAGAACTGAACTCTGACAGAGGCTTGCAAATACAAAGTGAAAGTTGGAGTTTTCTGAATACTTTCAGCCCTTTCACATGCCTTATCCCACCTTCCCCAAAGCCAGCCTTTGCCAAATCACAGCAAGTTGTTTTCCTAAGTTAATTTATAGAAAGCTGCCTCAGCAAATTGAAGTCCTTGCTTAGAAAATAAACAAATAATTGGTGGTTTAAACCACGTTAAAACTATATAAAACCTTATAATTTACTTCCAGGATCCATTTCAGAGCTTGCCTCAGCTCAGTGAACAAGCACAGGACCTAAGCCATAAATTGTTATTTGTACAAATTAGAAAAAGATATAATTTTATTAGGCATTAAATTAACTACATAGAAAGAATGAGAAAACATTAGGTTGCCTCTGGTGTTTTTTGTTTTTCTTCTAATAGTACTGCATTTAAATGAGCACTGTAATTCTTAGTCTTTAATTCAAACAAACCTAATAATGCATGATTTGCTTTGAACATGATAAAAACATAAAGCATACGTTAATGGTTTTAACGTTTACTGCACCTCAAACTGAAGCAAAAGGAACAGCATTTGCTGGGTTGGTCTTACTTCATAAATAACATTATCCTAGTCAAAGATCACAGGACATTTTGCCAGCAGTAAACTTCACTCTTTTATTCGTTTTTATTTTGTTTTGCAGGTCGAGGGAGAGGATTCTCCCCCTCTACTCCATTCTGGTGAGACCCCACCTGGAGTACTGCATCCAGTTCTGGAGCCCTAATTACAAGAAGGATCTGGACATGCTGGAACATGTCCAGAGAAGGGCCATGAGGATGATCAGAGGGCTGGAGCTCCTCTTCTATGGAGACAGACTGAGAGAGTTGGGGCTGCTCAGTCTGGAGACGTGAAGGCTCCGAGGAGACCTTATTGTGGCCTTCCAGTATCTGAAGGAGGCCTACAGGAACTTTTTAGGGTGCCAGGTAGTGATAAGGACTAGGGGGAATGGAACAACACCAAAGTGGGTAGATTCAGATTGGATGTTCAGAAGCAGTTCTTCACCATGAGGGTGGTGAGACACTGGAACAGGTTGCCCAGGAAGGTGGTGGAAGCCTGGAAGTTTTGAAGGTCAGGCTGGACGTGGCTCTGAGCAGCCTGATCTAGTGTGAGGTATCCCCTGTCCATGGCAGGGGGATCGGAACTGGATGATCCTTCCAACCCTGACAGTTCTAGGATTTCTTTTTAAACCTTATTTTAGGTCCCTGTTGATAAAAGATACAGTGGGGCTCCAGATATTTCTGTTGATCATAGCAAAGAATTGCCAGTTTTTTATATCTAATTGCAGTTGGAATAAACGTTAATGAGTCACAGGGAAACAATAGAGAATGTGTTCGCTACCGTTCAATGCAGCAGCATGAAACACTAACATACCAAAACTGAGTAATTAAATGAATTGGAAAGGCAGCAATTTAGCAGGTTGCTAATTCCATCATTTAAATTATGTTGTATAGGTGAGAAGGAAAGAATGGAGAGGGCAGCAGCAGAGCATTACACCAGCAGTATTAGCACCTCGGCAAGGGTCAAACCGCGAGTTAGATGCTATTTATACCTATCCAAGGCTGCAAAATGGTTCCCAATTGAAACAAGAAATATCCAGATTTTTTTACTAGCTCCACTTAATAAAAGTGTGAAATCCACACTGTTCCATGACAGTGTATTTTAGTCTTCCTTTATTCTCTGTGTTCTAAGTCTGACTAAAATGCAGCTCAAGCCAAGCACAACAACTACAGGGGGAAACAAGGTCATAGTTCTTACGTAATCTTGTTTTCCCTTTCTTGACATTTTCTTTAACAAAAAGAACCTGACCATAACTTCCTGAAATAACACTATCTCTTGTAAACTGCACAAAGTTGTTTTTCCAAGACAGAAAAGGACTAACCATAACATTTTCAGCTTTGGGGGGCACAGCTTCATTTGATTAAGATCTTCTCTGGGAGGCTTTTTAGCCCTTGCATTTCCAAATTTCACAGAGCAGTTGCAAACATCTCATCACTGAAGCTCATTATCAGAACCTCCCACCCCAAACCAGGCCCAAAGACTGGGCAGGGCAGAGCAGAGCAGACAGACCCCAGGCTCTCCAACACATGGGCCAGGCTCTTAAACTATTAGAATACTCTTGCCAGAGTGACAATTTTTGTACCATTGGAATTCAACAGCCTTGTTACACCACTCAAAAGGACCATTACATAAGCACATTTCCAGGTAACCTTATTCATATCCTCTTTTAAAGCCACATTCATCAACCATAATTCATAACACAGCAGCCAAGATCTTTAGATCTGACACATCAGCTCTGATACCCAATGATTAACAGATTCACAGATCGCATTGGGTTGGAAAGGACGTTCAAATATCATTATGTTCAACCCCCCTGCAGTCAGCAGGAACACCTCCAACTAGATCAGCCTGCCCAGGGCCACATCAAGTGCGATCTTGAATGTCTCCAAGGACATGTCTCCAGGGCAACCTGTTCCAGTATTTCACCACTCTCATTATGAGGAACTTCCTCCTCATGTCCAACCTAGATCTACGCTGCTTCAGTTTCAAGCCATTGCCCCTCATCCTATCTCTACAAGTCCTTCTAAACAGTCCTTCCACAGCCTTCCTGTAGGTCCCCTTCAGATATTGTAGCCTGTCTTCATATGAGAGGTGCTCCAGTCCTCTGATCATCTTTGTAGCCCTCCTCTGGACCCACACCGTAAGGTCCACGGCCTTCCTGTGTTGGGGACCCCAGGCCTGGACATAGTACAGCAGTTGAGGTCTCACCAGACCAGAGTAGAGGGGCAAAATCACCTCTTTTGACCTGCCAGCCACACTTCTTTTGATGTATAAAGTATAGGCAATATTTTCCCTGGGTATATCCTAAGCACCTGGCAAACTGCTTTGGGCAGCCTTTGGATTCTTTTGTCTTCAAGACTGAGCTTTCTTGGATGAAGAGTCCTATATTTTTAGAAATCACCATTATGATACTTGATATTACAGATATCTTCACTCAGCAGGACTCAAACCTACACTTGACAAGTGCTAGTCAATCTACCAAGCCAAGCAATTTTTGGCCACCTTCCTGACTGCGAAAGCTTATTCCACCCAAAGCCATCTGTAATCTCTTCCAGTACAGTAACCTCTCTCATTAGTTTGCAATTCCCATTTCAGAGTTTTCCAGCTTCTGTTTCATTCACCCCCTTGCTAAGTACCAGTAGTCACCCAGTCACCCACCATTTTCTTTGTTACTGCTGTTGTCCCCAAATCAAAGCCTAATCTGCCCTGATACTAGCATCTGTTAGATTTCTGTAACAGACATCATTAAGACTAGCTCAGCTACTGCACACAAACTAACTTTTCAAGACTATTTTCCATCAGAAACAAAAGTTTCCTGTGCTCAGCAAGATTTCTTCCAATGTAGAAGTGCTTTATGTATTACTTTTTGCTATCTTTTTTTCCCTTTCTTTTCCCTCCCACTGACATGAGGCAATTAATCTCTCTTGCCGATTCTCCCACTTCTTCCATGAAACAGTCAAATTCAACACACTGTTTAGTCCTAAGTCTCCACTTGAGACATTCTTGAAGGAGCTCATTGTCTTCTGCCAAAAATTTCCTACCTTCCTTCAAGTTAAACTCACCAGCTCCAAGTTTCACATAATTATCTTCTACCCACACTACCCACTTCCTTGTGCTAATACTGCCATTGCTGCAGAAGCCTTATAGATGGCAGCAGTGTCCAACATAACAATAACAACAACAACAAATATCTTGACCCATACAACAATAACAACTACAAATATCCTGAACCATCCAACTGCTAGCCACTTCCTTCCAGCCCTTTACTGATGCTAGCCCAATGCTATTTGCCTGTACTTCTGGAAGCTCCAAGACCAAAATGTTGTCAGGCATTCTACCCGGCCCTTCAGACCCTGCACGCCTTTTTAAGACACTAGGACATGTCCTGCATTTGCTCACTGAAGAGCCTTGTGTGTCATCTTCTGTGGACTCAGATCTCCACTCACAGAAACAAGCCTGAGGATGATGGATCACTGGATGTTAGGGGTTGAAAGGACCTCTGGAGATCTTCCAGTCCAACCCCCCTGCCAGAGCAGGACCATAGAATCTAGTGCAGGTTGCACAGGAATGCATCCAGACAGGTCTTGAAAGCCTCCAGAGAAGGAGACTCCACAATCTCTCTGGGCAGCCTGTTCCAGTGCTCTGTGACCTTCACAGTGAAGAAGCTCCTCCTCATGTTGAGGTAGAGCTTCCTGTGGGGCCTCTCTAGGGCAGAGTAGAGGGGGAGAAAAACCTCCCTCCATCTGCTGGATAGAATTCTAGATTCTTTGCCCAAACCCACATTGCATTAGCTTCTGCCTGAGCTTGCCATCTTCTTGATTGACAAATTCTTAACACTTTGATGAGGAATTTTCTTTCCAATAACCAAGATTCTTGTCCCAGGTGTCAATCCTTTTACAGGATCCTCTTGGGACTGAAGTTAGCCCACTCAGATTAGTGTCTGCAGCAAGTCTTACTCTGACAGAAAGCATCCCTGATTTTGGATTTGCAAACCTAATCCTACCTAATAAGCTTTATTACTTGTTAGTACAAAGAACATGGTGAGGATTCAGGAGCCCCACTGGTGAGGATTCAGGAGCCCCACTGGAACACATATTACAGAAAACACACGGTCTGTGCCCCACTGCATTCACAAGATCACACCACCAGCACAGACCCAGAAATTATTTCAGGTTCTCAAATCTCACTGAAGACAGAGATTAAGCACCACTTGCCTTTGAGGATGTGTGTTGCAACTTCTAAATGTAATCAGATTATTTCTTTCCTCTAACTGAAATGCAGAGTCAGCATTTCACCTACCTGATTACATATTTAACACAGAGGTGCTGCACAATGTGCAGGCAAATTTAATCACAATTAAGCAGTCAGTAGTGCATCTAAGAACCAAGCAAGTCTACCAGACCAAAGCTGCAGATGTGATCAAGCCAAGTTACCTGTTACTTCTTCAGTACCAGGGCTGTTGGGAGTAAGGGTTACTGTTCCCAAAGGATAAGTAAAATGTGGGTAACACTAACACACAGGCCTGAGACCTCCAGAATGCACTCCTTAACCAAAGCTCATTCAGTTCAAGTGCAGCCATTCACGACCATATCAGCCAACTTCACGCCGTGTAACTACCCACACGTCTGCAAAACCCAAGTGGCATTGCCACCAACTCTCTTCCTTCCTGTAGCATCAAGATGCTTGAGCAGCACATAAGCAACAAGCCAGCTCACAATGCTGCCCTCAGAGTGGGAAACAGGGATAGCACACTACCCTTAATCTCCAAGAGTCCAAGTCAGGCATAAGAAACATGACTCTTCATTTGAGTTCATTGTAAAATCTCATTTTACAGTCAAGGCAGAGAAGCAAGCAGGTTTAGACTTTGGATCCTGGGAAGCATTTCTGTGTATTGTTATAAAACCCAACAAATAAAAGCATCTCTTTCTCTGCAGGAACAGAGGCACCTCGGCTGCGGCAGTCCTGGATATCCACACAGTCCTGTGGATGACAAAATTGAGAACAGCCCTGCAGAAAAGGACCTGGGTGCTGGTGGATGAGAAGCTGCTCAGGGGGCAGCAATGGGCACTTGCAGCCCGGAAGACCAACTGCATCCTGGGCTGCATCATAAGATGTGTGGCCAGCAGGTCAAGAGAGGTGATCCCGCCCCTCTGCTCTACCGCAGGCAAGACCTCACCTGCAGTACTGGGACCAGTTCTGGGACCCCCAGCACAAGAAGGATGTGGAACTGCTGAAGCAGGTCCAGAGGAGGCCAGAAAGATA
The DNA here is from genome assembly GCA_033816785.1 of Picus viridis. NCBI lineage: Eukaryota > Metazoa > Chordata > Aves > Piciformes > Picidae > Picus > Picus viridis. The sequence goes on from CM066586.1 coordinate 10,275,881, forward strand.
ACCAGAGGGCTGGAACACCTCTCTTAAAGACAAGCTGAAAGAATTTGGGCTATTCAGCCTGGAGAAGAGAAGGCTCCAGGGAGACCTCAGAGCTACATTTCGATATCAGAAAGGGACCTAGAGGAAGGCTAGGGAAGGAGTCTTTAGAAGGGTTTGTAGAGACAGGACAAGGGGCAATGGTTTGACACTGGAGCAGGGTAGGACATCAAGAGGAAGTTTTCCACAGTGAGAGTGGTGAAATACTGGACAGATTACCCAGGGATAGAATAGAATAGAATAGAATAGAATAGAATAGAATAGAATAGAATAGAATAGAATAGAATAGAATAGAATAGAATAGAATAGAATAGAATAGAATAGGTTGGAAAAGACCTTCAATATCATCGTGTCCAACCTATCATCCAACACCACCTAATCAACTAAACCATGCAACCAAGCACCCTATCAAGTCTCTTCCTAAACACCTCCAGTGATGGTGACTCCACCACCTCCCCCGGCAGCACATTCCAATGGCGAATCACTCTCTCTGTGTAAAACTTCCTTCTAACCTCCAGCCTAAACCTCCCCTGGTGCAGCCTGAGACTGTGTCCTCTTGTTCTGGTGCTGGTTGCCTGGGAGAAGAGACTAATCTCTGCCTGTCTACAACCTCCCTTCAGGTAGTTGTAGAGAGCAAGAAGGTCACCCCTCAGTCTCCTCCTCTCCAGGCTAAGCAACCCCAGTTTCCTCAGTCTCTCCTCAGTCTCTCCTCATAGGGCTTGTGTTCCAAGCCCCTCACCAACTTCGTTGCCCTTCTCTGGACATGCTCCAACAAGTCAACATCCTTCCTAAACTGAGGGGCCCAGAACTGCACACAGGACTCAAGGTGTGGCCTAACCAGTGCAGTGTACAGGGGCAGAATGACCTCCCTGCTCCTGCTGGCCACACTCTTCCTGATGCAGGCCAGGATGCCATTGGCCTTCTTGGCTGCCTGGGCACACTGCAGGCTCATGTTCAGCCTACCATCAACCAGTACCCCCAGGTCCCTCTCTGCCTGGCTGCTCTCCAGCCACTCTGACCCCAGCCTGTAGCACTGCATGGGGTTGCTGTGGCCAATGTGCAGAACCCGGCACTTGGATGTGTTGAATCTCCTGCCCTTGCACTCTGCCCATCTGTCCAGCCTGTCGAGGTCCCTCTGCAAAGCCTCTCTACCCTCCAGCAGATCAACTCCTGCCCCCAGCTTGGTGTCGTCCGCAAATTTACTGATGATGGACTCGATGCCCTCATCCAGATCATCAATAAAGATGTTATTCTATTCTATTCTAATGAATCTGTGAAATGAAAGGCACTAATCCAGACTCTGGCAAAGATGCTTAAAGTGAAGTAGGATGAATCCCACACAAGGTGGGTTGGGGAACTTACCATGACTTGGATCTAGACCAGAGCCTATTCTTCAAGGCATTTCTCCACCAACCACACAGATATAAAAAGTTTAACACCTACACACATTTTAATAATGTTTATCTCAGGTGTAATTTCCTCTCCTTCTGTACTTAATTCTCACTGACATTAATGAGAGCTGCATTGAAGTGTATGCTCAGAACTGACTCCAGGCATTTTTTTACAGCTTGATTATTCTTTTTTTTTTTTTTTTTTTAAATGTAATTAGAAAAGCACATGGAAATGCTTAATCTGTGTGTTTTGGGAGAAATGTTTAATGGTGGCTAATTAATGCATGAAATTCACATTTAGGAGCCTAATATCCCGGCACTGCAATAATCAAAATATTTGCAGAAATGGTAGTGGAATGAATTATAAGATTATAAATGGTTTCCTGGCAAGTGCTCACGGATGTCTTGGCTTGTTTGGGTTTGGGGGCTCTTTTGCTTGCTTGGTTTTTTTTTTTTTTGAACCAGAGTTTAGGATCTACTTCAGTTTCTTAAGCAAATAAAAACCTATTTACAGCGGAGTGAACCGCAGCAGTACACATTTTTTTCAAGAGAAGTACATACAGCTGGAGGCTGCAATTTTAAGTTATTCTCTTCTTTTTTTTTTTTTTTTCCTGTAGAAGAAACCCTTTGCAAACTGTGCATTGTATTATCCCAGGCAAACTATTTATTCCCTTTATCATGTACCCAGGGAGACCTTAGTGCAGCCTTCCATACCTGGAAGGGGCTACAAGAAAGGTGGAGAGGGCCATTTTACAAGGGCTTGTAGTGATAGGATGAGAGGCCATGGCTTTCACCTTGAGGAGGGCAAACTTAGACTGGAGATTAGGAAGAAATTCTTTGGAGTGAAGGTGGTGAGACACTGCAATAGGTTTCCCAAGAAAGTTGTGGATTCCCCCTCCCTGGATGTATTCAAGGCCAGGGATGAGGCCTTGAGCAATCTGGGCTAGTGGAAGGTGTCCCTACCCATAGCAGAAATCACAGAAATCACAGGAATACCAAGGTTGGAAGAAGATCCTCGCTAAGGTTGGAAAGATCATCAAGTCCAACCTGTAACCACAGAGCCCACGACTAGACCATGGCACCAAGTGCCACGTCCAGTCCCCTCTTGAACCCCTCCAGGGACAGTGATTCCACCACCTCCCCAGGCAGCCCATTCCAATGGCGAATCACTCTCTCGGTGAAGAACTTTCTCCTCACCTCAAGCTTAAACTTCCCCTAGTGCAGCTTGAGACTGTGTCCCTTTGTTCTAGTGTTGGTTGCTAGGGAGAAGAGGCCAGTCCCTTCCTGGATACAACCACCCTTCAGGTAGTTGTAGAGAGCAATGAGGTCGCCCCGGTCCAACCTGTCACCACAGACCTCATGACTAAACCATGGCACAAAGTGCCACATCCAATCCAATACACAATACACACAATACACAATACACCAGGTTGAAAGAGACCTTCAAGATCAGAGGCAGACGGAACGAGAATATCTTTAAGGTCCCTTCCAAACCAAACCATTCCATGATTCTATGATGCCTGTGTGCCAGTGCTTTTACTTAGAACCTGATTCCGCTGCTACAAGCCTACAAAACTTGACATTCTCCAAACACAGACAGGGCCACTCAGACCAGGCCGTATTCAACACTAGTTGGAACTGTTTGCCTTAATGTTATTGAAGTTATCTGGCACGTAAGATGAAATCAAAGCTTTTATAAAGAGCCTCTTAAACTGAAAAATTGCAACTAAAAGGAGAAGGGAAATCAAGTGGAAGGAAGAAGTCTCTGTAGAGCAAAGAAGAGGGAAGAATAAGCCCTGTGGCTGCTAGACTTGATGTGTTGATAAAACACCCCCTTCCAGTTGCATGTCTGTTTCAACAGAATTCTACCTTTATTCTTTTTGAGAGACTTCATTTTGTTCAGTCTCTCTTTGGACTTTACAGCCAAATCTTTTCCTGGAGTTAGCCCAGAAGTGCAGCTCTGTAAAGAAGATGTTTTGTCAGGCTTAGAGGCTTCTAACCAAATCAAAGACTGAAAGAGAAGGCAGAGATCTAACTAGGAAAGAAAAATTACGCTATATTCACATTTCTGAAGGACAAACTTAGTTAGAAATTTAGTCTAAATACAGCATTCTAAGGTCTGATGTTCAACATTTTCCTGATTTCCTTATTAATTTGCTTTACATCTTAACATTAGTTTTCCCCCCTTAAACATTCAGCCCTTCAAACACACAGTTTTGATTTGATTGGCTTATTCCACACTAGCAATACACGTCCTACAATCCATATTGCACAGAGACAGACACAAATCTGCCTTAAGTGAGCTCACCAACACCAGAGACGTGCAAAATGCAGTAAGCTTTCTTTCTCTTATTCCCAGAAACAAAACAAAACAAAAGCATATGGAATTGGGATAGAATTGGGCTCACTACAGCATGTCAGAGTAAGTTTTGTGGAAAAGTGTAACTCTGAACCACAATCAGCAACAGGAATAAACCCTTTTCCCTTACAGACTCTGCACTATATTGTGGCAGCAATTGAGGCACAGCCACAGGTACCCATTTCCATACAACGCTGCATGAAAGGGCCATCACTCCTACTGCCATAGAGTCCCAGTTCATCACACCAGAGTTTCAAACACCACACATTCACCACCACAGTTTTCCTCCCACAAAAGGTAGGCTAAAAGATTGGCTGGCATTTCTTAATGCAGAAAAACTCTCCTGCAAGAGAAGATACTACAGGGATTCCCTTTGTACTCTCTGACTAGAAGTCAAAACAAGCCTAAGAGATATCTGTACAGCTCTTCATGGCCTCTGTAGGCTGCCTACTAAGAGCATGTGAAGATTAACAGAGATGCCAAAGAAATTGTGCTGAAAAAAAAGACCTGGAGCAAGCCAATACTGCAAGAAACTCAGTCCAAGTTAGAATAAAATCACAGAATTGTTTTGGTTGGAAAAGTCCTCTAAGATGATTGAGTCCAACCTGAAACCAAGACCACCATGATAACTGAAACACATCCCACAGTGCCATGTCCACACATTTCTTGAACACCTCGAGGCACGACAACTCCACCACCTCCCTGGGCAGCCTGTTCCAATACCTGATCACCCTCGCAGCAAAGAAATTTTTCCTGATATCCAACCTAAACTTCCCCTGCACAATTTCAGGCCATTTCCTCTCATTATTTCACCTGATATTAGGGAGGAGAAATCAACCCCCACCTGACTCCAGCCTCCTTTGAGGGAGCTGTAGAGAGCAATGAGGTCTCCTCTCAGCTTCCTCTTCTCCAGACTAAACAACCCCAGGTCCCTCAGCTGCTCCTCATCAGACCTGTTCACCAACTTTATTGCCCTTCTCTGGACCTGCTCCAGCACCTCAATATCCTTCTTGTAGTGAGGGGCCCAAAACTGAACCCAGGAACTGAGTTGTGGCTTCACCAGTGCTGAGGGGTGCAATCATTTCCCTGGCCCTGTTGACCACACTATTGCTGATACCTACCAGGATGCCATTGGCTTTCTTGGCCCCCTGAGCACGCTGCTGGTTCACATTCAGATGGCTGTCAACCAGTGGATGAGTTACACTCAGTATGCAAGGCATGCATGGGTTCTTCACCATTCTGACTCAATTTTGGCCATGTGGAAACCCAAGAGCAACACTAAACAGACATTTCCTATCTATTTGCTTTGGTGGATAAGATCATTCCACAGAGATATTTTTGAACAGAAAACGCTGTGAAGAAACAGATCAAACAGACCTTGAAATTTTGAAATACTGCTGAAATTTCAACTGTTTGGAGAAACCATTTATATTTTCTTTTTCCTGTTAAAAAAAAAAAAAAAAAAAAAAAAAAAAAAAGTAAAAGCCAAACCATCTGCTCTGAACTGGAGCTTGCAATTACAAACATAAAAAAACCTAATTCCAAAAGCTGTGGAGTAGAGAAAATTCTATTGAAATTTCTAGCTTTAAAGTTGAAGGGAAGCAGGAGGAGGTGAACACCAACAGAGGATTAACTCTAACTGCCATTCAGATATGCAGGTTTCCCCTGTGCTGAATGTCCAGCAGAACAAGTGCTCTGTAAAGAAGAAAGTCAGTCTCACATGATAAGAGCATGAAACAGATGATTACAGCTGAACTTAGCATTGTGCACTGAAGACACTCGTAGAGTTGGCAAAGAACCTTGTTGGTAACTACACATTATTTTTTTTCCAGTAGGTTTTGGCCATGTACAGAACAAGAGCCATCTTGGTTTGCATAAAATCTTGTGTCAATATCATACAGTAAATTCTACAACTAGGTGCCTACCAGCTTCCACACAGACTTGAAAGACCCAACAGAAAAGATATGTTAACCTGAAGTCCACAGCTTCAGCTCTCATAGGTTGCATTATATCATTTAGCTCGACACCTCCACCTTGGATCTAGGCTGTAGAAAATGTTGATGTATTCTTACTCTATGGGAATCACAGAATGCCAGGGGCTGGAAGGGACCTCATCTAGTCCAACCCCCTGCCAGAGCGGGATCACCTAGAACAGGTCACACAGGAACACATCCAGGTGGGTTTTGAATATCTCTGGAGAGGGAGACTCCACAACCCCTGGGAAGCCTGTTCCAGTGTTCTATCACCCTCAGAAGGAAAAACTTTCCTCATATTTCCATGGAACTTCCTATGCCTCAACTTCCACCCATTGCCCCTTGTGCTGTCATTGGGCATCACTGAGCAGAGCCTGACCCCATCCTCTGGGCACTCAACCTTTACATATTTATCAACATGAATGAAATCATCTCTCAGTCTCCTCTTCTCCAAGATAAAGAGCCCCAGCTCCCTCAGTCTCTCCTCATAAGGAAGATGTTCCTCTGTCCCAGTCATTTTTGTGGGTCTGCACTGGACTCTTTCAAGCAGTTCCTTGAGGTCCTTCTTGAACTGAGGGGCCCAGAACTGGACACAATATTCCAGATGGGGCCTCATCAGGGCAGAGTAGAGGGGGAGAAGAACCTCTCTCAACCTACTAACCACATCCCTTCTAATACACCCCAGAATGGCAATTTGCCTTCTTGGCCACAAGAGAAAACTTGGTGTAAACCCAAAGTGACCAAAATACTGAGATATAAATTCCCAGAGTCAGGGAATTGAGAGAAAAAGCTGTGGTACTGATCTTACCCCATCTTACAAAAAAGACAACACAATATCACCTTTCAGCACACAACTGTCTGGCAACAAGCAGTAGGTACAATACAACCAGGAGACTATTGAAGTGGGTTAATGGTTTATAATCAGGTCAGATTACAAAAGTACAAAACCAGAAATCCCTTTAATCTACTTATTGTTTAATATTTAAGTTTCCTATGTTTCCATATTTGTGTTTGTCCACAGAACACCCTAGAAATTCTTGCCCCACAGAGGACTCCCCAGGTCAAGGAGAGAACACCTACAGGTTACTCTGTATCAGGCAGATTCTCTTCCAGTACAGCAATTAAAATTAATTTAATACTTGTACCTTTTTCATAGTCTCAGGTTCAGGAATTCAAATGGTAGGGTGGTGAGAGAGGGAACAGCTTCAGTAGGGTGGTGAGAGAGGGAACAGCTTCAGTAATTAAATCTTCCACTCACCTGTCTTCTGCCATCATCATTTGCAAAACAGCAGAAATCAAATCCAACATGGCAAACCAAGCAGGCAAGAATCCTTTGCTCTAGCCAAAGGAAGCTGAATGTAGCAAGCTATCTGGCCTAAAAGCTATCTGCTATCCCTTAAAGGAAGGTAGAAGGAATGGAGCACAGACAAGAGCAAACCAATTCCCATCACCAGATAAATACAGATATTGAGGTGTATGTTCACTCACATAATTTAAACTAAAAAAAACCACAACCCAGTGCTTCCAATAGGAGTGGAAAATAATCATAGTGACATTGAGAGAAAAGGAAAGCTACAACTATTTCCATGGGAAGGGATCTATAACAATTATCTAGATAAGGTGGCCTAGCCTGACCAATTCAGGCTGAGCAAGGTGAAGCATGTTATTAAGGGCGTTGTCCAAATGCCTCTGCCAGGAAACAGGTTTCTTTTCCAAGCAGGACAAAATTCTGTTCTCATGTTGATCACTGCCCTCTTTCCTAGCTCCTTCTAGCAAGACATTTTGAAAAACAAGGTGGGAAAAAGGAAAATAGAAAAGAGTGAGTCCCTCTCCCAAAGGTGACATTAGTGTTTACACTGATTTGGAGCAAAAAAACACATGTTAGAGCAACTGAAAATAAGGTAAGAAGCTGTCTGAAGTAAGTGCTGTAATAGTCAGTTTTCCCCAAAGTTAGGGGAGAGAGGCATTTCCAAGCTGACACCAGACACCTAATTATTTTTCTTAAGTCAATACATTTCTGACAACTGAAACCAGCTGTCCACAGAGACTACGCAGCCTTTAAACATAGCAGCACACTGCTGAAATAAGCAGCGAGCCCCAGACATAACCTATTGCTACCCAGGTGTTTGCAGCATTTACCTGCTACAGAAGTTTCAGACCTGATCCATGACACAGTAATTCACAAAGCTGCTCAATACCTGATTGATCCTCCATTGGATTCTCCCTGAAATGGTACTGCAGTGATGGAAGTAAATCTTCCATCTGGCCAAGACTCCTCCTGGAGAATCAGTTGTTTGTTCTTGGGACTTAATTGATGCACTGCAGGCAAGTTCCTGTAAAAACCCAAAAGATCTGCAACTTGGGAAGCCTATGTTCTGAGACACTCAAAGTCCACTGAATTTACAGACTGTTGGTAAAGAAAAAAGGGTTAGCATGCAAAGGAAATTATTTTGGGAATATGGTTTTGAAAGCAACTGCATGCTGGAAATCTGTCTTGGTAAGAGAGTTGCAAGGAAGCATGAGTGCTTCTCCTGTAGAATCATAGAATCAACCAGGTTGAAAAAGACCTCAGAAGTCATCAAGTCCAACCTGTTACCTAATGCCTAACACCTCATGACAACCAAAGCATGGCTTCAAGTGCCACATCCCAGCCTTTTTTGAGCACCTCCAGGGATGGCGACTCCACCACCTCCCTGGGCAGCACATTCCAATTCCATTCCACATTCCAAGCCCTATGAGGAGAGGCTGAGGGAGCTGGGATTGTTTAGCCTGGAGAAGAGGAGGCTCAGGGCAGACCTTATTGCTGTCTACAACTACCTGAAGGGTGGCTGTAGCCAGGAGGGGGTTGGTCTCTTCTCCCAGGCAAGCAGCACCAGAACAAGAGGACACAGTCTCAAGCTGTGCCAGGGGAAGTTTAGGCTGGAGGTGAGGAGAAAGTTCTTCACCAAGAGAGTTGTTAGCCATTGGAATGTGCTGCCCAGGGAGGTGGTGGAGTCACCATCCTTGGAGGTGTTCAAGAGGGGATTGGACGTGGCACTTGGTGCCATGGTTTAGTAGTCATGAGGTGTTGGGTGACAGGTTGGTCTTGATGATCTCTGAGGTCTTTTCCAACCTTATTGATTCTATGAAAAAAAAACAAACAACCACCCCCACAGACCACCTCCCCAGATCCAGAAACAAAAGATACAAGCTTGACCCTGAGAGATTTACACCTAATGTAAACCAGCCTGAACTCTGAAGGACCCTTCAGAACACAGGTATTTTTTAAAAATTAAAAACCACTGCACAAAAGCAAATGTTTCCCACTGTAAAAGCAGCATTAAAAGGTCTGGAGCAGATGCACACATTATAAAGAATGCTTCTCTCCTCAGGAAGTACTGACCCAAGACATCTTCCTCTAACCTCCCTTGTCTCTTCCCTCCTCCCAAAGAGCATGAATAACTTCTCCAAGCGCAGTTTTAACCCTGAAATGAAAGTACCAACCATCCTGTGACATCTATTTCACTCCTATGTTGCTTTTCACAGAATCACAGAACGGCCAAAGCAGGATCACCTGGGGCAGGCCACACAGGAATGCATCCAGGCAGCTTTTGAAATTCTCCAGAAGAGGAGACTCCACAACCTCTCTGGGCAGCCTGCTCTGGGGCTCCAGCACCCTTACAGTGAAGAAGTTTCTCATGTTGAGGTGAAACTTCCTATGTTGCAGTTTGTATCCATTGTTCCTTGTCCTATCACTGGGCACCACCGAAAAGAGACTGGCACCTTGCTCTTGATACCCACCCCTCAGATATGTATAGATATTAACGAGATCCCTTCTCAGCCTTCTCTTCTTCCTTCATGGGAGTGACGGTCAAGTCCCACAATCATCTTCATAGCTTCTGTTGGACTCTCTGGGGAGCCCAGAATTGGACACAGTATTCCAGGTATTCCAGTATTCCACAGTATTCCAAGGGGAGTAGAGGGGAAGGAGAACATTCTAGACACACTTTTCTTGACACATCCCTGGATGCCATTGGCCTTCTTGGCCACAAGAATGCATTGCTGTCCTGTGGACAACTTGCTGTCCACTAGTACTTCAAGGTCTTTCTCCACGGAGATGCTTTCCAGCAGGATGCCCCCTAGTTTGCATCAGTGCATGGTGTTGTTCCTCCCCAGATGCAGGACTCTACTCCTGTCCTTCTTGGACAAGTAACTCTGTGAGGGTCCCCTTCACCCAGCTCTCCAGCCTGGCCAAACCTTGTCGGATGGCAGCACAGCCTGAGGGGGCATCAGCTACCCCTCCCAGTTTTGTATCTTTAGTGAACTTGCCAAGGGTGCTCTCTATCTCCTCACCCAGGTCATTGGTAAAGATATTGACTGGAACTCAATCCAGCACTGATCCCTGGAGAACACCACTGCCAGAAAACATTCAGATGTTGTTAGAGGTTTATATCGCCCTTCTGTCCTACAGTCTCAAAGGTCTCTTCCACCCTCAACAGTTCTTTGATTCTAATGCACTAGAATCTATTAGGCATTATTATTCAAAGGTGCTTGTAACAGAGGGCAGATGCACTTTGCTGATCAAGAGCAGTCATCAGAACACTCCAGGACTTCAAGGGAAAGAAGATGCAAAGCAAAACTGGTGCAGACATAGCCCTGCCACCACCCGCCAGGAACTTGAGGCCGGGTGATAGCTGGAGCATCAAACCCCACACATACAAAGCTCTGTGGGAGATGATAAAACAGATGCACACACATTTCAGGCAGCACAATCACTGCATTGTCATCATCAGACTGGGGAAAAAAAACACTTGGAAAGTACAGTGCAGGAAATTATCACCGTCTTAGAAGATACACTTAACAGCATCTTCTAGTGCATGGCTACTTTTCACCTTAATCCTGAAAATAATAGAAAATTTTTTTTCCCCAATAGATTTTGCCATTTCCTCCCTTTTGAAGTCTGTTGTGAATATGCCCTCAGAAATGAGCAGCAAAGATATCAGTGAATATATACGTTAGTAGTTTATTTCTATATATATAAACTCTGCAACGGGGTATTTACAGTCACCCCTCACAGGCATCGATATTCAGTTGGTGGAACTACCTTCACAGAATGTTTATGTATGGGCACCTCACACAAATCAAATGATTCACAGAACTTAGAATCGAAACTGATTGGGAAAGCGGCGGGGGAGGGGTTGGTCAGTGACCGGCAACCCTCCACCCGGAGCAACTTAATACAAACAATACAAATAATACAATACACCAGGTTGGAAGAGACCTTCGAGATCATCGTGTCCAACCTATCAACCAATCCAAACCACCCAAACAACTAGATCATGGCACCAAGCACCCCATCAAGTCTCCTCCTGAACACCTCCAATGATGGTGACTCTACCACCTCCCCGGGCAGCCCATTCCACTGGGCAATCACTCTCTCTGTGTAGAAGTTCTTGTAACATCCAGTCTAAACCTCCCCTGGCACAGCTTGAGACTGTGTCCTCTTGCTCTGGTGCTGGTTGCCTGGGAGAAGAGACCAACCTCTGCCTGGCTACAACCTCTCTTCAGGTAGTTGGAGAGAGCAATAACGTCACCCCTGAGCCTCCTCTTCTCTAGGCTAAGCAACCCCAGCTCCCTCAGCCTCTCTTCATAGGGCTTGTGTTCCAAACCCCTCACCAACTTCGTTGCCCTTCTCTGGACACGTTCCAGCAAGTCAACATCCTTCCTAAACTGAGGGGCCCAGAACTGGACACAAGACTCAAGGTGTGGCCTAACCAGTGCTGAGTCCAGGGGCAGAATGACCTCCCTGCTCCTGCTGGCCACACTGTTCCTGATGCAGGCCAGGATGCCTGCTTTGAACGCTACCCCAACTGAAATTCTCTAAAAGAAAGGCTTGGCTTACTCACAAGCTGAGAACTTCGTGAAATCTTTTCTTGATAGTATGTTTATAGTCCGGAGAACACGGCACGGATATGCCATAATAAAGAAATGGGAAATGGCGCCGACCGCATGGCTGTGCCGCATGGCTGCTGCTTCTCCCAGGATACAAGGGCTCCCCGCTCAGGGGGGGGGGGCTGTAGCAGTTCAGGAACACTGTTTCACACAGGCTACCTGGTTTTCTCCTATGGCGATGGATCACGCAGTGGATGATCCCACAGGGTACCGTCCACGGCACTGCATGAAGCTGGGTGGCAGTGGCAAAGTACTGCGAGGGCTCCTGGAGCACTGGTTTGAATCCTGGGCAAGGTGGACCACGGCAGCACTGGCGTGCATACAGGCATAGGCTCGAACACGAGTGTGGGGGCACTTGTTTACCGAGCAACCCCTATTTACCATTTGCCCCAATGAACACTGGTCCAGTGAGCATCTGTTGCTAACACAAAGATTAACCAATGAACTGATATTTACCAAATACAGCATAAGCTTATGCTATAAACAGGGAAACAAACATATAGCCTGGCCCTTGTGTACCACAGGGGTGAGAACACGCCCAGGCAGGTTGTTTACCTGGACTCAGTGGTGCCAGGATCCCCCCATCCCTGCCTCCAGAAGAGAGGAGGAACAAAGGAGGTTTGACACACACACAGAGAATCATGTTCTGGAAATATTTGGGGCACAATCCTGGCCATAAGCACCATTCACTACAAAGTCAAATTACAAGGCAGTTACAAGGGGGAAAGAAGAAAACTAAACAGGCAAAGAAGCAAACAAAGAAGCCACCCTTCCTACCTGCAACCTCTGTTATTTCCTGCACAGTGCAAACATTTCCTGACTGCCTCCAGATGTTTCTGTTGCTGCCAGCATCTGCACCTTGACACGCCAATAAAGTTCTACAGTACTGAAAATATTTTTCATCCTTACTAACTATTTTCATCACAATCACTCTCACTGCCGTCCTGGGGTGGATTCTGGTCTCAAAGTGCACTGGTCTTGTTAGCGGTCTCATCACTGCTAAAATTAATTTCAGTCTTCATTAAAGTTACATGGATGTGTAGGAGGTCAAGGCATGGTGAGCTCCAATTGTTTCCTGAATGAAAACTCATTTTTCAGTTATTGTCCAAGCTGAATTATACATGAGTATAATCAAAGTTAATTGAAGAACGCTGCATGGCTTGAGTGCCTCAAAATCCTCACAAATGTCAACATTAAACACACTGACTGGTGCTGTAAGGAAAGAAAAAAGTGGTTCTTTTTATCTTGCTAACAGCTATTAATGTAAGTGCCACAAATCTGAGTCAATAGTACTCAGAGGAACTTCTATGGTTACATGAAAGTAGCACGTGGATAGAATCCCCCCACCTCAGAGCACTTGTGTCGTCAAACCTGTTAATCCTTATTCATAGAATCACAGAATGGTTTGGGTTGGAAGGGACCTTGAATATCATCTAAGTTCCAACCACCTTGGCATGGGCAGGGACAGCTTACAATACAATACAATACAATACAATACAATACACCAGGTTGGAAGAGACCTTCAAGATCATCGCGTCCAACCCATCAAACCAGTCCAACCCACCCAACAACTAGACCATACAGCCAAGCACCCCATCAAGTCTTCTCCTGAACACCTCCAGTGAAGGTGACTCCACCACCTCCACGGGTAGCCGATTCCAATGGGCAATCACTCTCTCCGTGTAGAACTTCTTCCTAACATCCAGCCTAAACCTGCCCTGGTGCAGCCTGAGATTGTGTCCTCTTGTTCTGGTGCTGGCTGCCTGGGAGAAGAGGCCAACCTCTGCCTGGCTACAACCTCCCTTCAGGTAGTTGTAGAGAGCAATAAGGTCACCCCTGAGTCTCCTCTTCTCCAGGCTAAGCAACCCCAGCTCCCTCAGCCTTTCCTCATAGGGCTTGTGTTCCAAACCCCTCACCAGCTTTGTTCTGTTCTAGCTTCCACTAGAACAGGCTACTCAAGGCTTCATCTAGTCTGGCCTTGAACACCTCCAGGGAAGGGACATCCATGATCTCCCTGGGCAACCCAGTCCAGTGTCTCACCACCATCACTATAAAGAATTTCTTCCTAATATGCCATCTAAATCTCCCCTCTTCCAGCTCAAGGTCATTGCCCCTTGCCCTATCACTACAAGCCCTTGCCAAAAGTCACTTCCCAGCTTTCTTGCAGCCCCCTTCAGGTACTGGAAGGCCACTATAAGGTCTCCCTGGAGCCTTTTTCTCTACAGGCCAGACTGCCCCAGCTCTTGCAGCCTGTCCCCATAGGGGAGGCTCTCCAGCCCTCTGATCATTTTTGTGGCCCATGTCCTGCATTTCATATGAAATATTGGTCACACACAACTCACCAGGAGGGGTATTGTTATGAACTTCAAGATTTCTTTCACGGATCACCAAAAACAGAACCCTTTTGAGCTTAAGTCACAACATGAGATCACATAGAAGCCTATTATTTCTGGTTGAACTAAAGCATTTCATGAGCAAGTCAAATACAACATTACAACAAGTTTTTCAACTGCAAGCCTACCAAACCTCACAGAAACATATTCCTTAGTTACCTTCTCTTCAAATACTTTGTATCCTGACAATAGATTACATTTAGCCCTAACTCGCGGCAGTTCAATCTCTGGTAGGCTCCAACAGCAGTAGGAGGCAGCTCCCTCTGATGCATAGGGCAGGAGAGTTGCAGCTACAGGCACCCAGGTGGTTTTGGAGCATTGCAAACCATGTGTTACAAGCCCACTAACACAAGCTCAGGAGCACTGACAAGCAGCAGAAAGGATCTGCAGTCACCACTTCCTGCATGACCACACTAAGGTCCTACAGCTTTCCAACATTCTGACATGCTGCAGGGCTTTCCACACGATGACTGACAGGAGACACTTCTCCATACAGTGATCAGAGTTCGCCTGTGGTTACACATCATGAGCAAAGTGTCGATTCAACCAATACCGAAATCACCACTTCCCAAACAGCATACCACAGAATAATAGACATTGGAAGGGACCTCTGAGGATCATCCAGTTCAACTTCCTTTGCTAAAGCAGGGTCACCCACAGCAGGTAGTCCAGGATCACAATGTCCAGAGAGGTTTGGAAGGAAACTCCACAACCACTCTGGGCAGCCTAGTCCAGGACAATTAAAAAGTTTTCCCTCACGGTCAGTGCAACCTCCTGGGTTCTAGTTTATGGCTGCTGCCCCTTGTCCTGTCACTGGGCGCCACTGAGAAGAGTCCAACCCCATCCTCTTGCACCCATCCTTTCACTGTGAGCTATTTGTGATGTTTGCAGGTACTGAAGAGCTCCCTTGTTTTAGCAGAATATCAAGGGAGAGAAAAATATATCAGTTACACATTTCCCTTTCCAAAAACACAAAGTAAAGACACGTTCTGGAGTACTCTCTCTCTGAATACCCAGCTCTAGAAGAATCTTTTCCATAATAAATATCTCATATATAAAACATTGATTTTGCTGAAGCGCCAATACTTCAAGCCTCTTATCACCTGCAGTTACCTCCAGCAGTATGATTAATACTTAATCGCAGCTGTGGTTTCCATAGCCACATAGCATGGTTTTGCCCAGATCAAAAAAAAAAAAAACCCAAACCAACAAACACACAAAAAAAGGAAAATATAAAGGAAAAAAGAAAAAGAATCATCTATTCTCACTTATTTGTGAAGGTTTGCTCTTCCAAATGATTAGGAATTTCAGTAACTACACTGAAGCTGCAAAATTTAGCCTTCATCTGTATTGATTCTTCTTCATCCAGAAGGAATTGCAAGAAGGAAGCAAGCCTGTAAAGTCTGTTTTCCGTAACACAGGAAATAAAATCGTAATTAAAGGAAAAATCAAATATTCTGCACAGCACCAGGTGTCATTTGCAGCTCTGTTACTCAGTACAGACAATTGATCGATTAGCTGCCTTGTACAAACTGTGAGAGCCCGACTTGCTATTGTCTTGAACAAAGTGTGGCAATACCTGGCCTGCATAGACAAGGCAATGGCTTTTGATGGCCCTCAATGGTCTCAACAGCTTCCTTTCTCAAGCAGATGGCTTAACAACAGGAAGAGGCAAGTTCTGGTGAGGTAGAATTCTTTCTTTCCTTGCTTAAACCACTGCAATCACACCATGGAACTGCCTGTGAGAGGCACTACACCAGAGGAGCTTTGTGTAAAACAGCATGGCCTCCCTTGCTGAGCAAGGAAGGTCATCCCCAGACCCAAAGCAACCACAACCTCTTGGGCCCACAGTGCTTCCATCTACCAGGGGTGTACCCCACTGGGTGTACACCCATCGCTGAAGAGCCTGGACTAATCCTGTGAAGATGTTGCGGGATTCAAGGGTGGTGACATCTTTCTTTCTCTCCTCTTATCATAGAATCAGCCAGGTTGGAAAAGACCTCAGAGATCATCAAGTCCAACCTATTACCTAATATCCAATACCTCATGGCTAACTAAACCATGGCTTCAAGTGCCACATCCAAACTTCTTTTGAACACCTCCAGGGACGGAGACTCCACCACCTCCCTGGGCAGCACATCCCAATGGCCAATTACTCTTTTTTTGTGAACTTTCTCCTCATCTCCAGCCTAAATTTCCCCAGTGCAGCTTGAGACTGTGCTTTCTTGTTCTGGTGCTGGTTGCCTGGGAGAAGAGACCAGCCCTTGCCTGTCTACAACCTCCCTTCAGGTAGTTGTAGAGAGCAATAAGGTCTCCCCTGAGCCTCCTCTTCTCCAGGCTAAGCAACCCCAGCTCCCTCAGCCTCTCCTCATAGGGCTTGTGCTCTAAACCCCTCACCAGCTTTGTTTCTGAATCTAACACAACTTCCCTGCTGCCCTGGCTTGGTTCAGGAATTCAGGTGGGTCATGACACAAACAGTCCTAAATTAATTAGAAAATCAGCTGATTGTTCTGGCTTGCTAAAAAACCCCAAGGCTTTCTCTGCTTACATTACAGTTTAAGATCTGCTGCAAAACATCCAACTATCAAAGGCACTTCTCCTATCATTCTAGGAAGCAAAGTATTTCCTGAACCCAGCAGCTTCAAAAAAAAAAGGAAGAAGATTCTTTGGCCTTAGCAGCCTCACCTGGGACAATGTGATGTCAGTGGGAACCTCATACAGCCATGTGAGCAGAAAGAAGGCAGGGGTCAGGTCAAGGATTTCCTTTCCTCTGCAGGTTCACTCACAAGCTTGTCATTTAGCAGCTGGCTGCTGCAGCATTCCAAGGATACGTGAGGAAAACCTTCAGTCCAGTAGCAACGAACGATGTGCTGGCATCCAAGCCAACAAACAAAACCATGGTGGTTTCTAACAGCAAAATAATGCCAGCCAAGAGCAAAGATGGAATTGCAAGATGATCTGTTTGTGATACTAAGAGCTGCTGCTTTTCAGAACTCTTGGTTTGGTTTTGAAAAAAATAACACACACACACAAAAGTGAAAAAATAATCATCCATCAAGACAACATCATTCACCCATACAAGGAGACAGGTTAGCCTGAATCCATGAGGCTTTCCCAGCCTGCTGCCAGCAAGTACAACTCAATCACAGAATTGTTTCAGTTTGTTTCAGTTGGCCCTTAAGCCAACAGTGTCAAGTCCCCACATTTTTCCTTCAGGGAGATGGGCACCAAATCAAAGATGTTTTTCCTGATCTCCAACCTAACCCTCCCTGTGAGAGACAGCTTGTGTCTCCTGGTGACTCAACAAAGATAAAATCACCAGACAATAGCTGATGTGCTTTGGGCAGAGCCACTGGAAGGACTCTTGGAAGGTGCAAAGATAACACGGCTCCGACTGCAGCTGGTACAACAATGGCCCAAGGGCTCCCCACACCTTCAGGACAAGATTTTCCAGCCATCAGATACCCCACCAATGGTTCCTGATGTGGATGGATGGAGCAGGAGGAGGCGGAGGCCTTCCCCCTCTATCCAGTGGCTCCAAACTCACCTACACCTGGGCACCTGGACCTAAAGATGATTTGATATCCTGGGGAACAACACTTGGACACTTGCCTAAGGCCCCTGGAGCAACTACCTTTGAGGAGGAGAAAATTGGAGTAGCAAGATGCTAGACGGCAGCACACGCTGGAAACACCACGGGGCCAACACAAAGATGTTTTTCCTGTTCAGAGGACCTCATCTCCAACCTCAGCACCCTTCCTCTCATCTCCTGCAGCACCTTTCCTCCACAGACTCAAACTGTCAAGGGGTGTAATATAATTCTTTCCCTCTTCTCCCTTTCTTCTCTCTCTCCCTATTTCCCTCCCCTTCTGATCCCTCCACTTTATTTTGTTCATCCACTGTAGTTATGTAATAAATAGTCTCTGTTGATATTTTGGCCTCGTTTGTGCCTCTAATTTCACAACACGGGAATATTCATTAAAAACCTGAAATCGAGACACTTCCCTGGCACAATTTCAGGCCATTTCCCTCTTGTCCCATCTAGGGAAAAGACAGAGCCCCATTCCAATCTTCCTTCAGGGAGTTGTAGAGTGCAATGAGGTCTTCCCCCAGACTTTTCTTCTTCTGACTAAACAGCCTGAGTTCCCTCAGCTGCTCTTCACCAGAGCTCTTCTTCAGACCCTTCATCAGTTTCATTGCCCTTCTCCAGACATGTTCCAGCACTTCAAGGTCCTTCTTGGAGCAAGGGGACCAAAACTTAACCCAGTACTCAAGGTGCCCCATACACACCAGTGCTCAGTACTGGGGCACAATTACTTCACTATTCCTGCTGGTCACACTATTTCTGGTGGCCTTCTTGACCACCTGGACACACTGCTGGCTCATATTTAGTTGCCTGTCAACCCACACAGATGGCTCCTTGATTCTGCTTTCCTTTCCAGCCATTCTGCCCCAAGCCCTTAGCGTTGCCTGGGGTTGCTGTGACCCAAGCACAGCACCTGGTACTGGGCTTTGTTAAACCTCCTACAACTAACCTCAGCCCATTGATCCAGCCTTGCCAGATCAATATTAGGGAACAAGTGACCAGATCCATCTAGATCCCTTTTTTAATGCCTTTCCCTCCTTTCCTGAAAGGGAAAAATCAAAGGGATGAACAATGAAGCTCCACACCACTAATTTCATCCCTGTGTCATGTAGCATTTCCCAGATTCTTGGAAACATCAACAAGTTCATGTCCTTGTAGTCAGTTTTGTCATGGTAGGTTTATAGTTAAGTTTTGAACAGCAGAATTTCTCATCTCATAGAGCAAGTAAGTCAGTTCTGATTCAGTAAAACAGGAGTTCCTACACCTACTCTTTCAAAAGCATTTGGCTAATTCTGTTAAGATGATGTACATGAATCCTAGTGCTCATCCTTTATAACCACTGCTCTAATTTATGCTGGTTTTGCCTTTGAAACATTCAAGGCATTTCTCTCATATCATAAAAACTTTATTAGGAAGGTGAAAACAACTTAATTTTCTCCTTGAGGTTTTTGTTTGGTTCCCCCTGCCACATTCTTGTCAAGAACTAACACAGTATTTGCCTGTCAGGCCTTCAAGTTCTATACCATTTTGCAGAGATGATGAGCAGCAGTACAAAAGCTAAACTATCTACTTCATTTATTAGGGGTCATCTATTTGTATTTCTGCTTCCACCAATAAATCTGGTTGTAGGTCATCCATGTATTTTCCCATTTTATTTTCTACAGTGTTTTATAGTTCCCTCTGTTTCCAGCATTCTTTATTTTCTTGTAAATGGAGGCATAAAAAGACATATATCTCAAACTACTACATAGTATAACTCAGCCATTTGGAAAGAGCTTTAATTGCACCTCTCTCCTGTGCTGTTACGTTGGTATCCTGCATCCATACTCCTGTTTCCCCTGAGCAGTGTGACAGTAGAAAAATCACAGAATAAAGACTTTGTCCTCTATAAAGTCTCTGATTAATATTAATTAACAAGAAGTTGATATGGGATGTGAAATTTATACAGTCATAGAATGGTTTTGGGTTTTGGCTGGACCATAAAGGTCATCTAGTCCCATTCCCACCCCACCCTCTGCCACGGGTAGGGACACCTTCCACTAGACCAGGTTGCTCAAGGTGTCATCTGACATGGTTTTGAACACTTTATGGGATGGGGCACCCACAACTTCTTTGGGTAATCTGTTCCATGTACATAGCCTGAAAAATACACAAAGAATTAGAAAAAAGCTGTAGAGAGACTGAGAATAAAGAGCAAGAAAGGTGTTTGCAATGGGTGCCAACAAAGTAGATAGATACTGCTTCCTCTTTTCTGCTACCTTCCAATCTCTCATCTCTCAGAGACACTGTGCCAGAGAAGACAAAGGGAAGTGTCACTTCTAACAGCAGAGTATTGAAGTCTGAAGCACTACATTTGCTACAAAGTAGTGTATGCATATGCTTGACAAATGCTGCATGCTTAGCAGGCACTGAGCTTTCACACAGTGCTTTTAGTATCTCCCAAATTTTCAGCAGCAAGCAAACACAGCCTATCCTGCCAGAGCCAGGCTCTCATCACTTCTTCTCCCTGTGTTAGAAAGCAGTGCATGTACAGGCTGAATGGCACATACAAACTCCAGCTCCCCTGCATTTTTACATAGTAATAGTTTAATGTACACTTTCTTCTCATTTCATCTTAGTTGCTGCCTGTCTCGGTCCGGAGAGGGAAAGAGACTCAGTTCTTTTGAATATTCCCGTGTTACGAAATTAGAGGCACAAACAAGGCCAAAATATCAACAGTGAGGCTATTTAGTACACAAATAGAGTGGATGGATCAGAAGGGGAGAGAGAGAAAATAGAGAGGAAGAGAGAGAATAGGAAAGGAATTGTATTACCACACCCCTCACCGCCCAAGACAGTTTGAGTCTGTGGAGGAAAGGTGCTGCAGCTTTGGATGTAGAGGAGGTGTTGTCCTTGTTAGCTGTGTTGTTCTCTGAGCAGCCTCTTCAGCTCCCTGAGTTGCAGCAGGTGGAACTTAGGACAGGGAAAGAGGGCTCCTCCAGGCTACATGGTGATGTCTCTGTCCTGGTATTCTCTCTGTTTTTCTTCACAGCAGCATTGCCCCAGGCTTTTCCTTCTCTTGTGTTCTCCTTCTCAGTGGCATTGTCCAAGTCTTTTCCTTCATCATGTTTTCCTTGAGCCAGTAGTTGCTCAGATCTTTTATACAGTTTTTAGGTATGTACGTTCCAGAGAGCATTGATTGGCCTCTGCCTATTTCCAGGACAGCTGCAGTCTGGTGCATTCAGGCAGACCTTTTGCTCTGTAATCCCTTGATTCTTCCTCATCAGCCTTCCCATCTGAATTTAAGCCTGGCTCTTTCTCTCCTCCACAACCCTTCATTTCCATATGCACGGACTTCTGTGTCAGCCTGTTGTAGACTCCACCATAAAAGCAACAACATAATATAGAGGCTCATTCTCAGAAGGGCTTTTGTCTATCCTCCCACCTGTGATCCTGTGCACCATGTACAAGGTTTAGAGAAACCTGGAACGAGGCAGGCAGGCTCTTACATAAAACAAGTCGTCTTCTTAATTACAAATTATAGAAGCATAGAATGGTTTGGGTTGGAAGAGACCTTAAAGATCATCTAGATCCTACTCCCCTGCCCCTGCACCCAGTTGCTAACGGCCCGTCCCATCTGGCCTCGCACACCTCTAGGGAGGGATCATCCACAGCCTCCCTGGGCAGCCTGTTCCAGTGTCTCACCACCCTCACTCTGAAGAATTCTTCAGTCTAAATCTGTCCTCTTCCAGCTCACAGCCATTGCCTCTCTTCCTATCACTACAAGACCTTGTAAAACATCCTTCACCAGCCTTCTTGCAAACCCCCTTCAGGTGCTGCAAAGCCACTATATGGTCTCCCTGGAGCTCTCTGTTCTCCAGGCTCAACAGCCCCAATTCTTCAAGCCTGCCCCAAAAAGGGAGGTTCTCCAGCCCTCTGATCATCTTTATGGCCCTCCCCTGGACATACTCAAACAGCTGGATGTCCTATTTGTGTTGGGGGCACCAGAATTGTTGGGGGCCTCCTTATTTGTGTGTGCACATCACCAATAGACCTACTATTCACAGAGACCATTTCCTGAACACTCTTGTGTTCATTCTACTGGCAAATTTTCTTCTAACTTGAAATAATCTAAGCTCTTGGGAATTCAGTTATTGATAGTCCTGTTAATGTAAACCTTCAATTAAAGAAAACATTCAAAGCATCTCAATGAAAACTATCATTTAAGTGAAATCTTTCAGTCAAAACAAGACTGAAGTACACATAAAATCAAAAATTAAGTGAAGCCTTTCAACTCCTATTTTGAAAAGCTATATATTACTTCTCTCTTAGCATATCAGTCTTTACACATGTTATTTGAACTTCCCTCCCCCTTGTGATTTTGTTTCATTTTTCAGTCAGTGAGGTCCTGAAACACTTTTAATACAAATCTGTATTGCTAATAATCACAGGATTCTGGGAAATCACAGAATCAACCAGGTTGGAAAAGACCTCAGAGATCATCAAGTCCAACCTATTACCTAATACCCAACACCTCATGACAACTAAACCATGGCTCCAAGTGCCACATCCAACCCTATTTTGAACACCTCCAGGGATGGTGACTCCACCAAGCTTTAAGAAAAAGGCCTACACGGTGTAAGAGCTGTACTAAAATAAGAGTGGGCAATAATGACACTTCCAGATGACTTGGCTGTCTTCCACTTCCCCATCACTCACTTCCAGGTTTTCAGTTCCAGATTTATTAGAATCTTTTTTGACACTCTGATCTTTTATCTTGTAAAGGAAAGTAATCAGTATTGTTACAATTATTCAGATCAACATCTCTTGTCAGCAAGCATCCCTCATTTCAATATAACTTCTAATTCATGACGTCTTTAAAAATAGAAGTTAAGCACAAGGGAGGGTACTTGCTTATGAAAGTAGTTACAAGTGATTCACAGCAAACTTACTTAAACAAACTACTAAATATTTGTTAAACATTATGACTGAAGAAAAGCCTCCCTGATAAACAAGTTCTACAGAGTTCCAGCTGCAAATGAACACAAAAGCTGGTCGATAACTCTGACAAAGGTAGTGTGGAAATTCTTAGTGGTAAGTTCTTAGCACACCAGATGCATGCTTATAGTAAATATTAATGGTGAAAGGATTAGTTTTCTCTGAAAATTTCCTTTCTCCCTTGAACATAGTAGAAGAGAAAGGATACAATACAATACAATACACCAGGTTGGAAGAGACCTTCAACATCATCGCGTCCAACCCATCAACCAATCCAACCCACCCAACAACTAAACCATGCAGCCAAGCACCCCATCAAGTCTTCTCCTGAACACCTCCAGTGAAGGTGACTCCACCACCTCCACGGGTAGCCGATTCCAATGGGCAATCACTCTCTCCGTGTAGAACTTCTTCCTAACATCCAGCCTAAACCTGCCCTGGCACAGCCTGAGACTGTGTCCTCTTGTTCTGGTGCTGGCTGCCTGGGAGAAGAGGCCAACCTCTGCCTGGCTACAACCTCCGCCTGGCTACAACCTCCCTTCAGGTAGTTGTAGAGAGCAATAAGGTCACCCCTGAGTCTCCTCTTCTCCAGGCTAAGCAACCCCAGCTCCCTCAGCCTTTCCTCATGATAAAAATAAGTTGTAGAGTCTGCAGAGGTTTACCTGCTGGGAAGCAGGTCCAAGGAGAAGAATCTTGGAGGCCTGGTAGGTAATAAATTATCTGTGTGACAGCAATACGAGTTTGTGGCCAAGAAGGCCAATCCTGGGGTGTATTAAGAAGAGTGTGGCCAGCAGGTCATGGCAGGTTCTCCTTCCCCTTTACTCTGCCCCAGTGAGGCCACATCTGGAGTACTCTGTCCAATTCTGGGCTCCCAACTTCAGGAGTTCAGGGATATACTACAAGTATGATAAAAGTACAGGAACATATCTGATGAGGAAAGGCTGAGAGACCTAGGGCTGTTCAGCCTGCAAAAGAAAATACTAATAAGAGATCTTATTAATGTTTTTAAATATCTGAAGCATGGGTGTCAAGAAGAAAGGGTCAGGTTCTTTTGAGTGGTGTCCTGTGATAGGACAAGGGGCAATGGACACAAACTGGAACACAGGAAGTTCCACCTCAACATGAGGAAAAACTTCTTTACTGTTAAGGGTGATAGAGCCCTGGAGCAGGCTGCCCAGAAAGGTTGTGGAGTCCCCTTCTCTGGAGACTTTCAAAGACTCATCTGGGTGCTTTCCTACATGACCTGCCCTAGGTGATCCTCCTTTGGCAGTGGGATTTATGGACTCAATGTTCTCCAGAGGTCTCTTTCAACTCTGACCATGCTATGATTCTATGTCTTTCTCCTCGTTTCACATTACTTGAAGTTTATCTGAAGATAAAATTGCAGTGTCAGCTCCCTGCTCAGAACATTCTGTCTTGACTTGCACATGAGTTGATACTGCCAGGGGGCAACATAAGCAGATCTAGATCTATAGCTAGATCTCCCAACACAGCCAGCAACTTTCAAGTGAAGTGTTCTTTCCCTGCCTAACAGTAATAACATCACACTTTTCAGTTGCTGCCTGAACCTGATGTTTCTTCCACCACTTCTGTGCATTTTTTAGTTTACAGACTTGAGGAAAGGAGAAATAAACCAGTTGTTTACTTCCAGTAATATGACTCTGCAGCATAGAATCATAGAATCAACCAGGTTGGAAAAGACCTCAGAGATCATCAAGTCCAACCTATTAATACCTAACACCACATGACACTAATCCATGGCTCCAAGTGCCACATCCAAGCCTTTTTTGAACACCTCTAGGGATGGTGACTCCACCACCTCCCTGGGCAGCACATTCCAATGGCCAATTACTCTTTCTGGGAAGAACTTTCTCCTCACCTCAAGCCTAAACTTCCCCTGGCACAGCTTGAGACTGTGTCTTCTTGTTTTGGTGCTGCTTGCCTGGGAGAAGAGACCAACCCCCACCTGGCTACAACCTCCCTTCAGGCAGTTGTAGAAAGCAAGAAGGTCTTCCCTGCATCTCCTCTTCTCCAGGCTCAACAACCCCAGCTAGCTCCCTCAGCCTCTCCTCACTGGGCTAGTGCTCAACCTGGCTCACTGCAGAGAGGCAGAGGCTCAGGCAGGCAATTCTCCTGCCAGCCCAGCTTCTAGTCCTCATCTCCTGAAGCACAGGTCCCACATGTGAACGTTCCCACACAGTGGTTCTTGTATTTTCTTTGAAACCACGTCTGCTCAGTTTATGTGACTGTTTCCCTTTTACAGTTCTGTCCCTGTTCCATCCCTCTCCAGCCTGTTGCAGTGAAGGCTGTTGAAACAATCCCATTTCTGTCGGGGCAGTTTAACAGTTCATGTGATAAATTGCAATGTGATTTTTTTTTCTTCACTGCCTTCATTTCTCCCAAAATTGAGAGCTATGAACAGTAACAACTTCCACATTTTAGTGAGCTGTAAATTGTGCAGTTGAAAAACCCCTGCCAAGCCCTCCACCACAGATCACAGCAACACGGTGTTATCTGCTACTGCCACCTCTCCAGAATACCTGCTGCAAAGGAAGCCATGCTCATCGATTCCTGGTCACTGATTCCCTCCTCCATCTCCCTCCTTAATACACAGTCATTCAAGGGCAAACAGACCATGAATCCCATCTCTGCTAACAGTTGCCACTGATGATAAGAGAAGGTTAGTTTTTTATTGCATGGGTTGATGTTTTGTATGCAGTCCTCACTCACTAACCTGCAGGCTCAGTCCAATGATGAGAATTTCACTGTGATTCCTAGACTAGAATCAATCTTCTCTGCATACTAAGATGTTAGGTGCAGGGACTTAACACTGGCACTGTTACCACATGCTCGTTGCTGTCCAGTTTTCCAGTGTGCATTCCATTTCTGGGCATCTGCACCAGAAACTGCCACAAGAAAATTGTTTACTGCTTAGAATAATAGTGATACCTGAAAGTCTCTAATATGTCAGCTAAAAGCAATGTTACCAAACCCAGGATTACATGAAAACAGGGAAAAATAGAATTGAAGACAGATAGTAACTGTGTCTCAAATACCCTCCCTAAACCCACAGCTCATGGCCCACTTACTTTGCTTTTGTTACCTAATGACCTTTAACAAGAATTCAAGTATTATGTCTGTAATGATAAGTTTGATTCTGGTAAAGCAGACCACAGTTACCTACAGCTACTGCAAAATGCCTAAAGGCAGGCAGGCCCTCCCATGGTTCTGGGCCCTTTATTTTACCTGCAGGCTTCTGGTTTGTCCACCAAGACCCTTGAGTTGCAATAAATGACAGGGTGCAGCCTTGAAGACTTCTTCCTAACAGGTGAAAGCATTGCCTAGGAGCAGGAGGTTGGGTGCAGAAGAGGAAATAGAATTGTAGTATTGTTTCTGTTGGAAAAGTCCTCTAAGGCCAACAAGTCCAACTGACAGCCTAAGACCACCATGGCCATTAAACCTTGTCCTCAAGTGCCATGTCCACACATTTCTTGAACACCTCCAGGGATGGTGACTCCACCACCTCCCCGGGCAAACTGTTAAAAAAATGCCCAAGGTGCAATTAATGCAATGCTTACCCTTAAGCTAAATGGCACTGGGTAAAGAATGAAGCTAAAAGACTTTCCCTTAATAAAAATAACCCCTCACAGTGGCAAACATCACCCCAAAATTCACGGCATCACAGAATCACCAAGGTTGGAGGAGACCTCAAAGATCATCAAGTCCAACCTGTCACCACAGACCTCATGACTAAACCATGGCACCAAGTGCCACAGTCAATCCCTTCTTGAACACCTCCAGGGATGGTGACTCCAGTGACCTCCCTGGGCAGCACATTCCAATGGCTAATGACTCTCTCAGTGAAGAACTTACTGTCTCAAGCTGTGCCAGGGGAAGTTCAGGCTTGAGGTGAGGAGAAAGAGCTGCATGGAGCTGTAGGTTTTCACATAAATAAAAGGACTGTCAGGGTGATAAGAACCAGGAGGTGGGAAGCACACAGTGGAAGGTCACCACACACTGTGCAACAGTCATAAGTGTTCAAACAGATCTGAAAGAGAGGCTGAATAGGAAAGCAAGTGACACAGCCTGCTGATAACACCAGCATATCAGCTAGTAGGGTAAGGCTGATTAATAGGAGCATCATAACCCTGCAATATTGAGTGACTGTGGGAAGAGGCAGCAGACAAAATTCCTTGTAAATAAATCTAATATCATGAACACAAAGAAATATAATCCCCAGTTTCTATACACAACGGTAAGTTCTGAGCTGACCAAGATACTGGGGTTAGAATATGTGACTCCTTGAGAACTTGAGCACAGTACTCTGCAAAGGTCGTGAAAGGAAATTGAGTGCTCTGAGTTATTAGGAAAGGAACAGAGAACACAGGAAACATTCTGATTCCTCTGATCGACACGCACCTCGAATGCTGCTTGCAATTCCAAGCCAGCTATCTGAAAAAGCCTAGTATGGATTTGGAAAGGTTGAGGGGCAAGCAACAAGTCTGATCAAAGGCATGGAATACATTTTGCATGAGCAGTAACTGAAGAGACAAACTTTTCAGTCTGAAAAAAGCTGACCAGCAGCTCATATCCACTGGCAATTCTAAAACCACCAGCAGAAGCATTCAGCCTTTTTAAAGAATGGGATACCACACAGTAAAACTACTTTTGTAAACCCCAGGAAAGACCTCAGTAGACTCTCCAGAGCAAAGCTGCACGGCTCTATGCCTCAGGATTATTGGGGTTGCCAGTAAGTGACAGGGCTTCACAAAGATATCCTACAATTAAAGGAAGGAAAACCCATTGAGCAGACACCATCTTTGGTTGAGAAGCACCCAAAGCACAAATGTCAGGAGGTAATCAAGGATTTCAAGGAATCATCACTACATGGCTTCCCTGTTCTTAAACTCCTCTTGGCCAGCATTCCAAAGAAGGTGACAGGCTACACAGATGTTCAACTTCAGCCATTAGAGGAGTCTAAGTATTCTTATAATGAGTTAAACATCTTTCAAAAGCCAGTAAATAAACTATGCAGGTCCAGGGGGGTTGGTTTTATAAATCAATCTTCTCTTTTTTCCATACATATAGATCAAAGGTCTCCAATTCTGCTACCAGGTATTGGACCCTGGCAGCCTGTGGAAGAATGAAATCATGTTGTGGGGTATCTTTCTCATCAGTGGAGTCACTCCAGGTCAGAATCGATGTGATAACTGAGATTATTTTTAACTTGATTTGTCCTTTTTCTCCTATTCATCACAGATTTAACAGAAGTGTTACACTACAGATAAGAAATGGGAATGACTTCACAGGAAGAGAGAGCTCTAGAACCTTTTTTGCCTTCAGTCCATAAGTCAGACTATCGTCTTCCCTTTCAGGTACTATATAAATTTGATCTTTTCAACAAAGTCTTTAATTGCTGGGCTCCGAAGGACTCCAAAGCGCTGCTCTATCATAGAATGGTTTGGGTTGGAAGGGACCTCTCAGATCATCCACTTCCAAAACCCTTGCCATAGGAAGGGACACCTACTAAAGCAAATTGCTCAAGACCTCATCCATCCTGGACTTGAACAACTCCAGGGAGGGGGCATCCACAACCTCCTTGGGAAACCTCTTCCAGTGTCTCAGCACCCTCACTTTAAACAATTTCTTCCTAAGATCCATTCTAAATCTCTCCTCTACCTGCTTAAAATCATTCTCCTTCATCCTATCACTACAAGCCATTAAAAAAAGTCATCGCCCAGCTTTCTTGTAGGCCTCTTTCAGGTACTGGAAGGCTGCTCTAAGGTCTCCCTGATGCCTTATCTTCTCCAGGCTGAGCAGCCAAACTCTGTCAGCCTGGTAGGATTATCTGGTAGCATCAAGCGCTTTTTGCTTACAGCCATCCCTAGCAGGAGGAGTGATGTGTCCCACAGCATTTGTATGTCAGTTCATAGCATTGTCCCTGCTGCTGCTTTTATTTTCCCCAATTTGTATGGGCTTCCACTGCAGCTTCAGAGTGGAAGACAAAAGCTGTGTCTTCTGGTGCCATCAGCAGTCACCTTCTACACAGTATCTAGAAGGAAAGAGTTTAAAGGTTATGCCAACATTCCCAGGCATTTGCACTCAGAGGAGTACCTTAAAAATAGGACTCTGGGCTACCCAGAACTGCAGAACCTTCACAGTGGCCACAGCACTCTCTTGCCTCCTCTAAAGGGAGCCACGAAGTGCAGGGAAAATGTCTTGCACCTAGGCCTTATCCTTATCAGGATGGAAGAGATCATGGTAGAATACATGTCCTGACTCCTCCAAGAAAGACATTGAGGCACTGGAGCACATCCAGAGGACAGCAACAAAGCTGGTGAGGGGTACTGGAAAACAAGTCTGGTGAGGAGCAGCTGAGGGAACTGTGCTTGTTTAGACTGGAGAAGATGAGACTGAGGGAAGACCTCATTGTTCTCTACAACTCTCTAAAAGGGGGCTAGAGCAAGGTGGGGGTCAGTCTCTTCTCATCAATAACAAGTGATAGGATGAGAGCAAACAGCCTCAAGTAGCACCAGGGCTGGGGGGGTTAGGTTGGACAGTAGAAAAATGTTCTTTGCCAAAATGGTTGTCAAGCTTTGGAACAGGATGCCCAGGGCAGTGGTGAAGTCACCATCCCTGGAACGATTCAAATGACATGCAGATGTGGTGCTGAGTGGCAGCGTTTAACTATTCTATGGTGTAGACATTGTCCACATGCTACAATGGTAGCTTCTACATCAGTTCAACAGCCTTCTACTAGCAGAGGTTTCATGTGAAGAGACACTAGTTGAGTTACACCACCTCCAGAAGAAACAGAGCACCATTAAGGGTTTGGTACTCCTGTCTGCATTTTCCCAGGGCATGCTTGATAAAGTAGCTGCCTCCACATTTGATTTCCATGAACAATATTTCACCTTGAAGTAGAAACATGCCAACCTGTGGAATCACTAAATCAGAGGACAGAACACAAAACTGGCAGTTATCACTAGACACTGTGAAGGACCATGCCCTACACTCCATGCCCTGTGTTGTGGGTTTACAAAGAATTAAAGACTTGGCCTAATATAGAAAGGAAGGAGTGAGAGAAGTTGCACTTCACTGAAAAGTACTTTAGGAGTAAATGACAGAAGGAGTCTTTTGGTTATAAAATTTCCTTTTGGCTTCATTCCCTACCAAACAAACCCCATGCTGGAATAAATCTATTTAATTTTTTTAACTTTCTTGTGGTGAAAGCTTATTGAAACTTGCAGTGGCAACCCTGGTGATATGAGACCA
This sequence comes from Picus viridis, assembly GCA_033816785.1. Taxonomy (NCBI): domain Eukaryota; kingdom Metazoa; phylum Chordata; class Aves; order Piciformes; family Picidae; genus Picus; species Picus viridis. The sequence continues at coordinate 10,305,802 of CM066586.1, forward strand.
GGATGCCAGCTCACTTCTGCACTGCATCATGAGAAGAGAAATATCAAAGAAGTTTCTCCCTAGGAGCTCAACTCTTTAAGTCATTAAACATGGAGAAAGAGGGAAGAGAATTAGGACCTCTCACAGACAGTGTGAGACTGGGGGTAGAACTTAAGTTTTCTTCTGCTGAGGCTGCAAAATTTCTCTGAGGATTTGCACAGAAGAATGCATTTGAGTAGTCTTTTAAACTGAAAAGGAAATCTTAATTAAGGGAAAACAATCTTTTGTGAATTCAGTCTGCTAGCTGAGCAGTTGGGAAGAAATAATTACATGAATAAATGTAAAATGAAAGAATATGCATGGAAAACCTCTGTGCAGAAACTAGATGCCCAGACCTATCACTCCACTATCACACAGAATTGTCAGGGTTGGAAGGGACCTCAAGGATCATCTAGTTCCAACCCCCCTACCATGGGCAGAGATGCTTTCCACTAGACCAGGTTGCTCAGAGCCACATCCAGCCTGGCCTTAAAAACATCCAGGGATGGGGAACTGTATTTACTACTATCCTGCTTGGGAAGAGATGAATGTAGAAGGGAAGTACTGCTGCCTTTACTGCTACCAAAGCTGACAGAACATGCAACAGATTGTCACCAACCAATCTGTTTGAACGGGAAGGTTATTCCATCTAGACATATTTTGTGTGGTACTTGATGACATGTAAGTTGTGTACAACGCTGTCAATTTACAAGCTACCACAATATCTGCAGAGAAGGCATCTTCGTGCCAGCAGAAGGCTGTTTATGCATATGGTGACAACAAGAAAAAACTGAACTCCTGCATACAGAGTAAATATTTTGTATCAGAAGCATTTCTGAATAGACTAAATAGGAACTGAAATGCTGGTACAGTATTAGCAGTCAGAGTAAGACACTGCTGTGCAGAGTTTGTGAAACAACTGGTACCATTTTTCTTCCTCAGTACTGAAGCCCCACCTTGACACACAGCACATCATTCAAACACTACAGCAACCAAGGAATTGGCTGCATTTTGCGTGTTCAAGAGCATGTAATAAAGACAAGAAAGCTCTCCTGAAGCCACAAGGGAAGAGACGTAACTGCATGCTCACTCTCCTCTTGCATTTATGAAGGCTATGAACCACTAGTGGAACACTCTCTTAGGCTTTCTACAGAACAACCACAGAGTCACTGAAGTTGGAAAAGTCTTCCAAGATCATCAAGTCCAACCTTTTCCCCAATATCTCCACAACCACTAGACCATGTTCTGAGGTGCCACATCTATTCGTTCTTTGAACAGCTCCAGGGATGGAAACTCCACCCCCTCCCTGGGCAGCCTGTTCCGATGCCTGATCACTCTTTCAACAAAGAAATTCTGCCTAATATCCAACCTAAACCTCCCCTGGCACAACTTGAGGGCATTTCTTCCTGTCCTGTTGTTAGTTACTTGGAAGAAGAGTCCAATACCATCCTCACTACAACCTCCTTTCACGTAGCTCTGCAGAGCAATAATAATCTCCTCTCAGCTTCCCCTTCTTCAGGCTAAACAACCCCAGCTCCCTCAGCCTCTTCTCATAAGACCTGCTCTCCAAACCCCTCACCAGCTTTGTTGCCCTGAGGCTCTAGGTAAGATTTTTTTGTTAGAAAGATCCAAAACAAGAACAAGTCTTCAGGAAAGAAAAGAGAAGCAAGCAGAAGAAACCACTGACATTACAACATCTCTCCATAGCCTAGAAGCCTGCAGGTACAAACTCCCTGTTTTCTCTGCAGACATCAGAATACACCAGCACAGTGACAAATGCAGGCATGTTGGATCTGTTTGGAGAAGGATGAGAAGCAGAATCCCTAGCTAATGCACCGAAAGCCTGCTGACAGCCTCTGCCACTCTCACACAATGCCAATGCTAAGGAGCTACCTGGGATCAGAGCTGCTATTTGGAAACACAATTCATTCCAAAAGTGCAGTTTTGCTTGTTTGAGAAGTCTTTACCCTAGCATGAGAATCCAGTGCTTAGATCCTTTCTCTAAATTATTAGCAATTGCTGCAATGAAATTAAAACCAAACAAACAAAACCACAAAACTACAAACAAACAAACAAACATAAAAGAGGTTTGGATTTTTTTTCCTGAACAACTAAAATCAGATCAAATTTCATGGCATTAATTCACTCTCCCCTCCCCATCCTACGGCTTGCTTGCTTTCTTTCTTTCGGGGGAAAATCCAGCTCTCACCATAAAACAGTTATTAAAACAACAACAAAATATCCAACACAAAACAAAACCAAAAACCCCCAACAAACACACACCAAAAAAAACCCCAAAGCCCTCCAAACAAACAAAACCAACCAGAACAAAAACCCCAAACCGAAACAACAACCCTGAAAAATATGTCCCCAAGGGCTGACTTCAGAGACAGTCTGATACTTCCAATGTTGTGACAGCTGCTGTCTTGTGAAGCTAGTGATAACTGTCATACAGCAAGTTGCCTCTCCTCCAAGCTTTAGAATAGATCACAGAATATCTTTGGTGGGAAGATACCTTCAAGGCCATGCAGTCCAACCTTCGACCCAGCACTGAAGGGTCAATGCTAAACCAAGTCCATATGCTGCTTAAACAGCGCCAGAGATGGTCATAGAATCACCAGGGTTGGAAGAGACCTCGAGGATCATCAAGTCCAACCTGTCACCCAAGACCTCATGGGGTCTGTGGTGACAGGTTGGACTCAATGATCTTTGAGGTCTCTTCCAACCTTTGTGATACTGTGAAATACACAACCTAATAAGTTGCTGCAAAAGCCAGAACCTAACAGAGGCTCTGCATCTAAAGCCAAAATGGGTTTAGATGGCAAGCACTCCAGTTGAGAAGGGCTTTGCTACAATCATATCCTGGCTGAAGAACTCTGCCTTCTGCAATCCAGATGATTTATAAATGATAGATTGTTATACAGACAGTATCTTCCAAGCTGTAATTTACTGCTGATTGCCTGACTTCTCCTTTAAGAGGTTAACTTCTCATTTTAGAGCTGATCTGGAATCTAAGATGGGGCCACTGAACCAAGGATGCCAAATTTAGTTTCATGGCAAAAGAGCTCTTAATCAAAAGGTATTGCAAGTCTGTCTCTAAGGGCCAGCAGAGGAAGTTGTGTATAATTAAGATGATGTCCCTCTTCACTGCAAGAGGGTTGGACTAGATGACCTCAAAGGACCCTTTAAAGGAACCCTTCCAACCCAAGCTAATTGATGATTCCCAGTATCTCCAACCTGACACATGACACTTCAATAGCATAAATCAAATTGCCTTTTGCAACTGAAGTAGAGACTGAACACATGCTGCCTGCAATCTCCTTCTGAGCTTAATAGTATAACAGCCTGGGCAACCAGCTTGTTCTTTCCAGGAACTTTCAAATAGAAGTCATTGAGTGGGTAGGTTATGGCATCTCCATGTCTGTCCCTTGGGCTGCTCCAAGAAGAGAGCCCAATTCCCAGCAGCTAAGATCTGCTGTCAGTAGGATAAGCCCCACCCCAGCCAACAGGTGAGCAGAACTAGCTGTCCTAACATCAGATTGTCTTATGAAGGCAAATGTTGCCAATTCAATTAACTCTTTTTCTGACCTTTCAATGAGCTGATTAAGAGAAGCCACAGAATATGTGAAAACAAAAGTAGAGTTGCAGCTTCCATCCTCTAGAAGTTTTTCCTCACAGCTGAGCTCAGCTGAAGAATAAACAAACTTCACTGCCAACAGCTAGGTTGTAAATATTGAGTCAAATCAATATTTGCTGTGTACATCAGTGCTGGGGTACATCAGTGCAGCTCCAGTGACTTTAATGGTGCAAGATTTATTTGCACCAGATGATGATCAAACCCATCATGTTTGTTCAGCCAAGTTTAGGCCTCTTAAAAGGTCAGATGATGAAGAGCTTCTCCAAGGTCTCCAGCAGAAGGAGTGAAATGGAGAATTCCAGCATCTCTAAATTTACACAACATGCTTCAGAGAAAGAACTTAACTTTGTTCTATGAAGCTAGAACTGCACCATACTGTTCCAAATTCAACAGAACTGAATTATATGGAAGACAACTGTCCTGCAGCCAGCAGCAAGCACTAGCCTGTAAGGAACCTTTCTCTCCAAACAGGAAGATAACAGTGTACTCAAGGAAAAAGCATTTGTAGAAAAAGAAAGTTACTTCCTCCATGACCTGCAGAAGAACAGATGCATTGTGGTACCATCCTAATTGCAGCAGAGCAGTTATTGCATCCACTCTGTGATAGGTATTTCAGAAATTATGAAGATCTGAGCCACAAGCTCCACCAGGGTTTCCAAGTTGCATTTCCAGAATACAATACATCAGGTTGAAAGAGACCTTCAAGATCATCGCATCCAACCTATCAACCAATCCAACCCACCTAAAGAACTAGACCATGGCACCAAGCACCCCAAGAAAACAACCAACCAACAAACAAAATCTACTGCCCATCAGTACTTCAGCAGTCCTTAAAGAGCAAAGAAGAGATGATTAGAACCAGAGAGGTGAAACAGAGTTTGAAATCTGTAAAGTTATGTTAGATTTTAGGTTTATGAGCGGTGCAAGGACCTCAGTGCTTGCTACTCAGATGTGTGCTCCTGGCCCCAACACCAAAAGAGCAGCCTAAGAAAAGATCTTATTAATGTTTACAAGACACTGAAGAGTGGGTGTCAAGAAAAAGGGGCCAGGCTCTTTTCAGTGGTTCCATGTGATAGGACAAAGAACAATGGGTACAGACTGGAACCTGGGAAGTTCCATCTCAATACAAAGAGAAACTTTTACTCTGAGGGTGACCGAGCCCTGCAGCAGGCTGCCCAGAGAGGTTGGGGAGTCTCTTTCTCTAGAGATTTTCAAGACCCCTCTGGATGTGTTCCTGTGTGACCTGCCCTAGGTAGATCCTGCTTCAGCAGGCGGGTAGGATTCAGTTTCTCAAGGTGCCTTCCAACCCTTACCATTCTGTGATTCTGTATAACACAGGCACATATACACAGTTCAAGGCCACTTTTCCCCTGGTATTTGTCTTCACCATATGTTCCTCTTGTAAAGAGTTTTACCATCTGTACTTTTTCTACAAAATTATGAAAACCAGGAACAGAAACTTTCATGTGAAGTAATCTTACTACCCATCCTTGCCTTAACATGAATTTAATCAATATTTGGGCCAGCTCCAGCAGCCGCAGCACTTGTGGAAGGTGGCTCAACTGTTTTAATTGTGTTTCTGTCTTCTGAGCCACCTGGATTTCCAGCCATTAAGACATGGCTTGCAAATATGCTCACTTCTGTAAGACAGCAAAAGGACTCCTTAGCAAACACACCCTCTCAAAGTATACATTGCTCAACAAAGGAGAACAACAAGTATGAAGGCTTCACTAGGACACATCAAAGCCTGTCCAGCCCAGCAGCCTGACACTACCATGTCCAGTAGCAGTGGGCCAGGGAAGGATGTAGAAAAAAAGACAACCACAGGGACTGCTTGAAAGAGTCCAGCACAGAGCCACAAAAATGATTAAGGGATGTAGTGGTTTGAGCCTTAACTAGGAGTTAAGAGCTCAGATGGGGGCAAGGCTGAGAATCTCTCCCCTGCTTCCCCCTCCTCCCTCCCAACAGAGGGGAAAAAAAAAGGGAAGGAGCAAATCCACCAAGCAATAATTTCGAGTCAGCCTGGAAGTAAAGAGGTAAAGAGTTTTCTTTAAACAATATATATATATGACAACAGGTAAGGTTCACAAGGGCAAGGAACAAGGATGGATGGGAGGGAAAGAAAAAAAGAATACAAAGCCAGGCTTTTCTCTGAAGAGGCGCAGAGGCAGCAGGGAGAAGGATCAGGGCTGACCGTGTGGCAGAGGAGCAGGAAGGTAGCCGCAGTAGCTCTCGTCCAGGAGAGGCAGGAGCCAAAAAAGAGCCTAATGGCTGCAATGTCCTACCTTTTATACCCTAGCTGGGCAGGGAGGGGGAGTGGGACAGACTCAGCTTCCCACGGGGAGAAGGGAGGGCAAAGCATTTGCAAGCCCTCCACCCTGTTTTCTTCCAGGATGGGCGTTAACCCACCACAAGGGAGTGGAACATCATCTTTATGAGGAAAGACTGAGGGAGCTGAGGGCTCTTTAGCATGGGGAAGAGGAGACTGAGAGGTGACCTCATCCATGTTTTAAATATGGAAAGGGTGAGTGCCCAGAGGATGGAGCCAGGCTCTGCTCAGTGATGCCCAATGACAGCACAAGAGGCAATGGATGGAAGTTGAGGCATAGAAGTTCCATGGAAACATGAGGGGGAAAAAAATTCACTGTGGGGGTGACAGAACACTGGAACAGGTTGCCCAGGGAGGTTGTGGAGTCTCCCTCTCTGGAGATATTCAAGACCATCTGGATGCATTCCTGTGTGATCTGCTGTAGGTGATCCTGCTCTGGCAGCGGGGCTGGATGATGTCTTGAGGTCCCTTCCAGTCCCTAACATTCTGTGATCATCTGTAAGTGCTTCCCTACAGCACTCACCCAGCCTCCAGCAGGAAGAGGGGTCGGTGGGGATTTCCTGAACCAGAGTCTGCTTCTCTTCAATATTTGAAGGAATTTCTTCCAGCTACTTTTTTTTTTTGTTATTTTTTACACTTGGAAATGTTTAACACCCACAACATCTTGAGGTCTTCTGGAGTCTCACTACCAACTTTGTGAAGAAATACCTCCCCTCTGCTTTGATCCAGCACCCCTGAGTTTCCTTTGCTTCCTGCTAGATTCTGACCAGAATTCACCTCCCAGTTTCCAGGATCTCTTCAGGCATTACTTTTTTTTTTTCAGGTGACAAAGTCCCATTTGTTCCTTTTATGGAATTTACTCAGTACATTTGATCATTCATGTTGCTCTTTTATGAGCCTTTTCCAATTCTATTATAACTTTTATGAAGATGGAGCCAGAGCTACATGCAATATTTGAGATGCAAAAGCACCATCATGCAGTGTCATAACGATGTTTCCTGGTTTATTTTCATTCCTCTTTCTAAACCCTAGGAGGGTAAGTTGTTTTCTTGAAGACTATGAAGAATTCAGCTGATCTTCCTTATTGTCAAACCTTGCTCTTGCATTCTAATGCTCATCTCAGAACAGGACTCCAGGAGTATTCCCACCTCCCACACCTCATGTTGCATTTATCTGTATTTCACCTTTCATTTTTATCACTTTTTCTTGCAGCTCTTCACAGACATCCCTCACCTTAGCTCTGCTGAAAGCTTCATAGCAGTACCACCAGTGAAACCTGATGCCTTCCTGCTTCTTTCTGAATCATTTGGTGACACAACAACAGCATGTGTCCCACCACAGGCCACTGAAGGACCCTTCTGTCAGAACACTTACCATTCATTTCTACACTGCTCTCCTTAGGGAATCCTTCATAAAGAAAATCCTGGAACAGGAACTGTCCTCCAACTCCTCCACAATAGAACAGAAATCACTGTGGCATGGTCCAGCCTGTTGTTATCATGCCTCTCTTTTTATATCCTCACATCCAGCCTGAATCTCCCTACCTCCAGCTTCATTCCATTCCCCCTAGTCCTATCACTACCTGATAGCCTGAGAAGTCCCTCCCCAGCCTTCTTGTAGGCCCCCTTCAGATACTGGAAGGCCACAATGAGGTCACCTCAGAGCCTTCTCTTCTCCAGACTGAATAGCCCCAGCTCCTTCAGTCTGTCCTCACGATCTTTGAGGTCTCTTCCAACCTTGGTGATACTGTGATACTGTGCAGTAATAAGACAAGGAACAGTGAATGCAAACTAGAACACAGAAGGTTTCACCCCAACATGAGGAGAAACTTCTTTACAGTGAGGGTGATGGAGCACTGGAGCAGGCTGCCCAGAGAGGTTGTGGAGCCTCCTTCTCTGGAGACTTTCAAAACCAGCCTGGATGCATTCCTGTGCAGACTGCCTTCACATGATCCTGCTTTTGGCAGAGGGGTTTGACTCAGTCTCTGGAGGTCCCTTCCAACCTCTAATGTTCTATGACACCTCAATCATCTACTTACTCCCTGGTTCCTCTAGCAGATTTCCTCTTCCCCTCATTTTTGAGAAAAGTGTTCAGTTTTTGTCCCAAGTTTTTACTTCCTCCCCTTGTTTTTAATTCCTTAGATATCTACAGCAAATGACTAACCCTTCTCTTAAACACAACCTGCATTTATACTGCAATATATCAAAGGAATAACATGTTCAAGCATCACTAGGAGCAGGACTAGCCCTTTAATATATGAAGGCATTAAGGACAAGACCAAGAAAGCTATAAAAAATCCCCCCAAAAGCAACAAAACAAACACAAGGAAGAAAAAAATACAACTTTTTTTTTTTTTTTTTCCAATATCATGGGATAAGAATCTTATTTATGAGAGAAAACATTTTACATCATAAAAGGAGCAGAATGTAATCAGCCTGCTGAGAAAATGATAGACAAATATATTAATGGAGGCTATTATGGCTCAAAATTGAAAGAGCCAGGGCCAAAATGACAAAAGAAATTACTAGCAAAGCTTTGCTATTCTGTCACTAGAGGCAGAGACAGAGAATCTTGCAAGGATACATAAATCATGCAGAAGTAGTAGTATTTAACAGACCTGAAGAAATATTTGATGTCTAAAATGACTATGTGAGGACAGATAGACACTTCAATGTAGTACACAATTAAACGTATTGTAGCATAAAAGCCACCTTCAATATGACAACTCACATTCAACAAGCAACAGTATCTTTGTTTCCACTTGGGAATCAAGAGCAGCCATGAATGCAATTAAGTCTGCACTTGAAAGCTGAACACAAAGAAGGTCATATTAGCAAACTATCCCAGAAAGAAAGGCACTTTTCTACACCTCAAAAAAAAAATGGCACTATATACACTGCTAACACTGACCTCTCAATACTTGCAAAGAAGAAACTGGCATGTGATATGATGTCCAAATCAATCCAACACACCACCCTATCTCCACCCCACACATGGGTTTTGACAGCTATGCCCCAAGCAGGCGGAGCCCAGCAGAAAGGATCAGTCGTGTGCCCACACATGGCCCCTCAGTTTAGGAAGGATGTTGACTTGCTGGAACGTGTCCAGAGAAGGGCAACAAAGTTGGTGAGGGGTTTGGAACACAAGCCCTATGAGGAAAGGCTGAGGGAGCTGGGGTTGCTTAGCCTGGAGAAGAGGAGACTCAGGGGTGACCTTATTGCTCTCTACAACTACCTGAAGGGAGGTTGTGGACAGGCAGAGGTTGGTCTCTTCTCCCAGGCAGCCAGTACCAGAACAAGAGGACACAGTCTCAGTCTGTACCAGGGCAGGTTTAGGCTGGATGTTAGGAAGAAGTTCTATGCAGAGAGAGTGATTGCCCATTGGAATGGGCTGCCCGTGGAGGTGGTGGAGTCACCATCATTGGAGGTGTTCAGGAGGAGACTTGATGGGGTGCTTGGTGCCATGGTTTAGTTGTTTCGGTGGGTTGGATTGGTTGATGGATTGGACGCGATGATCTTGAAGGCCTCTTTCAACCAGGTGTATTGTATTTTTGTATTGTACCAGTCCCTGTACTTCAGATGAACAACAAATGCTTAAGCCAAGCAGAAGGAACACCACATCTCTTCCTCAGTGTGTTTCCAAAGCAAACATAAAGACCCAGCCTTCCTCCATTTCTAGGGCATATCAGCATCTCTCCAGCTCCTGCACACAACTGGAGCATAAATCCTGGCAGGTAACACAGACTCTGGATTGGGTAGGTGTAGAAGCACAGCCACAGCTAAAACACTCACCTGCAACAGTTGTTTCCTGTGGCCCTGGGCAGCATCTCAAAAGGTAATCAATCTAGCTTTTAAGAAAATCAAACCAGGCTCCACATTATGGAACACAAGGTGCTATCTCCTATGTGTTCAGAAACAGAGTTGAACAGCTGATCTTACCGAGAGATCCTGACAACAGTAAATAATTCTGACGTCTGACAGGCCTGCAAAGATTTACAGGCACATCCTTCCAGCATTTCAGTTTATAACAACTTTTCTTAATAAGAAACTTTATAAACTGTCCACACACACAAAATTATCTTCTCCCACCTTGGTGAGGAGTTAGCATAGAACTACATATTCATAGAGCAAAACACAGCAAGATTCAGTGATTACAGGAATCACACAGAATCACAGAATCACCAAGGTTGGAAGCGACCTCAAAGATCATCAAGTCCAACCTATCACCCAAGACCTCACGGCTACTAAACCATGGCACCAAGTGCCACATCCAATCCCTTCTTGAACACCTCCAGGGATGGTGACTCCACCACCTCCCTGGGCAGCCCATTCCAATGGCTGATGACTCTCTCAGTGAAGAGCTTTCCCCTCACCTCGAGCCTAAACTTCCCCTGGTGCAGCTTGAGACTGTGTCCTCTTGTTCTGGAGAAAGATGAGAGGAAAGTCCACTAAAATAACTCCTCCTACCACTGTTTCTTCTTTGGAGCATTGTGCAGTTGGCATTAACGTTTCTGGAGCTGTGTTGTGCTCTTCTAGGAAACACAAGACACACACGTAATATTATTTACTTTTATTTATTATGCTTAAACAGCAACTTCCTTCTTTATTTCTCTTTCTTTCTGCTATAACTCTCCTAAAGATCTGCAAAAGGTGATAACAGAGAGCATTCTTAAATACTCCTAAGCAATTACAGCAGGAAAAGTGGCTGGTTTTATTGTTATTAAGCAAGCAGGAGCACATTTAATTACAGAGATAGTTATCTTGGATTTCTCTGTAAAAGAGGTAATTCTGTCCAGAATGCTATAGTGTAATGACACAATAATTCTGCTTTATCATCTCGTTCAGAGCACAGGCATTAGTAATTTCAGTGAACTAATTGCACTGGAATCTAAGGTGGATTTATGATGTGACGTGACATGATAGTTGATTGCATTTTAGTACACACCAATATAAAAGACACTAAAAAAAAAAAAAAACCCAACTGCCTGAAAAGGCCAAAAAAAGAAGGAAACTCTGCACCCACAAAGTACCTCTACAAAAAGCAAGGACAAAGGAGTTCAGGCAATGCGTGAAATCCCAGTGGCCTCAGAGACGTGACACCTGTTAACAATCAAGGACATATGGCAAACATGTCACTCCACAAGATAAAGCAAACGACAACCTAACAGATCTTCTCATTTTTGTTCTAGTCTCATAATTACTTCTGTGCTTCACTATTTCTGGTTTCACTCTCCTGTGGAACATCTCTTCTTGGATGAGGGTAGCTACTGCAATTGTGTACAATTAGCAAAAGAATCACAGAATTGTTTTAGTTGGAAGAGACCTCTAAGATCATTGAGTCCAACCATTAACCTAACACCACCATGGCCATTAAACCACATCCCAAAGTGCTATGGCCACGCATTTCTTGAACACCTCCAGGGCTGGTGACTCCACCACCTCCCTGGGCAGCCTGTTCCAATGCCTGACCACTCTTGCAGGAAAGAATAAAAACATGTAGTCTTCTCTCCTGCTCATACCCTCCCCTCCTGTCTGTGCTTTATCTTATACTGCATAAAACCATACAGAAAAATTTTCTGTGACAATCAAATGTGTCATCCTTAAGAGATTTAGGAATTCCAGGCATACCACTGATTTTCAAATAAAACACAATCAGCAAAGAAACACAGAAGTGCATTGGTGGATGGAAAAGACCTAAGGTCTTCTAGCCCAGCCTTCAACCTAACACCAGCATGTCCCAGAGTGTCATGTTTGCTTGTTTGTTCAACACCTCCAGGGATGGTGACTTCACCACCTCCCTGGACAGCCTGTTCCAATGCCTGACCACTCTCTCTTTTGAAGCAAAACCACCAACAACAGATCAATAGAATGATAAAGCTCTAACTTTTTAGAAGTCTCAAAAGAAACTGGGTTGAATTCTCAACTAATTCTTGCTGTGTTTTTGTAACCATAGAGAACTTATAAATGACTTGAAAAGACAAATCAAACCAAGACAAAACCCAAACAAACACTGAAACATTAAAGTACAACCCCTGCAAGATTACAGGTAGCCTCTTATCTTTTAAAAGCCTCAGGAGAGTATACAAACTTTGTTGTGAAGCCAGCATTTAGGCTGCCAGACTGGCAGTGGCAATAGTGCTTTTCTTCAGGAAAGTTAATTGTAGCTTCTTTGGAAAGATAACTCACGAAGCACTATTGACCATCTGTAACTTCATCAAAGTAAACAGGCTGCTGTGTGCACAGGTTCACCTCCCACTGCTTTTCAGGGGTAGAGCAATACAACAGCGAGGCACAAAAGTGTCAGAGCAGAAGAATGTGGTATACTCTGCACAAAAATAAACTGCCCTGCAAATGAGGTCTGACCACTGAAATGTCTAGTCATGCACAGATGCAACAGAACCTCTGACACAGAAGTATGATAGCTGGTTGTGATCACCCCACACAAAGTTAGTTAGTGGCAGAGGGAAACTGCTGCGTACGACCAGAGGGGGAAAGCCTGGAGAACTGGGGTGGAGCTGGATTTTGAACAGTCACAAAACCTGAGGGGGATTTATTTGGTTTATAGTCTGCAGGTTAAAAGAATGTCCTGTTTATGAAAGCACAACGTGCTACAGAAACTGCAGACAGCTCACCCAGGCAGTGTTTCTCAGGATGATCCCACTTCTACATTTCAACAAACAAGGCCAGATTCTCAGCATGACCACCAGAGAGGAGATGTGGATATGTAGCAAAACCTAGAAACTAGCCAGAGGGCCTCTGCCTGCCTCTCTCATCAACCTGTCCCAGGGAGGGCAAGTTGCTGTTTCTGTCAAAGAATCACAGAATGGTAGGGATTGGAAGGGACCTCTGGAGATCATCAAACCCAACCCCCAGTCAATGCACGTTCACCTAAAGGTTACACAAGAACTCATCCACGTGGGTTTTGAGTGTCTCCAGAGAGGGAGACTCAAGCACCTCTCTGGGAAACCTGCTCCAGGGCTCTGTCACCCTTAAAGAAGTTCCTCTTCAGATGGAACTTCTTATGTTCAAGTTAGTACTCACTGCCCCTTGTCCTGTCACTACGCACCACTGAAAACACACTGGTCCTGTCCTCCTTACACCTACCCTTGATGTATTTATAAGCATTGCTGAGACTGGCCCCCAAGTCTGCTCTTTTCCAGACTAGAAGGCCACAATTCTCTCAGTCTTTCCTCATCAGAGACATATTCCAGATGCTTCAGCATCTTTGTAGCCCTTTTCTGTACCCTCCCCAGCAGTTCCCTGTCCTTCCTGAACTGGGGAGCCCAGAACCTGATACAGCACTGCAGATAGAATAGAAGAGGTTGAAAAAGACCTTTGAGATCATTAAGTCTAACCTATCATCCAACAACATTAATCAACCAAACCATGGCACCAAGTGCCTCATCCAGTCTCTTCTTAAACACCTCCAATGATGGTGACTCCACCACCTCCCTGGGCAGCACATTCCAATGGCCAATCACTCTCTATGAAGAACTTCCTAACATCCAGTCTAAACCTCCCCTGGCACAGCTTGAGACTGTGTCCTTCTCTGGACACATTCAAGTGTCTCAGTGTCCTTAAACTGAGGGGCCCAGAACTGGACACAGGACTCAAGGTGTGGCCTAACCAGTGCTGAGCACAGGGGCACAATGACTTCCCTGCTCCTGCTGGCCACAACATTCTTGATACAGGCCAGGATGCCATTGGCCTTCTTGGCCACCTGGGCACACTGCTGGCCCGTGTTTAGGCATCTGTCAATCAGCACCCCCAGGTCCCTTTCTGCCTGGCTGCTCTCCAGCCACTCTGACTCCAGCCTGTAGCTATGCATGGGGTTGTTGTGGCCAAAGTGCAGTGCCCAGCACTTGGACTTGTTAAATGACATCCTGTCGGACTCTGCCCATCTGTCCAGCCAGTCAAGGTCCCTCTGCAGAGCCCTTCTGCCCTATAATCAATCAACATCCGCTCCCAACGTGGTGTCATCTGCAAATTTACTGATGACTGCCTCAATCCCCTCATCCAGATCATCAAGGAAGATATTGAACAGGCTGGGGCCCAGCACTGATCCCTGGGGGACACCACTAGTGACTGGCTGCCAGCTGGATGTGGCACCATTCACCACCATTCTCTGGGCTCGGCCCTTCAGCCAGTTCCTAACCCAGCACAGAGCGCTCCTGTCCAAGCCACAAGCTGACAGCTTGGCCAGGAGTAACTTGTTCTGCTCCCATTACAATCTTACAGATTTCTGGCTTCAGTTTTGCTGGGGCTTGTATTTTCTTAAAGCTATTTTGAAAAAAAAACAACTAACTTTGAAAACCCCCTCAAATCTTAGGTTGGAAAGGACATCTGGAGGTCATTTAGTTCAACCTCTCTCAGGATGGAGGCTCTCAGTATTTGTGGGGCCCTCAGTCAGGACCTGTAAGAGCATTTTGAGATAACTCTTTCCCACTCATTAAATACCTCACAACAGGCAGGAAAGTTCCTTTCCTGAAACTTCAAAGAGGGCTGAAGGTACAACAAAGACCCTCTGAATGGTTCTGCAAATTTCCCCCGTCACAAAAAAAATGACTGATGGCATCAATAAAAAACTTCAATCACATCTTATTGTTTCCATACACCACCAAGGAGGTTATGGATGTGATTCATTACACAAAGTAATGAGTGACTGGTTATGCACTTTCTAGAGGTGAGATTCTACCGATACACGACTGCTGAAAAATCAAACTCCATGTCCTAATCCTGTGCAGTTTAATCATGGGCCAGAAGAGTATATTCAAGCACAAAAGCAGGTACATACTTTTAATTATTACTAACATGATTCCAATCTCATGGTTGAATGATCTGTATGTGCAGTGCAAGACAATCATCATCCACAGTGCATAATTTAGACCATCATGAAAGATGACTCCCCAAAGAGCAGTTTTCACTGTACAAAATCCTCCTGCTGATGCAAACAAGAATCTCTCTTTTTTTCCCTTTTCTTTTCTTCCCAATTTGATTATTAACCTCAGAGGTTAATCTTTGATTTTGCTCTTATAACTAAACACTTTAGTGTCAACTCTCCAAGATCCACATGCTCAAGAAACAAGCAAGCTTCTGCACACTTGTGGCCTGCCTGGCAGCCTGGGAGTGGGAGTCATTATCTTTGGTCAGTGGAGCTGCATCAGTTTGGCAGAGCTGCATCAACTGGCAGAGCTGTGTAGCAGGTGCTGGCACACACGTGTAGCAGTCCTTTTGAGCCAGTTAATGTCTGAGGGGGTCTTAGATCAGTAGTAGCATAATTAATAAACCAATATCCATGCTATTCACCAGCACAAGCCTAGGAGCTACAAGTTTCACCTACCCATCTCCTTGCTATTTTTCAGCATCCCTTTTGAAATCCTGCAGTGCTATCCTATTCCCACATCTCTTCACAAACTCAGGGACCCTTCAGAACCCTCTCCTCGCACAGATGATGGCTTGACCACATGGATCCCATTACTACCACATGGTAGACATTCCACTCTGTGCTATGCCAACCAGACTTAAGCTCCTGTGCCCACATTCTAATGCAATCAGAAGCTGCACTGCATTACTGCAGCCTCCAACTAATATATTCTGCCTGTCAGAGGCAAAACCCTGTAACTTATCAGAGAGAGAAAAAAAGGCATATTATAATGATTGCTGCTGAAAGGTCCAACGTGTTAGAGGGAATAACAACAAAAAATATGCCAGTTCTGAACTTCTGTTTCAATTGGATTCCCATCACCCCGGAGGCAGGAGGCTCCCTGGCTCAGAACCATGGTAGGTGGATTTCTGCTATCAGCAACTACATGTAAAACAGCATCAAAGTTTCCTGTTTCCTCACGTCACTGACCTTCTCATAGCATTTCTTCTAATTACCTGAAAGTGGATGACTCTTCTGACTGTCAATCCTGACAGCTCAAGCTGAGAGCTGGAGAGACAAACAATTAAACTTTTGATGCTGGGTGCCCTCAAAAGGCAGGCAGGGCATTGATTGTGCTCCCGACAGATACTGTGCCATAGGTCACGGCCAAGACCCAGCCAGCTCATGGTGTGACAGCTATTAGAAGTCAAATGTGTCCCCACGGGCAGCACTCCTTCACAGCAGGAACATTTTGGAAGGTGAGAGGAGCAGGAGTGCATGTGAACAGAGAGATACACCTCTCAGATTTACAGCAGATGTTTGCTTGTTTCTGACCATCCTCACACTGTTGTTTCTCTCTGTGCACACCCTACGTAACCCCCTCATAAGTGGGTGATTTCTCACCCTTTGCAGGCAGTACTGCCTCCCCTTGTCTCTTTGGGTGAATTGCAACAGGCAGTGCCATGTTTTGTTCTGTGAAACAAGAGGACAGAGCTTACATGCCCTTGTAGAAAGGAGGAAAGCTGTAGGAATGCCAACCAGGCATGGCTGTCTCTAGGACATACCCTGTTGCTCTAGCTGAGTAGAAGTTGTGACATCAACCAGTTGTCATACGTCGTCAAATGACTTCAGCTGAGCTAGACTCTCCACTGATTTTATTATAATCTGTGTCAGTGCTAATGTCAGAGGGAGCAAAAAGAGCACAGTTCAGTTCTTGGCTGACAAGTCCTGTGTGCTGGAATAGTTGTCTGGGGACGGGGGGGAACCCAGTGTCTTTGTCATCTGAACAGAGCTGCTATGCATATCCCTGTGAGAAAAAAACAAACACCAACTCCCTCAATCATGTCAGCTGGCTTCCAGCAGAATCTGAAATGCCCTTAGGCATTCAATATCTAACCAGGGGAAGACAGAAAAGCCATTTCATAGACAGCTAAAGTGAGCCTGGAAGCACGTGCATACTGCAGGTACAGCTCACAATGTTACTTTTAGTGGTCAGAATTATTCACACAACTGATAACTGATACCATCAGCATACCTAAACTCTGCACTCATTTCACCAGCCACTGCTGTTCTCAAGTCTTCCTTCTCAAAAACCACATGCAAGCTTGAGAATGCTTTCAGGCTGCATTTTGAATGCAACTTGTCACCATTTCTAGAAAGTGTGAAAGCTCCCAAACCCTTGCAGGGTTTGAAGCCAACTGCAGTAGCATAGCTGAGACCAGGACGCAGACAGTCACCTGTCATTAACCACTGCAAAAGTGGCATCTTTCTAAAGCTCCCAAAAGAAGTGTGGAAACGAAACCTTTTTCTTCTCATTATTTTTCTCTTCTGTGTATTTTTTTTACCTTGTTTTTCTCTGCAGGAGCAGAAGAGTCAGAGCACTACTGAAAAAAAAAACCCACAAAACCCAAACAGCCACAAAATGAAAGGTTTCATGGTGTATTAACTTCTAGGCTGGAAACAAGAAACTAGAAGTGTTGCTAGAAAACTTTTTCTTCCTCTATATTCAACTTGGGTTCACAAAACTCATGAGCCCCAAATTTGACTGGAAACCAGCACATCACACTCAAATCAGAGAAATGACAACTGTGTGAAACTGGGACAGTAAGTTGGAGAAAAAAACGTTCCCACAAGCATGGAGGGCTTAGAAGAACGATTCAAACCACAGCTGACTCGCTTACAGGTGTGCACAATCTTTGCACAGCATCTCGGCACAACAAACATCACATACACAAAAATCCTTGTAGGTAGCTAGGATCCCTCCTAGTATAGGTCTGGTAAAGTAAAACATAACATTTCAGATCTCTCCTGTGAAGAAGGACTGAAAGAACTGGAAGCTGTTTAGTCTTGAGAAGAGAAGGTGGAGAGAGGAGCTGATCAATGTCTATAAATATCTGAGGGGTGGGTGTCAGGATGAAGGGGCCAGTCTCTTTTTGGTGGTATCCAGTGATAAGACAAGGAACAACAGGTACAAGCTAGAACACAGGAGGTTCCACCTCAACATGAGGAGAAAATCCCTTAGAGTGAGCATGATAGAAGCCTGGAGCAGGCTGCCCAGAGAGGTTGTTGAGTCTCCTTCTCTGGAGACTTTCAAGACTCACCTGGATATCTTCCAGTGTGACCTTCCCAAGGTGATCCTGCCTTGGCAAAGGCACTGTATTCGATGATCTCTGAAGGTCCCTTCCAACCTCCAACATTCCACGATTCTTGATTCACAAAAGAAAAGCTTCCAGCTCCCCAGTGCTATTCTTCACAGTTACTAAGCTTGCTCATTCTGCCAACAACCTGCTGCAGCAGGAAGAGTTGGCATTTGCAAACAGGCAGCACCTGAGTAAGATGGGGCCAGGTGAAACCTATTCCCAGAAGTGAGCCAGCCTGCCTGGCTGTCTCGGTCGGGAGAGGGAAAGAGACTGTTTGTTTGAGTATTCCCGTAGTGTGAAATGAGAGGCACAAACGAGGCCAAAATAGCAACAGCTAGACTATTGATTACATAAATGAAGTGGATGGATCAGAAGGGGAGAGAGAGAAGAGAGAGGAGAAAGAGAGAGGAGAAAGAGAGAGGAGAAAGAGAAGGAGAAAGAGAGAGGAGAAAGAGAGAGGAGAAAGAGAGAGGAGAAAGAGAGAGGAGAAAGAGAGAGGAGAAAGAGAGAGGAGAAAGAGAGAGGAGAAAGAGAGAGGAGAAAGAGAGAGGAGAAAGAGAGAGGAGAAAGAGAGGAGAAAGAGAGAGGAGAGAGAGGAGAAAGAGAGAGGAGAAAGAGAGAGGAGAAAGAGAGAGGAGAAAGAGAGAGGAGAAAGAGAGAGGAGAAAGAGAGAGGAGAAAGAGAGAGAGAAAGAGAGAGGAGAAAGAGAGAGGAGAAAGAGAGAGGAGAAAGAGAGAGGAGAAAGAGAGAGGAGAAAGAGAGAGGAGAAGAGGAAAGGAATTATTTTACCACACCCCTCACCCCCAAACACAGTTTGAGTCTGTGGAGGAAAGGTGCTGCAGGAGCTGTTGGGTCTGTAGAGGGTGCTGCAGTTTTGGCTGTAGAAGAGATGTTGTCCTCTGAGCAGCCTCTTCAGCTCCATGAGTTGCAGCAGGCAGAACTTAGGACACGGAGAGAGGGTTCCTCTTGGTCTGCTTCTTCCAGGCTCCATGGTGATGTCTCTGTCATTTTTGGTCTCCTGGTATTCTCTCCGTTTTTCTTCAGAGCAGCATTGCCCCGGGCTTTTCCTTCTCTCCTGTTTTCCTTCTCAGTGGCATTGTCTTTCTCCTGTGTTTTCCTTCTCAGTGGCATTGTCCTTCTCCTGTGTTTTTCTTCTTCTGTGTTTTCCTTCTCAGTGGCATTGTCCTTCTCCTGTGTTTTTCTTCTACTGCACCAGTAGTTGCTCAGGTCTTTTTATACAGTTTTTAGTCCTTGGGTATGTGTCCAGGTGTTGTTCCCCAGGAAATCTTCCTGTGTATTCCTTGTGTTTGGACAGGGGTCTGGAGGAGGGGAGGGGGAGAGGCCTCCACCTTCTCCTTCTCCATTTACCTGCCCACACACCCAATACTCATCAGGGGCCAGGTAGTGAATCCATTGTCTCACCATCCTCCCTTTCCGGGGTACCTGATGGGTGGAGATATCTTGTCTTATGCATATTCCCAAAGGTATGAATGGCAGTGGCCCCAGGTCCATTGTCTGGGCCGGCAGCAAAGTTGATTTTGTCTTTGTTGAGTCACATCAGCAGAGATAAGACTTAGCCTCTCACACTGTCCACCTGGCTGCTTTGGAAAGCAGGATTTCCTTGACTGTCTCAAGACTGAACAACATATTACCAAGAGTGAGAACACCCCATACAGTTATTTACACCTGCAATGAAATATATGTGAAGTTCAAAACCAAAATGCCTCCCTCAGTTTAGTAAGTTTGCTACTTGCTCAACCTAGATCCCTACCCAACCACACACATGGTTTAGAGAAGACTAAAGATCCTTAACTCCCAATTCAGCTATCACCAAATAGGCTCTCCCCTGGCTTCATTTAAAGGCACAATCACCTATCCCAGTTGAGTTTTCAGCTCCAGTTATGTAATTAATCAGGAGGACCACCATATTTATACCTGATGCTTCCTTGTCTTTCTCTTCTCTCACTGGAAGTGAAGTAGACAAGGAATTTTGAGTGCATAACAGCTAGCCGGCATGAGGTTAGCTGCTAAGAGGAGAAACACTTGGAAAAGCTCACAAAAAATAAATCCAGCAAGTGATAGGAAATCACAAGACACTATCTTGGCCTCACCAAGCCCATGGACTCTACCTGCTGGAGAATAAAAGAGCATTTTTGACTGACAGACTCACAGTAGTCTTACATTCTTCTCCAGGGATCAAAGCGAGCCCTTTCCATTCAGTGCTGTGCACTCTGAAATCACTACAAACCCTCCTGAAAAAGCTGTGGAACCAAAATCAGGAGGGAGAGGAGAAAACACAATTGCAATAAATGGAACAGACTTAGCTGTGAGGGTCAAAGAAAAGAAAATAATTGTATGCTTAAAGCCAGGAAAGAAAACTGCAGCTTGCCCAGCAAAGCCCCATGAACCCGATCTGCTACCCACCATCAACTGGCTGAGGAACCAGAAACCATCTTTGGGGACAGGATGGAAGAGGTGGCAGAACTAAGACAGCCCTAGAACCCTGCACTGCAGGGGCTGCCTCAGTCTGGCATGGGAGGAAGCAAGGCTAAAGTCCACATTCTGCCCATGGGCACTGACCTTTGCTGGAGGGACCCCTGCCTTATGCCAGGGCATGGAGTCAGCACCAGCTCTCAGTTGTTTCCAGGAGCACTGGCTCTGAATCCGTGATTTAAAGACAAAAGGAGAGAAGAGGATATTACTTAAATTGCTTGATTCTAAAGCCATGGTCTCTTGATGAGTAGCACCAGCAATACCTGAAGGGTAATAAAAGGCTTATCCTAATAAATTACATACCTAGGAGAATAATCCAGAATCCTAGCAGTGAGGATTATTCAGAGACCTAAATTCTGAGCTGGAATAGAGCTTTGAAAGACAATAGAAAGAAAATCTCTAAATGCAGCAGCAATGTGTTCTTTTCAGAATACTGATGCAGAAAGGTTATTTGATTCACTGGGATTCTCCTTTCACATTTTACCACCTTCTTTCTTAAACACTGCTGTGTATTCAGATATTTTATTTAACACTTCAAACCTCCCTATTTTTCATCATTTTCTCCAACTGGTGGAGATGGAGCTTGACTACAGCAATCCCACCCACAGCACAGTTTTATTTATTTACTGATAATCCTATCTGTGCTTATAGTTTATGCTCCCATACATTAAAGCACAAACGCTTAAGGCAGTGGGATGCACTCTATTGTCTTTCATAACACTGATATTTTCAAAGAAAAAAAAATATGTAAATCAACTCTTATTTACCATAAGCATTACAGAAACTGACAGGAGGTGAAATGAAGCTGAAAATCAGGGGTTGTAAAGTTTCCTAAGGCCCCAAGATACGGTTTACAGAAAAGCCTTGCCAGCAGACATTTCCATGCCACCTTCCAACTCTTATCTCTGATATTTCCATACAGAAACAAGGTCTTAAGATCAGCATCTATGAGCAGGGTTAGGCACGCTGTGTAGGCTACACAGAAAGAGACTGTGAGTGCCTGCCTCCTTTCCTGCCATTTGCCTCTTACAAAACTTAGCAGGAATTAGGCAGTTTAATAGGATCTGGGAGTAGCACCGTCATTGTTTTCCTCAACGCAAAGGAGTGCAGCCATCCCTCCAGAGAATTCTCATCACAGTTCTTCTAAACAGTCACTTTACCCTTACCAAGCAAGCTCAGCTCTCCCTTCTTGCCAGATAAGAGTGAAAAGAGTGAATTCATTTAACTCTGCCAGACGGTTTTACAGCCCATATGAGAATGGAGTGGAGTGTTGACAGGACCATCACTCCCCAGTGGCCCCTGGGGCTCCTTTCAGCAGGATTTTGGAGGGAAAGGAGGCACATACTGGGGCTGGGTAAGGCAATGAGAGGAGGTGGGGACAGGTTCCCCATTTTCACCTCACACTCTGCATCCTCATGAATCAAGGAGAAGAAGGTGAATTAAAAACAACAAAAAAAATCAACAAACAAGATATGTTTCCTTTACATTTTAAAAATAGCAATATATCACATGTTTTGTCCAGTAAAATGTGCCTCCTAAAGAGTAATTTGAGGAACAAGGGGGAGCTAAACCAGGAAGATGCATGCACAGCCTACTCTGTCCTTGGGAAATAATTTCCCAAATTGCCAATGTGTCAGGGAAGCAAGGTGAGTAAATAATCATCCAAATATATTCAAAACATTTCAGAAACTGTTTTCTTCACTTAATGTGTTGCTTCCTCCTATCTGAATGTCACTGCACATCAGCAAAGGCCTCCTCGTAACCTTAGCAACCTTCACATCACACCTCGGGCTGGCAGCCACGGCGAGCCCAAAATCAGTTCCTTTAAAGTCAAGTGTAATGACTGCTAAGACATTTCCCAACGCTGCCATACTTAAGGCTGTTGTGCTGTGGGAACTGGGCTGTAGAGAGAGTCTCCTATTTCTGAGCTTACCAAGCCTGAAAAGTTCATTCCCCTCACCCCTTCCCTCAAAGCTGGAAGTGCTTCTGAGTCCACACCGTCCTTTGTAATAGCAGAGCAGAGGCAGCCTGTGTTCTTGGGGGCAATAAACCATGGGCTAATCTTCACAACTGACACTAATTTGAGCAACAATGCTCTTGCAGATTTTTTTTTTCCTTTGGTCTAATTAATTAACAGAAGTGACAAACCAATTCAGTAACAAGAAATAAAGAACAAAAGATCTCAGATAATTAAACATTAACTCAACGAGAATCTGCTATTCCTTCCGCAGCGTAAATTGGTTTATAAATTTCAGTGCCCCAGCATTATAGCTTTTCATCAGTCCTTGAGTGCAAGAACTTGCAGGGCAAACCCATTAGAAGATATATCAAGACACAAAAAAGCCTCACATGACAAATTCATTAGCCACACTTCTTCCACAGAGGCATTGTTATACTAGAGCTCTGCAAGTAATTAGTAAGCAAATTGTGCCTTGGGAGGGTTGGGTGTTTTTGTTAACAAATTGTAAGGTGACTGCAAAGTTCTCCAATCCCACAATATCTGAAGTTCATTAATTTTTTTCTGCCTGAGTTCAGCACAGTTAATTTGCAAACACCTAGGTTTGGATATGTACAAGTCACACTATTGGTTAGTAGCTTCAGCACAGTATTTCCCTTTTCCTAGAAGAAATGACTGGTTCCTACCTGGGACAACCAAAAGGCACAACTTTATGCAGTTGTTTGAAAAGCCATTAGCTCTGTATATGATCATCTCGCAAGGCACCAGCAAGCTGCAGCATTGCCCTTGTCAGAATCATGGAATCATAGAATGGTAGGGGTTGGAATAGACCTCTGGAGATCATCCAGTCTAACTCCCCTACCAAACCATGATCATCTAGGGCAGGTCATGCAAAACCACATTCACAGATGACTCTTGAAATTCTCCAAAGAAGGAGACTCCACAACCTCTCTGGACAGTATGCTCCAGGGCTCTGTCACCGTTACAGTAAAGAAGTTTTTCCTCATGTTGATGTGGAACATCCTGTGTCTCAGTTTGTATCCATCACCATTTGTCCAAACACAGGACACCATTAAAAAGAGCCTGACAACCCCCCTCAGATATTTATAAACATTAGGGAGTTCCCCTCTCTGTATTCTCTTCTCCAGGCTAAACAGCCCCAGCTCCCTCAGCCTTTCCTCCTCAGACACATGTTCCAGTCCCTTCATCATCCTCATAGCCTCTATTGGACACTTCCTAGTATATTCCTGTCCCTCTTACACTAGGGGGCCCAAAATGGAACACAGTACTCCAAATGTGGTCTCACTAGAGGGCAGAACAGGGGGAGGAAAACCTCCCTTAACCTGCTGGCCACACTCTTCTTAATGCATCCCATGATACCATTGGCCTTTTTGGCCACAAGGGCACATTGCTGTCCCATGGACAACTTATTGGCCAACAGATATAATCTCTTCTGCTTCCACTGAAAAGAGAAAATGAGAACAAACAACTCAACGGAGTCTAATTAGTGCTTAAATAGGACTAGTTTATAATCTGAAAGCATCACTACAGTATCACACCACACTGCTTGACCACTCAGAGGGCATCGTAGAACCATAGACTCATAGAACGGTTTGGGTGGTAAAGCACCTTAAAGATCATCTAGTAACAATCTCCCCACCATGGGCAGGGACGTCTTCCCCTAAACCAGACTGCTCAAGGCCCCATCCAACCTGGCCTTGAACACCTCCACAGACGGGGCCTTGACCACATCCCCTGGGCAATCTGTTCCAGTATCTCACCACCCTCACTCTAAAGAATTTCTTCCTAATCTCCAGTCTCAATCTCCACTCTTCAGGCTTCAATCCATGGCCTCTCTTCCTATCACTACAAGCCCCTGCAAAAAGTCCTTCCCCAGTTTTCCTGGAGGTCCTTTCAGGCACCAGGAGGCCACTATAAGGTCTTGTTTTGTCAGAGCAGAGAAGGAAGATGGTGCTGCTCCTTCACCAGCCCTCAGCATGAAAGTGGACCCAGTCTGAAAGCAAACAGAGCTCAGCAGCAGGATATGGCCTCTCACTGCTCACCCAGGGCAGGACTGCACTGCACAGCACAGACAGCAGACAACCAGGGCTGGGCCAAAGGGGAACACAAAGAGGAAGAAACAGGAACCATCAACACCAGGTGAAAGCAGAAATGACAGAAACACCCTTTTTGCTACTGCTTAAAAGATGTTTACTCTTCCTGCCAGTTCTCACTAGACTCTGCTCAGTCTTACACTGACAGCTTACTTGGTTCAAGCAAATCCACTTCCTGTAAAATTTTGCCCCCTTCAGAATGTGAATCTATTCCAGAAACAGACTATTGATATGACAGCTAGTAGCTGTCAAGGCATCATGAAACAACAACTCAAAACTGACACAAACTTGTAACTAGAAGCAGAGCAGAAGAGGGGCAGAAACTGCAGGAACTCTTCTGATCAAAGCCAGGTGTATTTTCCTATCAGCACGAAAAGCTCCATAGCCAAATGTAGACTAGAAACATTCCTAGTCTTTCCCTTCTAGATCTGCCCCACACTTCCTACCACCCCCTCTACTACATAATTTGCCTGCCATGGTTGGATTGGGCTGCTTGATGTTTTCTTATCAGGAGGCTAGCTGTGTGGAGTGTACTTCTGCTCCCCAATGTAGACAAATCCTCAGGTGCTTGGTTAGTTTATCTTGCTCATGTTTCCAAGAATAAATTTGTTCTTTGGGGTGTGGAATTAAAACCTGGCAGACAATCCTAGGATTTTATTTGCCTCTGGTGCATGGACTTCTGGGAATCACCCAGGAATTTTGCACAGCTGCCCATGAGATCAGCATTTTCCCTGATCTCTGTTGCTTCCCATCCAGGGGAAGATCCACATGTGGCTTCAGCTCTCACAGAACAGGTTTTATGCAGGATTTCAAGGGGTGTTTTGCAACAGAAGGTGTTCCAAGTGAAGCTTCTATCCATCCTGCTGGATTTCTGTTTCTGGAGGATGGAGACTCCCTTTCTACAAAGAGTCCCATGGAAAAGACAAGGGGCAATGGGTACAAGTTACTGCTGGGAGATTCCAATTGGAATCCAGAAGAAAATTTTTTCTCCATGAGAACAGTCAGACATTGGAATCATCCCCCATGGGAAGCAGTGGGCTCCCCTGCACTGGGCAGTTTTAAGAATCAGCTTGATAGGGAGCTGGACCATTTAATTTCAACTCTACTATTACCTAGAAAGGCTGGAGCAGATGATCCCTGGGGTCCCTTCCAACTTGGCATTCTGTGATACAACGGAAGAAAAGACACAAGGACCTGCCTTCAGTTCTGCCTGGAGGTTTACCATCTCCTTGATTTCCCTTGCCAAAATCTATGCTTTTAATCCATGGTTCCTTGAAACTTGAATTGATACTCTGCTCCCAGTTTATATTTATTTCACAGTGTTACTCTCTGCTCTCAGTTTATTTCAAACAGAATCACAGAATCAATCAGGTTGGAAGAGACCTCCAAGATTTCTGTCATTCGAGCATTGCTTAAATTTTCCCCAAAATGCCAGTAAAGGTCTGATAACATTGACAGCAAGGATGCAGCAGGGTGAATTATCCAAGAGCTTTTTGTTTCTATGTTTTCCAGACCTCTGCTGGCCTGCAACAGAGATGGAATACAGGAACATTTCAGAAAACATATGAGGCTGGCCAGAAAACTGCCTTCCTTCTTGGATCCCCTGGCTCCAGCAAAGGCTGAGACACCACCATAAAGATTTAATCCACTGCACAACAGTCATGCCTGTCCTCTCAGAAACAAAGCCAGTCAGTTTGGGGGTAAGTGGCTAGTTAAAGGTTGAGAGAAATCTGAAGTGCACTCAATGGAAAAACCTTTCCACATGGTTCTCATACCTCATTTTGTGCCATCTAGGTTTTTTAGGGAAGCAAAACTCGACACACTCTTATTTAAAGGCTCATTTATTTTGTTGTGTCAACAAACCATTTCATCTATCAGCAGAGCTGATCTTTCAGCCAAACCAACTCTCCTCAGGGCTGGGCTTGGAATTAGCAAGAGCACCACTTTACTATTTAAATAGAACAGCAGACAAATGCAGCTCAAGACTCTGAAACCTCTAAAAGAAAGAGGAGCTCTACTTGCCAAACACAACCAGTCCTGAGCTGACAATGTCATGTGAGAGGATATTGATGAGAGATTAAAGTCTTGGATCTCATTTTCCCTGTTTAAAGAGTAATTCAACATTGCTAGGAGCACAGAAAATGATTTTCTAACTCATTTGTTTAAAAGGTCTTGGCCAGGATTGCTAGCTGCTTGTAACAAGCTTCAGAAGGACTGAATTAAAAATATCAGGCTTCAAAAGGATCAAACAGCTACTAGAAACATTTAGGGGAGGAAAAAAATAGACTACTTAGCTGAATCAGTCCACCAGGAATGAAAGGAGTTGAATCTGAATTGACATTTCTGTAAGTGGAATATTCTACCTCTTGCAGCTGCCCATAGCAACATGTGACAGAGAGAGAGTTTGTCCATTTTGAAATGGGTAATATCCCAGCTACTGGGCAGGGAACCCTGGCAACACTCCTTAGCCAGGGAATCCTGAAGCAGCAGCTTTGCAGCTGGAGATTTGCTGGTCAGGGAAGGGCTGGAGCTGGGGAAAAAATCCAGGCAGGACAATATGAGTAGACTAACATCAATACAAGTATTTCTGTTTCAGGAAGTAAGTTCTTACACGCAGGACCAGGCAGAAGAGTTGTTCTATAGAGCTATCACAGATCATACCAAAGAACTAATTTTCTAGTATTGCTAACAATGGCCAAAACTGTGTAGGCAGATGAAAAACAAGGGGAACAAGACCCTATACACTGACCTGACAAATACGCTGAGCTGCAAGTTACCACTTTACATACTAAGGCTCATTCCTTTGCTGTTCTTCCATGATTCAGTTAACAGACATGCTGACTGACATATCATCATGCATTGATCATGGAACCATTAAGGTTGGAAAAGACCTCTAAGATCATCAAGTCCAACTTTCTACCCAAACATCTCCATGACCACCAGACTATGTCCACCTTACTTGCCACATGTACTTGTGTTTTGAACTCCATCACCATCCTGGGCAGCCTTTTCCAATACCTGACCACTCTTCCAGTGAAGAAATTCTTCCTAATATCCAACCTACACTTCTCTGGCCAGATTGAGGCCATTACCTCTTGCCCCATTGTTAGTCACTTGGGAGAAGAAGCCAAAATTGGCCTCACTACAACCTTCCTTTCAGGTAGCTGTAGAGAGCAATAAGGTCTCCTCTGAGCCTCCTCTGAGGCTGAGACATAGAAACAGAGAAATAGGAAAGTGTTTTCATTGTCACTTCTACCGCCTCAAGGTCAAAGAACAGCTTTCTCCTCTGTACATCTCAACACCACTTTGCAAAAGAGTTGCAAAACCCTCCTGTTCAGCCCACACTCTCCCCAGCTACACTTTATGGCACTCACTGGTGTGGCACACAGTGGGGGCTGTCAGTCGTTTTTCACACCAGTGGCCCCAAGATGTGATTTGCTTCTGGAGTAGAAAAGACATCCTCTTCCTGAGCACACTCAGATGAGCGAGCAGCATTCATCATGTCCACCACATAGCCCCTCCAGTTCCTCCTCACAAATCACAGGGAGGGGAGTAGAGAAGTTTGGGTTGCATCGACCTTTGTACCTTTTAGCCCCCAGTCACAAACTCAACACAGAGGATTTATACCCTGGCATGCCCACGGCTTGCAGATAGGTGATGTGGCTCAGTAGGTTCAGCTTCACTATGGAAGAGGAATCACATCTGGGCTGCAGGCTGTCACTGGAAAGGTAGATCAATGCTCCAGGAAGTGTGCTTCTCCCTTCACTCTTCAGGAAACCTTTACACCCAATCTAAAACCTTGCAAATACAAGGGATTACCATCTACTGGAGATGAATAAATATGTTCAACCTTGTCTTTGCTGCAAATAGTTTAAAGATATTAATTATAAGATACTCTTTAATAAATGCTATCATTCCCTCTATATGTTTCTGTTCTGTAATAGCCAAGACATACTGCACATTTCAACTTGGAAATAGCCTGTAAAATCAAGGTTTTACCAAAAACTACTTCAGGAACTGAGCTACAACTCTGAAAAATCCAAGGCATCTATCTCAAGATGCCCAAGCAAAGGATTAAGAGCTTTAATGTTTGCAGTGACCAGAGGGTAGACGATCACTGTCACATTCTGTGACAAGTGATTCTGTGACAAGAAATACTCAGAAATAGAGTGAAATGATCCAGTGTTTAAACACTCCTCTGCTCACATGACTACAGTAAATATCACTGTGAATCAGAAGAGGAAATAGCAATGCTGATGGCTGGGGTTGCCCTGATGGTATTTAATTTGACAGACTTTCTGCCCTAGTATGATCTGAATAGTTGCCTGGCAGCACTCCTTCTTCCAGTCATATCAGGAATGTGGTGGAGTAGGAAGGTTCCCCCCCACACACAAAAGAATTCCACAGCTAACTCAGCCGGAGAAGCAGATGAAAGCTGTATTTTACAAGCAGATATGGAATGCAGTGAATATGTACAAAAATATACAATATTTACAATATATACAGAAATATACAGCAATGTATGTAATACAGGAAACCTTTCCCCAACCCCCCCCTTTGGCCAGGGGGGTTCGGCCTGTCCCTCCCTTCTCCCTCCCTACCTCCCCTTTTTTTCCCAAAAGGGTTAGAGAGAGAGAGAAAGGAAGGTAATTAAAAGGGGAAAACTTTGTTAAAGCTCAAAGCGAATGCAAAAAGTTAGTTTTCTTATCTGGTTAGAGAGGAATCGTAGAGAGAAACGAGCCAGCTCACAGCACAGGGGGAAGAAGAAGACGACTGCCTGACTGACTCCCCGACTGAAAGACTAAACAAAAAAAACTACAACTGGGTCCCGCCAATGAAATTGAATTAGCATATCATTGTTTTCATTCTAATATCAAAACATTCGCCCAGAGTGTTCAGAAAGTGTCCCTTTCTTAAAGGCACAGCCTAAACCGGTCACAATCCACCCCTGCTAAACAATTTCATTGGCTGTTCATACTGTCCATCCAATCCAAAACATCATTCACAGTTTGTAAGTAAAGTTCATAGTCCATTCCGGCTATCCTCAGGTGTAGATGATTCAGAAGTCCAAGAAAGAAGAAAAATGGAAAACAGTTTGTCTCTTCGCAGACGAAGCGAAGAAAAGGGAAAAAACAGGAAAACAGGGAAACAGGGACTCTCAGTTGACTCAGGGCTCTCAGGGTTCTCAGGGTTCGTGCACCGTGGATTCCTCAGGGATTCTTCCTTTGGGCGCGATGTAGCTGTACAACACTCTGAAATTAAACTCTTTCAGCTAAAGTCAAATTTCTTTGTGGAATACACTGAATTTCACCATTCTCTTGCATTACCCAATAAGTGTGACCCGGACCTTCAGCTGAAACCACCCCTCGGACAGGTTTAGCCTCTCCTGAGGGAGAAAATACCCAAACAGTTTTACCTAACAGATTCTTTTCTTTAACAACAGGAACTCTATCACCTTCTACTTTCTGTAGCAGATCTGAGTGTGCAGGTCCAGCTCGGTTCACTGAACCTCTACTATTTACCAGCCAGGTTGCTTGTGCTAAATGTTTTTCCCAGTTTTTCAAAGATCCACCCCCCATGGCTTTAAGAGTGGTCTTCAACAAACCGTTGTAGCGTTCAATCTTCCCTGCAGCTGGTGCATAGTAGGGAATGTGGAATATCCACTCGATGCCGTGCTCTTTGGCCCAACTCTTTACAAGGTTGTTTTTGAAGTGAGTTCCGTTGTCTGACTCAATCCTCTCTGGAGTTCCGTGTCTCCACAGGATCTGTCTCTCCAGACCAAGAATGGTGTTGCGCGCAGTTGCATGTGGCACTGGATAAGTTTCCAACCATCCAGTGTTCGCCTCTACCATAGTAAGCACATATTGCTTACCAGAACGAGAACGTGGTAGAGTGATGTAGTCAACTTGCCAAGCTTCACCATACTTGTACTTGGACCATCTGTCACCATACCATAAGGGCTTAAGTCGTTTTGCCTGCTTAATAGCAGCACAAATGTCACAGTCATGGATGACTTGTGTGATAGCATCCATGGAAATGTCTATGGATCTGTCACGAGCCCACTGGTAGGTTGCATCTCTGCCTTGATGTCCTGACGAATCGTGAGCCCACCGAGCTAAGAATATCTCACCTCGGTGTTTCCAGTCGAGATCAAGATCAGAGTCCATGTCTACTGGAGAAACTCTTGCAGCTAGATCTGCTTGATGGTTGTGTTGCTGTTCCTCAGTAGCTTTGCTCTTAGGAATGTGAGCATCAATGTGTCTCACCTTCACTGGAATTCTCTCGATTCGATCAGCAATGTCCTGCCACAGGTCGGCTGCCCAAATGGCCTTTCCTCTTCTCTGCCAACCACTCTTTTTCCAGTTCTTTAGCCAACCCCACAGAGCATTGGCTACCATCCATGAGTCGGTGTAGAGATAAAGCTTTGGCCATCTCTCACGTTCAGCTACGTCGAGAGCTAGCTGGACAGCTTTTACCTCTGCGAACTGACTGGATTCTCCTTCTCCATCCTTTGCTTCTGCAACTCGGCGTGTTGGACTCCACACTGCAGACTTCCACCTTCGCTTGTTCCCGACAAGACGACAGGAACCGTCTGTGAACAAAGCATATTTCTTTTCATCATCAGATAGGTCATTGTAAGGAGGAGCTTCCTCAGCACGAGTTACTCTCTCCTCTGGAGGTTTGGTACAGTTGGTACCTTCAGGCCAACTTGAGATCACCTCCACCAGACCAGGTCTTTCAAGATTTCCCATTCGAGCTCTCTGTGTTATCAGAGCCATCCACTTAGACCAGGTGGAATCTGTTGCATGATGTGGTGTGGAACCTTTGCCTTTGAACATCCAATTCAAAACTGGTAATCTGGGAGCTAAGAGAAGTTGTGATTCAGTTCCAATTACTTCAGAAGCTGCTTTTACTCCTTCATAGGCAGCTAGAATCTCTTTCTCTGTTGGAGTATAATTAGCCTCTGAACCTCTGTAACCTCGACTCCAGAAACCAAGAGGTCGTCCACGTGTCTCACCTGGAGCTCTTTGCCACAAGCACCAGGTTGGACCATTGTCACTTGCAGCCGTGTACAAAATGTTCTTAATGTCTGGACCATCTCGGACAGG
The DNA here is from genome assembly GCA_033816785.1 of Picus viridis. NCBI lineage: Eukaryota > Metazoa > Chordata > Aves > Piciformes > Picidae > Picus > Picus viridis. The sequence continues at coordinate 10,337,461 of CM066586.1, forward strand.
TCCCAGACCCATTGCTTGAACTACCTCTTGCTTTATCTGGTCAAAGGCTGCTTGTTGTTCAGGTCCCCAGTGGAAATGGTTTCTCTTTCGAGTCACATCATACAGAGGTTTCACAATCTGACTGTATCCAGGAATGTGCAGTCTCCAAAATCCCACTATCCCCAAGAAACGTAGAGTTTCTTGCTTGTTCATGGGATTTGCCATGGTAGAGACTCTATTTACCACATCCACTGGAATGTGTCGGCGTCCATCCTGCCACCGCACTCCCAGAAACTGGATCTCTCTGGTAGGTCCTTTCACCTTGTCTCGCTTGATGGCAAAACCTGCATTCAGAAGAATGTCAATGATTTTGTTACCTTTCTCAAAGACTTCCTCAGCAGTTTTACCCCAGACGATGATGTCATCGATGAACTGGATGTGTTCTGGAGCACCACCTTCCTCCAGAGCATCGTGGATCACTGCATGACAGATGCTTGAGCTGTGGATCCAGCCCATTGGCAACCTGTTGAAAGTGTACTGGATTCCTCTCCAGGTGAAAGCAAACTGAGGCCTGCATTCCTCTGCTATGGGAATAGAGAAGAAGGCATTAGCAATGTCTATGGTAGCATACCATTTGGCCTCTTTGGATTCCAGCTCATACTGCAGTTCCATCATGTCTGGTACTGCTGCACTCATAGGTGGAGTTACTTCATTCAGGGCTCGATAGTCGACTGTCAGACGCCAATCTCCATTCGGCTTTCGCACAGGCCACACTGGACTGTTGAAAGGTGAATGAGTTTTGCTGATGACTTTCTGACTCTCCAACTGACGAATCAGATTCTGAATGGGCAACAAAGAGTCACGGTTGGTTCTGTATTGTCTGTGATGCACAGTCTGAGAAGCAACCGGCAATTTAATGTCCTGAATCTTGTGTTGTCCCACAACTGCAGGTTCATCAGAAAGCTCAGGTCTGACAGACAGCTTCAGCTTTTGTCCATCAGTTTCTACAGATGCTACTCCAAAAGCCCATTTGTAACCTCTAGGGTCTTTGAAACGCCCTTCTCTCAGAAAATCAATTCCCAAAATACAAGGTGCGTCAGGTCCGGTCACAACTGTATGCTTTCTCCACTGTTTACCAGTTAAACTTATATCAACCTCCACCTTAGTTAACTCTTGAGATCCACCAGTGACTCCCAGAATAGTTATAGCTTCTGATCCCTGATAATTTGATGGCATTATGGTGCACTGAGCCCCTGTGTCAACCAAGGCCCTGTACTTCTGAAATTGTGAAGTGCCAGGCCACTGGATGTACACATCCCAATAGATTCTGTTATCTCTGTTATCCCTCTCCTCCCCCTGGCGGGAGGCAGGGCACCCCTAGTTATGGGGAACATGCCCACATGTGCAATGAGCACAGTGTGCAGTGTTAGAACTGGAGCCACTGTTGGAGCTATTAGAGTTGTCCTGGGGAACTGTAGAAGTAACAGCTACCCTTCTGGTATTGCTACCTCGGGTTCTGCCACTTTGCAGTTCCCTCAGTCTCCTGAAAAGATTAGCAGTTGGTTGACCATCCCATCTGTTCATGTTCTCACCAAACTGATCACGCAGAGTTATCCAAATACTCGCACGTGATTGCCTTGGTGGTCTGTTTTGGTTGGACCTGTTTTGGAATGACCTGTTTTGGAATGACCTGTTTTGGAATGACATCCTCGGAGGACGTCTATTCCTCACAGAGGAAACCTGTATCCATCTGGAGGAAGAATTGGAATTATCTCTTTGTGCCAATTGGGAGATGGTATTTTTAAATTCATCCTTCAGCTCTTTCATGCAATTCTCAATTTTTCCAGACAGAGTCTCAATGGCTGAAACCAGAGAAACACGTGTCATGCTATCCTCCAATTGTCTCATTTGATCAGTGAATTGGCCAACCGTAGGAGAAGCACCACCATAATTTCTTGCCACAATTCTGCTTGCCAGAATATTTGCATAATTAGGAGGAGCAAGTTTGATGAGCTTCTTAGCAAGACCAGTTCCTACAGGAATTTCATCAGGATTCAGAGTCTCATGGCCACCATAGAGTACCTCTCTAACAGCAAATTCTCTCAGACGCTTGATTCCCTCATCTATGGTAGTCCAGGGTTTAGCATTCCATGGAAGATCATCTCGGGAAGGATACCTCATGAGAGTTGCCATTAAGAGGCGTATCCAGAGAGTAACCTTGCCGAGAGTCCTGCCTAGATGTCTATCTATTCCATTATCCTTTGAGAGAGTTCCTAGTTGAGCTGCTGACTTGTCTCCAACTACCAGAGCTGGAGCACCTGTATCATAGCATCTACCAAGCCAAGCTAGGATTGGCTCCTTATCTGCTCTGATGTAATCTTTACGCACATTCCGCAATTCTTCCCTGGGTGACGAACAGCTTTCAATGTCATCTGACTCCTCCTCCTCTGCCTCATCTTCCTGAAGTTCTTGTCCCAATAATCTTACTGTCACTCTCCTAAGAATCTGCTTAAGGTCAGGGGTACCACCTTTGGTTGTTCTGCTATCAGCAATTTGCCCTGCATCTCCATCCAGTGATGATCTCAATAACTCAGCTATATCTTTAAGACAAACCTTTTCCTCCATCTCAGCAGGGTCTCTTTGAGCAGAAGTTCCCTCACCAGGATCCTGCTGCTCTTCCCCATCAGCATCTGGATCAGCTTTGCCCTTTTTTCCTCTCGTACTTAAAACAGCTACCTGCTTAACTGGAGCTGTGTTTGGATTTACAGCTGGCTTAATAGAAGCTGACAGGTTTTGAGACAAATCAGCTGCTGTGGAGGACACTTCCGGTCCTGCTGAAGAAGAAGGAGGAAATGGCTTTGCCCCATTAATGGCTGCCGAGGGCGTGGAAGCCATGTTAGGAGCTGCCGCTGCCGCTGGCTGATTGCCAGAGCCACCAACAGCACCGTTCAGAGCAGCCTTTCCGATGGACTTTTTAGCCTTGTCGTTAACTGATACAGATTCTGCATTTTCCTCATCACTAGATACCTCTGGGGTAGAGTTAGAGCTGCGCTTTCTGCGTTTCGATCTACGCTTAATTACAAAGCACGCTTTAGACACTTTTTCCTTCCGATAGAGAGCATATAACAAGAACACATTACTTATCACCAACAGCAGGATTGCACACATAAAATAAATCACCTTTGGATCCCAGCCATCACTTAAAACAACCTTTTCGCTTACCGGGATCTTAAACTCCTTTATCTCTATGGGCAGAGTGCTGGAGGTCACATTCCCGTATCTGTTAAGCCAGAAGAATCCCAGGCACCGGTCGTAAAGAAGCTGAATCTTATACTTAAACCATAAATACAATCTATACATCAAGTATCTGCCTAAGCGATCGAAAATCATTCCCATGAAGTACTTGTAGACCAGTACCGAACAAACTGAAAAGACCAAACGTTCTAAAAGCCAAAACACTTTCATGTTTGCAACTCCGACTCGAGCAGGCAATAAATCAAGCAACCTTTTCGCCCAGCTTCTGGACAGCAATTATCCACAAGCCGCACGTTGGACCGCCAATTAAAAATATGTGGTGGAGTAGGAAGGTTCCCCCCCACACACAAAAGAATTCCACAGCTAACTCAGCCGGAGAAGCAGATGAAAGCTGTATTTTACAAGCAGATATGGAATGCAGTGAATATGTACAAAAATATACAATATTTACAATATATACAGAAATATACAGCAATGTATGTAATACAGGAAACCTTTCCCCAACCCCCCCCTTTGGCCAGGGGGTTCGGCCTGTCCCTCCCTTCTCCCTCCCTACCTCCCCTTTTTTTCCCAAAAGGGTTAGAGAGAGAGAGAAAGGAAGGTAATTAAAAGGGGAAAACTTTGTTAAAGCTCAAAGCGAATGCAAAAAGTTAGTTTTCTTATCTGGTTAGAGAGGAATCGTAGAGAGAAACGAGCCAGCTCACAGCACAGGGGGAAGAAGAAGACGACTGCCTGACTGACTCCCCCGACTGAAAGACTAAACAAAAAAAACTACAACTGGGTCCCGCCAATGAAATTGAATTAGCATATCAATGTTTTCATTCTAATATCAAAAACATTCGCCCAGAGTGTTCAGAAAGTGTCCCTTTCTTAAAGGCACAGCCTAAACCGGTCACACTTTTAGACTCAACCCTTCTTCACCTCTGCCTAAACACAGAGCTGCAGTGGGCCTCTTGTTCTCGCAAGAATCGCCCAAGGAGGAACTTGGCTTCAGAGATTCAAAGATTGCACTGAGTTGGAAAGGACCCTCAAAGGTCATCTTGTCCAATCCCCCTGCAGTGAACATGACACCTCCAACTAGATCAGGCTGCCCAGGGCCACATCAAGTCTTGAATGTCTCCACAGATAGCATCTCAACCACATTCCTGAGCAAACTGTTCCTGTATTTCACCACTCTCACTGTAAAGAAGTTCTTCCTCATGTCCAGGCTGCAATAGCAAGGGTGGAGGTTTTATGTTTTTTAATAGATTGTCACAGAAACTGAGTCTGAATTCCAGTGATTTTTAATCATGGAGAAATATTTGATCTGAATTTGTAAAATGGAGAAGTATCCAAAGCTCTTACGTTTGATTAACAAAGCAGAAAATCTCCAGTGGGATACGAAATGCAAAACCTGGTCCCACTGCAGTGACTGGGAAAGGCCTCAGGAGGAAAGGAAGAGATAACAAGCATCATCTGCTTGGCATTACCACTTGGCATTAGTACCTGCTGTGACCAGGACATGCTGTACCATCTGAACAATCAATGTGAAAATACACAGCAGCAGTAGCACAGACTGCTTCTGCATTCAGCACACCTGGCAGCTCCTTAACTAGCAAACACTGAACAGGATGGGCTTCTAAGGGAGGAGAGATACAGCAAGCCAGATCACCTTAAAGGTACCGATGATTTAAAACATCAGTTCTAATGGGCATTTTTCAATAAAAGATAGGAAAGCACCTAAAATGTTTTGGGGTTTTTTATATTTTGGTTGGGGTTTGGGGTTTGGTTTGGATGCTTAGAGTGCTTTTTTCTGTTTGGTTTTGTTTGTTTTGTTTGTGGGGATTTTATGTTGGGTTTTTTCGTTTGGTTTGGGGATTCTGTTGTTGTTTATTTATTATTTTTGTTGGGTTTGGTTGGTTTTTTTTTCCCCAGAGGAGCTTAAATCTGAAAAGCCCCAGACTTAGTTTAAATAAAACTGGACAGATAGGCAGAGTCCAACAAGATGACATTAAACAAGTCCAAGAGCCGGGTGCCGCACTTTGGCCACAACAACCCCATGCAGAGCTACAGGCTGGGGTCGGAGTGGCTGGAGAGCTGCCAAACAAAAAGGGACCTGGGGGTACTGGTTGACAGCTGCCTGAACATGAGCCAGCAGTGTGCCCACATGGCCAAGAAGGCCAATGGCATCCTGGCCTACATCAAGAATAGTGTGGCCAGCAGGAGCAGGGAAGTCATTGTGCCCCTGTACTCTGCTTTGGTTAGGCCACACCTTGAGTCCTGTGTCCAGTTTTGGGCCCCTCAGTTTAGGAAAGACATTGAGACACTTGAAGGTGTTCAGAGAAGGGCAACAAGGCTGGGGAGAGGCCTTGAGCACAAGTCCTGTGAGGAGAGGCTGAGGGAGCTGGGGTTGTTTAGCCAGGAGAAGAGGAGGCTCAGGGGAGACCTCATTGCTCTCTACAACTACCTGAAGGGGGGTTGTACCCAGGAGGGGTTAGTCTCTTGTCCCAGGCAACCAGCACCAGCACAAGAGGACACAGTCTCAATCTGCACCAAGGGAAGTTTAGGCTGGACGTGAGGAGGAAGTTCTTCACTGCGAGAGTCATTCGTCATTGGAATGTGCTGCCCAGGGAGGTGGTGGAGTCACCGTCCCTGGAGGTGTTCAAGAGGGGATTGGACGTGGCTCGTGGTGCCATGCTCTAGTAGTCATAAGGTGTTGGGTGACAGGTTTGACTTGATGATTTTTGAGGTCTTTTTCGACCTTATTGATTCTATGATTATATATATGATTTGCAGTTTTAAAATTGTGTCCATACAATGTCACTGTTTGGGGGTGAAAATACGACACAATGTGTAAAATACACACTACCAGGTTGTGTTAAAAAACCCAGGTAAGAAGAGGGTCAGGGAAAAGGTACCCACTTGGTATGCAGCTTTCCACAGTTCTAGACAATGAATGCTTTTTGTTTGGCAGCTTCTGAAATGGTTAATATTGTTTTGGGGGTTTTGGGGTTTTTTTTGGCTAGTATAATTGCAGGGAGATACTCCAGCAAGATTACGCTTTGAGTACAGCTCTGTTCTAAAAATCCTACATGAAAACATTCAACTTTGAATGCTCAAAGTTTTCATGCCAGAAGGACTTGTTTTCACAAGAAGACAGCATTGTCTTCCTGATCTTGTTGTCATTGGAAGTCATGATCATTATGCCACTGTCATTAACTACATCTCATCTAAGTCTCTCATTAATTGTTTGCTCCACAACAATCTTTTTGTCATTCATGCATTGTTTATGAGGCTTTTAACTGGATGCTTGTTTGTTGACATCTGATTTACTTGATGATACTCTCATCCACTCTTTAAATGAAACAAATATTCCCCCTAGCTGTTCCCAGGCTTTGGCTATTCATTACTGCTGCAATATTACCTCTTTTAGCTATACCTCCCTTTGTATTATTGCTGGACAGAGATTTGTTTGCTGCAAATGGCCTGTGACAGCTCTGTAAGAATTTCTCTGAAACATATAGAAAATAGAATGCTTCCAGAGGGCTACAAACACAAGGAAACAAAGGAAAATAAGTAACAGAAATAAATGTATTGCTGCTTATGATGCATGCATTGGCCTCAGTTTGGCTTACAGCTTACAGAATTCATAGAGATGGGCAGTTGTGAAATCAGTGCTGGGCAGCAATGATATCTTGAGGGCACTCACACCAGCAATAAAAATGAGTTTAAGTTCAGCCAAAGCAGAACATTCAGGTTTTCATAACAGTTATACATCTGGGGTCAACCTAAATATTTGATTACCTAAAACAAAGAACTTACTCTGCTTCTTAAGAAACATATAGATTGTGAAATCAATTGTTCCCATTTTTCATAATTCCCAGTTTTCCTTACATGAGGAGGGCTATATATAAAGGAGCTGTTTCCATTACCATACATCTCTTTGTTTCTTAATGCCTCCTGAAGAACTGTAGACAAATGCTCTAGGTACAGCTCCATGTTATATTTAAGCGTGCAGAGATCAAAGCACATCCAGCTGAAGTTCTACAAACATTTGTCTGGCTGTAAGCATCTGACCTTGCCACTGCCATGGGCTCACAGAGGAGCTGAACTGCAGATGCTGCCTTTTCTGGAAGAGTCATACCCGAAACAGTGTCTGGGCACAATGGGTTTGTGCTGAATGATGAATCAGTAAGTAGCTGTTTCTGTATTTCACCCCAGAGGGGAGCAGGCAGTGCTGCAATAGGAAATGAAGCAGTTTGTATACACACACACAGATTATGAAGCAGGCCAGATGAATAGTTTTAAGAGTGAGCACTGTATTATGAAGACACAAAGTCACTCTTGATGACCTTTCACAACAAATGCCTTACCCATGCTGGCAAGATGTACTTCATTACACAGAATGGTAGCAGTTGGAAAAGGCCTCTGGAGATCATCTAGCCTAACTCGCCTACCAAACTAGGATCACCTAGGGCAGGTCACACAGGAACACATCCAGACAGGTCTTGAAAATTTCCAGAGAAGGAGACTCCACCACCTTCCTGGGCAGCCTGTTCCAATGCCTGACCACTCTTCCAGGAAAGAGAAAGGCTACCCTTGGGAATGGTGAGGCTGTGCAGCAGAGTGCTGGCCTGCTCCTGATGAAGATGCTCAGAGGCACAGGAGGACTGGGGGTATACAGTCCCTTACCCCAGTACAAAGAGTATTGCCGTTGGCACTGCCCAGTCAAGGGGTAACTCCCCAGAGCCTGAAGCCTGAGCCTTCTTTTCTTGGGGTTCTCCTGCCTGGAACATTATTTTAGCTTGCTTGGCTGTAACAGCAAGTTTTTACTGATTAGGTGGCTTTTTATTTTTCGCTTAGCTTTGTATAATGATGTGGTGCAAACATAATTTTGATATGGGTAGTAACTGCAAGTGGTTACTGTGTGCAGAATGAACCATTAATGGTGCCAGCCTAATGATGCAACACAGAGCAGAGAAATGGGGGCAGGAGAAATGGGAGCCTAGGGAAACAGGGGCCAAGGATGCAAAGCAGACAGAAATGAATGAGATGATAAGTGTGGCCTTAGAAGTGGGTCACAGGATGACACAGGAGGCCCCAGGGCTGGGAACAGCTCAACAATGGCCAGTCACTGAGAGTTAAGAGTTCAGAGAAGCGAAAATAGGTTTAGGGACAACAATGAACACTTATTCCAGAAACAGGACAGCACTGGGACAGTAATGTGCTCTCATGGTCAAGGCCAATGTCATCCTGGGATGCATTAAGAAGAGTGCAGCCAGCAGGTCAAGAGAGGTTCTCCTCCCCCTCTACTCTGCTCTGGTGAGACCGCACACGGAGCACTGTGTCCAGTTCTGGGCTCCCCAGCTCAAGAGGCTCAGGGTTATGCTAGAGAGTGTTCAATGGAGGCTATGAGGATGAAGAAGGGATAGGAACATCTCTCTGATGAGGAAAGGCTGACACACCTGGGGCTGTGTAGCCTACAAAAGAGAAGACTGAGAAGAGCTCTTACCAATGGTTATAAAAATCTGAGGGGTGGGTGTCAAGAAGTAGAGGCCAGTTTCTTTCCAGTGATGTCCTGTGGTAGGACAAGGGGTGACAGAAACTGGGACACAGGAAGTTCCACCTCAACATGAGGAAAAACTTCTTTACTGTGAGGGTGGCAGAGCACTGAAGCAGGATGTCCAGGGAGGTTGTGGAATCTCCTTCTCTGGAAGCTTAAAAGACCTGTCTGGATGTGTTCCTGTGTGACATGCCCTAGGTGATCCTGGTTTGATAGGCAAGTTGGACTGGATGGTCTCTAGAGCTCCCTTCCCACCCTTCCCACTGTATGCTTTGATGATTCTATGAAATGTGTAGATCTTTCATGGAGGCAGTAAGATACCTGAGCTGTGGGTGACAAAGAGCTGCCCTCTGTGGGCTGAGGAAACCCCAGGGCATCCTGCATAGGCACATGCTGCTGGGTCTCTGGTCTGAAGACCCAAATGCACAAGGTGACCTCTTTCCCTCACCCCTCGCTGTCAACCTACTGTTTTCCTGCTTTTCCTGGTTCATGATGGTGGAAATCCTCAATCTATGATTAAATGACTGCCAACAAACCCTTGACACTACGTCACTCTACCACATACTTCTTTTGAACATGCTAGCACACTGAGAACATGGCTCCTGTTTGCTTTTTCATGTCCCAACTCTACATCTCTTTGCCTGGGGCGCTGATGCACTCAAAGCTGCTTCTGCCTGTGATTGTTAATGTATACCGCAACAGATGCCAACAAAGGCTTTTCATCACCTGGATGCCTCCCCTCTAGGTATGGCACTGACCCTTCCCATGTATTTCACGTGGGACACCCAACAGCCATCAAATGGCAACACCTTTTGTTAGCAAACATGCTGCAGAAAGGAGACCAAAAGGCTCTTTGTCAGACGCTCTTCCCCACTTGTCTCTGTTGATAAAACCTAGCAACGGCTACCGGCATGCTTTAAGGAGCGCAGCTAAAGAATCTGAACATCCTGTTTTCTTCCCTTTTCAACATTTTTCAGGAGGGTACTGAAGCCTACAAATATAATCAAGCTATCTTCTTTGTCTAATAGCTTTTCTGGACCAGTGAGTCCATCCAGTCCTGCTGACTTCTTTGTGTAATAATACATTGCAGTGCAGCGAAGATGATGATGACGCCAGGGACTCTTTTGCTAACAAGCAAAGCCAAAAAGCAGAGGAAAAGTTAAGTTTCTACAAGTTTCTTACATTACTTAATATCTTTGCTCTGAGATGCCAGTGATGATGTGAAAGAATTATTTAGTGTTCCAAGAGAAGGTGTCAGAAATAATCTTTACCTGAAATTTCTTAGCTCATCTTTCAAACACTGATTTAATTGGGTAATGAAATGCTGTCATTGAAAACATAACATTTATTAAAGGTATTAATTTTACAACATTTATTAAATTTATAAAATTAATAACATTTAACCCTGCTTTATTTTTGTAGCAGGAAGCCATCAATATTTTTGTCTCCATGTCTGTCTGTAGCCTGGGAGTAAATGGGTCCCTTTCTACTGGAAAAGACAGATGCCCACCAGCTCACTGAACAACTTTCTCAGTGCTAGCATGAAATTATTCAAACAATTTGAGAAGAACCTTTACTGTCATAATTCTCTTCATTTTCCTCATCCAGTCAAGCCCTGCTTCACTCTCACTTGAGTTGATGTACTTCTCTGATGAGCAGCTCCCAGCATGGTTTCCCTGCTTCTTAGAGACCCTATGGTGCTCAGCTCCCTGTTCTGTAGCAAAGGAGCTCCGCAGAACCAAAGTACTTACTTAGATCCTGCTGCCTGAGCCCTGTCCTCCTGCCCACGTCACACAATCCCTGTTGTTACCCCTCATCTCCTTTTGCAGAAAGACAGGCAGTGTCTCATCTAAAGACTGTCTTCTCGAGGATGGAATAAAGACGCAGCAGTACCATCAAAACCCTTCTGAAGATCAGGTGCAAGAAAGGAACACTGATCCAGTGACCACACTGAAAGGGTGGTCAAGCACTGGAATAGTTGCCCAGGAAGGTGGTGGAGTCACCATCTCTGGAGGTGCTCAAGAAATGTGTGGACATGGCACTTTGGGACACAATTTAATGGCCATGGTGGTGTTATGTTGATGGTTGGACTTGATGACCTTAGAGGTCTCAACCAAAACAATTCTATGTTTCTGTGATCTATTCTCCCTGCCTAGGATCACCAGGCTAACACAACTGTGTTTGGGATTATCCCAAACACACAAAACCAAACAGCAGTATGTCTCACAAGGAGTTCACAACTTAAAGAAAGATGGAGATCCTGTACAGAACAAAGGGAGACCAAGGTCTTTTTCATTTAAGGTATTAAAATTAGGGGATTATTTACAGGGAAGCTGTGACCTCCAATGCAGAGAAGAAAGGTAGGAAAAGCTGAGCAAAGCAAAAGGCAACAGTAGCAAAAGCAGCGCTGCAAGATCCCTGGAGCTGCCTTTTGTCAGCCTCCAAACGTCTTCTCAGCGTGGTCTTGTGACATTGGAGAGAGACTTTCCTTGCAATCAATACACCCACTCCTCTGACCAACAGTTTCCTTTCTGGTCAGTCAATGCATTCTTTCCCCAGACTTCATTCTTAGCCCTGCTTACTTATATTAAAGCAGGATTTGGTCCTCTAAGATGTCAGATTTTTTCAGCTCAAGTGCCTGGAAGGACCATACCTGAGAACTTGCAACTTTAAAGTCTCTTCTCCTTTGCCTTTCTCATTTGTAGAATGCTTTCTATCCCTTCCTAATTTATAAATGCTGGTTTGAAATATTCATGCAGAACTCAACATTTAAAACTGTTTCCCTGTGTCTTTCTTACTTCAATACTGCAATTTACCTTCCAGGTTCTCTACTGCCCCTGAGAAGGTATAACAACTAGTTCTTGGCAGCTCACTAATGGAGGGAAAAAAGAAAAGCTGGATGGAGTTCAGAAAGCAGCAACAAGAAAAGAAGATCAAGGGCTAGAGAGACAGACTAATGAGAAATTACTTTAGAAGGCAAGTATGTGTAGCTTAACCAAACAAGGACAGAAGAGGCTATGATAATTGGAACCAGCTGAAGGTTGTAAACACCAAAGGTCAATAATAGATTGCCCCAAGTTGCTCAAGAAGGTTTTGATTGAAAAAACAAGGTATGGATTCTTCCCAGTCAGCCAAAAGCCAGAGAAAAGAAGTTGGTAGAGAGTTTATGTCAGGGGGAAATAGGAGTGCAGTCCTCTGTCCAACAAAGCACTGGGCATGAAGGATGGGCAGGCAGTGGGGTGAGAGAGACTAGGAGAAGTGATCTGGAATAAGGAAAGGAGGAAGGAGTCAGTAGCATCTAAAAGCCCCCACAGCCACCCTGCAATTTTGTAGCATGAGCTGCCTGGATCCTTTCCTAACATCCTCCACAAACTAAAGGACACAATCTCAAGCTGTGCCAGGGGCGGTTTAGGCTGGATGCTAGGAAGAAGTTCTTCATAGAAAGAGTGATTGGCCCTTGGAATGGGCTGCCCAGGGAGGTGGTGGAGTCACCATCACTGGAGGTATTTAAGAGGGGTCTGGATGAGGCACTTGGTGTCATGGTTTAGTTGATTAGACGGTGTTGGGTGATAGGTTGGACTTGATAATCTCAAAGGTCTTTTCCAACCTGGCTTATTCTATTCTATTCTATTCTATTCTATTCTATTCTATTCTATTCTATTCTATTCTATTCTATTCTACTCTACTCTACTCTACTCTACTCTACTCTACTCTACTCTACTCTACTCTACTCTACTCTAAGCAGAGCACAGCTTGACAACTTCAGCACTCTCTCAGTTGATCAAGACACTGCAAATCATTACCCTTGGTTTCTCACTCTCTCGTCTTTAGGACACAAACTGGAGCCCAATCTATGCTTTACATTATTTCATCCCTCAACGTGAGTGTTCTTCTGCCCCACCTTTTCTGCAACTGTCTTATGTTTAAAACTTGTTCTCTGAAACCCTGTTATCTGATTGTCATTTTCAAATCACTTTGAAATACGGGATTTCCCCTCTTAGGTCATTTTTTGCCACTACAGCCACCCCTGTGAGCATCCACTTCTTTTTAACATAGGCACTATAGTCTTGGCCTCCACTGTTACATCTGTTTTCAAATCAAGAGAGAAGTACCTCAGGTGTAATGCTTTTCCTAGCCTCTGTGTTGTAGGCAGGGCTTTCTCTCTTCTCAGGGAGAGCTCACAGAGATTTTATTTTTTTTTCCCCACAGAATTGTCAGGGTTGGAAGGGATATCAAAGATCATACAGTTCCAACCCTCCTGCCATGGGCAGGGACACCTCACACTACATCAGGTTACTCAGAACCACATCCAGCCTGGCCTTAAACACCTCCAGGGATGGGGCTTCTACCACCTCCCTGGGCAACCTGGTCCAGTGTCTCAACACCCTCATGGTGAAGAGCTTCCTCTGATCATCCAACCTGAATCTACCCATTTCTAGTTGCGCTCCATCCCCCTAGTCCTATCACTACCTGACATCCTAAAAAGTGCCTCACCAGCTTTCCTGTAGGCCCCCTTAAGAGACTGGAAAGCCACAATACGATCCCCTTGGAGGCTTCTCTTCTCCAGACTGAAAAACCCCAACTCTCTCAGTCTGTCTCAGTCTGTCTTCTCTCTCTCCTTTCCTTTTTCTCGGTACTTATTCTGGCCATGCTCCCTTCTTGCCTCAGTTTCCTAACAGTACTCTATTAGATACCTCAACTCTACCTGACCTGACAGCAACATCACAGTATCACAGTATCACCAAGGCTGGAAGAGACCTCAATGATCATTGAGTCCAACTTGTCACCACAGACCTCATGACTAGACCATGGCACCAAGTGCCAAGTTCAATCTCCTCTTGAACACCTCCAGGGATGGTGACTCCACCACCTCCCTGGGCAGCACATTCCAATGACAAATGACTCCCTCACCTTGAGCCTAAACTTCCCCTGGCACAGCTTGAGACTGTGTCCCCTTGTTCTGGTGCTGGTTGCCTGGGAGAAGAGACCAAGCCCTTCCTGGCTAAAACCACCTTTCAGGTAGTTGTAGAGAGCAATGAGGTTGCCCCTGAGCCTACTCTTCAGGTTAAACAACCCCAGCTCCCTCAGCCTCTCCTCATAGGGCTTGTGCTCAAGGCCTCTCACCAGCCTTGTTGCCCTTCTCTGGACATGTTCAAGTGTCTCAATGTCCTTCCTAAACTGAGGGGCCCAGAACTGGACACAGGACTCAAGGTGTGGCCTAACCATTGCAGAGTACAGGGGCACAATGACCTCCCTGCTCCTGCTGGCCACACTATTCCTAGTGCAGGCCAGGATGCGGTTGGCCTTCTTGGCCACCTGGGCACACTGCTGGCTCGTGTTCTGCTGGCTGTCAACCAGCACCCCCAGGTCCCTCTCTGGGAGCTCTCCAGCCACTCCGACCCCAGCCTGTAGCTCTGCATGGGGTTGTTGTGGCCAAAGTGCAGCACCCGGCACTTGGACTTGTTGAATGTCATCCCATTGGACTCTGCCCATCTGTCCAGTCGGTTGAGGTCCCTCTGCAGAGCCCTTCTGCCCTCTAACAGAGCAACATCTGCTTCCAACTTGGTGTCATCTGCAAATTTGCTGATGACTGACTCAATCCCCTCATCCAGATCATCAATGAAGACATTAAAGAGGACGGGGCCCAGCACTGATCCCTCTTTGCTCCAGGGATACTAAACCACAGAGCCACAATGGTATTTAGATTCCTATCTCACAGTCCTCGTTCTGTGCTGTCATTGCTAATGTGGCCCTCAGCTCCCTGAAGAAGCCAGTTTTACGAAGCAGAAATCAATCACGAGGGAAAGCAAAAGGACAAATGTCAACACTTAAATGGGTATTAGGAATTGATTAACTTCATTGAGTGCTAATAAAAGACTGTAACCCACATGACACTGGTGGTAAAAAAGGATCCATACCCTGACAAGTACTTGGGTGTTTTGCCAGGTGTGAATTTCCTTGCTGCAGCTACCATTATTTAAAATACACCCAGAGGAAGGCCAGATCAGTACAGGGAGGTGAATTATTTCTGTCAGCTATTACTGAAGAACTCATGAGGTGCCCATTTTTCAGTGTAAGCTTGAGAAATAACAAAAGTTATGTGAACAAAATAAGTTTTGGAAATCATCACAATGAAACTCTCGGGAAGCTCAGTCTGCTTTGGCTTATTCAAGAAAGGTCAAAGAGATGCCTTGATGGTGGTTTACAACAGCTTACAACACATTACAACGGATACCATGGGAAAACATAGCTTTTCAGTCAAAAGGAGAAGAAAAAGCTTCCAGTGTTGGAGACTGGAACTAATTGCAATCAGGAGGAACATTGTAATGCAGATTAGAAGTAAAGGCTAGGAAAGCCACCTCATGTAGAAGTTCTCATTCTTTATTACTTAGAAGCTTCAAAACAGGATCAAACTCCTGTACATGAGATGCTGCTCTAACACAGCAGTTGTGTGTTTAGTTCAGCAGCAGCAGCTGAATGAAAGTATCTGACCTACTTTATGGTCCTCATGATTAGTTATGTTCCATGAACCTAGACATCATTGCTGAGTTGCCAGCAGGGAGAAACAAATCTAACTTGGTGGCTCTTGTTGTGTGATGCCTAACACCACTAATTGATGTCATGTATCCTAACTGATTAGGAGAAGAGAAGGCTGCAGAGAGACCTTAATTGTACTTAAAGGGGGGCTATAGGGGAGCTGGGGACAATGTTATTAGCATGGCCTGTTGTGACAGGTCAAGGGGTAATGTTTTAAACTAAAAGAGGGAGATTCAGAGTAGAGAGAAGGAAGAAATGTTTTACACTGAGGGTGGTGAGAAACTGGCCCACGTTGCCCAGAGAGGTGGTAGATGCCTCATCCCAAGAACTATTCCAGGTCAGGTTGTTTGGGGCTCTGAGCAACCTGCTCAGATGTCCCTACTGACTGCAGGGGAGATGGACCAGATAACCTTTAAAGGTCCATTCCAGCATGAAGCATTTTGTGATTCTCTGATTAGATGGGTAAAACCAGCAAACACTATGAACATCATCTTCACCTCTTCAGGGTCTGTGGTTCATGGCAGTGTAACTCTGCTGCTGAAATGAAATAAAACTACAGGGCAGAGTAGCAAGCTTCATAAGAAAGAGTCAAGCCAGCAGTGTATACCAGGCATGTGCAAGTCTCACAGACCCCTTGACTCCTCTATAACAAAAGAAAAAGCCTAGGTCTTCACCTAAACTGTTCCAGGAACTGGGCTCACGAGGGAGCTGCTCTTCACTGGTGCAAGACAACTCACTTTTGGCCTATTTGGTGGCAGGGCAGTGCATTTGCAGCAGCAGCAGCAGGAGCTTAAGTGAAACAAGCCTAAGCTTTGCAGCCAGACAGAAAGAGAGATTTGCCATACAGCCTTCCCTTTTAATCTACTGGCTCCTGAAGGTTGGGCTACATTCTAAAGCTTGACCTGTGTTACAAGGATCCAAATAGCACACTATTGGTGTTTCCCCTCAAGCAGGTCCTTAGTTTAGCCACTTTACCTGGGGAAGCTGAGAAAGCACAGATCAGGTGGACAATATCCATTCACCCTTTTCTCTTCTGAATCAGTGTGACATTTCCTAGTGCTTTTGGAAATCTGTCTTTAAAATTCTTGGTGTCCTCTGTGCCTTTCTCGTGCCCGTTCATCTGTATCACTTCAGAGCCAGCAATGGTAGATTCACAGAATGGTCTGGGTTGGAAGGGACCTTAAAGATCATCTAGTTGCAAGCTCATTCACATGGGAAGGAACAGTTCCCACTATTCAGGTTGCTCAAAGTGCCATCCAACATGGCTTTGAACATTTCTATGGTTGGAGCCTCCATAACTTCTCTGGATAACCTGTGCCAGTGCCTCACCACCCCCATGGGGGAGAATTTCTTCCTAATGCCTAATCTAAAACCAGCTTCTTGCAGTTTGAAGACATCGCCCTTCCTCCTGCCACTCCATGCCTTTGCCTGAAGTCCCTTCCCAGCTCTCCTGTAGCCCTTTCAAATACTGGAAGGCTGCTCGAAGATCTGCCTGGAGCTTTCTGTTGCCCAGGCTGAACAACCCCAACCTTCCCCACCTGTCTTTATAGGAGCGGTGCTCTAGCTCTCTGATCATCTTTGTGGCCCTCCTCTGGATCCACTCCAGCAGGTCCATGTCCTTCTTATACTGAGGATCCAGCTCTGCAGGTGGGGTCTCAGCGAAGTGAAGCAGAAGGGCAGAATCCCCTCCCTCCACCTGCTGCCCACTCTGCTCAGTACCAGCCCAGGACACAGCTGGCTCTGGGCTGTGAGCACATGGTGCCAGCTCAGATTGAGCTTCTCATCAACCACCAATAAAGCTGCTTTCAAGGTCACCCTGGAGAAATATTCTCCAGATACACTCCCAGTTGGGATGAATAACTGCCCTGACCATCTTGGACATATGCCAGGTCCACTGGCAACTCACTGGCTCCTCATTAGGCTTGTTAGTGAGGACTTTCTATGAGCACAGCTCAGCATATGTTCTGCCTGAATTTACATTTTTTTTGACCAGAACTAATATTTCAGATCCTTGCTGTCTGCAATGTGCCATCTGCAGAGTCTTCAGGGTCACCCAGGATTTTCTGTATTCCCTTTGCAGATAGATATCATTTACATAGGGAATGTGTGAAATGTCTATATAAGCAGACTCAAACTCAGGTTCACACTCTTCAGAACACTTTTGCCACAAACATTTAATCTCACAGAAATTCAGTTTTCCCCCAGGAAACTGAACCCAGGGGTTTAAACACTGTTTAAGTTTATTATTAGGGCTCAATGCTCATATAGCATCATCCACCCTTTCCAATAGAAGTCAAACTAAGGGTTAAATGCAGCTGCTGCAAATGAAGGGCTGCAAACCCTGACAATGTGTTGACATCTTGATCCCACATTAAAACTGCCTCAGAGCAAACATCCCCAGGTTTGAGTTTCTAGGACCCTTGAAGCAGAAGTGGAAAATCAGCTTACAAAGTCAAACAGATAAGGACATTTTTTTGCTCTTTGGGTGTAATAGAAGATATAATATCATTACCAGTGTTGTAGAAAGATAAAGGAAGAAATGTACATTGAGCATACACAAGGATTATAGGAGTAATAGAAATGTTCAGCTTTGTAAAGTATCAAGGAAGGTCTTTGGTTCAAGAGCTTACCTAGACATGGAGCAGATGCAAAGTAATTTTCTCTAGTAAGAGCAGCAAAGACCTGGATGTTCCTCAGAGTCAGAGCGTGTTTTGCATGTGTGAAAGTGGGTGGCTGTATATATGAGGAACTGACCTCCCTTAATTCAGTTTCAAATATGATTCATCAACTCAATATTCTTCCACTTTGCACATATCTACTGATAAATGATGATTCAGGCCTTTAGAAGACCATGCTTGATTGTGGCTGCATGTTCAGCACCACAAAATCCAACATGTCCTTTAGGATCTCCCCTGTAGCATTAACACTGCAAATGCCATGCTGATTCTGAACACAAAAGCTTCCCTTTTGTCTGGATCTACCAGATGGCAGAAAACTCCTTAATTTCCATTAATAAAATGCAATGAAGCCCTGAACACCTAGAATCTCAGAATTGTTAGGATTGGAAGGGACCTCAAGGATCATCCAGTTCCAACTCTCCTGCCATGGACAGAGACACCTCACACTACAGCAGGCTGCTCACAGCCACATCCAGCCTGGCTGCAAAAACCTCCAGGGATGAGGCTTCCACCACCTCCCTGGGCAACCTGTGCCAGTGTCTCACCACACTTACGGTGGAGAACATCCTAACATCCAATCTGAATCTACCCATTTCTATTTTTTTCCATTCCCCCTAGTCCTATCACTCCCTGACACCCTAAAAGTCCCTCCCCAGCTTTCTTGTAGCCCCCTTCAGATACTGGAAGGCCACAAGAAGGTCTCCTCAGAGCCTTCTCTTCTCCAGACTGAACTCCCAACTCTTTCAGTCTGTCCTCATAGGAGAGGAGCTCCCACCCTCCGATCATCCTCATGGCCCTTCTCTGGACACCTTCCAGCATCTCCAGATCCTTCTTGTAATAGGGGCTCCAGAACTGGAGGCAGTACTCCAGGTGGGGTCTTACCAGAGCAGAGTAGAGGGGAAGAATCACGTCCCTTGACGTGCTGGCTATGCTTCTCTTGATGCAGCCCAGGATGTGATTTGCTTTCTGGGCTGCAAGTGCACACTGCACACTCAACTCATGTGGAGCTTCTCCCCACCAGCACCCCCAAGATCCTGCAGAAGAAAACAAAAAAAAAGTAAAAATATAAGGTGAGTATTCAAACAGAGAGAAATAGGAAAAACCATTGCTCCAGGCTGTAAGACCATTGCTAGGGATACACACTTGGAGCTCTGACTGGGGAAGAAAAGGCAAAGGGAAGCTTCAATATTTAGGTTTTTAGTCCAGTTATAGTATTAAAGGGGAAAAAGGTGGGCTCCAGGGACTACATCCGCCTAAAAGCATTAAATTATGAGCAGGTAAAGACAGTGTCAGCACTTGTAACAGCAAGACATAGTTCCTGAAAACTATAAAATAATGAGAATCTGACATTAAGTTGGTAAAAAAAGCCCAGACTAGTTTGGTGCACACCATACACATTAGTGATAGGATGAGAGGAAATGGCCTCAGTTGCACCAGGGGAGATTTAGGTTGGGCATGAGGACCAATTTCAAAGGGTTGTCAAGCTTTGGACCAGACTGCCCAGTGAAGTAGTGGAGTCCCCATCTCTAAAGGGGTTTCAAAGCCATGAAGGTGCGGTGCTGAGTGACATGGTGTAGTGGTGGCCTGGCAGTGCTGGGTTAACAGCTGGCCTTGATGATCTTTAAGGTCTCTTCCAACCAAACCAGTTGTACCATTGTGTGATCAGTGGGGCATCCCAGCTTGTCACAGCTCATAAGCTGGAAGCCATTCTTGTTTTGGCATTAGAACAACTGCTGGAGTATCTGGAGTAGAACGTTTTAAACAAAACTCCACATCAGGGAGCAAAGGCTGGGTTCACAGTCAAGACTGAGGATGCCTTTGCCACTGGATGGCTGTGTTCAGCAGAGAAACAGCCTCTCCAGGTGGGTAAATGCTTTCAAGTCAAGGGAGGTACCTTAGCTAGGGCAGGTGAAGCACTTTCCTTGCTCTGAATCTTGCCCAGGCTCCAATCTAGCCCCACTGCTGATATTCAGTAAGCCACGATGCTCTGAGACCCAAAGTGCTCATAGCAAAGAAAGAAGGAGGATAAAGGGCCTTGAGTACCACAAGGCACAACATTTCATGTGATATGCAAGAGCAAAAAGCAGGGCTTTATTCCTATTATGACACAACAGAGTAAAGGGGTAAGTCAGCCTTCAAAGGAACGTGGCTTAACTCTGTCTGTGGCAGGAAGAATCCCAAAAGCCCAGCAGCCACAGCATCCCCAAGAACAGATGCAGAGCCAGGGTAGCACAGAGAGGAGCTTTGCAGGGATCTGTCAAGGGTAACCCTGCCCAAAGGATTTCTATAATATGTGACACTGCAGGGACTGCTCTGCTTCAGGGCCCCAGGGCAGACTTCAGGGATGCTTGGAAATGAGAGGAGGATCAATGGCTTGTGTTGCATCCAGCAAGTAAAAGCAGCTGGAGTCCAGCTTTCTCTAGAAACAGTGAGCTACAAAAATGGCAGCAAAGGTTTATTCCACCTCTGCAAAACATCACAGTATGTGATGGCTGAACTACGCTCTCTGCCTATTTGCTTACCATGAAGATATGCTGCTAAATCACTTCCTTTTTTTTGGTGTGGAAATAACAAATACCTCACTAGGAAGAAACTCTTTTAAATCAAAAGCGTTCTTAGTGATTGAAAACTGCTGCAAAGGACCATTAGAAACTAAAAGCAAATTTCTTGTCTTAATTAAAATCTCATACACATGCAGGTGGGAACAGCTGCTGGATTTGCCAGGGTTTGAAACTATCCATTTCATAAGGGAGCACAGAACTACTCTGCATGCTTACTCTTCCTGGTTAGATGACCTCACCTCTAATCTCATGGCAAACAGATCAACAGAGTTTACTTTTCCTAATGCTCTCCCTCTTCTCCCTCCAGTCCTAAGCCCACAATGTTAGCACCCAGGTTTAAAGACAGACAAATTAATCTACAATATTGAACTTGCTTCACTACTGGCTAAGGTAATTTGTGGCTGTGACAAGATCAGAAGAGATGAAATTTTGCTTAGGGTTAAGATCCCATTTTCAGCCTGCAAAAGAGAAAGCTGAGTGAGGGGAGATCTCATCAATGCTTACGAATATTACCTGAGGGGTAGGTATCAGGAAGATGGAATCAGTCTGCCCAGTGACAAGACAAGGGGCAGTAAGCACAGACTTGAAGGTAAGAAGTTCCATCTAAACATGAGGTGGAACTTCTTTAATTTAAGGGTGATGGAGCACTGGAACAGTGCCCAGAGGGTGCCCAAAGAAGTGGTGGAGTCTCCATTTCTGGAGGCATTCGAAGCCTGACTGGATGTGTTCCTGTGTGGCCCTCTTTTGGTGAATCTGCCTTGGGCAGGGAAGCTGGACTCAGTGATCTCCAGATGTCCCTTGCAACCATTCTGTGACTGATTTTGTGACACTCTTTCACTGTTCTTTGTAGTTGTGAGACACTACTTTCATGCATTACACAATGTTGCTACACCACCAACTCAACAGTTTGCTGTATCCTGAAATATTTCTTGGGGGTCCTTTGCTGGCACAAAATTATCAGAAATGTTCAGACCTTTAAGAAAAACCAAAAAAACCCACAAACATAATCATTCAGCATTAAGTGTAAGGTTGACTGGGAACTGAGAGCATTCAGTACAGCATAATACCTGTAGTAATTGGCTTTATGGAGCTGGAGAAACAAGCTTATTGTTAAGGGATTTTAATGTTGGCGCATATTTAGAAGGCAAATACAAATTCATGCACATTGTTAATTTGTATGCCTCACCAATTGCTCCATGTTATTAACTCCTGCCTGTTAAACAGACCCTGGCAGGTTTCTGCAAGCACTTCCTTCCAAGGAAGTTTGTTATTAGATGGATATTTTTGAAAAGGCTCCAGCAGCATCTCAGCTACATTGGCATTTCCAGAATATTTATGAGCATGGAACAGCTCAGGGTTGGACGCAGTTGGATGCAATTAACAGCCTCAGCACTGAAATTAAAATTGTATAAGGTGCAACAGCATTGCTGGAGTGAAGCAGTGACACATACTTCTCCCCCTGAAAAATCCCTGTTTTCCCTCCAGAGACTCCTCTCCATGGAAGAACTTCAGCGACCGGGAACCAGGGTGACTTTATACAAAAGCATCACCATATTTCAGAGTAATGGTCCTACATATCACAGAGGCAGTGTCAAATGCAGGTTCCAGGATGCTGTACTAGTAGAGACATTATTTGGGACACAGTTCTAACTCCACTGTAGATTAATGGCTTTTTCTCCCAGTAGAAAGACATTAAGAAGAGCACAGACAGGTGTGTGCACAGGCTGTAGAAGGAAACACAGCCTGCAGGTATGTTTGTGTTTGGGGAAACACAACAATGTCAAATTGTCCCTTAGAGAAGTGTGCCAAAAACAAATGCAGAAGACATGAATCTACATCAGTACTTGCCATTAGAATCATTGCATATAACTCTATAGGCTGCATATCTATAGCTATAGAATCACAGAATCAATAAGGTTGGAAAAGACCTCAAAGGTCATCAAGTCCAACCTGCCACCCAACACCTCATGACTACTAAACCATGGCACCAAGTGCCACATCCAATCCCCTCTTGAACACCTCCAGGGATGGTGACTCCACTACGTCCCTGGGCAGCACATTCCAATGGCGAACAACTCTCTCTTGGAAGAACTTTCTCCTCACCTCCAGCCTAAACTTCCCCTGGCACAGCTTGAGACTGTGTCCTCTTGTTCTGATGCTGGTTGCCTGGGAGAAGAGACTAATGCCCTCCTGGCTACAACCATCCTTCAGGTAGTTGTAGACAGCAATGAGGTCTCCCTGAGCCTCCTCTTCTGCAGGCTAAGCAACCCCAGCTCTCTCAGCCTCTCCTCGTAGGGCTTGTGCTCGAGGCCTCTCACCAGCCTTGTTATAGAATCATAGAATCATAGAATCAGTCAGGGTTGGAAGGGACCACAAGGATCATCTAGTTCCAACCCCCTGCCATGGGCAGGGACACCCTACACTAGATCACGCCAGCCAGAGCCTCGTCCAGCCTGGTCTTAAACACCTCCAGGGACTGGGCCTCAACCACCTCCCTGGACAACCCATTCCAGGGCTTCACCACTCTCATGGTAAAGAACTTCTTCCTCACATCCAGCCTGAATCTCCCCATTTCCAGCTTCATTCCATTCCCCCTAGTCCTATCACTACCTGAGATCCTGAGAAGTCCCTCCCCAGCCTTCCTGTAGGCCCCCTTCAGATACTGGAAAGCCACAATGAGGTCACCTCGGAGCCTTCTCTTCTCCAGACTGAACAGCCCCAACTCCTTCAGTCTGTCCTGATAGGAGAGGTGCTCCAGCCCTCTGATCATCCTCGTGGCCCTTCTCTGGACACGCTCCAGCACGTCCACATCTCTCCTGTAATATGGGCTCCAGAACTGGACGCAGTACTCCAGGTGGGGTCTCACCAGAGCTGAGTAGAGGGGGAGATTCACCTCCCTTGACCTGCTGGTCACACTTCTCCTGATGCAGCCCAGGATCTGATTGGCTTTCCGGGCTGCAAGCGCACATTGAGAGCTCATGTCGAGCTTCTCGTCCACCAGCACCCCCAAGTCTCTCTCCTCAGGGCTGCTCTCCAGCCAGTCACTGCCCAGCCTGGATTTGTGCCTGGGATTGCCTCGACCCAGATGCAGGACCCTGCACTTGGTCTTGTTGAAGCTCATGAGGTTGGCTTGTGCCCACCTCTCCAGCCTGTCCAGGTCCCTCTGGATGGCATCCCTTCCCTCCAGGGTGTCCACTGCACCACACAGCTTGGTGTCATCAGCAAACTTGCTGAGGGTGCACTCGATGCCACTGTCCATGTCACCCACAAAGATGTTGAACAAGACAGGTCCCAGGACTGATCCCTGAGGGACTCCGCTTGTCACTGGCCTCCACTGGGACATGGACCCGTTGACAGCCACTCTTTGGGTGCGGCCATCAAGCCAATTCTTTATCCATCTAGTGGTCCATCCATCAAACCCATGTGTCGCCAGCTTGGAGACCAGGAGGTGGTGTGGGACAGTGTCAAAGGCTTTGCTCAAGTCCAGGTAAACGACATCAGTTGCTCGCCCCTCATCTATTAATGCTGTCACCTGATCATAGAAGGCCACCAGGTTTGTCAGGCAGGATTTGCCCTTGGCAAAGCCATGCTGACTATTCCCAATCACCTCTTCACTATTCTTCTGAGTCATTAGTGCCTCCAGGAGGATCTGCTCCATGATCTTTCCGGGCACAGAGGTGAGACTGACTGGCCTGTAGTTCCCCGGTTCCTCCTTCTTGCCCTTTTTGAAAATGGGAGTAATGTTTCCCCTTTTCCAGTCTGTGGGGACTTCCCCACTCTGCCATGACTTCTGGAATATAATAGAGAGGGGCTTGGCAACCTCATCTGCCAGTTCTCTCAGCACCCGTGGGTGTATCCCGTCGGGTCCCATGGACTTGAACACTTTCAGGTTCTTCAGGTGATCACGAACCTGAGCTTCACTTATGATGGGCAGTTCTTCCTCCCCGTCCCTGGCATCGTCTGCCATGACACCAGGAGTGTGGCTGGAGGCCCTTGCAGTGAAGACTGAGGTAAAGAAGTGATTGAGTACCTCAGCCTTTTCCACATCACTAGTGACTAATTCACCACTTTCCTTTCTGAGGGGGCCCACACCTTCCCTAGTCTTCTTCTTGCCATTAATATACCTATAGAAATTCTTAGTGTTCCCTTTAACCCCCCTGGCTAGATTCAGTTCAAACTCTGCTTTGGCTTTCCTAACCAGGCCTCTTGCTGCTCAGGCAGCTTCCTTATATACCCCCTGTTCTATCTGTCCTTCCTTCCACTTCCTGTAGAGTTTCTTTTTAAGTGATAGTGTGTCCAGCAGCTCCTTGTTCATCCAGGCAGGCCTCCTAGCATTCCTTCCTGCTTTTCTCCTTATAGGTATACATAGCTCCTGGACACAGAGGAGGTGGTCCTTGAATACTGACCAGCTGTCCTGGGTCCCTCTTCCCTCCAGGGCTTCATCCCACGACACTTTGGCTAGCAGATCCCTGCAGCGATCGAAGTCTGCACGCCTAAAGTCTAGGGTCGTAAGCTTAGAATATGTCCTCCTGATTGCCCTGAGGATATTATTATGCCCTTCTCTGGACACGTTCAAGAGTCTCAATAGGATTACTTCTGGTTGGAACAAAACATCCATGGATAGCAGAATCATAGAATCATACAGTCATGGAATTAAAGAATGGTAGGTGTTGGAAAGGACCTCTAGAGATCATCCAGTCCAAACCCAACCCTCCTGCAGGATCACCTAGGGCATGTCACAGAGTAATGCATCCAAACGGGTCATGAAAGTCTCCAGAGGAAGCTCCACAACCTCTCTGGGCACCCTCACAGCAAAGAAGTTTCTCTTCATGTTGAAATTCCTGTGTTCCATTTTTTATCCATTGTTTCCTTGTCCTACCACTGGACACCACTGAAAAAAGCCTGGCACCTTCATCTTGGCACCCGCTCCTCAGATATTTATAGACATTGATAAGCGTTCTCCTCTCAAAACCAAAGTGACCCAGGTCTCTCAGTCTTTCTTCACAGGAGAGATGTTAAAGTCCTTTAATCATGCTCTTAGCCTTCTTGTTGGACTCTCTCCAGCAGATCTCTGTCTCTCGTGAACAGTATATGTACAAGAGTTACTGGAAGACCAGGGAGCTGAGGGAATGGGGTCTGCTTAGCCTGAAGCACAAGGAGAGGACACTGCAGCACCTTTCTAATAGGTAATAGGCTGCTGGAATGAGGAAAAGAATAACAGCTCCCCATGCCCTTGAGGGAAAGGGAGAAAACTGCAGTTGGAAAGACTGAAGTTAGATGCAGGGAGAAAGACATTTTTAAAACCCCATACAGTTTCTAACATTAATAACAGCAAAGCAATTTCCTTTGCCCAAATGCAAGGGGTGGGAAGGAATCACTGATTTGGTTACAGATTTTCATCTCCTCCTGTCTGGTCACCACACATTGTATGTTGTTCATGGTTGGTTTGATGGTGCTTCTCAGGTGCATTAAGAAGAATGTGTCCAGCAAGTCAGGGGTCTTAGCCCTAGTTAGATCACATCTGGAACACTGTGTGCAGTTCTGGGCTGCCCAGCTGAAGGGGAATAGGTAACTGCTGGGGAGCATCTCTCTTACAAGGAGAGGCTGAGAAATCTGGGGCTATTTAGCCTGAAAAAGGCTGAGAGGGGACCTTATATCAATGTCTACAAATGTCTGAAGGGTGACTGTCAGGACAATGGAGCCAGTCCCTTTTTGGTGATACCCAGGGGCAGGATGAAGGGCAAAGGACATAAACTCAGTCACAGAAAATTCCATCTCAATATGAGAAAAAACCTTTTTACTGTGAGTGTGACAGAGCCCTGGGGCAGACTGCCCAGAGAAGTTGTGGAGTCTCCTTCTCTAGAGATCTTCAAAACTCATCTGGATGCATTCCTGCGTGACCTGCCCTGAGTGGTCCTGCTTTGCAAGGGTTTGGACTCAATGATCTCTGGAAGTCCCTTCCAATGCCCAGCATTCTGTGATTCTGTGGCTTTTCCTCCACCCTTTCTTAGATCTGACCAGCCATGCACCTCAGCCACCATATCCCAACTTCTTGTGCATTCTGTTTCATAGAATTGCTTTGGTTGGCAAAGACCTCTACAATTACCAAGTCCAACCTTCAACCTAACACCACCATGGCCATGAAACCATGTCCCAAAGTGCCACGGCCACACATTCCTGGAACAGCTCCAGGGATGGTGGCTCTACCACCTCCCTGGGCAGCCTGTTCCAATGCCTCACCACTCTTGCAGGAACGAAATTTTTTCTAATTTCCAACCTAAGCCTCCCCTGGCACAACTTCAGGCCATTTCATCTTCTTGTATCACCTGATACTGAGCAGAAGAGACTGACTCCCACCTCACTGCAACCGCAGTTTGGTTTGGTTTTGTTACTAGTTCTAAAAATTACTTCTAACTACTTGGCCACAAGCCTCAATTTTACTGACTATATAATCATCTCTTCTCCTCCACGGCAAGCGAGAGGACCAGAGCAAACGGTTTCAAACTGAAGCAGGGGAGGTACAGGCTGGATGCTAGGAAATATTTCTTCACAGAGAGGGTCCTCAAACGTTGGAATGGTCTGCCCAGGGCAGTGCTGGAGGCACTGTCCATGAAGGTGTCTAAGCAGCGCGTGGACCTGGTGCTTCGGGACGTGGTTTGGTCCTGACCCTGCAGTGCTGGGTCAAGGGCTGGACTGGATGAGCTTGGAAGTCTCTTCCATTTGGATGTTTTCTGTGATTCTGTTGGGGGGGGGGAATACCAAACAAACAAACAAGCAAACAATAATTGGTGGGCCTTTCCATACATATTTTTCTATAACTCCATAAATTTATAATGAGATTTTAAGATTCTAAAAGTCAAATGAGATTAGCAGACCATTCTCAGTGGAAGGAAATCTGACCTAATCAGAAGGCTTATGCAGTTAATGCCTTTGCTCACTCCTGCAGCTGCTTTATGACTATTTATTCAGACGGTGAGATGCTTTATGAAGTGAACTTTATCTTTGTGTACAAACCTTATCATGCAAAACCTCTTTCTCACACAAAGCACCTCCAAAGCATTTTGCATCCGTTTCTCACAGCCCATCGTTTCCTGCATGGTTAATGACAGCTTCTTTTCCCAAAAGGGAGATGCTTTAGTTTTCTCTCCTAAGTCCCTTGGCTTTAAAACATGCTTTTATACAATCAAAGCAAGCTGATATTTGGTATATCTCCATATATGTCTTAAATGTTGTGAATCTGACTAAAATCCATGTAGGAATTACTAAGCAATCTTTCACAGGGAATGACAAATGATAAAATACTGATCCAGAAAAAAAAAGAAAAAGGCAAAAGCTGTGATGGACAACAGGCAACATGAGCAGCTGCTTACTAGGCTATATTCTATCCATTTGTTGTTTTATTGGTGTCAAAAGACTTCTGGAAAGAGAAGTAGTTTTGCCCAGCTGCCAATAAGAAAAGTACTTTTCCAGAATTAATGTCCTTTCTAAAGGAAAAATAATAAAATTAAATATTCAGGCTGCGTTTGTTGCTAGCTGCAGGTATGAATCAAGGAGGACATCTCCAGACCATATCATCTGTCACTAAGGCTCCAAGAGGTCTCTGGAAGGACAGGGAGGAAAGTAAACATCATCTACAATGAACTGGGAGCTAGAAAAATGCTACCTTAAGTGAAGCTGAAACTCTGGTCCTCAGCACTCCAGTCACTCCAGAAGCAACACTCACCACTCAGACCATGTTTGTTACTAGTGCCTATGGCAAAGCTGTGCAGGTTTGGAGATAAGTGAGGCCTTTACTCCTAGCCTTTAATATCTTCTACCTTTGAATACTAATTTCAAAGGACAAAATTATCATCAAATTAAAATATGAACAAGAGCAAGGTGATTAAAACCTTTATCATGTACTTGATAATGCACAGGTTAACTCCCATTCCTCATCAAATTTCACCTTTGGTCATGACTTGTGTCCTTGGTCAAGAGTCATACCACTTGAGCACTACCCTTCTTTCAAGAGAACTCTCCAGAGTTGAGCTATACATGTGCTGTCTCCAGCCTTCCACACTCAGACACACTCCCACTGACATTGTGTGGAAAGAGAATTTCCCCTTCATAGAAATCACAGTATCACAGTATCACCAAGGTTGGAAGAGACCTCAAAGATCATCAAGTCCAACCTGTCACCACAGATCTCATGACTAGACCATGGCACCAAGTGCCACATCCAGTCCCCTCTTGAACACCTCCAGGGACGGTGACTCCACCACCTCCCTGGGCAGCACATTCCAATGGCGAATGACTCTCTCAGTAAAGAGCTTTCTCCTCACCTCAAGCCTAAACTTCCCCTGGTGCAGCTTGAGGCTGTGTCCACTTGTTCTGGTGCTGATTGCCTGGGAGAAGAGACCAACCCCCTCCTGGCTACAGCCTCCCTTCAGGTAGTTGTAGAGAGAAATAAGGTCTCCCCTGAGCCTTCTCTTCTCCAGGCTAAGCAACCCCAGCTCCCTCAGCCTCTCCTCATAGGGCTTGTGCTCCAGGCCACTCACCAGCCTTGTTGCCCTTCTCTGGACACGTTCAAGTGTCTTGATGTCCTTCTTAAACTGAAATCAGAGAATAGTTTTGATTAGAAGGGACCTTAAAGGCCATGGGCAGGGACACCTTCCACTAGACCATGTTTCTCAAGGCCCCATTCAACCTGACTGAACTCTTCTAGAGTCAGAGCCTCCACAGCTTCTATGGGCAGCCTGTTTCAGTGCCTTATCACCCTCACAGGGAAGAATTTCTTCCTCATGTCTAATCTAAATCCAGCTTCTTCCAGCTTGAAGACATTATCCTTTGTCCTATCATTACATGCCTCTGTCCAAAGTCCCTCTCCAGCTGTTCTGTAGCCCCCTTCAAATACTGAAAGGCCACTATAAGGTCTCCCCAGTGCTTTCTGTTCTCCAGGCTGGACATCCCCAACTGTTTGATCCTGTGCTCACAGCAGAGGGGTTCCATCCCTCTGATCATCTTTGTGGGCTCCTCTGGACCTGCTCTAACAGTACCCAGTCCTTCTTGTGGACATGGAAATGAATACAATTGTCTTTAAAAAAACCAGGATAGAATTCATGGATACAATTTTACTTTTTCTCTGAAGAGAGCCCCCAGAAACAGTGAAGAGTTTTATCTCAAGCCATTTGCTGACCCATGTACCGTGGGCAAGGGCCTGAGCGTAAATCCACCACAGTTCATTGCCCCTGGGCTATGAACTTAAAATATACAGCTTTGTACCTGTGAAAAGACTAACAGTAATGTTCCATGCTTTGTACACAGAAGCAAATGAAGGGAAAATAACACAGAGAGGGTAAGTGTGGAAAAAATTTGACCTCTCAGAACTAAAAACATGTAAAGTTCTTCACTGAGAGAGTTGTTAGCCATTGGAATGGGCTGCCTGGGGATGTGGTGGAGTCACCATCATTGGGGGTGTTTAGGAGGAGACTTGATAGGGTGCTTGGTTGCATGGTTTAGTTGATTAGGTGGTGTTGGATGATAGGTTGGACACAATGATCTTGAAGGTCTCTTCCAAACTGGTTTATTCTATTTTATTCTATCCTATTCTAAAAAAAACCCAAAATAAATATCAGAGATACTTCCCTTTCCCTGATGTTTCACCAATATAACTTTGAGAACCAAAGCTAATTTTCCATGCACACATTGCCCTGATTATTCAAATTAATGTTTGCATGTTGACCATGACACGGATACAGGTGCTTGGGTTGGTTTCTTGCATCTCAGCTGAGACCCCTCGAAGCTTATGTGCTTAAACACACTGGCTCCTGAGCTAACAGAAAGCAGAGGCATCATTAACACCAGGAGAAGCTGTATCCACACCAGACAGCATCTGAACAGCAAAACAAAACCCCTCTTCTGATAGAGACAACTTACAGTCCTTAGGCAAAGCAGCAGCGGCTTCCTTTGGAGAGATAACAGGGGAAAAAATAACAAAGCCCAGGGCAATTAAAATGTCATTCCCCTGGGACTTCTGTGAATGGGCCATAAAAATGCAGTGCTGCAACTGTGAGTTGTATGCCTCCAGCCTTAGAAAAGATTCCCTTTCCTTCTTGGATTGTTTTAAACCTCCTGCTAGGTAATTCTTTGTGTTTCAGCTCCATCACCTTCATTAGGGGGATCATTTCAAAAGGGTTACCTGTGCCACCAGGGACTGCTCCTGTGCAATGCCACTGAATCCTCTTCCTCTACACTAATATCTTTGTACATAGATAAAGGAGCAGTATCACCCACAAGTGTTTAGGCAATAGCCAGTTTGGTTTTCATGGATGATCTCATACAACCTGTCATAAGGCTCCTGTTTCAGAACTGTTCCCACCATCCCACTGTCAAATGAGTTTCTGTCCATATAACCCAAGGTGCTGCCACTCAAGGAGATCTGGGCAGGCTGGAGAGCTGGGCAAAGGAGAACCTCAAGAAGTTCAATAGGGACAAGTGCAGGGTCAATCTGAGAGGAATAACACCAGGCACTAGTACATACTAGGGGGCATCCTGCTGGAAAGCAGCTTCATGGAGAAAGACCTTGGAGTGGGTCCTAGCGGACAGCAAGTTATCCATGGGACAGCAATGTGGCCTTGTAGCCAAGAGGGCCAATGGCATCCTGGGGTGCATCAAGAAAAGTGCATCCAGAAGGTTCTCCTCCTGGAGGAATGGAACACCTCTACTATGAAGGGAGGCTGAGAGATGTGGGGCTGTTCAGTCTGATGAAGAGAAGGCTGAGAGGGCATCATTAATGTCTGTCAATATCTGAGGGGTGGGTGTCAAGATGAAGGTGTCAGTCTCTTTTCAGTGATGTCCAGCAATATGACATGGAACAGCTGGTACAAGATGGAACAGAGGAAGTTGCACCTCAACATAAGCAGGCTGACCAGAGAGGTTATGGAGCCTTCTCTGGAGACTTTCAAGACCTACCTGGATGCAGTCCTGTGTGGCCTGGGTGATCCTGCTTTGTCAAGGAAGTTAGACTGGATGATCTCTGCAGGTCCCTTCCAACCCCTACCATTCCTTAATTACTCAAAATTATTTTAAGCAAGAGTAAGGATGATCTAAAGGTAAGGATAATCTTTCAGGCAAAGAATACATATAACATATGGAAACCAAGCCTAATCCAAGGCTTAATTTCCCTATAATTAACTCAGTTCAGTACATTTGAATCCCTGGAGGTGTTTAAGAAACGCAGACGTGTTGTGCTGAGGGACAAGGTTTAGCAGCAGTCATGGGGGAGTTAGATAATGGATGGACTTGAAAGGGCCATGAGGATGATCAGAGGGCTGGAGCACCTCTCCTATGAGGACAGACTGAAAGAGTTGGGGCTGTTCAGTCTGGAGAAAAGAAGGTTCCAAGGTGGCCTTATTGTGGCCTTCCAGTATCTGAAGGGGGCCTACAAGAAAACCGGGGAGGGACTTAGGATCTCAGGTAGTGATAGAACTAGGGGGATGGAATGAAGCTGGAGGTGGGGAGATTCAGACTGGACATGAGGTAGAAGTTCTTCACCGTGAGAGTGGTGAAGCCCTGGAATGGGTTGTCCAGGGAGGTGGTTGAGGCCCCGTCCCTGGAGGTGTTTAAGCCCAGGCTGGATGAGGCTCTGGCCAGCCTGATCTAGTGTGGGGTGTCCCTGCCCATGGCAGGGGAGTTGGAACTAGATGATCCTTGTGGTCCCTTCCAACCCTGACCGATACTATGATTCTATGATCTTACAGGTCTTTTCCAATAAAAACAACTCCATGATTCTGTGAAGAAAACCCCAGCAATGAATGCAATACAATCCCTAATGCTCTTCCTTCAGTGCTTGCTTTTCCTTTCTCAATTTTTTTTTTGTTAGTTTGCTTGAGGATTCTGTACCTCTTGCCCAGAGTTTGTTACAAGAGAGAATTTCCATTCTGTGAAAGAAAAATGAAAACCCTGTCATTTCCAGGTCAGTTTTGGCTCACCCTGGAACAGACTCCTGAAGTTTTGCTTGTTTGCAATAAGGATGCTTAATTCCCTCACTTTTGAAGCAAGTTACGCTACACACATATAATTAATAGTTCATAATAATATGAATTGGTATAGCAATTACTATACTTTATTACATAATTACACATTACTACATTTCATAACTAAACAGGGGGTTGGAACTAGATTATCTTCAAGGTCCCCTTCAGCTCAAACTGTCTGCAATTCTATGGTGTACAGAAGCAGAAAGGAAACAAGAGCAACGGGTCAGGATTTGCAGTTTTGATGGAGTGAAGGCTGATTTCTTCTTGAGGACTGAAGGTTCACAAGGATTTTCAACTGTTTTCCTTTTACATGCTCTGGTTTTAGCCTTCCTAGGGCAGCATTTTAAAGGACACAAGCTAATTACAAGTGTAAGAGGCTCCTTGAAATTGCCTTTCAACTTCAATAAATGAGGAGCTATTATTTATGGGCTTTTTGAGCCACTAAGAACTTTGCTTCAACTTCACTGGCTCTCAATCTAACAACAAAGCTGCTGGCAGGGAGTTTCAGGATGGGAAATTAAGGTTATAAATGTGGTGCTTATTGATTGACAAGGGTGGAGAAAGAAATACAGAGTAGCAGCATGGCTTAGAACTCTGTGTTTTCACCTATAAAGAGTTTTCTGGCTTTTCTTCTTTCTTTTTTTCTTCTGAAGGGCAAGGACAAGGAAGTTTTCAATAGTGCAACATACAGTTAACTGAACAGAGCCCAAAGGATCAGAGCAAATGAATGGTAGGATTTATATATGTAACATTAGCCCTCCACCTGACAGCGAATGTGAGCTCTAGAGAGAATAGTTCTTATTTCAGAAATCTGGTTAGTTCTATACTAGGTCCTTGATCTGTACCAAGGAGGAAACCTCCTCAGACTTGAACAAGCCATTAATACTGATGGAGAAAGGTGGGATGTGAGCAGGCAACAGTGCTGACATCTCTCTGTCTGGAGGAGGAGCTGGCACAACTCAGAGCAGTTGTGGGGGAAGCAGTACAGCTTGACAGTCAGACTTCGTGAAGAATCATGGTGTAATCATAAGGCAGCCCTACAGAAAAAGACAAAAAGCCTGGAGAAAACAAATCCTGAACATGAGCTGAATAAATCCAACCCTGTGCTAACAGCAGCCTTTGGCTCTGCTGATTTTACAGGAAAGCAACATTAGCAGTGACATTTATCTGCTTGTTTTATCATGTTCTTTCATGAATTCACTGGCAGATGCCTTGGGAGGATTTATCAGAACTCAGGACTTTCTTTAAGCATCACACACGTAGAACTGTTTTGTGATCTCAGGACCTGTGTCAGTGTTTTAAAGGAGTGAGAAAGCCCAGGGTGAAAGCCCAGCATCAATGTCAATGTTGCCTTTACCAAGATCGGCTCAGGTGGTGTTAAAATCTGTGTAATGCATTAGCCTTTTAAAGCTACCAGCCAGAAGGGATGACCAAATCTGATCATGCGAAATTACACGGCCTGGCCCCTTTTAATCCAGCTGGCTGTCCAGCAACAGAGCTTCCAAGCACTCCTGACTGCTGAAATTTGCTGGGTGTCTTTTCTTTTTAGGTCAAGCAGCAGAGTCTGTAATATCCCATTCCCTTTGCCTTTCATGTGCAGACACAGAGCCTTAGACAGCTATCAGCCCTTTGGGAGACATCTCCTCTGAAGGGAAAAGCTCAAGGCAGAGCACTGAATTCCCCTTTAAAAACACAAACCAAGAGACAGATTAAATTCCTCTGGGTAATGTCAAGCTGCAGAGTCTCTCCCTCTGTATTTACAAACACAGGCATGTAAATAACAATGTTCGACCCTCTTTTCACTCTTCAAGAGGTGAGCTAAATAACACTGCAGAAATCTTCATTTAGGTACTGCAATAAGCACCTCAGCACATCTCTTTTTATTCCTTTTTCACTGTCCAGACCCAGGATGTTACCAGGCTCCCCTCTGATCCTCTCCCAGGCATTGAGATGTCCCTGTGGAAGTAGCACATCAGGTGCACTCACCCCTGGGGACGAGCCAGACCCACTTCATGCTGGCAAGGAAGCTCTGTGGAAAGCTGTCTTTATGAGAACTGAAAACTGGAGCAAATTCTTCATTCCTAGGAGATCAAGCTTAGATATGTGGTGGCATAATGTTACTTTACATTTGGGATTGCCTATGTAGGCTCTAAGTTGAAAAGGACACAAAGTTTTCAGCTTGGAGGGGGGAAGAACAAAACAAAAGCCAAAGAAGAAACTTAGGCAAAAGAGGAAACAACACATGACCCACTTAAAACAAACAAACCTTGTAGCTGCTCAGCCCAATGGTTGACAGCCACAGGAAATTCATTTGGGTAAATCTGACAAAATGAAACACATTTCCCTTGACAAGTCCTAGCCATGTGATTTCTTCAGCTAAGGGAATTCATTAACACATGTCAAGTTATCCTCCATTTGAAGCAGTAAATCCTCCACACTTATTGGCTCACAGACACTTCAGAGAGACTGGCTTCCTGCTGGATTACTGCTCCAGAAATCATCCTCACCTATGCTTCCTTTCCAGTGGTGTTCTCCTCCCAGTGCACAATGCTATTAAAAATAATGGTTTAGAGCATCAATAATATATTAAAGGCAGCCTCCTCAACACGGCTGTGTCGGCAGCATCATAAAATCTATCATTCTTTGCACATTTACAACCATACATCTTACAGTTAATGATGTGGTGCAACTCCATCATCAAGAAATGAGGGAAACAGGCAGAAGTTGAAAGCAAGAAGCCATAAAATCTTGAAACTGAGCCCAGGAGAACTTCAAAGAATTCTCAAGTGTAAGGCTGCTTAACTCAACACCCAAGGAGGCAGCAGCTTCTTAAGCAGATATCCAAGTTTGTCAAGAGAGACCTCCTACAATAAGAGCAAGTGCAGGGTCCTGCACCTGGCCTGGAACAATCCTCGCTATCAATACAGACTGGGGGATGAGATGGTAGAAAGCAGCCCTGAGGAAAAGGGCTTTGGGGTGCTAATGGATGAGAAGCTGGATATGAGCAGGCAGTGTGAGCTTGAAGCCCAGAAGGTCAATGGCATCCTGGGCTGCATCAAAAGATGCATGGCCAGAGAGGGAGAGAGGTGAGTCTGCCACTTTGTTCTGCTCTGGTGAGACCTCACCTGCAGTACTGTGTACAGGACATGGACCTGATGGAGCTGGTCCAGAGAAGGGCCATGAAAATGATCAGGGGATTGGAGCATCTCTGCTATGAGTACAGACTGAGGGAACTGGGGGTGTTCAGCCTGAAGAAGAGGAGGCTCCAGGGAAGCCGAATAGCAGCCTTCCAGTACCTGAAGGGGGCTACAAGAATGATAGAGACTGTTTACAAAGACCTACAGGGACAGGACAAGAGGCAACGGCTTCAAACTAGAGAAGAGCAGATGTAGATTGGGTGTCAGGAACAAGTGTTTTACTATGAGGGAGGTGGAACACTGGAACAGGTTGACCGGGGAGCTCGTTGTGGCCCCATCCCTCGAGATATTCGAGGTGAGGCTCACCAGGGCTCTGGGCAGCCTGATTTAGTTGAGGATGTTCCTGCTGACTGCAGGGGTTGGACTAGATGATCTTTGGAGGTCCTTTCCAACCCAGACCATTCTATGGTTCCATGAGTTTGGACTCAATCCTCACTTTAAAATCTGTTTGGTGGTTTAAAAGTACAAAAGGACCTTGTGGTGAGTTTACACCAAAGAAAATGCAGGATTTGTCCTAAAAGGGTAAATAACCACATGCATTCAGAATTTGGAAGTGTAAATGAAAATATTTACAAAAGTAGATTAAATAGAAAAAAAGTACACTAAATAGAAAAGAAAATAAACATATCCAAATACATATGTACATACACAATGAGACAAGAGCCCAATTATTCCCTGCACAGACTCCCTTTGTACACAATGACCTCTCTCTTTTCCCCCTTGTACAGACCCATATATCACAGTATCACAGTATCACCAAGGTTGGAAGAGACCTCAAAGAGCATCAAGTCCAACCAGTCACCCAAGACCTCGTGACTAGACCATGGCACCAAGTGCCACATCCAATCCCCTCTTGAACACATCCAGCAATGGTGACTCCACCACCTCCTGGGCAGCCCATTCCAATGGGCAATCACTCTTTCTATGAAGAACTTCTTCCTAACATCCAGCCTAAACCTCCCCTGGCACAGCTTGAGACTGTGTCCTCTTGTTCTGGTGCTGGTTGCCTGGGAGAAGAGACCAATCCCCACCTGGCTACAACCTCCCTTCAGGGAGTTATAGACAGCAATAACATCCCCTCTGATCCTCCTCTTCTCCAGGCATATCTGAAGCTTTTTGTCTGCAGCATTGGTGGAGATATGCCTGACATAAGATTCAGATGTGTTCAGGAATGAGAAAAATCTCAGTTATTCATGCTATGAAAAGTTCAGTGGATTAAAAAAACTGTCTGAGCAGGACTGCATCGATATTTAAAGGAAATCTAAGCCTGGTCCATTTAAAATTCTTAGGTAAAGCAGAGATTTCACTGTTCCAAAGAGATCAATCCTGCTTTCTTCCAGACTGTAGCAATAAAACAGTGCCAGGGGAAGTTTAGGTTGGGTATTAGGAAAAATTTCTTTCCTGCGAGAGTGGTCAGGCATTGGAACAGGTTGCCCAGGGAGGTGGTGGAGTCACTGTGCCTGGAGGTGTTGGAGAAAGGTGTGGAATGGTACCGTGGGACATGGTTCAGTGGGCATGGGGGTGTTAGTTCAGTGTTTGGATTTGATGATCTGAGAGCCCTTTTCCAACTGAAACAATCCTAGATTCTGCACTGTTGAAAATGTATTGTGCTTTATCCATGACTCTGTGTTAAACCCCAGTGGGTTTTCTACACATCAGTACTCCAAAGCAGCATGAAGACCGCAGTGCATGCATTTAGTTGTGTATCCTAGTGAGGATATGAGGGCACTGTTTAATATGTGCCTTCACATTAACTCTGACTTCATTTAACCTCACCTTCCAAGGCTGCCTTTAAGCACAAGAAATCATCTTGGACAGACTGCCTGATGGCCACAGCCTCTCAGAGAGCCATTCCCTTGGGAAGAAGACATATGCAAGTGGGAAACAGTGCTTTGAAACATTAAAAAAAGAGAATGGTTATGGTACAAAAGTTTTCAACTTACTGGCTTTCCCAGGTTCAGAGAATGAGACATGAGATTGTTCTTTATTTTTTTCAATTTGTAAGAACAGATCTGTGAGCCATGTGGTCTTAGCCAAGCACTTCAACTTCAGCTGTATGTGACTTTCAGTGATAAAAAGAGCCATTAGCTTCCAATAAAGTCTGTTCCTGCTAAGAGTTTCAGCTGCAAACTGCTACAATATACCAGCTGAGTGCTGGGGACCTGGTGGCTCCAAAATACAATTTCTATGGCAGAATAGCAAATAATGTATTAAACTTCCAGCATGTGTTCCCAACCACCCTAATTTCAAGACAGATCTCATGAAATTTTGTCAGCATAAGGGCACAGAGAAGACTTTTCCTCGTATCTAGCAGTAGCCAGGGTTAGACAAATAATACTATTTCCTTTTTTCTTCTTGCTGTCTGTAACTACAGTGGGAGATGTGATAGAAAGCAGAAAAATACACCCCTGCCTCTGTGCTCTGGATAGAGCTGGAACTGCTGAGCCAGCCCTGTGCACAGCCACTGCCACACAGCTCTGCAGTACCATCAGAGGGAAATGCAGTCAGGAAATCCAGGTGTACAGACCATTGTCGCCTCCAGCTTCCTCAGCAGGGGTACAGAGAGAAGGGAGGTGAGTGGCTGATGAGGGAAAGAAGAACAGAAGCAGGAACAGAAAGGTCAAAGGGGAAGTGGGGGGACAAGAGAGAACGTGGTGCATGATCATACCTTCACTCTCCTTGTTCACTGACTAGTTTCAAGGGAACTTTCCAAGGGAGAAATACTGGAAGAGCAGTCAATAAAACCAACAGCAAAACTAGCCTGCAAACATGACTGATCCAACTGACTTCAAAAAAGGCCCTAAAATCATTACAGGACCTATTCCTTCTTACATAAAGCAATTAAGTTGGGATGCAGGTAGATCGCTGCCTACAGATTTGGACATCGATTTTGGCTGTCGGTGGTGCTTATGCAAATGTTGATAAAACATCAGAACTTACAGCATGCTGTGCAGCCACAAGGTTCTTTCCCTCCAATAATACCCTAACTTGCAGTTTGCTGGAGTCTCTTAAAGAGCCAGGAGAATTACAAGCAGACTCATCGCCTGCAATAAGCATTATTACATCTGTAAGGCCAGGAAAGTTTCAGGGAGCTCAGTGATTGCCCATTGGAATCGGCTGCCCGTGGAGGTGGTGGAGTCACCTTCATTGGAGGTGTTCAGGAAGAGGCTTGATGGGGTGCTTGGTGCCATGGTTTAGTTGTTTAGGTGGGTTGGATTGGTTGATGGGTTAGACGCGATGATCTTGAAGGTCTCTTTCAACCTGGTGTATTGTATTGTATTGTATTGTATTGTATTGTATTGTATTGTATTGTATTGAATTGTATTGCATTGTTTTGCATTGTATTGTAAACTGGAGCTGTTAATCAGATGGGTAGTGGTTTGGTTAGCCTAGATACAAACTGAGTCCTCCTGCAAAACACCTTACCCTGGGTTTAGGTCTGCAAAATGGATTCGAACCCCCACAGGAACAGGATTGGTTTTGACAGATTGCTATTGCTCTAGAGGGACCACAAATTAGGAAAGGCTTTTTCTTTCTTGGAGTTTCTGAAGTCAGGGACAGTATGAGATCAGGAATAATAAGAGGGGGAAGCAGGAAGTAAATGTGATGGTTCAAATGTTCGAGGTCAGCTTTATTTGAATTCTTAGAATCATAGAATCATAGAATCATAGAATCAGTCAGGGTTGGAAGGGACCACAAGGATCATCTAGTTCCAACCCCCTGCCATGGGCAGGGACACCCTACACTAGATCACGCTGGCCAGAGCCTCGTCCAGCCTGGTCTTAAACACCTCCAGGGACTGGGCCTCAACCACCTCCCTGGACAACCCATTCCAAGGCATCACCACTCTCATGATGAAGAACTTCTTCCTCACATCTAGCCTGAATCTCCCCATTTCCAGCTTCATTCCATTCCCCCTAGTCCTATCACTACCTGAGATCCTGAGAAGTCCCTCCCCAGCCTTCCTGTAGGCCCCCTTCAGATACTGGAAGGCCACAATGAGGTCACCTCGGAGCCTTCTCTTCTCCAGACTGAACAGCCCCAACTCCTTCAGTCTGTCCTCATAGGAGAGGTGC
Source organism: Picus viridis (assembly GCA_033816785.1). NCBI lineage: Eukaryota > Metazoa > Chordata > Aves > Piciformes > Picidae > Picus > Picus viridis. The sequence goes on from CM066586.1 coordinate 10,377,303, forward strand.
TCCAGCCCTCTGATCATCCTCGTGGCCCTACATTCTTGTATGGATTTACATCAGTCTTTTTCAGAAGCCAGATCTCATTTGACTTACTAACCATGAGATATTCCCTCCTGATACCAAGTTACACAAGAGCCCTTCCATTACCTTGGTGTTTCTCCTTATGGCTGTACAGTCAAAGTATCTGTGATGTCCTACATAGAAACAGAGCCACAATTGCATCTGACACCCAATGCAGCTATGAAAAGAAGGCAGAATCTAACATCCCAGGTCCCAAGACAATGGTCAGAACCAGGGCTCCCTCTGTAGCATTAATGCCTAATTTTAAAGTATTTTTCTTTCTAAATTTTACTGCAACACAAACAAAACCAATCAAATTTGCTTCCTGGGCAGCCTCCTCTGAGTGACCCTGCTTTTGCAGTGGGGTTGGACTGGATGGAGCAGGTGAGATTGCTTCATCTGCCGAAGAGGAGGCTGAGGGGAGACATCATTGCTCTCTACAACTCCCTGAAAGGAGGTTGGAGCCAGGTGGGGGTTGGTCTCTTCTCCTGAGGAACAAGTGATAGGACAAGAGGAAATGGCCTCCAGTTATACCAGGGGAGGCTCAAGGTGGACATGAGGAACAGTTTCTTCCCTGAAGGGGTTGGCAAGGCCTGGCCCAGGCTGCCCAAGGGTGTGTTGTAATCCCCATCCCTGCAGAGAGGAAGAAGCTCTTCCCAGCAAGAGAGATTGCCCATTGGAATGTGCTGCCCAGGGAGGTGGAGGAGTCACCATCCCTGGAGGTGTTTAGGAAGAGCCTGGATGAGGCACTTGGTGCCATGGTTTAGTTGTTCAGATGGTGCTGGGTGATAGATTGGGCTTGATGATCTCAAAGGTCTTTTCCAACCTGGTTAATTCTGTTCTATTCTATTCTAGATGACTCATAAGGCAATGCCTTGCCTTGAGATCCACATCCTCACATGTCTCACTGTTTGTTTGTTGTTTTTTTCCCCAGGCTGCTATTTTATTTAGGTACATCTTAGAATTACAGAATTGTTAGGATTGGAAGGTACCTCAAGGATCACCTAGTTCCAACCCTCCTGCCATGGGCAGGGACACCTCACACTACAGCAGGTTGCTCAGAGCCACATCCAGCCTGGCTTTAAAAACCTCCAGCGATAAGGCTTCCACCACCTCCCTGGGCAACCTGTGCCAGTGTCTCACCATCCTCTTGGTGAAGAATTTCTTCCTATCATCCAGTCTGGTTTTGTTCCATTCCCCCTAGTCCTATCACTAACTGACAGCCTAATATGTCCCTCCCCAGTTTTCTTGTAGCCCCTTCCAGATACTGGAAGGCCACAATAAGGTCTCCTCAGAGCCTTCTGTTCTTCAGGCTGAACAGCCCCAACTCCCTCACTCTGTCCTCATAGGAGAGGTGCTTTAGCCTGAGAGGTCCTCCATGACATTTTTACTTTCTGTCCACATTCTAATTCCTTTTCCTATCAATAAAGGTGCTGAAAGGAAGAAGCAAGGGGGTGTGGGAAATGCTGTGCCCCTGTTAAAACAAGGAAGTTTTAGATAGCTGAAATGAACAACTCTGAAATAAATTTGCTGGGAGCACTTGTGTTTTCTGAATGTTACACAGACAAATCCCCAGCCATTAACACTATAACACAGGGAGAGGAGAGGGAGAGGGAGAGGGAGAGGGAGAGGGAGAGGGAGAGGGAGAGGGAGAGGGAGAGGGAGAGGGAGAGGGAGAGGGAGAGGGAGAGGGAGAGGGAGAGGGAGAGGGAGAGGGAGAGACCTTCCAAGTTGTTTTAGAAGCTGAGAAGTTGTTTGTCTAAAAGAATTTGGATCATTTCAGGACTATTTTTTTATGAAGTCTAGGCAGGGGAAAATGTGCTAATAGTATCTGGTGATAAGAAAAGTGTTGGTACAGTTCTGCTCGACAGGGAAATCATCCCATCTTACCTGAAGCAGAGGAATTAGAAGCAGAAGGTGATGAGATTTACTGCCAACTCATCACTTTGTGACCACGCTCAGGGGTGCCCATTTCTTTCAGGAATTCAATAGTTTTAGGACATAATGACTCTTCTCAAACTGTAGCTCTTTTTAGCACATTTATCACAAGCCTGACACATTCCTCAGCTCCTGCTTTGTTAGGCCACTTCTGTTAATGCAGTCTTCCCCTTTACAAAGCTAATGCTATGATTTCTGGGGTCGTTAAATATGCCAATCAAAGAGAAAAGCTGTTTGCAAAATGTCAGTGACTTTTAAAATTGGATTTCTTCTCTTTGCCTGAATGGGATTTGCTGAAAAGCCTTTTCCACAAGCATGCATACCCCAGTATAAATAATAATTACACCACAAAAGCTGTAATTGAGAACACAGGAACCTAACTGGATGCTCTCTAGGAAAATAGAGACATTGTGACATTCAAACAGAAGCTGTTCTGGGGCTCTCATGCCAGGGATGACTACAGCGCTGAGAGGCATCAATTAGTAACTGTGGAAGTTACTGATGAGAAAAATCTCACATACCATTTGAAAGCTGAATGTTTACTTCTGTCAAAATTCCTCTTTCCAAGCAATCACCAGGCCAGAGATTTGAGAAGATACCTCCTCTTAAGGAACCAGCAGGTGCAGTGTCTGAGCCATGAGTCTTACAGGCCGTACTGTAAGAGATTTAGCTCTGCTGTCATCTATCAAAACCGGAACTGAAGTGACACATAAAGTGGTTGAAATAGTAAAATAAGGTCAGAGGAAGGTAAGTTCAGGAAGGGGTGTAGCCCCACTTTTGCAGAGCTCCTCAAACCTGTCCATCAGGGTGAAAAACCTAATGAACCCCAAAATTGCTCCTCCAGTGGGAAAGTTTCTGCTGACTGGGAGGTTGCTATGAACAACTGCTCTCCATCTGGGCCCCTTTTTGCACAGAACCAAAGAACATTAGGGGCTGGAAGTGACCTCTGAAGATCATCAAGTCCATCCCCCCTGCTGGAGCACCACCATTGTATGATTCTGTGATTACTTTATCTGTCCCGAATAGAATAGAATAGAATAGAATAGAATAGAATAGAATAGAATAGAATAGAATAGAATAGACCAGACCAGGTTGGAAGAGACCTTCAAGATCATCACATCCAACCCATCAACCAATCCAACCCACCTAAACAACTAAACCATGGCACCAAGCACCCCATCAAGTCTCCTCCTGAACACCTCCAATGATGGTGACTCCACCTCCCTTCCCAGGCAGCCCATTCCAATGGGCAATCACTCTCTCTGTATAGAACTTCTTCCAAACCTCCAGCCTAAACCTCTCCTGGCGCAGCTTGAGACTGTGTCCTCTTGTTCTGGTGCTGGCTGCCTGAGAGAAGAGACCAACATCTGCCTGTCTACAACCTCCCTTCAGGTAGTTTGCTCCTTCCCTCTGAATATTCCCTTTGCAGTTCCTGCATCCTTGTAAACTGATATTTACGTGAAAGTAACAAAGGATCATTTCCATGCAAACCACCACAGTGACTGCTTTAGACAGCAGTAGCAATGAGGTAATATGTGTTTTTCCCTACTGAATCAGAAATCATCACTTCTCTAAAATGCAATATCACAGATTCTTGTGTAAGAGGAGGCAAGAGGTTGATTGTGCTGCAGAGCCTTTTGTTATTATTTTATGAGAGGTTGTTTGGATTTCCAAGCACCTTTTTAGTTTGTTAATAGCTGTTGGGCATTGGGGTTTATTGATTTATAAAGTCACAACCATTTTTCCTGTCTCTGATGTTTACAAGAGCTAGCTGGAAAACTATGCTGGCTCTGCAAAATCAGGAGGAGCTTAGAGCAGCTGAGGCTAAGATCTTATTTTCTGGGAATGGACAAGGGAAAAGAAGGAAAACTGTTCCAGAGAACCAACACCACCACAGGGCTAGGGAGCACAGAAGGATATTCCAGTCAATATTTATCTCTCAGATCAATAAAACTTGACGTTCACCTCACTGAAATCAATATCTCCTTAATTTAAGCATCGCTGCTCCTTAGCTCCCTCTGCTTCTCCCTGTATCCAGGGGCTCATTTCACTGCTGCGGATTTCAAGCTTGATCATCACCCAACCTGATCACTGCACTTCCAGAATTTTTGCTGTGGGCTCAAATGTCAAACAAACAAACAAACAGATAAATAAATCTCCCTTCCCTGAGCACTATTTGCCTTCATGCTGGAGACAGACAGAGACTGTCTGTGTGAGTCTGTCTGCCTGCCTGCTATCTAACAGCACGCTCACCGCGCACTGGCACAAGGAATGAGCCAGGGAGAAAGGCTGTGCTGCTGACGTCCCTCTCTAAAGCATCAGGAGAGTTTTGTAAGCTACCTAGGTGTTATGCACAGAGGAAATGCAGGAAAGTCTCCCTGTTGCAGCACTAAACTATCCTGCATTACAGAATCCCAGTATGGTAAGGATTGGAAGAGACCTCGGGAGATCATCTAGTCCAACACCCCTGCTAAAGCAGGGCCATCACCCAGTTTGCCCAGGATTGCATCAAGGTAGGTTTGGAATCTCTCCAGAGTTCCCAGGACACCAAAAATTTTCCATAGTTCTCAGTAAATATCAATCTTTACTTAAACCAGGGTGAAAGATCAATAACAACAAGTGCAGAGTCCTGCATCCGGGGAGGGGTAACACCAGACACCAGTACAGACCAGGGGGCATCCTGCTAGAAAGCAGCTCCATGGAGAAAGACCATGCAGTCCTAGCAGACAGCAAGTTATCCTGGGACAGCAAGGTGCCAAACAGCATCCTGGGGTGCAATAAGAAAAGGTTCTTCTCCCCTCTATTCTGCCCTGGTGAGCCCATGCTGTGTCCAGTTTTGGACTCCCCAGTTCAAAAGAGACAGGGATCTCCTGGAGAGAGTCCAATGGAGAGCCACAAGGATGACTGGGGGACTAGAACACCGCTCCTTTGAAGAAAGACTGAGAGACCTGGGGCTGTTTAGTCTGGAGAGAAGGCTGAGAAGGATTTTATTAATGTCTATAAATACTGAGGGGTAGGGGTCAAGATGAAGGTGCCAGGCTCTTTTCAGTGGTGCCCAGTGATAGGACAAAGAACAGCAAGTACTAGCTGGAACACAGGAGGTTCCACCTCCACATGAGGAGACACTTCTTTGCTGTGACACATCACTAGAGCAGGCTGCCCAGAGAGGTTGTGGAGTCTCCTTCTCTGGAGCCTTTCAAGACCCATCTGGATGCGTTCCTGTGTCACCTGCCCTAGGTGACCCTGCTTTGGCAGGGATCTTGGACTGGATGATCTCTGGAGGTCCCTTCCAACCCCTAAAATTCTGTGACTCTATGAAAAGCGGGCCTGAGGAAGTTGTAGTACAGCCAAAAGCAGGGGCAGAGGGATTAAGAGATGCTGGTGTTCTCACTGCTGTCTCGTAGGTGCTGAAAAAAGTGTTTTATCTGTTCACATTCTTGTTAATATCTGGCTTCTTGTGTGGGGACAGTGCTTATCAGATTGGTTTTGTAAGCTGGCAGTGTTATCAGTGCTATTTGCACCCAGTGTGAATCCTCAAGATCCTGAGCTTAATCACAGCTATTAGTGATAAAGCATGGATCACTGGTAGCTCTGGCTGCTTTTTCATGCCAAGATTTCTCTACTGCCCTGAAAGGGAATTTCAGCTGCATTCTAAAATGGGCTCTGTATCTGCAAAGCAGACAGCAAAGCACATGCAGGTTACCCTTTCTGCTGGAATATGAGTGTCAACTGCCAACACTTGCCAACCTATTCCTCTTTTATCCCCCCACCTCCACAGCTGGGCCTGGGTGTTTTGCTCGCCCTTCTCACACTAGGAAGCTCAATTTATCCTTTAACCTTCAGCTCTCCTTCCTCTTTTGCACAAAACTGCAGAAAACTGTTTACAGGTTTGCTAAACCAAAGGATGTTTTGGCTGCCAAACTGCATCAGGAGGAAAGAGAGAATGTGCTTTCATTTGGCCTTATCACAGAACTCATAATAACATTATTATATATGCAAAGAACTCCCTGCTTCTTTATCTGCTACAACAGAATGACACATGCAAAGAGACATATGAAAGGCCTTGATATCTCAAACTGCTCATAGTTCAATCAAGAATATTATATCCTCAAAACACAAACCAAATTATTTACTTATATCATGTGTGCTAATAGTTTCTTGGTAATTTTCTCTTTTCCTTTAAAAAGCCTGGATCACTCTTTGGTCTTTGGGAAAATAATCTGAGAAGGAAAGATAGAATCGAATCGAATCGAATCGAATCGAATCGAATCGAATAGACCAGACCAGGTTGGAAGAGACCTTCAAGATCATTGTGTCCAACCTATCATCCAACACCACCTAATCAACTAAACCATGGCACCAAGCACCCCATCAAGTCTCTTCCTAAACACCTCCAGTGATGGTGACTCCACCACCTCCCTGGGCAGCCCATTCCAATGGGCAATCACTCTTTCTATGAAGAACTTCTTCCTAACCTCCAGCCTAAACCTCTCCTGGCACAGCTTGAGACTGTGTCCTCTTGTTCTGGTGCTGGCTGCCTGGGAGACGAGAAAACCCCCACCTGGCTACAACCTCCCTTCAGGTAGCTGTAGAGAGCAAGAAGGTCTGCCCTGAGCCTCCTCTTCTCCAGGCTAAGCAAGCCCAGCTCCCTCAGCCTCTCCTCATAGGGCTTGTGCTCCAAACCCCTCCCCAACTTTGTTGCCCTTCTCTGGACACATTCCAGCAAGTCAACATCTTTCCTAAACTGCAGGGCCCAGAACTGGACACAGGACTCAAGGTGTGGCTTTCTCAAAATACTTTGAAGTCTTCATAATGAGGAGCCTGGTACAGATTGGGATTATTTGCCAGTTGTTGTCCCCTAAGTGCTAAACTAAATTTTACAGACAATTCACGTTCTGAAACATTTTTGTTATCACATCCACTGACAAAATAGTAGTTTTCCTAGAATCATAGAATCACAGAATGGTTAGGGTTGGAAAGGACATGAATGACATCTAGTTCTAGTGCCCCATGCCATAAGCAGGGAGCCCTTCCTCTAGACCAGGTCTTGAATAAGCTTAACTGATATTTCAATGAATATATCTTCAAATAACAATAGGCCAAATAAGAAAGGATTTCAGAGAAACTGCACAGAAAAGGAAGGAGTCACATGGCTGGGGGAAATATAGGAGGAAGACGTACAGTGATACTACATTGAAAAAAACCCACATTTATCTAGAAATAGATACTGGCCTCTCCCTACAAGAAGGACATTGAGATGCTGGAGCAGGTCCAGAGAAGGGCAATGAAGCTGGTGAGGGGTCTGGAGAACAGACCTTGGGAGGAGCAGCTGAGGGAACTGGGGTTGTTTAGCCTGGAGAAAAGGACACAGAAGGGAGAGCTCATTTCTCTCTACAACTTGAAGCCAGGAGGGGGGTTGGTCTCTTCTCCCTAGAAAGAAGTGATAGGACAAGTGGAAATGACCTGAAGTTGCACCAGGGGAAGTTTAAGTTGGATATTAGAAGAAACATCTTCCCTGAAAGGGTTCTCCAACTCTAGAAGAGACTCCCCAGGGCGGTGATGGAATTTCCTCCTTTGAGGAGGGGTGTGTGTGTGTGTGTGTGTGTTTAAAAGATGCAGAGATGTGGTGCTGAGGGCCATGGGTTAGCACCAGCCTTGGTAGAACTAGAGAATGGCTGGACCTGATGACCCCAAAGGCCTTTTCCAATCAAAACCATTCTGATTCTATGAATCATGGCCCAGCAGAACTGTGTCTTACAGGATATCTCAGGAAATGCACTAGCCATAGCCTTACACTTGACAGTACCTCCCAGTCACAGGACCTTATCTATGTGTTAGCAGCACTAAGCTTTAGAGTATTCTGCTAACATACTCTGTTTTAGGACTCAGGCCCAGAGCAGATCAAGGCATTGCTCACACAGCAGAATAAATACAGAACCTCACTCAAATGCTGTTAAGAACTCGGCTGCACCTGGATTTCTGATGCCGATAGTTCACCTGCTCCTTCACAGTCTCATTATCTCTTCTCTGGAGATCACTTGCACCAGCCATCCTGGGGATGGATTTGCACAAATTATACTCAGGTAATGAGGAGACCCCTGGAGCAGTGGGGCTGTCCTAAAATAATAATCACAGAAAATGTACATTTGCAATTTCAAATGGAATAGAAGAAAAACTTACAATCCAAGTTCTAATCTTTTGCTAACCAAACATGATCCATTCAGACATGCCCCAAACTCAGGTTACTTGTGTTGGGACAAGCATACCACTGACCCCTAAAAGAGGGCACCACTCATAGAATCATAGGATGGTAGGGGTTGGAAGGGACTTCCAGAGATCATCTTGTCCAACCCCACTGCTAACACAGGTATGCCTAGACCAAGTTGCCCAGGATCACATTCAGGTGGGTTTTTTAAGTCTCCAGAGAAGGAGATGCCACAGCCTTTCTGGGCTGCCTGCTCCAGTGCTCCAGCACCCTACAGTAAAGAGATTTCTCTTTAAGTTCAAATGAAGCCTCCTGTATTGCAGTTCATGCTTGTTGCCTCTTGTCTTATCACTGGCCATCATTGAGAAGAGCACAGCCACATCCTCATGACCTCCACCCTTTAGATACTTATAAGCACTGATCAGATTCCCTCTCAGTCTGCTCTTCTGCAGAATAAATAGCCCCAGGTCTCTCGGCTGCCCCTCATAAGAGAGATGATCCAGTCCCCTAAGCATCCCAATGGCCTTCAGTTGGACTTTATCCCATAGTTCCCTGTCCCCCTGAACTAGGGAGCCCAGAACATTCTGTGCTGGGACTGTGAACCCACACTCCCTGCTCTATCCAGCAGGCCCCAGAGCAACATTCTTTTGGGGGACAGATGAAGGAAGAGGTGTGTCTCAAAACAGCACAGACCAATGCTGTCAAAAAGCCCTGCCCCCCCGACTGGAGAAACACCTTCCCTGCCCCTGTTAGCACATGTGAAAACCACAGCAAGGGGGGCAACTCATTCCATCAGACTGCAGCTGCCTAAGAGCTATCCAACAGACAGAGAGGCAGGTGCCAGCCCAGCCCAAACACAGAGGTTTATGTCCTTGGGTTGCCAAGATGCCCTCAAAAGGCTGGAATTCGTGACACAGACACCCCAGGACACCCACAGGCATCCCAGGACACCCACACTCCCTGCAGCATCCAGAAGCACACCAGGCACGGTGCTCATCCACCATCGCTCCCCGAGGCGTGACTCATCCAGCTGCAGCCAGGCCCCATGGGGTCCCTGCCTGTGCTTGCCAAGAGAGATGCTTGAGATTCTGAACAACTCAGCAGCCCAGGGCAGAAGCCTCAGTGCCCCCTGGGAACAGGGCAGCCACTGCAGCCTTCATCAGAGACTGCAGATGAAGGTGAGCAGTGTGCCTGGCAAGGTATCTCTTGAGCCCAGCTAATGATGAACCAAAGCTGCATACAGACTACATTAAATTGGAGGAGCCTTCCCCCTGGGCAAGGGGAATGGTCCAGGCTGCTCCTGCACTTGGCTGGGACACTGGCACCTCAAGACAGTGACAAGCCACATCTCCACATATTACTTATGCAGATAAATCACTTCCCAGGTGTGCCTGTTCCTTTCTTCCCACCACTGAAGGGAGCCAAGAGAACAACCTCAGTACTACAGGTTTGACTTTCAGTTAGCTACTGTGAGGTGAGCCAAATCTGGGACAGACTGTCAAAATGGCAAGCAATTCATTATTCATGCACTCAGAAGGTAATGCCAGGGTTACAAAGCATGAAGTCTATACAGCACAGAGCTGGACCACCTCCAGAACCTTGTTTTATCTTATTTTCCCCTGGCTCCCAGTGTTATTCTTCTGCCTTTCATGCAAGCCCTTCCTAGTATAACCATTTAATTGGGTGATTGGCAGAGTATGGCTCCACAGGACATGACGAGATGATGGATCAGCTCTGCTGCCAAAAAGGATGCCCCCTCCTTTCCAATCTCCCTCCTCCTGCCTGATCACTGCTGCTGCTGCCTTCTGCTGGCTCTAGCTTGCAGCAAAGCCCTGCCTGAATGCACTAACATGGTGGAAAACAGCAATCAGGCAGGAGACAAAACCCCCAAAAGACAAATAATTTCCTGGCATTTCATTGAACTGTCTCATGGCCATGTGCAGCAGGAGGCGTGAGCCAAAGCAAGGCAGGGGAGAATAGTCAGGGGGAGGAGAAGGAAGGGTTGAAGGAGAAGAAAATCAAGAGCAGCAATGTGCAGACTCCACCAGCCCAGCTAGTCCCAGCACATGGGAAGGCCTCAGCTCACAGCCACACTCACCCTCATGCTGTATTGCCCAGGTAAGAGAGGTGTCTTGGGTCAGAGGCTTGGAGAAACTCCTGCCTTCAAGTAAGACTGAAACATGAGTCACCAGCTTGCAGAACCATAGAACTGTTCAGGTTGGAAGAGACCTCTGAGATCATCAAGCCCAAATGCTCACCTAGACCTCACAATCCTACCCACTACTGCTAAGCTACTACCACTACACCATTTGCCTAAGTTCCACATCTATTACCTTCAGGGATAGTGACTCTCCCACCTCCCTGGGCAGCCTGTTCCAATGCTCCTGACAACTCAGAGCAGGACCTTGGCTGTTCTGGCTGATCTCCCTCGTTCTGCCTGTGACGTCTCCCCCAAACAAGCCTTAGCAGAGCTTTTATTCACATGGGTACATTCCCACCAAGAGGTTGGGTTCTGATGACAGAGCAACTTCTTAGCAAAACACACCCCTGAAAAATTCCCAGCCAGCCCTCCCCATGGATCAGCTCAGAGCTCTTTCTGCCAGGTGATTTGTTATTAAAACTTTGCCTAAGCTGAAGGAGAAAACTTTAAGAGGTCACAAACTGAGTTCAGCTCCTTTGGGTACCAGACCAGAGGCTTAATGCAAAACACATCTTTTCTCTTCAGAAGGGTGTTGGAAACAGCTCTCTGTTCATGTTTCTCTCAGGATGGGATTGGGCAGCCCTCACCATGACCAAGGACCGATCCGAAGCGATGCAAAAGAAACTATTGCCATAGATTTCTCATATAATTACTTTTCTTTCCCCAACTTTTTATTCTTTCCCTCCCCTGCAGTGTCTATGAGCACTTTTGTTTCCCTCCATTAATGATGCCTTTCACTTTCTGTGCTGCACTTTTTATTTGTCCCTGCTGTACAGGAGGAGGTTTGCATCTATGCACCGGGACATTATTTGTTAACAACAATCTATCCCTCCCCAGTTGCTCTGCTGGGATTTTACTACCCTGTCATCATTTTATCTCCAACAATATCTGCAACTTTTGGCTGGGAAGGGAAGAAACAAAACTTGCTGTGGAGCTATGTCTTGGTACCTTAAATGCAGAGATGCAGAGTATTCCCAGCCAACACACTGATATTTCTTCCCCCAGCATATGGCCACCAGTCACCCCTGCATCTGGAAAAGCCTTGGCAAGATATCTGGGAGAGCATTAACAGCTGGTTTTGCAGCCCCAGAGATCAAGATATGCCATTTTAGGTTGCAGCATTTTGAGAAAGGCTTGCCAAGGGCACTGAAGAGCAAGTCAACTTAATTATGAGAGATGGGTCATTGACAGGATGTGTAACAAATAAATCACTGCAGCAAGCAGAGCATTCGGAGGAGCACTATTTGTCAGTGCACAAAAATACTCCATTTTTTAGCATGATGACACCATGACTTTTGAAAGGCCACTGAGAACATTCCTTCCTGGTGCTTCTATCATGCTCTCTCTAAATCTTTCCCTCCTGCTGTTCTACTCTCTCTCCTACAAGGGTCTCCACTTTTGCACCACATCACTTCTTAAACACCAGCATCCAGTTTGCAGAACAGAGTCCTTCAGCAGCACATGGTATGGTGGCACCAACCTATGGTTTTGATCACATCTCTTTTGAGTGATTCAAACACATGAAGGAACCTTATCAGTGCCCAGAGCATAGTTTTGGGATGATACTGCTTACCTTCTCTGCTGTCCTGTGTCTTTTTGTGAGGACAACAGCCCATTTGCTGGGTGGCCTGACACTCAATTTGCCTCAGAGTCTACCCCCCTCTAGTATGTCCATCCAACTTCAGAAGCCTTCATTAACTGCCCCCCCCATAAGAGATCTGTTGACATTAACAAGCACAAAGAGATGAACTTCAACAGTAGATCTCCCAGAAATATGGTGAAATTCCCTCAGTGAAAGGGAAAAAATGAAAACCCAGAGAATTCTCTGGTTTATGGTCAGTATGGAATTCCCCTCTAATTGCTCAGCTCCTGTACAGGCAGCCAGCCTTCAGTATTCTTCAGTACTGACATTGTGGCCAGCAGGAGCAGGGAGGTCATTCTGCCCCTGTACACTGCACTGCTTAGGCCACACCTTGAGTCCTGTGTCCAGTTCTGGGCCCCTCAGTTTAGGAAGGATGTTGACGTGCTGGAACATGTCCAGAGAAGGGCAACAAAGTTGGTGAGGGGTTTGGAACACAAGCCCTAGGAGGAGAGGCTGAGGGAGCTGGGGTTGCTTAGCCTGGAGAAGAGCAGGCTCAAAGGAGACCTTCTTGCTGTCTACAACTACCTGAAGGGAGGTAGTAGCCAGGTGGGGGTTGGTCTCTTCTCCCAGGCAACCAGCACTAGAACAAGAGGACACAGTCTCAAGCTGTGCCAGGGGAGGTTTAAGCTGGATGTTAGGAAGAAGTTCTTCATAGAAAGAAATATTTGCCATTGGAATGGGCTGCCTGGGGAGGCGGTGGAGTCACCATCATTGGAGGCGTTTAGGAGAAGACTTGATAGGATGCTTGGTTGCATGGTTGAGTTGATTTGGTGGTGTTGGATGATAGGTTGGACACGATGAAGGTCTCTTCCAACCTGGTCTATTCTATTCTATTCTATTCTATTCTATTCTATTCTATTCTATTCTATTCTATTCTATTCTACCCACTCCCTGCTCTCTGAACTGCTGGAGGCTGGATGTGTCCATCTAGTAAAAAAGCTAAACTTTGAGGGAAGAACTCTGTCCCAGCCACTGCTGCTTCAAATTTTTACCCAGCAATTAGGTTGTAAACACCTGAGGCAAGCAAGGAATTCCCTTTGAGTTTAGAAAGTAGCCAGCAATTTCCTTGTTCAAAGCAGGAAACTGTTGGGAGTGGAAGAAATTAATTTTTTTCACATAAAATGAGGGGACAGAGGAAGAAGCTCCAGTTGTCTCCTGCACAGAAGCCAAACCCTAGACTGCTGGGCTGTCTTTCATCTATATAACACAACATCTGCTCCCATGTTTTGCCCATATGGAGCCAGGTTGCAATAGGTGCAGCTTCATCCACTGCAAAGCTTTAAAAGGTTCATTGCTTAGAACAACTGCTGGGCAGATGAGAGGGGGCAGGGAGGAGCACTGTCATCTCCTCACCTGCACATGCAGACCATGCAGGAAAAGCTTGCAGGAAAAGCTCAGGAGGACTGAGTCAAATGGTTTATTTTTTGTCCCTAGAATATATCCTACCTGTCAATTCTTTTCAATCCCTTAACATTTGTAAATCAAATCAGTTATAGATTTGTTAGGTAGGGGTATAAAACTACCCAAGGTTTGGACTCATTACAGAGCAGTGCATAAATATCAAAGGAATTGCCAAGCAGTCCTAATGCCATAGCAAGTTGATTTACACTCCTTATTTTGGAGGGGAAAGAGCCAATTGCTTACAGTGCAACACTGAAACCTGTTTCCTGGGGGAGAGCAAGAGCCAAGGAGGGCAGAACAGCAGAATGACTAAGACAAAACCAGAGGCATGGCAGAGGAGCATAGGACAGAGGAATCAGTGTAGGACAGAAAATGCTGGGCTGAATTTCCACTGCTAGTTCCCCTCAGTATTGAATATCACAGCTTTCTAATGTAATGAGCATTTTTCCCATCAGCAAAACACAGAACCACAGGATCACAGAATTTTAGAGGTTGGAAGGGACCTCCAGAGATCATCAAGTCCAACCCCTTGGCCAAAAGTAGGATCACCCAGGGCAGTCCACATAGGAATGTATCCAGGCAGGTTTGAAAGTCTCCAGAGAAGGAGACTACCACCTCTTTGGGCAGCCTGCTCCAGGGCTCTGTCACCCTCACTGTAAAGAAGTTTCTCCTCATGTTGAGGTGAAATCTTCTATGTTCAAGATTGTATCCATTGTTCCTTCTCTTATTACTGCACACCACCAAAAAGAGATTGCCCCCCTCCACTTGACACCCACCTCTCAGATATTAATAGACATTGATCAGATCCCCTCTCAGTCTTCCCTTCTCCAGACTAAACAGCCCCAGGGCTCTCAGTCTCTCTTCATAGGGAAGATGCTCAAGTGTCCTAATAGTCCTTGTGGCTCTCTGTTGGACTCTCTCCAGCAGGTCTCTGTCTCTCTTGAACTGGGAAACCCCAAACTGAACACAATATTCCAGGTGCGGTCTCACCAGGGCACAGTTAGAGGGGGACAAGAACCTCCCTAGACCTGCTGGACACACTTTTCTTGATGCACCCCAGGATACCATTGGCCCTCTTGGCCACAAGGGCACATTGCTGACCCATGCAGAACTTGCTGTCCACTAGGAGGCAGTGCTACATGCATGAAAATCATAGAATCATAGAATCAGTCAGGGTTGGAAGGGACCACAAGGATCATCTAGTTCCAACCCCCCTGCCATGGGCAGGGACACCCTACACTAGATCAGGCTGGCCAGAGCCTCGTCCAGCCTGGTCTTAAACACCTCCAGGGATGGGGCCTTAACCACCTCCCTGGACAACCCATTCCATGGCTTCACCACTCTCATGGTAAAGAACTTCTTCCTCACATCCAGCCTGAATCTCCCCACCTCCAGCTTCATTCCATTCCCCCTAGTCCTATCACTACCTGATACCCTGAGAAGTCCCTCCCCAGCCCTCCTGTAGCCCCCTTCAGATACTGGAAGGCCACAATAAGGTCACCTCGGAGCCTTCTCTTCTCCAGACTGAACAGCCCCAACTCCTTCAGTCTGTCCTCATAGGAGAGGTGCTCCAGCCCTCTGATCATCCTCGTGGCCCTTCTCTGGACACACTCCAGCACGTCCACATCCCTCCTGTAATAGGGGCTCCAGAACTGGAGGCAGTACTCCAGGTGGGGTCTCACCAGAGCTGAGTGGAGGGGAAGAAGCACCTCCCTTGACCTGCTGGCCACACTTCTCCTGATGCACCCCAGGATCTGATTGGCTTTCCGGGCTGCAAGCGCACATTGAGAGCTCATGTTGAGCTTCTCGTCCACCAGCACCCCCAAGTCTCTG
Organism: Picus viridis; assembly: GCA_033816785.1. Taxonomy (NCBI): domain Eukaryota; kingdom Metazoa; phylum Chordata; class Aves; order Piciformes; family Picidae; genus Picus; species Picus viridis. Next base: position 10,392,576 of record CM066586.1, read on the forward strand.
TCCTCAGGGCTGCAACTACTTGTAGCCTTGTTTGCTTACAGAGACAGCTTACAGCTATGAAGCAAACCCCAAACAGGCCCAGTGCTGCAGACAGACAGCAGTGTGGCCAAGCTTCCCATGCTTCCTTAGCAGTATTTTCAAGTTTTCTATCCTACTGCCTGTGATCCCCTATTGCAGGTTTAGCAGAAGTTGGAATATAATCCCATAGCCAGACCCAGGGAGCCCCATGAGTACAATTCCCTAATGAATCATAGAATGCCTTAGGTTGAAAGGGACCTCAGAGATAATCTACTCCAAACACCCTGCTATGGGTAGCAATGCTTCTTGGCTAGACCTGGTTGCCCAAGGCCTCGTCCAACCTGGCCTTGAACACTTCCAGGGAGGGGGCATCCACATCCACTCTGGGCAACCTATTCCACAGTCTCACCACCCTTGTACTGAAGAACTTCTTCTTAAGATCCAGTCTAAACCTACACTATGATGAAAAGTCCCTCTCCAGCCTTCCTGTAGAATCCTTTCAGGTACAGGAAGGCAGCACTAAAGTTCATCTCAAGTCTTCTCTTCTCCAAGCTAAAGAACCCCAGCTCCTTCAGCCTATCCTCATAGCAAAGGTGCTCCAGCCCTTTGATTATCCTTATGGCCCTCCTCTGGACTCACTCTCACAGTTCTATGTCCTTCAGTGGTACCTCAAGCTGCCGCTGTGTCTCCAGGAGTGAGCTAGACAAGACATTGCTTGCTTCAAGCTCCACCTGACACCACAGACTGCAGACTTCAGTCTTGTAGGTGCTTTTGTTGGAGTGTGCTTAGAGGTAAAGACAGTGCAGACATACTGAGAGCTTGTCCCGGTGGCTGTCTGTCTGGTTTGGTTTTGCCTCTCTCGCTCCAGGTTCCCTGTACCCAAATCTCAGAATCATAGAATCAGTCAGGGTTGGAAGGGACCATAAGAATCATCTAGTTCCAACCCCCTGCCATGGGCAGGGACACCCCACACTAGATCAGGCTGGCCAGAGCCTCATCCAGCCTGGGCTTAAACACCTCCAGGGATGGGGCCTCAACCACCTTCCTGGACAACCCATTCCAGGGCTTCACCACTCTCATGGTGAAGAACTTCTTCCTCACATCCAGTCTTGATGATTCTTATCTTCTTCCAGCCTTTTTCATTTTTCCTCAAAGCTGTTTTCCGAAACACTTCTCAAAACTATTCAGAAGAGCAACAACTACCTAGACTATGTCAGCAAGGTGCATCACCACACAGCACTGTCTATCAGCTGAACACCTGGCTTGTCTTTTTAATGGATAAACCCAAAATTAACACATGGAAAGCCTTCATCAGGATAATTAGAGGAGAAATCCAGCACACATGAAGAAGGAGATCAGCTCAGGATACTAAACTCTCTATTATTCTGCATAAAACCACAACAACTTGTTAAGTCGAAGGATTTTCCTCACATTTTCCCCCTGCTTCTGCAAAAGTGCAATATTCAGTTATGAAACACCTGACATACACTGAGTCTCCCCAAATTTAAAGGCAACTTAACCTAAGAGGCATAGCTTTCATTTGAAACCAGCCTGCTATTTTTGGTGCTTCCCTGAGATGCAAGTGAGAAGCTGGGTGAGTAAAACGTGCACACACTCCAATAAACCTCTGCTCCACGGAGCTTCTCAGGCTGTGTGCAGCAGCTTCTGTGATGAATCCCTCAGAAGGCAGGTGTTAGGCCAACTGGCATCAGGTGAAGAGAGAAAAACAGGGGAAAGAGGAGAGTGGGCCACCTTTTTTTTGCCTACATTTTCAGGTAGGGTACTTGAAAGCTGCACCCTGAACACATGGCATTTACTCTGCCTCCTTTCACACAGGTACCATTTCAATTCCTCAAATGAAGCTGCTGATGCTTCTGAAAATCAGAGAGGAAACAAGCCTCTTGAGCTAAGATTTTGTTAAAATAAATCCTTTCTACAGTGCTTGAGATACTCAAGCACTCAGCTAAACTGAAGTTAGTCAGATAAAGCCATCCTACCTTGGGCAGGAATAATTTAAGAAACCAGCTGTGCTGTAACCTATGGGGTTACTTGAAAGTGAGAGTTGTCCTGCAGCCACTAAGCCACAGATGCACAGGCACCAGTTTGCAGGATTCCTCAGAAAGAAGTGTGCTTTCGTGGAAGAGCTGAATGTTGAAATAAATAATTACATGCTTATTTGGGATCAAATTATTGAAGGCTCAACCTCCTTTTGAAGGGTGGAGGCTTCCCACTGCATGAGATAACCATGTGTTTTCCTAGGCTTTTGATGTTGAAAGCCATTCCAGGAAAATCCCAGGCAAAACCTGAAATTACAGCAGTGTGAAATTGCCCTCACAGAAGCATTTATACAGCTGCATATTTATTCAGACTGGTTTGCTCCCCGAAAATTCACACTCGTTCTCTGTCCTATAAGATTCTCAAAATCTTCCCTGCAGATTTCAGCAGCCTGGAAACCTTACCTGCCTGACAGTATTTTAGAAGATCAAGAGGCAGCACCAGATGAATTCCCATAGGGATGCTTTTGCTTAATTGAATTCTGCAGCTGCCCCTAAATTAAAGAAAGGAAGGAGGCAAAAGCAGATGTGAGCAAAGAGGTGTACAAGATCTGCAGGATTCAGAAAACTCCTCTTTAAGTTTTTTAATTGTGTCAAATCAGAGGTACAGCTTTTCAAATGTTTTTCTTAATAAGTAAGCTTCAAAACACTGTTAAGCTTTGTAGGAGAGGTACATACCACTAAAGAAACCAGAGACAATACAATGCAATACAATAAAGCAGGTTGGAAGAGACCTTCAAGATCATCGCGTCCAACCTATCAACCAATCCAACACCACCTAAACAACTAAACCATGGCACCAAGCACCCTATCAAGTCTCCTCCTGAACACCTCCAATGAAGGTGACTCCACCACCTCCCCGGGCAGTCCATTCCAATGGGCAATCACTCTCTCTGTATAGAACTTCTTCCTAACATCCAGCCTAAACCTCCCCTGGCACAGCTTGAGACTGTGTCCTCTTGTTCTGGTACTGGCTGCCAGGGAGAAGAGACCAACCTCTGCCTGGCTACAACCTTCCTTCAGGGAGTTGTAGAGAGCAATAAGGTCACCCCTCAGTCTTCTCCAGGCTAAGCAACCCCAGCTCCCTCAGCCTCTCCTCATAGGGCTTGTGTTCCAAACCCCTCACCAACTTCGTCGCCCTTCTCTGGACACATCCCAGCAAGTCAACATCCTTCCTAAACTGAGGGGCCCAAGACTGGATAGCTCAGCACTGCCAAGAGCTAAGCCCAGCCCTTGGAGTCCCTTTAAACTTGCCACAGTTCTCCACAGCACAATCCACATCCTCCAGAAACGCTGGAGATCAGGGTGCCAGAAGTAAGGCTCCTTTTTCTACCTCTTTGCAGCATTTACTTCTCCTGTAGTGGCCATGAGCTTGGATTCAAGCCAACTGTGTGCTCAGTGTAACTCATTAACTCCAAGACCAGGCAGGACTCTGAGAGATGCCAAGTTCCCTGAGCTGAAGATAAAACTGGCTTGTTCTCCTCCTGCATGGGGACAGGGACTGACAAAGAAGCAGTACATAAAGCCAGAGCTGGGCTTATGCTGCCAGGTAGCACCAGGCTACCTTGGCAGGATGGTCTCACAACCTTCAGGAACAATAACCTTTTAAGCCTGCTGCATGTGAAATGCTGTGGAAGGTGCAGGACTTCACATTCAGCCGCAGGTTGCTTGATGATCTTGAAAGTCTTTTCCAACCTGGTTAATTCTATTCTATTCTAAAAGGGTCAAGTCAGGCTGTCCCAGCATATGTTCCCAATCTCTGCAAGCAACTCCAGGCCAAACGCCTCAGCCACACTGGCTGCTCAAATGACTGTCTCTGACTTATGCACCAACAGCAAAGCAGGTGCTGCAGCAGCAAAAGCGGCTGGAGGAGCTGATGCAAACTTATTTTCTCCTTAAACTTAAGCAAGGACCTGAAGTAATGCTACCAGTGGCCTACTTTTGGATAGTTGAGTTTGGGTGTCTCCTAGGTATGTTTCAAAGGAAAATAACCTAATCTGCAGATCAGTGTCCCAAGCCTTACCCTAGAGAAAAAGTACAACATTTATTACAAAGTGGGAAAGCTCAGATCAGGAACATTTAATAAATACGTTCCCAAACACTTAATATCTCATGTGGATAGATCTCTCCTTTCCATACTCTAGCTGAATGCTGATCACACAACCCAGCTGCTGACTTCGTGGTTAAGTTCTGGTGATTGCATCTTGCTGCCTACAGGGATGAGAAGGGTAGATTTAGATCAGATATTAGAAAGAAATTCTGTATACAGTGAAGGTGCTGAGACACTGGAGCACATTACCCAGGGATACTGTAGATGCCCCCTCCAGGTCAGATGAAGCCTTGGGCAACCTGGTTGAGTGGAAGGTGTCCTTGCCCATGGCAAAGGGGTTGGAACTGGATGACCTTTAAGGTCCCTTCCAAAGTCACATTTTAGAAAAGTGATTTTTGATTCTGTTGAGAAAAAAAAAATGACTATCTGATTCCTACTGCTCTCTAAACCTGTCAGTGTGGTGGTTTGCATTGAAATGAGCCTTTACTACTTTCACATAAATACCAGTTTACAAGGACACAGAAACTGCAACTACTGGAAAAAGGAGTGTTTAGAGGGAAGGAGCAAAGCAGGTAATATGGCACAGAAAAAATAATCACAGAATCACACAATGTTGGATGAGGCCCTGAGCAACCTGGTCTAGTGGAAGGTGTCCCTGCCCATGGCAAAGGGCTTGGAACTAGATGATCTTTAAGGTCCCTTCCAAACTAAATCATTCTATGAATCTGTGTTCCCCTACAGGTGTGGAAAACCCTGACTTCAAGGATTTGACAGTTAGTCTTCAGCTACAGCTCTCTGCTATGCATTAGTGGCAAGAAAGCCTTCAAGCATGTGGAACTCTGCTGCTGCTGAGCAGCATGGACTTCCCTATGCACTGACCTCCCACTTTTAAGTGAGAGCTGACTAACACTATTTTTTTAAGACATAAAGAATACCCCATATAATGAACTTAAGGACACTTAAAGAAAAGGAAGAAAGGGTAAAAAAAGGATGAAATTGAACAGGAAGAACTGAAAAGACTGCAATGAACTTTGATAGATAGTTGGTTGGTTTTTTATTCCTTATCTGCAGTTATTCTCCATATGCAAACCCAATCTCCAGTGTGTGGATCCATCACACCCTGCCTCAGGACCTGCATGCAAACAGGGCAAAATGCATGATTGCTTTTTAAAACCACACACCATAAAAATAAATTCTCTGGGCTTGTCTACTTCCCTTTATTCCCTGTATAGGCTGATAGCTCTTAGGGAGTGTTAACATCCATAACGTTGATAATGAGCTTGTCTAAATATATGATAATAGCTTTAGAAGTACCAGTGGTGCCATCAAGGGCAATTCATTGTTTGCAAGAAAAATTAAGGCAAGTGTGGCACGTCTCTGCTTGGAACAAACACAACAATCAGCACTTTCCATGTAGATCTGGAAAATAGATGTAGAAAAAGGGTGTCGTGTCGCTTTGCTTTACTGGCTCAAACAAATCTGCAGTTCATCTCTGTCAAAATTCAGCTGTGGAGAGCCCACAAATTCCTTCCAAACGTAGGGGTTTTGCTTTGCTTTCTTATGTAAGTGATTTTAATTCATTTTCATCTCGGTGACTATGGATCTGGAATGCAATTTTGTACATTGGCACAAGCCTCCCACTGAAAACCAGACACAACCCTGCTCCGTGAGCGTACAAAATAACGGCTCCCGGTTCCCAGGAGTTCGCAAAGCAGCTGCACCTACACATTCTTATTCAGCAGTATCAGAATGGCTCTCTGGCCACTACCTGCTGGGTCCCAGAGCCAACTGCAGGTGGCCAGTGCTGGTTTTAGCTCAGCCAGCAGATTCACAGCAGGCAGAAGAGGCTTTCACACACACAGTGAACAAATTCAAACAAAACTCCACCTCCAGCCATGGAGCAGAGGCTGGCAGCTTGCTTCTGATCCACTCTTTAGGTAGGGTTAATACCTGTTTTCTACGTTAAAAAGTCTTTTCATTTAAAGCCTAATGAGCAGAGATGATGAAAAATAACTTTTATGTCCTGCAGGAAAGTGAAATAATGAAAGTTTGCTTTGTCTTAGAACAATTCTGATTTTCATTAAATGAAACAGTAATTGGAAAGCAGTGATTTTGACAATAATCACAGCTGAAGCATTAGGCAAAATTAATTCTTTCAGACTCAAAATGCCATGCTACCCCTTTCAAAAAGGGTAAGAAGGAGGAACCAGGGAACTACAGGCCAGTCAGTCACACCTCTGTGCCCGGAAAGATCATGGAGAAGATGATCCTGGAGGCACTACTGACTCAGAAGAATAGCAAAGAAGTGATTGGGAACAGTCAGCATGGCACTGCCAAGGGCAAATCCTGCCTGACAAACCTGGTGGCCTTCTCTGAACAGATCACAACATTAATGGCTGAGGGGCGAGCAACTGATGTCGTTTACCTGGACCTGAGCAAAGCCTTCAACACTGTCCCGCACCACATCCTGGTCTCCAAGCTGGTGACACATGGGTTTGATGGGTGGACCACATACCACTAGATGGATACAGAAATGGCTTGATGGCCAAAGAGTAGCTGTCAATGGGTCCATGTCCCAGTGGAGGCCAGGGACAAACAGAGTCCCTCAGGGATCAGTCCTGGGACCAGGCTTGTTCAACATCTTTGTGGGTGCCATGGACAGTGGCATTGAGTGCACCCTCAGCAAGGCTGCTGATGACACTAAGCTGCGTGGTGCAGCAGACAGGCTGGAGGGAAAGGATGCCATCCAGAGGGACCTGGACAGGCTGGAGAGGTGGGCACAAGCCAACCTCATGAGCTTCAACAAGACCAAGGGCAGGGTCCCGCAGCTGGGTCGAGGCAATCCCAGGCACAAATCCAGGCTGGGCAGTGACTGGCTGGAGAGCAGCCCTGAGGAGAGAGACTTGGGGGTGCTGGTGGATGAGAAGCTCAACAGGAGCTCTCAATGTGCGCTTGCAGCCCAGAAAGCCAATCAGATCCTGGGGTGCATCAGGAGAGGTGTGGCCAGCAGGTCAAGGGAGGTGCTTCTTCCCCTCTACTCAGCCCTGGTGAGACCCCACCTGGAGTACTGCTTCCAGTTCTGGAGCCCCTATTACAAGAGGGATCTGGAGGTGCTGGAAGGTGTCCAGAGAAGGGCCACGAGGATGATCAGAGGGCTGGAGCACCTCTCCTATGAGGACAGACTGAAGGAGTTGGGGCTGTTCAGGCTGGAGAAGAGAAGGCTCCGAGGTGACCTCATTGTGGCCTTCCAGTATCTGAAGGGGGCCTACAGGAAGGCTGGGGAGGGACTTCTCAGGATCTCAGGTAGTGATAGGACTAGGGGGAATGGAATGAAGCTGGAGGTGGGGAGATTCAGGCTAGACATGAAGTGTTTAAGTCCAGGCTGATGAGGCTCTGGACAGCCTGATCTAGTGTGGGGTGTCCCTGCCCATGGCAGGGGGGTTGGAACTAGATGATCCTTGTGGTCCTTTCCAACCCTGACTGATTCTGTGATTCTATGGAAAACTGCAATGGGAAAAGGGTTTCTATGCAATGTTTCTATTCAACTCAATTGCTCTTTCAGACTGAAGGGAGATTTTTTTGATCAACTTGTTTTCCACATCACAAAATCTTGCAACTATGAGTCACATCAAAATGCTGATATGCCAAATGTTAGAGCCCAGTTTACAGCCTAGAATAAGTCAGAATTGCCATAAAAATTATGTACAAGGTAGCATCCTAGTTCAATGCCAAGAGTTACACAGGGGAATAAGAGGGAAAGAAAGAGACATTGCAGACAAAAGGATGCTTGGAGGGGGTTTTGTCGACGATTCCCTCCTTTCCATTAATCAGGGCAACTTTTGAGTGATTTTAATTACAAAAGAGTCCTTTTAAAGTGAATTCCTCAATCAAAGCATCAAACACAAGACAAATTTGGGGAGCATGAGGCTTGTGCAAGCCAGCTAGAAAAAAAAATAATGAGAAAAATGAGGGGCGGGGGGGTGTCTTGCCAGATGTAGTCCACAGCATCCCTTCACAAGTGTGAATGAGGGGAGGATGGCTTCTGTCCCAGGTGTACATACTTACTCTTAGTCACAAAGTTGTCAGACCTCTAAGGCAATCAGTTACCTGCTTTCTTCGGGCCTTTAATGGGAAGCTTAATTTCAGGATGCAACTCTGTCTCTGCAACCAGAATCTGACTACAAGTGCTAGCAACTCTCTCTGCTGTGAGAACAGGCACATATTCTATTCTCCTCTCTCCTGCTCTCTCCTGGGGGTGGACATGCAAATGTGGGAGCCAAGTGAGAAAGAACAAAATCTGAGTGAGGTGGCAAAACTGGTACAGAGAGACAATGTTCTCAAACCTCTCATCTTGCTTCATCCTTTCTCACACCACATTTCTTCCATTTCAGATTCACCCCAAGTCCCTGCTATCTACTTTTCCAGCCACAAAGATGCTGTGCTGCCCATTCCAAATCCAAACATATCTCACACTGGAGTGTCTCTCTGAGCTGCACCCAGAGTCTGGTTCCGTTGGACAAGTCTGAACCTTGTGACCAGTAAGGCGTCCACAAGCAATGCCTCGAAGTGCTGTGCTGGAAGCAGGTGCTGGCCTTCAGCCTGGCCATGCAGGTTGAGCGGCAAGATTGCTGCTCATGGAGCCAGAAGCTGCTCCATTTCTTTTGTTGCCATTCTATTTTTACCCCCTTTGCAGGCGTTTCTCATTGTTTGCATTCCACAAGCACACTGGAGAGCAACAGAAAAGGCTGCAGTCCGCCTCAGCTATCTTTGCCATTTCCCCTGGCTGTTAGGGCAGCTGCTATTGTCACAAGAGCAGCAGGCAGGATTTCTCTTCCTGTGCCACAGCACCTTTTACAAAGCAATAAAGGAGAAAGCTAATCTGAAAGCTTTACCACTTATCCAGTGCTCTAGCTATTTCCTCAATCTGACCAAGTGTTTAGGAAGATTTTGAAAAGTGATAACGTCTCAGAGTTGAGCCTTAGCACTGCTGGTGCTGACTACCTGGTGCTGCTCAGTGACTCAGCCATCAGTCCTTCAGCCTTTCACACTGGGCAGCTAAAGCAGAGAGGCAGCACCCTCACTTCCACCCCCGCCGAAGCAAGCCATGCCATCTGACCTGCCAGATCTGTTCCGGGCACCCTGGCAGCCGCCGAGTGTGCCCAGCAGGTGGTGTGTTAACTGTGTGACAGCTACGGCAGCTCTCAAACACTCACGGACGACCCAGCCAGGGCCGGAGGCAGAAGGATTGCTGCTGTGTGGGGCCAACGCACTCACAAATACTTTCTTCTCACGCTCCCTGTGCCCCAGCACCTCCAGGGTATCTTTAGGAAAGACTGATGGGGCATTCCCGTCACACATACATGCAAATACAAAGTCTCTCCCAAAAAAAGGCTATAACGTGGAGCAAAAGCTGGCTTTGTGGGATTTCCATGCTCCACCATCACCTTTTGCTTCTGCTCAAGAGCAGTAAACCTGTTACCTTTAATTACCTGAGAGTGCAAGATGGAAATGCAGATACTGGAGATTTTATTAAACTTGCAACTCTGAGAAAGGAAATGTTTTATTCATTCACCTGATTCTACAGCAGTCATTTGAAGCAGTTAAGAGCCAAACCGAAACACACAACAAAGAAATCATGGGGGGATAACCACAACACATATTTTACCTCCACTGAAGCCAAAAGGACTTATGTCTTCCAAATCACAGTGAGTTCCAGCAAAGACAAGAGAACTCATTCTGCACTATATTCAACATAATCAAGTGGCAGTTTTCTCTCTGCTTCCCTCATTTAGCCTCTCTGAGTGTCTGCCGTCATTCTGTTCTACATCAGGCGGGGAAAAAAACCCGACACAATAAGCTCAGGAAACTGAATTTGGAATGAGATTCTAAAAAATTAAATGGGCTTCGAGGGACTTAGCAACAATATAGATCTGATGTCATTTCTAAAAGAAACCTCAGAGCAGCACTATGTAAGGTTTGATTGCTGGTTTTTTTCGAAAGGATTTATGGAAGCCTTCCTCTACGTTGCCACTCCTTACTTCAAACGGCCACATTCTACACCACCTGACAGCAAGCCCCATAATTCAATCTACGTGCTTTCACACAAGGCCCCAGATCTGCTAGAAATACTTGATTGCACACATTTTGTCTTTGCTGAAATTCTGATTATCTGCCAAAAATCTTTACCTAAAAAAAAAAAAAAAAATCCCACGTGGCTCACTCAGGGTCAGAAAGATTCTGCTAATCAGTCTCCCCAAGAGCTTGCTAGTGAAGTTCAAGCTGTATTTTCTTACAACCTGGGTTTTCTGGATTATTTTCAGTAGTGATTTTGCTCCTCCTGGTTATTTTGATTTGGTGTAAATCCTCTTCTCTTTACTAGGGTGGTTTTATGCTAGAACAGCGTATGGCAAGGCAAACACTCTGCCCAGTTCAGCAGGGACGGGGATATACTAGAGAGAGTCCAATGGAGGCTGCAAGGATGATGAAGGGACTGGAACATCTATCTGACAAGGAAGGGCTGAGAGACCTAGGGGTGTTTAGCCTGGAGAAAAGAAAACTGAGAGGGAACCTTACTAAATGTTCATAAATATCTGAAGGGTGGGTGTGAAGAAGAGGAGGACAGTCTCTTCTCAGTAGTGTCCTGTGATAGGACGAGGGGCAACGGATATAAGTTGGAACACAAGAAGTTCCACCTCATGATGAGGAAAAACTTCTTCCCTGAGAGGGTGAATGTGCAGTGGAACAGGCTGCCCACAGAGGTTGTTGAGTCTCATGCTCTGGAAACTTTCAAGACCTGCCTGGATATGTTCATGTGTGACCTGCCTTAGGTAATCTTGCTTTGGCAGGGGGGTAGAATAGAATAGAATAGAATAGAATAGAATAGAATAGAATAGAATAGAATAGAATAGAATAGAATAGAATAGAATAGAATAGAGCAGGTTGGAAGAGACCTTTGAGATCATCGTGTTCAACCCATCATCCAACACCATCTAATCAACTAAACCATGGCACCAAGCATCCCATCCGGTCTCTTCCTAAACACCTCCAGTGATGGTGACTCCACCACCTCCCTGGGCAGCCCATTCAATCTCCAGAGGTTCCTATAGACTTCTACCATCCTATGATTCTATGATACCCTGAAAAGGACATGTGGAAAAGAATAATCTTCTTCTATCCAGTGCCACCGTACAGCTAAGAAAATGCAAGTCCTGCAAGTAAAGGGAGCAGTGTATACACCTCTGCACTTTATGTTCATGGGAACAAGGCAGGCCACCTCCAGTGATATTAAGGAAACCTTGAAAACAAGAACAAAAGATCTCAGAGGTCTTCACCTCTTAACCCAGCAAGAATCCCAGCTCCAGCTTCCCTTGCATCCTGGACTAGCACCTACGTATGCTTGCCCAGTGTTTATGGAATTCCATACTTCCAAGCAGCCCCACAGGCACCCCACCAAAACCAGGCAAAAAGAAGACTATTGAAAAACATTTTTGGCTACATACTGGGGACACACTGGCAGTAAACTCCCCTGTCTGGTCCTGGAGCACACAAAGCATTAAAATCAATCCAAGTGACAAACTTACTTATTCCCACTGCTGAGCCAGACTCCACTTACTGCTGTGCAGAACTAGGAGTCCAGCTAGTTAGGAAATACACCTCATGAAAGTTTTGCTTTCTGCTTGTATTCAGTTTTTCTAAGAAACACCAATGAGAATTGCCCAGGGTGCTGGGCCATCTCATTTCAACTACACTATCACCTAGAAAGATTGGACCAGATGATCCTTGGGTCCCTTCCAATCCAGCATTCTGTGAGAAATTTTTAACTAAGCAAATTAGGACTTCTCCATGCATGTAGTGCCACACCGCCCAGGTTTACTGCTAAGCTCATCACTTCTGTATTTGTAGCTGACTAAAGGTTTCCTTTTTACTAAGCCTCTAAGGAAGGAAAATGTAGTCTTGTAAAGAGCAGCTAGATGTTTAAGAAAAGCAATTTCTGCTCCTACTGTACAGAGAAAGGGAAATTAAAGACACCACATTTCCCTCTGATGAAGACAACACAGGGAGGAGAGCCATGTGCTGGTTGTATCTGGGGAATAAAGGCTTTTTGGTATTCCTGAAGCGCAAGTACCATCCAGAATTTCTGGCCAATATTTCTGCCTTGAAAACAGACTTAAACATTAAGAAGCTCTCTGAGCTTCTTCTCACTTTATGCTTCCTCTGTTTCAACTGTGTCTGGCAAGACCTCAGTGCTGCGCCACAGAGCAGCCTCACCGGTGGGTGAGATGCTCAGAACAGCAGCACGCAGCAGCACAAAACTGGGCTTTTATTGCAGAGAGGTGGTTATGAAACACCTTGTCAGACTCATAATTTCCTCCAAAGATGGTTACAAGGTACAGCTACGTGCAAAGACTTCCAAAAAACCCTTACTGAGCTCGGCAATCTGCGTGGTTTAGAGAAACAGAGAGATATTTATGCAAAGTACACAGGGGTATTGCCAGCCGGCTTGCTGAAAGCTCTGCAAGGCCAAACAAACAACAGCTTGAATCTTTACTGCAAAGGAAAAGGAAATAAAATGCTAATTAAAATAAAATCTGATGAAAATAGTGAAATCAGATTTGTACAGACACACAGATGATGCTTTATGTAGATGTCCACCTGCAGAGGCACATGTTTTCCTCCGCGCATGCACTTACTCCCCAAACACATTTCCTTTCCCCGTGGGAACTCTCTCTTCAGATGAACTTCTCTTGCATTTCTTGCAGCTTAGATCTACTCTTTTCTTTCTGACAACAACAGACAGCTAGACACAATGTTGGGTCATGAGTTTGGTACCCAGTTATGGGAATGAAACCATGAAATCACATGCATTCAGGATGTGACTGAAACCTTAGCTTTTTTTTTCAGCACTGGAGCCTGCAAGCAGAAAACCAGAGAGGCATCTGACTGTTGGGACATCTCCAATAGGAGCAAGAGCAAACAGCTTCTGCATAGCTTTGTGCTTTCCCCCCAGAAAAACCCGTTTTAAAATTAGCTTTTTCCTTCCTTTATCCCTTACTTCATTGTTATTTTTGCCAGCAAACAGCCACCCAGTTCCTGCAGACTACAGTTCCCTCCCATCCCAGGAGTCCCGTGGTGGCTAATCTTTCTTCATTAAGTGCAATTCCCACTGGGAACCTAACATAATCTAGGCAGTTATGACTTAATTCTGTTTTCACTTACACTTGTGAATATTACAGAAGTCCCTCAGGTTCATTTGTAAGAGGAGAACAAAGCCTGTGACCCAAAGACACTGATTTGGTGGGATTTTACAGGCTTGCTCAAACCCCTCTCTGCTTGGTGGTCTCATGAGTCCTATTCCCAGCTGTTTTCTGCCAAAAGAACAGGTGAATCACAAAAGCATCTCAGGAACCAGGCAGAGAGCCCCTCTTTTGGGGCTGCTACAAGCATGGCGCAACAGAAGAGATATCAAACCCCATCCCAGTCTGAGGAAGCTCATCAGGCACAGCTGCCCCAGACTGTGCCTAACAGCAGGAATTGCTAGACCATCACCTTTCTCCCATCTGTGTAAGCACCTTGCACCCTCGCTGCCTTCCAGGGGCAACCAAGTATGCCCAGATGGGGTTAGATGCCTAAAAAAAAAAAACTTCAAATGTTGAAATATTTTTGCTTAGTCTTACTCTGAGATTGAAATTTTGAAGGGCTTCCTTCTCATTTCAGTACAGATTGAGGGCTGGAGGTTGTTTTTATCTTTTAAACCTGCGAGTTCTCAGAGCTTTCAGCAACACAAGCCCTTTGCCACACAGAGATTCCTCTGGATCCCACTCCTTGTGTTACAGAACTTACAAACAACTGGAATTAGCAACATGAACGTGTCCTGCCTTCTCAAGCAACAGAAACCACTGACAACACTGGACTTGCTAATTTCAAACACAGCATTTCTAATCCCATTTGATTTTCCTGCACTGTGGCTAACCCTACAGGATGGCAATAAATTAGTGTAGGAACAACAATGCACTAATATTCACATAAAATCAACACATTTCACCGTGCTAAAACCAAGTAATCAACTTTATAAACAATTTCATTTCTGATTAATGGAGGTCTTCTCTAATGTGACATGCTTTGATTAAACATTAACCCACTCTCCGGGGACAATCTAACGCCAGTCTGCAGGCAGCAGCGTTCTGAATAAGACGACAAATTGTCTATGCAGCAATTCTGACTAGATGTCAAGGATTAATTTACTTTGCATTCATATTGCCAGGTCTGGAATGAATGGCAATTAATTAATGTAATAGTAGATGGGTGTTTCCATTAGTATTTTGACTTTTGCACTGTGTTGCTGATACCCAGACTCCCATTTTCCAATTTCCTGTAATGTGGACTAGTAAACTCAAAAGTAAAGCCATTCCCACTTTCCTCATCTTGGAAAGATTCCTCTATTGGACTGAACTGCAACACTGAAGGACATTAAGGAAGACAGAGACAATGCTATTCAAACCCCAGCAGTTATGGGAAAATAATATCAAAGACAAATAAAACCCCAGGAATCAAGACTTTAATTAAAACCAAACAAGCCAGAAACAAAACCAAATAAACAAAACCACAAAACCCCAAACCCAACACAAACAAGCAAAACAAAACAAACAACAACAAACCACACCAAAAACCCTAAAACAAACAAACAAAAAAATCACCAAGCAAACAAAACCAACCAAAAATTATTGTCCACATCAGTATTCCAAAACCTACAGAACTGATCTAATTTTGGAGCTGTTATGTAACTGTGGCTCATGCAACAGTCTGAGCACTTGAAGGAAAAAAACCACAGCCACGCATTTTAGTGCCTGTGTGTGAATTAGAAGCTTTAAATGCTGTTCAAGTTTTTGTTGTGCGGTCTGGGAGCGCGCAGGACAAGGCAGGACTGTGCCAATTCCCGTGTTTCTCAGCTGAAGGTAGCAGTATAGCCATGCCACCACAGTCTTTTGGCTGTGATTTTACACTCCAGCTTGTTGGAGATACCTTCTAGGCACATCCAGGCAGCAGGGTGATACATGCAGAAGAGATTCAATTAAATACAGGACTCGTGCCTGAGGCCCAGACATTTTCAAACCTGAAAAACATTTCCCAAGCCCTGAAACAGCAAGAAGAGAAGAAGTTGACACTTTGAGTTAGACAAAATTGATGCCAGAATCTGAAGTGGCACCAAATCATAAGTCTCTGGATTATCAAAGGACTTGTCCTGATCTGATCATGACCATGGAAGGAAGGGAACGTAAGTAAAGATGTTCTGAAGTCTCTGACCACAAACAGAAATGCATTGAAAAGAAATCATAAACAGTGGTTGTCCCTTGAGCAAAACTGGTCATGTTTCTTGCTGTTGTCTCTGGCTTAGCCTCACTTGTTAATGAGCTCAACCCCTTACTGTATGTAATCCCATATATCTAACCTAGACTCACAGCCCTTATTGGCATATATCAGGGAGATGGACAAGTCACCAGATCTGAAGAAATCTGTGCTAGTCATTGAACAAGAATCGGGTAAGGGTGCTCATCACAAGACCTAGATCAAAGGCAGACAGTGTCAAATGGATAGACAAGAAGATGCTGTTCTATGGCAATCCCTTTGGTAAACAGTGATGATAAGAAAAAAGGGACAGATCTCTGCAGAGAAAGTAGTTCTCAGATGGCCTTCACCGCACCAGGTCTCAGTTGGCCAAGTGGAATCAGTCCCAATTTGTATGGTTATGAGCAAAGTCTGAATCAAAGAAAATCATGACAGCTGTAATCACAGCATCACAGTTAATGTCACACAGGTTCACAGACATGAGCCATCCTCATTCACAAACTGGAATACCAGGTCAGGATGGTGGCTATCAGACCCTAAATCATGCAGTCACCATAAAGCCAGGATGAAGCATCATAAAACGCTCAGGAAATGCTGTAGGTGTCTTGCCTTCAGCTTAGCTAAATGGATCGAAACTGAAGAAGCTTTTGCCAGCAGCAAACTCCATCCACTGAGCAAGATTCTGCTGCACCTGAACAAATCCAAGCAGATTGCTAATGAAAGACAATTTTTTAAAAATAGGCATCCTGGCCTGCATCAGGAAGTGTGGCCGACAGGAGCAGGGAGGACATTCTGCCCCTGTACACTGCACTGCTTAGGCCACACCTTGAGTCCTGTGTCCAGTTCTGGGCCCCTCAGCTTAGGAAGGATGTTGACTTGCTGGAACATGTCCAGAGAAGGGCAACAAAGTTGGTGAGGGGTTTGGAACACAAGCCCTAGGAGGAGAGGCTGAGGGAGCTGGGGTTGCTTAGCCTGAAGAAGAGGGGGGTCAGGGGAGACCTTATTGCTCTCTACAACTCCCTGAATGGAGACAGTAGACAGGCAGAGGTTGGTCTCTTCTCCCAGGCAGCCAGCACCAGAACAAGAGGACACAGTCTCAAGCTGCGCCAGGGGAGGTTTAGGCTGGAGGTTAGGGAGAAATTCTACCCAGAGAGAGTGATTGCCCATTGGAATGGGCTGCCCAAGGAGGTGGTGGAGTCACCACCTTGATAGAGTGCTTGGTTGCATGGTTTAGTTGATTAGGTGGTGTTGGATGATAGGTTAGATGCAATGATCATGAAGGTCTCTTCCAACCTGGCTTATTCTATGTTCTATGTTCTAAAAAAATAATCAACCCAACAAAAAACAACCCAAACAACAAATCCAAACAATTAAAACCCCTGTCAGCTACACCAGAAAGTTGGCTGGACCAGTAATCTCCAAGCCAGTTAGAAGCTGGCTCAGAGCTGTCAAATCTGCTTTGGCTGGTGCCATGAGCCTGGATTGAACCAGATAACAATGCACAAGGCATGGCCTGCACAGGCATCTGCTGCACTTCCAAGCAGACCTGCAGCATAAGGGCATTGATCACTGCCAAAGACAACATTTCCTGTGTGCATGTTCCTCTCCAAAAGAACATAAGCACCAGGAACAGCAGTTCAAAGATTAAATATGACCACTGCAAGCAGCATATGTTTGAAAGCTTGATTTAGTTGGAGGAACTACAACATGGGAATAGTGCTGCACTCCAGCATAAGAAAATTTAGAGACTGTTGCCTGAAAAGGAGTCAAGCAGGCTGTGCCACTTGCTGCATCCTGACCAGAAGAAGGAGAAGAGGAATGCAATACAATACAATACAATACACCAGGTTGGAAGAGACCTTCAAGATCATCGCGTCCAACCCATCAACCAATCCAACCCACCTAAACAACTAAACCATGCAACCAAGCACCCCATCAAGTCACCTCCAATGATGGTGACTCCACCACCTCCCGGGCAGTCCATTCCAATGGGCAATCACTCTCTCTGTGTAGAACTTCTTCCTAACATCCAGCCTAAACCTCCCCTGGTGCAGCCTGAGACTGTGTCCTCTTGTTCTGGTGCTGGCTGCCTGGGAGAAGAGACCAACCCCCATCTGTCTACAACCTCCCTTCAGGGAGTTGTAGAGAGCAAGAAGGCCACCCCTGAGTCTCCTCTTCTCCAGGCTAAGCAACCCCAGCTCCCTCAGCCTTTCCTCATAGGGCTTGTGTTCCAAACCCCTCACCAACTTGGTTGCCCTTCTCTGGACACGTTCCAGCAAGTCAACATCCTTCCTAAGCTGAGGGGCCCAGAACTGGACACAGGACTCAAGACAGCACCCTCAACAGATAGTGCAGGAAGATGCTCTCCTGTCCCATGTGGGCATGAATGTTCTTATTGCCAAAATGCATCTGTGAGTCACGTTGAGAAGTTCAGTGCAGTTAGACATTAATGCTAAGGAAAGGGATTTTATTTCCTGGCAGCTTCAATATATGAGAGGCTCACATGAGTACTGCTTCAGTCTGGATTATTTGTAGCCCAGAGTAGAGCTTTGGCTGCCCTCCATCTAATACAAAGTTTCTGAATAATTTGTTCTAAGACAAAGTAATTTCATAGCCTGCAGTGCTGCGTTCGAGACTTGGCAAACTTGCATCAGCGTTTGAGAGAAACCTGTTATCAGGAGAGAGGCAGTGCATACCTACTTATCAGCAAATGCTTCAGAGAAGAAGAATATTTGTTCTGACACAACAGATTGCACAATAAGAAGTGTCTCTTTTTTTTTTTTTTTTTTTAATTTATTTGACCAGCAGTTAATATTTTTCATTACCAACATATTTTTTCTGTGCTAATAAATTCAGATGAATTTCAAGGGGGTTTTGTAATCACTGTCAATAGTTTGAATTATTTCACTGAATAAATCCTCCCCCTTCATAAATTTCTAGCATTTCATTATGGTGTCAAAAGCCTAATGCCCACTGCAAAGGGTAACTGTGTAAGCAGTGTGGGCAAGTGGCTTGATCTTACAAAGAAAAGTGAAGGCAAGAATATTTTTGCTACACTTTGTTGGACTTGCACAGGAAGGGTGAATGCTTCTGGAGCAGGGCAGAGCCATGGCCCTGCCAGAGCCACCTCCAACAAAGTGCAAGGAGTGTGCTGCTGCAAATTATTACAGAAGAATTGAAAATATTCAGCTTCTACCTGGTAGGAGATAAGAGACTGGATTCCCAGTGCCACTGTGAAAATTCCTGCCCAGAGAAAAGAATCTGGTCATGCAGATGGATAGTAACCTGGAAAGCAAAGAACAGCAGCTTTCCTAGTCAGTTTGTTGATGTATGTTTTTGCTGAGTTAATTAAAATAAAGGATTTCTCCAGCAGAGAATATTCATCTCCTTTAACATGTCACTTGTGGCAATCCAAGAAATGAAGGAGACCCAATTTTCATACACAGCATATTTAGAAGAAAGAGCAGTAAAATCAAAAGCAAGAGGGCATTTATTAATGTAATTGTCTACATGTGGCAGGAGCCTGGATTTCCTGGCATAACATAGAAAGTTGTGTACTTTCAAAAGTTCTTTTCCTGAAGTACTTTTGATTATTAACATAATCTAGTGATGTAAGAAAAATCCAGGAATATATATATAGAGAGCGATCTGTTTTCTGAGGTCTTTTAGTATCATAGTATCAGTCAGGGTTGGAAGGGACCACAAGGATCATCTAGTTCCAACCCCCCTGTCATGGGCAGGGACACCCCACACTAGATCAGGCTGGCCAGAGCCTCAGCCAGCCTGGGCTTAAACACCCCCAGGGATGGGGCCCCAACCACCTCCCTGGATAACCCATTCCAAGGCTTCACCACTCTCATGGGGAAGAACTTCTTCCTCACATCTAGCCTGAATCTCCCCACCTCCAGCTTCATTCCATTCCCTCTAGTCCTATCACTACCTGATAGCCTGAGAAGTCCCTCCCCAGCCTTCCTGTAGGCCCCCTTCAGATACTGGAAGGCCACAATGAGGTCATCTCGGAGCCTTCTCTTCTCCAGACTGAACAGCCCCAACTCCTTCCACCTGTCCTCGTAGGAGAGGTGCTCCAGCCCTCTGATCATCCTCGTGGCCCTTCTCTGGACACCTTCCAGCACCTCCAGATCCCTCTTGTAATTGGGGCTCCAGAACTGGAAGCAGTACTCCAGGTGGGGTCTCACCAGGGCTTAGAGGGGAGAATCCCCTCCCCTGCCCTGCTGGCCACACTTCTCTTGGATCTGATTGGCTTTCTGGGCTGCAAGTGCACACTGAGAGCTCCTGTTGAGCTTCTCGTCCACCAGCACCCCCAAGTCTCTCTCCTCAGGGCTGCTCTCCAGCCAGTCCCTGCCCAGCCTGGATTTGTGCCTGGCATTGCCTTGACCCAGCTGTGGGACCCTGCACTTGGTCTTGTTGAAGCTCATGAGGTTGGCTTGTGCCCACCTCTCCAGCCTGTCCAGGTCCCTCTGGATGGCATCCTTTCCCTCCAGCGTGTCTGCTGCACCACACAGCTTGGTGTCATCAGCAACCTTGCTGAGGGTGCACTCAATGCCACTGTCCATGGCACCCACAAAGATGCTGAACAAGCCTGGTCCCAGGACTGATCTCTGAGGGACTCTGCTTGTCCCTGGCCTCCACTGGCACATGGACCCATTGACAGCCACTCTTTGGGTGCGGCCATCAAGCCAGTTCTGTATCCATCTAGTGGTCCACCCATCAATCCCATGCTTCACCAGTTTGGAGACCAGGATGTGGTGTGGGACAGTGTTGAAGGCTTTGATCAGGTCCAGGTAAATGACATCAGTTGCTCGCCCCTCAGCTATTATTGTTGTGACCTGTTCACAGAAGGCCACCAGGTTTGTCAGTGTGACCATTCTTTTGTGTGTGGGGGGGAACCTTCCTACTCCACCACAGTCAGGCAGGATTTTAATCATGAATCTCCCAAGAAAGGGATCTTGTTCACTTCTGTTACAGAGCACCACCAACAAAATTACATACAAGCACAGACTGCACAATTCTCATTTAAAAGGTTACTTGAGAACGTCTTTGCAAGCAGAAGAAAACAAACCATTGTGCTTTGAGCTCACCTTCATTTCTTCATGGAACAAGCAGTACCTACCTGCCTATGAATAATGAAATGTAACAGCAGAGGAAAGGCTACTGTGAATAAACTTCTGGGAGTATTCGCACAGGGAGAATTGAAAACCCTTTAAAATGTTTCCACAAAATTGGCAAGAAAATCTGAAGTTCCTGGTAAGGCTCAGTTCTGCACAAGCTTATAACAAACACCTACTTGCTCAGACAATACTTAGCAGTTAAAACAACAGAAGAAAAATAGGTTAAAATAAGATCGCCAGATTTGATGTATTTTACCTTCCATGCCTACCAAACAATGAATGCTGTCTAAGGAATTATAATAATACTTAAATATAAACCTAGCCATCTTACAAGCTCTTTGGGCACCAAGCCACATTACAGAATCAAAACAAGGCAATTATTTTTAGTTAAATGCCTGGCAAGCTCCTTGCAGTGATTTTCTGTCACTGACTGTTAGCCGCCTTCTATTGATACCCCACTGAAGTTCTTTACTAGTAAAGAATCAACACCGTGGCACTGAATAGCACTTCAGAGACTACTTCAGTGCAGGAGTGTACACCAAAAATACATTTTAAATCAAGAGGGGATTGTCTGTATCATAGGTAATGAAGGCTTACAATCTGTGCACGCTTACACAGAAAAGAAGTTATCTAAAGCAGGGCGTTACTAAATACAAAGGATATTCTGAGCATAATGATGACTGAGTTTGTAATTCATGAGGGTCCTGTGCTTTTAACAGCCTTCCAACTCTCAAGTTAATCTAGTTATTAACTTCATTGACATAAGTCTTGCTAATAGCAAACAGCATTTCTTAAAAAGCCAATGGGATGAGAAATGACAGAAGATAAAGACTTTTCCTAGCTCTGGCTGACTAAAATTAGCAGCGCTACAATTTGTCAGCTATAAATTAAAGGCAACTTTACCTTAGGGACAAAATAGCAAGATAAAAGTTTCTGCCAAACAGTGATCCACTTGTGCAGAATCCCTGTCTGCAGATGCAGAGCTGCTCTGGGGGAGGTAAGATTGAACACATCACAGAATCACAGAATGGTTTGAATTGGAAGGGACCTTAAAGATCATCTAGTTCCAACCAACCTGCCATGGGCAGGGACACCTTCCACTAGACCAGGTTGCTCAAGGTCCTGTCCAGACTGGCCCTGAACACCTCTAGGGAGGGGGTATCCACAACTTCCCCAAGCAATATCTTCCACTGTATTGTCACCCTCACTGTAAAGAATTCTTTCCTAAAATCCAGTCTAGATCTCTTCTCTTTCATTTTAAAGCTACTACCCCTTCTCTTGTCACTACAAGCCCTTGGAAAAAATACCTCCCCAGCTTTCTTGCAGCTCCCCTTCAGGTACTGGAAGGCTGCTTTAAGGCCTCCCTGGAGCCCTCTCCAGATCAACGGCAGAGGCCACATGTTATTGGTGTTTAAACTGTAGAGACAGCCACCCTTAAGATTCAAGCTTCCTCTTGTTAATACTTGCAACTATTAGAATCACAACTAGGATATCATTTCTCTCCTTAAGTATTTCTTCAGGCAGTGTTGCTAATTTACTTACTGTTTTACCTAGGTAATATTATAGCTGAAGCTATTTCTCACTTCATGCAGGCACCAATTTTCCCCTCTTGATTTGGTTTCCTGAGTTTCCCTTGCTTTGGACAGTCAGGGTCTGGAACAACATGTCAAGGTTCAACAGCCTCCTACCGTGCTCCACGGATGGGGTGTTTGGGGTCAGCCCTGTCAGGCACAGGATCCCACAGGATCTCACTTCTGGGAAGAACTATGAGAAATGCCAGCGAGTCAGAGCCTCCTCCTCTTCCTCATCCTCTCTCGGCTCAGTAGCTGCACTTAGATTCAGGTGTTGTGCCAATTTGTTCATTAGAAATGGATTAGGTGGCTTCGTCGTGGATAGCAGAAGAACTACTGTATGTGTGAGGTCTCTGCATCATTTGTACCTGTGGTATTTAAAGCTGAGCTAATGTAATGTGAAAAGGTACATTTCCCGAGATGGAAACTCATACCTGATATGTCAAACAGAACATTTTAATTATCTGCACTCTCACGCTGCTGCCTTCGTTAGTTTAACATCTCCATTCTACTCCTCTGACAAATGGGCTCCATTCAAAGGCCTCACAGCCCTCGTGCCCAAGGCCAGCCGGAGAGTTTGGAAATATGTGATGACAGCCAGACAGACAGGGATGTTCCATCAGATAGGGCCCATCTTATCACAGAATCATAGAATCAATAAGGTTGGAAAAGACATCAAGGATCATCAAGTCCAACCTGTCACCCAAGACTTCATGCCTACTAAACCATGGCACCAAGTGCCACATCCAATCCCCTCTTGAACGCCTCCAGGGAGGCGACTCCACCACCTCCCTGGGCAGCACATTCCAATGCCAATTACTCTTTCTGGGAAGAACTTTCTCCTCATCTCCAGCCTAAATTTCCACTGGCACAGCCTGAGACACTATCCTCTTGTTCTGGTGCTGGTTGCCTGGGAGGAGAGACCAACCCCCACCTGGATACAACCTCCCTTCAGGTAGTTGTAGACAGCAAGAAGGTCTCCCCTGAGCCTCCTCTTCTCCAGGCTAAACAACCCCAGCTCCCTCAGCCTCTCCTCACAGGGCTGTGCTTCAGACCCCTCCCCAGCCTTGTTGCCCTTCTCTGGACATGTTCAAGAGTCTCAATGTCCTTCTTAAATTGAGGGGCCCAGAACTGGACACAGGACTCAAGGTGTGGCCTAACCAGTGCTGAGCACAGGGACACAATGACCTCCCTGCTCCTGCTGGCCACACTATTTCTGATGCAGGCCAAGATGCCACCTGGGCACCTGGGCACACTGCTGGCTCATGTTCAGCCGGCTGTCAATCAGTACCTGTAGCCCACCCACAGAGATCAATAGCAACCTACCAGCTCCTCATCCACCTTCTGACTAAGCTGGTCTACCTCCATGCTCCTCCTTTCTCTCTCCTAGAAAGATTTAAACATTTTTAGCCTTTGCACAGTGAAGACCACATTTTGCACCCAAAAAGGCAAATTCATCATCTCATTATTAAAAAGAGATTCTTGCTTTTTTTTTTTTTTTTCTCTGTTGTTGCTGTTTACTGTTTACACTGCAGGAAGAAAACTCTCTTTGAATGACAGCCTTGGCAGCAAAGTAGCTCTGACAACTGTGGTGTGTTTTTAGGCTATGCCTTTAAATTTTAGTTGCAGATTTTGAGCAGAAAAGTAGAAAAATACAAATAAATCACTACTGGGCACAAAAAGGAAAACTAAAGCTTATTCTAAACAAATTCATTGGAGGAATATCTGCCATAAAATGGGCTGTACCTATACAATTCTCTCTTCTTTTCTGATCTCTTCGCTGCTTGCTTTGCTCGGGAGAGATTAACCTGCTTGTCGGCTGACCTTGGCTGCGTTGTTTAGTTAAGTCTAACCACTGCTTTTCTCTCCGCTCCTTTTCTCTCTTGGGACAGGAGGGTAGGGGAGAGGACGGTGGAACAGCTTCCCTGGTCTCAGACCAGGGGGATTTTCCTGCTGTTTGCTAATTGTAAACATATGTATAATATTGTAAATCCTGTCTCTTTTGTAGATATTCATTGCATTCCATTGTTGAGTGTAGTTTTTGCTTGTAAATACAGCTTCCATTTGCTTCTAACTGAGTTGGTCTGGCAAAGTTAATGCTGTTGGGAAAACTTCAACCCACCACAACCCCTCAGAGGTGAAAGGGATGATTCCTGCAAATGGGACATAAGTGAGGTGCCTCAAGCAAAACAGCTGCGCTGCGCTTTAATAACCAAACGTCCTGAGGAATTTGTTCCAGGCAAATAGCTACAGCCAATCCCATTCTGCAGCTGCCTGTCCAGGGTGTTATCCTCAAGCCTCCAGTCTGGGACAGGACTTTCACAGGCTGCAGATAAAAAATGATGTTTCCATCACATCCCAAGCTCATCTGTTTGTATTCTGCACTACTGCAGAGAGTCCGTCTGTTGAGCTTTCCTTCTTGCCACTACAAGCAGATTTGGGAGCACCTCCCTTCTAATCTAACTTCTGTAACATTTCATTATTTAATTTCAATAAAATCCTCTGTTTTGTCTCACTGAAGGGATTGGGATAGAGAGAGGGGAATAGCTGCTCTCCAAGCACTACATGCAAGGAGAAAATAGTCTTTTTTTCTGGATGTAGCTGGACAAACACAAAACCACAGTGAGAACACAAGCAGTGTGGATAAAGGAGATATTCCCTTTAATTTGGTTTGCTGCATTTTGGCTACGGTCTGTGTCCAACAACAAACATGGAGAAAAAGAAAAGAAAAACTCTGGAGTAAAAGTGAAAAGGAAGCAGGAGAGCTCACTGCTGGTGCAAAGAGGCTGAGAATTCTGTACAAAACAGCCAAATACAAGTGTTCTGTTCAGAGAGCACGCTTTGGAAATCCATTGCACTAAAGATGCATAGGACTTTGTTATTGATTTCCCTTTCTAATAAACACCAACACCTGAAACATTAACTTTTCACTCCCATCAAAGAGTATATTCTCTCTTTCATTTAAATATATATTTAAATAGAACACAGGCATGATAGGCACACAGGAAGACAATGTATCTCAGGCTTGTAAACACAGGACTACAAACCTAGGACTTAAGCACTTTTAGGAAACTTTCAAAGGATTTCATTTTACCCTTGCTCAGCTTGTTATGCTTCCACAGGGACTCCACCTGCCCAATCTGCAGAAGACTGGGCTTCTCTTTACTCTGCCATTTCCCACAAATGGCCACATTAGTATACAATGGCTCATGTCAGCGATTAAAAACCCTCAAAAGCGTGTGCCTCATTCTTTGTCATGACAAAGTCCCTGAGTCTTTCCATCTGGCTCCTCTAGTCCGCATCTGTGGCTTCTCACAAATGCTATTTCCTCTAGCCTGCTTGCTAGAGCCAGATTCTACTTGTTTCTACTCTTTTGCTGCATGTTTTTCCATGTAAGGAAGGGAAATAATCTATTTCTAATCTTTAGTATTATGGCCACTATTCCTGTTTTAGCCTGAGTGATATATAGCATGTACAGACCCAAGTATTTCTTACTTAATCTTACATCAATTTCATCTTAGTTGATTGCACCTTAGTTAATCTCAATCAGTTCTCTTGCATTATAGAGTTTCTAGGTATTGGTCTATTTTATTGTCAACAGAGAACAGAAGATAGAAAATAGAATAGAACAGAATGGAATGGAATGGAATGGAATGGAATGGAATGGAATGGAATGGAATGGAATGGAATGGAATGGAATGGAATGGAATGGAATGGAATAGAATAGAATAGAATAGAATAGAATAGAATAGACCAGACCAGGTTGGAAGAGACCTTCAAGATCATGGCGTCCAACCTATCAACCAACCCAGCCCCCCTAAACAACTAAACCATGGCACCAAGCACCCCATCAAGCCTCCCCTTCTGAACTCTACAACACAACAATGACCTATTTGTTTCATGCAAAGATATCTAAATTCCATGCAGCAGCCCTCAGCATAGCTTGTTCAACCACACAGTCTAGTTTTCAGATCATTTATGCTCTGCGTACTGGGGATGACTTCCAAAAACCTGTTCCTGCTCAACTGAATTCAAACAGGGCATAGGAGGAGAGAAATATGAAGAAAATTCAATCCTTAACCCCCCCACACACACACACCTCTTTCCTCTCTCAACACTGGGAAACCTCCTTTTCCAAGCACCTTCTTGTTCTTCACACAATTTGCAAAGAACAGGGATGGGTGTTCACAGAAGAATGTGCTTCCCCAAATCTCCCACGCTGAAACTGCAGACAGGGGACAGTGCAGGAGAGGAGAGTCTTGGCTCAGCCCTTCTGTTCCCATCAGAACCACACCTGCATAGTTGCAAAGTCTTCAGAAATACCAAAAACCTTGTAAAAGTTGCTACATGTGTCATTAATGATAATTCATTCTATGGCTTCCACCATTATACCTCAAACCACTTTCACATTGCTGTGTCTTCAAGAGAAAAGCAGCTGAGTTGTTATATTAACTGAAACCTCAATCTCACGCTTAGCCTGCAAGTCAGAGTTATTTATTGGACACTTAACTCAAGTAATTGAGTGCAAGAAGTGCTTTACAGTACCTTATTGCCACATGTAAAAGATAATAGTGAAATTCCCACTGCTTTCAAGAAGAATTAACTGCTATTGGAATAATTTACCTCAAAGGATGCCATTTGTAAGATAGAGTAGAACATAATATAATATAATACAATAGATACACAAAGTTAATCAGCAGTCTACAGATCAAAAAAGCTAAATCATGCTTCTCACTGAAACCCAGCCACTGCACAAACTGAACATGCATTTCACAAGAATCATGGAAAGCTTTGAGTTGGAAAGGACCTTAAAGAACATCTAGTTTCAACCCCCTGCCATGGGCAGGGACACCTTCCACTAGACCAGCTTGCTCAAAGCCCCATCCAATCTGATTTTGAACACTTCTAGGGATAGGGCATCCCCAGTCTCTCTGGGCAAACTGTTTCAGTGCCTCATTATTGTCACAGTAAAGAACTTGTTCCTTACACATCTGAGGGGTGGGTGTCGAGTGGAGGGGGCCAATCTCTTTTCAGTGGTGTGCAATGATAAGATAAGCAACAATGGGATCAAGCTTGAACATAGAAGATTTCACCTCAACATGATTTAAAATTTCTTTACAGTGAGGGTGACAGAGCCCTGGAGCAGGCTGCCCCGAGAGGTTGTAGACACATTCAAAACCTATCTGGATGAATTCCTGTGTGGACTACCCTAGGTTATCCTGCTTTGTCATGGGGGTTGGACTCAATAATCTCTGAAGGTCCAACCTCTAATGTACTGTGATACATCTAATTTATCTCTCCCCTCTTTCGGTTCAAAGCCATTACCCTTTGTCCTGTCACTATGTATTCTGGTACAAACCCTCTACCCATCTTTGCATAAAAATGCCTCACATCTCTGACCCTTCACATAGCTACCACCAGGGTCCAGGAAAACCTTCAGCCTCACTCAGTGGGTGACACAACCCCCTGAAGGTTACAGGGAGAGCCTACACCTGAAACAATGTCCCAGTGATGTAATGTTTTCCCTATTAGTCCCTCCATGGTCTAATTTTCCCAGTGCAACTTATTATTCTCACTGACTTTTGCTAAGAGAGATGCTGGATGGTACAAATGATTAAGCATGACTAATTACCTTTTCACCTTGTTGGGAAAATGCTATTGTCTTTCCTTGAGGCTGGCACTTTCCCTTCTCTGATGCCCACACATACAGACACGGATTTATTGGCTGGTGATAAAAACATCCAGTCTCTGTTGGGCAAACGCACCATAAATCCACAGCTCAAACCTACATACAGCAACCTGCTAAACCCCACAGCTCCCAAACAGCCTATTAAAGCCAACAGGAATTTTCCCAGATGAAGTCAGACCTTTGCCCCAACACTAATTGTTAATTCAGAGAAGTCATCACCACCTCAGTCGTGGCAGTGAGTGTGGGAGCTGTGGGGCAGAGGAGGAAGGTTCATGTGAAGCAGCTACACTCTCTGGCTGTCATGCCTGTTACCTCGGCAGTAACACAGTGCTGTCATCTGTTCCCTGGAATCATCTGCAGACACCAGCTGTCAATGGGAGTTTTACATTTAGCCATAAGAAACAAATGCATCTGGACACCAGATTTCTTACAGCTTTCTCTGGCATCCATCATAACACTTTGGGGGGAAAAAGTATATCCAATTAGCTTCTTGCTATGCAATTCTTTCCAACATTTTGTGTTGCAGGAATTTCTATCTTCCACCACTTCTCCACCTCCATTTTCTTTTATGTAATCAGAGAGATTCTGCACACTCATAACCCCATTTACTGGTATTTTGCCTCAGGCTGACAGTTTCAAATAAAATTCTCAAGGCAAAGACTGACACTAGAACCAAACGACACAGAGTTAGCACAGCACTGTTCAGAGCTCCCTGAAATATGCAATTATCTTTGCTGGGAAACAGTCCACAGAGGTTTATTTTGATGTTCACTATAGCTGCAAGGAAACAATTGCTCAGAAGCCATTGATGTGTGTAGGTCTGCACCAGCTCACACACACAGATTTGGCTTCCATGTACACTAATGAACCGTGTAGCCCCTAAGTCCACAGGCATCTGTAAGTGCTCTGCTTTCAAACGTTAAAGAGTCTGCAAGAGAACTTCATGTTCCACTGACATGTCCCTAGGTGTTCTCAAAGTCAAATTATTCCAACCTTCAAGGTGCCAGCTCAGCTTTAAGACCTTGATCTCGAATACAACTCTCTGGCAAACACAGCCCTCTTGGACTGTCATCACCTGCTCATTGCAATAGGGAGCTCAAGAAGGTTGAAACAGCCCAGAGCTGAGTCAGTGCCCATCAGCCTGCTGTTGGAACCTATTCCAACCTGAGATCAAAGACTTCAGGTGGATCACAGAATCACAGATGGGATTGGATTGGATTGGATTGAAAGGGACCCTCAAAGGTCATCTTGTCCAACCTCTCCTTGCCATCAGCAAGTACACCTCCAACCAGATCAGGCTGTGCAGGGCCACATCAAGTCTGATGTTGAATATCTCCAGGGATGGGGCCTCAACCACATGCCTGGGCAGCTTGTTCCAGTATTTCACCACTCTCATTGTAAAGAGCTTTTTCCTGATGTCCAACCTAAATCTACCCTGCTCCAGTTTCAAACCATGGCCCCTCATCCTACCACTAAAAGCTCTTCTAAACAGTCCCTCCCCAGCCTTCCTGTAGGTCCCCTTTCTTACAATACAGATAGTGAAGCACTGGAAAAGACTGAAAAAAAACAGAGAGGAAGACTCCTTTTCAGGAGACTGAAAAACAAAGAGGCTGCAGTATCTCCAAGAAAAGACAAGGCAAACACTGGCTGCAGATGAGTGGTGGATGGATGATGCAGCCTGTTGCCCCATCCTCTTTAACATCTTCATTGATGATATGGATGAGGGAATTGAGTCAGTCATCAGCAAGTTTGCAGATGACACCAAGTTGGGAACAGATGTTAGTCAGTTAGAGGGTAGAAAGGCTCTGCAGAGGGACCTCGACCGACTGGACAGATGGGCGGAGTCCAATGGGATGACATTCAACAAGTCCAAGTGCCGGGTGCTGCACTTTGGCCACAGCAACCCCATGCAGAGCTACAGGCTGGGGTCAGAGTGGCTGGAGAGCTGCCAAACAGAGAGGGACCTGGGGGTGCTGATCGACACCCGCCTAAACATGAGCCAGCAGTGTGCCCAGGTGGCCAAGAGGGCCAATGGCATCCTGGCCTGTATTAAGAATGGTGTGGCCAGCAGGAGCAGGGAGGTCATTGTGCCCCTGTACTCTGCATTGGTTAGGCCACACCTTGAGTACTGTGTCCAGTTCTGGGCCCCTCAGTTTAAGAAGGACATCGAGACACTTGAACGTGTCCAGAGGAGGGCAACAAGGCTGGGGAGAGGCCTTGAGCACAAGCCCTATGAGGAGAGGCTGAGGGAGCTGGGGTTGTTTAGCCTGGAGAAGAGAAGGACCAGGGGTGACCTCATTGCCCTCTACAACTACCTGAAGGGTGGTTGTGGACAGGAGGGGGTTGGTCTCTTCTCCCAGGCAACCAGCACCAGAACAAGGGGACACAGTCTCAAGCTGTGCCAGGGGAGGTTTAGACTCGAGGTGAGGAGGAAGTTCTTCACTGAGCGAGTCATTCGTCATTGGAATGGGCTGCCCGGGGAGGTGGTGGAGTCGCCGTCCCTGGAGGTGTTCAAGAGGAGACTGGACATGGCACTTGGTGCCGTGGTCTAGTTGTGAGGTCTGTTGGGACGGGTTGGACTTGATGATCCTTGGGGTCTCTTCCAACCTTGGTTATACTGTGATACTGTGATACTGTTTGCCTGCTCAGCTCTTCTGTTATAAGAAAGAGATGAGAGAAGGCAAATAAGAAGGTCATTAGAGCACACATAATGAAATCTGCCACCAAAACTTCGGGGGCTTTAAAGTGTAGATGCAAACATGCTGCAGAACTGATGTAACACTTAACTTTGCTGCATTGTAATTTGGGTGGAAATGACAGTTTGGTATTACATGCATGAGTACAGTTCCACTACTCCTCCTCTGGGAGCTTGTTATCACTTGTATTATTATCTTTGCCTTCTGGTTAAGCTGCGTAGTCAGTTAATGTTGGTAACTGAAAAATTAAACTACCAATAAAAGTCCAGATAGAAATGAGATTTTAGTGTCTAATCCACTCTTCTTTATTTCATCTCCCAGTCTTCTTGACAGTTAGCATTCTGCACCCCTGGTGTACCTTAGATAGTCAAAGATCTACTTTGTTCTGGGATTATTGTTCACTGATAAACTAATGAGGTCACACAGGGTCACTGTAAAGGCAAAACAGTGTGGGAAAGCAGGACGCTCACAAGTTCCCTGCTTCACAAACAAGTTCCTCTTCCAAAGTATTTCCATGTCTACAAATGCAAGCAGCTGCCCTCATGCACTAGGTACCTGAACAGACTCTAGATCCAAGTCACATCCTTCTCTGTACCTTTGAAGCTTAAATATCTTTTTGAAATTGTATCCCATGTGTTTGATTTCATTTCTATCCAAATATATCTACTTCACCATATGCTATGATTTAATTCCACTGACTGAGGTTCCCCTGACCTCTGCAGTGATGATTTAATGCATCTCAGGACTCATCTAGTCTGGTGATCACTCAAGGTTAACACCTTGGAGTACATTCACCCACAGACCATGAGCCTGGCAGTAATGTATTCCAGCTCTGTGTGCAAATTCAACTCGAGAGACTTTCTCAAATGCAATCCCAAACTAAGCGAAACATGGATTAGTCCCTGTGCTTGCCCTGAACACCAATTAAGAGAGAACACATTGAATTTTATGTCCAGAGCATCTCTTCCTCAGCCCAACATTTAACTTCCAGTCATGCTAATCTTAAATATTTCCTCCTGGGCCAAAAATGGAATGCTGATTGCTACTGCTCCATTGCACAAACGGATGATGGGTACAGAAACGTCTCAAATCTGTGCCCTTTCAGCCCCCATCAGGAAGAACTTCTGCCAATAGCCATGGCCGTGTCCATGTGCTCAGCCCTTACACCCTGTGCATTTCTAGAGCCAGAGGACTTCTCTGAAGGCTGCCTGACTTGAAAGAACTTGGACAGATCATGTCTCTGGAGACCATGAGATCAATACAATACAATACAATACAATACAATACAATACAATACAATACAATACAATACAATACAATACACCAGGTTGAAAGAGACCTTCAAGATCATCGCATCCAACCCATCAACCAATCCAACCCACCTAAACAACTAAACCATGCAACCAAGCACCCCATCAAGTCTCCTCCTGAACACCTCCAATCCAAGATCATTCTTTAGTGCCAGAAATCAGAACAATTTAGCTCTTGGTAGTTGGATTTTTAAACAAAAGTCATTAATGACATCCACCCTCCTTCAGAAAAACACGCTGGCAACATGCATCTTCCATCATAAGTTTCTTAACTTCATTTTAAGAAGGAATTTTAAAGCATTCTTCATTTTTCATGAGAGAAGACCATAGACAGACTACTTGGATCATGCAGCACTGTCCATTAGGGAAGCAGGGAGCGAAATCAGACTGGCTACCTGCATTTTTGCCTCAGCATTTCCTAATCAAAGGTATATTTCCAATTTGGGCTCACTATATGACCAAGGTTAAGTATGGACATAGTTTTAATGGAACTCTTACTGGAACTCTGGAGTTCAAAGTCTGTCATTCATCAGTGTGTACTTCAGCAGAAAGACAGGCATTCAGTCAAGCATTAGAGGAAAAAAAGGAGAGAGGGACAGAACAAGGAAACCTCCTCGGAGAAGTGGCCTAGAGGAGTTTTAGGTCCCTTCCAACTGACATCATCTTTTCTCTTCTCCCTTGTCTCTCTTCTTCCCCCTCTCTCTCTCTTCTTCCCCTCCCTCTCTTCTCCTCCTTCTCCTTCTCCCTCTCTACTTCTCCCTCCTCTCCTCTTCTCTTCAGTGAAGAAAATCCAGACAGAACTTTAACCCTCAACAGAACCTGAACTCAAGGTAAAAGAACTCCAGATTTCTTGCTTTTTAGTGGAAAATACTTTCCCTCCTGCAGTTCCTGGAGTTATTTCCAGAGTATCATATGATTTTGTGCCTTTCCTTAAAATCAGAGGGGTCCTGAATGATTCTGAATGCTTACCAGTTCAGAGTCCTAGGGTAATGAAGCCTGGGACCAATCTGGAAATAAGTAACTTAAATCAGAATGATGTTCCTCTCCTACAAAGCTTCAAGATAACAATTTTCCCTGCTATCTTAGGCTGAATTTCAGACAGCTGTGGCAAGAGTACAGAAAGAAAAGAGGAAGCATGTCTAGTCAAATTTTAAAAAGGAAAAGAAAAGGAGAAGGAGAAGGAGAAGGAGAAGGAGAAGGAGAAGGAAAGAAGGAAAGAAGGAAAGAAGGAAAGAAGGAAAGAAGGAAAGAAGGAAAGAAGGAAAGAAGGAAAGAAGGAAAGAAGGAAAGAAGGAAAGAAGGAAAGAAGGAAAGAAGGAAAGAAGGAAAGAAGGAAAAAAGGAAAGAAGGAAAAAAGGAAAAAAGGAAAAAAGGAAAAAAGGAAAAAAGGAAAAAAGGAAAAGGAAAAAAGGAAAAGGAAAAAAAAGCAGGGGGAAACAGTGGAGTTCAAAATTGGATTGTGAGGGGAGAACAACAGAGGAAAATGGAGAGAGACACCACCCCACCTCTGCCCAGTGCTGGCATGCTAGAGGAGCCTCGTGGCCCTGCTTCTCAGCTGAAATCCAGTCCTTTTTTGCTGACCTTAGAAATGAACTGAATGAGTTATGAGCCACTCTACTCCAATAGGACAAGCTAAAGGCACCGACACAGCTTTAGGTTTGGCTTCATGGAGATTTAAAGGACTCCAATAAAAGATTAAAAATAAAAGAGATTGATTTTAAAATATATCTGGTATTGTGAAAGAGCTTTGTGGTACCTCAATGATCTTTTACTGCCTTCTATCAGAGAACACACGCGGGGCATTTTCAATTACTTTAATTACGTGTCAGGGTTATTGATGCACTGAGCCCTGCCAGACATTCCACAACATTATCTCTAATCATGGGCATTTCCTTATCTGTGTTCCAAGTAAAACTATTTGCAGTTATGTTATTGGATAAAAGGAGAAGGAAACAGTGCTTATAGATTGAATTTTTAAAGATAAAAGGCTCCATTTCCTCACTCATCATCATAAAATAATCATCACGCTGGCATTATTTACCTTTGTAAAACTTTTTTATTGAGGTCTTGCTGTCATAACACTAGGACTGAGCTTCCTGCAGTTCCTTTAATACCTTACAAGAGACCTTGAATCCCAGCAACTTAAGCACCAAAAGAAACACCAGTAGCACTACCACCTCTCCTACCAATCTAGACCACCCTCAGATGCAACTGAACTGGTTATATGAATTTCCTTCCTCTTTCTCTCTGCAGAGCCATCAGAAGTCACATCTTGGTGATTGAAATTCAAATATATGATTACCAGAGGATGGAATGCTGCTCACAGAAAGCCTTCCAAGGCATCCAAAGCACTCATGCCTAGCAGCACCTGCAGATTGCGAAGCCAGATGGTAACAAAATGACCTCAACTGCAAGGAACAGCAGAGATTAACCAGAGGTCCTGGATTGCAAGGGCCCCGCACACCACCCATCAAACCTGTACAGAGAAAGGATTTGATAGAACAGAATAAGACAACTGAGGAACCTGCACATTTTGATAGAGGGATCAATACAATCCTGCTAGCTAGCAACAGGAATCAAAATGGCATCTACTGAAACAGCAGAGGGATGACAGGTGATATTTGTACTGCACTCCTGTCAGG
Organism: Picus viridis; assembly: GCA_033816785.1. Classification (NCBI taxonomy): domain Eukaryota; kingdom Metazoa; phylum Chordata; class Aves; order Piciformes; family Picidae; genus Picus; species Picus viridis. The sequence continues at coordinate 10,427,078 of CM066586.1, forward strand.
AAAACTCAGCCAGGAGGTGACAGTGCCCATTCCACAGCAGATGGCCCAGAGGATTTTGTCATCTCCTCCATCAAGGCACGTTGTTTGGGACAGACAACGACAGTAAGACAGAAGGCAGGATGAATTTTGGTAAGAGTTAATAATACAGTATCTTGACATCTAATTTGTGGTTATTGGGAGAATTATAGGAATTGCATATCCAGATTTAAGCCTATTCTTATGGAGTTCTTTGTCAAGAACTCAAATTACTTCAACATCTCTCTGAGTCCAGACACATTCTTGGTTCTAACTAGGAGTCAACAGCCCCTTGAAAGAAGCAGAACCTACCCTGAGCACAGATGACTTCTCCAGTTTCTGCCCTTCTCACCAGCCTGCTCTCTCCAGAACTGAAGTAAAAACTTCTGTTCCTCTGCTGAGGAAATACCAAGCAGCCAAACAATACAACACTGACACTCTGCTGAACAAAAATCCAATAGCTAGGATGCAACATCCTAGCTAGGAAGCAACATTCTACCTCATCATGCATTCCTTAAGCACTCTGCAGTATCTGTGCTACAATGTCCACAAAACATATTTCTGTCCAAAATCAGTTTTCTCCTCTGTTATGCTCAATATTGGCATCACAGCTATTCCACTTTACAAGGGACAAAACAAGCAAAACATCTCTGGCTCCCTGCATGGATCAGCTGAGCTACAGCCCCCTCATTTTGATCAGTCTGTCCGCATCAGCCTACCACAAAGCTGCTGCAGCTGCAGTTGTCCCCCTGCAAGTTGCCAGACACAATTTTGATGACCACTTGTGTTCAGTGACATGCTGCATTCCCAGGCTTACATATGTGGGGGTTTTCCATTTCTCCAGGTTGTCTGTCTTGCTGGAAAATATCCCTGCCAGGCTATTAAAATGTCACAGTTCTGATGACCAGAGAGCTCTCCTAAACCCAGAGAGAAATGCTGTGGCCAACTAGCACAGGGCTCTGCAAGAGGGGATTCCTGTCTGGAATGAAACTCAGTCTCACTTCAATTATATTTTCCCACCTGCAGCTATGTTTAAAACAGAATGAAACAAACCAAACCCACCAAAATAAAAATCACAAACCACAGCTATACACAGATTATTAATTCATCTGAATTAGTGGGAATGGTATTTTAATATGCTGTATCATTTCTCAGTTGCTGAGTAAGGCAAGAGAAGAAACTACACAGGCCAGGAAGAAAATACTGCTGTTTACCTCCTCAATGCCCTGGGTGTAAACATCTATCATGTAGACATCTCTCACATTACAGCACCTCAGTTTTGGGCTCCTCAATACAAGAAAGACATTGAGGTGGTGGAGTGTGTCCAGAGCAGGGCAAAAAAGCTGGTGAAGGGTCTGGAGAACAGGTCTGGTGAGGAGCAGCTGAGGGAACTGGGAATGTTTAGCCTGGAAAAGAGAAGGCTGAGGGGATAGCTCATTGCTCTCTACAACCCATAGAAGGAGGCTGGAGTGAGGTGGGGGTCAACCACTTTTCCCTAGTGTCAGGTAATAGGATGAGAGGAAATGGCCTGAAGTTGTGGCAGGGGTGGGGGTTAGATTGGAGATTAGGAAAAACTTCATTCCTGCAAGTTTGACCAGGCATTGGAACAGGCTGCCCAGGGAGGCGGTGGGGTCACCGTCCCTGGAGGTGCTCAAGAAATGTGTGAACACAGCACCTGGGGATATGGTTTAATGGCCATGGTGGTCTCAGATTGGGGGTTGGACTCAATGATTTTAGAGACCTTTTCCAGCCAAAACAGCTCTATGATTCTACATACAAACAAACCAAAACCAAACCAAGAAAAAAAATCATTAATTGCTAGCTAGTGCTGCAGACAACATTGGTGGCATTTCTCTCACCACCATTTGTTTTTATCAGCAAAGGAGTTTTCATTTCTTCTAATGCCCTCTTAAGCACAGTGAGTGAGGACATTTCCACCATCGAGAAGTCACGCCAGTTACCCAGCTCGCTGGTGACTGTGCAAGATTGTATATGTAGCTCACGTATAGTACAAAATCCTGGGCTGAAGCTCTGCTTGCTCCTGGCAACATTAACTTGCACATTGCTGAGTAACAGCAGGAAACACCCACAATCAAATAAAAAGTTACTGCAAACACACTGTGGTCATCAGCTTGACACAGATGTGTGCAAGGCGGCTAGCTGAAGCTCATAGGCCACTGTCAAACTCAAGGGACCAGCAGGGAGACTTGCCCTTCTGCCTCCATTTCAGCTACCGAGAGAGCCATGTCCTGCACTCTCCCAGACAGGCTTCTGCTGTCTGAGAACAGAACAATAAGGTAAGACTGTATTTTTCCACAAGAAAGGAATATAGTTCAGGACAAGACAGCAGGGAACTTAAATCTGCACAGCTGTAGAGGACTGGAATTCCAGCTTCCCAGGTGTTTTGCCTAGAATGGCTGTGAAATCATCATTGTTCAAACTCCTTTATGTACCAGGGAAGTATATGAAAGGAATGAAGAATATAAGCTGTTAAGAATTGGGTAGGACACTTCAACTTGTTAACTCTCCCAAACATTGTTCAGCCAGCTCACTGCTGCTCTCCAGGTAACTCTTTGCTCTCCCTGGAGCAGAGCGCAGCACAGGAATGGAAAAGACCTCAGTATCTTCCACAATCCTTATCAATTTGTGACATCCCCCAACAGCAAATTATTGTAATTTCCAGCTCTCCTAGCAGTACCACCCTCACTTAATTTATACAACAGTAATTCCCACCTATGTATAATTAATTCATCAAACATAGAAGGACTGCAGGATGTAGCCACAAAGGAGGGACAGGAGCAGAAATAAGGAGTCAGTGCCAAGAACAGATACTTAAGTCCAGTGTGGTTTAGCACAGGGCTGCAAGAAAAAGCCAGTGCTGGACATCTAGTTAATACTCTGCAGACTGCATTTTGATTTGGGAATGTCATACGCAGATGCAACTGCCAAGACATCTTGTAGACAGGTTAGATCTTGTACATGGTGTTGGGGGGAAGAAAAGCCAGTGTGTTGTGCAGACGGGAATTCAAGTCTAACTTGGCAGCAACACAGATCTATACCACCTAGTTTACATGAAAACTAAACATCAAAGTTGGGTGCATTTGTCTAGTAAGTGTTTTCCTTTCCTCACGAAGCTGCCTAAGCCAGTATATTGATATTTACAGTAACATATTGGTGTAATAACAAAATAATGATTGTTTTAAAAGACTTGTGTTTTCAGGAGCTTTTGGTCATTGTTTCCACACACATCAAACATCACTACGGTAATCTGAAGTCTCCTGGGAGCTATTAACACTTCGCTGCAGCTGGAGTTTACACTTCAGATCGTTTGAGCTGGCAAGATAAGGACCTCTTGATCATATCCTGTTTCTAATTCATGAGAAATGATAAGCAACTGTAAGAGGAGGGTGTGAAAAACAAAACCTGAACCGAACCAACAAACAAATAACCAAACAAATAACCAAACATCAAACCTTGAAAACCCCTTGAAGAAGAAAACACACACATTCACTTGGGAGCTGAGAAACTGCACTAGCAAAGAAAGCAACAACATAAACCAGGTAATGGAGAAATACCAAGGGAAATAATTATGTCAACTGATTGACAACACAGTAAAGGTTCACCAGAGAGCTGCAATATAAGAAGCCTGCCTCCAAAGCAAACACACATCAGCATTGATATGAGATGTGTGTAAAATCATTCACAAGAGACTACTAATCATGTAAAAAACCCACAAGCTAGTTTGCAAAGTGAAGTCTTGTGCATATTTAGCTTATTTCTAATCAAGCGTACTACTGAAGTACAGGCTGCAAAACAGTAAACACCTCAGGCTTTCTATTCCACAGGGGAAACCAATTAGAGAGCACAGTTAGAGAGCTCACTGTTAAGTGAGCCTACCAGGGGTCAGGCTCTGCTTGGCCTGCTGTTCTCCAATAGAGAAGGGCTGGTGGGAGACATGAGGGTGGGAGGTTGCCTAGGGTGCAGTGACCACGAGATAGTGAAGTGTTCAATATGCAGGGAGATAGGGAGGAGCACCAACAGAACCCTCACCTTGGACTGCTGGAGGGCAAACTTCAGCCTGTTTAAGAAACTTATTCACAAAGTTCCCTGGGTAGCAGCCCTCAAGAACCGAGGGGTCCAGGATGGTTGGAGCTACTTCAAACAGGAGCTCTTGAAGGCACAGGAACTGGCGGTTCCCATGTGCTGAAAGATGAGCCGGCAGGGAAGGCGACCAGCCTGGATGAGCAAGCAGCTCCTGGAGGAATTAAGGGGGAAAGAGAGGCTGTATCACCTTGGGAAGGAGGGAAGGCTTCTCCTGATATGTTTAAAGATGCTGTTAGATTATGTAGGAGAAAAATCAGAGACGGAAAGGCCCAGTTAGAACTTGATGCTGGCCACCTCTGTGAAAGATAACAAAACCCCTTTTTACAAATACATTAACACTAAAAAGAGGGGCAAGAAGAACCTCCACTCCTTATTGGACCTGGAGGGGAACACAGTGACTGAAGATGAGAAAAAAGCTGAGGTCCAGAACACCTTCTTTGCCTCAATTTTTAACAGCAAGGCAGGAGGAGTTCAGGACGAGTGGCCAGGGGAAGTTTAGGCTGGAGGTGAGGAGGAAGCTCTTCACGGAGAGAGTCATTCGTCATTGGAATGTGCTGCCCAGGGAGGTGGTGGAGTCACCATCCCTGGAGGTGTTCAAGAGGGGATTGGACATGGCACTTGGTGCCATGGTCTAGTCATGAGGTCTTGGGTGATAGGTTGGACTTGATGATCTTTGAGGTCTCTTCCGATCTTGGTGATACTGTGATACTAATCTCTCCCAGTCTTGCGTGCTTTTGGTTGCAGTATGTTCAAGTCATACAGAAGTAACACTCAGAATTACTGTCTTCAACTTGGCATTAGGAATCAGCCATAGGTGTGCAGGACTAGTCACAGGCCAGGACAAAGCCAGACCTGCTGCAGCACCCCATTCCTGACACTGACCAAGAATGGAGTAAGACTGTTCCAGCCATATAGCATCTTCAAGGGTTTGGTTCAACTGAAACCACTTTTTTTCCACACTAGGAAACAAAACCCATACAGCCATAGGAAAGGGACAACTCATTATCTGTCAGTGTCCTTCCATGTTTGCAGACAGCTGATACTAAGCTCAGGAAGAAGGGGGTGAAAGAGACCTTGGTTTATGTTGTTTTTAGGGCACACTAAGGATATCTTTATTCCTGCAGCAAACAAAAAGTTTCTGGGCTATAACTCTTCGTTATGATTTTCCAGGGGATATAATTTCTCTCCCTTCTGTTTCTAAAAGGTGATAGAGGGTAGAAGGCAAGGAAGGTCCAGCTCAAGACACCAGCAAGATAGGTGCCCGACTGGGAAAGGTGTCTGCTTGAAGCAGCAAAGATGTCTCTAGACTGCTATCTCTTTTGTCTACACAAGAGTCCTGGAAACCAAAACTGCAAGGACTGCTTGGATCAGACCCAGACACTTTCAGCAGCTGCAAACACACCACAGCCCTCCCTCTACCATCTCCAGCACTGGAAGTACTGCAGTATTGGCAGTGCTGGATTTGTGTGTCTTCCTGATGCAAGAAAGAGAGGGCTAAGCTGGGGAGAGGGAAAGGCAGCCATGCTGGTAATTACCTGCTATCTTCAGCTCACCTTCACCTTCCCAGAGGTTCTACAAAGCATTTCACACACCACACTCTTGCAACACAGCTGTTTTTCTTTCCCACTGAAGCTGCATTTCCACTCCATTCCTTGTATCTCAATTGCACACATCACTTCTGAGCAGTTCTCTGCCACTAGTCCCTCTGGAAGTGTATTTGCTGCCTTCTGTGTGTGGAAGCAACTGAGTAGCAGAGATGTGTTTTCATCAAAACTGCTGATGCCTGACTCAAAATCAGGATCAGCCAGTGGCCAGCAGTGGCTGCTGACGACAGAGGACTTACTGATGGGCTCTGGCCCCAGTATTTTTAGACATGGCATAAAGACTTTGAATCTGAACTTCAATTTCAGAGACCCAGGCCAGGCTATGAATCACACAAGACCCACAGAGCTAATAAAGATGCCAGACTCATTTTTGGAGGCCAGTTTGATGAATAAGGGTAGAAAGCAACAAACAATGATTTCTCTTTATGAAATAATCTTGACAACTCAACAAGTTGGCTCTTGGAAAACCTCACAGAGATTCTGAACTAATCCTGCAAAATAAAAGCAAAAGCAAGCAAAGCATATCAGCAGCATCTGACAATCTGGTTGTGGATTAATACTATGATTATGAAGCAGCAGATCATGTGAAGAAACTTGCCATGACCTGAAATTATTTTAGAGCACTTGATTTGTAGAAAGAAAGGCTCCTAAACCCAGGCTGTATTTGGCATTGTGAGGCTGTTTTAGGCGAGAACACAAACACGATACCCTGAGGTCAGTAACACACTGAAAGCCAGTTCACTGGGACTGGAAGTTCTTACAGCTTTAGGCTTCAGTCAATAGGAGCACAAATATATCTTTGCTGCATCAGCTTCATCTTCACCCTCAGTATTGTTATTTCCACCCAGGTGTGCAAATATAAATATTCAGTGAAGATGTAAAGCACAGACCTAGGTGCAGTGGAACCTGACTCACACTGGCCAGAGAGGCTCGTGTGCCCTGGAGTATATTAGATCTGGGCACTGGGATAAGCCCTGGGGGCTGGGTTTGTGTTTTGCATCACTGACTATGCTTCCTCCTGTTTGTCCCCTTGGCATTTACACCTCATGGGATGGGACTGTCTTCAGTATGGTAGTAATCCAGGAATCTTCAATAGGAAAAACGGAAGATCCATAATTTACCTTCTAATAACAGCAGCAGCAACATCCCTGGGTTAAGACCTCCTTCAATTTCGGTGTATGTATTTTTTTACAAAGGATTACAGGTATTTTTTCCTCTTTACACCTCATCCTCAGACAGTACTCTTTGTCTCACTACTTAAACAAGCACTAGTAATCATAGAATGGTTTGGGTTGGAAGGGACCTCCAAAGGTCATCTAGTCCAACCTTGCTGCAGTCAGCAGGAACATCCTCCACTAGATCAGCTTGCCCAGAGCCTTGTCCAGCCTGAATCTGAATATCCCCAGGAATGGACCCTCAACTACCTCCCTGGGCAACCTGTTCCAGTGTTCTGCCACCCTCATGGTGCAGAACTTGTTCTTAACATCCAATCTAAATCTCCTCTTCTGCAATTTCAAACCATTTCTCCTTGTCCTAGTATTGCAGTCCCTCTACAGCCTTCTTGTAGGCTGCCTTCAGGTACTGGAACATTGCAATTAGGTCTCCCCGGAGCCTTCTCTTCTCCAAGCTGTACACTCCCTCAACTCCCTCAGCCTGTCCTCACAGGAGTGGTCATCCTCTAGACCCAATCTATCAGCTGCATGTCCTTCATATGTTGAGGGCTCCAGAGCTGGATGCAGTACTCCAGATGAGGTCTCACCAGAGCAGAGCAGCAGAATCACCTCTCTTGACCCGCTGGCCATGCTTCTTCTGATGCAGCCCAGGATGCCATTGGCCTTCTGGGCTGCAAGTGCACACTCTTGGCTCATGTGCAGGTTCTCACCCACCAGCACCCCCAAGTTGCAGTAACTTGTAATAATCAGAAGTACCTTTAGAATGACAAACAGTCCCTGCATAGACAGACATTTCACAGAACAGTAGGATGATATTTTTTCCTTCTTCAAATAGTTTATCACTCTTTGCAAGACACCTTTTAAAACGTTCACCTCCAGATAACAATATCTGAATTCCAACTCCTGTGCACCTAATTCTAGGTATTTAAGTGAGAAAACTATTCTTTTTAACCTACTCTCCCTCATGATCTTGCATCATTTCTGCTTTGTTGGTTGTCACAAGGCAGATGCAGTCTGCAGATATTCAGCCTGCATGATTATTTCATTTTGCCTGGGTCATCAGTTTCACTGTTACATCACTTGGTAACCCAGGTGCATTTGCTCCAGCTGCACCAAAGTCCTTTATCATGTACTGCATATTCTTCAGTGGTCTGATGTCCTTTTTATTTCTTCTGGTTTTATTAGGTGTCTATTGCAACTGAATATTTTACCCTGAGGAGTTTCAATTATTGATGAACATCGAGTATTTGCTGGGTTTCACAGTTTCCATTCACCATCTAAATGACTTTGCACATGAACAGAATAATCCGTGCTTAATTTTCCAAGAGCTTCTGTAGAACTGTTTAGAGTTCCCAGTTCACTTAATTTCCTTCCTCAATCATTAACTTTAATTGAGTTTTATGTCTTTTATGAAAGAAACTGAACTAAGTAAAGCAGCTTAAATTACAAACACTTCCTAAGTCTTTGCTTTACTGAATTGAATTCTGTCCCTAAAAAGAAAAACTAAAATCTTAGATTAAAAACAATAAAATAAAGTTGGACTACTCTCTAGGGAGTTCTAACATATCTGTATTCTCTCATCTGATAAACCAACAGCTTGGAGGTTCCTCAGCTGTACTGTGGATATGACATGCTGATCAAACCCATGGAACTATCTCAAAGCTAGATTTCTGTAGAATAAATCATATGAAGAGTGACTGAAGGAGCTGGGGCTGTTTAGTTTGAATAAGAGGAGGCTGAGGGGAGACCTCATTGCTGTCTACAACTACCTGAAAGGACATTGTAGAGAGACTGGTGCTGGTCTCTTCTCCCAGGACATTAGTGATAGAACAAGAGGGAACGGCCTCAAGCTGCCACTGGGTAGGTTTAGACTGGACATTAGGAACGATTTTTTCATGGTAAGAGTGGTCAGGCATTGGAATGTGCTTCCCAGGGAGGTGGTGGACTCACCAACCCTGGATGTGTCGTTCGGGCGGGGTGCTTGCAGATGTGGTTTAGGGTTGAACCTTGTCGGGGAGGGTTATCAGTTGGACCTGCTGATCCTGAGCATATTTTTCAACCTGAATGTTTCTGTGATTCAAACTCCTTACTGTCACTGATGTGCAGCTGCTCACATTAATAGTGGAAATCATTTTAGCAGGACCATTTTCAAGACTGCCTGCTCATACATTTCAGAGAGTTCATAATAACTTCTGATCCACTGATCTTTCTCTGGAAATGTTGCCAAAATTTCACTAATGTGAAGGATGATGAGCAATTACAGCCTGTTTCAAAACAGGTACATGAAAGGGTTCCAAGAACCAATGTCTGGCTTAGACTATTTTACACTAGCCAAATTATTAAAACAAGGAACACTTTTTCCTCTGCCTGAGCAACATGATTTGCATACAAATATGAAGCAGAAATTAAAGTGATACTGCCAAAATTAGAAGTAGGTAAATTCCATTTGCATAGATTTATTCCACTGATGTCAATACAAATTCAACAGTTTAAACCATACCTTCTCCAGTGACAGGCAGCCCTTGTTTTTCAGCCCCCTGAGATGCACCCAGCAAGTATTCCTCCTCCTTGTTTTCAGTGATTCTAGAACAATTAACACCTGTGAAACAGGATCATCACCTTCAGAGCACAACTAGCAGAGGAGATAATTGGTGACCATGCAGAGCTGACCAGCCATTCCACCCCCAGCCAGGAATACATACCTACAGGATATAAAAGCTCACCCACTTTTGCAATACAAATACAAGCAGCTGCTATTGGTGCACCAGACCTGGCAGATGACAAACCCAAGTCCAGCTGAGGTGGTGGAGTCACCATCCCTGGAGGTGTTCAAGAGGGGATTGGATGTGGCACTTGGTGCCATGGTCTAGTCATGAGGTCTGTGGTGACAGGTTGGACTCGATGATCAACCTTAGTGATACCGTGATACTGTGAAGGAACAAATCCTATTTTTCAGATGACTATCCTGAGAATCATTTGTCAGTCCACTAGGCCAATGAACTGGATTGAATCCCCCAAGTCTTTCCCTGGCTTTCAGTGGGGTTTTTGAGGTGATGTCACTGGGAGCATTGCTGGGATCCCACTACATACCACCTGGAAATCATTTTGAACAGTTTGTTCTCTCTGGATGCGTGACCTGAGTTTAAAGCAGAAGTGAGATCAGAATGGACTGGAAAGGAATTTACATCCTGCTTTTCTTTAACAGCATTGATGTAAGGGGTCAACTCATGTTGAAACCTAAGTACCTAGCAGCAAATGTAGTTGTCAGTTTTCACCCAAGTAAAACCAAAGCCTAGTAAAAACCACAGCTCCTGTTTACTAACACCCAACCCAGCAATGCCTGCCGGTTCCATGTTTTCCTCTATCAATCACCACAGCCACCATAAACTGGATAGTCTCCTATCCAAATCCTCTCATACTCTGCAGAAGCTTGATACTTGAATTTCATTTCCTGCACTTTTCTCTAGGAAATAGGAAAAATAATTACAGGTATCAGTGCAGTGTGCACGAACAGTCATGATAAGATAAACTGGAATGTGTGCTTCATCTGGGTAAGCACAGGGCCTCTCAGAGGGAAATGGAAATTAGAATGACAGAAAGATCTGGTGTATGTGAAACAGTAACAGGGGTGCATCAAAAAAATTACCTCAGCTCGTGCTAGATTTAGAACTGAAGCATTTTCCCTATTTAATGTGTAATGTCTCCTTTATTTCTCACGCCTCTACAAAACAGTACTGGCTTCTCAGAAAGACAAAATGAAGTATGTACAACCTTCATCAAGCACAGGAGTGTGGCATCTGATCTGTCCTTAAATGAGCATTACTGAAGACAGGAGATGTTGAAGTGAACAGCAAACCTACTTCCTGAGCACACCAAGGGTCACAGGAATGGCCCTTGTCAAGATGGAGGAGCACAGAGATAGGTATCTAAATGGAAACAGCAAACCGAAGGAGAAGAGATTCCTTGCTGTGAAGTAGTCCCAGATACATCTGTCCTTCATGGAGACCAAACCCCTGACTGAGAAGGCTAACTTAGCATCTCCCAATTAGCTGGACATTCTTGTCTTTTCTAGTGTAACTCATTTAGGGTAACTGTTTTTCCTTTCACACTCTTTGTTTTCATAAACATTTGCACATGCTGCATTTGGTAAACAAATTTTACTTCCTTTTACAATAACTAGGTTATATTCAAATAGGGGGGTTCCAGATCCCTGACCTACAGCAAAGCACTGTAAATTGCAAATGTCATGGTTGTTTTGCCCAGTACTACGGACCAGGCCCCTCCTCAGCCACAGGCCACACCAAGAATCAGAAAGCCCAAGGGAAACTGCTCTCTTTTGGTGCCCAGCAAAATCAGGAAAGATCTCTGATTTACACCAAATCAGCAGGTAAAACACCCACAACATCCAACAGTTTCCACAACAAAGATCTTCAATCACCTCATGCATTCCATAAACAGAAATTAACAGCAAAAGAAAACACTTCAAGGAAAAGGAGTTCATATTAACAGGGAAGCAGCTCTGCATTGACCACTGGGATCTTAAATAGTCTCTTAAATAGTCTCATGCCTTCATTCTGTCTGCATCCTTCCCTACAGGCTGGGAGACTTCATCACATGGGCAGAACTGAACACAACAGAGCAAGAGAACATCTTTCCTCCTAGTAAGCCAGAAAGCTAAAAATGCTCACTACTAAAAAGCCACAGGTGGAATGCAGTTAATGAAGTCTGTCTCCTATTTTTTATCAGGAAATATCTAAGAAGGCCAGGACTCAAATCTATTCACAGCAAAAAATACATTCAATGTTGTTACCTCTTTTTGTATATTGATGACAAAAGCTGATCCAGGCTTTAATTACTTGCAGCAATTGGCACATCCTTTACAATAAATGACTGTGTTTTGGAAGAAATCCTAAATTCAACCCTTTGATCCACAGGCTGCTAACACTTAGGATGTACTCAGCTAATAAGTGCTTGCAAAACCAACAGACGTGCTGTTTATACAAATCTCATTAACTTTCTTCTGTTCTCCAGATGGATGGCTTAAGTCACTCTGCTACACAGCTCCAAGAGTAGAACTGTGTGCAGAATCTGCTGGTATACAGATTAACTAGCAGCCCTTTAGAGGCAAGCTAATACTGCTGCAATAATGAGCACAGCACTTGCAGGAGATGTCACTGTCTTGTCCATGCCAGTTTATGACAAGGGTTGGTGTTATAGGCTAAGGGAAAATCAAGAGTTAATTGGTATAACCACAAAGAAAAGTCCTCCAGAGGCTAGAGAGTCCCAGAGGGGAGAGGCAGGTTTTCCCAGGATATTGTAATCTGTTATTCTATTCCCTCTCCCTAAGCCTACTGAGGCTGAGTCGTGTGCAGGTTTCTGGAAGGTTGTGTCTTGGTAGGCCAGTTCTGGGCCCCTCAATTTAGGAAAGATGTTGACTTGCTGGAACGTGTCCAGAGGAGGGCAACAAAGCTGGGGAGGGGTTTGGAGCGCAAGCCCTATGAGGAGAGACTGAGGGAGCTGGGGTTGCTTAGCCTGGAGAAGAGGAGACTCAGGGGTGACCTTCTTGCTCTCTACAACTACCTGAAAGGAGGTTGTAGCCAGGTGGGGGCTGGTCTCTTCTCCCAGGCAACCAGCACCAGAACAAGAGGACAAAGTCCTGCACCAGGGGAGGTTCAGACTGGATGTTAGGAAGAAATTCTTCATAGAGAGAGTGATTGGCCATTGGAATGTGCTGCCTGGGGAGGTGGTGGAGTTGCCTTCATTGGGGATGTTTAGGAGGAGACTTGATGAGGTGCTTAGTGCCATGGTTTAGTTGATTCAGTGGTGTTGGGTGATGGGTTGGACTCGATGATCTTGAAGGTCTCTTCCAACCTGGTCTATTCTATTCTATTCTATTCTATTCTATTCCATTCCATTCTATTCATTCCATTCCATTCCATTCCATTCCATTCCATTCCATTCCATTCCATTCCATTCCATTCCATTCCATTCCATTCCATTCCTTTTACCTGAATGTCTTTTGTATATATTTGTAAACAGAATTTCCATTTGAACTTCTAATCCATTGTGGAGCATTTTTATTTTACTCCTATGGAAGGGGTAAAATATCTTGTCTGTCCTTTTGCCCTGGGCAGCTTGTGGTTCAAGACTAGGACAGGTGGGAACTCCTTTGCCATGATAGAGTAGAGTCGAGTAGTCGAGTAGAGTCGAGTAGAGAGTAGAGTCGAGTAGAGTCGAATAGAATAGAGAATAGAATAGAATAGAATAGAATAGAATAGAATAGAATAGAATAGAACAGAACAGAACAGAACTAACCAGGTTGGAAGAGACCTTCAAGATCATCAAGTCCAACCTATCTTCCAACACCATGTAATTAACTAAACCATGGCACCAAGCACCCCATCCAGTCTCTTCCTAAACACCTCCAGTGTTGGTGACTCCATCACCTCCCTGGGCAGCACATTCCAATGGCCAATCTCTCTTTCTATGAAGAACTTCTTCCTAACTTCCAGCCTAAACCTCCCTGATGCAGCTTGAGACTGTGTTCTGTTGTTCTGTTGGTGGTTGCCTGGGAGAAGAGACCAGCCCCTATCTGGCTATAACCTCCCTTCAGGTAGTTGTAGACAGTAATAAGGTCGCCCCTGAGCCTCCTCTTCTCCTGGCTAAGGAACCCCAGCTCCCTCAGTCTCTCCTCATAGGGCTTGTGCTCCAAACCCCTCCCCAGCTTTGTTGCCCTCCTCTGGACACATTCCAGCAAGTCAACTTCTAAGTAAGCAGGGGCATCCTCAACTAGATCAGGTCGCTCAGAGCACTGTCAAGCCTCACCTTGAATATCTCCAGGGACAGGGCCTCTACTACCTCCCTGGGCAATATAAGCTTCAGTTTAGGCTGTCATTGAAGCAGCAACCATTTGCTCTGGCATTGTGGCCATGGAAAAAAGAGATTCTTGAAACCCTGTGGAGATTGTACTGATCAGGCCCTGAGCATCCTCTTCTTCTAGCTATCCCTGTACAACAGGTGAACAAACAGCAACTGAGAACCCATAAATTATGTAATTCTTTTTACGTGTGTCCACCTGACAAAATCAAAAAACACATGCTGAGGACTCCAACTCCTCCAATGTCTCCAGACATCTGGCTTCCTGTTAAGCCTGCCAGCAATACTATATTAACTTAACTCCTTATGCTGGAATAAAATTCTCATCTCATATGTAGCATAAAGTTGTTTAAGCGTCTGGGTTCTATGACCAGAAAAGCAGGGAAAAAGTCTTTCTGAAACCAAAACATTTGAAGGTTACTGAAATGATGTTGTTATGCATGAAAAACCTGCTGCACTTAAAGAAGAGCAGTAGACTTTCCTGTCCTGAGCCATCACCAGTTCAATCAGCAGGAGGATCAAAAGCAGCTATTTGCTCAAAGTAATGGGCTGCTTCTGTACCATTTTCACACACCAGTGATTTTGCCATTCCTACACCTCAACTCCTGAGCACTCAGCGGTTGACCTGATGATCCACCAGGACAGCTGAAGAATGGATTACTGCCTGTTCATAAAATATGCAATCACAGCCTGAAATATTCAGTGCACACTGAAGTGGTTTACAAATATTTCATTTGGGCAGCAGCAAACATCTTCATGGATCCTAACAGGTGCCTACAGCTTTCTGCAATCTTGTAAGGACAGCATTGCTTTTGCTCAGGAATGAAGTGTTGTAGGAGCAGACTAAAGGATTTGTCATTCTTCAGTGTTTCATTTTTATGGACCTCAGAAAGGTTCCCAGCAGTCAAGCTTCTTATCAACCAGCTGCAGAAATCTACAGCTTCATTTTAAAACTCACAGTTTTCCTGTGCCTCCAAGTTTCTTGCACCAGTCCAAGATGACTGTTCATTATACCAAGAGCCAGCATTCAAGTGGCCAAGAATAGCAACCTAATTATGTGGGGGGTTTAAACAATTCCCTATGAAGGCAAGGACAAAGGTCCTTGTATGGCTGGAGATAAAAGGGTTTGGCGAAGAAGAGTGGGGAGAAAATGTTAAACTGTTTATGTGATGTGTGCAGCTTTTTAGGTAAGAAGACATGTAAGTAAAGAAGGCAGATTAACTGTTGCAACAGGCAAAACCAGCATGGGGAAGAGATGAAAAATTAAAGAAGCTGGATAAATACTTGCCACAATGCCACTGACAGTACACAGACTTAATAGAATTCTCTTATCATGTCACTTAAGGGGGGAAATGGGCAGGGAGGGAGTTTGCATGATGGGGGAAAAAAAAGGTGTGCAAAATCTATTTGCAAAAAGGAAGCAAATGCTGCTATCCAGTGACAGATGTCCACTTCCCTTACCGACTGCAGGACCAGGCTGACATTAAAATGAGACTCAGAATTTTAGGCAATTTTGTAAGTCAAAATTTCCCCCCAAAGGAAAACATATTTAATGATTCAAATGCTAATTTCTCCACAGTGTTTAAAAGGAAACCTGAAGCTGCAAGAGCCAAACCTCAAGCTGTTATGACTCGGTCCTGAACAGACTTACTGAGGGACTCAGCTGCCAGCCTTTGATACACAAAACAATTCTGATTTGATAGATTTTCCCCAGTTTGGCAGAGATTACTTTCTGGAAAAACTCATCTCTCTCAGTCTACCACTGAAATTGCAGGTCAGGGTCATTCTTCTCTGGATTTACTAGTCTCAGGTGCCTAACTTTTGAATTACAGACTGTCCAGCTCCTTATTATACTGTCAGCCTCTCAAGGATGCTGTAAAGAGTTAAGCTGCTAAATCGAGATGTTCAGCTCAACATTGTCCCCTGAAGACAGTAACCAAAGCAACTGAGCAGGGTATCTTGTCCTAGACTCAGCTCTGTGACTGTAGCAATTGACAGCCAGATACAACCAAAAGCTAGCACTGCTGCGCAAGCTGGGGCTCACAAAACCACAAGTTCCACGTTCAAGAATGTTGTAATTCAAGCTGGAGCTCACTCGGCAGTAGGGCCCAAAAATTATGAAAGGGGCTGACACTTCTGGGGGGGTCTTCAGACAGAGAGAGATCCCCAGAGGTGACTGACACACACATACACAGTTTAGAGCCAAACAGTGCTCAGCTAACCACAGGCCAGGGCTGACATCAATGGAACGTGCCATACCCATCACAACTGAATGAGGAGCTGTGACCACACATGAGATTAGGAAGGGTACAAAACCACAAAGGGAACGGCAAAGTTTGGAGCTGCCCCACCAAGCAAAGCCTTCAGGACCTGTGTGACATCTCTGGGCACACAACGGTGACTCTCTCTTTGCTTTGCTGTTTCTTGCTTTTTCTGTATTTCTAACTTTTCCTCCTGCACAAGTGAGTGAAATGAAATTCAAGTGCTTTTCTCAACCAACCATTTGGTTCCTTCTTGGTTTCATGCAGGGGATCCACAAAAGGACCTTCTCGTCTGCAGAAGCAGCTTGAGACAGCTGCACGGAGCTGTGCTTCCCTGAAATTTGGGTACAGCACATTTGGTGTGAATTACGCAGAGAGGGCTCCCCTGAAGTCTCTGTTTGGAAGCTTGCTACTTCTAATCCAGCAATTATCCCTCAGTATCTTCTCTCTTCCCCACTCTCACCACATGACAAGATGAAATACAAGCTTAACATGACATCTGACAACACGTCTGAGGTTTCTGTCATCTCTCTTTCATTGCTCAGTGATTTTTCTCCCAGTTCAATAATTACGTTTCCACTCGCCAGTAGGATGCTTGACATTATTTATTCCTAAAGACTCCAGTCTTCCTTGCTGCACAGAATTAGTCATTGTGGTATCGAATGCCTTTCTACTTTTTCAGGAGAAAAAGCCCAAAACAACACAACTAAACCCATTCCTTAATTAGTTCCATTAGGTCTTTGATTTTTTGTAAACATGAAAAGCACTATACAGCTAAATAGCAAAACAATGCTAAAAATTCCACCATTCTCCATTCCAAGGCAAGGAGTATGCAAAAAACTTTCACATGGAAGTACTCTAATGCCCAATTTCTGCCCAAGAAAAGAAATTGAAGCTTGGACTCCATAATGACAGAATCACAGAATGTTATGGTTTGAAAGGGACCTCAAAAGATCACCGAGTCCAGGCACACTGCCAGAGAAGGATCACCTAGGGCAGGTCACACAGGAACACATCCAGGTAGGTTTGAATGTCTCCAGAGAGGGAGACTCCATAACATCTCTGGGCAGCCTGCCCTAGGGCTCTGTCACCCTCACAGTGACAAAGTTTTCCTTTCTGTTCCTGTGGCACCTCCCTCTGATCCAGCTTGCACACAGTGCTCCTTGTCTGGCTTTGTCCTCCTAACACTCACCCTTCACATCTTTATAAACATGAAGGAGGTCACCCCTCACGCTGCTATTCTCCAAACTGAAGAGACCCAGCTCCCTCAGTCTTTCCTCACAAGGCAAATGTTCCACTCCATTCAGTATCTTTGTGGCTCTGCCGACCTCACAGAGTTGGACTCGATGATCTTCGAGGTCTCTTCCAACTTTAAGGATACTGAGTTTCACAGATCTTCCTTTCAGTTTTAGAACTTGTGGTTTTCACTTGTGCAGTATTCAAGTACTAAATTTGTCCGTTTTCTAAGCTATAAACATGGTACATAAACAATGGTGTTCAAAATGAACACGACTGACAGAAATTACAAGCTCTGCTATCTGTTGTCCACTGTTGGCCTTTCTGAGGACCCTATGAGAGAGAATTTAAGAGAATTAACTCTTCCCTGATCCCCTGAGGAGCTACAAATTCAGGATGTGGCAGCTCAACACTGAAAATTACTCCCTTCCTCCAATGAGGGAACCAGTAAATGCTTCAGAAAATTCTTCATTCATTCCAAGTTTTCACGTGTGGTCCTGTCTGCATGCAGTACTAATCAGGTGAAGTACAGGCCCAGAGGTATGAAACACAGAATCACAAGAACATTCAGGTTGGAAAAGACCCTTAGGATCACCAAGTCCAACTTATAACCCTATTCTACAAGCTTCACCCCTAAACCATATCCCCAAGCACTACATCCTAATCACCTTTAAACACACCCAGGTTGGGTGATTCAACCAGTCCAGTCTAAACCTACCCTGTTGCAACTTGAGGTCATTCCCTCTCGTTCTGTCACTAATTACCTGTGAGAAGAGACCAGCACCAACCCCTCCACAACCTCCTTTCAGCAGGTAGAGGTCTCCCTCCAGCCTCCTCTTTAATAACCACCCTTTTTTTTATAGTATTGCTCAGAGAATCAAGCAATCAGCAGTCCCAGCTGCACTGACCTGAAGGGTTTGTTCAATAAGGATTTGAAATATCTGGATTGCTACCACTCAGGAATCATGACATACTGTCACTTCTACCATTTTCTTCCCCTCCAGTTTCTACATACAAAGACTGCACGTTTCCCCTTGTTGTACATTTAAGGCACTGAGAAAGGAAAAAAAAAATGTGTTTTTGAAGACATAAAAATGCAGAAGTGTAAGAGATAGTCAGAGCTTTAATATATGACAGCGAGTTGCCTAGGAAATGACAATACACATAAGAGACTCCCAGGGACTTATCATACCCTCGCTCCTCTTGAAATGCACTTACTGGTGTCAAAATTATGTATTAGTCAGGGTCAGGGAACACCTCTGCTAATCTCAGCTATACCTGCAGGAAGTGCCAGCATGTAACAGAAGAAATGAGCTGCTCTCTTGAGACTTGTGACCTGCAGAGATCTTTGAGCCTTGTGTGCCCTAGAGATCAAACACCCGGCAACAAAGGCAGAAACAAAAGCAGGCCATTGACTTAAGTCAGGGTCAAAATCTGCACCCCAAGGAAGATGAAGTTGAGGTATAGCTGTAGGTTTATGCAGAAAACTTTCCTGAAAAGGAGTTGTGGTGGTTTGAGCCTTAACTGGGACTTAAGAGCTCAGATGGGGGCAAGAATCCCTCCCCTGCTCCTCCCTCCTCTTTCCCAATAGAGAGGAAAAGAAAGGGAAGGAGCAAATACACCAAGAAATAATTTGGATTCGGCTTGGAAGTAGAGAGGGAAAGAATTTTCTTTAAACAGTGTATATATATATGGGTGTGTCTGTGTGTATATATATATGTAACAATAACAGGTAGGGTTCACAAGGGTAAGGAACAAGGATGGATGGGAAAAAAGAAATATGAAATACAAAACCATTCCTTTGCAAAGGCGTGGGTGTAGCAGGGAGGACCACGTGGCAGAGAATCAGGGAGCCAGCAGCAGTCCTTGTCCAGGCAAAGGCAGGGGCCAAGAGAGCTAATGGCTGCAGTGTCCTCCTTTTTATAGGCTTGCTGGACAAGGAGGGGAGTAGAACAGACTAACTCAGTTTCCCAGGGGGAAAACCCCCTCCAGGGAGGACAAAGCTCTCACAAGCCTTCCCTCCCCTGCTTTCAGGATGGGTGTAACCCATCACAGGACTTTAAGATGAGGGACCAGTTAATGTGCCAAATAGGTTAAGTATAACACCATGGCTGTGGATTCTTTACTTATGGAAATGGAAAGTCCCTTAAAACCTAGAAGTAGACAGCAGCTCAGGGTAAGTTAGCAACTGGTGTCACCAGAAAACTGAGTTTATTAGGGCTACATATACAAAAGATCTACAAATATCTGAAGGGTGGCTGTCAAGAAGATGGAGCCAGTCTCTTTTCAGTGATACTCAGTGATAGGAAGAGGAGCAGTGGACATCAACTCAATCACAGGAAATTCCATTTCAACAGGAGTGAAAACTACTGTGAGAGTGACAGAGCCCTGGAGTAGGCTACCTAGGAGGGTTGTGGAGTCTCCTTCTCTGGAGAGCTGCAAAATCCATCTGGAGGCATTCCTGTGTGACCCACCCTAAGTGATCCTGCTCTAGCAGGGGGTTGGACTCAATCTCCAGAGGCCCCTTCCATCCCCCAGCATTCTATGCTTCTATGATACATGTCTCCTGGCCGAGGGCAAATGCTAAACTTCCCCTTTTTCCAGCCTGTATATCAGTGCTTTTTCCTCTAAAAACTGAGAATTGATCAAAAGAAATTGTGCCGGCAGGAAACCAGGGAGCTGCAGAGAGCCTTTCAGGCAAGCATCCATTCTCATCGTGGCAGGCTCAGCAGGGGCTGGACTCCACAACTGCAGTGTCAACGCAAAAGGGCAATTAGATCATAAATTCAATTAAGAATCTCTGTATGCTTCTTGTGTGCGCTACCTGATAGCACCTCACATGTTCCAAACAGCAAAAGGTGGCGGTTTGCCTCTCAGAACAAGCAAAAAGTATCTGTGAGGGAATTCTTCAGTTAACTCTTAGATAAGCATTTGGCAAACACAGATCACGTCTTCAGCTGGCTTCGTGCCAAGCTGCCAATATCTTCTTTTCTTCTAACAGGGGAGACAGGCTTTATTAGTTCAATACATGAATACACAGGTTGCCAGGGAGGTGGGAGAAGCCCCATCCCTGGAAGTTTTTAAGGCCAGGCTGGATGGAGCGCTGAGCAACCTGATCTACTGTGAGGTGCCTCTTTGCCCACGGCAGGGCAGTCGGAACTAGATGATCCCTGAGGTCGCTTTCAACCCTGACAATTCTGTGATTCTATGACAGAAAAGAGCAGCATAATGAACACATTTACTGCAACAATCTCACAATAAAGGACTACTTACATACATGTGTCTTAATAAGACAAACCTCTGATTTTGACCATGGTGTTGCTACAGGTACACAACTGTGCAGCCTACCTAGAAAAAACTATTTGGGGGCAAGTTTATAAGCAAATGTACTTCACGAACAATCATTAACAGCCATTCCCAACAGGAAATGGCCCTGGGCAAAGCAGGTACTGCCACAGCTGAGGAGAAAGGAAAATTCAGAAGAGTAATTGTTTCTGTTTCCAGATTGCAGAGTCAGAAAAAGTTCCATGATTGTTTGAGTGCTGGTGATAAAGACAGACAACTTACTAATTTTATTTTTCCACTGAGTTGGCAGAGGAAATAAAAATGAATTGATGCATTTTCAGGGAACACCGAGAGCTGCTATGGACTGAAATCTGTTTCAGCAGTAAGAAAATTTCACTAATTATGATACTGATGCTAACCATGTGAGACCCAAATGTGGGCACAAGGTCCTATAGTATTTCACTCCAAAGAAACACAGAAATTCTGATGATGATGCAAGTCTAATTTCAGGTTATTTTTGCCACAGATATCTCTTCATTTTGCTTTAATTTTTCCTTTTAAATTAGAAAATAAGGAAAACAATCTCTGGAGCTTAGTGTCATGGATGAGAGAGTGAGTCTTACTGACCTGCCAAGCAATAAACAAAAAGGCAAAAATAACCCAGTAGAATAGAATAGAATAGAATAGAATAGAATAGAATAGAATAGAATAGAATAGAATAGAATAGAATAGAATAGAATTAACCAGGTTGGAAGAGACCTTCAAGCTCATCGTGTCCAACCTATCATCCAACACTATCTAATCAACTAACCCATGGCACCGAGCACCCCATCCAGGCTCTTCCTAAGCACCTCCAGTGATGGTGACTCCACCACCTCCCTGGGCAGCACATTCCAATGGCCAATCTCTCTTTCTGTGAAGAACTTCTTCCTAACATCCAGCCTAAACCTCCTCTGGCACAGCTTGAGACTGTGTCCTCAAATAAGTAGCTTCCTCTGAGCACCCATTTCCCTATGAAATCTCCCACAAGAATAGTAAGAAACAGCATTTTCATCCTGACTCAGTACAAAAATAGAGACTATCTGGTAGTTTATGATTCCATCTTTTGCCTTGCCACAGAAACCCCTGCATATTTCTTCTCAGTTAAAAGTAAAATCTCTTCATGTTGTAGCTGAACAATTGTGGGTGATTGCCAAGAGTGAAAAAAGAGACAGGACACTGCAGCTTTACTCTAAACAGCTCTAAGTTCCTATCAGAAGAAGTTGGGTTAAGCAGAGAAACAAACAGAACTCCACTACAGTCCTGGCTTGTGATTAGTTATAAAGATATAAACATTTTAATGTGGTTTTGAATGTGTTCTGTGGTTAGGAGAAAGAGAGCAGATCACTGGGCCGCTCTGAATTTTGCACAGGTGCTAGCAAAGAGCATTTGTAAACAGTGCTGAATTTTGCTGTTTGATTAATGAATTAGGAATGAAGCAGCTCTCCAGTGGAAATCAATTTTCTTCAATGCAAGAAGAAAGCATCCCTGCAAATGGTTAGGAAAGAAATTCATTGAAAGCTGCTCAGTTTGCTTCTGCAGCTTCTCCCTAGAGTCCTCCCTCCACTCTGTGAAGGTGGTGAGACACTGGAACAGGTTGCCTGGGGAAGTTATGGATGCCCCCTCCCTGGAGGTGCCCAAAGCCTGGCTGAATGGGGCCTTGAGCAATCTAGTCTAGTGGAAGGTGTCCCTGCCCATGGCATGAGGGTTAGAACCAGATGATCTTTGAGGTTGCCTCCATCTATTGTATGATTCTTTGCGTTTCGCTGCTCACAGCACTTGGGTAAACAAAAGCAGCATTAGAACAAATGGAACTGAAGGGTTGCACTTTCAGACCTTTGGGAGTGATACCCAGAATTTGCCTCATGGCAAAGTTGTTGCCATCTTCTCAGAATAAAGAACACAGCAATTTCTTCCTAAGGCCAGAAGAGCAGAAGTCAATAGTTTCACAGTAATCAATACAAGAAACTCAGAAAAAAAAAATTACTTAATGCTCAGGAATTGGAATGAAGACGGAAGGGCAAGCTGCCCTGCAGAGCAGGAACGATCTCTGAGGAAGATACGCTCCTTCTCAGCACCACCACATCCCCAGAAATACACAGAGTGTGAGGAGGAGGAGGAAACCAGCACACAATTCCCTCTTTTCTCTCCTTGTCTTCCAGAAAGACACTCTTTTTCCTTCAGAGCAAATGATATCCTTTCTACACAGGGAACACAACACACACTGCTCATAATTTCTTTTTGAATTTGAGAAGAGTGTGCCACTGAAAAGGCAGAAACTTTTGCACTCAATAGAAGTAAGAGACAATTATTTTTTGTTGTTAGAAAAGAGGAAATTTCTATCACACTTCTGTGTGCCACAAGTGGAACACATTTGAGAAGCACAATTTTTTTCCATTTGGTGACTGATTTGAAATCTGTTGTCTAGGATCTTGATGTCAGGAAATATTTTTCTCTGTAGATTCCTTTTTCTATGACTTTTTATTCTAAAGCTGGCTGGAATTCTTCAAGGCAGTTTTGTCAGGCTTGAATGAAATAGGATGTATGCATATGTCTAGAATACTGGGGAGGGACTTCTCAGGATATCAGGTAGTGATAGGACTAGGGGGAATAGAATGAAGCTGGAGGTGGGGAGATTCAGGCTGGAGGTGAGGAGGAAGTTCTTTACTGTGAGAGTGGTGAAGCCCTGGAATGGGTTGTCCAGGGAGGTGGTTGAGGCCCCATCCCTGGAGGTGTTTAAGCCCAGGCTGGATGAGGCTCTGGCCAGCCTGATCTAGTGTGGGGAGTCCCTGCCCATGGCAGGGGGTTGGAACTAGATGATCCTTGTGGTCCCTTCCAACCCTGACTGATACTACTATGATACTTCACTCTTAACTCATCTTATTTAAAGCCTGTGGTTCAATTTCTTTCCAGGTTTATTTTCTCCTGGCTTTCATTTGTCTTGAATGCAAGTGATTATTCCTTGAGCAGTTCCATTCACACACCAGAAATAAAAAGCTTCTTCACATGACAATGAAAGCTCTGGTGAGTCTTCAAGTCTTGCTTGACCTGAAAAATCTTGCAAAAGATGTCTCTTTTGCTCAGAAATGTTAACACAAACTTGGAATGTGCTTGTCAGTGTTTTCGCACATCACTGGAAGATTAAGCTCGCCACATAGGGTGCATCCACAACCTCATTAACTTGATCCAGCTAAGCAAGAGCCTGCCGTTCCCTCCCTCCTCATCTGGAGAAACAGTGAGAAAGTTCTGAGCAAAGAACTCAAAGAAAATTTGTGCACTGAGAACTCTGCCACTGCTGTGGCATATTTCAGTAATATTTGCCACTTTCTTTCTAAAACACAAATTGTTAGTGTGTGCTGACTAACTACATGCCTGACAGCTTTATGTCATCAGGAGAAAATAACTGTTCTCTTTATTTCTTTCAATGTGGCAACTGCCAGCACCATGGTAAACAGAGAAAGTTACAAGACTGACCTGTGTGTTTGTATCTCTTCAAGTCCATTGCTCCTCTTGCATTTTATTTATTCTTTTAAGGTTCCTGCAAAACAGTTCTCAACTTTGAGGCCAAAAAGCCACTGCCAGCTCTTAAACTTTCTTCCAGAACATGGAGCTGACCACCTGGGACTGCCCTGCATGATGGCTCTGCAGACCATCTGCCATGGCCTCAGGAGCAGACAAGTGCCTGGCTTGGAAAATAGCCATTTTCTCTCATTTTCTGCAGAGTCACCCCTGAAGCTCCTCTGAGTACAGCATGTGTAGCAACTGTGTTTATGATTTTGTACCAGCCGGGCAGTCTGAGCACCAAGGTGTCAGATGAAGACAACACAAAACATTTCTCTCCTGTTTTCCGTCCCACAAGTCCTCCCCAGGGCTGTGAGGCACCAGCTGCTCCATGCCAGAAAAAGATTATCCTGAACAGGCTTTCGGGCACATGAAATGCTGTCACCTACCCAGCCAATTTCATTAGGATGCTCTGAGGACTGCCAGACACCCCTCAAGGCACATTAACCTTCTAGTCACAATCACAAAAGGAACCCACATATAACATCTTAGAATCCCACTGCTGCCAACCAAGAGCCTTAATTCGAGCACTGAATTCAGCTGGGTAGCAAGCAGAAGGTGTTGAAAGAAAGAAAGGCCACTAACTACATCAAGCTCAGTAAGACTGATTCTAACTTGCTTTCACTTCCTTGCATTTCATAATCTACCCTGTCAGATCTGGTTTTCATTCATTTACAAGACTTAGTATGACATTCCCATGACTATGAAGCTGCTTGCTGCCTCTTACAAGAGGAAGCCTGCTCTGTGGCTACTGCACCTTAACCTCACAGGCATTAGGGAGCAGGTGAGCATCAAGAGCCACAGACCAGAGCTTGCTTTGAAGGGTTTTTAACAGTGAGAATTACCATCAAAGCAGGATGCAAGTTTTGTGCAGCTGAAGAACGCTGGGAGAAAACAAGATTATGTGTGTAGCCATCCTGGAGAGCCCCAGAAGTTAATGACTTTGTACAGTCCATGGAAGAGAAAGAATGTGACACGAGACTTAACAGCCAGGCATTTGTCACTTAGATATGAGCACAGTCTCCAGAGCTGTCTGTCTGACAAAACCAGAGCTATTAAAATATATTCTAAATAAAAAGAGACACGAAGGTACATTATTCTCAAGGCTGCTAGGTGTCAGACAGATTTACAATAGAAATGTAATCCCATCCCAGCATACCTGTGACTCACCGTTACAAATCAGAGCGCCGGAGATCGTGCTGCTCTATAATAGAGACTCGGCAATACACTGAGTCATTTTTCACTCTCCTGCATGGATTGTGCTATCACAATTTCTCCTGAAGAATATAATTTGGTTTCCCATTATAGGTAATTGGAATGTGTTTTATCTCAATACAATGTCCAGTCAAATGAAACACAGAAGGACATGAAGAAAAAAAAAAAAAAAAAAGAAAAGAAAAGAAAAAAGAAATCAAAACACCTAATAGGTTTTTCTTTCACTGCTCATGGACATACTCTGATTCACTTTTTTCTACCTCACTGTCTTTATATATGCAATCTGGAAATAGCTCAGGCAACACTTCCTCAATTTTGATTGAATCACAGAATTATAGAATTGTTTCGGTTGGAAAAGTTCTTTAAGATCATTGAGTCCAACCAGCAACCTAAGACCACCATGACCATTAAACCACATCCCAAAGTGCCATCCCCACACACCTCTTGAATACCTCCAGGGATGGGGACTCCACACACCTCTTGAATACCACCAGGGATGGGGACTCCACCGCCTCCCTGGGCAGCCTGTTCCAATGCCTGACCACTCCTGCAGGAAAGAAATTTTTCCTAATCTCCAACCTAAAAATCCCCTAGCACAATTTCAGGCTGTTTCCTCTCATTCTATCACCTGATGCAAGGGAGCAACCAGCACCAGAACAAGGGGACACAGTCTCAAGCTGCGCCAGGGGACGTTTAGGCTCGAGGTGAGGAGAAAGTTCTTCACCAAGAGAGTCATTCGCCATTGGAATGGGCTGCCCAGGGAGGTGGTGGAGTCACCGTCCCTGGAGGTGTTCAAGAGGGGACTGGACGTGGCACTTGGTGCCGTGGTCTAGGCATGGGGTCTGTGGTGACAGGTTGGACTCGATGATCTTCGAGGTCTCTTCCAACCTTAGTGATACTGTGATACTGTGAAGAGACTGACCCCCACCTCACTCCAAACACCCTTCAGGGAGCTGTAGAGAGCAGTGAGGTCTCCCAGAACAGGAATAAGCACAGCTCAAGTGTTAAAATTATTCAGACCATTACAGCGAGATTTCTTATCTCACTGCTTTATTTATTATGCTTTATTTATCACAAAGCAAATATCTTCCTTTCCCACAACCCTTTTCCCTGCAAGATCTCATTTTACTCTTCAGTCTAAAAAACACTTCAAGGATAAAGACACAATTCCTCACCTTCACAGACGCAGGCCAAGGAACTGATCCCCTTGATTTAACTTTCAGTCAACATAAGCTGCAGCATGAATTATCTTTACTTAATTTGTTAAATCCAACCTGTTCTGGAACATGTGCACTCATGGCCTTTATTGAAGAGTCACATAGGAATATCAGATACACATTCAGGTGTGCAGCATGTGCTAAAGTTACCAGCTTTAAAAAGCAAAGGAAAATGTGAGAAACAAAGCACATGCTGCCAACCACCCCTTTGTTTTCACTCAAATATAAGACATGTCTCCTGAACAGTTCAGTTTGGGGATTAGCTATTGTAAAAAACAGAGACTCGAAACCAAGTACAGCACATCACTCACAAAGATATGTCCTTAGGAGAACTAGACAGAGTAGATCCAAAGATGCAGGGCATACCTGAAGCATCAGTTAACGTAAGTGGAGGGCAATCAGATAAGATGTTCTCCCCAGGTACTGGCTACTACACATTGTGGCTGAGCACTCTCTTTTTTAGTGCTATCTTGCTGTTCTTTACAGCCCTGGTACTTACCTCCAGCATATGAGGAAAATGAAGAGGTAACAAAGTCTGAGTATCATCTTCTCCTTGAACAGTAAGTGATCTCTACAGCCTCTCAATCCTCCTATATTTTTTGTTTTCCAAGCATCCCCTCATTGCTTGAAAAGCAATTCTGCTCTCTACACACTCATTAAATGCTATGAAACACAATAACAGCACAAACACTCAGGAAAGACAAGCAGCCCCTTGTCACAGGTTCTGTACATATCTTCATGGTATTGATCGAATGATACTTGGAACAAATCAATATTTGTTCAACATGCAGCAAAAGTCAGCACCAGCGTGCATTGTGAAGTAGTCCAACTGATGCTTCACTGCCAAGAAAGTCAAAAGCATTAGGACAGTATCTTTTTTGGTTTATCTGATGTGACTTAGAGCCCTTGAATTAGCTTTCTTACAGGGCTTGGATTGCTACAACCCTTCTGCTTCAGAGCACAAATGATACTCTCTCAACACCACCTGCTTCAACACACCTAACACTCCTTACCCTTTAAAGAACTCAAGTTCAATCAAAGCATTGCTCTTTCCTGGACATGAGGTCATTATCAATGTCTGGAAATGGGATGACTTACAAGACACTACCACTTCTCATCCTTATCATGTTCTGCAGTTGCTGAGTTCCTTCAGAAGATAAAAAAGGCACTGTCATTGTGATTGAGGAGGAAATTTGGTAATGCTGAAACCTTCCTGTGACTGACTTGAGATCAGGTAGGTAAAAGGAGAAGATATTCGTATTGTAGAATTAAGTTGCAACTAGCAAGTCAGTATTAAGAGGTGAAGTCCACTGTCACTCCATTTTACACTATTTGTAGCCTAATACTTTTATCCTTCTGTAGAAGGCTAGAGCTGCACAACATCTCAAATAAGCCTCTTCACAATCATTCATTCTAAGCACACTGGTGAAGCAAGATTTGCTTGTAAATGGTGAAGTTCTCAGAAGAACTTCTTACAACATCATAAACCATGGGCAGTTGCCAAAATGACTATTAGTACTTCCACGGAGAGCAAGGGAAGGCCTAATGCTTATGTCAATGGGTAGCCAAGAGATAAAAACATGGTGTTAAAGGATCACTTCTACAACATGTGCAACTGAGGGCATGCTGACATTTATAATTCACAGTTAAGTAGTGTTTTCCATAACACAGCACTCTACGAACCACTGTGCAGTATAAACATTGCATCTGAAACTAGAAGCGACTCAATGTCAGGGCTCAGATGTTTTAGTCAGACCCAGGGGTAGAGAGGAAAGTAAGTGACAATGGCCCCTCCAAATAGGGAGAGCAGTTTAGTAAAAGAAGGGATTTGTACAAGCCATTGTGATTAAAACTCCTCTTGTGGTTACAGGTTGTTTATAAAATTACCAGAAGCCAGATAAAGATGAAAAGCCATGGTAAAGGCAGTAAATTGGATTCTTTCAGCCTCCCACTAAATCACCAGTAGTTGCTACAGAATCTCTCTCATGTGAAACCCACTGGATTAGCTAATGATGAAAGCTCTAACAGAAGCTTAACTGTTCTGGACCCGACTACAAATGCCTCTTTTTTATCAATTTCCCCCACTCAGTGCTTTGCTGTAATACCTTACAGCCACGGATAAGAGAAGATTTGGGGTAAATTCTGTTCTCTATATTAGACCAAGTGATATAACTTGAAAGACAGCGGAGGCTTGTGGGCACAGAAGACCTTTGACAGACCATTTCTCTTGCACATTCTTCATTCATTCTTTAACTTTGTAAACTACCTGCTCCTCTAGAGAGTTCACAGAAGTCCAGTCTATGTCTTGCACTCTGACTCTTAAGAAAAAGATCTGTATTCCTTTTCAGTTACCAGTATTGCCCTGCCACCGTTTCCAAACATTCTGCACCACAGATTTCTTGTCTTTAAACCTATCAAGCCTAGTAACAATTTTCTCTGGGCCCAGTACCACTACCACAAAGCCCAAGTGGTATAGGACATCTTGATGCTAAATTCTACAGATTTGTGTTCAGGAGTCCTGGAAGAAACCTGTCAAGCCACCTCCTTCTCACAGGGGCACTCTGCATCCTACTCAGAAGAAATACTGCTTTCCACTTTCTAGTTAGGAAAACCAGAAATCTGTGGTCCAAGCAGAAAAATTTAGCTGAGAAATACCTAACTGTGAGTCACTAATTAGAAAAAAAAGGAACTCTAAAGTCAGTAACACAGTAAGTCAGAGAGGTGTGGGAAATCACACAGGGAGATATAAACAGAGATCCCTCGTCCACAACACCCTTCCTACCTCTCCCATTTAGTTGTCTTGTGCCTTTCAAATGAGAACACAATTATTGTTATGAGATTATGGTAAATACACAGAACAATTCACACTAGATACTCAAAGGTTAGAACACAGGAGCCAGGAGAAGAGTCAGTACAGAAAGACAGCTTTAAAAAATAACTTTCACTGACTCTTCCTGCACATTGGTAATGCTACCCAGGCAAGAACAACTTGGTAAGCCTTGGGGAGACCTTTTCACGTGTATGTCAAATGTCTTGAAAAGATGGTAGAACCACAGAACTGACTTGGTTGGAAAAGACCTCTGACATCATTGAGTCCAACCACCTAATTATGACCCCTCCTGGGTATTAAACTATATCCCAAAGTGCCACGTCCACATGTTTCTTCAACACCTCCAGGCACAGTGACTCCACCACCTCCCTGGGCAGCCTGTTCCAAACCCTGACCACTCTTGCAGGAAAGAAACTTTCCTAATCTCCAAACTAAAACTTCCAAGGTACAATTTCAGGCCATTTCCTCTCATCCTGTCACCCAATACTAGGGAGAAGACACCAATCCCCACCTCACTCCAACCTCCTTTCAGGGAGTTGTAGAGAGCAATGAAGTCTCATCTCTGCATCCTCTTCTCCAGACTAAACAACCCGAGGTCCCTCAGTTACTCCTCACCAGACCTGTTCTCCAGACCGTTCACCAGCTTCATTGCCCTTCTCTGGACCTGCTCCAGCACCTCAATATCCTTCTTGGAGTGAGAGTCCCAAAACTGAAGCCAACATTTGAGGTGCAGGCTCACCAGTACCTGGTACACAGGCAGGATCACTTCCCTACTCCTGCAGGCTACACTATCTCTGATCCAGGCCAGGATGCTTGTGGCCTCTCACCCTCTACAACCAACAACTACCCTAAGAACCTGTTAGTAATCAGCATTAGGTAGATTTGCATTTTGAAATCTCCCAGATGCAATGCAAGTAAGAGGTGAAGTTCATGGGTTTACTTTTGTCTCTGTGTAACTACACTCCAAAAGTCAGGACATGAAGCAACTTTACCCCAGTACAGTACATCTGGCAGTCTTGGTGAGCTACATGTAGTGTTTAGGCTGGATGTTAGGAAGAAGTTCTACACAGAAAGAGTGATTGCCCATTGGAATGGGCTGCCCAGGGAGGTGGTGGAGTCACCATCATTGGAGGTGTTCAGGAGGAGACTTGATGGGGTGCTTGGTTGCATGGTTTAGTTGTTTAGGTGGGTTGGATTGGATGATAGGTTAGATGCAATGATCTTGAAGGTCTCTTCCAACCTGGTGCATTCTATTCTATTCTACTATATTATATTATATTACATTATATTATATTATATTATATTATATTATATTATATTATATTATACTGTTATTTCATAAACCACAGATTCACAGATTGCATCAGGTTGGAAGGGACCATCAAAGATCATCTTGTCCAACTTCCCTGAAGTCAACTGGGACACCTCCAACTAGATCAGACTGACCAGGGCCACATAGAGTCTGGTCTTGAATGTCTCCAGGAACCTCAACCACATCCTTGAGCAACCTGTTCCAGTATACCACCACTCTCATTGTAAAGAGCTTCTTCCTGATGTCCAACCTAAATCTACCCTGCTCCAGTTTCAAACCATTGCCCCTCATCCTGTTCTGGATAGAAATGGCAATGAATCACAGTTCGACAAAGAAATGTCACCAGTGGCAATGGCAGATAAATATTTCTGTTGCCTGCTATAAAAGAGTACTAAACATAGTCAATTAAATATTCCAGGGCTCCTATTTATCTACAAATAAACAGGGAGATCCTTTGAAAGAACCACACAGTAAGCTACTGTTTCCTGTTCTAAGAATGGTTCTGAAGAGGGAAGAAAAAAAGTGAAGGTCACATTTTCCATTGCAGCTAACAATAAAGAATCAGTTCTTATGAATGGATTTAAACCCAAGTGTTGCAAGCAGTGTAATATACAAACCTCTAACAGATACCAAAACTATTTCTATGTGTTCCTTACAAATCTTTTTACCGTTATAAAGAGAGAAGGTTCCTGATGAATACTTAGTATCAGGTACAACAGAAAGACATTTTCTCTCCCAAAAAGAAGAACATTTTCAAGGTGCAGAGGCCATTGTGCCACCACTGATTGCTTCATAACAATGCACCTATCCAGAAAAACATCACCATAAGCCAGGTTTGGCTTTCAGTTCACAAACAGCAATAATAATAATAATAATAATAATAATAATAATAATAATACGCCAGGTTGAAAGAGACCTTCAAGATCATCATGTCCAACCCATCAACCAATCCAACCCACCTAAACAACTAAACCATGCAGCCAAGCACCCCACCAAGCCTCTTCCTGAATACCTCCAATGAAGGTGACTCCACCACCTCCCCAGGCAGCCCATTCCAATGGGCAATCACTCTCTCTGTATAGAACTTCTTCCTAACATCCAGCCTAAACCTGCCCTGGTGCAGCCTGAGACTGTGTCCTCTTGTTCTGGTGCTGGCTGCCTGGGAGAAGAGACCAATCTCTGCCTGTCCACAACCTCCCTTCAGGTAGTTGTAGAGAGCAAGAAGGTCACCCCTCAGTCTCCTCCTCTCCAGGCTACGCAACCCCAGCTCCCTCAGCCTTTCCTCATAGGGCTTGTGTTCCAAACCCCTCACCAACTTCGTTGCCCTTCTCTGGACATGCTCCAGCAAGACAACATCCTTCCTAAACTGAGGGGCCCAGAACTGCACACAGGACTCAAGGTGTGGCCTAACCAGTGCAGTGTACAGGGGCAGAATGACCTCCCTGCTACTGCTGGCCACACTGTTCCTGATACAGGCCACGATGCCATTGGCCTTCTTGGCTGCCTGGGCACACTGCAGGCTCATGTTCAGCCTACAATCAACCAGTACCCCCAGGTCCCTCTCTGCCTGGCTGCTCTCCAGCCACTCTGACCCCAGCCTGTAGCACTGCATGGGGTTGCTGTGGCCAATGTGCAGAACCCGGCACTTGGATGTGTTCAATCTCATGCCCTTGGACTCTGCCCATCTGTCCAGCCTGTCGAGGTCCCTCTGCAAAGCCTCTCTGCCCTCCAGCAGATCAACTCCTGCCCCCAGCTTGGTGTCGTCCGCAAATTTACTGATGATGGACTCAATGCCCTCATCCAGATCATCAATAAAGATGTTGAAGAGCATGGGGCCCAGCACTGATCCTGTGAGGACCATCTCCAACTGTGCCAAATCATTTGATTCACATACAGGAGAATGAGGTGTTTTGCACAAGGCCACACTAAGGTTGTACTGCAAGAATGTCTTTGGTCTTGGAATACGACCAAAGTTAGTTTGAGCTCAAGCAAACTGTAAGCAACTTGGCTTGAAATTTGTCCCCCCTCAGTCAGTTCAATTCTCTGCAGAGCTATTTGTGCTCAGAACATCCTGTTTCATATTCTGGGATGTGTTGTTCTGCTGTTCAATCATACTGATGACTTCTAGGAAGTTCAGTTGAGAAAACAGGAAACTGAGGCTGGAGGAAAGGTGGAAGTGGGATGTTAGTAGTTCAGACTAAACCTGCCATGATTGTTCACACTCATACTCCTCTGACACACAGTAATGTTGAATCGACATTTACTCTTAGCCACATGAAGTTTGTTGCCTCTGCTCTTTCTTACCATACACTCCAGGACCTTTTACTCCAACTGTTAATGAAAATGTGCCTGAGCCTAGATTTAGTTGAAGTAATACAGTATAAAGAGGCCTATCCATGAGACCTATTTACACAGACCAGTGTTAGGCCAGGGCTACAGGAGCCACATATGGAGCTGAGGCAGGGCTAAGCTCTTCAGAGAGGAGAGACAGCTGAGCAGCTGAGGCCAGCGGTGTCCCCCTCACTGCAGCAGGCACATGGTCCCCCCTGGGCTCAGACTTTTGCTTGACAGAAGGACAAAATAAGGAACAATCATGTTCATGTCATCACTCATACAAGCAGGACAATGCCAAGGTCACATTCATATGGACACAGAGCTTCTCACTGTTTTCAAAAGCCAAGATACTGTGCCAAGACATTTAGGTGCCTAAGCCTGTTAATTGGGATAAGTAAGACTATTTTTGCTCACTGGCCTAATATTGACATTAATGGAGTTATGATCCCTTCTGTCATTGTAGAGGACTCAGCTTATCCTCCCTGACTCTCCCTTCTGAAGCCTTTTGCCAGGTACTTTGAGAAGGGATTAGTGCAGTTTTCCTCATGAGCAATTTCAAAATATTACTGGAATGTGCTTCTGGAAGACTGAAGGATGAGCTGTTGGTGACTTCTCATCAGCCTTTGCCTTCTGAAGTCCAGTTCAAGTCACTGCAATATACACGTCAAAGCCAGGGCATTATTTCGCCTCTCACAGTCCCTAGAAACAAACATTAAGTACTCTAAACCAACATTTGCAGGAATCTGAAACTTCTGAAAATCAGGGAAGCGCTCTTCAGCCAGAGGTAAACCCACGAAACCTACCTGGCTTCCCAAGTTAGCAAAACAATGCTGCAGAGATTACAGAAAGATGTAGATTCTGCTCAGTACAGAAATATATTAATTGTTAGGTTCTGTTCCTTACCAAAAAAATAACAAAACCAAAACATAATACTTGCTAGCTTGTAGGTATTTTTAGCATAATTCACAGTATCACAGAATCACCAAGGTTGGAAGAGACCTCAAAGATCATCGAGTCCAACCTGTTCCACCTGTCATGACTAGACCATGGCACCAAGTGCCACATCCAGTCCCCTCTTGAACACCTCCAGGGATGGTGACTCCAGTGACCTCCTGGGCAGCACATTCCAATGACGAATGACTCTCTCAGTGAAGAACTTCCTCCCCACATCAAGCCTAAAGTTCCCTTGGTGCAGCTTGAGACTGTGTCCTATTGTTCTGGTGCTGGTTGCTAGAGAGAAGAGAACAACCTCTTCCTGGCTACAACCACCCTTCAGGTAGTTGTAGAGAGCAATGAGGTCGCCCCTAAGCCTCCTCTTCTCCAGGCTAAACAACCCCAGCTCCCTCAGCCTCTCCTCAGAGGGCTTGTGCTGAAGGCCTCTCACCAGCCTCGTTGCCCTTCTCTGGACATGTTCAAGTGTCTCAATGTCTTTCCTAAACTGAGGGGCCCAGAACTGGACACAGGACTCAAGGTGTGGCCTAACCAGTGCAGAGTCCAGGGGCACAATGACTTCCCTGCTCCTGCTGGCCACATTATTCCTAATGCAGGCCAGGATGCCATTGGCCTTCTTGGCCACCTGGGCACACTGCTGGCTCATGTTTAGGTGGCTGTCAATCAGCACCCCCAGGTCCCTCTCTGTTTGGCAGCTCTCCAGCCACTCTGACCCCAGCCTGTAGCTCTGCATGGGTTTGCTGTGGCCAAAGTGCAGCACCCAGCACTTGGATTTCTTGAATGCCATCCTGTTGGACTCTGCCCATCTGTCCAGTCAATAGAGGTCCCTCTGCAGAGCCCTTTTGTCCTCTAACAGATCAACATCCACTCCCAACTTGGTGTCATCTGCAAATTTGCTGATGACTGTCTCAATCCCCTCATCCAGTCATCAATGAAGATATTCAGTTACCAAGATTTAATGCTGCAAATAAATTAAATAACCATTTAAATAAAAATAAATAAAGTTTTCCCTTAGGAGGCAGCAGAAAAGAGCAGCCACTGAGTGCGTCTAATCCTCAGTTTGTGTTACAACCTATAGTAAGAGTATCCTCCAACATTGCACCCCAGGTGCTCATACAGCAGCAGGTCTTGGAGCTGAGTGCAGAAGCTTAGGACAGGAACTGAACAATGCTGTGTCAAATTGAAGAGCTAAGGAGAGAAAATGTTGCAACAAACTACTCAAACTAAAGGTAAAAAATATTTGCCAGAGGCAGTTAGCACTGTCATTGCCAACAGTGTATTTGTGATATCACAAACAGCTCAGCTTCTCTATCAGCTCCCATCATCAACAGAACAAAAACCAAACCCAAGCCTCACTGCTCAGCATCACTAATGTAATTTGTTCACCACCACTTCTCTCTCCCTAAGCCACCTCACCTAAAATGCAAGACTGAATCTTTTTCAAAAACCACCCTGATCTCTTCTTTTCCTATTGAAGTTCAGCTATTGACTGAGCCTAATCCAATTGTGGCACCTCACAAGGTAGTAGCACAGAACATGGGGAATATTTACACTACAAACATCATTAGAAGAAAGCTGGCAGTTATTTGTAGTCATCAGCTCGGGAGTTGCCTAAGCAAACAAAAAATTTGCTTACCATACACAAAGACATCTTCTCTCCTGTAATTTGTTCCCAGGCTGGGAAGCAGCAGAGGAGTCAGTCTGCTAAAACTGAGAAATGCTAGGATTGCAAAGAGAGACAATCTACCTTACATAAACCCACAGACTCACAGAATCACCAAGGTTGGAAGAGACCTCAAAGGTCATCGAGTCCAACCTGTCACCACAGACCTCATGACTAAACCACGGCACCAAATGCCGCATCCAATCCCCTCTTGAACACCTCCAGGGATGGTGACTCCAGTGACCTCCCTGGGCAGCACATTCCAAAGGCTAATGACTCTTTCCGATCACTTTCAGGACAAAACTCACCAATACACCAAAAGCAGCAGGTATGGGCTTGTGCTAAGAGGCAGACACCTACCCCCCCTATCTGTAAAGTCATTGGAGTGTAAGAAATCAATTGGTAGCTTGGGACCACCTTGATGAATTTCTGTGTCTTTTCTGCTACCAAAGACAGGGGGAGCAAGACATTCCCCAGTTCCCCAAAAATTCCCCACAGCTATGGCCAAAGCCAGCCCAAATCCTGCTATTATAGGATACACAGGGATTATAAATATATTGTAAACACATTATAAAGGGAATGTAGAAGGAACATCCATCTAGAGTTTTAACTTACTCCTCTTAACCATTTTCTC
The DNA here is from genome assembly GCA_033816785.1 of Picus viridis. NCBI lineage: Eukaryota > Metazoa > Chordata > Aves > Piciformes > Picidae > Picus > Picus viridis. Next base: position 10,463,387 of record CM066586.1, read on the forward strand.
CTGGAAAACCTTCATTATAGATGAGGCAGAACCTCCCTGTTTATTTCTGACAGAACCACTGAAGATTTGCTGCTATGTCTCTTGCTACCAGCATTCCCAAGTCACATTTTTTGTGGTGTTGAACACTGTACTTAGATATTCACTGATGTCTGCTTTGAAGCTGTAGGTATTCTTTCACCTGTCTAATTAAAGCAATGGATAATACACAGGGGAAATTAAACTTCTGGGGCTTTTCTTATTGCCAGCGGTAAGCATATCAATACAAACTGTTACCACTGTTTGCAGAGTCTTTGTATGCCATAGCAGACTGTTAAATAAGTGGTACTGCAAACTGATTTCCAAGAGAAAACTGTTTTTAAAATCACAGATCACAGTATCACAGAATCACAGTATTACCAAGGTTGGAAGAGACCTCGAAGATCATCGAGTCCAACCTGTCTATCATGCAGCTAACTAAAGCTCTTACATTGCTGTAGTTGTTTCCCTCTTTCCAGCTATTACCTCATACCTTCCATCTCAATTTGAATAGCCAAGGAATTATCTGCTTATTCTAACCTACTAGAGACCAACACACAGAGCTGGGAAAGGGTCTGGAGAACAGGTCTTTTGATGAGTGGTTGAAGGAACTGGGGTTGTTTAGTTTGGAGAAGAGGAGGCTGAAGGGGGACCTCATTGCTCACTATAACTCCCTGAAAAGAGGTTGCAGTGAGGTAGGGCTTGGTCTCTAGTATCAGGGAATAGAACAAGAGAAAACAGCCAGGGGAGGTTTAGGTTGGATATTAGGAATAAATTCTTTAATGAAACAGTGGTCAGGCATTGGAACAAGCTGCCCAGGGAGGTGATGGAGTCACCAACCCTGGAGGTGTTCAAGAAATGGGTGGACATGGTACTGTGGGACGTAGTTTATTTGCCATAGTGGTATTGGGTTGACAGTTGGACTTGATGATCTTAGAGGTCTTTTCCAAAACAAACAGTTCCATGATTGTATGGCTATACAGCAGTCTTGCATCCTGGAATCAGCTGTGAAGTCCACAGAGATACCACCAGCCTTTCTTCCCAACTAGAGATCACACATGCTTCCTTCCTGGCTCTCCTGTGTAGCTTTAGCTTCCAGCGTAATGACAAACATCACGCCTTCAGAAAACTGGCTTAACGCACATCTCATTCACTAGATTTAGACTAATACAACTCCTTCCATTCATTGGTTTCTAAATTGAGACTGATGTCAAGGCTTAGCTAGGCTGTGCAGGCTCTTGTGGTGTCAGGAGCAATCACCAGTATGTTCTCAGCCTAACCAGATGGCATGTTGCTGGAAGATTATCTGCCCAGCCAATTTCCCTTACTCAACAAACAGCAAAGTAACTGTGCTATACAAAATCAACTTCAATCACCACAATGCCTTCGAGGTAGACAGCAAATATAACACAAGGAACTATAGAACTCGTATCCTGTTTGCCAATTTTTTTTCCCCTGTTAATGAAATACAAATAAATAAATAACCTAGAAACAAAATACAGATTAAAAACCTGCTTTTTTTTGTTTGTTTTTTTAGGGTCACGAGGATGATCAGAGGGCTGGAGCACCTCTCCTATCTCTCCTATGAGGACAGACTGAAGGAGTTGGGGCTGTTCAGTCTGGAGAAGAGAAGGCTCCCAGGTGACCTCACTGTGGCCTTCCAGTATCTGAAGGGGGCCTACAGGAAGGCTGGGGAGGGACTTCTCAGGATCTCAGGTAGTGATAGGACTAGGGGAATGGAATGAAGCTGGAGGTGGGGAGATTCAGGCTAGATGTGAGGAGGAAGTTCTTCCCCATGAGAGTGGTGAAGCCCTGGAATGGGTTATCCAGGGAGGTGGTTGAGGCCCCGTCCCTGGAGGTGTTTAAGCCCAGGCTGGCTGAGGCTCTGGCCAGCCTGATGTAGTGTGGGATGTCCCTGCCCATGGCAGGGGGTTGGAACTAGATGATCCTTGTGGTCCCTTCCAACCCTGACTGATACTATGACCATATATATATATATATATGTAAAAAAAAAAAAAAAATCTCAATTGTAAACAAGGATCAAACCCTTGATTAACATACACTGGGAAAAAATATGTATTTTTCACATGCAAGAGGGACACTGCACCAAGAAAATCAAAAAAGGGAGGATACTGATGGCAAAGGAGGTGATATGCTCCTGAGCTAACCCTGAAGCCTGCCACAAAATCCATACTCAAGCATCACAGAAGTCTGAGTGTTTCTTGTTATACGACTCTCTGAATAATTATTCTGGAACTTTCTGGTAGAAAAACACACTCCCCAGGTTTCTCCCCAAAACAAAACAAAACAAAACAAAAAGAGCAATCCACCTATCTGTGGAGTGCTTGAATGAGATAGGGGACATCGGTCCTATTAAAATGTTAATTTATCAATTATGTACAGAACAGAAGAAAGGACAAATAGACATTTAAAATTTGATTACTGTTTTATCCACTCTGAGCAGAGTTGGCAGCAAAATCCCCTGCTGTGCTTCAATTTAAAAGAAGAAAGGGTTTAGAACTTTAAATAGATTTGCTATGGTAGGCTACAGGCTCTGAAATGTGAATGCAAATATATCTGTTTCAAAATACGTGAACTGGCATAAAAGGTGGCCCATGCCCCAGTTTCACTACCTACTTCACTTCCAAAAGGTAAAGCTGTTACAGCAGCCTTCCGAGGCCAGGAGTGACAAGCATTGTTGTTCCTGCAAAGCTGCATTCATCAGCTGGTTGCATGTGGGGCACACTTCCAGCCACACACATTGTAGGAACGACTAATTCATCATCTTGCATTCAGAGCTGCTGGCCCAGTGCTGTGGCTTAGCATTTAATTAAACAGGTATACAAAATCATCAATTAGCTGATCACATCTCACTGGACAGGCTTCCTGGGACAGCCCTCTGGGTGCGTTTTGTCCCATGGCCAGGAGCTACTGCTGCAATTAAAGCCCCAGCTCAGAGCTATTGGGTCATTCACCCAGGTTTCCTTCAGAGTGGGTCTCTACTGACCCCACACTGTCCAAGAAGTTTCTCTGGTCAGGCAGCTGTGCCACAGCCACCTCCACATCCCAGGAGGTTGCTGTGGTAGCACAGACACCTCTGCAGTGACCAAATCATTGTCATTGGCTTTGCCAGACCTTCAGAAGGGATCTACTTCTGGCACACTCAGCTATCTAATTTGTTAGTCCAAAACCACGCCGAGGGTTCCACACAGGCAGTTAGGACAAAAAAGCTATCCAAAAATGGCCCAGTGAGAAATTAACACTGAAATCCCTCACAACTGCATCACTGTAGGAACTATTATTCACCAGCACCTGATGGTCCTAAGCTGTGACACAGAGTGAGTGATCTAACCCTGGGTGTCACAGAACATCTGGTCCTTTTGTTCTTATGCTTTTTAACCTAGCTGTAAGGGTTGACACATCTTAGGATCCTCTCATAGTCCCCAAGTACAGCAGTACCACCCTGCTTGCTTGCCAGCACTGAGAGGAGTTGAACATGCTTAAATTCCAAAGGTTTAGGCAGGTTTAGCTGCATTTTTCAGGGTCCCTCTGCATGTCACAAGTTTGTTTACAGACCATAACCTCACTTGGCATTGACACTTTAGTTTCAGAACCTTTGACAGATGGTCTTCACAGAATCATAGAATGGTCTGGGTTGGAAGGGACCTCCAACAGTCACCTAGTCCAACTCCCCCTACAGTAAGCAGGGCTTGCTAAAACACACTCTCTGAATCTTCATATAAAAGCCCCCTGCTGATGGCAAACATCTCTACCTTCATGGTAATGGGCAACAGCACCACTATCCTGTGAACAGCCTGCTGGCTTTTATGACTTTATTGGTCACACTGGTCATACAACCCAAGATCTCAGTTCTGTAACTTGACAGTCTAAGTCCCCTCACTTGCTGTAACACCTTTTGCATTTGCTATGTTGTTCCGACACAAGATAAGGTACTGTTCAGAGGGATGCACACATCTTCCTCAAATGAGATAACATGTTCTAGCAATTTCCTGACACTTACATACACCATCCACTACATCTCATACAACTAGCAATCTGACTGGATTGATTTTGATTGACTCAGGCTTTTGGCTTTTCAGAATAGAATAGAACAGAATAGAATAGAACAGAATAGAATAGAATAGAATAGAATAGAATAGAATAGAATAGAATAGAATAGAATAGAATAGAATAGAATAGACCAGACCAGACCAGACCAGGTTGGAAGAGACCTTCAAGATCATCATCGCATCCAACCCATCAACCAATCCAGCCCACCTAAACAACTAAACCATGGCACCAAGCACCCCATCAAGTCTCCTCCTGAACACCTCCAATGATGGTGACTCCACCACCTCCCTGGGCAGCCCATTCCAATGGGCAATCACTCTCTCTGTATAGAACTTCTTCCTAACATCCAGCCTAAACCTCCCCTGGCGCAGCTTGAGACTGTGTCCTCTTGTTCTGGTGCTGGCTGCCTGGGAGAAGAGACCAACCAGGTTTTGCAGGATGAAGGAAAACATGAGACCTCCACCACTCTCCTACTCCCATGGGACAGATTGTTGTGTACCATTTCTAAATAAACCAATGACACAAATAAATCAACTTTGGAAGAATCATTTCATTCACTGCGTCAAAAAAGCCCCCAACCAAACATACAAATAAACCAAACCAAACCAAAAACCTAAAACAAGCCAAAAAAAACCCCCACCCTATCCCCCCCACCCCCCAAAAAGACAAATAAGTAGAGTAGCAACATGAGCATCACAGCCTCCTTTCTTAAACTGGAGGTAAAACAAGATTATTTGAAAGTCAAGGAAAACATAACTTGAAGCCTAAATAACTTGAAACTTGATTTGTGCCTGACACTGAGTACTCAGTATGACATTTCCAACACTGCAAGGAACGCAATTCTTCTTAGACTGTGTGGCCACTTTCAATTCCAACAACTATTTGATCTATTATGTATAACAATGACCAGCTGAGCCAATTCTTGTGCCACAGCAGAATGTGTCCTTTAACTCATTTAATGAGTTCTTGGGGTCTTGGTGATGCAGCTTCCCTGCATGATGGAGCAGGAGCCCAAAGAACGGAATTTAGGTCTGTCTTTGATACCCAAGGTACTGCAGAGCACTTTGGAAAACAATGCATCAGATGCCAGTGCTGCAGTGCCCGCAGGTAACTGCAGAAGTGATTACATGCCCAGCAGGAGTTCTCAACCACTGTAACAGCATAAACAAACAGAACACTACAATCCCTTGTGTTCCTGGCACTTGGGCTAGGTGTCCTGTACTCTGCATGTTGTATTTTTGATGAATCTCTCCCAAGTGCACTGTCTATCATGTTATTTCAGCTATTTTTCTCTCTCTATCTGCATTGTCCAGTCACGTCCACACATTTGCTCTCCTGTGAGTGTTAGGCACCTTGGATGTCCCTCATTATTGTTACCCAAGATATAAATCATCTTTGTTATTTCTCTAGTTTTCATCAGATTCCATCCATTACCCATGACTGGGTTTGCCCCTGGTACTTTCCTCAGTGCTTCAGAGCAGAGGGTTTCCCATTTGCTCTCTAAATGACCTCACCATCTGGAAGCACTTTACAAATCTAGTATGGATGCTACCTGTTCCCTCCGATCTGATCAGTACAGTCTGGAAGGGCACAGAGTGGGAACCTTTGCATTTCAAGCCTTATTCATCACCATTCAGGGTGGTTTACTCTTCTTGAACAATGATTCTTTATACTTTCCAAGACACTGCTCTTCAGATTCTCCTCTCCCTCTCCTCTCTCTCTCCTCTCCCTCTCCTCTCCTCATTTCTTCTTTCATATCATAGAATCACAGAACTGTTTGGGTTGGAAGGGACCTTAAAGATCATAGAATCATAGAACATCTTAGGCTGGAAAAGACCTTAGAGATCACCTAATCCAACCTCACTGCCATGGGCAGGGACATCTCTCAGCTAGACCAGGTTAACCAAGGCCCATCCAACCTTGCCTTGAACGTCTCCAGGGAGGGGGCATCCACAACCTCTCTAGGCAATCCATTCCATAGTCCTGCCACCCTAATAGTGAAGAATTTCTTCCTAAGATCCAATCTAAACCTATTCTCCTCCAATGTAAATCCATTTCCTCTTGTCCTATCAGTGGACATTCTCCTTAAAAATCCCTTTGCAGCCTTCCTGTAGGTTCCCTTCAGGTACTGGAAGACAGCTATAAGGTCCCCACAGAGCCCTCTCTTCTCCAGGCTGAACAATCCCAGTTCCCTTAGCCTATCCTCAAAGCAGAGGTGTCCCAGCCCCTCTACCATAGGTATGGACACCTTCCTCTGCTCAAGGCTGCTCAAGGCCCTGGCCAACCTGGCCTTGAACACCTCCAGGGAGGGGTCATCCACAACCTCCCTGGGCAACCTGTTCCAGTGTCTCACCACCCTCACTATAAAGAATTTCTTCTTAATCTCCATTCTGAATCCACCCTTTTCCAGCTTAAAACCTACCTTCTCCCATCTTACCCAGCTTTGTTGCACACTTCTGCATTTCAGAATTAAATAGCATGGCTAAATTTTCCCTCTGTGCAAGCCTACATCATTCCCTACCTGATAAAAGCTTTTTTCACTTTTAGTTATCTTAGCCCTTAGCTAATGTGCATGATTAAAACCAGTCCCAAATTCACTCCCAGAACCTCAGAGCTCTGTCATCATACTTTGCAAGAAGATCTCTCAGGGCTGAAATTAATGAAGCCTAAAGTCTGGCTGCACAAAGGGCAGCACAGAGACGTACAAATCCTGCCTGACCAGCTGGCCAGAACCTACATATGTCCCTCTAGGATGCCAATGTAATTACCTAGGGTTTCAGATAGGATTTCTGATAATTATCTGCTGCAGTTAGTCAACAGATTCAAAAGCTATTTGGTTCTAGCAGACATGGAAACAGCAGCTCACAGAGCACTGCCACAGCCATTTCCCTAAGAAATCAGACCCCAACTTCTCCTGTGTTTCAGCTTTGTAAATACAAAGGACCCTTATATTCTTCTGTGACCCCGATTCATAGATCTGGCAATGGAAATTTGCTGTGACAAGGATTTATGTTGACCAGGATCCCATTCACACCAGCACAAGGCTGAAATGTGGGGCTAGTTGATGTAGCCCAGCACAGGACTGATCTCATAACTGCTGGGTTTTTTTCAGTTTTAACCCTCATGCATGATCTCTCCTCCTCAAGATTATTTTGAAGGAGACATTCTCATGAAAATCCACCCTCATAAGTGATAGAATCATAGAATGGTTTGGGTTAGAAGGGACCTCAAAGGTCATCTAGTCCAAATTCCATGCAGTCAGCAGGGATATCCTGCATTAGATGAGGCTGCTTACAGCTTTGTCCAGCCTGACCATGGATGGGCCTTAACTATCTCCCCAGGCAACCTGATCCAGTGTTCCACTACCCTCACAGTAACTAACTTGTTCCTAACACCCAATCTAAATCTCCTTTTCTCCAATTTCAAACCATTGCCCCTTCTTGTATCACTACAAGCCCTTGTAATAGTCCCTCTGCAGCCTTCTTGCAGCCCCTTCAAGTACTGGAAGACTGCTACTAGGTCTCCCTGGAGCCTTCTCATATCCAGGCTGAAGACCCCCAGCTCCCTCAGCCTGTCCTCATAACAGAGGTGCTCCAGCCCCCCTGAAGGCCCCTTGTGGCCCTCCTCTGGACCCTCTCCATCAGGTTCATGTCCTTCCTGTACTGAGGGCTCCAGAGCCGGATGCAGTACTCCAGGTGAGGTCTCACCAGAGCAGAGCAGAGGGCCAGAATCACCTCTTTGGACCTGCTAGCCACAGTTCTTGTAATGCAGCCCAGGATGCCATTGGCCATTGGGTTGCAAGTGGATGTTGTTGACTCATCCAGCCTCTCCTCCTACTAGCACCCCCAAGACCTTTTCTGCAGGGCTGCTTTCTATCACCTCATCCCCCAAACTGTACTGATAATGAGGATTTTTCTGACCCAGGTGCAGGAGCCTGCACTTGGTCTTGGACTATGAAGAAATTACAGTATTACAGTATTACAGTATTACCAAGGTTGGAAGAGACCTTGAAGATCATCGAGTCCAACCTGTCACCACAAACCTCACAACTAGACCATGGCACCAAGTGCCACATCCAGTCCCCTCTTGAATGCCTCCAGGGACGGAGACTCAACCACCTCCCCGGGCAGCCCATTCCAATGACGAATCACTCTCTCGGTGAAGAACTTTCTCCTCACCTCAAGCCTAAACTTCCCCTGTTGCAGCTTGAGACTGTGTCCTCTTGTTCTGGTGCTGGTTGCTAGGGAGAAGAGGCCAACCCCTTCCTGGCTACAACCACCTTTCAGGTAGTTGTAGAGAGCAATCCTAGGCTATGGAGATTCCTTTAGAGCTATTAAGTTCCCTTGCACTGAGGGTTGTTTTTTTTCACTTGAGTTTTGTTTTGTGGTGTTGTGGGTTTTTTTAAGACTACAACTAAATTTTCCTCTTCATTTTTGTGGTTGAGGGTTACAGAGCTCTTTCAATTCCAGAGCAAATAGCTTTAACTGATGGCTTCCTGAGCATTTACAGAGAGTAACATTGTTTACCTTTTATTCAATTCTGCGTTGTTTCCTGTAGTGTTTGAACCACTCACAAGGATGAATTATCTCTCCTTCCAGTTGGTATGCATTATTTATTCTAATGGCACACACACTTTGTTCTGTTTTCTGTTTTCCCTTGGCCACAGTAATTTTATTTATCCAAGGGAAGATAGTGTTTTGCATAGGCCTCTTTCTTTTTTCATGCTGCACAACCGCAGGGTCACTAATTCTGCGCTGGCAGTTCTTCACCGCTCCTTCAAAACACATTCTGCTGTGTTGTATTCACACATCACCTTGACAGCTCAGAATTTGATATTCTCCCAAGGAGCACCATAACCCAGTGCACCCCCCAGTCAGCTGCGGGAAGGACATGAGCAGCATTTTCACTAGCACCTAACTCCAGGTCCACAGCTAGGCAGCTGCTGGGTAATAGCAGGATTTAAGGGGATGATAATTAGTGCAATGACAATACCTACCATCACTTGCCTTCTTTAATGCCTGTCTCGAGCTTAGGGCTAAACAGCTGCCTGACTGAGGTACAGCAAAAGGAAAAGCCTCTCATTTCCCGTTAAGAGTAATGGGAGGGCTTATGGTGTACCCACATAAAAGAAACTCACATAACTGATCATCTTTTTGAAGAGCACCTTCCAGAAAGAAGAGTTAAATTTCATTCTTCAAGGATAAAGTGACTGATGGTCTACCATTTGCAGCAGTAGGATACATCAGATGATGTATCTGACATGTTTCTTCTGACATGTCTACTAAGTTTTATCACCAGACCATGATAAAGTTTGCAAACTGGTAATTTTGCTGATCTATGGTAAGTAATTACATTAGACGAAAATCACGTTAAAACAACATTAAAAGAAAGTCATTCTTAACTGCAGAGCGTGGGAAGCTGCAGGCAGAGCTCCCATTAACAGTAAATACAGCAGATCTAAAAAAAATCCCAAGTATTTGCTAAAATAGGTTCAGTGAGACTTCCTTGTGTTAAAGAATCACAGGATGTTAGGGGTTGGAAAGGACCTGCAGAGATCATCCTGTCCGACCCTCCTGCCAAAGTGGGATCACCTAGGTCACACAGGAATGCATCCAGGTGGGTTTTCAAAGGTCTCCAGAGAAGGAGACTCCACAACCTCTCTGGGCAGCCTGTTCCAGTGCTCCATCACTCTCACCATAAAGAAGTTTCTCCTTATGTTGAGGTGGACCCCGCTGTGTTTCAGCTTGTACCTGCTGTTCCTTACTCTACACCACTGAAACGAGCCTGGCACATTCATCTTGAGGTCTGCGGTGACAGGTTGGACTTGATGATCTTTGAGGTCTCTTCCAACCTTGGTGATTCTGTGATTCTGTGTGTGACACCAACCCCTCAGATATTTATAGATATTAACAAGATCCCCTCTTGGCCTTCTCTTCACCAGACAAAACAGCCCCAGGTCTCTCAGTCTTCACAGAAGAGATGTTCAAATCCCTTAATCATCCTCACAGCTCTCTGTCAGACTCTCTGCAGTAAATCCCTGCCTCTCTTGAACTGCACACAGTATTCCAGGTTCAGCCTCACCAGGGCAGAGTAAAAGGGGAGGAGAACGTCCTTAGACCTACTGGACACACTTAAAAGGAGAACTGTAAGAGTTCAAGTTATTTTTTTCCTCCTGACTTTCCTGCTGTAGCTTACTTTTATGATTTGCATGCCATTACAAACAAATAAATAAATAAATCAACCTCTATTTTAAGTTTCAGGTGCTATGCACATAAACCCGTGTACACCACAAACTGCAGAGGAGAGTTTATTAGCTGACAGAACAGTACTTAGATTTGTGTCCTGTGCCAGACCATTAAGAAGACTTTACACAGCTGACTGGCGAGTAATTTCAGAAGCTGAAAAGAAGTTCCTCAACTAAAGAAATCCTGAGGCACAGGGAACATGCACTGGTTTAAGCTACATTATGTTCAGACAAAAGGCAAATTAAGGTGAGACCTCTTGAAAGAAATTATTTAGGTGCTTCAGGCTTCTTAAGAAGTAGAGAATTTTTCTTTCACATCTTTAACTCCTGGTGACTAATGACTGCAGTGTTTGTGGAGCACTAAACTATAACTGCAATGGCCAATCCTGCTCTCTAACAATCGCTCTTCACCACTGGCATTTTCTTTTGCCTGTGATACCTACAGTGTCAACGCATACTCTCTTCATTTCCAACACCATAGCTTCAAGCTAAAAGGGGAGGGATGCTATTTCTAAAAGTCTCAATGACAGCAGAGTCCCTCCAGAGGCAATACCGAAATTTCAGTAACCAGAAAAAGAGCTTAACAGACATGGAGTAAGAGGAAACAGTGAGTTCTATGGAGGGATAAAGAGAGGGACGAGAAAGGCACACCAGGCTGACAGGGGTGTGGTCTGCTTCAGTGATTCAGAGGTTACCAAGTAGACAAAAACAAAATTCAGCATTTGCCACAGCAGTTGAGATCACAGAAAGTCTATAAGATCATTGAGTCCAACCCTCAACCTAACATCACCATGGCCATTAAACTGTGTCCTGAAGTGCCATGTCCACATATTTCTTGAAGACCTCCAGGGAGGGTGACTCCACCAGCTCCAAAGAGAAGTCCGAGTTTGGCAATTCTGGGGTGGGCACCATTCAGCTGTTTCCTCACCAGAGAAGGGAACAGCATGAGAGTGACTGTGTCCCACACATGTTACAAGGCTGGCAATCAGAGTAACGCTTTCAGCCTTCACTGCTGAGGGTCTGCCCACAGCCAGGCAGAGAACTAGCAACTTGGCCTCACATACATAATTACTCAATTACTCAGTCACACAGGTACTTTTCAAAACATCTTTTAGCAGCAGACCTAAATAATGACACTCCAGCATGCCTCTGCTTTTCTTTGGTTTAATGTAGAGCCATGAAGAACAACCATCACCTCTGCCAGAAGCCAGGACAAGTGCACAAATTAAACCGCAATTGTAAGTGAGATTGTTGAGCCTGTGGCTCCCTGCTCATCTTCTGAAGAGCAGCAACTTTCCCACTAAATGAATTTCCCATTAAGACCCTGATCAGCAGACAATCATTTCAGATCTGAGTCCTGACAAAGATTTTTACTGACAACAGGAGATGATCAAAAGAAGTCCCTAAGCATCATAACAAGCCATCTGTCACTGTATGCTGGTTCAGACAATTAGTTACCACGTAACGTTCGCTCTAATTCTCAACATTTGATTCCTACAGAAATATTCTGACAGCTCCTCTTCCATTTTATTCATGGGTGAGCAAGGTTAATATTTTCTGAAGACAAAAAACCTCCACCTAACTTCACTGTTTAATTTTCTATATATTCATTGGCACATGTCTTTTAGTCTAATACCTTGGGTTTGTGTAATACCAACAGCCAAAAATCCCTGATTAGCTGGAATGGTCCTGAGGCTTCAGAATGAATAATGTGAGAATGAGTTTTGTTTTGTTTTCAAACTACTTTTTAAAAATTCAAAGGCTGGATTTAATTAAAATGCAGAGACTTTTCCAGAATTCCTCTTCGTTGCCAGCCTACCCCATGCATATCAATTAATGAAGCATTAACTCCCCTTCCCTAGCAACATTTTAGGGGAAAACACTTTGTGAATCAATTAGTAGGGGCAATAGGCAAATTTCTGGCAATTCATTTTAATTTTTATTGTAGAGTCTACAAACCTAAATTCTCAGATTCTCCTTCGAATATGCTAGCTTTGCCTGTAGCCATACACAAACATAAAGCTTCTGGAAGCTTCTAAGGCCTGCACAAACGCAGCACAGTCTTACATTGCATGTGGACAGGAGGTATTATCTTTCATTTGCACCTTTCTTAGTTTTACATCAGTAGAAATCATGTTTTATGAAGACTATTGGGCAGTTCTTCAGTAAATTCCTACCCAAGGGTCAGATACTGCGTCCAGTTCTGGAGTCCCTATTACAAGAGGGAGATGGACATGCTGGAAGGTGTCCAGAAAAGGGCCACAAGGATGAGCAGAGGGCTGGAGCACCTCTCCTATGAGGACAGACTGAAGGAGTTGGGGCTGTTCAGTCTGGAGAAGAGAAGGCTCCAAGGTGACCTCATTGTGGCCTTCCAGTATCTGAAGGGGGCCTACAAGAAGGCTGGGGAGGGACTCCTCAGGATCTCAGGTAGTGATAGGACTAAGGGGAATGGAATGAAGCTGGAGGTGGGGAGATTCAGGCTAGATGTGAGGAGGAAGTTCTTCCCCATGAGAGTGGTGAAGCCCTGGAATGGGTTATCCAGGGAGGTGGTTGAGGCCCCGTCCCTGGAGGTGCTTAAGCCCAGGCTGGATGAGGCTCTGGCCAGGCTGATGTAGTGTGGGGTGTCCCTGCCCATGGCAGGGAGGTTGGAACTAGATGATCCTTGTGGTTCCTTCCAACCCTGACTGATACTATGATACTATGATACTCTTTGCGCTACATAGAAAGCTTTAATCCATGTAAACATGCCTGACACGATCCACTCCACAGTCAGATTACCACAGATATGTGGTTGACATCAAAAGAGCAAAGCTCATGCAACAAGCAAACTGTAGTTGTTTCAAAATGACCTTTTCTTTCAGGTACATCACACACCTTTAGTCACCCCCAGGTTCTCAGAAATGTCTCTGTAGCTGCAGTCGTTTTCCTCAAGAAAGCTGATGTACAAACCCACAATCTTATGCAAGCAGACCAAGATTGAGCAGTGTCCTCAGCACTCCACTAATGGAATGTGGTGGGTAGAAAATTCCCTCCCCCAACATCAAATTTGCCAGACCAGCTCAGCTGGAAGCAAATGAAAGCTGCAATTACAAGCAAAACAACAATGAAATGCAATGAATATGTACAAAATATACAGGATTTACAATAGTTTACAGGTATTTATAATTAATGAACAGCACAAGGACCCCTCTGGTCAAAGACCAGGAGAAGCTAATAGCTTCTCCCTTCCTGCCCCACTTACTCCTCTGTACATAAAAGGGAGAAGAGAAAGGAGCAGAGATCTGTTAGACTTAGCCAAAACAATGCAGCCAAGGTCAAGCAGAATCGAGTTAGTATCTCTCCCAGAGTAAAGAAGCGAGAGAAGGAGAAGATCATTTTGGTACAACTAGTTTAAGTCCCTCATGTCTCCAATGGGACTGTTTAGAACTATCATTATTTTCCTTTCTACAGCCAATATTTATTTATTTATTTACATTTTACTACTTTCTGCTCCAGATCTGTGAAAAAATTTTAAAGGCGTAGCTTAAAACTACCACATGGAAACAAAACACTACCTCTCCTGATACAGAGCCCGTGTGCCACCACACCAGTCCTTCACCCACACACCTACAGCATCACTCAATGGGAAAACCTGCACAAGAAGTACTGTAGGTATTATCCCTCCCTAGTTCTCCTCCAAATGTCTCGAGGACACAAGTACAGTACCATGGTGGGGAAGCCTGGCCCTTCCCTGCAGAGAGCAGCTCCAGAGGCTCCACACCAGCTCTTCAGAAACATGACTGCCTACCAGTGTCTGCAGCTCCCAAAAGTGGGGCACCTGAACCATGAGCCCACCTGTCCAGGATGCTGCTCAAAGAAAACAGAAGGAGCTCTTTTCTGTTTTGCCATGAAGACACTTGCTGCTTAGCTTTTCAAAGGCTTCTCTTCTTTCGCCTCATTTCTAACCTTGTAATGTGAGACTTTCATGTTTCGCAGTCACAAATTTCCTGTAAGGGTACTGGTTACAGTTCCCTTTCATCCCCAGTGCAGAACAGTTGTGCACACATCCTGAAAAATTCATGCCACCTATTGCAGGACGGTGGAGCAGAGTTTCTTAACGCTGACAGACACAACAGTGTGGTGGTTTAGGCTGGGCCCACCCTTTGGGACCTCCCAGGTGTGGTCTGTGCAAACAGCAATCTCACCTGCACTTGTGAGACATTTGAAAAGAAAACTCTTGTTTCTTCTGTGAAAAAATTTTTGGTGCACCAAAATGAAGAGGTTCTCTGGAGGAAACTGACTCGAAGTCCAGGGAAAAATTGTATGTAGTTTGCCCATTTCAGCAAGTGAAAGTGAGGCGAGAGAAAACAAATCCAGGAGACCTCACCATTTGATTTTCTGTGCTCAGAGAAAATCTTCCCAATCCCTGTTCTAACTGCTGAAGGTGAGAGCTGGGATTGTAAAGGAATGAGGGATAAAGGGTGGGGAGACTACAGAACACAGGGAATTACAGTAATGATTTAAAATTATAGATAGCTTTGTATTGAGGCCCATCTAACCTGAGCAGACTTGATCTGGAACGTCTGCCACAGCAAGCTCTGCATTTCTTGAGTGATGCCAGCGAAGAAAAAGCCTCAGGGACAGCCTTGTATGCAAGAATTAAGACAGATTTCAGCTCACATGCAAGTTTGGCTGATTAAACATGTAGTATTTCTGAGCAGAAAACAAGGGACTGTCTCTTTCCTATCTCAAGCAAACTAGGATATCAAACAAGTGGTCTTACTGCAGCGTGAAGGACTAGGCTTCAGCAATGGTTTGTTTGTTGTTTTAAGAACAGACATCCCTCTCACTCCCACGTATTTGTGTCTGTCTCAGTGGTCCGTGCTAGCTATTGCACTGTGCATCAAACAAAAAGATTCCCAATCAAAGACTTGAACATGGGCTTCTGTTTTGTTCCAGCCTGTGCTACAACCACTGGGGCTCTAAGCCAGCTGCTCTATGTACACTGCATGTGGTTAGTCCACACCTTAAGTACTGTGTCCAGCTCTGGGCCCCTCAGTTTAGGAAGGATGTTGACTTGCTGGAACGTGTCCAGAGAAGGGCAACAAAGCTGGTGAGGGGTTTGGAACACAAGCTCTATGAGGAGAGGCTGAGGGAGCTGGGGTTGCTTAGCCTGGAGAGGAGGAGACTCAGGGGTGACCTTATTGCTCTCTACAACTACCTGAAGGGAGGTTGTGGACAGGCAGAGGTTGGTCTCTTCTCCCAGGCAGCCAGTACCAGAACAAGAGGTCATAATCTCAGGCTGCACCAGGGGAGGTTTAGTCTGGATGTTAGGAAGAAGTTCTACCCAGAGAGAGTGATTGGCCATTGGAATGGGCTGCCCAGGGAGGTGGTGGAGTCACCTTCATTGGAGGTGTTCAGGAGGAGCCTTGATGGGGTGCTTGGTGCCATGGTTTAGTTGTTTAGGTGGGTTGGATTGGTTGATGGGTTGGACGTGATGATCTTGAAGGTCTCTTCCAACCTGGTTTATTCTATTCTATTGTACTGTATTCTATGTGGTGGTGGGTTAATGCCCATTCTGAAAACAGGGTGGAGGGCTTGCAGGTGCTTTGCCCTCCCTGCAGGGCATTTTCCCCCTGGGAAACTGAGTCTGTTCCACTCCCCCTCCCTGCCCAGCTAGGGTATAAAAGGGAGGGCATTGGAGTCATTAGCTCTCCTTTTTGCCCTTGTGAACGTTACATGTTATTATTATTAATATATATATATTTTGTTTAAAGAAAATTCTTTACCTCTCTGCTTCCAAGACGACTCCAAATTATTGTTTGGTGGATTTGCTCCTTTCCTTTTTTTCCCCCTCTCTGTTGGGAGGGAGAAGGGGGGAGCAGGGGAGAGATTCTCATCCTTGCCCCCATCTGAGCTCTTAACTCCCAGTTAAGGCTTAAACCACTTCACTCTCAAACAGGAAAAGGCACAAATCAGATATTTCATGGCCTTACAATCACCTCTACCAACCCTCCCACATCACAAAGACTGATTTATTTTTTCCATCTAATTTTTGCAAGAAGCCAAATTCAGCTTCAAGTCTTAGATCTTTTAAAAAGACATCTAGAGCCTTGATTCCAAATCTGTAGCAGCCCAATGTAACTGCTACACAAGTTAATGAGTTTCAATTTGCACCTTCTTTCTGTTTTTAATTAGGCCACTTCAATTTCAAGCTTTTTCTTTTTGTGTTTTTTTTTTTTTTTTTTTAAACTCCTTTGTCCAGCTCAGTGAAAAACCTTTTAGGCTGTTGACTGCCTTACCTCAGTTTAGGAAGGATGTTGACTTGCTGGAACATGTCCAGAGAAGGGCAACGAAGTTGGTGAGGGGTTTGGAACACAAGCCCTATGAGGAAAGGCTGAGGGAGCTGGGGTTGCTTAGCCTGGAGAGGAGGAGACTCAGGGGTGACCTTATTGCTCTCTACAACTCCCTGAAGGGAGGTTGTAGCCAGGCAGAGGTTGGTCTCTTCTCCTAGGCAGCCAGCACCAGAACAAGAAGACACAGTCTCAGGCTGTGCCAGGGCAGGTTTAGGCTGGATGTTAGGAAGAAGTTCTGCACAGAGAGAGTGATTGCCCATTGGAATGGTCTGCCCAGGGAGGTGGTGGAGTCACCATCATTGGAGGTGTTCAGGAGGAGACTTGATGGGGTGCTTGGTGCCATGGTTTAGTTGTTTAGGTGGGTTGGATTGGTTGATGGGTTGGACATGATGATCTTGAAGGTATCATTCAACCTGGTCTATTCTATTCTATTCTATTCTATTCTATTCTATTCTATTCTATTCTATTCTATTCTATTCTATTCTATTCTATTCTATTCTATTCTATTCTATATCCCTGAAATAAGGGAAGGCTGAAACCCACTCATTTCCTGATACTATTTCACTTGCAAAATTCTTCAAGCTGAGTTCTGTCATTGTAATTTTCAAACCTGTGTATTTTAAACAAAACAATAATAACAACAAAAAAACCCACCACAGAACACCCTCCCCTCACACAGCCTGAAAGTATTTCTGCCTTTTGTTCTTACTGCTGGTTTGGTGTTTTTTTCACAGTGGTGCCTCCTCCATATTTACACAAGGATTTACAAAGGGCACATTTGCTGCTAACAGGAGTGACTCAAGCAGCAGATTATCTGACAGGACAAGGCAAGATCTTTCTTTGTATCCAACTGCACTAACTGACACATGACATAAAACAACTTTGATCTTGCTTTCCACTCCATGTATCTTGGGTAGTTTGTAATTCGTATCAGCTTCTGAAGAGTCTTTAATGAAAGAAAGAACCCAGAGCACCACAAAGGAAAACCTGCACAACACAGATGAGGCTTGAGTGGAAAAAAGAGGAAACCCAGTCACACAACACCAGTTGCTTTTGCACTTCAAGTATTTTCAGTTACAAAGCTGAAGTTTTGTGGTCAAGAAGTTAGATAGGTTCTAAATCATCTCTGTGTTTTTAAACCTCCTTGGGGGTGGCTGCTGAATACAAGTGTGCTTTGAAAAACCTGAATGGTGCATCAGTTCCCAATCCAAGAGGCTCTGCAACTATCATTATATCCAAGACAGAGGCAATTTCTCTCTACCATAGCTTTCCTTTAGTAGAACACTGCAAAGATTCAACAACAAAGCTTAAGCACATTGAAAAATATGCATGAAAGTTGAGAGTCCTCAGAGAACAGATACCATGAATCACCTCATGGTACTACTGTTCTGCAGACAGGAGAGCTTTGCAGGGGTTTTGGGGACTAACATGCAACCCCATTCAAGAAGGACAGGGATATACTTGAGAGAGTCCAACAGAGAGCTACCAGGATGATGGAGGGACTGGAGCACTGCTCTGAGAGCCCTGGGGCTGTTCAGTGTGGAGAAGAGAAGACTGAGAGGGGATCTAATAAATGCTTATAAACATCTGAGGACTGGGTGTCAAAACAGAGGGGACAGGCTCTGCTCAGTCACAGCCTGTGATAGGACAAGGGGCAATGGATAGAAACTACAGCACAGGAGGTTCCACTTCAACATGAGGAGGAACTTCTTCACTGTGAGGGTCACAGAGCACTGGAACAGGCTGCCCAGAGAGGTTGTGGAGTCTCTCTCTCTGGAGACATTCAAGACCCATCTAGATGCATTCCTGTGCTACCTGCACTAGATTCTGTGGTCCTGCTCTGGCAGGGCAGTTGGACTTGATCTCCAGAGGTCCCTCCCAACCCCTAACATGCTGTGATCCTGGGAACACCCTCTTTGTCTTCTTAAAAGTCAGGCTATGAAGTCAGGGAAACTTTTAATAATCAAAAGGTCATCAAAAGCCATGAGCCAGCAATGTGCTCTTGTGGCCAAGAAGGCCAATGCCATTCTGGGGTGGATTAGAAGGGGTGCAGTTGGTAAGTCAAGAGAGGTTCACTTCCCCCTCTACTCTGCCCTGCTAAGGCTGCATCTGGAACATTGTGTCCAGTTCTGGGTCCCTCAGACCAGTGAAGGACCTCAGGGAACTGCTTGAAAGAGCCCAGTGCAGAGCCACAAAGATGCTGAAGGGAGTGGAACATCTTCCTTATGAGGAGAGACTGAGGGAGCTAGGGCTCTTCAGCTTGAAGAGGAGGAGACTGACAGGTGATCTCATTCATGTGTATAAATATGGAAAGGGTGAGTGTCCAGAGGATGGAGTCAGGCTCTGCTCAGTGATGCCCAATGACAGCACAAGGGGCAAAGGGTGGAAGCTGAGGCATAGGAAGTTCCATGGAAACAGGAGGAAAAATATTTTTACTGTGAGGGTAACAACACTGGAACAGGCTGCCCAGGGGGGTGTGGAGTCTCCCTCTGTGGAGATATTCAAAACCTGCCTGGGTGCATTCCTGTGTGATCTGCTCTAAGTGATGCTGCTCTGGCAGGGGGGTTGAACTAGATGATTTTTTGAGGTCCTTTCCAGCCACTAACGTTCTGTCATTCTGTGAGTCACAAATAACCCATCTTCATTAATCACTATTACAAGTTATTCCTGCTGGATCATTAAACCAATATGAGCTCAAGTTTAGAACTCAAGTTTAGAACTCAATACAAATACATGCTTTGCACAGCTGCTGCACCTCTGAATCATATGATCATGGATAGAATAGAATAGAATAGAATAGAATAGAATAGAATAGAATAGAATAGAATAGAACAGAATAGAATAAACCAGATTGGAAAAGACCTTTGAGATCATCGAGTCCAACCTACCACCCAGCACCATCTAACCAACTAAGCCATGGCACTGAGCACCCCATCCAGTCTCTTCCTAAACACCTCCAGTGCTGGTGACTCCACCACCTCCCTGGGCAGCACATTCCAATGGCAAATCACTCTTTCTATGAAGAACTTCTTCCTAACACCCAGCCTAAAACCCCCTGATGAAGAAACTAAATTCAGTGTTCTTCACTGGGACCACTCTTCAGCTTCTGGGTGTCAATGGTGACACCTTTACAATATTTTTTTCCAGAGTTTGGGAAACTTCAGCTGCAGCTCTGCTGTACAAGAGTTGATCTCCTCTAGACCTTCAGAAAGTTTCACAAGAGTCTGCAAAAATATTTGTTTAAGTCTTAGAGTTTTAAGGGTGCCAGGAGTAGTTCCTGTACATTTATTTCTTTCATTTCAGGGGACTGGGATTAGAGCATCATTCAGCTAAGCTCTACATTTGCACTGAAGCTCTGTGCCCTAAAGAAGTATTACAGCAAGCTTCATATATTTACAAAGAGACTCAACTTTTTCTCAAAACAAAACAAAAACCATCCCCCAAAACCCCACACAAACCACCAAAACACGAGGGAATCATCCTGCACCTCATTTTGAGATGAAAATTAGTAGCTGCACAGTTTTCTGCCAGGGATTTCTGCCACCAGAGTTTTTAGATCTCAATTTCTCCCTTCCTCACCTTCTCCACTCTATTTATTAATCATCTTCCCCCACCCCCCACCCTTTTTTTTTTTTTTTTTTTTGGGGGGGGGAGAAGAAAGTTTGTGCCTCTCAGTTAGATGTTCTGATACGAAATTAACTTTCTCTTTGTTTCAGAAGGAGCATTTCTGTGGTTTAATATAACCCAAGGACCTGAGTTTTAGAAGTCATTTATTAGACCCCTGTGGCTATTCAGAAAACACAGGAGGAAGGAGGGCTGAGAGCAAATTCACCTGCATTGTTTGTATTGACAAAACAAAGGAAGGAAAAGCAACCTGATCTTCAGCTCCAAGGGAAGAGTTTTTGTTTGGTATGCAATAGCTTCATTTAAAACACGAAGAAATTCAGTGCAAGGCATGTTTTGCTTGCTTTCTATTATAGCAATGTTGATAGAAAGGAAAGATATTTAAGCTCATGTGGTAGAAACAAGAAGACAGAATCACAGAATTGTCAGGCTTGGAAGGGACCTCAAGGATCATCCAGTTCCAACCCCCCTGCCATGGGCAGGGACATCTCACATTAGGTCAGGTTGCCCAGAGCTCCATCCAGCCTGGCCTTAAAACCTTTCAGGGATGAAGCTTCCACCATTTCTTTGGGCAACCTGTTCCAGTGTCTCACCACCCTTATGGTGAAGAACTTCTTCCTGACATCTAATCTAAATTTCCCCTCCTCTAGCTTGGATCCATTCCCCCTAGTCCTATCACTACCTAACATCCTCACCAGCTTTTTTGTAGGCCCCCTTCAGATACTGGGAAGCCACAATAAGGTCTCTCAGAGCCTTGCTTTATTGATCACACTATTAAATATCTGATATTCAAACCCAGAGGGCTCACACTTCAGCATTTTAAATTATAGTTCTGCCTCAGAGGCTCACAACAAGCTCTTCCACTCAGCTTTTGATGTCTTTCATAGTTGATGAAGGCTGTGGGTGGGGGGAGAGGAAAAAAAAAAAGAATAAAAATCCACCTCCTTCACACCTCTGACAACTTTGCAGAGAAGACCTGCTTTCATATTCTTGCCTTGCCACAGTTCTGTTTACATATCTCCACTTACATGAGTACCCCTCAGTCCCCTCTGAAATAATTTTTATTGTTTTTCCAGGCAAACTAATTCAGCTTTGGAGAGGATGAGCAGAGAGGGAAGGAAGCAGTTTACCTTTGCTACCAGGAGTTTGTCAAGGTGGAGCAATTCCCACAGCCCTGAAAAGTGACATCTTCTTTGCCATAGCTAATAGCTTTAGTTGGAAAGCTTTTACTGCCCTTCTTTTTGTTGTATTCTTGCAGAGTTTTATTTTGAACCAATAAAAGCACTGTAGAAATAAATGGTCAGCTGCACCCACAAATAATCCAGAGACATTATCTACACTGGTGCTGAATTCCTGCATACAGACTCTACTGCACGCTGGGCTGAATGACAACCAAAGTGGAACACAGACTTAGTCAAGGATCAACTTAGGCTAAAGGCACAATCCTGCAGAACTAATTCCCAGCAAAAGTAGTTCATAAACACAGGTTGTATTCTCCAAGCCTGCAACTAACATCAGAGGTAACTGGTCTGCCTTTCAATTACTCTTCACTCCCACAGTAATGCACTCTTCTGAACTTCACTCTGAAGGTTCTCTAGAGCATCAGCACACGTGACCCATATGATTGAAGAGATCCATTTTACTTAAAGCCATAGTTTTTAGACTTCTTTCTCCCCACCATTCACTCAACTTATAAATCATCTTCCCTTTGAGGGGAGGGAAGAAGCAATAGAAAGGGAAAAAATTCTGTCCCATGCCTTGCTCTTACGGACAAATGCATTTGTTGCATTAAAATCCTGTCTCTTTTGGAGAGACATTAGTGAAGGAAAAAAAATCAAAACATGGAGAGGCAGTCTTAGCAAGGTTAGCCTTCTGTCTGTAGTTGAGTTTATTGATGCTGTAAGCAGCCTGGTGAGATAGCCAAATGATGTCAACAAAAATGTCAGGCAGCATTTCAGCTGTGGTTATCACAGCTCCAATCTGAATGATCAGCTCAGACCAAAGCGGAGAGCTGGCCATCTGAAGCTTCTCTGCTTTATCAATTCTGTCTCCTGTGAAAACTAAAATTCATTTCCTGCCTTGCCTCTTAATTTTCTCTCTGCTTTTACGTATTATTTAGCCCTGTAAATATATTATTTAGTTCTGTAGTTCTATTATTCATCCTGCAAAGCCCCTGTCACATTTTTTTTAGCTGAAAGATTCTGCACGGCCTGTTATGTCACCTCACCTTCCTCCCACAGTGACTTTGTGCCACACAGGTGAACAGCCATTGTACCGCACACTGAGATAGAAGGACTGCTATGCGTGCTCAGGGCATTCACAGGCCTGCAGAACATAGGCACATGAGGCTATTGAAAGTATTTTGTCTGCTACTATGGCAAACACAAAAATAAGACAGCTAGATAGAAAAATAAAAATACAGGAAACAAAGAATGAGACAGAAGAGGAAACACTGCAGAGGAGTCGCAATGTTTGGTACAGCAGAATAGTCCCCTTCAGCAACACAAAGCTGAGGAAAAACAAAATAAACAGAACTGATGAATACTTTAGTGGAGATGGAAATAGAATCTGCCATGATCTTCAGTCCTTTCAAATAGAGAAGGCTCAGAAGTACATGCAGAATAGTCAGCTCTGATGCTCTCTTTTTCTTGTATGAACTTCTGGCCTTCAATAACCAATTGAATTGCCATATAATGGCCTGATGCATAGCTGGACAGGAGTGTAACTAGGATTCTAAGAGAAAGATCCCATCTGGAGTACTGTGACCAGTTCTGGCACCCCCAACACAAGAAGGATATGGAACTGCTGGAACAGGTCCAGAGGAGGTCACAAAGATGATCACAGGGCTGGAGCGCCTTCCCTATGAGGACAGGCTGAGAGAGTTGGGGCTGCTCAGCCTGGAGAAGAGAAGGCTCCAGTGAGACCTTAGAGCAGCCTTCCAGTACTTGGAGGGAGCTACAAGAAAGTTAGAAAGGGGCTTTTTAGAAGGGCTTGTAGTGATAACACAGGAAGGATTGAAGCTTGAGGAGGGCAGATTTAGACTGCAGATTAGGAAGAAATTCTTTCCAGTGAGGGTGGTGAGATACTGGAACAGGTTGTCTGTGGAGGTCATAGATGCCTCCTCCCTGGAAGTGTTTAAGATCAGGTTGGATGAGGCTTTGAACAACCTGGGCTAGTGGTAGGTGTCTCTGCCTATGGTAGGGGTTGGAACTGCATGGTCTTTGAGGTCCTTTCTAACCCAACTATGAATCCCTGAAGAAAAAGATAAATATGTGGAGTGCTACAAAACAGATGATGGATGGATGTTCACAACACATCCCTTTTTTCTCCTCTTTGTAGAGCTGCATTACACTGAAGAGCTAACAAACATTCATTTCATCACTAAACATCAAGAAACACTTGCTTCACTATTTTATAGTTTTGCCTGTTGTCAGCACTTTGACTGGCAGCTTCTTTGCATTTTAATGCTGCCATTGTATAAACAGCACATATAGATTCATTTTACACACAGCATCCATCTCCCCTCATTAGAGGCTACAGCTGTTCCTGTACTATGGCATCACTCCCCAATCTGCAAAAGTGAAATATTTAATACATTTAGTCCTGTGTTTATATCTCAACAGTTACAGACAAAAATGTCTCCATAAAGGCTAGGGTTTGCCAACATGCGACGAACGGCACAAGGAAACACTGGATCTGTGCTGTCTCTGAAGACAGCAGCCAGCAAACCTAGAAACCTCATGAGGTTCAATAAGGCAAAGTGCAAGGTCCTGCATGGAGGTTGAGGCAATCCTCCATATCAGTGCAGGCTGGGGGATGATGAAATTGAGAGTAACCCTGCAGAAGAGGACTTGGGGGTGCTGGTGGATGAGAAGCTGAACGTGAGCCGACAATGTACACTTGAAGCCCATCAGGCCAATGGCATCCTGGGCTGCATCAAAAACAGTGTGGCCAGGAGGTTGAGAGAGGTGATTCTGCTACTCTGCTCTGCTCTGGTGAGATCTCACCTGGAGTGCTGTGGAGCCCTCACCACAGGAAGAACATGGACCGGATGGAGCAGGTCCAGAGGAGGGCCACAAAGACGGTCAGAGGGCTGGAGTACCTCCCCTATGAAGACATACTGAGAGTCGGGGCTGTTCTACCTGGAGAAGAGAAGGCTCTAGGGAGAGCTTATAACAGCATTTCAGCATTTCACAGGAAAGCTGGGAAGGGGCTTTTTACAAGGGCTTACAAGATAACAGAGAATGGATAGGGGGTAGATTTAGACTAGAGATTAAGAAAAAATTCTTTACAGTGAGGGTGGTGAGACACTGGAACAGGTTGCCCAGAGAGGTTGTGGATGCCCCTCCCTGGAGGTGTTCAAGGCCTGGCTAGCCAGGGCCTCAAGCAGCCTGACTTAAAGGAAGGTGTCCCTGCCTATGGCAGCAGGGGTTGAAACTAGAGGATCTTCAAGGTCCCTTCCAACCCAAACCCAATCTATAAATATATTTGTATAAAATCTTTCTTATTGTTACAGGTGGCAGTCCAACTCAAAAGAAGCTCCACAGAAATTAATTGTATTAGGAGGAGCTCATCTACTAAGGAGAACAAAAATCAAGCAATTGATCTTTGCTATTTGGTAAATCATTTTTTCCTACGAACTTTTGAGATGATTCATCCAAACTCACTGTATCCCCAAGTTCTTTGATTCATTCAGCACTGCAGGCAATCTTACCTGGTATATCCCATAACATTTATGCTAAAAGAGCGATGTATAAATAATGTGGCAGCTATGTTTTCTATGTTTACTTGTTAATTTTTATTAGTTTGGTAATAGAAGTGCTGCTAATAGTCTGTTTTCCATTCTTGGCTTGTCCCTATTGCTTCATTATGTGATTTTATAGTTCCCATTAATGAATCAAACTAAAATTTAAGCAATATGATAAATGTAGCGAGCAACCATCTGCTTTGCCTTAATTACCAAAAAACTTTAATGCGGCTGTGTGTGCCCCTTTTGAATACTAATAGTTTCATTTCTCTGTGAAAGCTAACTGCCAGGAAAAAAACACATCAGAAAAGGCAATTCTGTCCAGCAGTAAAAGGTTTGGAGCCAGTCCAGCGGTCCTTTTCCTCATGCTAAAAGTTCCCATAAAACAAGAAACTGTGCGATGGAAGTGGGTTAGCGCTTCAATGAAGCCATGAAAGCAAGTTTTACGTGCTGCCACGTTTGAATTAATGTCACTGCATCTCCTCAAATCGTGTCACAGGTTGGTTACCACATCTGCAGCCCAGGCAAGCGAAGTACTACATTTGCTTTTGGTTCCTCACCGCAAGAAGGACACTGAGGTGCTGCATCGGATCCAGAGAAGAGCAGTGAAGCAGGAGAAGGGTCTGGAGAACAGGTCTGGTGAGGGAACTGGGCTTGTTTAGCCTGGGAAAAAGGAAGCTGAGAGGAGGCCTTCTGGCTCTCTACAGCTGCCCAAAAGACCTTGGAGCCAGGTGGGTGTTGGTCTCTTCTCCCTAGGAATGAGCTAAAGGACAAGAGAAAATGTCCTCAAGTTGCACCAGGAGAGGTTTAGGTTGGATGTTAGAAGAATCTTCTTCCCTTAAAGGGTTCTCAAACACTGTAACAGGCTCCCCAGGGGAGGTGGGTGAGACCCTATCCTTGGAGGTGTTCAAAAGCTGCAGAGATGTGGTGCTGAGGGCCATGGTTTAGCACCAGCCTTGGTTGAGTTAGAGAATGGTCGGACTTAAGGGGGCCCACAAGAAAGCTGAGGAGGGACCTTTTAGGGTGTCAGGTAATGACAGGACTAGGGGGAATGGGGAAAAAAAAAATAGAAATGGGTAGATTCAGATTGTATGTTAGGAAGAAATTCTTCACCATGAGGGTGGGGAAACACTGGCACAGGTTGCCCAGGGAGGTGGTGGAAGCCTCCTGCCTGGAGGTTTTGAAGGCCAGGCTGGATGTGGCTGTGAGCAACCTGATGCAGTGTGAGGTGTCCCTGCCCATGGCAGGGGGTTGGAACTGGATGATCCTTGAGGTCCCTTCCAACCCTAACAATTCTATGATTCTATGACTTGATGATCATAAAGGTATTTTCCAACCAAAACCATTCCATGAATCTATTCTGTGGTTCTACATACAAATCCTTTTGCTCACAGAAGACATCTGTATTCAAATATTCTGCAAGCACTTCATTTTCTTTCTAGAAGATGTCTATCATTATCAGCATCACTCAAAAAGTGTTTAGCTGCACTGCTATAAATTGATTTTCCCAACCAGTAATGCAGCCAACAAAAACAAGATTAAAGGGTATTTTAAATGTGTAACTATTTATTAAGCAAATTAACCAGACCAGAAATTTCCAGCAAACTAACCTCAGTTTTCTAAAAAACAACTTCCACAAAGGAGAGAAGTCTCTCTCTACAAAAGCATTCAAAGTAAACAGGGGGAGGGGGATGGGAAGGGAATCACGGCTACCACACACATTCAGAAATCGCTTTTGGACATTTCAGAACGAAGATGACACATATTCAGACATCAATGGATACAGCACACAAGGCTGTTTCCATAATGTATTTCAGGTCACCACATTTGGTATCACAGTATCACCAAGGTTGGAAGAGACCTCAAAGGTCATCGAGTCCAACCTGTCACCACAGACCTTATGACTAAACCATGGCACCAAGTGCCATGTCCAATCCCCTCTTGAACACCTCCAGGGATGGTGACTCCACCACCTCCTTGGGCAGCACTGACGAACAACTCTCTCAGTGAAGAACTTTCTCCTCACCTCCAGCCTAAACTTCCCCTGTTGCAGCTTGAGACTGTGTCCCCTTGTTCTGGTGCTGGTTGCTAGAGAGAAGAGACCAACCTCTTCCTGGCTACAACCACCTTTCAGGTAGTTGTAGAGAGCAATGAGGTCACCCCTGAGCCTCCTCTTCTCCAGGCTAAACAACCCCAGCTCCCTCAGTCTCTCCTCAGAGGGCTTGTGCTCAAGGCCTCTCCCCAGCCTTGTTGCCCTTCTCTGGACACATTCAAGTGTCTCAATGTCCTTCTTAAACTGAGGGGCCCAGAACTGGACACAGTACTCAAGGTGTGGCCTAACCAATGGTATTAACGTTCCAACTAAATGAGTAAGCTTTGAAGAAGAAAAGGCATGAAGATACAGCAACGTGGAGGAGAAGGCTCTGCAATACGAAATGCTAGAGGAAAAAGATGGCAACGTGAAAAATGAAAGGATGTTAAATCATTTAAATGATCTACAATGCCTTGAGCAAGGATTTGAGAACCACCACCACTACTATAACCTCATCTAGGTGCCAAAATAGGTGTGAGAAGTCAAGCTAAGCAAAATGGGTACTTTCATCATGCAAAACAACCACATCATTATCACAAAATAACCACTATAATCTTGACACACAAACCCACACACCCATATCCTTTCAATAGGATTCTTCCCACAATTAGCAGCTAATTAATAGTTTACATGGGGTGATAAAGAAAAAATAATTAAAGCCTTGATTTGGAAACATAGTGGAAGAAGGGGAAAAGAGCAGAAGGGAAAAAAAAAAAGTAGAGAAATACTGAAGGAAAGAAGTAACTGGTGAGCAAGAGACAGAGTAAAATGTTAACACCGTAGTTATCTTAGCTAGTTTAGGACTAAATTATGAGAGACTTTCCAACAAAGATAAGGCAAGTTAGATTGCAATTTGAAAGGAAGCCAATAAAATGGCAGAACCTCAACTCTTTTCTTCAAATAGTATTTTGGCATCATCACTCCAAATGAACAGAAAGAGATCAAGTTGGGAATGGTTTGCCTGAGAAACAGTGACAGAGGCAAAACAAGACACCAGGAGACATTGTCTGAAGGGATGAAAGGACTTTTATGTCAGGGGAGTCAGCTTTAACGTGCTAAATAATTCCCCAATGTACTGCCTTGGAACAGAGAATGAGGAGAGGAGGCTCAGCTTCAGTTTTCACCAAGTGAAGTTCAGTGTTATGACTGAACATTCACAATGATGCGGTAAGAAGATCCAAGGTATCTTCTCAAAACAGCTGATGACATGAAGCAGTAAAGAAACTTCCTGAGGAATAGGATGAAGCTGCAGATGGCCACAATACCAACCTGAAAAACACTGACAGTAAAGGGAAGACCAGAATTGCAGATTTTTGCAAGATTAATCCTTTAAAGCTCTGTAAAATGGGATCCTGCAGGTCAGACAGCTGCCTAAACATGAACCAGCAGTGTGCCCAGGTGGCCAAGAAGGCCAGTGGCATCCTGGCCTGCATTAGGAACAGTGTGGCCAGCAGGAGCAGGGAAGTCATTGTGACCCTGGACTCTGCATTGGTTAGGCCACACCTTGAGTCCTGTGTCCAGTTCTGGGCCCCTCACTTTAAAAAGGACATTGAGACTCTTGAACGTGTCCAGAGAAGGGCAACAAGGCTGGGGAGAGGCCTTGAGCACAAGCCCTATGAGGAGAGGCTGAGGGAGCTGGGCTTGCTTAGCCTGGAGAAGAGGAGGCTCAGGGAGACCTTCTTGCTCTCTACAACTCCCTGAAGGGAGGTTGTACCCAGGAGGGGGTTGGTCTCTTCTCCCAGACAAGCAGCACCAGAACAAGAGGACACAGTCTCAAGCTGTGCCAGGGGAGGTTTAGGCTGGAGGTGAGGAAGAAGTTCTTCCCAGCAAGAGTGATTGGCCATTGGAATGTGCTGCCCAGGGAGGTGGTGGAGTCACCATCCCTGGAGGTGTTCAAGAGGGGATTGGATGTGGCACTTGGTGCCGTGGTCTAGTCATGAGGTCTGTGGTGACAGGTTGGACTCGATGATCTTTGAGGTCTCTTCCAACCTTGGTGATTCTGTGATACTGTGATGTTCAACTTGCAGTTCAGCAGCCAAAGGGTCATTCACAAATCAACACTTATTTCATGGCTTCCTTGAAGAAAAACCATCATGCCCAGGCCCCAAATTGCACACCTTCTTAACATCCTAAATCCTAAAAACAAAGTCCAAAACTCTGCAGCTTTTTGAGATGTTCCTCGACTGAACTGTTTAGCCAGTCAATAATTAAAGCTAGCAACAGGCACCCGTTAATATGAGCTTTTTAGAATGCAAAAATCCTGCCCATGTTTTCCCATCCCACCTCCCTTGGGCAAGGTCTTTTTAACCTTTTACTTTAAGAATTATTTTATAAAATGGGTTTCCCCCCCCTCCCTGCATAGCACCACTAATCTTGAAGGGCAAGAAAGCCTATTTAAATGCATTGAAGTGCATTAAGCATGCAAAAAAAAGGAGTCCTTACAGCATTCTAATTGAGGAAGGTGCACTTCAATTAGTTACAGCATCTGCTGTCAAAAATTCTACCCACACAGGAATCTCTTCAACAAAAAACCTGATTTTCACGTTTCTGACAAAATTGCCCAAATGGGCTCTCCTGGCATCAGTGTTATAGGACCTAAAGAGGTGTCAGGAGCTAAAAGCCTCTGTGGTTTACCCCTTTGCCTCACACTACCCTTTCCTTTCTAATTTGCCAAGAATTACTCTGTTTTCTCACAGTGAGGTCAGAAAGCTGATCCAAAAGAACATGTAGCAAAAAGCAGATGTTACCAGCACGGGAACAGGACTCTCAGAAGTGCATCTGCTGAACCAATTCCAGCAAGGTGGGTTTGAGGCCCTTTAGTCAAACATTTTCTTTGAGCCTTTGAGCCTTTAAGTCATCTGCAGTATCAGCTCAATAAGAGAGAGAACAATATTTTTTTCAGAGGGAAGGAGTGGGCAAGAAACACGGGAACTGAAACAGGACAGGTGAAAGGAGGATCAACTTGTACGGACACATTTCCCCCGCCCCAAAGAGGTGCCAGGATTCTCAGAGGTTACCTTGAAGGTCCAAAGGTGTGCCACAAGCCCATGGCACTGCTGTTTTTTTGCCTTTCTTGTAAAGGGTATGAAACCCCTGCAGGGTCTGCTTCACCAAGATGGTGGATTGTGTGCAAATCTTCCGTCCTAGCTTTGCATAATTAAGACACCTTTTCAGAGCCAGGAATTTTCAGACCTTGCAGAGCCAACCCTAATGAGTGCCACAAGGCTGATTACTAATGTAAATTGAATGGCCTCAAAGTATTGTCAGTCAGCCAGCCAGATGGTTTAGACTTGGACAGACTGAAAGCAAGTCACGCAAACACCGATGAAGAATATGGAAGGAAGACAGGAGTTATTGTTGCAGGCATCTTCCAGAAGTTAATTTCTTTCAGTAGACTGCTGCTGTGAGGTAAAGCTAAGACCTGGCAGTGGGTGAGGGTAGTGCAGACCTGGATGACCAGTAGTAGTAGCAAATGAGAAAGACTGCCTTAGACTGCCTTCTGCAAGGTGAGAGAGTGGGGAAGAAGGTAAAAAGGAAAAAGAGGGAGAAAAAACTCTCTTTGCAGAAGGCAAGAACTGTGAAAATAGGAAACCAAATTATCTTGGTCTGAGGTCTGCCATAGCACAGCAGAAGTAGAAAAGTTTCCTTCAGGGCACACAAGCATCATTTCACCAATACAAAACTCACCAACCCAACCCAAACACCACCCTATTTTGTTCCTGCTCTGTAGCTAATGGCTAGTGGTGCTGGCAGATGACCTGCCAGCATTATCTTGCTGGATTATATCCCACTGCTGAAAAGTTCAGTGATACACAAAGGTTACTGCTGGATTTGCAAGGTTAATTTTCTGAACTGTACTTAGTCCACTGATGGAGCTCATTTCCTTAGTAAAAAGAGAGAGATTTTTCCAATAATAGGACGAGTCATAATTTGGGAAGTTGATCAATACTAGTTGGGCATGACCTGCCATACTTATTGCAGTGGGGGGAAGGCAACACAAATAAATTAAAAGGAACAACTGCTCACAGAACTGTTGAAGGCTATTAAGAACAAAGCCTGAAAGGTAGATGTTGAGATGAGAGGGAGTTAATGAATTCTTATCTTCTGGCTGCAAAAAGGGACTAAAAAAAAAACCCAAACAACAAAGGCAGCTACAGAAATAGAAGAAGCAAACAGAACTCGCAGCTGCCAGAATTATAGGCTAATAGCATGACCACAGCTAGCCAGAGGGTAGCATTAAAACTAGTAAACTAACACTAAAACAGATTAGTTTTTAATTTACTCTCCAGTCTTTTTAATATCCTCTAGATGGTAACAAAACAAAACAAAAAAAAGAAACAACAAAAACCAACACAAACCCCTCATGCTTTTCTGAATCGTGTCCTGCTACCACAAGATGCAACACAGGGGGATTCTGCTGCCTGCTAAACCCACTCTGCCTAGCTTGTCTTGGGAATCCTCTTGCGTACAAACAGCACCGCATTTGACCACGATTTCCTTCTGAAGAAGCAATGAGAAGCACAGTGGTGACTGTTTGTACAGAGCTGCTGTTCCTACGTGTGTCACAACCCTGTCTCCCAAGCCAACTCCTGCAGTGGAAGGGTGGGGAAGGTTAAGATTCAAAAACTTCCCTTGGAGTAAATTTAAGTGACACAAATCAGCTGGATCCTATTAGCTCCAATGAAAGTTTTTGGTAAAGACATTTGGTTAGACCAGAGAAGAGAGGAAAATGGGAAGAAAAAGGAGAGGAGGAAATAAAGAAAAGAGAATTAAGAAATCAGAGAAAAAGAAAGATATCGCCACTTCTTGGATCCAGTGATGATTTCACAAGTACAGTCCAAGTTCTTGGTGTGCATTGCAATGGAATCACAGAATGCTAGGGGCTGGAAGAGACTTCTGGAGATCATTGGGTCCAACACCTCTGCCAAAGCAGGATCACCTAGGGCAGGACACTCAGGAATATGTCCAGGCTAGCTTTGCAAGTCTCCAGAGAAGGAGACTCCACCACTTTTTAACACATCCAAGTGCTGGGTTCTGCACATTGGCCACAGCAACCCCATGCAGTGCTACAGGCTGGGGTCAGAGTGGCTGGAGAGCAGCCAGGCAGAGAGGGACCTGGGGGTACTAGTCAATGGTAGGCTGAACATGAGCCTGCAGTGTGCCCATGTGGCCAGGAGGGCCAATGGCATCCGGCCTGCATCAGGAACAGTGTGGCCAGCAGGAGCAGGGAGGTCATTCTGCCCCTGTACACTGCACTGGTTAGGCCACACCTTGAGTCCTGTGTCCAGTTCTGGGCCACTCAGTTTAGGAAAGATGTTGACTTGCTGGAACATGTCCAGAGAAGGGCAACAAAGTTGGTGAGGGGTTTGGAACACAAGCCCTATGAAGAGAGGCTGAGGGAGCTGGGGTTGCTTAGCCTGGAGAAGAGGAGACTGAGGGGTGACCTTATTGCTCTCTACAACTACCTGAAGGGAGGTTGTGGACAGGCAGAGGTTGGTCTCTTCTCCCAGGCAGCCAGTACCAGAACAAGAGGACATAATCTCAGGGTGCACCAGGGGAGGTTTAGACTGAATGTTAGGAAGAAGTTCTATACAGAGAGAGTGATTGCCCATTGGAATGGGCTGTCCATGGAGGTGGTGGAGTCACCATCAGTGGAGGTGTTCAAGAGGGGACTGGATGGGGTGCTTGGTGCCATGGTCTAGTTGTTTAGGTGGGTTGGATTGGTTGATGGGTTGGACTCGATGATCTTGAAGGTCTCTTCCAACCTGGTTTATTGTATTGTATTGTATTGTATCACTTCTCTCTTGGCAGCCTGTTCCAGTGCTCAGTCACCCTCACAGTAAAGAAGTTTCTCCTCATGTTGAAGAGGAACTTCCTATGTTGTAGCTTATATCCATTATTCCTTGTCCTGTTACTGGGTGCCACTGAAAAGAGCCTGGCACCTTCCTCTTGACACCCACGCCTCATGTATTTATAACAGGGTCTTCTGTGGTTTCTGTGGACCCCAGAAGAGTCAGTCTTTTTTACCCTTCTGGTGGTCTCTCCAAGTCACCAAGTGAGGTGTGCACTCCAGTGCAATGTCTGCCATGGGCCCTAATGGCTATCTCACCTACAGTCTTCAACAGTTTTATTTCTGTACCGGGGAAATTCAACTAGTAAAGCTTAGCTTCAAGTGGCAAAGGGCCTTAAAACCATCTCCTATGTAAAAAATATGTCTCTCTGGAAAGATATATACGCAACAAAAGCATTAGCACTGACTTCAGGCCTACGGATGAAGGTCAACAGAACTCATCTGGTGGTCATAGGCTGGACTTGATGATCTCAGAGGTCTACTCCAGCCTCACTAACGCTGTGATTCTGTGGTGAACGTTCACTCCTCTCACAGAGGAGTGAGACTGAACAGACCCTGTTGAAACATGACAAATGCTTATGTCTTCATCCTGACCCACCTCGATTGCTTTTTCTGTGAAAACATCCAGCCATTCCAGCAATCATACATCTTCCTGTTTATTTACATTCCCATCAGTCACAGAAATCAGATGGAAAATGCTCATTAAATCACAGATGGGGGACATGAGTAGACTGGAACTGTGTCCCTGGTCATGAAAAGGACTGTTTCACTGGAGAGAAAGAATCTCTCCAGTGCTTCTCTCAGGAATACATTTTAGTTTAGCTTTTTATCATTTGCTGCTTTGTCACTTGCCACTTCCCCCTCTTCTAGGCTTTCCCCTTTTTCATCTCACATGGAATGGGTCTCCACTGCACATTGTTTGCTCAACATGGTGCATGCACACAGACCGCTCCAGCAGCTTCAACAACCACTCCAAATTCATTTTCCTCTGGAAAGGTCACATCAGAGCATCTCTGCTACGAGGCATGCTTTGACTCACAACAATCTAGCTTTTCATTTTGCTCAAAGAGTTCCTGTAAGCCTGCTGCATTTTTTTTTTCAAAAGCCCCAAATGACAAGATTCTCTGGGGAACACACCACAGTGTCCAGAAAGACAGCTTCCTCTCCTCCTGGTAGCCTCTGATACTGCTGTATGCTGCTGCCGCCGTGCAAATAATATTCCCTACTTCCTGGCATGCCAGAGAGTTCTCCACCAAGATTAAAAGGCTGAGCAATGACCCTTCTGGAAGCCAGAGCTTGGCTTTGAATCAGTACACAAGATGAGGTCAAATTTCTTGTTATCATTTATAGGCCAAAGGCACTTTTCCTGTATGAGATTTTGTTGTCAAACAAGGTGGGAAGTTTTTCATCAGATGCTGTTTTTTTCCACTCATAAAAATTTTAGCAGAGAATAAAACATAAGTAAGGTCATCTTTGTTTCTAAGCCTATAGCAGCAGCACCATCAGACCCAGCAGTGTCTGCCATCACCCTCAGCACCTCAAAGAAGATGAGTTTCCTTTAGGCACAGGCTGTTCCTGTAGGAACGCAGCAGGTGAAGCATCCAGCATGCCTGAATTACCCAAAAAGACAAAACACTCCTAGAACGAATAGGAACTTGGGGACATGGGCTGCTAAATCTCTTTGGAGTCATTATACCAGATAGTCATTTGCCCTGACTCTTCTTTCCAAACAAGTGCTTCTTAGACACTCAGTTCCTACTAGTCCTTACAACAGCAACTGAGGAGTAACCTGTGAAGTGAACACAAAGTACCTTACTCATGCACCTTCTTAAGCTGAACTTTGCTCTCCTCACTCTTCGATCCAGGTGGCCAAGAATGCCAATGACATCTTGGCCTGCATCAAGAATAGTGTGGCCAGCAGGAGCAGGGAAGTCATTGTGACCCTGGACTCTGCATTGGTTAGGCCACACCTTGAGTCCTGTGTCCAGTTCTGGGCCCCTCACTTTAAAAAGGACATTGAGACTCTTGAACATGTCCAGAGAAGGGCAACAAGGCTGGGGAGAGGTCTTGAGCACAAGCCCTATGAGGAGAGGCTGAGGGAGCTGGGATTGTTTAGCCTGGAGAAGAGGAGGCTCAGGGGAGACCTTATTGCTGTCTACAACTACTTGAAGGGAGGTTGTAGCCAGGAGGGGGTTGGTCTCTTCTCCCAGGCAACCAGCACCAGAACAAGAGGACACAGTCTCAAGCTGTTCCAGTGGAAGTTTAGGCTGGAGGTGAGGAGAAAGTTCTTCAGTGAGAGAGTTGTTAGCCATTGGAATGTGCTGCCCAGGGAGGTGATGGAGTCGCTGTCCCTGGAGGTGTTCAAGAGGGGATTGGACTTGGCACTTGGTGCCATAGTCTAGTAGGCATGAGGTGTTGGGTGACAGGTTGGACTTGATGATCTTTGAGGTGCTTTTCAACCTTGTTGATTCTATGATTCTATTCTATGATTCTATCTGGCGTGTATCAAGCTACAGCACAACATAAGCAAGTACATGAATCACTCAGTCAGAGAACAGGCTTGGCCCTGTATCATAAGCTCTGTGTACAATTTATTCTTCATAACCAATTTCTCTCTGTCTCTTTCGCCTTCTGGTACACAGTTTCTAGCTCTAGCCTCCTTAGACCTCATTAATTAGGTACCTTAACCTTGCATAAAGAGTTGATGGGAGTCCAATATACTAAAACTAGTTGTTACAAAGCCACAACTGTCTTCCAGCAGGTGGTAATAAACCACCTCTCTGACAGCCTGGAGGCACAGGCACTTGCAGAGTAATGTCAGGCAGTCTGTTCACATCAAAGGTGATGGAAAATAAGTGAAATGTAGGCTTACATCACCTGCAGTTCCCAGAGACCTCACAGCTCTTTTCCACCGAGCTAAGACACCTGCACCAATTCTCTGTATGCTTTCCAGCCTAATAAATATGGTGGGACTGTGTGGCTCGGTTGGTAGGGCATGAGACTGTGAGTGCCGAGGTCATGGGTTCGAATCCTGCAACTATTGCTTTAATAGTGTCCTTCTCTTAAAGGCACAGCCTGAACCGGTCACACCCTTAAAAAGCAAAGCCATGGCTGATGCAAGCACAACAAATCTGTTCCCTGAAGGATACTGGCACGTGGAAGCATACAATCAGATCTTCACCTTTCAGGAAGATTCATGATGGAAGATAAAAGCACTCTTATTCCAAGCTAGCCATTACCCAGTATCACACCCAAATTCAAGTGACTGCTCCAAATCACATGCATGAGCTTTGTTCCCCCACATCCTAGGAACACATGACAGTTAATGTTTTTGTAACAAAAAACTCTCCCAGTAAGTTTTACCCAGCAAGGAGACAAATCTCTATGCATGCAAACCCTCTTGCTTTCCATTTGGAAGACAATATTCCCAGGAGAGATGTTGAGAAGGAATGATTGTTGTACAGACGTCTTCTACAGAAAGGGAGAGAAAAAGAAGTAGAGCTTTTTAGGTATCACTGGAGGGAATGGATTAGCAGGGCAAAGAATAAGGTTTCAAATATATAGTCTCCCTGGAGCTTTAACTTCAAATTGAAGTCAGACAAAACCCAATCTTTCATCTTAAAATTGGAGAAACTGCATCTCCTGCTGTTTGCCAATGTGGCATTTCCATCAAGACCATAAGTAGCAAAGCCTGTTCCATTCCCTGTGGACAATAAAGGACTTAAGTCTTGTTTCTATGAGATAGAACATGCTCAGCTCATTTACTGCCTCTGTTGAAAAGTCTTACCAGCACAGAAAAGACAAGGGGTTTGTGCACAAGTGAGGTGGTATTTTTTTCCATCCAGGATCACTGTGATTCAGCCTGTCAGGCCTGCCTAGGGAAGCCTGCTTGCTCCTATCCATGGCTCTTGACAAAAGCAGCATTTGTCACTAGCAACACCCACCTGCTATCCTCTGGAATTACCACAGAATCCACTTAAAAGAGAGCCAAGAACACGAAATTCTGTCATGCTCCAGCTTCATTATTCAGTATGTTACTAAGAATTTTGCACCAGTCAGTGTTTCCAGATTGATTTAAGATATAGCCACAACTAGTAATCAAGTTATGAGAGGATGTAACATGGACAATGACAGCAGTACTGAGAAGAAAAGAATTTATAACCTCAAGGCCCAACTAAGGTGGAAAGTGCTGGTTTAAGTTCAGAGACCTTATTGCTCTCTACAACTACCTGAAGGGAGGTTATAGCCGGGTGGAGATTGGTCTATTCTCTCGGGCAACCAGCACCAGAACAAGAGGACACTTAGTCTCAAGCTGTGCCAGGGGAGGTTTAGGCTGGATGTTAGGAAGAAGTTCTTCACAGAGAGAGTGATTTGCCATTGGAATGGGCTGCCCAGGGAGGTGGTGGAGTCGCTATAACTGGTGGTATTTAGGAGGAGACTTGATGGGGTGCTTGGTGCCATGGTGTAGTTGATTAGATGGTGTTGGATGATAGGCTGGATGCGATGATCTCGAGGGTCTCTTCCAACCTGGTTTATTCTATTCTATTCTATTCTATTCTATTCTATTCTATTCTATTCTATTCTATTCTATTCTATTCTATTCTATTCTATTCTATTCCTAAAAGCAATGTTTGGTTTTCCCTAAAATCCAACCAGATGCTTTGCAATAATCCTAGAATGACCATGACGGAGAAATTGAAGTTCAGGCAGTGCTAAAATTAAGACATCCAGTCCGGATTATCAGCTAAGGAAGTTCACTTTGAAACACTTTTTCTTTAAAGAAATGCTCATCTGCATTCCACAACACCTTGCTGAAGCATCAATACACTGTGAGAGCAGTCATACATCCCAAATCTAAGCATTCACCTGCGTGAAATGAATGCTGAAATTCAGACAGCAGCTTTTTCTTACTCCCTGCCAATAAATCGGAGGTAGCTGAGGTTGAATCTGAAAACTTATTCCATATGTCACAAACCTTATTGTTGGGAAGGAAACCTAAATCCTGGCGTGTTGAATAAGACATTTCAGAAGGAAAGAGATTTTGTTCAGCTCATGATTTGTAAAACCTTTTGCATTAGCAAGAGTTACAGCCATTGTTCCTATAGACACTTGCAAATCCTACCCAATGGCAAAAGACAACTTAAGCGTTACAAAAATCCTCAGTAAAGTTCAGGCTTAGAACTGATAGCACACAAAGACTGTCATCATCTCTCCAGTGATGCTTAATGTTCCTCAGTTCCAATCACAGGGAACGAGGATGGAATGGATTTCCCTACTTTTTCCATCCACAAGTTTCAAGGAGCGTATCAGGGGAACTTCTGAGAGGCGAAAGAGAGGGAATAAGCATATTCAACCACTATGAAACAAGTACTGAGATAAAGGAGGAAAGGGAGGTTGGTAGCAGAAAGTTTCCACCTCTGGCATCAGCCTGTGGGGAGGAGAAGAATGCAAGGAGCCCAGTTTTCATCCTTCCTCTGAATTTGGTAGGAAGCAGGAATGAGTGAACTCACCACACCACCATGAAGATGCAGAGTGTCATTTAGGGTGCAGAGGAAGAATGCAGGCTGGAGCTTCCTCAAAGTTTCATTAGTCCTCAAATTCTTGCAGAAGGTTTGAGTAGACTGGTACCTCAAAAAGATCTGCTGCTTCTTCAGGGAATCTGTCAGACAAACACAGGCAGCTTATTTAAGCAGCAGTTCAAGAAGGTAGAGGGGAAAATAAGTCCTAACAAGCAAGTAGTAGCATCAACCTAAGAACATGCCTCCTGGTGTCGTGACATTGGTCTGTCAGGCATTCATGGACAAGCGGAAACAGTGGTGAATAAAATAATTCCAATCCAAAGTCCTGTTCTCAGCCAGCCTGAAAACTGTACAAGTTGGCAGCGTAGACTAGTGGCAGCATGCCCAAACAGTGAGGGACAAGGTTATGGCCTCAGTCCCTGAGTGCTTGCCAACATCTGGCAGCAGATGCTCAGGGAACACATGCTTCCCATTACGCCAGCAGTTAGAGGATACAGTAGAGAGCATCCTGCTCCCACAACTATCCAGCACTAGCACAAAGCACTTATGATCAAGACTGTCAAGGCAGAGGGGCAAAGCAGCCTTTCAGAACCCCTCTTTAGCTGCTGCATTTAAATGCATTCCAACTGAGCGCAGACTACGGCAGCATTTGAAATGCTTCTTCTTTCTACACATCTTCCTAGATATTTTTTCCTGTACATTTAAGAATCTAAATCAGATAAAATGCAGAACATTAACTTCAGAATACCCCATATACAGCACATGTCTGCTCTTCTGACATTCTTTTGTGACTGAATTCATAGAGTAATTCTGACAACTTGGTAAAATCAGTTCTAGGACTTCCACATAAAGAAACAAGCTTCTAAGAGCTGAGAGAAGGAGTCCTTCTCTTAGCTACCTCTATCTCTAACTTCAGCAGCCAGCATCCCCATGAATAGGGGTGGAAGACATGCTGCTGTTTGCCACACACACCAGCATCACCCTCTGTATCTCACTGAAAAGAATGAGGACAATCAGGTTTCCAGAGGCACAGAGATATGGGTGCCTACACACCTGATCCCCACAGATACACAGGCTGGAAATAAATACCCAGGGGACAGGAAATATTACAGCTAGGCACAGCAGATGAGCTGAAGTTAACAAGCACTTGTATCCTCATCACACAGGCAGCGTTTGGACCTAGCTCCACGGGGCCGATCAAAAAGAACAGAGAGAATGGAAAGGTGCATTTTATAGCATTTTAATTTACAAGAACACTGAGTACTTGAAAAGAGTGCATGTCATTAACAGTTTTCAGGCATCTGACAATAAGGTACTAATGTGTGAAGCACCCAGGTCCTTCTCATTTTCAGTTTCTTAAAGGAAGAAGAGGCAGCACAAGTGCTATTATTGAACAATGTCTGTACGTGGGGAGCACGTTAACTGACACATGAGCAGGAGGAGGCTGGCCCTGCACTAAAGAGTCTTTGCTAAAATTAGAGCTGCAGAGCAGCAATGGAGAATTCTTGGTGAGTGGTCAAAAGAGGGAAGAGAAAATGACAGTTAATCTATTCCAGCATCTATTCCAGGGAGTGCCTGCCCCAAGAAAACTTGGTTTGGCTAACATTTTAAAAAGTGACTAAGGATAAAGGCTACATACCCTGCCTGGCAGTCCCTAATACTTCCCTGTCTCTAGCTTGTCTAGTTATTTGGACACTTAGCTGTACCTCTTGTGCTCAGATTTACACCTGAAACATCACATCTACTGGGCAAATGTTGATCATAGAACAGAATCACAGAATTGTTTTAGCTGGGAAAGATCTTTAAGATCATTGAGTCCAATCATCAAACTGAGAAGGAAGAAATTTCTTTCATCCAAGAATGGTCAAGCACTGGAACAGGCTGCCCAGGGATGTGCTGGATTCACCATTCCTGAAGGTGTTCAAAAATGTGTGGACATGGCATTTGGGGACATGGTTTAGTGGCCATGGTGGTCTCAGTTTGATGATTGGGCTCGGTGATCTTGGAAGTCTTTTCCAGATGAAATAATTTGATTATTCTACCAAACACTTCATGGCAATTCAGTAAAGCAAAATACCCTACATCAGTTTTTCAGACTGGGCAAAAATCTTTTCAGTCAAATGAAATATGTGACAACATTGGAATGTGCTGCCCAGGGAGGTGGTGGAGTCACCATCACTGGAGGTGTTTAGGAAGAGCCTGGATGGGGTGCTTGGTGCCATGGTTTAGTTGATTAGGTGGACTCAATGATCTCAAAGGTCCCTTCCAACCCGGTTAATTCTATCCTATCCTATCCTATCCTATCCTATCCTATCCTATCCTATCCTATCCTATCCTATCCTATCCTATCCTATCCTATCCTATCCTATCCTATCCTATCCTACCCTACCCTATCCCATCCCATCCCATTCCATTCCATTCCATTTTCCCTTGAGAAAGTTTCTGCTTTGCAGTTACCACATTCAAAGTCATTCCTAACAAGCACAAAGCAAGACTCCTTGCTGGGGAAACATCATGGGAGGAGAACATAAACAGGGAGGAAGTAGGAAAGCGGCACAGAACAGAAGTGAAACTGGACCAGATATTTGAAATAAAAGCCTGAATTAGTCAGCCATGCACAAACTCCAAATGGATAATGACTTTTCTCTTTATTATTACTGTTTGGCACCTGCTGGTCACATTGATGCAGTTACTTCCTCAAGACATCAATTCTGCATTACTTACACCAAACTTCTTTCCTCCTGTACTGCAGGTACACCGCAACCATCATTTTCAATATTCTACAGCTCTTGTCAGTTAACAGCCCATAGCTTCCTTATATTACATTGCCTGGACAGAAAAGAGAATCAGGAGTGCTCTGTGCTGGAATGAACAGGAAGAACATACATCAGGAAAGTGCTGGCACAGCCTGCAACCCTCAGAGCTTGCTGAAGCTTGAGCTTTTCTTTCAGCTGAAGATTTTAAGCTGAAAGTAAAGCCCATTTAAATCTCTTTACCTGCCTCCCTGACTATTCACTGACTATCTGGACTCAGATCTCATCTGTTTACCTAGCTTTAAAAAAGTACACTAAAGTAAAGCTCCTCCAAGTAGATATTGATCCCTTGCTTTCATGTGTCTCTGTTGTGAAAGCCAGACTTTCCTGGCTGCTATCTACCAGCTATTTTCAGAACTGTTACCACCTATATCACTGAGATAAGAAAGTTTCTGCAAGACCATTGTTACTGTGCTACTGAACACAATAATAACTATTTGCTGTCAGGCTTTTTAACTTACTGATTTTACCAGAGCTGCTTTGCATTCCATACCTTCCCACATGCTAATTTGGAACGTGAATTCTTTTCAGCTGGATCTCATTACTGCACAAAATAAGCAAATCACTCCTCCATCACAATTACTCAAGTTCATCCTCCCCTTCTATTATCATCTGTGACAAACTGACAAAGAACTTAAATTTCGCTGGCTTTTATTGTGCCAACAGTACAATAAGTAAACCAAAAAAAGAGCGTTCAGAGGGTCCTGGGGGACTGCAAGAGCTGTAAGCCCCTCAAGTTTTATAGAGCTGTTGCTCTTTTAGACTCCTTGGGGGGAAAAAATCTCATCAATGCCCTCGTTTTGGCAAACAATCATTTAACCCAGAGCAGTAATTCTCCAATAGATTTCGATTAACAACAGCGTGAGCTATGCTTATGCCTTGTGTGCTTTAAATACTAGGAAAGTTGCCTAAAGCCCTAACTCTAAAATTGTGTGTGTTACACATAGAGAAAGAGTACAACAGTATCTGAAGACACTTCTTTTTGTTTTCTTTTTTCTCCCCTAATGCTGCACTGCAATGAATGTACCAAGGATCTGTTTACTTTCTACAGGCTGTTGGGTTTTTCAAGTTAAGGAATCATTTCAGAAAACCACAGGTTTCCTTTTCTAGATGCTTGCAAGAAACAGGTTACTGATTAAGGTAGTTTTGGGGAGAAAAAGTCCAGACACACGTGAAGGTCACATCATGATGGACACTTTCTCCCCACCAGCCACAGATGTGGGGATGAAATCTGAGCCAGATCCCAGAGTGCTGGGTAGCACACTATGGCACCCCTGCAGCCCAATATGGCAGATTCAGGAGTGCAATGCAGTTCCCTGAGGCATCAGCAGCTGTGCACTTGGATACAGCTGATGGTGCCCTCCTGGCACCAAGCTCTGGTTCTCAGAGGATGGAGGCCAACACCCAACACCATTCAGATACTGAGTTGCTTTCTCCAACACTGAGGTGGGGCTGCCATGCATCCCCAGACCAGGAAGGTTGAGGCAAGCTGCAGCCAGCACCACTGT
The DNA here is from genome assembly GCA_033816785.1 of Picus viridis. NCBI lineage: Eukaryota > Metazoa > Chordata > Aves > Piciformes > Picidae > Picus > Picus viridis. The sequence continues at coordinate 10,506,206 of CM066586.1, forward strand.
CCTGAGCTCACACGGTGAAGAGACAGAAAGAATACAGTCTCACCTTCTCCAGTGTGGGAAAAAGCCAATGGCATCTTAAAACAAAGTGACTGCAGCCTATTTTAATGGCCAAGCTCCCCTACCTTTGTCAGCCAGCTTTTGGCTGAGAAGGCTGGTCACCCTAATTAGCTTGTATTAACATTGAAGTGGTGATTATAAATCCTCTCTGCACCAGAGATGGAAAAGGGACATAAATATAGGGTTCCAATACAGCAAAGCATTGTAACAAAGCATTTCAGGCCATGATGATTACTCACCTCCATAAAATCAGGTATTAATAATTTAGAAGAGGGAAGATAATTAAAGTTTGACAGCTCTCTCTTAAATTACAAGGTTTAGCATGCATCTCCACAAGCAGTTAAAGTTGTCTCTTGAATGTCTTATCTTCCATGAAAAATAACAAGATCTTTAAATAGTAATCAAAATATCAAAGGAAATCAGGCAAGCCAAATTGATTTCTTTAGCTTATGAAATGCCTGATACGATGCCACACCACTTCTTTGAGACATGAAGGGTTTTCTTAGGAACTCTTGTAGTACCATTCTGCCTGGATCATTTCTTGATGTACTTCTGCTTATGCATATGTTATGGTTGTGTGGCTATTTTTCAAGTCACCTTACACTGCTCTTCACAAGTCACAGAATCACAGAATCACCAAGGTTGGAAGAGACCTCAAAGATCATCAAGTCCAACCTGTCACCACAGACCCCATGACTAAACCATGGCACCAAGTGCCACATCCAATCCCTTCTTGAACACCTCCAGGGATGGTGACTCCACCACCTCCCTGGGCAGCACATTCCAATGGCGAACGACTCTCTCTGGGAAGAACTTTCTCTTCACTCCGAGCCTAAACTTCCCCTGGTGCAGCTTGAGACTGTGTCCTCTTGTTCTGGTGCTGGTTGCCTGGAAGAAGAGACCAACCCCCTCCTGGCTACAACCTCCCTTCAGGTAGATGTAGACAGTAATAAGGTCTCCCCTGAGCCTCCTCAGACTGAGGAGAGAACCCCATCCTCTAAAATCAGGAATATTATCTAAACTTATAACATCCACAACTATTTGACAACAAGCTCTTTTAGTATGAAATTGCATAATCTACCACTTGACAGTCAGGTACAACCAGCAAGTGTATGATGAAGACACTTTCTAGATGTATACCTGAGCCTCCCTAATACAACCAAGGGGCAATGTTATCCATGTTCTGGAAAGGTTGGACCACCTCTAACTCCATTTCAAACTGGAATTTTATTTTCTTTTTCCTCATGTGGTGGGTTAACACCCATTCTGAAAACAAAAAACAAAGCAGGGTGGAGGCCTTGTGGGTACTTTGCACTCCCTGCAGGGTGTTTCCCCCACCTGGGGAAGCTGAGTCTGTTCCACTCCCCCTCCCTGCCCAGCTAAAGCAGGGCACTGCAGCTATGAGCTCTCCTTTTGGCTCTTGCCTCTGCTGGATGAGAGCTACTGCAGCTGCCCTCCTGCTCCTCTGCCACATGGTCGGACCTGATCCTTCTCCCTGCTGCCTCCGCGCCACTTCAGAGAGACTGGTTTTGTATTATTCTTTTTTTGTCCCACTCCCATCCATCCTTGTTCCTTGCCCTTGTGAACCTTTCCTGTCATTGTTATATATATATTGTTTAAAGACAACTCTTTACCTCTCTATTTCCAAGCTGACTCCAAATTATTGTTTGGTGGATTTGCTCCTTCCTTTTTTCCCTCTCGGTTGGGAGGGAGGAGGGGAGTGTGGGGGTGAGATTCTCAGCCTTGCCCCCATCTGAGCTCTTAACACCCAGTTCAAACCACCACACCTTAGGAAAATTTTAAGCATCCACCTAACGATCATTCTCTTATTTATGTGTCTGCCATAAATGTGGAGTATCCTTATGGGTCTTTCACCAGCAAGCTCAGTAGCAGAAAAACATGGGGATTTGCCCCCTGTATTGGGCACGACTGATCTTGCTGTCATTTGAAGACAAGTTACTTTCTACTTAGTTAAATTTCCATCTGGAGACAGATGCATTTATTTGCAATCTACCTCCTTTCAACTGTAAAAATTCCCATCAGCTTCAAGTTAAGAGAAATGAGGTCAAGTGCAAAGCAAACCAAATAAATATGATCACTTACAAATACATATGACAACATCACAGCGCTGAAGGCACCCTTAATAGTACAACTCCCACATCTGTTTCACCAAGACTATTATGACTTATCTGGATGATTAAGAACCAAAACCCCATGAAGTCAGCATGAATCTTACTGGTGCATATTACTGGTACATATTACAAATCTATTTGATGCATGCAGCCAGTTAAGAAGCTAAAAGACAGCTTTCTTGCTTTCTTACTTGGGAGTTCAGTCACCTTAGCTTGCTTTCACATCCCTATTTGTACTCCCCAACTAAAAGAGCCACTGCTGTGTAAATATTTGAGATAGAAAAAACCACAGCAGAGGAACAATCACAAACTTCCCTGCTTCTCCCCACACACAAAATATTTGATCGTTTCTTCATCAAGACCTTTCCATTACAGAATCACAGATTCACCAAGTTTGGAAGAGACCTCAAAGATCATCAAGTCCAACCCGTCACCACAGACCTCATGACTAAACCATGGCACCAAGTGCCACGTCCAGTCCCCTCTTGACATTCCTGGGTTCTTTTAAAGCTCTTAAACATGTACAGTGGTTTTCTTTCCAATTACCATCACTTAAGTAGACTGGAAGAAAACCATAAAGTAAAAGCAGGTCCTTTACTCCTGCCTGAAGAGGATCAGCATGTTTATAGGTTAAACAGCATCCTGTAAGTAGGGCTCACCTGTCTTTCATTAAATACTTTTGGTTAGATGCTCACAAAAGAGAGACATCCCTTACACTTCATGCAGCCTCTGCTTTTGTTCTTCACAGATAGAGAGAGAAAAAAAGAAAATAATTCTTTTCATTTTGAGGTGGGAGGTACCAGCTGCTACTTGCATGCTGAACCCTTCTTTCTTTTGCTGGAGAATGTTGGTATTCACTTGTAAATGCATTTGCAATTTAGTCCTTTCATTTACCACACAGGCTCTTAGCATTCAGTTCTCGCCTCCTCTGTTGTCTACCCTAGCTGCCTTTATCTCCTTAACTTTGCAGACCCTCATCTTCCAACAGCCACACTCTCATGAGCAGGCTGTTTCCCAGGAGATCGAAGCAAATGTCTCTCATATTATTGAACCCAGCTCCAGACTGCAAGGGTAAACCACTTGCAGTGTATTTCACATGTCATCATTTGGCCTTCCTCTAAAGAAGGTTGAGTCTAATTAAAGCAAGTGACAGTTAAGCAGAGAATGAGAGCTCTATGAGCCTACTGCACTGGCCAGGCTGGTGCACCTTGTTCAGTGTTTTTCCACAGTCACCATGTGGATAAAAGAAAACTGTCACCATGGCAAAAAGCTCTAAAATACCCACCCTGATGCAAGGACACGCAGTTCCTGCTACACTGAATGTGCTACACATATGGCTGGTTGCTTCTGGAAGAAATGGTAACATTCTGCAGAACAACTAGAGCTCCACATCCTTGAGGAGCTACCCACCATAATTCAATGTCAAAGAATTTTCAACAAGTTTGAAAAGCCACCAGAAGCCTGCCCCAGAGGTACAGTAAGCTGTAGGAGAAAACAAAAGATCTGAGCTAATTGCATATGAGAGCGCCTCATTTTAAAGTTAATTGTATCCTCTCTCAGAAGAAAAACAACTATCAGCTGCTGTAAAGCTGGGGTACTGGATTTGAGGAAAGGGGTGAAGCTTCTTTCATATCCATTTACCTACCAAAGTGCAGGCTTCGCTGATGCAACAACAAATGGGTACATCAGAACATCAGAAACAGTCTCAAGCTGAGCCAGGGGAAGCTTAGGCTCGAGGTGAGAAGAAAGTTCTTCACAGAGAGAGTTGTTAGCCGTTGGAATGTGCTGCCCAGGGCAGTGGTGGAGTCACCATCCCAGGAGGTGTTTAAGCAGCACGCAGACCTGGTGCTTAGGGACATGGCTTACTGCTGATCCTGAAGTGCTGGGTCAAAGATTGGAGTGAATGAACTTGAAGGTCTCTTCCAACCAAAGATATTTTGTGGTTCTGTGACTTGTGTGAATCAGAGCAAGTCTGCATTACCTTCAGTTTATTAGTATTTCACTACTTCTGCAATAACTCTTTCAAGCATTCATTGGTGAGAAATCACATTGTCCAAAGACTCAGAGGAGAGAGCAGGTAAGGGTCTCTGAATTCATGCTATCTGGGTTTTGAATCTATAGAGTTTACATTTGCATGACTTTTCTTTGCAGCACACAGGAGGGCTTCAAGCAAAACTTTCAAAACAGCACATTATCAGCAGAAAGAAAAAAAAAAAACCAACCCAGAGCTCTTTAGGTTATCAAAAGTCCCATGAACAGGTGTGTATGGTGTTTGCGGAGTTACCAACACTTTGCTGCAGAGCTGAATGCTTGCAAATAGGTGGGGAAAGGAAGAAAGCATTCCCAGGTGAGAGGAGAGAAGGTGATGAGAGGAAAGAACCAGCACCTTCAGACAAGGGCAAGAAAAAGAGAATACTTTTCACTGTCATCTAATTAGATCTTGGGGGAAATAAGTAATAAATTCAACATAACAGTGCATGTTGGAGGCATGCACAAGGTGATTTGGTTGGATGATGGCAAATTAGAGTGTTTATACTTCCCAACTGGTGACAAACTCGCTTACTAAAAAGCCACATATTCAAGCAGAGCAATTTTTTTCTCCTCTGTGATAATTTCACACTGGGAAACAGCTGTGCATTTGCAGATTGATGGCCACAGAGACCTTCTGAGCAGCTAAGCCTATTCCATTTCAGCCAGATATTGCCAGATCCTGTATCTGCAGTATACTTCTACTCTAAATACATAATATTCTCATTGGAGTCTATTCAACATGTTTTCACATCTCTATTGAATATGGTAATCCTTTAACTATGACTAGAGGGAGAGCTAGCCCCCCAATGATTTGGTAGTGCATTGTCTGACAGTTCTATAAATTACAAGGTGACATGCTGTGCAGTCACACTCACCTATGTGTCCTCAAACAGAAAAGAAACACCACAAATTTATTTCTTTTCAGCGTGGCAGACTCAAGTGAAATGTTCACACTGGTGAAAAGGGCAAGAGCCAAGAAGCCAAATGCAGTCAAGAGGAAAGAAGAATTGAAAAGGGGAAATTAAGGCATGAAAGCAACTGGGGGAGGGGGGTGGGGAGGGGACAGGGAAGAAACAAAAAAAAGTAAAATCCCAAATAGCCCAAAACTTATATGCCTTGATCTCAAACAAGCAGTGGTAGCAGGAGGCAGAAGGCCAAGAGGGACAGGCAGAAGGTTGAAAGTGAGGTGAGAGGCAGATGCACTTTGACCCTGGAGAATGCACATAAGGACCCAGGAAAGAAAGAAGCTATGAGCTGCCTTTGGCGTCTCTGTGAGAAAACTAACAGAGCTCAGGGAAAGATAGGGCCAGGCAACACTTCATACATCCCAGTTTACTCAGGTGCCAAAGATGAGGAGAGTTAAGGGATTTCATTGTTTGAACTTGTCAAAAAGGTCCTGCAATGTCAATGTTTTCCCTTCTTGCCATGAATCTGTGACACCTGTGAAGCCTTTGCTACCTATTCAGTGTATTGCAGTGAAATGATTCTCATTTTTCCAGCTTTACATGCCAAAAGGAGACTTCAGCCTTGATTCCCCAGAAGGGCAGTGGTACTGAAAAAGGTCACCAATTTCTGCTGCGTGATGTGAAGGAGAAGCAACATCCAACAGAGAGACTTCAGCAGAGGTTTGGCACCAAGTCTCACGTGACAGAAATTCCACTTTATGGCATGAAGATGTTGTGCAGCGTGATGGCTGCAGCACAGGGGTTTCTGCTGAGAAATTGGGTATGGCTGATACAGTATTTCTGTGGGAAGCCTGCCTGAAAAACTCGCTGTATATTTAATTCGGTGGAGAAAGTGCTTAGAAGTAGTTCAGCCTTGCAAAAAAATATTGGCCCTTGGTGTAAGTAAGGTCAGCAAGAGCCTGAGTTATCCACCACATAACAACCCATCAGCCTTTATAATCCTGACAGCATCTTGGTTTTGTTCTTCTCCTGAGAGTGCGGGAGATGTGTTAGGATTTAACATGCAGTCTGTTTTATTAGTTCCTGGAAGGAAGGATGATGATAGTGCCGTAAATCCCTTTTGTAGAAATGCTTTAAACGCTCAGTGGCTCTGAATGGCTTTTTCAGCCACACTACCCCCGCAGGGTAAGAAAGGGCACGCTCCCATTTCCTTGCAAACACTACAATAGCATTTGTTTTCAAGCCACTCAAGGTTACAACCTCTGTGCAACCCAATGAAGAACGCTTCTCTCAACTGCCTTTTTAATGTGCATCTCCCACGGTCTTAACCTTTAACCATTAAATATTAATTTCACAAAAGGTTCTGCATGCCACTCCTGTAGCATTTTTTTTCTCAAAGAATGAGCTTATAAAATGTAAAATCACCAAGTACAATAATAAAACCAAAAAAAGCTATCATTTTCACTCCCCAACACAGAAGATGCTATAGACAATGCAGCATGTGTGGCCAGCAGGAGGAGGGAAGTCATTGTGCCCCTGGACTCAGCACTGGTTAGGCCACACCTTGAGTCCTGTGTCCAGTTCTGGGCCCCTCAATTTAAGAAGGACATTGAGACTCTTGAACATGTCCAGAGAAGGGCAACAAGGCTGGGGAGAGGCCTTGAGCACAAACCCTATGAGGAGAGGCTGAGGGAGCTGGGGTTGTTTAGCCTGGAGAAGAGGAGGCTCAGGGGAGACCTTATTGATCTCTACAACTACCTGAAGGGTGGTTGTAGCTAGGAGGGGGTTGGTCTCTACTCCCAGGCAACCAGCACCAGAACAAGAGGACACAATCTCAAGCTGTGCCAGGGGAAGTTTAGGCTGGAGGTGAGGAGAAAGTTCTTCCCAGAGAGAGTTGTTAGCCATTGGAATGTGCTGCCCAGGGAGGCAATGGAGTCGCTGTCCCTGGAGGTGTTCAAGAGGGGACTGGATGTGACACTTGGTGCCATGGTCTAGTCATGAGGTCTGTGGTGACAGGTTGGAGTCGATGATCTTTGAGGTCTCTTCCAACCTTGATGATACTGTGATACTGTGATGTGCAAGTGAACGTTATGAGGAGGTTGTAGACAGGCAGAGGTTGGTCTCTTCTCCCAGGCAGGCAGCACCAGAACAAGAGGACACAGTCTCAAGCTGCGCCAAGGGAGGTTTAGGCTGGATGTTAGGAAGAAGTTCTATACAGAGAGAGTGATTGCCCATTGGAATCGGCTGCCCGTGGAGGTGGTGAATTCACCTTCATTGGAGGTGTTCAGGAGGAGACTTGATGGGGTGCTTGGTGCCATGGTTTAGTTGTTTGGGTGGGTTGGATTGGTTGATGGGTTGGATGCGATGATCTTGAAGGTCTCTTCCAACCTGGTTTATTGTATTATTGTCTTACTGTATCTGCTTATCATTGCAGCCATGTGCATGCATACCTTATGGAGATATTTGTGCTTTTCTCACAGTGGGATTATTCAATATTTAAAAATGCACAGACAATACCTTAGCAAATGGATTCCCTAAGGCAATGTAAATAAAAATATTGCTGAAAGAAACCTTTTGTCTATGTTGAAAGTGTCCTTTTCCCCCTTTCATTGAGATGCTCTCCTGATACTGATTTGTGGTCAATTTTCAAAATTTACATGGGAGATGTAAAAAAGAAAACAGCCCCACATTCTCTGTTGAAGCTGATGATTATTTCATTGCTTATGTAGAATCATAGAATCACAGAATCAACCAGTTTAGAAGACACCTCATAGATCATCAAGTCCAACCGATAATCCCAGTCAGTGCTACAGGTTGGGGTCAGAGTGGCTGGAGAGCAGTCAGGCAGAAAGGGACCTGGGGGTACTGGTTGATGGTAGGCTGAACATGAGCCAGCAGTGTGCCCAGGTGGCCAAGAAGGCCAGTGGCATCCTGGCCTGCATGATGGATTGGACGCGATGATCTTGAAGGTCTCTTCCAACCTGGTCTGGTCTATTCTATTCTATTCTATTCTATTCTATTCTATTCTATTCTAATACCTGACACCACCTGACAACTAAACCATGGCTCCAAGTGCCACATCCAGTCCCCTCTTGAACACCTCCAGGGATGGGGACTCCACCACCTCCCTGGGCAGCACATTCCAATGGCCAATTACTCTTTCTGGGAAGAACTTTCTCCTCACCTCCAGCCTAAACTTCCCTGGCACAGCTGGAACCTGTGTCCTCTTGTTCTGGTGCTGGTTGCCTGGGAGAAGAGACCAACCCCCACCTGGCTACAGCCTCCTTTCAGGTAGTTGTAAAGAACAATCCACAGCAAATCCACTGCCACCAAGCTCAGTATTTACTCCCAATTACAGAATAGCAGGAGGGATAAAAAAACCTTTGCAATCTAAGTGAGCAAAACTGAATCATCCTGAAACAAACAACTTAGTGGCAAGTATATATTCGCTGCCAATACTGCAAATGTCTTTAAGATGCTGTACTTGTCCAAAGCCTTTTTCTCCAGGCTTTATCAACACGACTTCTTCAGCATGAATAGTGGCCCTCAGCCTTGACCCCTCGACCCCTCCTATTTGCATTCAGAAAGGCATCTTCTGACAATGCTTGCCATTTCCTTTTAGTGCATACATAAACATGAAACACTTCATGCAGGATAATGTATTTCAGCAATCTTGTGGTGCTTAACACTGAGCAAGTCAACCGTGCTAAACAGCTTTGGCTTCTTTAAAGTCATTTGGAAGCCACCATAAGGCTGCCAGAAGTAGAGGTGAATGTCTAAAAGAAATGCATTGCTTAATGAGATGTATAAATAAACCAGGGGCCAACAAACACTTGTAGGATTATGGAATTTGGTTCTTGCAAGGCCAGCAGATAGTTTGGGGCTGAAAGTAAACGTTAAATTGCAAATCCTGCCTTGGCACCAGGTACACATAGCCAGGAAAAGCAGCACTGCTGCCAGCATGCTGTGAAGGCAGTAGAACATCAGGACAGCAGCAAAAGCACATCTTCTCTCTCTGTGTGTAGGAGAGGAGCAAAGCCTGTGCAAACAAGCAGCTGTGGCAACTCACAGAGGGTGAAAACACTTCTTGCTGGGGAAAATCCCAAACCCTTTCCCCTACTTCCAGCTGCCTTTGACTCCATGAGTTACTCCTAGGAACACCTCCCCATTGGCTAGTGTGCACAGTCAGCTGTTTAATTGCCTGTTAAATTTGAATTCACTGTTTCCTCGCTCTGTTGGTAGCTGCAACCCATATTCAGATGTTTCATAAAGACACCTGCCAGAGCTGAGTTTGGCCCTGGGCCTCGAGCTGGAAACCTCTCGTTGTTCAGCAAGGCTTATGTGCAGGCTGCCCAGTGTGACAGGAGGAGAAGCAGGAGCTGGACATTTCTCCTTGGGTTTGCCTTTTGTCAGGGGTCTGGGCCAGCACATCTCCCACCTTGTATCACCACCACATGCTACACTGGCATCTGCCCCAGTCTCCTCTGCACTTTTCCAGCCACAATTTGATTAGAAAGCTCCTAAAATGAAGTGTTAGGAAACAGATGGGAAGGATCACTCATTGCAGGAGGATCAACAGGGCCAGAGAGACCTGAAAATGTTGCTTGTCTCCAGCATCTCTAAGCAGCCCTGCAGCTTTAGTTTTTGGGGTTTTATTCAGATGACCTCCTACATGAAGGCTCTGATGAAGAAATGTGACCGGTTTAGGCTGTGCCTTTAAGAAAGAGACACTTTCTGAACACTCTAGCCAAATGTTTTGATATTAGAATGAAAACAATGATATGCTAATTCAATTTCATTGGTGGGACCCGGCTGTAGATTTTTTTGTTTAGCCTTTCAGTCGGGGAGTCAGTCAGTAGTCGTCTTCTTCTTCCCCCTGTGCTGTGAGCTGGCTCGTTTCTCTCTACAATTCCTTCTAACCAGATAAGAAAACTAACTTTTTGCATTCGCTTTGAGCTTTAACAAAGTTTTCCCCTTTTAATTACCTTCCTTTCTCTCTCTCTCTCTAACCCTTTTGGGAAAAAGGGGAGGTAGGGAGGGAGAAGGGAGGGGCAGGCCGAACCCCCCTGGCCACAGGGGGGTTGGGAAAGGTTTCCTGTATTACATACTTTGCTGTATATTTCTGTATATATTGTAAATATTGTATATTTTTGTACATATTCATTGCATTCCATATCTGCTTGTAAAATACAGCTTTCATCTGCTTCTCCGGCTGAGTTAGCTGTGGAATTCTTTTTGTGTGGGGGGAACCTTCCTACTCCACCACAAGAAAATGTAATAAACAGACCCAGCAGATCCAGGGTTCAGTGCTGCAAACACTGGGTAGTAGCTTCAGGAGAAGTATTGTTTCTTCTCTTGCATTTATCAGAATCCAAGGCAAGCTTTCTTTCCCATGCAGACATTTAAAATTCAAGAGTGATCCCAGAGCAGTATATTAAGGAGTAGCAAAGAAGAGGAATCATCTGTTACTGAATAGTTTCCAGCATAGCAGAAGGTGTTGAGAACCTCCCTGTGGCACCCATGTCCCCAGAAGGAGGGTTACAGGGTGAGAACACACAACCAACTCCAAGTATAAAGGAGCAGGTAATATACAGCCAGTTACTAGCCATTTGGGTGCACATTTTTATCACAGAGCTATAAAGAGTAATTTGGAGGTAATTTCAGCCCTTCAGTGGAAGCAGGAGAAGCTATCTCAGATTTGTCTCAGGGGCAGAAGCTAATGGCCATGAAGCAGCTGTCAGGTGGGAACTTGTCTCTAGCTTCTGGCAGCAGAATCCCCAGGTATGTGCAGTGTCAGAACCTGACCCTCTACCAGAAGGGCTGCTGCCGGTAAAGGGGAGCCCTTGTAGCCCTCCCCCTCATCTACACAGTGGTAAATTTGCAACCATCCAGCATTACAATTCATGGTTCTAGCCTGCCACAGCTGCTTTGCACTGTGTGACAGGCACAGAGCCTGCAGCAAGCACTCTAGTTGAGTCTTTGTTTCTTAGTGCTGCCCTTTCACAGAATCACAGAATTGTTTCAGTTGGAACAGGTTTCTAAGATCACTGAGTCCAACCCTCAACCCAAGACTACCATGGCCATTAAACCCAGAGTCCCTTGTCCACCTATTCCTTGAACATCTCCAGGGATGGTGACTCTACCACCTCCCTGGGCAGCCTGTCCCAATGCCTGACCACTCTTGCAGGAAAGAAATTTTTCCTAATCTCCAACCTAAATCTCCCCTTCCACAATTTCAGGCCATTTCCTCTTGTTCTGTCACCTGATATTAAGGAGACCAACCACCACCTGGCTCCAACCTTTTCAGACAGTTGTAGAGAGCAATGAGGTCTCCCTTCAGCTCCCTCTTCTCCAGGCTAAACATCCCCAGTTCCCTCAGCTGCTCCTCACCAGACCTGCTCTCCAGACCCTTCACCAGCTTTGATGCCCTTCTCTGGACCTGCTCCAGTTGTTTTCAGCTGCTTTCTCCGAGTGGCACAGCTCTTCTGCACACACAGAGTAACATCCTGCACAGGCACAGCCAAAACAAACTGGGGCTGCCAAAGCTGCAGTCATATTTTTAAACTCCTCACCGAGAATGGCACAGAGAACACAATAAATACCTGTGTAGAGGGCAAGGAACACACTGTGCTGAGGTCTGCATGGGCAGCGGATGCATGACCAGTTAAAAATTAAAAGTGGCAGTTCTGTGCATTGAGCAGAAAACTTTCTGAAGGAGTCAAGCAGCTTATCATATCAGTTCTTCATAAAGAGCCCCACCCATGTGTGCATGGGTGAGCCAAGAGAACAAGCATTACGTGTGAGCTGCTAAGGACACCACCACTATAAATTTCTCCACGGCTACAATCATGAGTGTGGAGAGCACTGTCTGGAGCTGTGCTACAGCAAACACTGCTTGTAGAATCATAGAATGGTTTGGGTTGAAAGGGACCTCCAAAGGTCATCCAGTCCAACCCTTCCTGCAGCTGAGCCAGGTTGCTTTCTGCAGGCTTGGATCAGAGCAAAGTCCTTCTGCAAGCAGGGACATCCTCCTGCTTGCAGATTCAGGTTTGCCCAGAGCCCTGCTGAGCCTCACCTTGAATACCTCCAGGGATGGGTCATCAATCACCTCCCTGAGCAACTCGTTCCAGTGTTCCACCACCATCATGGTACAGAACTTGTTCCTAACACCCAATCTAAATCTGCTCTTCTGTAGTTTACAATACAATACAATAAACCTGGTTGGAAGAGACCTTCAAGATCATCATGTCCAACCCATCAAACAACTAGATCATGTCACCAAGCACCCCATCAAGTCTCCTCCTGAACACCTCCAATGACGGTGACCCTACCACCTCCCCAGGCAGCCCATTCCAATGGGGAATCACTCTCTCTGTATAGAACTTTCTCCTAATGTCCAGTCTAAACCTGCCCTGGCGCAGCTTGAGACCATTGCCCCTCATCCTATCACTATATGCCTTTGGAAATTGTGGTTCCCTATCCTTCTTGCAGCCCCCTTCAATACAATACAATAATACAATACAATACACCAGGTTGAAAGAGACCTTCAAGATCATCACGTCCAACCCATCAACCAATCCAACCCACCTAAATAACTAAACCATGGCACCAAGCACCCCATCAAGTCTCCTCCTGAACACCTCCAATGAAGGTGACTCCACCACATCCATGGGCAGCTGATTCCAATGGGCAATCACTCTCTCTGTATAGAACTTCTTCCTAACTTCCAGTCTAAACCTCCCCTGGTGCAGCCTGAGACTGTGTCCTCTTGTTCTGTCACAGGCTGTCTGGGAGAAGAGACCAACCTCTGCCTGTCTACAACCTCCCTTCAGGTAGTTGTAGAGAGCAAGAAGGTCACCCCTCAGTCTCCTCCTCTCCAGGCTAAACAACCCCAGCTCCCTCAGCCTCTCCTCATAGGGCTTGTGTTCCAGACCCCTCACCAGCTTCGTTGCCCTTCTCTGGACACGTTCCAGCAAGACAACATCCTTCCTAAACTGAGGGGCCCAGAACTGGACACAGGACTCGAGGTGTGGCCTAACCAGTGCAGTGTACAGGGGCAGAATGACCTCCCTGCTCCTGCTGGCCACACTGTTCCTGATGCAGGCCAGGATGCCATTGGCCCTCTTGGCTGCCTGGGCACACTGCAGGCTCATGTTCAGCCTACCATCAACCAGTACCCCCAGGACTCTACCCATCTGTCCAGCCTGTCGAGGTCCCTCTGCAAAGCCTCTCTACCCTCCAGCAGATCAACTCCTGCCCCCAGCTTGGTGTCATCCGCAAATTTACTGATGATGGACTCAATGCCCTCATCCAGATCATCAATAAAGATGTTGAAGAGCATTGGGCCCAGCACTGATCCTTAGGGCACACCACTAGTGTCTGGCCGCCAGCTGGATGTGGCACCATTCACCACCACTCTCTGGGCTCAGCCCTCCAGCCAGTTCCTAACCCAACGCAGTATGTTCAGGTACTGGAAAGCTGCTATTAGGTCTTCTCTTCTTCATGTTGAACAACCCCAGCTCCCTCAGCCTGCCTTCAAAGGAGAGGTGATCATTTTTGTGGCTATCCACCTATGTCCAAAAATTAACTATGACCAGTATTTTCTTCCTTTGCTGAAGTTCCTGCATATTTATCAGGGCAAAGAAGGAGTCCCTTTTGACATACAGTGCTACTGCACATAGTAAAAGTCCCCACACAGTTCACATCAAGAATACTGCCAAAAAAATAAACAAATCACTGTTAAGCTGAGGAGGGTCTTAGCAAACAGAACAAAGGAACCCCCTTATGTCCATGCATAAAGGAAAGACCTTTGGCAGATATCAAGAGAAAGGAAACACAGTACAGAGTAATGTAGGACTGTGGACACAGGTCTGGCAGAAGCAACCAGCTGACTTAATGAAGCAGACAGTGATACTTTGCTCAGTGCATTTTGAAGGCACTAAAACAGAATAAGTAAAGGAGGAAAGGAGAAAGGGAACACTGGTCTCCTGACTGCTTCTGAAGCATGAAAGCAAGTCGGTCTCAAAGTGGCTACAACATTGTCCTTTGACAATCACTGACAGGAATGGCAAAGACCTATCTGCCAACTCCAGGTAAGTTCCAGAAGCCTGCCTGAAGGAGAAGAAAGGAGAAGGACCCACCGGTCCCACAGCAGGAAACTCCAGGCAAGAGACTGAGAACTACACTCCACAACTACCTGAAGGGAGGTTGTAGACAGGCGGATGTTGGTCGCTTCTCCCAGGCAGCCAGCACCAGAACAAGAGGACACAGTCTCAGGCTGCACCAGGGCAGGTTTAGGCTGGATGTTAGGAAGAAGTTCTACACAGAGGGAGTGATTGCCCATTGGAATGGGCTGCCCAGGGAGGTGGTGGAGTCACCTTCATTGGAGGTGTTCAGGAGGAGACTTGATGGGGTGCTTGGTTGCATGGTTTAGTTAATTAGGTGGTGTTGGATTAGTTGATAGGTTGAAAGTGATGATCTTGAAGGTCTCTTCCCACCTGGTCTGGTCTATTCTATTCTATTCTATTCTATTCTATTCTATTCTATTCTATTCTATTCTATTCTATTCTGCTTTCAGTGTCAGGGAGAGACTGAGGAGCAACACGATGCCAGATGGATGAAGCAAACATCGGCAAGAGCAACAGGCAGTGGCTCAAGTGGAGGCAGAAGCACTCCTGGTCATGAATTTTCCCTCTGATTTGCAGAAGCAGATTCTCACATGCACTATTCTTAGTTTACTTTTACTTGGCATTAAGGTTTTGGTATTTCTGAAGAGCACAATTACAGGTAGTGAGGTATGGATTATGTACACTGGTCCATTAATTGAACCTCAATATTAGCTCTCTCTCTTACTGTCACAGCATCCTTTGTCACAGCTGTTACATATCCATAAATTCACAGCAAGCTGTTACAAAACTTTTCCTACCCCACTCTAAACAACAGACAAGAGAATGGATCTGAAACAATAAATGCAAGGAATTGCTCATAGCCCTCTGCCTCACCTCACAGCACTTCTTTTCCCAAATTTTCATGCTTTGTGCCTGGAGTATAACTCCCTATTAGCTTCTCAGAGTCAGAAAACTGCTGTAATTCACATTTCACACATAATACAAGCAAGAACTTGCTCCCTCCTCACTTCACCAGAGTCAGGATGGTGGAAATTCCTAACAGACTGTAAAAATTACACCTCAGATTTACTAAATGATTTCTAAATCATTACTTCTGCCCTTAACGCCTGATTGAAGTCAATGAGACCTGAAAAGACAGCAGTTTGCAGAAGCAGGTTTTGTAAGATGCAAAATACTGCTTCTGCTCACACTGCAAAACACCAGCACAGACTTACTGTGGGTTTTTTAGCAGGCTTAAAAGCAGAGTGGATCAATGAGAAAACCTTGTGCCCAGCTGGGCCAGGCTGCTTTCTGGAGGTTTGGATCAGAGGGAAAGTCCTTCAGATCTGGCCTGCCCACTACCTGGGGCCAGGCAGGAAAGCAAAGCAGAAATTTGGCAGAAGCAAGATACAAAGCTTTCATCCCCATTCCACACAGAGAGAGACTGCAGGCGAGTCCTGACCCTTGTCTAAAGCCACAGGGACAAATCAGATCAGGGGTTTTTCTTCTTCATAAGCTCAGCAGCATAAGCTGTTATATCCCAGCCTCTTGCTAAAAACCTGTAATGACTTTCCTGACAATTTAACTCATATGTGTTCATGTTTTAATTGCCACATTCGCAAGAAGCAGGAGTAGGTACAGGGGGATTGGGCAGTGAGCTGCAAAATTATATGGAAAATGAGAAAAAGGGAAGCATAAAGTGCTTAGGTGCACCTCCAAGGTGCATAGGTGACCTCCAAGGTAGCAGACTTGCAGTTAGGTGTTTAAAGCTGGCTTGGCAGTAGCTGTGGTTAAGAAAGATACACATATGTATTTATATATGCATATGTATACATATATAAACCTCTATGGTTGCTCTTAAAGCAGTGAACTGCTCTTACTGTATCCACAGAGCTTTCCAGGCATCTGCAGGAGATGGACAATCAGGTGCAATGCAGACCCGATGTCCATTTGATGTTCATTACATATGAAAGGCCTCAAACATGATTCAAGTACTGGGAAGCTTCCATATTGAGGACTGGCTGAGAGAACTGCACTTGTTCAGCCTGGAGAAAAGAAGGCTTAAGGAAACCTTATCACCACATTCCAGTATGTAAATGGTGACTACAAAGAAGATGAAGACTCCATTTTACAAGGGGTCACATGGAAAAGATGAGGGGTAATGGGTTGATCCTGGCTAAATTCCAATTGGACACAAGGACAATCAGCCACAGGAATATTCTCCCTGTGGATGTGGTGGAACTCCCAACACTGGATGCTTTTAGGATTCAGCTGGACAGGGTGCTGGGCCAGTTTGTCAAGACTGTGCTTTTCCCAATAAAGACTGAATCAGATGATCCTTGAGGCCCCTTCCAACCTGGCACTCCATGATTTACTCCATAACCTTCAGCGTCATGTCTTCATGCACTGCTGCCACTCGACACTAGTCCAGCTGGAAGCACAGGTGTTTTATGACCCTTCTCAACAAACTGAAACAACCATCCAGCCACTGCTGGATCTCCCTGTGATCACAGCTTCCACACTACTTCAAGCTCAAAACTTTCACTGCAGACCACAAAGATACCTGCAGTTTGGATAATTTCTACCACGAGAATGCTTTTGGTAGATGTAAGCTAAAGTGGCTGAACAACATTCCTCAGATAACCCAGAGACAGCAAGAGACACTTCCCCCAAAGTGTCACTTGCATCAATATGGATTTTTTACTTAAAATATATTCTTAAACCAAGTGGAGCCCTGAATGGCTCCAGAAGAACTGGAGCAAATACTGAAACTCTGAAGACAGAGAATGGTCTGTAAAATGAGGAGCCCACATCAGCCCCACAGTGAGGCATGGAGTAACAAGCTGAACTCCCAGCATCTTATTTGGAGGCAAAAATGAATGTGAAGCTCTTCAGTCAAATCACTGCATCTTGCAGAATGGGGAAAAGAGTTAGCTGCAGAACTTTTTAGCTTCTGGAGAGCCCTGAACAAATATGCAACCAAACTCTGAAAATATTTAGCAAATTCCACCAACATGATATGATCCTAAGTGCCCTTTCAAGTTTCATTAAATGGCTGTATTGACCTTCTATGAATTATTAAACTGCCTTTTCAGTGACAATAAACGACAGAAAGGAAGTAAACCAATGGAAATAGGCATCTCCACAGAAAATTTGGGAAGGGGGACTATAACCATAAAATAAAGCAAAAATAAGAGTTCTTAACCTGATGCAGCCTTTACTGTGGAAAAGTTAACTGCTAAAATGGATGTGCAAAGGAGAAATCAACCCATTCTCGAGTAAGGGATGATGCAATGGGTGTAGAAAGCCATTAGTACATAATTGCATGTAACTAAAATCTTTCCTAGCAGGACAAACTGAGTCAGATTTCACCTGTAGAGGACTGGTTCCAATTGCAGACAGATTGAACCTCCCTGTGTATTACATTTAAATGCAACTTCATGTTTAACTTTGCTGCCTCCTGACTCACTTTATTCCAGGACCATGAACGCAGGAAGAAGTATTAATTACCTATGTTGTTTTAAAATGCCTTGCAAGGCTGTGGCTGTTTTAGGCTGATGCCTAGGAAATTTTCCCCAGATCTTGAGTAGAAAGGGGTAGAATGTAAATGAATTACCATTGGATGTAAAGGGAAAAATAATGATAAGGTCTAAATAATCCCATTGGTCTGACAACTAACATGGTGCCATGGTTTAGTCATGAGGCCTGTGGTGACAGGTTGGACTTGATGATCTTTGAGGACCATGATTCTGTGATTCTTTCTCTTTCTTGGCTCTTTACAGAATATTGAATTAACCAGGTTGGAAAAGACCTTCAAGATCATCGAGTCCAACCTATCACCTTCAAGATCATCGAGTCCAACCTATCACCCAACACCATCTTATCAACTAAGCCATGGCACTATGGACCTCATTCAGTCTCTTTTTAAACACTTCCAGTGATGGTGACTCCACCACCTCCCCGGGCAGCACATTCCAATGGCCAATCTCTCTTTCTGGGAAGAACTTAGAATCATAGAATCATAGAATCAGTCAGGGTTGGAAGGGACCACAAGGATCATCTAGTTCCAACCCCTGCCATGGGCAGGGACACCCTACACTAGAGCACGCTGGCCAGAGCCTCGTCCAGCCTGGTCTTAAACACCTCCAGGGACTGGGCCTCAACCACCTCCCTGGACAACCCATTCCAGGGCTTCACCACTCTCATGGTAAAGAACTTCTTCCTCACATCCAGCCTGAATCTCCCCATTTCCAGCTTCATTCCATTCCCCCTAGTCCTATCACTACCTGAGATCCTGAGAAGTCCCTCCCCAGCCTTCCTGTAGGCCCCCTTCAGATACTGGAAAGCCACAATGAGGTCACCTCGGAGCCTTCTCTTCTCCAGACTGAACAGCCCCAACTCCTTCAGTCTGTCCTCATAGGAGAGGTGCTCCAGCCCTCTGATCATCCCCGTGGCCCTTCTCTGGACACGCTCCAGCACGTCCACATCTCTCCTGTAATATGGGCTCCAGAACTGGACGCAGTACTCCAGGTGGGGTCTCACCAGAGCTGAGTAGAGGGGAGAAGCACCTCCCTTGACCTGCTGGTCACACTTCTCCTGATGCAGCCCAGGATCTGATTGGCTTTCCGGGCTGCAAGCGCACATTGAGAGCTCATGTCGAGCTTCTCGTCCACCAGCACCCCCAAGTCTCTCTCCTCGGGGCTGCTCTCCAGCCAGTCCCTGCCCAGCCTGTATTTGTGCCTGGGATTGCCTCGACCCAGATGCAGGACCCTGCACTTGGTCTTGTTGAAGCTCATGAGGTTGGCTTGTGCCCACCTCTCCAGCCTGTCCAGGTCCCTCTGGATGGCACCCCTTCCCTCCAGGGTGTCCACTGCACCACACAGCTTGGTGTCATCAGCAAACTTGCTGAGGGTGCACTCGATGCCACTGTCCATGTCACCCACAAAGATGTTGAACAAGACAGGTCCCAGGACTGATCCCTGAGGGACTCCGCTTGTCACTGGCCTCCACTGGGACATGGACCCGTTGACAGCCACTCTTTGGGTGCGGCCATCAAGCCAATTCTTTATCCATCTAGTGGTCCATCCATCAAACCCATGTGTCGCCAGCTTGGAGACCAGGAGGTGGTGTGGGACAGTGTCGAAGGCTTTGCTCAAATCCAGGTAAACGACATCAGTTGCTCGCCCCTCATCTATTAATGCTGTCACTTCTTCCTAACATCCAGCCTAAACCTCTCCTGGTGCATCTTGTGACTGTGTCCTCTTGTTCTGTCACAGGCTGTCTGGGAGAAGAGACCAACCCCCACCTGGATACACCCTCCCTTCAGGTAGTTGTAGAGAACAATAAGGTCTCCTCTGAGCCTCCTCTTCTCCAGGCTAAGCAACCCCAGCTCCCTCAGCCTCTCCTCATAGGGCTTGTGTTCCAGACCCCTCCCCAGCTTCGTTGCCCTTCTCTGGAAACATTCCAGCAACTCAACATCCTTCCTAAACTGAGGGGCCCAGAACTGGACACAGGACTCAAGGTGTGGCCTAACCAGTGCTGTGTACAGGGGCAGAATGACCTCCCTGCTCCTGCTGGCCACACTGTTCCTGATGCAGGCCAGGATGCCATTGGCCTTCTTGGCAACCTGGGCACACTGCAGGCTCATATTCAGCCCACTGTCAACCAGCACCCCCAGGTCCCTCTCTGCCTGCCTGCTCTCCAGCCACCTTCACCCCAGCCTGTAGCACTGCATGGGATTGCTGTGGCCAGTGTGTAGAACCCAGCACTTGGATGTGTTCAGTCTCATGCCCTTGGACTCTGCCCACCTGTCCACCCTGTCAAGGACCCTCTGCAGAGCTCTCCTACCCTCTAAGAGATCAACTCCTGCCCGAGCTTGGTGTCATCTGCACATTTACTGATGATGGACTCAATGCCCTCATCCAGATCATCAATAAAGGTATTGAACAGGATGGGGCCCAGCACTTTGCTCTAGTAGATACCAGCTGGTGGCTTTTACTTGGTTGTTGCTGACCTTGGCTGTGGTCTTGTTGTGGCTAACTAATAAACAAGTCACTCTCTGCTCTTCTCTTTTTTCTTGTACAGGGGGGAAGGGGTGGAGAGGGGGAAGCTATTGGTCACCCCCCAGTTTTGCCCAGGGGGGTTCTTGTGTTGTTTATAAATTGTAAATATATTTAAATATTGTATATTTTGTACATATTATTTGCATTTCATCTTTCTAGATCCTAGTTTGCTCATAGATACAGCTTCATTTGCATCCATCCCAAACTGGGCTGGGCTGGCAATTTTATTTTGGGGGTGGTTTTCTCCAAATTAGGTGGGCAGTAATTTGGACCCACCACAGAGGCATTTTCCTGGGAATTTGAATGGTTGGGGGTGGGGAATGAGGGGAGGGGAACATTTTTCAGCTACTCATATTGTAAGATGAGCCTTTTTCCTGCTTCACTGTAAGCATCAGTGGTGTGGCAGTTATCAGAGTCACAGCGTTCAAGTAACATTATCCCTGCAAAGTTAACATTTTCAGTCTAAAAAGGTCTCTGCAATGTAATTTCACTTCACAACAAAGCCTGATATAAACAAAAGTGTGTATCTGCCATATTAAACAAACAGATGCTCCTAAGATGCAATGCAAAGCTAGTTAAATCCGTCCACATACACAGCACTTCACCTAGATAAAGTGAAGCCAGAACACATTTCTTATTATCAAACCTGGGGTGATAATTTCACTGGACAGATATAAATGCATTACAAGTTATCTAGCAAATGTTTATGATGCTCTTGCTTACTTCTGAGGATCTGTGAGAGTTCTGATTTTATCCTCGTTAGCAAGGAGAGGTTTCAGCAGTAGGGGAACACATGTTTGTGTTTCACTGAGCTGCAGGTGAAAGGAAGATCCCTTTGTTCAGAGACTGGCATTACTTCAAGACACTGAAGTATTTATTTGGACAAATCAAGAAGTAACATGAAGTGACAAAGAAATAAAAAGGCACTATTCACAGGAAAGTCTTCCTGATTGAAATCAAAGGAGAGAGAATAACTTTAGCAGCGAAGTGTATTTAAAGTGTTAGCTGCTACAAATAGTGAATGCAATTCCCCACTCTCTCTCATCCATCCTTATATTTAGAATAGAATAGAATAGAATAGAATAGAATAGAATAGAATAGAATAGAATAGAATAGAATAGAATAGAATAGAGTAGACCAGGTTGGAAGAGACCTTCGAGATCATCATGTCCAACCTATCATGTAACACCACCTAATCAACTTAACCATGGCACCAAGCACCCTATCAAGTCTCCTCCTACTCCACCACCTCCCCGGGCAGCCCATTCCAATGGCAAATCACTCTCTGTATGAAGAATTTCTTCCTAACACCCAGCTTAATTTATAATAATTTAAATTCTTATTTATATATATTTACATATTCTGGAGAAGAGAAGGCACAGAAGAGAGCAAATAGGGAGACCTAGTAGGAGACTCCCAGTCCCTGAAGGGGAGTACAAGGCAGCTGGAGAGGGAGGCAAAGGCCTGTAGTGATAGGATGAGGGACAATGTTTCAAAATTAAGAGCAGACTTAGATTGGATGTTAGGAACAAGTTCCTTACCATGAGGGTAATGGCACCCCAGAACAGGCTGCTCAGGGTGGTAGTTGAGAGCCAATCCCTGGAGATATTCCAGGTGAGGCTTGACAGGGCTCTGGGAAACCTGAACTAGTAGAGGATGACCCTGCTCACTGCAGGGGGGTTGGATTACATGACCTTTGGAGATCCCTTCCACTCTAAACCATTCTATGATTATTCTATGATTCTGTGCTTTGGAGACAGTCACACCTAAGAAAATCAAGTACCAAAGGTGAATTGCCTCCGCTTTGCAAAGATGTAACCATGTACTCTACAGCCAATCAGGCTGCTTAAACATCTCCTGCCTTCCCATGATGGGGGGTGTAGGTCAGCTGCTTTACCATTGATGTGATCCTCACCGAGTTAGAAAGGGAGGGATGAAAACCCTGCCAAAACCACATTGCTGCTATCAATTTCCTTTACCTTAAGAGGTAAAATCATATTTTCTTCAAAGGAAAAGAGCTTTGTCTCAGTTATGTCAAGTAGGTACTCAGTCATTACAATAAACAGGACCTGACTGAGCTGTCATTAAGAGTTACTAAAGCATAGCTCAAATACTGCAGAGATGCCTTGCCTCAAGTATCAATAACCTTAAGAGAGTACAGATTGTGGGTCCAATAACTGTTCAAATAAATAAGTTGCATTTTCCTAATAGAACTGTTTAGATTTTGTTGCTAAAATAACAGGAAAAAATAACTTAAAGATCTGGTTGTGGATTCAGTTGTAAAGTATGCAACAAAACAAAAATGTTTTCACCTTTTCCTTCTCAGCAGGAGGCAAAACCTCTTTTCTATGAGGGTGACACCTCTGGAGCAGGCTGCCCAGGATGGTTGTGGAGTTTCCTTCTCTGGAGAGATTCCAAACCCACCTGGCCAGTTTGTGATCCAGGGCAAGCTGCTATGGGTGCCCCCGCTTTAGCAGAGGGGTTGGACTGGCTGATTTCCAGAGGCCCCTTCCAACCCCAACCATGGTAGGATTCTGGGATAAAGGCTTTCTCTGTCCTCTCTGCTGCTAGGTTTTCTAATTTTTGCACACATACATACACACACACACAGGCAGTTCATCACAAGAGTTAAGAGCTTCACCTGCAAAATAGTCTCCTTCATTTTCATTCTTCATTCATCAACACTGGCTTTCAAAGCCTTAAAAGGTTACGGGAACCCAGTTTTCTTTGCATAACAAGGAGGTTAAAACTCACTATCATCTATTTCTGCCCATTTAATTCCTCCTGCTTGGCAATCTGATACAACTTGCAGAGGTCTCGGCAGGAATACCCTTTCACTCACCAAATGTAGGGGAATCAAGCTAAGCTTTGCTTATGCTTGTGTGCTTTGTAACAAATCACTCTGCAAAAAGAATTTAACACACATTCACTTCACTCTTCAATTTACTTCATAGAATACTTCATAGAATAAACCAGGTTGGAAGAGACCTTCAAGATCATCGTGTCCAACCTATCATCCAACACCACCTAATCAACTAAACCATGCAACCAAGCACCCTATCAAGTCTCCTCCTGAACACCTCCAGTGACGGTGACTCCACCACCTCCCTGGGCAGCCCATTCCAATGAGCAATCACTCTCTCTGTGTAAAACTTACTCCTAACCTCCAGCCTAAACTTTAATAGCCTCCAGCCTAAACTTTAATAGCTTTATATATTTTTCTCTGCTTTAATATATTACATGAAGTGGACATTTACCCCTCCAAAAATTCTCAAGCCTTCCACTTGAAGAATGCTGCCAGCATCACCACTAGATCATTCACTACAAAATCTTGAAACCTGCACTGTAATCACAGGGTGCACAAAACACATTCACAACCAATTCAGTGGTTCAGGTGCCACTGCACAGATCTCATGCTCTGCAGTACCATCTTGTAGCAAAACCTGCTTGGAGGTTGGCTGTGAACTGATCAGAGTGGGCTGGGAGAAGTAGGGTTGTTTGGTCTTGAAAAGAGATGGCTGAGAGGAGATCTTATCAACATCTATAAATATCTGAGGAGTGGGAGTCAAGATGAAGGGGCTAGGCTTGTTTCAGTAGTGCCCAGTGACAGGACAAGGAACAGTGAGCACAAGTTGGAAAACAGGAGATTTGCCCTCACCATAAGGAGAAATTTCTTTATGGTGAGGGGGACAGAGCACTGGAACAGGCTACCCAGAGAGGCTGTAGAGCCTCCTCCTGACACGTTGAAAACCCACCTGGATGCATTCCTGTGTGACCTGCCCTAGGTGATCACCAGAACAAGAGGACACAGTCTCAAGCTGCACCAGGGCAGGTTTAGGCTGGAGGTTAGGAAGAAATTCTACACAGAGAGAGTGATTGCCCATTGGAATGGGCTGCCCGGGGAGGTGGTGCAGTCACCATCACTGGAGGTGTTTAGGAGGAGACTTGATAGGGTGCTTGGTTGCATGGTTTAGTTGATTAGGTGGTGTTGGATAATAGGTTGGACACAATGATCTTGAAGGTCTCTTCCAACCTGGTTTATTCTGCTCTATTCTATTCTATCCCGCTTTGGGGGCGGGGGGGGTTAGACCTGATGATCTCTAGAGGTCCTTTCCAGCCCCTAGCATCCTGTGATTCTGTGACTGATCTTCAAGAATGAAAATGACAACAGCAAGCAATGTTCTCCTAGTTACATCCTCTGTTTCCTTTGTTCAGTATTATAAAAATAGACATCAGACAAAAGGTTTCAAAATGATGCCAAACATATTGGAAAAGCATCAAAACACTCTGCTGGTGAATCAAAATAACAAACCACAGCAGGGGGTTTTCATCATGACTGTGCTCATCAACTCTAGTTTAAAAGTGACCTGTAAATGGGTTTACATCTTTTTTTGCTTCTGCAGGATCAAGTACTGTGTTCATCATCTCTGATCAGGCACTTTCTTCTCTCCTGAGAAATACCAGAAAATAATACCAAGTGGGGAACAAAAATGTTCTTTCCTTGCTTTGGGATCCACAGGGAAAAGGAGGTGTTTCTATGTACATTTTTAAACCAGAAAACAAGCACAGGTTTAAATCATCTGCTGTCTCCTGCCTCTAAGCCTCAGAAAACTCCATTTGCTTGTGTAGTTCATAGAATCATAGAGTTGTTTGGGTTGGGACCTCTAAGATCACCAAGTCCAACCATCAACCTAAGACCACTGTGGCACAAACCAAAGTTCAGAACAGAACAGACCAAATCCTGTTCCAAAGTGCCAAGTCGTAAGAGGGGAGGTACCAAATCCCCTTCTCCAGAAGCCTGCAGCAGTCACTGTGTTCAGCAAGGTGTGCAGATGGATTCTGAAGAGCTGGCAGTTACTGCTGATGACATGGAGCAATATGAATGTCAGACACAAAGCCGCCCTTGTGCTTTGACCAATTTGACAGCAGCACATTTGTAAAGGTGGAGGATGCTGCTGCCTAAGCAACGAGATTTCCTCATTTTCCTACTTACAGGTACATTTCAGTAAAGTTTCTAATTCAGGAGGAAAATACTGACTTCACAGTTTCCTAATTCAAGAGGAAAACATAGTTAAGCCAAACCCAATGTGCTTCACAGACCCAGATGTGACTGAAACTCAAACCTGCCTTCAGAGGTGGTCTTCAACAGCAGCAACGTGAACGAACATGCTTTCCACTCAGATATCATCAATTTAAATAAGCAACAGCTAGATCTGACAAGACATTTGAATGACAGAAGGATGGTACTGAAAATCTTATTCTAGTATGTGTCAGACTGTGACAGGAGAGGAAAAATTTCATTGAATAGAAAAAAAAAAAAAAAAAAGGTCTTCATCCCTCGCTTCAGTCACAGAGGAGCTGGAAAGGCTCCTGGGTTTCCTGAGAGATTCTAAGTAGAGGATGAAGAATCTGACACTCAGTTTTAGTGAACACACCCACCTGGACACCAGGTTACTTTAAAGCAAGATTTTCCCTTAGATCAAAAGAGAGAGGCTCTGAAGAGGGAGAATAACATGTTCAGAAGTACTCTCAGGGAGACTTTACAACCAAGAACCACAAGATCCTTGTGCAGCCTGACAGGCTCTCTATTATTTATGTAAACCCTTTGTACTTCTTACACCACAAAGGCACTACAATTGTCTTAATCATACCCAGGAGGAAAATGTTCATGTTTTATCTAGTTGGCATAGTACCCATGACAAGTTCCGCATGTAGGAATTGGAATCCAGGGGCATGCAAATGGCTGTGGCAATCCTCTTTGGATTGGTGCTAGGGCTGAGTTCATATTGTATGTAGATGATTTCCTTCAGCAGAAGTCTTGACTTGTTAAACGAGTTCTTTATCATGAAGGTGGTGGAACACTGGGCCAGAGTGCGGTAGTTGAGGCCCCATATTCCAGGTCAGGCTCTGAGCAACCTGATCTAGTGGAGGATGTCCCTGCTCATCACAGGGGAGTTGGACTAGATGATCTTTTGAGGTCCCTTCCAACCTAAACCATTTCAAGATTCTGTGATACTTCAACTTTTTATTTAAGTGGGACCAAACCTCACCAGGCCAGAAAAGCAGGTTACAGACGATGGCTGCCTACTTCTGCAACCCTGTGAGATGCAAATCAAGCTCAAATGGCATACATTTTGATTTAGACCCCTAGCTGAGAATTGCTGTGCTCAGGGACAAGACAAAGGCTTTCTGGTGTAACAGGTGAACCCTTGAATGAGCTGGTAGGTACCAATCAAGAGGGAAATCTCAAAAATAATCAGCCAAAAATCAGCCAAGGGGACGTGAAGGCCTTCCTGATTCCTGACTTGCCTTTCTACCCCATTGCTTTGCTGGTGCATCTCCTGGCTTCTCACTCACACAGTGTTTCCAGTTTTTAACCTTTATTACTGACATCTCTCTGCACATCCAAGGTGAGACATGTTGCTCAACTCTCACACTGTAGGGAGAGAGAAAATAGAAGAGTGATGCCTGACCCCACAGGGCTGATGCAAAAGAGACACAGGGCCATTCCTGCCCCTGCAATTCTCAGTACCCAACAGGAACACATTGCAAGGATTTTGGCTTATCTAAAACAGACTGGGAATTTGAGCCTGCAGCTCTACAGAAAACGTCTCTGATGTTGGGCTGCATTAGCCAGTCTTGTGTTTGAAACCCACAGTTCAATTGTACTTTTAAATCACTTTTCACATCATGAAATTTCAGGAACCTCTTAAAAGCTGAAACTTGGAGTAATCCCGACAAATGACCCAGAAATTTCACAGATTTCCCCAGGCATTTGGGGTTCACCCAGATCATTGCAAGCTAAATACCAGTGCTGTGGGTTTAATGCAAAAGGGATTATAGAGATAGTCTCTCCATAATCTCTTCTATGAAGACATCACCTCTACAGAGAGAGTGGTTATTATCTATTCCTATAGAGTCTCAGACAACAGGGAGACCATCTGTTTATTAACATTCACTGCCACTTAGGCATCTCATTCTTTCAAGCTACTTCAAGAACTCCCACCCAAGCTGGTATTTCCGACAAGGTAAGTTCCTAGTTCCCTATGCCATGTGTTCAAAAGATGGTCCATGGAAATGAATTCCCTATTATGGAAAAAAAAATAAATAAATGCTTTTTGGAGAAATAGAGAGATGCATCTCTTGTCAGTACTGCCTGGATTCCAATTTGCAAACTCTGCAGTGCTGTCACAGAATCATAGAATCAACAAGGTTGGAAGAGATCTCAAAGATCATCAAGTCCAACCTGTCACCACAGACCTCATGGCTACTAAACTGTGGCACCATGTGCCACATCCAATCCCTCTTGAACACCTCCAGGGACGGGGATTCCACCACCTCCCTGGGCAGCACATTCCAATGGCTAATGACTCTCTCTGGGAAGAACTTTCTCCTCACCTTCAGCCTGAACTTCCCCTGGCACAGCTTGAGATTGTGTCCTCTTGTTCTGGTGCTGGTTGCCTGGGAGAAGAGACCAACCCCCTCCTGGCTACAACCTCCCTTCAGGTAGTTGTAGACAACAATAAGGTCTCCCCTGAGCCTCCTCTTCTCCAGGCTAAACAATCCCAGCTCCCTCAGCCTCTCCTCACAGGGCTTGTGCTCAAGGCCTCTCACCAGCCTTGTTGCCCTCCTCTGGACACCTTCAAGAGTCTTGATGTCATTCTTAAACTGAGGGGCCCAGAACTGGACACAGTACTCAAGGTGTGGCCTAACCAGTGCAGAGTACAGGGGCACAATGACTTCCCTGCTCCTGCTGGCCACACTATTCCTGATACAGGCCAGGATGCCACTGGCCTTCTTGGCCACCTGGGCACACTGCTGGCTCATGTTTAGGTGGCTGTCAATCAGCACCCCCAGGTCCCTCTCTGTTTGGCAGCTCTCCAGCCACTCTGACCCCAGCCTGTAGCTCTGCATGGGGTTGTTGTAGCCAAAGTGCAGCACCCGGCACTTGGATTTGTTGAATGCCATCCCGTTGGACTCTGCCCATCTGTCCAGCCTGTCAAAGTCCCTCTGCAGAGCCCTTCTGCCCTCTAACAGATCAACATCTGCTCCCAACTTGGTGTCATCTGCAAATTTGCTGATGACTGACTCAGTCTCCTCATCCAGATCATCAATGAAGGTATTAAAGAGGATGGGGCCCAGCACTGATCCCTGGAGGACACCACTGGTGACTGGCCTCCAGCCGGATGTGGCACCATTCACCACCACTCTCTGGGCTCGGCCCTCCAGCCAGTTCCTAACCCAGCTCAGAGTATTGCTGTCCAAGCCACGAGCTGACAGCTTCTATCTGAAACTTCTCCCATGTATCACACCAGGCTGTGAGGATTTACTCCCAGACAGAGCAGGAAACAAAGAAGTTATTTTCCAGCTGTACTGTGTCTGAAGTGTTCACCTGACTACAGTCACCACCTATCAATCATGTTTAGGATACTATAACAGCTTTTAGTTTCTCCCATGGGAAATAAGGTGGCCCAAATGTGGACTATAATTACCTTTAATTTAAATGGTTTAAATTTTACTTCTTAAAGAACAGGCTATTAATTTTCCATCTCTGTGGAAAATTAGTCCAATATAAAGTGTGCTGCAGTTGCCTTCCCTTTGGTGTTGCATTGTGAGCCATGAAGGAGTCTGTACTGCCAGGTACGAGCTGCTCATCAGGAATGTTAACAATGCCCTAATGGTTTGAAAATAGGAGAATGAATGCTTAGTGAAATAACTGAAAAGCAACAAAAAGATGAGGCATGTGGTTGATAGGAAGTGTTAACAAAAAAGTGAAAGGTACCCTGTGCACCACACAGGCTGTTCACCAGAATCACTGTGGTGAACCAAAACACCAATACCAATAAAGGCCAAACATTAGGTCTCCCATTAGCAAATTGTTAAGAGCTACTGATTGTGCCAGGTGCTGGATCATCCCCACAGATCAGCTGGAGAAATAAAGAAGTTCCAGAGTTTTGCTGTATCTCAATGCCCAGAGCACACTTTCAGATCATAGGGGATTTTACTTTGGGTTTTTTAATAAGTTTCTTAAAGCAGTTATTCCTTAGAAAGTTCTTCCAGTTTTCAGGAGCACCTCTCTGAAGACCTGCACAATGCAAAAAAAAAAAACCAAACCCCAAACCCCAAGCTAACAAGTGGTGTTTTATTGCAAGATTAGCTCTTCTTCTCCAGAAACCAGGTTTTTGGTTTTCTGATATGTCAGCCCATTGATTTGTTTTCTGTTTCCTCATATTTATATGCTTACTTTACACACTGCAATAATAGGAGGATTAAAGAGCATGAACAAGTTTTCCCCTGTTCAGACTATTTAACTTCAACAAAATGAGAACTGGAAGTGATCATTTTTGGCAAGTCTTCACTCTGCAGGCTACCACTAGCTAGGTAACTACCCTTGTGAAAGAAACGTTGACACACAATTTATATGCACAACATTTCAGCCTGGAGAAGAAAGGCTCCAAGGAGACCTAATTGTGGCCTTCCAGTATCTGAAGGGGACTACAAGAAAGCTGGGAAGGGACTTTTTAGGGTGTCAGTGGGTGATAGGACTGGGGGTGGGGGCGACACAAAAACAGAGGTGGGTAGATTCAGATTGGATGTTAGGAAGAAGTTCTTCACCACGAGGGTAGTGAGATACTGGAACAAGTTGCCCAGGGAGGTGGCAGAAGCCTCATCCCTGGAGGTTTTTATGGCCAGGCTGGATGTGGCTCTGAGCAACCTGATCTAGTGTGAGGGGCTGTGCCCATGGCAGGGGGGGGTTGGAACTAAGTGATCCTTGAGGTCCCTTCCAACCCTGACAATTCCATGATATTTTTTTACTGTCCAAATTAAGATATCAGCAAGATTTAAACACTTTAAGTTAGTAAACTCCTGGGAGTTAGTAAATTCAGCAGCCTGAAATATGCATGACACATCCATGGTGTAGACCATCCTTAGTTATAACAGAAAAATTAATCATGTTCCTATAAAGAACAAAAGACACTGGCACTGTAGACCAGAAGTTCTACTCAAAGTTCAGAGGATTCTGCACTAAGACACCAAAAAGTTGTGAGAAGTTAAGATTTGGGGTTTACAAAATCATTTCAGACTTGAGATGCAAGAGTCAGGCACATCTGCTGGTGGCTCAGTGTGGTTGGTCCCTGAAGCATTAGTAGCATAACTATGATTGACAGTGACCTTTGTGCCAGAATTCAGCCTGCACTTATCCAGTTTGCCAATGCTTTGATTTTTCCATGATTTCCACAGAATCCCAGCAGGGATCCCTCTGGAGATCATCCAAACCAAACCCCTTGCTAAAACAGGGTCACCCACAGCAGCTTGCCCAGGATCACATTGTCCAGGTGGGTTCGGAACCTCTCCAGAGAAGGAGACTCCACAGCCTCTCTGGGGAGCTTGCCCCAGGGCACCAGCATCCTGAGAGGAAGTTTGCTGTCCTTACAGGAAGGTTTTCTCTCTTGCTCTTCCCCCAGACCTGCCTTTCTTGTTGGTGTTATCCATGTGCTGTGCCCTCCAACGGTGAGGTCTAGGCAGCCTTGCACCCACAGTCACAGTTTATTTGTAGTTAAAAGCAGCCCTGCTGTGTGTCAGTCCCTTGGCATTGTTTGACAATCCTTCCACTCTTTCCCAAATAATTTCATCCTAGTCAGTGCATGCATGTCTGTGTGTACAGACACAAACATATTTATGGGCCTATGTCTATGCACACATATAATGAAGTCCCGAGGCAGCAGCCCCAAGAGTTTGCTTGGACCTCTGGTATACAAATGCCAAACTATTTGACCCTCTCTATACCTGCTACTGTTAGCATTTCCATGGTCAGCATGAGGCCAAAGCTCCCCTTCTTCCTGGCCCAGGGGGCCAAGAAGACCAATGACATCCTGACCTGGATCAAACCCAGTGTGTCCAGCAGGAGTAGGGAAGAGACCACATCCCTGTACTCAGCCCTGGTGAGGCCACAGCTTGAGCACTGTCTTTAGTTCTGGGTGCCACAGGATAGGAAAGACATTGAGGTCCTGGAGTGTGTCCAGAGGAGAGCAACAAGGATGGTGAGAGCTTTGGAGGGCATCATATGAGGAGCAGCTGAGGGAGCTGGGGTGGTTTAATCTGGAGAAGAGAAAGCTGAGTGGAGATCTCATTGCTCTCTACAACTACCTAAAAGGAGGCAGGAGTGAGGTTGATGTTAGTGTCTTCTCCCAGGTAACTAGTGATAGAAGAAGAGGGAATGGGTTTGAATTGTGCCAGGGGAGGTTTAGATTGGACATTAGGGAAAGCTTCTTCACTGAGAGAGTGGTGAAGCACTGGAACAGGCTGCTTAGGGAGTGGTGGAGTTGTCATCCCTGAAGCTGTTCAAGAAGCATGCAGATGTGGTGCTTCATGATACGGTTTATTGGTCACAGTAGTTGGGTTACGGTTGGACTCTGTGATCTTAAAGGTCTTTCCCAGCCTTAAGGATTCTATGATTCATTTAGAAGCCTAGCTTCAGATAATAGAATGAGTTCCTGCACAATGGTATTTCCTGGGCAAGATCTCAGCCCACACAGTGCCCCAGGAGGACAAGATACGTTTCACACATGCCAAGGAGTTCATGCACAGAGTATCAGTGCACAGAAGCTGATGTCGGATGCCTTCCTCCTCATAGAGGTGGCAGCTTTAGGCTCTGGTGGGCTCTCATATTTCTGTTCATATTATTCACCAGCATGAAGCTCATCTTGTTCCAGTGAATGCCATAAAAATCCAGGAGTCCAAGGGAAAGTTGGACAGCAGATAGCTAACTCATTTTAGTTGCTCCCAAACTGTGTATGAGTAATAAGCCACAGGTCATCTATCTCTCTGTTCAAGTCTGAATGGAAGACATTTTGGTGCCTTAAGTAAATTCTGCAGCCATGCAATCTCTCCCATGATACATCACCCGCATTCCTGGGGTGGATTTGCCCACAGACAGAAAGAGAAGATGGTGGTTATGTGCACGTGTCTGCATGCATGCAGCCACACGTGTGCTGACTAACTGTGTACATCCAGGCTCAGAGGGAATTACCTTGGAAAGGGCAGCAGCTCCAGGCTAATTCTCTGAAAGACCACGAAGCTGCTAGACTAGGGAGCAGTTTAATTGATAGAGAGCTGCAGTCATTTCCAGGGTGTAGTAAGGGACTTGAGCACATCTCAACTTGCTGCTAAACACCATCTCACTCAGTTTCCTGCCTGTGCCAGGGTTTCTGGCAAACCACAAAGCACAGTGTGTTTCCTTTCCAGCTCTGGTTAGATTTCTGCCCCCTCCAATCCATATTATTCAAGTTTTTCATCATTAAGCAAACTTCTTGCAGAGAGTGCTTTGGAGGCCAGCAAGCTGGAACACCACCAGATGTATTTGCAAAACCTTCAGCCCTTTGCTAAATAGGCCTGAAACAGCCAGGGCTCAGCCAAGAGTCAGCAGTGTAACAGCCCTCTGTGATCCCAGCCGATAAATCATGGCAGGTATGTAGCCAGAGACTGGAGGCAAAGTGCTTAAACCAAATCCCTGGTCACATAGAAAACTATAACTCAAAATCACTGCATAGTCTTGGGCATAGAAATAAGCCAGAGGCCAGCAGAGCCCCTGAAAAGCACATCAAATTCCTGTGGCTGAGACCCCTGTGCAGAAGTGGAGTGCATCCAGTGTTGTTACCTCTTGTCCTTTCTCTTAGCCCAATTCAGCTACGGAATCAGGGTTAGGTATAGGTCCAACCTACAGACTCTGTGCATCCTTCATGAGATGTACCTTCTAGGAAGCCATGTATCCTCCATATGTGGATCATTTCCTGCAGAAAAATGAGGTGTTTTCAAGCTGAACCACTGAGCACCTGGAAAGTGCTCTCTCCCTGGTCCTGCCACCACACTTGTTATGTTTATATATGATGCACAGAATTGACTTCCATACTTTGAATGTCTGGCTTGCTTTCTGTTACATGGAACAGTAATAAATTCTATAGCATAGAATAGTTTGGGTTGGAAGGGACTAGTTCCAACCCCCCTACCATGGGCATGGACATCTCCTACTCAACTTTCTACTACTATTTTAGCACCCACAGGCTCTGCTCACACAGTCCTACAAGAGCCTGGACATTTTCAGTGGTGGCTTTTAATTTTTAAAGGAGATCCCAAGCGATCACTGAGTGAGCCTGTCATGGCAACAAGAGAGTTTTCTCTGTTCAAGCTGGCTGAAGGAACTACAACATGCTGTCTTGCCGCTGACTGCTCCTGCAGGAAACCCACAGGGCTTGCTTGGGAGAGAACACAAATCCATGGCCAGCTGCCCATTAGACAGCAAGTGCAAGGGAAAACCAAGAACACACTAATATGCAAACGCTGCTAGAAGTGACCTAGGAATTGGAGAGAGGGAACTCCAAGCAGCAGATCTAATGCTTTAATCAGCACCAGCCAATGCTACTCCTCACAAAGATTTTGGCTGCTACCTTACTCAGTTTTCCTAGCAAGCACAACAATTATAAATATTTCTTACAGTATTTCTCAAAGTGAAGCCTTTTGGTCCCTCCCAGTCCATTTCCTAAAAGCTGTGACACATTCCTGGGAAGAACAAAAAGGCATCTTGTCTCCAAGCCCACACACTCCTGGGATGCTCCGGTGCCCACAGGCACCTTGCTCAGCACTGACCATTGCTGAGAGGCAAAACTGCTGCTCAGTGAAATGATCCTCAGCCAAGCTCTGCTTCTCTGGGGACTTTCTTAACAGAACAGAGATTAAGTCTTTACTGGGAATATCTAATGTATAGCAAGCCAAAGGTACCTCACCTGTAACAGGACAATAGATCATAAGCCATTTTTGCCCTTCTGCTCCTCCCCCCCCCCCCTTCTTGCTCACTGGGGACTAAACACAAACTGGGAACTGGCTGGAAATTCAACAACATTTTAAGGCATTATTTATAGATGAGCACTTGCTAGTTCAGAATACAAAATTAAATCCTGAATAATTCAGCACTTCTGCCTATGCTGAAAAGTGTTAAATACTGTTCTTAATTAATCATCAAATATTAAAAAATCCTCTAACCCAGTTGATAATGCTGTGACTGAGCCAGGAGAGGAGTAGATCAAAATGCAACCTCCAGGTTTTGCAATATGCTGCTTGATGGAGAAAAGGCTATCAGCAGCAACATGTGTCCCCAGGCACAGGACAGAGGGGTCAGCCCATGGATGTCAGCACCTTTGTCAGGAATGCAGCACACTCTCCTGATACTGCAGGCTGAGGAATGAAGCCAGGGCCCTGTCCTCTGCCCCTTCTGCCCAGGGGACACCAGCAACAGCCTTACACAGTTTCCTTATGAAGACACAACAGATTTTAGGACTGACACATAGAGTCCTGGTTTCCATCAGGTTTTAAATGTTACCTTTAAGAGAGAACTCACTAGTACTATTCTTACAGTGAGAAGGAAAAATGTTACAGAGAAAAATCACACAGGCATAAACCAGATTTCCACAATTTCATTTGCTTGTTGCTTTCCGTCCTTACAAACCCTTGGCACAGAGCAGCAGACCTAAAGGAAATGTGTTTAAGGTCTGCTGTTTACCTTCAGCCATTTATAACTCATAGCTCAGGAAGCAGCAGCAAGGCTACAGATGAATGCATCCTGTTTGCAGTTTGTGAGGTGCCCCTGAGGTACCATGACACAGCTCGAAGTCCATTTGTCTGTCCCAACAGCAAAACAAATCCATCCAAATAACCACATCACAAGATTTGAGGAGCAACTCCTGCATAAGGAAGCCCAGGCTGCACTTCTAGGAAGAGAGACAAGTGGCTACAGCCAAAGGCTGTCAAGGAGAAGTGGCTGCATTAACAGAAGTATCTGCACTAAGGTGCATGGGTGATAGAGATCACAGAGAGGGCAGAGGTGCTAAATGTCTTCTTTGTCTCCCTCTATACTGCTGGAGGCTCTCCTTGGGAGGAGGCCCCCGAGGCCCCAGAGAAAGACAGGATAAAGGAGAAATTTTCCTTGGTTTATGAGGACTGGGTTAGAGAACAGTTAAGTCATCTGGACAGCCTTAAGTCCACAGGTCCAGATGGGATGCACCCAAGGGTGCTGAGGGACCTGGCGGGGGTCATTGCCAGACTACTCCCCATCATCATTGGTAGGTGGACAGGAGAGGTCCCTGGGGACTGTAGGAGGACAAATATAACTCCAGTCTTCAAAAAGGGTGAGAAGAAGGACCCAGGTAACTATAGACTGGTCAGCCTCACCTCCATCCCTGGAAAGGTGATGGAGCAACCTATCCTCGGCACTGTCCTTAGGCAGATCAAGGACAAGAGGATCATTAGGAGCAGTCAACATGGTTTTACCAAGAGGAAGTCTTGTCTGACCAACCTGATAGCCATTGATGAGGATATAACCAGGTGGATAGATGATGGTAGAGCAGTGGATGTGGTTTATCTTGATTTCAGTAAAGCATTTGACACCCAAATCCTTGCATCCTTGCAGCTAAGCTGAAGCAGTGTGGTCTGGATGATCAGGTAGTGAGGTGGATCAAGAAATG
The DNA here is from genome assembly GCA_033816785.1 of Picus viridis. Classification (NCBI taxonomy): domain Eukaryota; kingdom Metazoa; phylum Chordata; class Aves; order Piciformes; family Picidae; genus Picus; species Picus viridis. Next base: position 10,542,015 of record CM066586.1, read on the forward strand.
GCTGAAGGGAAGGAGTCAGAGAGTTGTGGTCAATGGGACAGAGTCTAGTTGGAGGCCTGTATCTAGTGGAGTCCCTCAGGGGTCAGTACTGGGATCCATGCTGTTCAATATAGTCAGCAATGACCTGGATGAGGGCACAGAGGGCACTGTCAGCAAGTTTGCTGATGACACCGAACTGGGTGGAGTGGCTGACACAGGAGGGTTGTGCTGCCATTCAGTGAGGCTTGGACAGGCTGAGAGTTCGGCAGGGAGAAATTGAATGAAATCCAACAAGGGCAAGTGTGGAGTCTTGCACCTGGGAAAGAGTGCAAGATCAGTATAGGGTAGGGACTGACCTGCTGGAAAACAATGAAGGAGAAAAGAACCTGGGGGTCCCAGTGGATGGGAGGTTGACCATGAGCTAGCATTGTGCTCTTGAGGCCAAGAAGGCCAAAGGTATCCTGGGTTGTATTAGAAGGGCTGTGGTCATTAGGTGGAGAGAGATTCTCCTCCCCCTCTACTCTGCCCTGGGGAGGCCACATCTGCAATATTGTGTCCAGTTCTGGGCCCCTCAGTTCAAGAAAGACCTCAGGGAACTGCTTGAAAGAGTCCAGTGCAGAGCCACAAAAATGATTAAGGGAGTCCACATCTTCCTTATGAGGAGAGACTGAGGGAGCTGAGGGCTCTTTGGCTTGGAGAAGAGGAGACTAAGGGGTGACCTCATTCATGTTTATAAATACATAAAAGATGAGTGCCCAGAGGATGGAACTTCTCAGCAATGCCCAAGCACGGGACAAGGGGCAATAGATGGAAGCCGTGGCACAGGAAATTCCATGGAAACATGAGGAAGAATTATCTCACTGTGAGGGTGACAGAACACTGGAACAGGCTGCTGAGGGGGGTTGTGGAGTCTCCCTCACTAGAGGTATTCAAGACCCACCTGGATGAGTTCCTGTGTAACCTGGTATAGGTGATCCGGCTCTGGCAGGGGGATTGGACTGGATGATCTCTCGAGGTCACTTCCAGCCCATAACATTCTGTGATTATGTGATTATGTGATTCTGTGATCTTGAACAGAAAATAAATGCCAAAGAATAGGAAGAAAATGCAGGTTTATTCTCTGCCATGAGAATAAAGCACTCAAGCAGAGCCAGACCTAGGGAGATCAAATTTCCCCACCAAAAGACATAGCAATAAATGACTTCAGTGCCAGAACCTGAGTCCATAGGAAGTTACTCCTTGTACAAACTTGTGCAGGGCCATTTCTTAGTGATAGTTACTTTTATGGTAGAGAAATATTTTGGTGCCAAAAATACTTCTGAGCCTCTCCTCTCTACTGGAGAAGTTTATACACTGTTAGCTCTCAATACACTGTTAGCTCTGAACTGTCCTCCTCCATCAAAAGGAGCAACAGTAAATTGTGGGGTCTGTACTAATCAATAATTTCCTACTTTTCCAATTGCTTCCTGCTTTTATTATTTTTGTAGCCATATAAAACCTTTAAAGTCATTGAGCATTATCCAACTCTGGTACTAAACCACATCCTTGAGCATCACGATTCTGCATCTTTGAAACAGCTCCAAGGATGGGGATTCAACCACCTCCCCTGGGGAGCCTGTTCCAGTGTTTGAGAACTCTTTTAGTGAAGAAGTTTCTTCTGCTATCCAACCTAAGCCTCTCCTGGTGCATCTTGAGGACATTTCCTCTTTTCCTATTGCTTGTTACTTGGGAGAATAGACCAAACCCCACCTCACTGAGAATGTCTTACTTCAACCTCCTTCTCTCCAGACTGAAGACCCCAGTACCTCAGTGGCTCCTCACAAGACCTTCAGTTCTTCAGGCCTTGTGTTGTGCTATCCATGCTTTTTGTGCCCATCCTAGCTCCTGAGTACATGGATAAACACACTGGATATTTTTGATGGGCAGAGAAAATAACCTGAGAAAAATCCTAGATGAAGCTCTTCAACCAGGATCCTCTGCAGGTTTCTAGGCTGTATTTCTGCAATCTTCCTTATACCAACAAATGTCAGAGGACAGTCTCCAGCAGGGAATCCCAGTGAATTCCCATGCCTTTCCATCTCCACACCACAACTGCCTGTTCAGCACCAGTGCTACACTGCCCTCAGCCTGGAAGCAGATATCTCCCAAATATCCCAGCTGCTCTCCTGTCCTGTTCATAGTATCATAGTATCAGTCAGGGTTGGAAGGGACCACAGGGATCATCTAGTTCCAACCCCCTGCCATGGGCAGGGACACCCTGCACTAGATCAGGCTGGCCAAAGCCTCAAAGCCTGTTCAACCACTATTTCTGCTCTCCCAGTAGACACAAAAATATCACCATGAAAAACACCACTGCTGGCAGCACTATGGATGCCTTGATCCCTGGGGAGCTCTGCAAAACAGCTCTTACTGTTAGTAAACATCCTACCAAATACACACTTTGGGAACAAGCTACCCTCTCTATTCCAATCTATCTCCAAAGGAAAGTAATCTCTCTTTCTCATTCATTCACTGTTGCACTCTCTGCCACATAAACAGGTTCTACAGGGGTAAAGAGAGAAACACAATAAAGATTCTTCATTAGAGAAGCAGAACAAATTCCTTCCTTACTGCAAAGATTTTAAAAAGAAAGCAAACAAACAAGCACACACAACAGAACACTCAGAACAAGCAGCAAATTAAAATAGGAAACAAAACACACTATTTTTCCCCCTCTGTTCTCTATTTATCCTCTAAATGTTTCAGCTGCACACTGAATTTTAAGTACTGGATCATCTTTACAAGGTAAGGATCATTGTAATTTAAACTCAATCTGATTTTCTGGGTAAGGAAGCAGCACTCACCATTTGAACATGAGTGATTTGCATTTAACTGATAATTGAGTTTGTAAAGTCAAGGTTTCAAGCAGCTAAGTCTTCAGGGCTGGGGATCTGAATTTGGAAGTTGACATTCCATTTGTATATATAAGCACCATCCTCCATGAGCATGCTGAAGGCAGCTCCGTAGTCACTTGGCAGCTTGGAACTCAACACTCCTAGGGCATGACTAGCACTCCAAATTGTCTCATGCAACACTTAGTTCAAGGACAAAGGGCAAAGATATCAATAAAACCACAAATCAAGGATTTAGAGACTGCTACGGGCTTGGATACTTTGTCACTGCAACAGCTCACACCCTACGGCGCTGGTGGTTTCTCATGGCTGCCCATCCTTCATGGGGACTCTGTGTGACATGGAAGTATTCACCTGGAGCCTCAGTTTGCTCATCTGAAGGGGAGAAACCTGGCAGCAGCCCAGGGATGGGGATGAGACCCATGCAGTGCTACAGGCTGGGGTCAGAGTGGCTGGAGAGCGGCCAGGCAGAGAGGGACCTGGGGGAACTGGTTGATTGTAGGCTGAACATGAGCCTGCAGTGTGCCCAGGCAGCCAAGAAGGCCAATGGCATCCTGGCCTGCATCAGGAACAGTGTGGCCAGCAGGAGCAGGGAGGTCATTCTGCCCCTGTACACTGCACTGGTTAGGCCGCACCTCGAGTACTGTGTCCAGTTCTGGGCCCCTCAGTTTAGGAAGGAGGTTGACTTGCTGGAGTGTGTCCAGAGAATGGCAACCAAGTAGGTGAGGAGTTTGGAACACAAGCCCTATGAGGAGAGGCTGAGGGAGCTGGGGCTGCTTAGCCTGGAGAAGAGGAGGCTCAGGGGTGATCTTATTGCTCTGTACAACTACCTGAAGGGAGGTTGTGGACAGGTGGAGGTTGGTCTCTTCTCCGCACCAGAACAAGAGGACACAGTCTCAAGCTGCACCAGGGGAGGTTTAGGCTGGAGGTTAGGAAGAAGTTCTACCCAGAGTGATTGCCCATTGGAATGTGCTGCCCAGGGAGGTGGTGGAGTCACCATCATTGGAGGTATTCAGGAGGAGACTTGATGGGGTGCTTGCTTGCATGGTTTAGTTGATTAGGTGGTGTTGGATGATAGGTTGGACGTGAAGGTCTTGAAGGTCTCTTCCAACCTGGTCTAGTCCTGTCCTTTCCTGTCCTATTGTATTCTGTCCTATTGTATTCTGTTCTATTCTATTCTATTCTATTCTATTCTATTCTATTCTATCTCATGCTGCCATGACACAGAGAGGGCCTCAGTAACAGTATCTGAGCTGAACGCCAAAGCAACCAGAGACTTCCTCCCACACGCTCTCAGAAAGTCAAACATTGCCAAAAGTTCACAAAGTCTGCAGCTGAGTTGAACCAAATTATTCATAGTCTTAAAGTTGTAGGTGTTGCACCATATAATGAGATACCTTATCATGTAATTAAATGTAAGCTACTGTCTCACAGAAGGTGTACCAAGGAGTACTGTGTTCCAGGAAGAGTTCTCCCCAAAGCCTAAAACCAGAATATCAATTAAATTGCATGCGTTTGTGTAGAACAAGGAGGAGACTGACACTGGGGATGGGAGGGATTAGAGCATTTTCAAGTTCATGTAGTTTGATCCAGTTTGCTATTAGGGGCAGACAAAAAAATTAAGATATTTTGGTAGATAAATGGCTGTCAGATTTGAAGAGATGATCATGTATGACAAAATTTAAGTCAGGTTCACATACTAAAATGAAATACGAATATAAAGAAAAGCTGAGAGCTGGGTTTGTTCAGCCTGCAGAAGAAAAGGCTTAGGGGAGACTTTACTCCCATGTACCAGTACATAAAGGATGACTACAGGAGGATGAAGACCCCCTTTCTACAAGGAGTCACACAGGAAAGACAAGGGACAATGGGTTACTGCTGGGGAGATTCCCAGTGGACTCCAGAAGAAAGCTTTGCCTCAAGAGAACAGTCAGACGTTACAATCACAGAATCATAGAACCACCAAGGTTGGAAAAGACCTCAAAGATCATCAAGTCCAACCTGTTACCCAAGACCTCATGCCCACTAGACCATGGCACCAAGTGCCACATCCAATTCCCTCTTGAACACAATCAGACAATTGATTGACGGGGCAGGAGCTCAAGTGGTGTTCTGCTCAGTTCCATCAGTGGCAGGGGTGTACACCGAGAGGAACAGGAGAACCCACACCATCAACAATTGGCTCAAGGGATGGTGCCAGCAATGGAATTTTGGGTTCTTTGATCAAGGGGCAACTTTTACTGCACCCAACCTGCTTGACCTTGATGGGGTGAATTCATCTAGAAAGGGCAAGAGGGTACTAGCACTGGAGCTAGCAGGGCTCATTGGGAGGGCTTTAAACTAGGTCTGAAGGGGGTGGGTGAGGAAACCAGACTTTCCAGAGAAGAGTGGGACATAAATTAGGGTTAATTGAGAAATCAACAGCCCAGCAACGCACCCAGTATGGATAACAAACGAGAAGAACTGGAAGTCTTGCTCCATCAGGAAGACTATGATATAGTTGCTATTACAGAAACATGGTGGGACAATGCACATGATTGGAGTACTACACTGGGGAGTTACAGGCTCTTTAAGAGAGACAGGTGAGGGAGAACAGGAGGGGTGGCGCTGTAGATTAGGGAATCTCTTGATGCCTCAGAACTGGAGGCTGCAGATTAAAGGATTGAGCGCCTCTGGGTTAAAATCAGAGGGAGGCCTAAAAAATGACATCCTGATTGGAGTCTGTTATAGACCACTCAACCAGGATGAGGAAGCATCTACAAGCCTCCTCCACAAGCAACTGGAGGCTGTCTCAAGATCATCAGATCTTGTCCTTGTGGGTGACTTTAACCTGCCAGACATCTGCTGGGAACTTAATTCAGCAGAGAGGAGGCAGTCCAAAAGGTTCCTAGAGTGTATGGAGGACAGCTTCCTGATGCAGCTGTTACGTGAGCCTACCAGGGATCAGGCTCTGCCTGACCTGCTGTTCTCAAATAGAGAAGGGCTGGTGGGATTGTTTATTCTGGAGAAGAGGAGGCTCAGGGAGACCTTCTTGCTGTCTACAACTACCCAAAGGGTTTTTGCAGCCAGGAGGGGGTTGGTCTCTTCTCCCAGGCAACCAGCACCAGAACAAGAGGACACAGTCTCAAGCTGTGCCAGGGGAAATTTAGGCTTGAGGTGAGGAGAAAGTTCTTCCCAGAGAGAGTTGTTAGCCATTGGAATGTGCTGCCCAGGGAGGTGGTGGAGTCCCCATCCCTGGAGGTGTTCAAGAGGGGATTGGATGTGGCACTTGGAGCCATGGTTTAGTAGCCATGAGATCTGTGGTGACAGGTTGGACTTGATGATCTTTGAGGTCTCTTCCAACCTTATTGATTCTATGATTCTGTGATGATTCTATGTAATCACAGCTTTTCTCTGGCAGGGATGGGAGAATGGGGTGCACTTCAAAATGCACTTTACACAGTGATTTTCATGCAAAACACAGCTGTTCCCTGGGAATCAGGGCTTTTATTTTCACTGGAGCATCCATGTGAGCACCCAACAGTAAGCCATGAAAGCAGACGTACACTTGTTCAGCCTTTTTCTGGTGCTGGAGCTCCCACTGCAGTTGCCTTACACACAGAGCAGGGCAGCACCCTTTCCTCTGACGGCCACAGGAACAGCAAGAACACAAACCCGGTGCAGAAACTCACAGCACTGATGTAAAGCAGTGTTGGCCAGCCCCCCTCTGCTGCATAATGAGATTCCCCAAGATTCTTTCTGTTTTCACCACTACTTTGCCCCCCCTCAGGCCAATCTGATATCTCCAATTTTATTCCCAGATTTAGAAGGGGGGTTGCTAATTCACTTTAACACAGCACTGACTTTGCACCAGAACATATTACAGCTCTACTTAATGTGTTTTCTGGTTTGTAACTGCATGTTTTCAACTTTCTTTTGTCTCCAAAAGGACCCCAAGGTGGCAAATCCAATCAAGCTTCAGTACTGCAATCAGGCTTTACTGCTGTAACAATTCCAGTTTGTTCCCAGGTGCAAAGCCATTACTGCACCCTCTTGCTAACATATCCCCTGATTTTCTTTTAATCCTTAAAGAGCATTTGGTTTGTTCCTTTTGATTTGGTTTGCTCCTTCAACAACACCCTATGAATGGGAGAACATTGGGAGCTCCTGCTCCTCCATTAAACGTCACAGGAATCCAGGTAATTTGCTTACTCATGGTTTGGACAAGCACAAAATTCCACCTTCACCTCTACCTTTGCTATTGGAACCTTGTGACTTATTAAAGGTGCTGCTACCAGGTGGGCAGCTGTGAGTGTTAAACCAGATTCTGCTCTGCACACTTGCTGCCTGCTAAGAAACCTGTCAGATCATTTGATACATCAATTCAGTTAATATTCGAGAGACATATATGAATATAAGTGTTTACATATGCATTTGATACCTATGTTCATGTACTGGACAGGAGAGCGAGTGCTGGTGGACAACAAATTCACCATGAGCCAGCAGTGTGCCCTCTTGGCCAAGAAAGCCAATGGTATCCTAGGGGGCATAAAGAAGAGTGTGACCAGCAGGTTGAGGGAGGTTCTCCTCTCCCCCTGCTCTGTCCTGGTGAAGTTACATCTGGAGTATTGTGTCCAGTTCTGAGCTCTCCAGTTCAAGAGAGACAGGGATATATTAGACAGTGTCCAATGGAGAACTATGAGGGTGATGAAGGGACTGGAACATGTCTAATGAGGAAAGGCTGAGAGACCTGAGGCTGTTCAGACTGGAGAAGAGATCTTATAAATGCATTTAATATCTCAAGGGTAGAGGTCATGAGAATGTTGTTGAGGTCTTTTCAGTGATAGAACACTGGGACAATGGGTACAAACTAGAGCACAGAAGGTTTCACTTTAACTTAAAAAGAACATTCTTTACTGCAAGGGTGACAGAGCACTGGAGCAAGCTGCCCAGAGAGGTTGTGGAGGCTCTTTCTATGGAGACTTTCAGAACCCTCCTGGACATGTTCCTGTGCAACCTGATCTAGACAAACCTGCTTCAGCAGGGGTGTTTGACTCAAGTTTACCTCTCCAGAGGTAACTTCCAACCCCTATCACTCTACAATTCCTGACTTCAGATTAGTTCTTAATGCAAGGGTTTACATTTTACACTCTTAGCCACACAGGCAGCACAATACAGGATTTCACGTCTTTCCCTTCTGTTGCACTTCCCGCCCCCACCTCACCCCTCCCCTTTGTCAGATTCAGACATAATTAAATCCCCTGGATTTTAAGAGACTGCTCAGACCCACCACAAGCCCCCAGCTCTTCTCACACTCACCTCCTCTGACAAATGAAGGCTGCAGGAAAATGCATAACCCTGAGGACTCCATTTTGTGCAGCTAAACCGAAAAGGTGCAGCAACAGCTCTGGCCCTCGCGCGCCTCCTGCAAACAGGCAGGCAGGTGAGAATGACAGGTGCCAGCTATTAGCTATTAGCACCCTTTCCATCTTTTCCATGGCGATACAAGACTCAGGTGTTTCCACTCAGGCCATCAGCCACCTTCAGGTGGAAGCCATCAGTCATCAGCAGCACAAGCTCCACACTGTTTCCAGAGAAAACTGAAGAGCCACTCAGAGCCAGCTCTCCCTGTTATTTCATCTTTTGCTTCTAAATCCATGATAAAATGAGCATGTATGATGTTACCTCAGCCATAACTGAGGCTTGGGCATTTTCAATACATGCCTTCCAATTGGACTGGCTCAAAAGAAAAAAGGCAACCAAAAAACCACAAAGGTTCTTCACTGTCCTGCAAAATACAGATATTCAGACTTTCCAAGTGGCTGTTCCTATTTTATCTGCTACATAAGTGCTAACTCTCCATATATATTATTTCCCTCCAAATTAAGTTACACACAATCATAGAATTGTTTCAAGTGGAAAAGACTCTTAAGATCATCAAGTCTAACTTATCTAACTTTAACTATCTATCTAACTTATCTATCTAACTTCACAAGGCTGCTGCTAGACCATGGCCCTCAGCCCCATCTCTGTGGCTTTTAAATACCTCCAGGGATAGGTATTCGACCACCTCCCTGAGGAGCCTGGTCCAGTGTTTGAAAACTCTTTCAGTGAAGAATTTTCTTCTAATATCCAACCTAAACCTCCCCCAGTGCAACCTGAGGCCATTTCATCTCATCCTAAGTGGAAGGAAGAGTTCAAACATTTGCAGTGTTGATATTTGCAATATTGATAGTGTCAGCAGACAACACTGAGAGCAATTCTTTGTCTTTGTCTGTGGAGGATCTAGAGCCTCCAACGAAGAGCAAGACTTTTTTTGTCCTAAATTTTACAGAGTGATAGGGAAAAGCTTTGTAGACTTGTAGCCTAGTATTTCTTCCTTTTTATACCTACATTTATACTCACTGCAATACTGCTGCTGTCTGTGATGATAGTTTCAGCCTTTCCAACAGCAGAGAGGTTAGTAGGGGCAAAAAAACCCACAATGTTTTTACAGTTACTAGCAACTTTCAGTAACAACTAGGTGCTGACAGAGTCTTTTTTTGAAGTAAGAAATAGTTAAAGGAATGCCTAGCAATGGTATAAGCAAAGAAAGATTCAACAGAGCTACTCTCTTATTTCTAGACAAAAGCTATTTGAAGCTTCTGCATCAAAAGGTGTTTATAACCAAGGTATGCACTGCTCACAGTCCTGTTTCTCAACAAAGTTCCTAAGAAAGTGCTTCACCATTAAACTTCCAGCAGCAAAATTAAATCTGCCTTCAATCAGTTTATTTCTCCACACCTTATGTTTCTGCAGTCTGAAATGCTCATTTTTGTGCCTCACTTTCTAATCAGTGCTGTCAGCTGAAGCTTTCAGATGTCACACAGCATTTAGTCCATGGTGGGGATTATTTCTTTCAGGTATTTTTAAGCAGAAATAAAGCCAGCCCACGATTCAAAGTGCGTGAACAAATAGAAGCGAGTGCAGTGGGACAGGCTGACAGAATCAGGAGCAGGATATGTGGGATGAGCTCTGGCTGCTGTCAGAAAGCAGCTCTCAGACCACTCGATCAAGATCTGCTCATCCACTGTGGGGATGCCCAGGTTGACCAGCCCTGCAGGGTGCTCACTTCAGTTTCTCAGGGCAAAGGAAGCAGGCAGAGAGGGATGAAATAATGCCATTTTTGGCAGTGACCATGAAAGATGGCATGACTTAAGATATGACTCTTAGGTAAATGCTTTTATCCTGGTTTAAGGAGTATCTTCTTCTAATAAGCCACCCAAACCAACAGCTTGTGTTACGCTTGAGCCGGGAGCTTGGCGGCAGCTATGGGTTGGAGCCTAAATGTGCTTTGCATCCATCTCATGCAGCAAGAGGCCCCCTTCCCAGTGCAGGTGTGAGTCAGCCACCCTAGAACTAGCACAACTAATGCATGCAGGCCCATGGGGACAGCCTGAGGAGGTAACATCCTCCCTAGAAATGGCACTGGACTTAGGTGGCTGCAGAAACTAAAAAACCCCAAGCTTTTAATTTCTCTGAACTGCCTTCTTCCTTCCTCTAAATGGCTTGCAAAGACTGTATGCTCTATAGTCACTACCTCTCTAAAAGTCACATTTATAGCTACAGCTGCTCACACCAACTGTTTTTTGGGACACTTGGTAAATGCTTGCTAAACCTGCTGGCTCAGGTTTTGGCACTACACACAAATACCAGCAATGCTGTTCCAAGCAGATGTTGCAGGAATGCTCCTGGGGAGATTCAAGAATGCACACCTGATTTCAATGCTGAGCCTGCTTCTACTTCCAAAATACCTTCTCCACTGAAACTCCTGTGATATGTAGAATGATTCTGGTGCATGGATAATGGACATGGGGGGAAAAAATCACTCTAAATATGACAAGAACAACAACCCAAGAAGTCACAATTCTAGCCCTACTAGATATGAGAGACCACAAGAGTATTAAAGAATATATTTTCATTCTTCCTTTGCAGCCCTGCAAAACCAGGATGGCATTAGCAACAAATGTCTGCTCCCATTTGCATCAGGATCCTCTCTGCAGGAGCTCAAAACAAACCCCTCAAGCTGATCCAAAAGGCTGTTTGAAAATCAATAGGAGCTTCTATATCAGTTCTGGTGCACAGTGGATCAGCTCATTGGCTCCCAAAGTACAGCTGCAAAGATGAAGAATATCCAACTACTAACTTAGAGTTTTATTGATTCATGAACAGGTTTTACTGTGCACTCCAAAAATGTTTGTAGTGGCTTCTCCTTCTTTATCTGGATTTTCCCATATCTTGCCATACTTATTTTTCTGCCTGAAAAGCAGAGCAGCAATGGCTGACTCAACAGCTGCATTTCACTGATAAGGGATCAATTAACAAATTGTGAGGGCTGTTGCTATTTAGTTTTTCCTCACTAAACCTCTGTGGCCATGAAGGTGTTCTGGCCCTCTTAATTCCAACTAGCCATGGCAGTGCTTCACACCATGCACAGATGGATTTGGGTTTATCCCTCAAACTCTGATGCAGCATTAGTGAAAGAGAGAAAGAAAGGTATAAAATCAAACAAATGACAACCCCCAAGCACACATTTTCCAGTGCTCTTACTTTTTGTCAGCATGACCCAAGAAATACCAACTTAAACTCAACCACTATGTTGAACTGGTAAATGATCACTGAAAACCATCAGAAAGCTGGGGACAGACTTTTTAGCAGGGCTTGTTGTGACAGGACAAAAAGTGATGGTTTAAACTGAAAGAGGAAGATTCAGAGTAGGTGGAAGGAAGAAGGTTTTTTATCACTGAAACTGGTGAGACACCAGCTCAGGCTGCCCAGAGAGGTGGTAAGTGCCCCATCCCTGGTACTGTTCCAGGTGAGGTTGTCTGGGGCTCTGAGCAACCTGCTCTAGTTGCAAGTGTGCCTGCTGACTGCAGGGACGTTGAACTAGATGACCTTTACAGGCCCCTTCTAACTCAAAGCATTCTGTGATTCTGTGATCATAAAACATATTTCCAACACATGCAGCTGCATGCTGGGGAGTTGTCTTTTCCTTCCATGACAAGTGCTCACCCATAGTCTCAGCTGCTGTCAGACACTCAGAGCAGAAGCATGTGATGCACATTGGAAGAATGACATTAAGTCAGTAGTCTCAAGTCATGACTAAACTTATCAAAGGTTGCCAACCCCTGAAACTGCAGAGAAACACTATCTTCTGAGTTAACTTGCAGATCCTCCTCCTGAGGTTTTTTTGAAGCCTGTCCAATATCCTGGTGAAGGCTGAAACGGCCTCAGGATCTTTTTCTTGTAGCATCTGCTGGAGGCCCTCTGGGAGCTGGTTCATATCTGAAGACAGTTGGAGCAACCCAGATCTGCACAGCATAAAAAGGGACAAAACCACAAACCTGAGACATGGCTAAATAGTTTTGCCAGCCTGCTGCCCTGGGCAAGGAGCAGCACAGTGACATACTGTGGAAGCCATGCCACCTACTCTTCATATACATGGCTCTAATTTTCCTCCTCATCTTTGTCTGTCCTCAGGAGAATAAGTAGTGAAGACGTGAAGACAACGTCCACTGCAAAACTTATACACAGAATCACAGAATGCCAGGTTGGAAGGGACCCCAAGGATCATCTGGTCCAACCTTTCTAGGTAATAGTAGAGTTGAAAAGAGGTGGCCCAGCACCCTGTCAAGCTGAGTCTTAAAACTGTCCTGTGGGGGGGAATCCACTACCATCCATGGGAAATTATTCCAATGTCTAACTGTTCTCATGGAGAAAAGTTTTCTGCTGGACTCCAACAGAATCTCCCCACGTGTAGCTTGTCCCCACCACCCCTCATCTTTTCCATGAGTTTCTTTGTAAAAGGAGTCTCCATCCTGCTGGTAGACACCCTTTATGTACTGGTGTGTGGCAATAAGGTCTCCCTAAGTCTTCTCAAGGCTGAACAAACCCATCTTTCTCAGCCTGTCCTGCCATGGCAGGTCTGCCAGTCCTCTGCTCATTCTTGTGGCCCTTCTCTGGACAGTTTGCAGCCTATCTGCATCTGTTTTGTACAGTGGGGACCAAAACTGCAGGCAGTGCTCCAGGTGTGGTCTGACCAATGCTGAGTAGACCGTGGCAATGATTTCTTAATCTCTGCTGGTGATTCCCTTGTTGATACAACCCAGCATCTTGTTTGCCTTCTTCACCACTGCAGCACAGTGTTCATTCATGATGAATCTGTTGTCCACCAAGACCCCCAGGCCCCTTTCTAAAGGGCTGCTCTCCAGCCAGGTGAATCCCAGTCTGAGCTGCACTCCTGGGTTATGTATTCCTAGGTGCAAAACCCTACATCTGTCCCTGCTGAACTTCATAAGGTTCTTGCTTAGTCCACTCATATTCAGCCTGTCCAGGTCATCCTGGAGGGTGGCTCTCCCTTTTGGAGTGTCAACCTCCCCACTCATTATGGTGTCATTTGCAAACTTCATCAGGGTGATCTTGATCCCAACATCCAGATCACTTGTGAAGACATCAAACCATGTTGGGCCCAGTATTGATCCCTGGGGGGGCCCACTTATGACAGGCTGCCAGGTTAAGAAGCAACTATTGACTTCCACCCTCTGGGAAGGGCCTAGCAGCCAGTAGCTCTGACACTGCACATACCACACACACACACACATACTGGACTATGAATCTATAAAGTCCTCACACTAAGCCACCATCAGAATCATAGAACGGTTTGGGCTGGAAGGGACTTCAAGATCATCTAGTTCCAACCTCCTGCCATGAGCAGGGACACCTTCTACTAGAGCAGGTTGCTCAAGGCCCCATCCAAGCTGGCTTTCAACAATTCCAATCACAGAGCCTCCACAACCGTTCTGGGCAACCTGTTCCAGTGCCTCACCACCCTCACAGGGAAAAATGTCTTCCTAATGTCTAACCTAAATCCAGTTTCTTTCAGTTTGAAGCCATTTCCCCTCATCCTATCACTACATGCCTCTGCAGCCACCTTGTAGGCCCCTTTCAAATACCAAGTATTCCTCATCTTCATGACTATTTAAACATTTCTCAGCTTAGTGTTCTCCCATACGCTCACACAAAGAGGCTACTCATCATCTTGTAGGACTTCCCAGAAGAGCCAGACACACAAAGCACATTTTCTTCCTTTTTTTTTTTTCCTTGAGGTTTTGCTAAAGTCCTTGAAGTCCCAGCATTTGCATCAAGGTGAATTCACTGACCTGTTTAATCACACAGGAGACAGAAGTGTTTTGATGCAGCAGGTCTGTGAAAGGCTACGTGCCTGAGCATCCATTTGCACACAGTTTCCCAGGTTAGATTATGAATATTTGCTTAGAGGTTTCATCAGTCCTGTGTCCAGTTCTGGGCCCCTCAGTTTAGGAAAGATGATGACTTGCTGGAACATGTCCAGAGAAGGGCAACAAAGCTGGTGAGGGGTTTGGAACACAAGCCCTGTGAGGAGAGACTGAGGGAGATGGGGTTGCTTAGCCTGGAGAACAGGAGGCTCAGGGGAGACCTTATTGCTCTCTACAACTACCTGAAGGGAGGCTGTAGCCAGGTGGGGGTTGGTCTCTTCTCCCAGGCAACCAGTACCAGAACAAGAGGACACAGTCTCAAGCTGCACCAGGGGAGGTTTAGGCTGGAGGTTAGGAAGAAATTCTTCATAGAGAGAGTGATTGCCCATTGGAATGGGCTGTCCAGGGAGGTGGTGGAGTCGCTACCACTGGAGGTGTTTAGGAGGAGACTTGATGGGGTGCTTGGTGCCATGGTTTAGTTGATTAGGTGGTGTTGGATGATAGGATGATCTCGAAGGTCTCTTCCTACCTGGTCTGGTCTATCCTATCTATCCTATCCTATCCTATCCTATCCTATCCTATCCTATCCTATCCTATCCTATCCTATCCCTAAGGACTTTTAGGGAGGCTTTTAATCCTGATCCACCACCAGCAGACAGTCTTAACATCTTTATTATTTATTCATCTAGACACATTCAAGTTCTTGCTTCCCAAGACACAGACAGATTTTTGACTCTGCTGTATGTTGCTGACGACCCAGCTACAGCCACTGCTCCTTGTTCTTTTCTCTCCATACAGAGCTGGAGCCTGCAGAAGGGTCAAACCAGCCTGCACTGGGTATGCATCTCCCTTCATAATGAAAGGAAACCTTCCAAACAGGGTAACCATCAAAAGTGACTTTTACAAGCAGGATAAAATTTAAGTATGAATAAATGGGCAGGCTTGAGATGTTGAATTCCATCACCACTACATTAGAGCCAACTGCAGTCATTTCCCTGTCTCTTAAGAAGGGGCACCTTATTACAGCACAAATTATGGCCATGACATATGATGCTTACCCACAACATATCCCACTGCTCCTTCCTCAAATAGATACTGCTCTGCTTTAGCAGTAGAGATTCAGATGAATAAAGGCAGCTTGAATGTATATTCACCAGATTGATTTCCAGACCCCTCAGATTTTCAGACAGAAATCTGTTTAGGCAAAACACACTAACTCCTTTTCACAGCTTCTCTGGCACAGCTAAAGACTGGGAAATGCAGAGGAGAACTAGCAAAGGATTTTATTTGTTTGTTTGTTTGCAGATGTCCACTCCCCAGAATGGACTTGCCAGTTTTGATAACCATAGGGTTTATCTTACCTACATGATAACTACCATGTTATAGGTAATGGTTGGAGTCAAAAGTCATTTCCAACTCTATGATTCAACGAACCTATTCCATTCTCTTGGCCTCTTGGGTCTCTGTAGATACCTGTAATCTTCATTAGTTTGCATGAAGCAAATCATTAGTTGGGCCAGTGGCAGAGGGATGCAGTCTCATGCTTGGAGTCAGAGTCTATGCTTCTGTGCCTCAAAACATACTAAATGCCTCTTACCAAAAAAACAAATGGCAGACTACTGCAGAAGAGGCAAGTATCTGTCTCAAGGAAATACAGAAAGTCTTCAACAACAACATGGCTGAGGCAATCTGTACAGCCTTCAAGAAAAACACCATCAGAAACAGAACTACCTATCTGGCTCCCTTAGCAAACAGCCACAAACTGCAAAAGGAGGGGCTCCCTCAAGAGCATCCCTTTGGCAAGTGGTCAAAAGCAGGAGATGGAGCAGCTGGGGCAGCTCCTTGCTCTGCACTAGGATGCCAGAGAGGGTAAGGGAGCTGCAGTACTCCCATTGGCACACTGCTCAATGGTGTGTTCCTCCATAGAATTGTAGAATCACAGAATCAACACCACCACCTCCCTGGGCAGCACATTCCAATGGCTAACAACTCTCTCACTGAAGAACTTTCTCCTCACCTCCAGCCTATACTTCCCCTGGCACATCTTGAGAGCGTGTCCTCTCATTCTGGTGCTGGTTGCCTGGGAGAAGAGACCAACCCCCTCCTGGCTACAACCAACCTTCAGGTAGTTGTAGACAGCAATAAGATCTCCCCTGAGCCTCCTTTTCTCCAGGCTAAACAATCCCCTACCCCACAGGCATGCCCAAATCAGGCCAGCACAGAAGAGAGGCAAATGTGACATCAAGCAACAACTCCAGACCAACAGCCTTATTTTTGTCAAGGGCTCAGAGCAAAGGTGCAAGCTGAGTCCAGTAATCTCATGCACAAAAAGTTCATCTGATTTTTCACCCATCCTGGCCTGAAGCTCCTTTTTCCCAAGCAGTTGTGTCGCTTCAACTAGCAAAAATGCTCTCTAATGTCTGACAAATTACTTCTGGCACATGTGTCAGCAAACTCGAGGCCAAGAACTAATTGGGTGGGGGAGTCAAAGGCTCATTTCACAAAAACTTCTGCAATTGGTGCATTATAGTCATTTCAAATCACAGCTGCTTAAACTATCTCACAAAGGACAGCTAAAAAGCTTTTAGAAGCGAAAAACTTCTGACATGGCTAACAGATACAAAGAGAAGTGATAAAAACTAATGGCAATTCAGGGGGAAATGGCAGCAGTGTAATACTGAATAAAGTATTTACTTTTTAAAAAAGAGCAGCCCAGAACACTATTTTCCCTCTCATCTACCTCAAGACCCAGAAATGCAGAGCCTAATTAAAGCTGTCACCAAGACTTCCAGGCCACAAAGTTCTCCTGTATACTTCTCCAAAGGAAAATGCTAAGTTGGAAAATGCCTTGACTGACTTTATCTGTGCTGCCTTTAATTCTCTATTTCTGCAGAGACTTCCTGCACTTTGTACATGTGCAGAGTCCTTCTGGCTGTACAGTGATGTGCAAAGCAGTGAATATGTCTCCTAGCAACATCAGTCCCATTTTATACTTCTCAGGGAAAGGAATGTTGATCATTCTTTTTCCTCCTTATGATCATTTGCCTTACTGGGATGAAGATAAGGAAGAGAGCAGCAGTGTACCCTAGAACTAAGAGCAGTATGAATGTTGAGCAACTCATGCAGTCATTTCTAACTAAAGTTATCCTCTCAGAGCTTACACTTCATTTCTTTCCTGCAGTAACATCCCTTCCTTGAAGGAATACAACAGGAACACAAAGGACACTGCACATGCTGACACCTTTGATAAGGATGGCTGGCACTGAGTGGCAGATTAAAACTGGCTTCATGCTAGTACAGACACATCCTCCAGCAGAAGCATAGCAAATGTTTCTGGGCTGGCTGGAAGTAAGGGCAGGAGATAAGCATGGGGGTCAAGGATGAGAAAGAGGCTTCTAACTTCTAGATTGGCTTTGTGTCCCTTCCTTTGGAGAGATCCCAGGGAGGGACCAAACATAACAGAAAGCCCTTTAAGTTGGTGATACACCCTAGAAGCATATTCATAATGTAAGATCTAGGGTGCTTTGAATTAAAGGACACCATAGGTGGCAACAAAAGTCGCATCTCTGAAAGCTAGATACATGATAGTACTGCCTATCTGGGGGCCATTGGGGGATGAACGACAAGGCACAAACCCCATTATTGCTCCACAATGGAATGCCTGAAATGCAGAGAGTAGAGAATCTCAGAAGTCCTCTCAGGAGTGCTTTATTGCACCATTGCAGAATCCCCAGCGTTAGAGTCTTAGAGTGTCCTTAACAGAAGTAGTCCCAGAAGCCCTTAACAGAAGTAGCTAACAGAAGTCCCCAATAGAATCCCTAAACCCCACAATCTCTCCTCTATTGCTCGAAATAGCTGCTTAAATACCCTTTCTTCTTTTTCATTCAACCAAGAGAACCCAGCCCCATATACAAGCTAAAAGCATTGTCCTATAAAAGGTGCCAGCATGTCTGGAGAGCTGGCTTCTGCAGGATGTTTTCCTTAGGAATGTTGTTTTGTTCTTCACAGCATCTGACTCGCTGACTGGCTAGAGAACCATGTGCTCTGCACACATCCCAGCAGCTGCCACAGTACGTGGCACCTGACACCCGGAAGCTGAAAGGTGACAGACAGTTGGAGGACATCACACTTCTCCCTGTGCATTTCTCAGAGCATTTTCCCTTCTTTCCTGACTTTCTGCATCCTTTCTCCTGCAGCAAGAGACCTGCTAATAATCCAACAGCAGGGCTGAAACTAAGGCCAAGTCAGGCACACACTTGTATTTGTGCACAAAATAGGGAAGTGGATTAGAGAAAAAGAAAGGCTACCTCTGTACAACTGGAGGCTTTGGGGGAGAGGTGCTGTCTACCCATTCCTAACCCTGGGGGTCATTCAGCAGCTCAGTGAGAAGGCAGCAGTCATTTGTGTGTCATAAAATGAGGAAACACTTTAAGCATTTCAATTTTGGCAATATGAAAATGATGCCTGTAAAGATATTCCTAGAATCCCTGCATGGTAGGGGTTGGAAGGAATCTCTGGAGATCATCCAGTCCAACCCTCCTGCTAACAGAGGTACACCTAGAGCATGTTGCCCAGGATCACAATGTCCAGGTAGGTCTGGAATCTCTCCAGAGAAAGTGACTCCACAATCTCTCTAGGCAGCCTGCTCCAGGGCTCCCAGTAAAGAAGCTGCTCCTTATTGTTACTCTTCTCTTGACCAACATCATTTTTAAACAGAAAAAAAATATCCTCCCTACAAATGTAATTTGATTCAAAGTCTTTTAAACCAAAATCTTGTCACACACATGCATGCACTCACAGGCACCAGGGTAAGGAGTTGTCAGCACTGGGTGAGATCATCTTCAGTTCATATCTCCCCTTTCAAGACTTTTAAAAGAGAGCCTCCTTGGCTCCAAGAAACAACACTGGTGAAAGATGCTGCTGTGATCCCTTCTGACTTAAGCTACAGTCTGTGATGGGGATCATCCTCAAGTCTCTATTTATCTGGATTTCATAAGAATTACAATTGATGTCTTTCTGTAGAGAGATTTCTCACCTTTGTCCCTTCAGAGAAAACAAGATCAAAGAGAGGAAGGCTGGAGTAGGTCACACCAACACAGCCTGGCACAAGGCTTGTGCCTCCCAGCAGGCAGAGCATGAAAAGGCAGTGAGCACTCAGCAGTAACTCCTTGTTACACTCCTTCTGCCTCCAGCTCTTTGCAGCTCAGGAATTTCCAAAGGGAGAAGCAGCATCTTTAGGTTTAACAAGAAATGATGCCCAGAAGGGCAGAAGGCATGAAGAAAACAGGACCTGCCCATGCTGCTGTGGATCCTGGACTGCTCTGAAGCACAGTGAAATGATCCCTCAGCCACTTGTGCGACAGGTGGGGAGGGAAAAAACACAGGCAAGGCCACAGTACATTGAATGAGGCCACAGAATCACAGAATGATAGGGGTTGGAAAGCACCTCTGGAGATAACTGAGTCCATCTACCCTGCCAAAGCACATCATCTAGGGCAGGTTGTACAGCACAGTGTCCAGGCAGGTTTTGAATGACTCCAGAGATGGAGACTCCCCCATCTCTCTGGGCAGCCTAGTCCAGTGCTCTACCACCCACAAAATAAAGTTCCTCCTCATGTTTAAATGGAGCTTCTTATGTTCAAGTTGGTGCCTATTCCCTCTTGTCCTGTTGCTGGGCACCACTGAACAAAGCCTGGTCCCATCCTCCTGACACCCACCTTTTAAGTACTGAGAAGCACTGATAAGATTTCCCCCTCAATCTCCTCCAGGCTAAAATGTCCCCAGTCTGTCATCCTTTCTTCATCAGAGAGATGTTCCAGTCCTCTCATCTTTGTAGCCCTTTGCTCTACCCTCTCCAGCAGTTCCCTGCCCTTCCTGAGCTGGGGAGCCTGGAGCTGGACGCAATGAGACCTAACCAGGGCAGAATACAGGAGCAAAAGAACCTCCCTCAACCTGTTTGTCACACTTCTTGATGCACCCCATGATACCATTTGCCTTCTTGGCCACAAGGGCCCATTGCTGGCTCATGGCCATCCTGTTGTTCCACAGCGCTGCCTTCCACAGGGGGTCAGCCCCCAGCTTGTTGTGCATGGGGTTATTTCTTCACTTGCCCTTTTCAGTTTCATCATGCTACTCTCCGCCCAACTCTCCAGCCTGTCCAAGAGAAAATGGCATGGTGTGAAGAACAGATGTGATATAAACATAATAAGAAAGTTCTGGTAGTGACCCTTGCCACAATACTTATTCCTCATAACCCAGGCAAACACTCTTCTACCTGTGATTATCTTGGCCTGGGATGCTGGAAAGGATAATGATGTTCTTTTAATGACAGCTCTTCCACAGACCTGAAAATGTCTCAAATTCAAACTCTGTACTTTGCATTATACAAGAAACAAATTGAGATCAAAGGGGAGAGGAACGATACTTCCTAGTGAGGCCTACCATTCATCTCTAGCAGACAGAGCTACAAACAGGGGGAAGCCCTACTCCAAAGCTCTGAAGGGAAGTGAACTCTCCTGTAATGACTGCATTAAGTGCCAAGCCCTACTGAAGACAAAATTTCACCGCCAGTGTTCAATAGCTTTTAGGTCCCTAATTTTTAAACTCTGTGCTGTTCAAGGTGCCTGTGAATTATTATTTGGAACCTGAAAGAAGGCCCCCAGGGTACTGATAAAGCTCTGATGAAGGCCATCAGCAAAGGACACCCTTTTCACAACTTGTCCCCTGTGTCAGACCAGTCTCTGGGAGCTTTCAGGTGACCCTGAGCTTCATGTTGGGGTGCTGACACTAAGACAGCACCTGGTACAGTGAGCTGCTGCTGCATTAGGAGTGTGATGCCTCTGTGTCTTATGGCAACCCCAAACCACCTCAACACTGAAGGGCTTCTTTGTCACAGCCAACTGAAGGCAAGACAATTACATTTGGCTTAAAGACAAAATTCAATAGAACCCAGGTTTGAATCTATGGACAGCATGATCCTGGACAACCTGCTCTGGGTGTACCTGCTTTAGCAGGGGCTTGGACTGGATGAAGTCACTTCCACCCCTATCAGTTTGTGATTCTGTATGAAACTCTAGCAGGTCTTCCTCTCTAATTCAGCTGCAGCACCCACCCAAGTCCTGTGGCAAACTATCTAAATTTCATGTAACCATGTCTAAAGCTTTGCCTTTAACACCAGAGACACCCCTGAGACCTCCTTGTCATCAAAACTTTTGCTCCTTTCTCTCCTCCCTGCAATCCTTGATCCACAATGAATTACATTCATGTTAACCCTATCCTACTCCTCCTCATTCTAGCAGCACCAATGTCTTGTAGTCATGGTGGCACAATGACATCTGACTGATGGTTAAGGAGAAAGAGTTCAGAAGGGTGTAACTCAAAGAAACCAAGAGCTTGTGGTGCCCTGCTGGGTAACATCTAAGTCTCATAGGAACAAGTTTTGTCCATGCTGAAAAAATTATTTAATGCC
Organism: Picus viridis; assembly: GCA_033816785.1. Classification (NCBI taxonomy): domain Eukaryota; kingdom Metazoa; phylum Chordata; class Aves; order Piciformes; family Picidae; genus Picus; species Picus viridis. The sequence continues at coordinate 10,563,605 of CM066586.1, forward strand.
AACAGGTGCACTGCCATCCAATGAGATTTGGACATGCCAGAGAGCTGGGCAAACCTCATGCAGTCCAAGGAGGACAAGTACAGAGTCCTGCATCTAGGGAGGAACAACACTAGGCACCAGTACAGACTAGGGGCCATCCTGCTGGAAAGCACCTCCACGGAGAAAGACCTTGGAGTCCTAGTGGAATAGCAAGTTACCCATGGGACAACAATGTGCCCTTGTGGCCAAGAGGGCAAATGGCATCCTCGGGTGCATCAAGAAAAGCGTGGCCAGAAGGTTTTCCTCCTGGAGGACTGGAATATCACTGCTATGAATAAAGACTGAGAGACCTGTGGCTGTTCAGTCTGGAGAAGAGAAGGATGAGAGGGGATCTTATTAATGTCTATAAATATCTGAAGGGTAGGAGTCAAGATGAAGGTGCCAGGCTCTTTTCAGTGGTGCCCAGTGATAGGACTAGGAACAATGGGTATAAGCTGGAGCACAGCAGGTTCCACCTTACCATGAGGAGAAACCTCTTTACTGTGAGGGTGCTGGAGCCCTCAAGCAGGCTGCCCAGAGAGGTTGTGAAGTCTCCTTCCCTGGACACTTTCAAAACCCACCTGGATGTGTTCCTGTGAGACTTGCCCTAGGTGATCCTGCTTTGGCAGAGGCATTGGACTGGATGACCTCTGGAGGTGCCTTCCAACCCCTAACATTCTGTGATTCTGTAAAAGGAGGACTCAGGACTCAGTACTACTGTCCATCATGGAACCAGTTGTAGGTCACAGCTGAAATGAGATACAACAGCAAACAGCCACTTTCCCATGAAACTCCACAGGAGAGAGAAGGATGAACAAAAGCCTCCTAATCTGAGGGGGTTGGGTGGTACCATGGAAGCAGCATTCATCATTGCAGCCTCAGAGACACACATGTGAAGACAGTAGCTGCTGGCTTGCTTTTGTGACCAAACTGAAGGATGACATTTACCTGCCAAGTCTTCAGAGTGCCACAAGGTACTGACTGAAATTCCCAGCATTTACAGGAAAATTTGGTTGTTTCAGACATGGTGCTCCCATTCTTCTTCGAAAATTTGTTATGATGTCAGAAAGGGAGTTAGCTCAGCATCAGCAGTGGGATGAATGTGGCAAAATAAAAAGAAATCACACTGCCAGCGTGGTTCTCAGCCCTTCTGCTGGGCTCCAGACCACCTTTGAATAGAACAGAATAAACCAGGTTGGAAGAGACCTTCAAGATCATCATGTCCAACCTATCATCCAACACCACCTAATCAACTAAACCATGGCACCAAGCACCCCATCAAGTCTCCTCCTGAACACCTCCAATGATGGTGGCTCCACCACCTCCTTGGGCAGTCCATTCTAATGGGCAATGTCTCGATCCGGAGAGGGAAAGAGATTGAGGTTTTTAATGAATATTCCCGTGTTGTGAAATTAGAGGCACAAACGAGGCCAAAATATCAACAGCTAGACTATTTATTACATAACTACAGTGGATGGACATAAATAAAGTGGAGGGATCAGAAGGGGAGAGAGAGAGAATAGGAAGAGAGAGAAGAAAGGGAGAAGAGGGAAAGAATTATATTACCACACCCCTCACCCCGCAAGACAGTTTGAGTCTGTGGAGGAAAGGTGCTGCAGGAGATGTTGGGTCTGTAGAGGAAGGGTGCTGAGGCTTTGGCTGCAGAAGGGATGAGGTCCTCTGGGCAGCTTCTTCAGCTCCATGAGTTGCAGCAGGTTGGACTTAGAGCATGGAGAGAGGGTTTTCAGAGTCCAAGATCCAGTGTGTTGGGCCCGTGATGTTTCCAGCGTGTGCTGCCGCCTGCTTTCTTCTGCATCTTGCTTCTCCAATTTTCTCCTCCTCAAAGCCAGTAGTTGCTCCAGTCTTTTATACAGTTTTTTAGGCCTTAGGCAAGTGTCCAAGTGTTGTTCCCCAGGATATCATTCTGGGAAATCATCTTTAGGTCCAGGTATCGTTCCCCAGGAAATCTTTCTGTGTACTCAGGTGAGTTTGGGCAGCCACTGGATAGAGGGGGGAAGGCCTCCACCTCCTCCTGCTCCATCTAGCTACCCACACACTATTTTCACATCAGGAACCATTGTCCTTTCCTGGGGTATCTGATGGCTGGAAATGATCTTGTCCTGAAGGTGTGGAATGCTGAGCCCTTGGGCCATTGTTGTAGGCCAGCTGCAGTCCCGTGAGCAATGTTATCTTTGCACCTTCCAAGAGTCCTTCCAGTGGCTCTGCCCAACGCACATCAGCTATTGTCTGGACAAACAGCAAGTGATTTTATCTTTGTTGAGTCACACCAGGAGAGATAAGCTTTAGTCTCTCACAGGCAATCACTCTCTCTGTGTAGAACTCCTTCCTAACATCCAGCCTAAACCTCCCCTGGCACAGCTTGAGACTGTGTCCTCTTGTTCTGGTGCTGGTTGCCTGGGAGAAGAGACCAACCCCTACCTGGCTACAGCCTCCCTTCAGGTAGTTGTAGAGAGCAAGAAGGTCACCCCTCAGTCTCCTCCTCTCCAGGCTAAGCAACCCCAGCTCCCTCAGCCTCTCCTCATAGGGCTTGTGTTCCAAACCCTTCACCAATTTCGTTGCCCTTCTCTGGACACGTTCCAGCAAGTCAACATCTTTCTTAAACTGAGGGGCCCAGAACTGGACACAGGACTCAAGGTGCGGCCTAACCAGTGCTGAGTCCAGGGGCAGAATGACCTCCCTGCTCCTGCTGGCCACACAGTTCCTGATGCAGGCCAGGATGCCATTGGCCCTCTTGGCTGCCTGGGCACACTGCTGGCTCATGTTCAGCCTACCATCAACCAGTACCCCCAGGTCCCTCTGCCTGGCTGCTCTCCAGCCACTCTGACCCCAGCCTGTAGCACTGCCTGGGGTTGCTGTGGCCAATGTGCAGAACCCAGCACTTGGATGTGTTCAATCTCATGCCCTTGGATTCTGCCCATCTGTCCAGCCCATTGAGATCCCTCTGCAAAGCCTCTCTACCCTCCAGCAGATCAACTCCTGCCCCCAGCTTGGTGTCATCCACAAATTTACTGATGATGGACTCAATGCCCTCATCCAGATCATCAATAAAGATGTTAAAGAGAGATGTTAAATAGAGATGTTAAAGAGATTTGTGGTATGCCTTCAGCAACCCTTGTTGAACCCAGGCATGCCTCAATGAAAGGCATCCTTCACAAGGCCTTTTCAGCATGGAAATAATAATAATATTGTATTTGTTTCAGGGATTTCATCCTGTGAATTTTCAACATCCAAGAAAACCCCAAACCTGACCTGCATAGAAAAATCATCTCTGCTACTCAAAAGCCTTTTTGAATGAAATGCAGCTACATTTTCGTGGAGAAATGGGTAACTCAGACCAAGAAATGAAGGCTGCTGGAGCCCCAAATGAAATATTTTGTTCTGAGCTAGAGCTTTGCACAATGTAGGAAGGGTACTCCAGTGAGATTTCATATCACAGGATTTCCACTGTGTCATCACCTACCCAAACTACTGCCAAACTCCTCTTCAAATGAAGCAGTTCATAAACCTTTGCCAAGAGAACGAGATTAATTCAGCAGTTTTCTTTGCACGTTTGTCCCACTGTTAATCAGAAAACAATCCCTCCTGAATACAGGAAGAGAAGGTTTATGGAGCCTTGTTCACCACCAGGGCTGAGACAACCCAGTATGCCTCATAATTCTGCTTATCATTTCTGAAGGTGCTAATAACTGGAGCTGGCATGCTCTTCTGGACACAGGGAGTTGATTCACATTTTTCTATCAGAGAACACGGCTTGGGCTGGGTTTTTCTCCCTAGCTCCATTTGCTGTCAGTGGTCTCTCTCACACAGAGTGTACCTGGCAGAGGGCTTCCTTGTTTAAAAAAAAAAGACAGAGGAAACACTCTGAGAATTAAAAAAAAATAACAATCCCACTGATTAAAGCAGGGATTTGATGATGCCCCAGTGATTTGTGCCTAAAAACAGTTGCCACATTTGCTCACATCCCCATCACCCTGCTGGACAATTTCTTCCCTTCCTTTCTCCACAGCCAATTCTATCCCCTTCAAGCCTCTCAACACATCATTACTTTCACCATGAGGCTGTCAGTCAAGCCCCTGTCCTTTCATGACATTATGCTCTGTGTGAGGAGGAAATGGAAGCAACTCCTCATGCCCTTTTCAGCACCCTGCTTCCCCTCAGACAGCATTATTGATGAGCCTAGCAGACAGCCCTGCACCCCTTGGGTGCTGCCGGCACATGCTGCGTTTCCTTTTGCAGCTTCCACGTACCTACAGACCCTTTTCCCAGGCTGACTGGCAGCACATTCACAGTCAGAATGTGATTCAATTCTGCATGAAGAAAAAAAAGTGTGCAACTCTGAATTTCAAGTGGTTGCTTGTGTCAAGCACAAACTGAAGTATTAAAACTAAATGCAGTATTTCCCTACATAATGCTATCCATATGCTAATGGAAAGAGATTGTATCTTGTCTAAGATTTATCAAAGTAAACCCAATTCATTTCAGGAAGCTTCTGAGTGCTGCCTACCCCAAGTCATCCATTCTGCCAAATAGGCACTGTATCAAATAAAAGCTCCCAAATACTGAACACACTTGTAGCATTTCCCCAAAACAAGACATCTTTTGAATGTTACTGATTCATCACTCCAGCCTGGTGTTCAAATAAAACATTTGGAAACAATAAAATTCCTTGATGCCATTTTAATTATCCTATTTCTAATTCTGTGCTCAAATGAGACACTCTGTCACTATAAAATGTCCTCAGAATTGATCTAAACCACAGTGAGGGTCAATCCACCAGGGCAATAAAAACAGATAAAACCCAAATTTATATTTCAAATGTTGTAATAATGGCAAAATACTCTGAGATGGCTGACAGAGACATCAGCACTGACCAAAAATATAGCAAAAGGCAGACTGAGCAGAGTTGTTCTGTGGCTGCTTCCATAAAGTACATGCCACATCCTATGTGCAGTCAAGGGCTAAAGAATACAGAATTAACCAGGTTGGAAAAGACCTTTGAGATCATTGAGTCCAACCTATCACCCAACGCTATCTAATCAACTAAACTATGGCACCAAGTGCCTCATCCAGGCTCTTTGTAAACACTTCCAGTGATGGTGACTCCACCACCTCCCTGGGCAGCACATTCCAATGGCCAATCTCTCTTTCTAGGAAGAACTTCTTCCTAACATCCAGCCTAAACCTCCCCTGGTGCAGCCTGAGACTGTGTCCTCTTGTTCTGGTACTGGCTGCCTGGGAGAAGAGACCAACCCCTGCCTGTCTACAACCTCCTTTCAGGTAGTTATAGAGAGCAATAAGGTCACCCCTGAGTCTCCTCTTCTCCAGGCTAAGCAACCCCAGCTCCCTCAGCCTTTCCTCGTAGGGCTTGTGTTCCAAAGCTTGAAGAAGAGGAGACTGAGGGGTGACCTCATTCATATTTATAAAGATGTGAAGGGCAGTGTCAGGAGGGCAGAGCCAGGCTCTGCTCAGTGATTCCCAGTGACAGGACAAGGGGCAATGGGTGAAGAAGGAGCACAGGGGGTTCCATGTGAACAGACAGAAACACTTTTTCACTGTGAGTGTGACAGAGCCCTGGGACAGGCTGCCCAGAGAGGTTGTGGAGTCTCCTCTGGAGACTTTCAAACCCCACCTGGATGCATTCCTGTGTGACCTGCCCTAGGTGATCCTGCTCTGGCAGTGGACTTGGAGGTCCTTTCCAACCCCTACCATTCTGTAAACCCGTGTGAACTGCAGGGTCTCTCTAAATATCTCTTCAGTGACAATACATTGTTCCCCTCTCCCTTCTCTGCCACAACACATCTGGACTCTGCAAGTTAACTGGAAAAAGGAATTGCCATTACACTTCCACAATGGAATGTTATTTCCCAGGTTTAGACACATTTATTCTACTATGAATGGCTAAGTGAGAGTGCACAGGACAATAATTATCTTCATACCTTTAACATTCTCTTATGCTTTACCCTACCCAGTCAGCCTATCCCACCATCACTGGACATTTGGTGGCATTTCCTCCACCAGACAGGAACACAGGAACACCATTAAGAGTCCTGATTTAGCTGGAAATTCACCTTAGCCTATTAATTAAAGAACAAAATGTCAATAAAATCAATTTATATTTGCAATTTATTTTTTTCACTTTACATCACAGGAAGAACTTAGAACAGAAAGCATCCATGTAGGGAAATGAGAGCACTACAATGACAGCCTCCAATCACCTGCATGACTGCACAGCCCTGAGGCTGTCCACACCCCAAAATCTACATTGCTGTGGTTATGATCTCTGTGACTTTAGTCTAGCAAATGCACTCACCACCACCTCTTTTTCTCCCCCTAGGCAGACAAATCATCTACCTCTAACAAGTTACAGAGCCTTAGGAACTTGGAGTGGGCTTAAGGCTTGGTTTCAGGTAAAAGCACTTGAGTATGGGGGCCACATGCTCAGTGTGTCTTTACAGTTCCACTGTAATCCCCCAGCCAATGCAGTTGCTGGTGCCCACAGACAATCAAAATATGACAAACCAGTTTGGGTACTATCCAGTTTCCCCTGTGTAGATATCCAGAACCATTTCAGGTTAGCCTCCAGGCCTCCAGCTGGAGGTTCAAAGAGGCTCAGATCCTCCTTGAACCCCCTCACACCTGCCAGCTGCCTGCAGATATTGCAGATTCCATAGGGCATCCCAGACAGCACCAGGCAGCTCTGTTGACAAGCACATCCCCCCAATTCAGTGCCTGTTTTAGGATGAGCCCATCTGCTTTACAGGTCTGTTCTCTCTAACAGGAGCTGATACACTTGACTCTCAAGTAGACACTTACTGTGACATCTACGCTGGGGTAGATGTCCCTTGGGGTCATCATGGAGAGAGGTCCTGACACGTCCCTGAGAAGCAGAGCAGTATGAGCAAAACCCAGAAGTTTGCTGTGCAGGCAGACTCCCAGCTGAATTGCCTAAAAACCAGAATAATGTTTTTTCTTGAAGTTCAAATTGTGTTTTTCTCAGTCTCATTCTCTGAGCAGGGCAAAACAGATGACAATATCCCCCTTGGCTACTGCCCTCAAAAGTGAGATCACCCTTAGAGACGTGGCATTGCCATTTTCAGAACAAGCTCTGATTAAAGGGTGAGAGTGTGATCCACAGAAGAAAACAGGTTTTCTAGCATACAGCCAGAGGCAACAACAACTATTTGAGGCTCCATTTACAGCAGAAGGGAAAGTGCAACTTTTGTAAGCTGTTAGTATATCCACTAGCGATCATTAAAGCTGATTAATGCTCCCCTTTCAGCAGCAGAGGAAAACGCAGCTCTGCAAGGCTGTCACAAAACATCTGGTGCCCAGCACAGCAAAACCATTTGCAACAGCTCATGCAAAGGGCAGAGAATCTCCTACAAAAGTGTTTTGTACACTGCAAGCTGGATAATGAGACAACAGCATGCTTGTAAATTAATTTTTTAATAGGTAGCTCATTACAAAAATGCTGCATGGACAAATCTGCTTTCCAAACACAGAGCAACTCCTGCAGTACCTCTTTACTTGCAACTTCTCCCTCCACCTCACCGAGAAAATAAAGCAAAATGGGTCCCTTTGTCTCTTGTTTATTCGTCCTACAGCACAGTACATCTGTTTCCAGGCTTGCATTTTATTCCCTGGTCCTAGGAAATGAAGTATCTTGTATCTCTTGCTGACAGAATTAGCCTTGAGCGTGTTGAAAACATGCAATTTCCTTCCCATATTAGCCCATCTGGGAAGGAAATCCTGCATCTGAGCAGGTACAGGTGTGAAACCAAGGTCTTCTGGTGCCTTGGAAACCCAAGTGATAGTCACAAGTTAAAGAGGCAGAACTCACATAGTCCCATCACATACCCGCCTGGAGAAAAACAGGTGAACTGTTTCTGCCCAAAATTCTTTCTGGTAGCACAGCAGGTTAGAAAATCCTACCTAGATGCTTCTTCCTGCACCTAAACCAATCCTAAGCTGAAATACAGCTTAGAGTTTTCTTCTGAAGAGACTTAGAGAAGTATCCTACTGAATGAAAGCTCAATTTCTCCCCTAAAGCTCAGTTACTGCCTTTCTGGGTGCCATAGTAGGTCCATAAAACCACCACAGTAGATCAGACTTTATCTCCATAAAGGAAAACCAAGTTAGCAAAGCTTTGCCCTTAACCCCAAGCAGTGGGGACACAGAGATTCAACTCTCACAGCCAGCACTGCCTTTAGACCTTTGTTGATCAATCCATAAGATTGATCATTCTTGTACCCTTAGAGTGTGGTTTCAGAGGATCCTTCGTGTGGCCACCCAAGCTGTCTACCCACAAGAAATCCACTCCCTGTAGGTTGATGGGAAATCAAGTTTTCTCTAATTACTGCAACATCATGGCTGTTTCTCGATGCTCAGAGGGTCTTCTGGGCAAGTATGTTTGAATGGGGAACCATGGAATGCAATCATGGAATGGTTTGGGTGGAAGGGAACTTTAAAGATCACCCATCTAGTCCAACCTCCCTGCAGTCAGCAACATCTGCAACTTGCTCAGAGCCCCAAACCACCTGGTATCTACCACCTCTCTGGGCAACCTAAACCAAGGTCTCACCACCCCCAGTGTCAAACATTTCTTCCCTCTTTGTAGTCTTAGTTTTAGTTTCAAAACATGACCCCTTGATCTGTCACAACAAGCCCTGCTAAAATCTCTATACCCAGCTTTCTGACTGGACCCTTTCAGCACTGAAAAGCCACAAGAAGGTCTTCTCAGAGCCTTCTCCAAGATGAACAATCCCAAAAAATCAGGGATTAGGGCTTCATAAGTAGCACATACACCTTTGAGCACCATAAGTATCCAGATTCTACGAACCCCCTCAATTGTGACTTATGTTAAAGATTTGGTGCTCACAACTGCCTAAGGTGCCAGAAATCCACAATGCTCTCCACTGCCTGGGAGCCATCAGGATGCATCCCAACCCCTGAGAGCCCCTGCTGCTTGATGTGCCAAAGGGAAGCTGCCCATATGCCAGAATTAATGCCCGTGCAGCAAGGCTTTGCTATGCTAGCTACAGGAGGAACACAGTATAAAAAGTGAAGAAAAAGAAAGCCTAAGAAAAACCAAGGAGCAAACTGCTATAATTGGGGCGGTGGAATCCTTTGCTGAGATGAAATATAGCTTTGTGTGTCCCCTGCTCAGCACCTGCTCACACTGTGCCCAGGGCAGCCTGAAAGACATGTGGCTGCAGCTTGCTGGTTTCTGTCCTTCAGAGGAATTTCTGCTGTGTTCCCCTCGCAGTCCTGAGCAGGGAGGCACCATCCCTTCCCACAACACCATGTGTTTTAGTCAATTATAGGTCTGCCTAGGTAATAAACCTGGTGCCCTTTATGCACTCTCTCTGCTGTACTTCCCCACTGAAATCCCAATATTTGTGTTTTCCCTTCAGTTTCACAGTCTATCTTGCTTTAACAGAAGCTATCAAGCATCACAGCTCAAGCATGGAAATTCAGGATGGCTTAATTTGAAAGCAGCAGTTCCCAAGCCTTCTATCTCAGTAGCTATTTGGGGGCTTCATCTTTTCCAAATGTCTCTTTTGGCCAAACCGTGTCGAAGCACAGTCCACAAGCTTTATCCAGACACCAGCACATGTAGATTGTAACCATATATCTGCTTCCATCCTATTGAGACTGCATAGCCTAAAAGTCACTGCTGGAGAGCAGAGTGTGTCCATCCCTAAGCGCTTCAGTGAGCAGCAGCAGCAGCCTTTAAATAACTGGGTGGAACGGCCACATTTTCATCCTTCTGAATGAATTTTTTCATCCATCGGAGTAAACCTCAAGCTTGATTCAGAATTAGTGTATGTATATAAATATATACATACAGCTGCCAAAGAGCTGGCAGTCAGAGAACAGAGGCAATTTACTTGAAGGGCATATTTGGCAGCTTCACTGATTTGAAATATATTTAAGGAATTATCAGTAACTCCCACCTAACCTTGAGTCAGAAACACTGCAGTGATGAAGATTGTATTTGGGGCAGTTTGGTCAGAATTCTTTCAAACACAGCTAATGAAAATAGCAGGCCATGGAGTGCTCCAAGAACTAAGAGAGGCTGTGAAATTCCCAATTAGTAGGAATTAGGACATGCAGCCATTTGCTATGAACAGCAGTCAAGCTGCAGACCTGAAGACAGAATCATGGAACGAGAGGGTTTGGAAGGGACATCTAGAAATCATGAAATCCAACCTCCCTGCCAGACCAGCATCCCCTACAGTAGGTCACACAGGAACTCATACAGGTGAGTTTTGAGAACCTCTAGAGGCAACAACTCCAAAACCTCTCTGGGCAGCCGGTCCCAGGGTTCTGTCACACTCACAGTGTTCCTGATTTCACATGTGTGGTGGTTTGAGCCTGAACTGGGATTTAAGAGCTCAGATGGGGGAGCAAGACTGAGAATCCCTCCCCTGCTTCCCCCTCCCCCTCAAGGCCTCTCACCAGCCTCACTGCCCTTCTCTGAGGGCATATTTTACTTCATATTTTACTTCTTCTATTTTACTTCTTCTTTACTTCATATTTTACTTCTTTAAAATAGCCACTGCCTCCTAGTGAACTTTTTAGCTTGAGGACGCTTAAATTGGCATAGCACAAGAGCAAAGCTATTCAGACTGCAAGAAGGCAGCTTCTCAGTTCATTTGCTGCTGATAAACTGCATCTCCTACCACAACTGATCTTGTTAAGCTAAGCAGACTTACTCTACTGAAGAGCAGGGTGATGCCAGTTATTTAATCCACATTCCAGCTAGGAAGGCAATTGGCACCCAAGGTGCCTAATGATTGTGTCAATCTACCATCTTGCCCTCTCCACATTACAAACACCCAGACTGGAGGCTGCAAGCCTCCTGACTGGGAGCAGACAAAGAGTAGTGAGATCTGGGAATATGAAAAGCACTGTAGCTCTTCTGCAGTCTTGTTTTTTCAGACTCGAGTTAATCTTGTCTTCTGGGCTGAATGTCCCCTCCTCATACCTGTTCTTCAAGCCACCTCCACATCCAACTAGGCTTGCAGCATCCTGGTGTGATTGCTCCAAAAGCCGTTCAGTCCATGCCCAACAATACCCCTCCTTTCAGCACTCAGTGCATGAAGAAGGAGGTTTGCCCCATAACCACTCTGAACCAAAACTCCTGCTTAGGCACAGCCACGGGCAAGCAGCTTTAGCCAGTGCTCAAATAAAGTATTTGGCAAGCTTCCTTCATGCAAGGCCACGTGCAAGGGGGTGCTATTAATTTCCTGTTTAATAAAGTGTAATGCACAGAGAATATTTCCTTTACACACAGCTTTCAAGCATTTACTACTTCAATCACGACACACTGTGATTTCTCCCTATGCATTATCTGTGCTTGCAACGTGCTACTGCTGGAAAGCTCCTGAATCTGAGCTTTTGTTTATCAGCATCTGCAGAGAAAAGGGGGTGTGTGTGTGTGTGTGTGTGTGTGTGTGAAACCTTTCTGCTGCACTCCTAACATGAATTTGCTTTCCTCCAACATCTCATCATTTAAAAAGGAAGATTAAAAATACCACATAATGTAGGACTCTCCACATAAAACATTCCATTTGGAAAAATCAAAGCTGGAAAATGAGAAGTTGGACAGAACAACTTTCTAACCCCGTTAGGGAAAGGGGGGAGGAAAATGCCACAGTGAAGAAAGCTCTTGTCATGCAAGAGTCACGTTTGCATCCCAGGCTGTCACCGTAACAGTTCGCCTTAGTCACACCACACATCACAGGCTCGCTGCTTGCTGCTTGCTGCCAGGAAGCCTTAATGAAAAAATCCAAACCACCTCGGGAAAGGGCTGTTGCTAATTTTTTTCTTAGCTGTGACTTTTCAGTCACCTTCAGCCTCTCACATCAGAGCACCATAGGCACAAAAAAAGTATCTATATGTGTATTCAATTTCACCTTCCCCTCCAACTGTAAAACTACCTAATTCAGACAGTAGCAAAGACTCCATCTGTGGGAGCTTTACTCTTCCACATAACCCTCCTGTTTCCCCCAAAGAGGTATTAGTACCTTGCCTTGAAGTTTGGTAGGATGGCAAGACACAGCTCAGCTGTTCCACCCTGTGTAGGTTCATTAATTACCCAGCAGGCCTGACCTACAGTGTGTATAAGCTGCTGGTGTAGAGAGGCCGTGCCACTTCAGTAATGAATTAATATTCCTTTACTTAAGGCTAAGTAGAAACCACCACATAAGTATCTGGGTGAGTGCAACCACCCCAGCACCTTGAAGTGCATGGGGACTGGGAGCCACATCTGCATCTCTCTCCCCTTCAAGGGGTGGAGGTATAATTAGGGGCAAACAATTGTGTCCAGGTGTTCAGGTATTTCTTTTGTTTGGGCTTCTGTCACAGTGTGTTTGAGGTGAGCACTGCAATGGCTGCCATTTGAGAGTCAGACAAGCTCTTGCTCCCCGCAGGACTGGCGCCACAGGTCTCCTGAAATTTCCAAGCAGGAGTGCTCAGCCCTGTACTGGTAGGTGGATGAGATCAAACTTCAAGGACAAAAATTCTCATTTCACAGGAGATTCACAGGAAGCCTATTTCAAACTCGTCCTTTTGACTAGTTACAGCAGAAGCTGCCTTTCAGAATAATACATGGTGCCCATTTAAGGATGGATTTTAGATATTTAGATAGTAGCAATTTTGATTTTAGATCTAATCAAACAAGTTGTGTTTTCTAACACCTTCCCAATTACAGACTAAAAGCCACCTCTGTCTCCAAGCCTCTTCATTCCTATGCACAGACAGTATAACTATCATTAGAATAGATTGAGATGTCTCCAGTCAAAGAGAAAAGATGCCATGATATAATACAGTAAATTAAATAAAGTCTCCTCAGAGAGACAGGAGGCACTGAGCAGCCCTGAAGATTGCGTTTAGGCTCTGTCAAAGATAATGAGAGAGCAGACACACACAAAGGTCATCAGATGTCTGAAACACTGGCTCTGGTCTCCCACCTCCTCATAAAAGATGCATGTTCACTGGATTTTTCTGGGGAAGATATGCTTGCTGGTGAAGCTAATTGGTAGTGCTGGCAGTTTGTTTTCTCTATTGACACAGTAACAGGTACTAATGGACTCAGCGCTCAGCCGTGCTGAGGATTCAAATCAGCCTTTGGTAGCTTTTAATCTGCAGCGGCTTTCAAACTTTGCTGGACACTGTGCCATGTGATTTCCCAAGACGTTAAGCGAATGCCAGGAGTAAAATTTGTCTTTCCTCACGATTCCTCATCTTTATATACAATTGGGCTGATTAAGTGTGATTGCTTTTATGACATATAGACAGGTACCACTCAGATATACAGAAATTGTGCTTGGAGCTGACAAATCAGAAAGCAAATCATCAAATTAGCCTCCCTCTTCTCCCCCAGACTCAGATGGGCTCAAACAGTTTCAGCTCAGTTTGGTGCAGGCACCAAATTTATAGCTTTGTGCTTCTCAGGGAGCCTCTTATGTCCTAAGGACATCCCAATAACATGTTAGACCAACTCAGAGGCTATTCTATTTACATGCTCCAGCAGACAAAAATTCTTTAAGCTCAAGAGTATCTCAAGATCACTTTTTCACCATAGCCCTATGGACAAAACTTTGTATCTGAGGACATCATGGTCAGCAACTGAGAATATCGGTCTCAGTTATCCAAGTTTGGTGAGTGGACCCATGGACCCTGCCCAGCTCTGCCATGACATGGAAGCCTGTAGCTATTATTTTGTTTGGCTTGCTAGCAGCCCAACATGCTTCAATGAGTTCTTTGGCAGCAGCACCGAATTCAGCACCTCTCCTTGACTGGCCAAATATTTCAAGGATTATTGGGGAAAGGAGTGACAGAAGAGGGCCAAGCCCATGGGACTACGTCATTTGGGCATTTTTCTGCATTAAAAAACTTACTAGGGTAAGAAATGTAACAATCTTCTTCTAGAAAGGAAGAAGGGAGTGCAAGGGGTAAAAAACTGGGCAAAAAGCAACAATGATGAACTTGTCTTCTCTCTTCATGATACTGGGCTGCACCACAGGAAGAGTTTGGGTGGTTTAGCTTTCTTCCTTGCAATGTTTCCTCCTTTATCTCAATAGTCAGTTAAAATGACTTTTTTCCCTTGAAAATTGCTACTGCAAGCCAGGCAGGAGGAAAGGGTTTGTATTTGCACTTGCACATAGAGGAGAGGAGATTAAATACATTCATTTTGATAACTCTCCTAAATACACTACATAGCTCTACTAAAAGTAAACTCCTTGACATGGCTGAGCTGCTCAGCTAAACTGGCAGCCCCATGATCTTCCTTTACTTGCGAGCCCTAAAACAAGTCCCTGAACCCCGTCATGCGCCAGCAGTGTGCCCAGGTGTCCAAGAAGGCCAATGGCATCCTGGCATGCATCAAGAATAGTGTGGCCAGCAGAAGCAGGGAAGTCTTTGTGCCTCTGTACTCAGCACTGGTTAGGCCACACCTTGAGTCCTGTGTCCAGTTCTGGGCCCCTCAATTTAAGAAGGACATTGAGACACTTGAACGTGTCCAGAAAAGGGCAACGAGGCTGGAGAGAGGCCTCGAGCACAGCCCTGTGGGGAGAGGCTGAGGGAGCTGGGGTCGTTTAGCCTGGAGGAGGCTCAGGGAGACCTTATTTGCTGTCTACAACTACCTAAGGGGGGTTGTAGCCAGGAGGGGTTGGTCCTTTCTCCCATACAACCAGCACCAGAACAAGAGGACACAGTCTCAAGGGGGAAGTTTAGGATGGAGGTTAGGAGAAAGTTCTTCCCAGAAAGAGCTGTTAGCCATTGGAATGTGCTGCCCAGGGAGGTGGTGGAGTCACCATCTCTGGAGGTGTTCAACAGGGGATTGGACGTGGCACTTGGTGCCATGGTCTAGTAGTCATGAGGTCTTGGGTGGCAGGTTGGACTTGATGATCTTTGAGGTCTTTTCCAACCTTATTGATTCTACGATTCTATGGGCCAGCCCCATTCCCTAACTTGACCTGGGAATGAAAAGTGCTGAGGTCAAGGTGAGTCTGAATGATTGGGGTGCAGGATTCGCTCTTATGTTTGCAATTTTCCTTTAGGAATTGTTGTCTGAAATCAGTTCATTGTTCCAGAGTCAAGAGACTTTGTTCTGGTTCTCCCAAAAATCTTTAGCATTGGTTAGGCAACTCTTTTATCTAATGATCCAAACACAGCATGCTCTTTTGTTGCCTGATTACAATTGTCTTATGCTTCCAATGCAAGTGATGCCACTTAAATGTTCCCAACAATGTTCTAAAATCCTGGCTAACTGGAATCCATGCAGCCCACTTGCTAGGCTGATCAGGCTTTCTTTTCTTTTAATATTAATGGGACTTGACAGTATGAGGTAGCACAGAGTTTTGGGGGATAGTCACAAAGCATCTTAGAATTAGCAGAAGGTGAAGAGGATCAAGTCAGTGCTGTGGGAGGCTGGACTTGTGACACACTTCTACCTATCTTTAAGAGCAGCAACAGCACCATCCATGGGTTTGGTTATAGCCAATAACCTGTTTTCGAACCGAGAAGATGCATCCAAATATTGTCCTTGATCAGAACTTCAAATGCTGTGCTACTGCTTTTCACACTGGAAAGATGCAAGGGTCAGATATTAGAGCAAAGTTTAAGCAGGAGAAAATGGCCAAAGGAAATAAAATGCTATGCTTGCCTGGCTTAAGGCAGAGCAGTGTCCAGATGTCTGCCTCTATCTGTGAACTCCTGTGCACACTGACCTGACAACGAAGGTAGGTGCCCACAGAGAAACCAACACTTCACAAAATATCCACAGCAATGGTTTTCAGGTAATACAGAAAGGGAAAGGGAAAAAAAATCCAATTTGCACAGATGGTAAACCCACAGCTTAAAATTAAAAGATGGTCCTTTATTATCCAAGGTTTAAATGGGAGCATTAAATGTGCATATTTAATAAGCTCCCCCACAATTTTACTGCCACACCGCCTCCTCTGGGGAGGAACAGGGTTGACAAAGGGAGAAAGGAGTTTGAAAGCTAATACAAAACATAATTTAAATATTATAAAGTACCTGCTGTGTGGCCATTTAGCAGCCAAACTACTGCCCACATCATACCTGGCTGAAAGGACACAATTCCTTCAAATGCAAATGTCTCTGCAAGACTGACTAGACCACAAGGAGTTCTATCCAACATGCAAAATGCTTTTTCTTTTTGCTGGTGAAATGCTGATTCCTAGCTACTCCTATGAGATAGCTGCCACAGAGCACACACAAAACTCAGCTTCCACAAAGCAAAGGCCTTTTATGCTTGGAAAAAAAAAACACCACAAACAAACACAAAAAAAAACCCCAAAACCACAAAAAAAAACCCACCACCACAAAAAAACCCCACCAAACAGAATCACAGAATCACCAAGGTTGGAAGAGACCTCAAAGATCATCAAGTCCAACCTGTCACCCAAGACCTCATGGCTAAACCATGGCACCAAGTGCCACGTCCTATCCCCTCTTGAACACCTCCAGGGATGGTGACTCCACCACCTCCCTGGGCAGCACATTCCAATGGCGAATGATTCTCTCAGTGAATCTCTCCTCACCTCCAGCCTGAACTTCCCCTGGCACAACTCGAGACTGTGTCCTCTTGTTCTGGTGCTGGTTACCTGGGAGAAGAGACCAACCCCCTCCTGGCTACAACCACCCTTCAGGTAGTTGTAGACAGCAATAAGGTCTCCCCTGAGCCTCCTCTTCTCCAGGCTAAGCAACCCCAGCTCCCTCAGCCTCTCCTCATAGGGCCTGTGCTCGAGGCCTCTCCCCAGCCTCGTTGCCCTTCTCTGGACACATTCAAGAGTCTCAATGTCCTTCTTAAACTGAGGGGCCCAGAACTGGACACAGTTCCCACAGACCCACAAAACAAAACTATATATATATATGTGTGAGTGTGTCTATATGTATACTTCTGTTCCAGCTTGCTGCAGCAGAAGCTAACATCACTCATTACCCTTGTTACCTTTTGAGGGGTACCTCACTTGGCCCAGCTCTCTGGCAATATCTTTCTAACACTGCATTTAGGGAGTGAGTTGCTTCCATTTTGTAATCATCTTGATTCAGATGACTGGTAGTCTAAAACACATCACCACATTGATGGGCTGGGATGAAGGGGCAAAGCATGATGTTTTGGCCATACTGGCCAAAAAAGAGACTTTGAGTTAGCACTTTACCTGGGTCTCAATAAGCAGAGACACCGGAGGCTGCATAATACCTCTGATGGTCAAGAGAAAAGACAGGGCAGGTCAGAACGTTCCAGTGGGTGATGAAGATGGGAGTAGGAGCACTGCTGCATGGCCCTTACCCCTACACAGGAGTGAAGTGGAAGTCAAGGAAATGGGAATGAATAAGTTCAGTGTCTAAACAAGGGAAGTTAAGAGTTTGCCATCCACAGGAGATGAATAAAATGAATCTGGATACTCAGCAGAGAACAGTAACAGAGGTAAAGCACTTTAGAGGAGAATCAATAAGATAACTTGCCTACTCAGGAGGCAGAGGGGGTTACAAAACAAAAATTGATGCTACAAGAGGTTTGTGAAGCAGATGTAACAGGTGATAGATCTTCAACATCAAACAATCCAAAGAAAATCTACAGTTAACCTTATGGATAAGAGTAAAAGTGAGCATATTTTCTCCTAAAACAAAAGAATTGCAGCCTTTGGCAAGTTAGATGGATCATGCTTGACTCTGGCTTTTAGAGACTCACCTGAAGAGCTGGAATTGTTAGTCTTATGTTCTCTCTGACATTCTACAGGGACAGAACAATTTCACATCTGAACTGGCTGAGCTTTTCTTAGACCTGTGCACACATACTCCTCCCTTAATAGATGTCTCAGTTAAATGCATGAAATTCACTGGCTTAAACAGGACTCCAAGCTTCAAAGACATCATCTTTGCAATCATACATTGAACCAAGTGCTAACAGGCAGAACTTGGGTGAAGAGCTGGAGCTGTTCCTCATCATGGCAGACTTCCTCATCTCCTTTAGCTCTGCTAAGACTCCAATATCCCCTGTGGTTTGTTTTAAATGATTCAGCTGGTTTACAGAGATTACAGAGAGACCACAGTCCTTCCAAGCCTTGATAACCTGCTGCCACAGAGGAGTTCGCTCATACTGAACAATGGGATCCTGGGGTGCATCAAGAAAAGTGTGTCCAGCAGGTCTAGGGAGGTTCTTCTCCCCTTCTACTCTGCCCTAGCGAGACCACACCTGGAGTACTGTGTCCAGTTTTGGGCTCCCCAGTTCAAGAGAGACAGAGACCTGCTGGAGAGAGTCCAACAGAGAGCCATAAGGATGCTTAGGGGACTTGAGCATCTCCCCTGTGAAGAGGACTGAGAGCCCTGAGGCTGTTTAGTCTGGAGAAGGCTGAGAGGGGGCCCGATCAATGTCTATAAATATCTGAGGGGTGGGTATCAAGCGGAGGGGGCCAAGCTCTTTTTGGTGGTATGAAGTAATAAGCTAAGGAACAATGGATACAAACTTGAACACAGAAAGTTTCACCTCAACATGAGGAGAAATTTCTTTACAGTGAGGGTGACAGAGCCCTGGAGCAGGCTGCCGAGAGAGGTTGTGGAGTCTCCCTCTCTGGAGACTTTCAAAGCCCACCCAGATACATTCCTGTGCAGACTACCCTGGGTGATCCTACTTTTGGGAGGGGGTTGGACTCAATGATCTCTGGAGATCCCTTCCAATCTCTAAAATTCTGTGATTCCATGATTCAGCCATCACAAACAACAACAGCAGGAAAGTAGCCACCCAAAAAGCAAAGAAAAATATCAATATTTAGGCTGCCACCAAGTGATTCAATGAAGACAGCTGTCTACAATGACAGGTGAAGACTTAAATGTGTCTGTGGTCCTGTGATCAAGCTAAGGACGTGCCAGGGAAATTTGAGGGAGGCTTGTGAAATGGATTTAAAGCAGCAAGGTGACTTGCAGTGTTACTGCTTGAAAGCTGATTAATTCATCCTGGGGGTGTCAGAGAGTCTTTCTGCATCAGAAGACAGAGAAGTGAGAAACTTTACAGACCTTAAACAGGTTCATCTACTGGGCAGCACTTCATTACAACCAAAGCCCTCTGTGTTCCTCAAGATTTTGTAGTAAATGGGAAGCTTTGAAATTAAAATTCCTTGGGAATGAGACCCACGTATAACGTTCCAGCCTACGATCCAACAAAGGCTCTTCTTCACAAGAAAGTGTGCCAAACTCTTCTGAAGAAATTCATAAAGACACCTTTGAAAATAAAAAAAAAGCCACACCAAACCACCTCTTCCCACAAACCTATCCTGGTCAGGAAGCCTGGTGAGAATAAGGAAATGAAAAGCACACAATCGCTGCCTGTAAAAGGGGAAGAAACCCAATCCCTTATCATTTAAAATATAGGTTCTCAGTGCTGCCTCTTCACCCACCACATTATCCATCTGCTTTCCATTTGAGAGCATGCAGGAGAATACCGCAAGCAGAAATCCATCTAGCTCCTTTCTGGGGACTACTGGCATGACATTTCTTTTAGCGTCTCAGCTGCGACATTCAAGGCTCCACGTAAATGTTGCTCAGCAGCAAAATGCTTCTTTATTCCCAAGGCTTCAGAAGCAGCACAACTGATTGGGACAGCACGGCATATTTATGTACAGAAGAGTAATTGCCTTGGGAATTCAGCCATTGAGGCTGTAAGTCACGGCAGGGCTCCTGGCTGACTCCATAAATCAGGCTAACACTGGTTACACTGCTGATTGTGGCTGGGACAGCTTCAGGAGTGGGTGTAGCTTAGCACGACAAGCACTGCGTGCCCACCTTCCAGAGAAGGGCAACAAGGCTGGTGAGAGGCCTTGAGCACAAGCCCTATGAGGAGAGGCTGAGGGAGCTGGGGCTGTTTAGCCTGGAGAAGAGGAGGCTCAGGGGTGACCTCATTGCTCTCTACAACTACCTGAAAGGTGGTTGTAGCCAGGAAGGGGTTGGCCTCTTCTCCCTGGCAGCCAGCACCAGAACAAGGGGACACAGTCTCAAGCTGCAACAGGGGAAGTTTAGGCTCAAGGTGAGGAGAAAGTTCTTCACCGAGAGAGTGATTCGTCATTGGAATGGGCTGCCCAGGGAGGTGGTTGAGTCGCCGTCCCTGGAGGTGTTCAAGAGGGGACTGGATGTGGCACTTGGTGCCATGGTCTAGTCGTGAGGTTTGTGGATACAGGTTGGACTCGATGATCTTCGAGGTCTCTTCCAACCTTGGTAATACTGTCACTTCATCATATACAAATACTGTCACCTGTCCCCGAAGGTTCATAGAATCATAGAATCATAGAATCAGTCAGGGTTGGAAGGGACCACAAGGATCATCTAGTTCCAACCCCCTGCCATGGGCAGGGACACCCCACACTAGATCAGGCTGGCCAGAGCCTCGTCCAGCCTGGTCTTAAACACCTCCAGGTTCTCTTGCAAAGCCACAGCACTTGCCAGCAGTACACAACCCACCTGCCAGGCACTCTCACATGGCCAAAGCCACTGAAAACAGCACTCTGGAGCTCAAATAACCATACAAACCACTATCCTGTAAGTAGTCACTTCCTGTTGCTTGGAAAAAAAGCTATCATTACACATGTAAAAACATGTAAGATGGTGAATATCACTCAGGTTATAAACGGAGGTGGTGGCTACCCATATAGAAGGTGCTACAAGAACACACACTGGCTCCACCAGGCCAAAATAACCCCAGGATTCTCCTTTGGCCAGCATTACAGCACGGTGAGGGTTGGTAGGGACCTTTGTAGATCATCTAGCCCATCCCCCTGCCAAAGCAGTCACCCACAACAGGTTGCCCAGGATCACAATATCCAGGCAGGTTTGGAATCTCTCCAGAGAAGGAGGCTCCACAACTTCTCAGGGCAGCCTGCTCCAATGCTCCAGCACTCCCACAGCAAAGAACTTTTTCATTACGTTTAAGTGAGTCCTCCTGTGTTCTAGTTTGCACAGTAGCCCCTAGTCCTATCACTGGGCAGTACTGAATAGAGCCCAACCCCACTGTCATGACTTTCATCCTTTAGATATTTATATGTGTTTATAAGATGCCCTCTCAGTCTCCAGACCCCAGGTCTCTCAGCCTTTCCTCATCAGAGAGATGCTCCAGTCCATCTAATCATCCTTGTGGCCCTCTGTTGAACAGTCTTCAGTAGTTCCCTGTCCCTCTTCAACTGGGGAGCCCAGAACTAGACACAACACTCCAGAGTAGGACTCAACAGGGCAGAGTAAAGGGTGTGGAGATCCTCCCTTGACTCATTGGCCACAGTCTTCTTAATGCATCTCAGTATGTGGTTAGTCTTTTTGGCCAAGAGGACACATTGCTGGCTCATGGCGAACTTGACCAGCAGCTCTCCCAGGTCATTCTCTGCAGAGCTGCTTTCCAGCAAGTCACTCCCTCACCTGTACTGGTGCAGGGGGTTATTCCCACCCAGGTGCAGGACTTCATAGATATTTAATCACTTCTTCGTATGCTACATCATTACAAAAATGAAGGATGCCATTACCAAAAAACTCTCATCAAGGCTTTTCACTTAGTTAATCACTTTTCCCATACCCTAGGTACCTAGGTTCTTTGCTGTACAGAGCCAGCTCTTCACATCACTTCTTTGGGAAATTTCCCCATCAGTACCTCCCTTCCTGTCAAATACTGTGGGAATCTTGTGTAGACCTTCTATACTCTAGTTCATCAGAAATGCCCTCAAACTCACCAGAATTTCAAATCAACAGCTACACAATTATATTAAACCTATTTGGGGGGGCTGCATAGCCTCACTTTGGTGCACTCACCATGCTGGATTTGGTTGTGCTTTAGGTGTATGCACAACAAGCTGGTACTGTCCTTCCCCTCTGTTTGCACACCTCTGGGCCAGCAGTACACCACGTGCCTGGTTGCAGCATTCCACATTTGTCATCACTTGCCCTTTTAGCTCACTGCCTTTTTCTCCTTAGTGAGATAAATTGTATCAGTTAAAGGACACAGCCTTTTATCAAAAGGGAGGAGAGGCAGGAGAAGACAGCAAGGAAAGCAATTATCTGTACCTTCAAACAGAGGAAGCTCCAGACTTTTAGCATGTGATTTTTTTACAGCCAACTTTTCTCTACAGGTAAACCCACAAGCTTACTTTTCCTCGTGGAACAACACAATAATCCAAAACCATGAGCCAGCAACGTGCTCTTGTGGGTAAGGCAAATGATCTTCCAGGGTAAATTAAGAAGGGGGTGGCAAGCAGGTTAAGGGACATTCTCCTCTCTCTCTATTCTGCCCTAGTGATGGCACATCTGGAGTGCTGGGTCCAGTTCTGGGCTCCCCACTTCCAGAGAAACAGGGAACTGCTGGAGAGAGTCCAGCAAAGGCTACAAAGATGCTTCAGGGACAAGAGCATCTCTGTGAGGAGGAAAGGCAGAGAGACCTGGGGCTCTTGAGCCTGGAGAAGAAAAGTCAATGATCAGCAACAGCTAAAGGGTGGGGGGCAAGAGCATGGGGCCAGACTCTTCTCAGTGGTGCCCAGCAACAGGACAAGGGGCAATGGGCACAAACTGCAATCCATCAGTTTCAATGTGAACACAAGGATAACGTTTCTTTGCTGTGAGGGTGCTGCAGCCCTCAGCAGGCTGCCCAGAGAGGTTGTGGAGTTTCATTCTCTGGACAGATTCTAGACTCACCTGGACATTGTCATCCTGGGCAACCTGCTGTGGGGTGATTCTGCTTTATCTAGGAAGACTGGATGATCTCCAGATGTCTTTTCCAAACCCTACCATGCTAAGATTCTGTGAAAACTTTCCTGAGCAAGGGAGGATAGAATTTTAAAAGACAGAAATTTTCCCATAAGTCATTTAACTTGGAACAGCTCAACAGATGCAACATGACTTACCCCTACTAGATTCCTAGAGACTAAGCATGCAGGCAAGGCCTTCTCAGTTCTCCCAGTGCCTTCTAAATGGTAAAACTGAAAATGTTTATGATGGAATACACTATCTTCTGCAGCACAGGGCTGTGTATTCAGCTGTCAAGCACCATTTCTCCGCTGCCATCAATCATCAGCCTACACTGAATTAGACTACCACCAAGGGCAGGAGTCAGAGAGAAAATGAGAAGCGGAGACTGATTTTCACACTCTGCCAAAATGAAGGAATTGCAGCCAGAGCACAGAGCTAATGATCACTGATGAAACCTGGCAAAAAGCAAACAACTTGATAACTTGACAGTTTGGTAGCAGAATCCACCCCTATTTTCTGAAGTTTGAGCCCTGTTCACGTGGTGTAAATCAGTCCTGCTCGAGTCGTCTCTTAATTAGCCACTTAGCAGCAACAAGGAGTCACTGCTGAATGCGTGCTGCAGCCAGAGTGTGCAACTCCAGCTGCCTAAAAATAGATACAGACCAGGCAAAAGAGATGCAGAAAGAGCCAAACAAACTGCCCTCTCTCATGGACAGACTCAGCTGAGATGATGGACAGAAATCCTCCCAGAGAGAAGCCCTCAAACTAAAATGCCCACTGAAATCACCACATTGTTTTGTATATAGCAGCTATAGATAGTAGTGTTCACCTCTTTAAGCAGTAAAGAACAATGTAACATGATATCTCAATGCTTACTCCATGAATACTAAAACAAGTAGTTACAGGAGATGGGTTTCTACAGCCACATTTCTCAGCTGCAGTTGTACACAGTCCATGAAAGAGAATTGGTTTGCCCCATCCTATCTATTCCACAGACTGTGTTTGGGGGAGGGGGACAGCATCAAATCACAATTTCTGCACAGTTCAAGTATAGGATTCTGCATAAATATAAGTCCTTCTCCATCATACTAAATGTATATCTAATTTGAGTCAGTACAACATAGTCTACAACAAATTCTTTAGGATTAAGTATAGTTACTCAAAGAAGGGTCTGGGACACGCAGCAGGGACATGTTAAGTTACAAGAATCACAGTCATACAATCATTAAGGTGGAAACAACCTCTAAGATCATCCAGTCCAATGAAGATCATCAGCCCAACACCACCACAACCACTAAACCACATCCCAAAGTGGTTTTACCTTCGTAAGCTGAGATGTCAACAATGAAACTATAATTGCTAACATTCTGCAGACTTGGACAAAATGATGTCCTACATATGAGTGGGTTTTGTTTGTTTGTTTGTTTTAAAGCACACTTGTTTCAGCCTGAAACCAGCATAGAATCCTGGAATTGTTTCACCTAGAAAAGATCTCTAAGATCAACCCAACACCACCATGGCCACTAAACCGTGTTCCAGTGTGCCATGTCTGCACCTTCAACACCTCTAGGGAAGGTGACTCC
This sequence comes from Picus viridis, assembly GCA_033816785.1. Taxonomy (NCBI): domain Eukaryota; kingdom Metazoa; phylum Chordata; class Aves; order Piciformes; family Picidae; genus Picus; species Picus viridis. Next base: position 10,587,976 of record CM066586.1, read on the forward strand.
ACCACATCCCTGGGCAACCTGCTCCAATGCCTCACCACTCTTTCAGGAACAATTTTTTTCCTAAATCTCTCCTAACAGGTACAATCCAAAGTAACTAAAAATCAAATTGAGAAGGGGACAGCTATGTACAAAAAAGTAATTTAAAAAGGAAAGTTACAAGCAATAAATCACAGAATCACCAAGGTTGGAAGAGACCTCAAAGATCATCAAGTCCAACCTGTCACCACAGACCTCATGGCTACTAAACCATGGCACCAAGTGCCACGTCCAGTCCCCTCTAGAACACCTCCAGGGATGGGGACTCCAGTGACCTCCCTGGGCAGCACATTTCAATGCCTAACAACTCCTCACCTCAAGCCTAAACCTCCCCTGGTGCAGCTGGAGACTGTGTCCTTTTGTTCTGGTGCTGGGTGCCTGGGAGAAGAGACCAAACCCCTTCAGGCTACAACCTCCCTTCAGGTAGTTGTAGACAGCAATAAGGTCTCCCTGAGCCTCCTCTTCTCCAGGCTAAACAACCCCAGCTCCCTCAGCCTCTCCTGGTAGGGTTTGTGCTCAAGGCCGCTCTCCAGCCTCATTGCCCTTCTCTGGAGACTTTCAAGTGTCTCAATGTCCTTCTTAAATTGAGGGGCCCAGAACTGGACACAGTACTTAAGGTGTGGCCTAAACAATGCAGAGTACAGAGGCAGAATGGCTTCCCTGCTCCTGCTGGCCACACTATTCTTGATGCATGCCAGGATGCCATTGGCCTTCTTGGCCACTTGGGCACACTGCTGGCTTGTGTTCAGGCAGCTGTCAATCAGCACCCCCAGGTCCCTCTCTGTTTGGCAGCTCTCCAGCCACTCTGACCCCAGCCTGTAGCTTTGCATGGGGTTGTTGTGGCCAAAGTGCAGCACACAGCACTTGGACTTCTTGAATGTCATCTTGTTGGACTCTGCCCATCTGTCCAGTCGGTCGAGGTCCCTCTGCAGAGCCCTTATACTCTTTAACAGATCAACATCTGCTCCCAACTTGGTGTCATCTGCAAATTTGCTGATGACTGTCTCAATCCCCTCATCCAGATCATCAAGGAAGATATTAAAGAGGATGGGGCCCAGAACTGATCCCTGGGGGACACCACTAGTTATTAAACATAAACTAGCAATAGAGATGCTTGAGCAAGACAAGATTTTAGCACTATTGATGTGTTAGCCAAACCAAATTCAAGGAGAGAGAACTTTTATTTTAGGCCAAAGCACTCAAGAGGACTTTATCCTGCTTTCCTTGGAGCAAATCCTCCCAATAAAAACAACAGACATAAGGCTTTCACTGAGACTAGGCTAATTTATCCTTTCTTGAGTTGCAAGCATCAAAAAATCACCATTAAAACCTTGAGCAGAATCCATGGCAACAGGCTGAGCCCTGAAGAGCACAGTGCCGCTGCTCATCCAAGAATGAGGTTGCACCCAAAAGCTCCTTCCTGTGGCCTTTCACTTTATTTACTGCTTTATTCCCTGCTTTTGGCCCCGGGTCGGTGTTCTGACAGCGTGAGCCACACAGGCAAAATTTGCAGTGAATTCCTATTTAGTAAAGTTTGAATGAAGACAAACATTACACAGGCATGAATCTCAGGCTGGACACTCCAAACCAATGCAACCTACTTAGGAAAAGTAAAGATGAATAAGGTGTTCAGCCTTCAAATTGTTAGTATGAGTTTCAAATACTAAGGTTCCAAGTCTTTCCTGAGGTGTATCAATATAGACAAGGTATGTCCTGTGCCTCTGGGAGTGTCACAAATATCTATCCAAGAAGATCACAAACCCCAGCACTCTGAAATAGTGACATACGTCAGGAACTTAAGAGTGCTCTCATTCTTATTTACGCAGCCCCAGCTGCTGCAGAGAGCTCAGGTAGTTCCTAATCAGAGACTTCAGCTATACTGAAAAAGATACCAGAACCATGTCTGGAGCAGGGTAGATATAGGCTGGATATCAGAAGGAAGTTTTTCACAATGAGAGAGGTAAAATACTGGAACAGGCTGCTCAGAGATGTGGCTGAGGCCCCATTCCTGGAGACACTCAAGATCAGGCTTGATGTGGCTGGCCCTGGGCAGCCTGATCTAGTTGGAGGTGTCCCTGCTGACAGCAGGGGGGTTGGACAAGATGACCTTTGAGGGTCCCTTTCCAGCCCGAGGCAATCTGCGAATCCATGAATCATAGAACGGATGTGTTGGAAGAGACTCTAAAGATTACATAGCTCAAACTCCCCGGCCACAGGCAGGGACACCTCCTGCTAGACCAGGCTGCTCAAAGTCCCATCCAGCCTGGCTTTGAAAACTTGCAGGGAAGGGGCATCCACAATCTCCCCAAGCAACCTGTGGCAGTGCCTCACTAACTCACCAGTTCAGAATTACAATGTCCTGAGGTCATGTGTAAAAACAGCCTAGGAAGTTACGGTGGGCTGTGCTGTAAGAAACCTGATGAGAAAAGTCCTTTCAAGCTTATCCATGAACTTAGATAAATGGACAGAGCATGGAAAGCCACAGTTTATCACCTAAACATTCAGCTAGAGAATTCTGAAGCTATCCTTTTCTTAAAGGCACAGCCTAAACTGTCACAATCAGTCCTCTAATGCTTACTACAGGTATCATCTGGATTGCTATGTACCAAACCTCAGCTTTTTCAGGTTGTTTTACTCTGCATTACACAGAGGGAAATTGTTTCCATGATAGAACTATTACCCATACCTGGAGAAGAGGACGCTCTGGGGAGACCTAATTGCCACCTTCCAGTACCTGAAGGGGGCCTAAAAGAAGGCTGCAGAGAGAGTATCTCCAAAGGCCTGCAGTGATAGGACAAGGGGCAATGGTTTGGAATTAGAGAAGAGCAGATTTAGAGTGGATGTTAGGAACAAGTTCTGCACCACGAGGGTAGTGGAACACTGCAACAGGTTGCCCAGGGAGGTGACTGATGATCCATGCCTGGAGATATTCAAGATGAGGTTTAACAGGGCTCTGGGCAACCTGATCTAGCTGAGAATGCCACTGCTTACTACAGGGCGGGGGACTAGATGACCTTTGGAGGTCCCTTCCAACCCAGGTGATTCCATGATTCTATGCCACTCCATGTACAAACATGTGTTTGCATAGTATAATCGATCATAGGCTAGAGAGAGCATGAAGCACCATCCTCTTTGGAGGTCCCTTCACTTCTAGAGAGGCCAATATACCCAGGACTCAGAGAAGCAGCTGTATGACCATTTGCCACACCTCTTTTTCAGCTGCTGGCATATCTGCATTGTCCCTAAGATCTGATGTTTTTTCCTGCCTTCATAACTTCCCATCCCTGCTTTCAAACCTTGCAATATCATTTTATTATCCCACATGCCCAGGACTGCGAGTGATTGCTGCTCATTTAGATGAAAAAGGATTTCTGCCACATAATTTAACAAAAGAGTTCTTCTCTCCTAGCTGTATTCTTTTTCTAAAAAAATACATATATATATCTGTAGAACACACAAAAATAATAGCCTGCTTCTGCCAAGGAGGAACTGTAAGAAAAATACATATTTCTCTTCTGCATTGAATTTTTTAAGTTGAATATACACAATAAAATAGCACTCTTCTGCCCATTACTCTCCTGATGGGATCACAGATGGCTTGAACTCTTTAGTTAAGCCTGAAGAAATCATTCAGTTATGACAACTGCTGCATTTGTTCAGAAAAAAAAAAAAAGGGAAAAAAAAGAGAGAGAGAAATTAAGAGAGGAGAGAGAGCAAGAAAGAGTAAAGGGGAACAAGAGAGGGAGGAAGCGTCCTGTACAGTTGCAGAAACAAGTGCCATGGGCCTCAGCACACTACCTTACACATTACCATGTCCCACAAGGCAAAACCAGCCCTGGCTATGACATTCTTGACAGGCTTTGGGATGGATCCTCTCTCGATGCAAAGACATCAGCTTGCTCACCATCACTGCTCCTCTCAAGTTTTTCCTAATATTTTTCTCAGATTGTCTTTCTCATCCCAGCCACCTTGGACAGAAATGGGTCAGTCCCTGACTAGGTACAACAGCCCTGTGGGGTACAGCTCTCCCCATTTGTGGGCTGTTAGGTTTGTTGAGGGGATTCGCTATTGTCACATCACCCTCCTGTCTGCTTTTGTTGCTTCTTACTTTAAATCCAGGAACTATAGGGGTTTGCATCCATTTTTTTAAGATGTGGAAAGCAAAGATTCAAAGGCAGCTTGCCCACAGACATGCAAATTTCTTTCCAGGTACACCATAAGAATTATACTTTTTCCTTTCCACCTTCCATGCAAGGTAGGTAGAAGCAAGGAAACCAAGCCAACTGCCCTGCTCTGAAGATCAGAGATGTCAGTGTATGCCACCAAAAGCATGAGTGAAGGTGATCTGACAGTTTCTCTTCCTTTCTATTTTGCAAGCATGCAAAAAGCAGTGTGGTTGAACTGGGAAGAGCTGTTATCATCTCCAAGTTTTACATTTTCATCCAATTGGAAGTTCGAGGAGTTGAACCCTCACTAAAATGGGCCAGTCCAGCTGGATATAAAGCTGTCAATACTGGCACCATTCTGGAGTTGAGAAGCACTCACCACTGGTCATTCTCTCCTTCAAGGACAGGCCAAAACTGCACTGGAAGTGCAGCAAGCTGGCTTTTATGCAGAAAGGACAAAAGTTCACAGGAAGAAGCTGGACTGAGGAAAATTCTGATAACAGGGAATTGGTTAGGAAGAAGTTCTATACAGAGAGAATGGTTGCCCATTGGAATGGGCTGCCCGTGGAGGTGGTGGAGTCACCTTCATTGGAGGTGTTCAGGAGGAGACTTGATGGGGTGCTTGGCTGCATGGTTTAGATGTTGGGTGGGTTGGATTGGTTGATGGGTTGGACATGATGATCTTGAAGGTCTCTTCCAACCTGGTGTATTGTATTGTATTGTTTCTTAATGGGCTGCTCAAACATTGTGAAAAGTGCCCAGAGAGGTTGTGGGATCTCCATACTTGGAGATAGAATAGAATAGAATAGAATAGAATAGAATAGAATAGAATAGAATAGAATAGAATAGACCAGGTTGGAAGAGACCTTTGAGATCATCACGTCCAACCTATCACCCAACACCATCTAATCAACTAAACCATGGCACCAAGCACCCCACCAAGTCTTTTCCTAAACACCTCCAGTGATGGTGACTCCACCACCTCCCTGGGCAGCCCATTTCAATGTGCAATCACTCTCTCTATGAAGAACTTCTTCCTAACCTCCAGCCTAAACCTCCCCTGGCGCAGCTGGAGACTGTGTCCTCTTGTTATGGTGCTCATTGCCTGGGAGAAGAGACCAACCCCCACCTGGCTACAACCTCCCTTCAGGTAGTTGTAGACAGCAGCACACGGCATAAACTGCCTCATCAAATGTTGAAGTCAGCCCTGCTTTAAGTATGAGGTAGGACAAGAACAGCAGGCATGGCCCCTTCCAGCCTAAATTATTCTACGATTCTGCAATTCTATCAAAAGAAATCCACTGAAAGCCACTCCTGTGACTTCATCTCCAGAACTGCAGCTCAATACATTACTACAAAGATACAGAATCACAGAATCACCAAGGTTAGAAGAGACCTCAAAGATCATATAGCCCAACCTGTCACCACAGACCTGTCATAGTTTCACAGTTTCACAGAATCTTAGGGGTTGGAAGGGACTAAACCATGGCACCAAGTGCCACATACAATCCCCTCTTGAACACCTCCAGGGATGGTGACTCCACCACCTCCCTGGGCAGCACATTCCAATGGCTAACAACTCTCTCAGTGAAGAACTTTCTCCTCACCTCCAGCCTAAACTTCCCCTGGTGCAGCTTGAGACTGGGTGCCTGGGAGAAGAGACCAACCCCCACCTGGCTACAACCACCCTTCAGGGAGTTGTAGACAACAATAAGGTCTCCCTGAGCCTCCTTTTCTCCAGGCTAAACAATCCCAGCTCCCTCAGACTCTCCTCGTAGGGCTTGTGTTCCAAACCCCTCACCAGCCTTGTTGCCCTTCTCTGGACACGTTCAAGTGTCTCAATGTCCTTCTTAAATTGAGGGGCCCAGAACTGGACACAGGACTCAAGGTGTGGCCTAACTAGTGCTGAGTCCAGGGGCACAATGACCTCCCTGCTCCTGCTGGCTACACTTTTCCTGATACAGGCCAGGATGCCATTGGCCTTCTTGGCCACCTGGGCACACTGCTGGCTCATGTTCAGCCAGCTGCCAATCAGCACCCCCAGGTCCCTTTCTGTTCGGCAGCTCTCCAGCCACTCCAACCCCAGCCAACTGACAACCAACTGTGTAAAGATAATACAATGTAGTAATAATTTAAACTAAACTGAATTTGAATTATTCATTTCTCTTCTGACAGCCCTCCAAATGGTCATGTCTTCTCTTTGAATTTCCAAAAGGCAGAAGACATCACCGGAGAAACCTGTATGTTACTGTTCTAACAGTCCCAGCTCTGACTTATCTAAATTTGCCTAATCAGACTCTGATAATAAAGAACATGCCACAGGAACAGCTGAAAGGAATAATTTTAAAAGAAAGGTTGTAACTGCTAGGGATTGCAGTTAGAGAATTCCTCCTAATGTGCTGCTGATTAGAGTTAACACTTCTATTAAATTTACTCCCTTGAGGAACTTGCATTAATAAATTCCTGTCTGGTTATAAGGAGACAGTGAAATATTGGAAGCTGGCAAACCTACACTGAAGATTTGTCACCATTTCTCTTGTTAAACCTCCCACAAGTGATATGGATACAAATAATTTATTTTGTGGACTTTGCTGTTCCTTCCTCCTTAACAGCACATACAAGGCAGTAGGCTTCACTGCCTTTGGGACAAGAGAACCACAACAAAAAAGAGGTCCTCAGGAGACCAAAACATACTTTCCTTCCTGAACCTGACTTGCTTTCACAGCCAAATCAATACTACAAGTGCCTATGAATAGGTTCTTTCACTTACAGGGAAAGGAGGCTTTCCATTAAGACACTCCTGCATCTCACACTGGAGACACCACCAGGCAGCTCCCAACCCAGGTTTCTTCTCCAGTAGCGCTACCAACGTTCCACACACATAGGCAGGATATGCAAACCCAGGGGTACCCTTCCATCATAGCCTCACTGCTTCAGGAAGCACCACAGTGAAAACTTTCTCCCAGGGCTTAAAATTTCTATCATCCTTTCCCAATCCCTTTTACACACACCTTCTCCACTGAGGGTTGAAAACTACAAACTAACTGTACTGGAAATTAGTTGGGATGGTGTGGTGGGTTAACACCCATTCTGAAAACAGGGTGGAGGGCTTGCGAGTGCTTTGCCCTCCCTGCAGGGCGTTTTCCCCTGGGAAACTGAGTCTGTTCCACTCCCCACTCCCTGCCCAGCTAGAGTATAAAAGGGAGGGCATTAGAGTCATTAGCTCTTCCTTTTTGGCTCCTGCCTCTCCTGGACAAGAGCTACTGCAGCTGCCTTCCTGCTCTTCTGCCACATGGTTGGACCTGATCCTTCTCCCTGCTGCCTCCACGCCTCTTCAGAGAGAGAGACTGGTTTTGTATTCTTGTTTTTCTTTTCCTCCTCCCATCCATCCTTGTTCCTTGCCCTTGTGAACCTTACCTGTTATTGTTATATATATATCATTTAAAGAAAACTCTTTACCTCTCTACTTCCAGGCCGACTCCAAATTATTGCTTGGTAGATTTGCTCCTCCCCTTTCCTTTTTTTTTTTCCTCTCTGTTGCGAGGGAGGAGGGGGAGCAGGGGAGAGATTCTCAGCCTTGCCCCCATCTGAGCTCTTAACTCCCAGTTAAGGCTCAAACCACCACAGATGGGAAGGAAGACTTTCTTGGTCTCAGGTATAGTAGGGAGCGAGCATCCCTTCCCCACCATCTCATACACTTACTCAGCAGGGCACACAACCAGAGAAACACAAAAGCAAATAAAGGAGAAAACATTTTCCAAGCAGGTTGGTGGTTGCTGGGTTTTTTTGTTGTTGTTTTTAACTTGGAAAGCTCCTTAAAAGCTGGCACTGACATAAATAAGGACCTGTAGCTTTTGGGAAAAAAAAGGCATTTCAGTTGTGCATATAACTAAAACCATAGGGAAGATTTAGAGCACAAAAGAAAAAGAATAGAGCATAGAGGGAGCTGTGCTGAGGCATCGCTTCCCATCGATGTCAAAACAGCAGCACAAAAGACTGTAACAAAGACTTATGGGGGGAAGGAGAAAAATAACAGTTGTCTTCATCAAAACTTTGCTGGGAAAACTCCACAAAGTTGCTACGCCTATGAAAATCAGACACAGGAACCAAAACCCTTTAATTCACTTCCAAAAATACTTCCAGCACAAGAGCAGCAGATTTATGAATGCCAAACTAAGCTCCCAGCTGAAGACAGGCTCTATCTTCCAGACCCAAAGACATCTTCTGGTCCCTGACAAGTTCTGTAGAGTTTCTTAGATTTAAGGCACGCTTTTAATTAAACAATTCTGGTTTTCTCCTGAGGTACACAACCTCCTACTTTCCTTTCTTAGGTACACAGTTCTCCCATCTCATTTTACCATTAATTACAAATCCAAGAAATGATTGCAATTACCCCAAACAACTGACTATTTACAGAGTCTTTTCCTGGAGACACAGCACAAAGCTCTCAGTCAGCTGAGAAGGGATTGGGAAAAAAAAAAAGACGTGCAATTTCCCTACAAACCCCTGAAGCATTTGGGAATGTTTTGAGAAGCAGAAAGTACATATTCATACAGAAAAGCAAATTACCACATCCCCTTGGATAGAGAATCTGAGTTGTGGGCACAAATATCATTTGCCAGGCTGGCAAGGGTGACACTATGCCTGTCAAAACGAGCCCAGCAGAAACCCAGAGTGCTGGGAAGTACAGTGCAGATGTTCCTGCTCTCTCCTCATGCTGTTACTGAGCTTCATACTATCCAGGTTTTATTTATAATCAGTGATTTTTCAATTTTCTTGTGCTAGAGGAGTGCAGCCAGTCCCCAAAGAGCAAACAAGAAGCTTTTCAGATACTTCATGCAGAGTGAAAGCAAGAACAGCAACAGAGCTCAACACGAAGCTGTTCTCTAGGCTGATAACTGTAAAATGACATAAGCAAATTCCTTTTATAATGCAATGTGGTTATTAACAGCTAAGTAATTTATCAACTTGCAAAGCTCTAAGGAAACAGCATTTTCATTAGCAGCCCTAACTTTAGATTTCCTGATCCTGAGCAGCACAGCCTTCTGTTCTGCATGATCTTTTACGATGCTGTTGCTGAAGTCTGTGCTCTTTATGCTTCGCCTGTGTCTGCCTTTAGTGCTGACCCCACAAATAAACTATTGGCTACAAGAAATTGTGCAGCAAAATGCTTAAATTCTCAGAAGCCATCAATCATGCAGCTCAGCACACACAGGGAGACAGAGGTATGCTCACACCAGGCTTTGCTAAATGAATTATGAAGCTTAACTGGACTGGGAGCACTTTGATATCTTCACAGAAGTATCCACATGCAAAACCAGAGTAATTTTTAGCAGCACACATGGCTCGCATCGAGGAATAACTTCAGGGCTCTAGAAAGTGTCCTATGCCAGTTAAAAACACTTTTCCCCTACGGCTCCTGGAGCCAGCTGATCTGCTGCTCTGGTCAGGAGTTTTCTATTGATTCCTCTTCAGGATGAGGAATTTGCAGGCTGACCTGTAAACCAACATGCTCTTTAATATCTTTATCAATGATCTGGATGAGGGTATTAAGTCCATCATCAGTAAGTTTGCAAATGACACCAAGCTGGGGGCAGGTGTTGGTCTGTTAGAAGGTAGGAGAGCTTTGCAGAGGGACCTTGACAGGCTGGACAGATGGGCACAGTCCAACAGGATGGCATTTAACAAGTCCAAGTGCCAGGTGCTGCACTTTGGTCATAAAAACCCCATGCAGATCTACAGGCTGGGGTCAGAGTGGTTGGAGAGCAGCCAGGCAGGAAGGGACCTGGGGCTAGTGGTTAACAGCCAGCTGAACATGAGCCACCAGTGTGTCCAGGTGGCCAAGAAGGCCAATGGCATCCTGGCCTGCATCAGAAATAGTGCGGCCAGCAGGAGCAGGGAAGTCATTGTGCCCCTGGACTCGGCATTGGTTAGGTCACACCTTGAGTCCTGTGTCCAGTTCTGGGCCCTTCAATTTTAGAAGGACATTGAGACACTTGAACGTGTCCAGAGAAGGGCAATGAGGCTGGGGAGAGGCCTTGAGCACAAGCCCTACAAGGAGAGGCTGAGGGAGCTGGGGTTGTTTAGCCTGGAGAAGAGGAGGCTCAGGGGAGACCTTATTGCTGTCTACAACTACCTGAAAGGAGGCTGTAAACAGGTGGGGGTTGGTCTCTTCTGCTAGGCACCCAGCACCAGAACAAGAGGACACAGCCTCAAGCTGCACCAGGGGAAGTTTAGGCTGGAGGTGAGGAGAAAGTTCTTCACAGAGAGAGTGATTAGCCGTTGCAATGTGCTGCCCAGGGAGGTGGTGGAGTCACCATCCCCAGAGGTGTTCAAGAGGGGATTGGACGTGGCACTTGGTGCCATGGTTTAGTCATGAGGTCTTGGGTGACAGGTTGGACTTGATGATCTCTGAGGTTTTTTCCAACCTTATTGATTCTATGATTCTATGACCTTATGTCCTATGGATTAGGAATGTCTTTCAGTGAAGAGTACACTGCCACAAACATGTTTTTCTCATCGTGTGAAACTGTATGTTAAACTTGGTTCAAGACTTTTGCTGGGGGAAACAGAAGAGTGAGAGCAGCAGGTGACTTGACCCTTCCATTCAGTGGTTAACACACACAGGTTGGGGAAGACTTGAATTTCATGTCTTGCTGCCCAGAATACCTTGCCTCTGTGCCTAAGGGCTTTCCCAATCTGGAAGATCAACTCTTCTGTTGATGCCTAATTAAGCACTGCATAATTAAACAGTTGCTACCTCTAGCAGGGAAACCCAGCAAGTGTCCTTCTTACTGTCTGTATCTGTAAGTAAGTTGAGCCAGCAGCATGGACTGACATATGTGGTGACATGGAAGTTCACCTGAAAAGCAAGGCTTTGGTTCACATGTCTGCCTGAAGACCAGGGGACTTCAAAGAACACTCAGTCAGTCCTGAATGAGACAAGTCCTCTGGCTGAAGCTGCTTTCATTTCTACCAAACAGACAAACAGCACATAATTCCAGCATGGTAGGGGTTGGAAGGGACCTCTGGAGATCATCTAGTCCATCCACCCTGCTAAAGCAGATTCATCCAGGTTCACAGCCTCTCTGGGCAGCCTGTTCCAGTGCTCCCATACAGGGGAGTAGTTTTTCCTCACATTCAGATGTCAGATTATCTTCATGACCCTCCTCTGGACCTACACCAACAGCACCCTGTCCTTCTTATGCTGGGGGGACCAGAACCAGATGCAGCAGTCCAAGAGGGGTCCCATGAAAGCGGGGGGGGGGCGGCACAGAATCTCCTCCCTGTCCTGCTGGCCACACTTCTTCCGGGGCAGCCCATAGAATTTGAAACACACAGATGCAACAGTAGAAAATGGTGATCTGTGTACCTGGTCTGACAAGTTTATCGCTGCAATGGGCCATTATTACAACAGGACACTTTAGCTCACGTAAGATATTTCAAGGGAAAAAGATGCCTGCAGGACAAGGTACATAATGCAATAATTACACCCCACAGTTGTACTTCACCAAAAGAAGACGACAATAAGATGCCATAAGCCAGAGTGACATCTAAACCTTTCTTCTGAATCACAATAAGCCTTTCGACATAATAGTACAGAAAGCCTTTTGTTTCCCCTAAATCCCTGTCACAAAATTGGACTCTAATGAATGCACCTCTGCAGAAAACGATACCTTCATTTGCCTGGAATGGAAAGGGCTTTTCTGTGATCCCTTCCTTACAGATAATCACTTGCATGTCTACCCAGCTTAGACAACCTACTGCCCACTTCTTAAATTGCTTATTATCCTCCCAATCTGTTACACACTGTTACTCCTCATGACAGCACTTTCAAGGTGAAATAAAAAACACACCACAGAAACAGATGAAGAAGAAACCCAGGACCCACGTGATGATCCTCCATCGAGCTAGATCTCCAAAATCTGGCCTTCTCAGAAGAGTCTGCTCCTCTTTTCCTCCTTCTCCCATCATGTCACTTCAAATTTTATGAAATCCTCTCTAAGTCCACACTCACTATGGCAACAACAATTATATTGTGACTTCTCCCATTAATCTAATCCTCTTTGTTTTCCTGATTACTTCAATGATCATTGGACAAGACTAGTAAATGACTAGTAAAAGACTAGGAAAGTCTCTCTCTCCTCATTCCACAGACATTCTCATTTTATCCTAAAGCAGAGGTCCTCTTATTTGTACACATCTGCATACCACAGAAGGGGAGAGAAGTGCCTGGAGAAGAGGAGGCTCAGGGGAGACCTTATTGCTGTCTACAACTACCTGAAAGGTGGTTGTAGCCAGGTGGGGGTTGGTCTCTTCTGCCAGGCAACCAGCACCAGAACAAGAGGACACAGCCTCAAGCTGCACCAGAGGATGTTTAGGCTCGAAGTGAGGAGAAAGTTCTTCACAGAGAGAGTTGTTAGCCATTGGAATGTGCTGCCCAGGGAGGTGGTGGAATCACTGTCTCTGGAGGTGTTCAAGAGGGGATTGGAGATGGCACTTGGTGCCATGGTTTAGTAGTCATGAGGTCTGTGGTGACAGGTTGGACTTGACGATCTTTGAGGTCTTTTCCAACCTTATTGATTCTATGATTCTAAGTTTTGCAGGCTACTGACAAGCTTTCCAAGGCCTACCTGCCATACAGCTGTGCTGAACGAGTAGTGTGTGCTGCTATACACAAGGGATATGAAAAGATAGGATGAAGGAAAGCTCACAAGGGAGTAATCAAGGAACACTGAAATTCATCCTTGAATCATTTAGCTGAAGTCAATAGAATGATTTCAGAATGAATTTGATCCTCTGTAAGTGCCTATCACTCCCTCAGGCAAACAATCACTTTTTTCTTCTTCAGCGAAAGTAGAGGCACCTGTATTTCAGTGTGACAAACCAGGAACATGTGACTAGCTTCTCAAATCCTGTTGCTTCTTCTGAAGCAGTCAGAGTTTCATCTCAGGCAACCAAAGGCAGCAGATATTCACTGTATAGTTCTTTCTAGAGGGATAATATCTCAAGGCACATGAGCATGCATCCTCAGCTGGCATTTCCCATAGAGGCTTTTAACCAAATGGTATTCTGCATAAGTTCTAAGATGTAACTGATTCACAAGGGAAAAACCCACCAAACTGGAACCCCCCACATTTTATTAGTAACTTTATAACTTGGTCTTTAACAGAGAAAGATATAAGAGTAGTGATAATGTGGCTGAGAAAAAAATGATCATGGTTGGTTAAGGAAAAAAAAAAAGGATGGCTGTTAATAATGGTATGAATGTGAAACTATATTAAGATTGCATTAGATGTATTTGTGACACACCTCTGAAAAGAGTCTCTCCTGGCCATGCTCCTGCATGCATTTCTGAGCTTTAGCTTTCACTTCCATTACATAATTTAACTTATTTCACATGCATCACAGAGGCCACCTTCCTCCAAATAAAATCCAAACCACCTACTATGGGTTGCAAGGCCATAGGATAGGTGTTCTCCTGACTGGACTCCCCTCATTGCAGTATCCTTCAGTGGCTGGGAGTTACCTTGTCACAACTTGCTACAGCAGCAGAAGCAGCTGCAGCTTGTTCTTTCTGGTCTGTCTGGGTGCATCAGTATGCTCAAGCCAAGCAGAATCATGAGGGTTGGGGCTAGCTGGCACACACTGCTCATGATCTAGAGATTTTGGGGCCTTTTCACTGTGCTCTGATGCATGACTAGGACAAACCTATCAGCCTCTACTTAACACTCCCCTTTCCCAGGACACCACCTTGAGACCACTGAAATGGGGACTGAATGCTCCTTGACCTGGGGGTGATTGGCAGAGCAAGTGAGTGTGCAGCTGGGAGCAGGCAAATGTGATGCATGGGCCCATCTAATGGGTGTGTGGCCATCCTCTCCTAGACTGCAGGGCTTGGGGTGGGAAGTCATAAGCCTTGAATCCAGTGCTTTTGCATCCAGATTCTCCCCTTGGCACTGAACCTAACATAAGGCCACACAAATGAAAACACAGACAAGTTAAAACAATGAACAGAGGAAATGGTGAAACATTGTCTTTCAAGTAAGGCTCTGAAGAAGGATAGATTTGGTGATGTGCTACATTTGTGCCAAATGTGTGAGTTTGTGTTCTCACAGAACAAAATTGCTTCACTCTTCTAGTCCAATAGGAATCCATGACAAAATGCCTGATGGTTGATTTCAAGGGCTGAAGTATTTGCTATATAAAGTGAAATCACTTGGAGTCTGCACACCAAGAGACTGTTGCTGCAGCTCTTCATTGTCCAGCTTAATGGCCTGGGTGTGAACAAACATGAGGATTTTAGTACACTAACTCTGCCCTGCATAGTGACAAGAATCTCCTGCACTGTTCCAACAGGAAGGACATGAAAGTAATGTCCACTTCCTTGGAAACATGCAGGATTTCATAGCCACAGAACAGAAGATTAAGCAAAAAGGAATAAATATTTCCATGCTAAGATACTTCTGGACAAGAACTGGAACTAAGCATGTGTTGTTTCAACACCCATCCAGGTCAGTATTGAGAGCATTAGGAGTTACAATACAACATAGCGATGCTGCTGATTAGTAAAGCCTGCAGATATTTGTCACTATATAAACTGTAAAAGTAATACACAGAGATAACAAGAGTGAATAAATTACACCTTGGTAGACTCAATGTCCACACATCTCTGGTAGCAAGTCCCATTTCCCCTAGGTAAAGCCATCATCTGGGTACAAACTCTAATCTTACTCTTCTCTGTAATGAATATTTCAGACCCTGGCTCCACATCCTACACAGCCCAAGCCAGAGTCTAGCAGAATGCTACCACCCTGTAAACTCAGTGATGGGGAGAGGCCTTACCTTGAGAAAATGTAAAGTAAATTATATCTAGTAAGTGCTTCATTATGCATTCAGTTTTGGCCACCTTACTCCAAGAAGGACATTGAGATGCCCACAGAAGGGCAACAAAGCTTGTAAAGGATCTAGAGCACAAATCCCATGAGAAATGGCTGAGGGCACTGTGGCTGTTCAGCCTGGAGAAAATGAGGCTGAGGGGAGACTTTCTGGGCTCTCTACAACTCCCTGAAAGGAAATTAGAGCTGGGTTGGGGTTGGGGTCTTCTCCCAGATGTAAGGAAATGCCCACAGGTTGTTCCAGGGGAGGTTTAGATAGAATATCAGGACAGAATTCTTACTGAAGGCTAAGCTCTGGAACAGGCTGCCCAGAGTGTTGGAATCAGGTCCCTGGAAGTGTTTAAAAGACACATAGATGTGGTGCTGAGGGGCATGGTTTAGTGGCGAACTTGGGAGTGACATTGGGGTTAATGGTTGGACTCAGTGATCTTGGAGGTCTTTCCTAACCTTAATGATTCTATAACTCTCTCTGTAACTATACCATGTCTAGTACCCCCAAGCATATTCTTCCTCAGAGAGACAGTAAGAAAACTTAATAAAAAATGATAACAAAATCATCTGTTCTCATCCTTTTACAAAAGCCAGACAAACTGTGAGCAAATCTACCACTTTCAGCAGTTTTCTATATATTCTCCTTCAGTAGAAATCTTCCAATCACCATAAACAGACCAACTTACTTTTAAGTTAAGCTTCAAAAATGGCAGAGAGTCTCTAGAACAACATCAGTGGAAGTAACAACATGGCACTTTTAATTAACTGGTATGTCATAAAGCAGAAGGGCTGCTCTCACTTTGCAAGCATCAAAACACATTCCTGCAGGGCAACATTCAGCCCTGCTGTAGAGGAGATAACTGCTTTCAAATGGGTTTATGTTTCTAAGGTGATCAGATGAGCCTTCAGTTAAAATTCCTTCAGAAAAGCCTCAGAGCTATCTCTGAGCATAGACCAAGGGTCTGTTTCATGTCTTCCAGTCTAATCAGCACAGCGCTGACTTCTTAATCATGTCTCTAGCCTGTGCTGGCAGTGAGAGATACACAACAGGCCTGCAAAAGTGCTGAGGGGACTGGAGCAGCTCCCTGATGAGGAAAGACTCAGAACTAATTGGGGCTTTTCAGTCTGGAAAAGAGAAGGCTGAGGGGGAAATCTCATCAATGCTGATCGATACTTAAACGGTGGGTGTCAGAAGGATAGGACCAGTTTTTTTTTCAGTGGTGCCCAGTGACAGGACTAGGGGAAACAGACACAAACTTGAACATAAGAAGTTCCATCTAAACATGAGGAGGAACTTCTTTAATTTAAGGATGTGGGAGCACTGGAATAGGCTGCCAAGAGAGGTGGTGGAGTCTCCATCTTTGGAGACCTTCAAAGCCTGCCTGGATGTGCTCCTGTGTGACCTTCTCTAGGTGAGCCTGCCTTGGCAGGGGGACTGGACTGTTCCTTCCACCCCTACCATTCTGTGATTCTGTAATATGAATGCATATCACAGTTAATTTTATTTTGTGCCTAAAGATGACAGATTTATTACTTTAGAGTGAAAACAACCACTTCAGCACTACACATGGTTTTGTAACACTAGGCACCAAAACGATGGGGGTTTTTAGAAGAACCCCATGTATATGCTGCTGGAAGAAAGAGAATTCACAATGACTCAGATCTTACTATAAAGCTGCTGGAGGACCTTGTATTTACAATAATACAATACAATACACCAGGTTGAAAAAGACCTTCAAGATCATCACGTCCAACCCATCAACCAGTCCAACCCACCTAAACAACTAAACCATGGCACCAAGCACCCCATCAAGTCTCCTCCTGAACACCTCCAATGAAGGTGACTCCATCACCTCCACAGGTAGCCGATTCCAATCACTCTCTCTGTATAGAACTTCTTCCTAACATCCAGCCTAAACCTGCCCTGGTGCAGCCTGAGACTGTGTCCTCTTGTTCTGGTACTGGCTGCCTGGGAGAAGAGACCAACATCTTCCTGTCCACAACCTCCCTTCAGGTAGTTGTAGAGAGCAATAAGGTCACCCCTCAGTCTCCTCCAGGCTAAGCAACCCCAGCTCCCTCAGCCTTTCCTCATAGGGCTTGTGTTCCAAACCCCTCACCAACTTTGTTGCCCTTCTCTGGACACGTTCCAGCAAGTCAACATCCTTCCTAAACTGAGGGGCCCAGAACTGGACACAGGACTCAAGGTGTGGCCTAACCAGTGCAGTGTACAGGGGCAGAATGACCTCCCTGCTCCTGCTGGCCACACAGTTCCTGATGCAGGCCAGGATGCCATTGGCCCTCTTGGCTGCCTGGGTACACTGCAGGCTCATGTTCAGCCTACCATCAACTGGTACCCCCAGGTACCTCTCTGCCTGGCCACTCTCCAGCCACCCTGACCCCAGCCTGTAGCACTGCATGGGGTTGCTGTGGCCAATGTGCAGAACCCGGCACTTGGATGCGCTAAATCTCATGCCGTTGGATTCTGCCCATCTGTCCAGCCTGTCGAGGTCCCTCTGCATTTATTTGGAGCTGCAGCAGTTTATTAATAAAAGAATTACACAGAATCACAGTATGGTCTAGGTTGGAAAGGACCTCCAAAGGTTATCTAGTCCAACTTGCTCTGCAGTCAGCAGGGGCATCCTCAACTAGATCAGGCTGCCCAGAGCGCTGTCCAGCCTCACCTTGAATATCT
The DNA here is from genome assembly GCA_033816785.1 of Picus viridis. NCBI lineage: Eukaryota > Metazoa > Chordata > Aves > Piciformes > Picidae > Picus > Picus viridis. Next base: position 10,605,759 of record CM066586.1, read on the forward strand.
CCAGGGATGGGGCCTCAACCACCTCCCTGGGCAACCTGTTCCAGGATTTCACTACCCTCACAATTAGGTTCTCCAAGGAACAGAGTGTGTATATTAACTAAGAAGCATCTGATAGGACACATCACTGCAAGGAAAAGAAGACAGACATAATTGCCATCATCTTACCTTTTTTCCCCACATTAAACAGATATAATTAGTTAAGCCTAATTTGTAGGACTTTATCTCCAGCGATCAACTCCACAAACAAAGGAGGCCAGCAGGCCCTTTGTTTGAGATTCTTTGTTCCACACTGACAAAGCACAGCAGTCAGAAAGCCAACTTGGGCATCGATGGCTGCTTTACCCTGCCCAAGGCATACAAATCTCTTAGAGCTTATCAGCCAACATGCACTTTAGTGTCACAGAGGGTAATTCATTCTAATTGCTCAAGTAACTGGAAATCAGAAATCTTTAGTTTGTTTCCTACTGCATTTCAGCTTCTTCACTGGAAATTATTTTGTTTGCATGTTTTTGCAAAGTTTATTTTGTAACCACCTGAGAAACTTTGAGAAGCCTTTGTGGAGAAGCTGCAGTAAGCTGGATACATTTGATCAAGACGGTGAATTATCATTTATTGTGTGAAGTTTTTTACCCTGCAGTAACTTTGAACATGACTTTTGGTTTATTCTCCAGTCACCACACTGAAATAAGACTGCCAGGTGGAGAATTTACCTTGAAAACGGGCTAGTGCTGAGGGATGCTCCTGCTCAAACCAGCTGCCAAGAAACACCAAGGGTACAAAACTGGGGTATTTGTAGGTCAAACAGCACGGGCTGGTGATGCCAAATGACTCCAGAAATTATCAACCTTCTTTGTGTAAACTGATAGGTATTTTACCAGAAGAGCTCTTATAGCAGCAAAGAGATTCTGAGATTCTCCAGGCTTAGGAAAGAGCATGATCTCCAAGGAGAGGTAGCTTTAGAGACAAAACCTGACACTTATTCCATGTGTGGGATCTTATCATGGAAATGCACAAGGATGCCACAAATGGGAGAAATCAGTCCATCAGTTACTAGAATCATAGGGTCAAGGAGTTTATTTTCCTTGGAACAGACATTCAAAATCATCAAGTCCAACCATTAACCCAGCACTGCCAGGTCACCACTAAACCATGTCCCTCTGTACCATATCCACATGGCTTTGAAATACCTCCAGTGCTGGGAACTTCACCACTGCCCTAGGCAGCCTGGTCCAGGGCTTGACAACTTTTTCAGTAAAGAATTTTTTCCTAATGCTTGACATAATACAACTGGCACAACTTGAGGGCATTTCCACCTGCCTTTCACTTGCTGCTTGGGAGAAAAGAGCAACCTCATCTCACTACAAGCTCCTTTCAGGGAACTGTAAGGCGTGAGGAGGTCTCCCTGAGGATCCTTTTCTCCATGCTAAAACAACCCCAGTTCCCTCAGCTGCTCCTCTCAAGACACATTGTCTCGGTCCAGAGAGGGAAAGAGACTCAGTGCTTTTGAATATTCCCCTGTTGTGAAATGAGAGGCACAAACAAGGCCAAAACATCAACAGCTGGGCTATCGATTACACCAATAAAGTGGATGGATCAGAAGGGGAGAGAGAGAAAATAGAGAGAGAGAGAGAGAGAGAGAAGAGGAATTATATTACCACACCCTTCACCCCCCAAGACAGTTTGAGTCTGTGGAGGAATGGTGCTGCAGGAGATGTTGGGTCTGTAGAGGAACAGTGTAGAAGAGATGTTGTCCTCTGGGCAGCCTCTTCAGCTCCATGAGTTGCAGCAGGTGGAACGTAGGGCACGGAGAGAGGGTTTTCAGAGTCCAAGATTCGTTGTGTTGCCCTGTGATGTTTCCAGCGTGTGGTGCCGTCTTCTTTCTTCTGCATTTTTCTTCTGCTGAGCCAGTAGTTGCTCAAGTCTTTTATACAGTTTTTTAGTCCTTAGCTATGTGTCCAAGTACTGCCCCTCAGGAATTCGTTCCAGGAAATCATCCTTACGTAAGTATCCAGGTATCGTTCTCCAGGAAATCTTTCTGTGTATTCATGTGAGTTTGGGCAGAGGTCTGGATGGGGGCGGGGAGGGGGAGGGGGGAGGCCTCCGCCTCCTCCTTCTCCATCTACCTACCCACACACTCATTACACATCAGGAAACAGATGGTGAATCCATTGTCTCATCATCCTCCCTTCCTGGAGTACCTGATGGCTGGAAATGATCTGGGGAGGGACTTCTCAGGGTATCAGGTAGTGATAGGACTAGGGGGAACGGAATGAAGCTGGAAATAGGGAGATTCAGGCTAGATGCGAGGAAGAAGTTCTTCACCATGAGAGTGGTGAAGCCCTGGAATGGGTTGTCCAGGGCTTCACCATGAGAGTGGTGAAGCCCTGGAATGGGTTGTCCAGGGAGGTGGTTGAGGCCCCATCCCTGGAGGTGTTTAAGACCAGGCTGGACGAGGCTCTGGCCAGCCTGATCTAGTGTGGGTTGTCCCTGCCCATGGCAGGGGTTGGAACTAGATGATCCTTGTGGTCCCTTCCAACCCTGACTGATTCTATGATTCTATCTTGTCCTGAAGGCATGATGGCTGGGCCCTTGGGCCATTGTTGTAGGCCAGCTGCAAGTGATTTTATCTCTGTTGAGTCACACCAGGAGAGACAAGCTTTAGTCTCTCACACACATGCTCTAGACTCCTCAAGAGCTCCAAAAAGGGCTCAGGAGTACACAGGGTTCAAATTCAAATACGTTGAAAGAAAGAGGCAACTCTTCCAGTTACAAAAATGTAGCCACAGGAGATGGCTAATGCAGGCAAGAAAAGATAAGCACTGCTGTCACCTCTTTTGCAGCACACAACATTTCTAACTGAATGAAGACAGCTGAGGAATGAGCTCAGGCACACTCCAGGGAAATATGCTTGGCTGGAAAGCTGTTGCAAAGTCGAAGGATGGCCAGCATATACTATGAAAAAAAATATACCTACTTTTCCGTTGTCAGCTGATGAATTAACTTCATAATTACCTACAAATCCATGCTGCTTTGGCATTCTGAATATACCTATTTAAATAAAACATTAGCAAAGGCACATTTCTGCACATATCCACTATCAAAGCTGAACTGTTACTCAAAAATTAAGACTCTTAAAATATTATCCAAAAAGTTTTGTGGTTGTTTTTTTCCTTCCAGTTCTTAATGGAAAAAGCAAACACAGAATTAAACCAGGGCTTGTATTTTGTTCAGAATACTCCACCTCAAATACTTGTGGGAATTCAGGTATTTTTCTTATATTAAAGAGATTTGCCTTGACACAAATAAAATGATAAATCTATCAAATCCAGTGGCTGGAACATATTTGAGTACCATCCTAAAACCAAGTTTGCATCTGAAAGTTCAGAAAACTGCACCTTTTGTTTCAGTTCTTCCCAAAATTGGGATTGAGAAAGTCATCAGGAGCCAAGTTCACTAAAGAGAGTTGAATATGCAAAGAGCTATGCTGCTTGCTTCAAGGCTGCTGCAAGGATATTCACATTTAGCCTGCTGTACAGCCGCTATGAACAGAGAAAGACACAGGGAAATAAAATACAGAGTTTTGATTAACTGTGGACTTACATATCTTTGTCAGAGATGCTGACAGTGGGATGGAGGCACCCTCAGCAAGTTTGCAGATGACACCAAGCTGTGTGGCCCATTTGACACCCTGAAGGGAAGAGATAGCATCCAGAGGGACTTGGACAGGCTGGAGAGGTGGGCCCAAGCCAACCTTATGAAGTTCAACAAGGTGAAGTGCAAGGTCCTACACCTGGGTCAAGTTAATCCTAAGCACTAATACAGGCTGGGAGAGGAGCAGATCAAGAGCAGCCTGGAGAAGAAGGACTTGGGGGTGTCAGCTGATGAAAAACTCACCATGAGCCAGCAAGGGTCATTGGCAGCCTAGAAGGCAGCTGTGTGCTGGGCTGCATCCAAAGCAGTAAGAGCAGCAGGACAGGGAGAGGATTCTGCTCCTGTGTTCTTGTGAGACCCCATCTGGAGCACTGCATCCAGTTCTGGTGCCCCTGACATAAGAGGCACGTGGAGCTGATGGTGTGAGTCCAGAGGAGGCCACAAAGACAACCAGAGGGCTGGGGTACTTCACCTATGGGAACAGGCTGGGAGAGTTGGGGCTGTTCAGACTGGACAAAAGGCTACCAGGAGACCTTAGAGCAGCCTTTCAGTACCTGAAGGGGGCTATGAGAAAGCTGGGGAGGGACTTTTTACAAGGGCTTGTAGTGACAAGACAAGGGGCAAGGGATTGAAGCTTGAGGAGGGCAGATTTAGACTGCAGAAATTCGTTACAGTGAGGGTGGTGATACAGTGGAACAGGTTACCCAGGGAGGTTGTGGATGCTCCCTCCCAGGAGGCATTCCAGACCAAGGTGGATGGGGCCCTGAACAAGCTGTTCCAGTGGAAGGTGTCACTGCCCATGGCAGGGGGATTGGAACCAGATGATCTTCAAGGTCTCTTCCAATCTAAGCCATTCTCATTCCATGAATCTTTTTCAGATCACAAACATCTAGACATCTGTAAACACAAGATCAATAAAGCTAGATTCTAGAACACCTTCTCTCTTCCCTAGCTAAAATTGTAAGTTTCAGTTTTGAAGTGAGCTCAAAACACACTGAAACAAATCAATATGGGTGCCACTGGAGCACAGAGAAGTTCTGAGGCACAGCACAACTTAGGGGAGGCAGAGCCCCATCAGAGGAAGACAGAGAAATCCTGTGAGGAGGCTTTAGCCTCAGCAAGTTGGAAAAGATATGGATTTGCTCTCTCCATTTCACATGTGTTTCCCTGCAGACCTCTGGTGCAAATTAAATCTGCGGTTTGTGTGGCAGTGGGAGAAGAGTGAAGTAATTTAGCAGACGAAACCCCCCCAAAAACTCCTTTCAGATATGAATCCCAGGCAGATCAATTTCACTTGTTCCTTCCAAGTGCAAAATGCAAATTCCTAATCTCTGCAAACATTAAAAATGTTGCAAAATCAACTACTTGGTGAAACAAAAAGCTGTGAGCAGAAAATGGCCTGGCCACCAGGAAAAGTGTCGGGCACCCCCGCATCGGACAGACAAAGGATTACAGAGCCTGGCAAGATCTCTCCTCAAAGCTTCAGAGTACAGCAGGTCCCTTTTCCAGGGGCTAAACAATAGGTTCACACACCTCAGTTGTTATTGTGCCATTCTCAGACATGCCTTTCTCCTACATAAGCTTTCAGACAGCTTCTTAGATGGAACACCTGAATGGCTAAATGATAGGTTTTAAACCAGGGATAACTGCAGAATTTCTTCAGACTCGGGGTGTCTGATATGAGTCTCAGGTACATATGAGCACTTCTGCCTATACAAGTGATCTGGCATGGCTCAAACTGCAGCACTCAGCACAGAGATGTGGCATTTCTCCAGGTCCACTTTGAGATTACCTTCTTGGCAGGTTAACTCGAGTCACAGCTTTCATTATGGGATGACATGAATATTCTCCAAGCAAAGACAGTGAAAGACTCTTTTAAGCTGCTTGCACATGTCCAAACATACTACCACAGGACTTAAACGAGTGGGAGCAGCCAGGCTTTCCTCAATTTTGATGCCATGCATCTCTAAAATGGTGGCAGACAGAGACTGGAAATAGCTATTTTTCCACCAAAAGTTGTCAGTGAACGTGGTGGGTCACTCCAATTACACCTCCTCAACATTGATCTATATCTTATTACTGCCCAACCTGTGCCTCCTGACTTTATTGATGAGTTTTAGGAGGTTAGCTGGAGGGGTGAGCACCCAAAGGCAATCACTAGCAGCCTGCCATTTATCAAACAAGCTCAGAGGATCTCCTTAAACATCCTAGCGCAGCTGCACCTTCACAGGGTATGGAGTTTCTAGAAGGCAAAACCAGGGCAAAGAGATGCTGTCAAGCATGTTAGTCCTCTCTGCAGTGTCATTCTGCTTTCTATGCGACTACAAAGTGCACAGCTTTTCACTGGTGGTACATAAATAAATAATTTGGCAAGGAATGAAAAGGCATGAGAAGTGTGGGTAGGAAAAGAAACATGTTTTGAGCGGAGGAGACTCTCCAACAGCCACTTATTATCACCAAGTCCAATGTAAACAGTCATTGCTATTTTTTGCCGCTGTTTTTATGTCCAGGTAATCCTCTGTTGAGTGATCATTTGAGAGAGGGCTGCAGTTATGGAGAAAAAGCAACTTTTGCTTCCCTGCAATGAGGTTCAGGGGAGCCTGAGGACTGTTCAACTTTTGTATACCTCCTGGAACAGCCCTAATTGGAACAGTAATGCATCACTGAGTTGTGCAGAACTTGCAGTCATTTTCTTCCCAATTAGTCTCTGTGAATTGGACATGGCCATAAGTATAATAGTCATAAGTTGCATGGTTTAGTTGATTAGGTGGTGTTGGATGATAGGTTGGATGTGATGATCTTGAAGGTCTCTTCCAACCTGGTCTATTCTATTCTATTCTATTCTATTCTATTCTATTCTATTCTATTCTATCCTATCCTATCCTATCCTATCCTATCCTATCCTATCCTATCCTATCCCTCATAACAGGACAAGGAGCTGAGGAAAGAAGGATGGATGAATGTTAGTGTTGTTCAGTAAAGTTTTTCTGTCACATCTCCTGGTTCTGGCCACCTTTAACCCCGTTTTTTCCGTCTCTTTCTTCCCACTTCATGCTTTTGTGAGTCAAGAGACATTTTCAGGAGGGATTTGAATAAAAGTTCACCACAAGCCTGCAGAATAGTTGTCCATGCTCAGAAGGTAGTCCTGGTGAGGTAGTAGCAGTGGGGAAAAGACTAAAGGAGGAGCTGATAACACCATCCCTGGCACAAGGTATGGGAAATGACATGGATAAGTGGAACAAGTTGTGATCAAAATGAAGGGCAAGTATGAAAAGTTTGATACCTAGTTTTGGCTAGAGCACAGCTTAGCTGGGTAAAAAACATGGAAAAATCTTGAAAAAACTTGAAAAATCAGTTTCTAGATATGTTTATAAACAATAAACCAGGTTGAAAGATACCTTCAAGATCATCACATCCAACCTATCAACCAATCCAACCCACCTAAACAACTAGACCATGGCACCAAGCACCCTATCTAGTCTCCTCCTGAACACCTCCAGTGATGGTGACTCCACCACCTCCCCAGGCAGCCCATTCCAATGGCCAATCACTCTCTCTGGGTAGAACTTCTTCCCAACATCCAGACTAAACCTCCCCTGGCACAGCTTGAGACTGTGTCCTCTTGTTCTGGTGCTGGCTGCCTGGGACAAGAGACCAACCTCCACCTGTCCTCAACCTCCCTTCAGGTAGTTGTAGACAGCAATAAGGTCACCCCTGAGTCTCTTCCTCTCCAGGCTAAGCAACCCCAGCTCCCTCAGCCTCTCCTCATAGGGCTTGTGTTCCAAACCCCTCACCAACTTCATTGCCCTTCTCTGGACACGTTCCAGCAAGTCAACATCCTTCCTAAGCTGAGGGGCCCAGAACTGGACACAGGACTCAAGGTGTGGCTTAACCAGTGCAGTGTACAGGGGCAGAATGACTTCCCTGCTCCTGCTGACCACACTGTTCCTGATGCAGACTAGGATGCCATTGGCCTTCTTGGCTGCCTCAGCACAAAGAACACAAAGAGCCCAGAGTGAAGCCTTGCCTACTTATTCTTCAACCTCTTCACTGAATTTTGAACATCAGGGGCTAAGACCATCGGGGCTAAGGCCATCTGGTCTGGTATCATCAAAAACAGGTGATGGCTTGACAACTCATATAACACAGACTTTGAGGACCAGCAGCTGAGTGATCTTGCTAGCTGTACATCAGGTAGTCTTCATATTTCACTTTTCAATGACATCAGAAAGTAACAAGCAGAAATTCTGCATATTCTGCATTTCTGCTGTTTCCTTCAAGATCCAGGCTTTGATATGAAAAAAAAAACCCTCTCAACTATAAAAATCTTTGTGTTTATATGTATTTACATTACAAAGATTCTTCTTATTTTTAACTTAGCCACAGATACCTGTCTGGAGTGGGAAAAAAAAACTCACAAAAGTTTTAAAAAGGGTGGTATTTCTCCCTTCTACTCACATCAATGATGCCTTAATATCAAAGATTAGTAGAGACTTTGTAAAGGATATAATGCTACAAACTTAGATTAGTCTGTCAGAGGGTCACCTTCATTATAGAAAAACATTTAATTTTTGCCAGGGAAGAGGAAAATAACAACCAAGCAATATAGCTGCCACTAGAAAAATCTGGTCAAACCAGCTAATTTGCAATTCAGGCATATATGGACAGTAACAAGGGTAATTAATAATAAATTCCTGCACCTAGCACTAAATCCTTTCAGCTCTTTATTTCCTAGGCACTGACTGGAAGAAAAAAACCCAAAACAAAACCAAACACCAAAACCAACTAAACAAAACAAACTGATCTGGGCTTAAGAAAAGCTTTTACAAACTGCATGTAGGTTATTATAAAACTAACTGTGCACAAATGGACTCATTTGCTCTCTACCTCATTTTGAGCAGCATTAGCCACCATTGGTCATGTATTAAAAAGAAAGCTGATTATCATGATAAAAATTCAAGGAAGGAAAGATGCCTTTTTCCCTTTAAAAGCCTGGTGGTCAGTAAGGGATTTTAAAAACACCACGCAGAAATGTGTAGTTTGATGACTATCATAGAATGGTTTGGGTTGGAAGGGATCTCCAAAGGTCATCTAGTCCAACCCCCCTGCAGTCAGCAGGGACATCCTCCACCAGATCAGGTTACTCACGGCCTCGTCTAGCCTGACCTTGAACAGCTCCAGGGATGGGGCCTCACATCTACCTGCCTGGGCAACCTCTTCCACTACCCTGATGACAAAGAACTTGTTCCTAACATCCAATCTAAATCCTAAATCCTTCTCCAATTTCAAACCACAGCTCTTCATCCTATCACTACAGGCCTTTGTAAACAGTCCATCTGCAGCCTTCTGGTAGGCCCTGTTCAGCTATTCCATACGTGGCTTAAACCTCTGCCGTGTTACCAGCCTGCACTTTTAAGATGCATCCCTAACCCAGGGTACTGATGGAATTAAAACATTTACCTCCATTTCTCCTCCCAGATGTCTTCAACTTTGCCTGCACAGTAATAAGCATGCACACACATCTGGAAAGGAACAGCCATGTTTTGAAAGAGCACAGGTGAAACTGCAGCAGTAAAGGGTGCTCTGTACTCAGAGCGGGGTTCAGGCTGCTCCCTAGGGGGAATCAAGATCCCATGCTGCTAACAGCTTAGTAGTTATTTTCCTTCTTTGAACTGAAAGGCAGAATTGCAGCATTCAGGGGAGCAGCAGGTAGCTCTGAAGTCCCATGCTCAAGACCTCAACTGAATAAAAGACTACCAGGCAATATTTGTCTGCCAAGGAATGGGTTTTTAAGAGTAGTCATACCAAATGCCCCTGAAGCTCCCCCAGCGTGCTGCTTCAAACATCTGAGGGAGCTCTTTTTGTGCATGAAGCACATCTACACAGCATGATTTTGCTCAGCTTGTGTTTCCACAAGTCAACTAATCCTCCTGAAGAGACTGTGGATACATCTTACGCTCCTCACACATGATTATAAAAGCACAAATCCTACCCTTTTCAAGATGTAATGCAGCCAGACACCTCACCACGAGTTATCTACGTGAACACCCCCTTGAGAACAAAAACATCCTCACCACAAGCAAACAGAAAATAACCTCCAAAATCAATAGCACATGAAACTGCATTGTTGATTTCAGAGTATGTTGCAATGACATTCATTTTTATCAAGCTCTAACTGTTGATGACTTGCCAGTATTCTCTTCCCTCACTCCAGAAGTGAGTCAATGAGACACTGTTTTGTGTGCCCCTGCTGAACTGTCAAGCCCTTTCCCCCAAAACTGACCCACCATGCTTAGAAAAGTCACACCTGAGAGCAATTTAGTCATATCAGGTATTTGACTCTAAGAGACACACAAACAAGAAGGAAAGTGGACAGTATAAAGTCACTTTGCTCTACAATCATAGAATCATAAATCATGGAATCATTTTAAGGTTGGAAAAGACCTTTAAGTACAACCTTCTATCCAACCCCTCCATGACCACTAGACCATGTCCCAGAGTACCACATCTACTCATTTTTAGAACATCTCCAGGTATGGCACAGAGTCTTGCCATTTTATTGCATTTTGCTACAGAAGCCACTTCAATAACAGGAAAAACAATATGAAAAGAGGAGAAGGGGAGTGAGTCCTTCCTGCTTTTAGCACTTAGAAATCTAGGGAAGGAAACACAACCAATGCACATCCACACTGCCCAAGCAGAAGATTCTGGAAGCATGCTTTTTAAAGCTTCACTCAGCTTACATTCACCTCTTTTGGGGAAACAGTTTGCAGCTCAAACACCTTTCCCTCTCTTCTACCAGATTTTCTCCCTGGAGACTTGACCCCAGTGCCTCTTATCCCATAAATGGTCTCGGACACAATGCTGTTGGGCACTGGGAAGGCAAAAAGTAATACAGGAATAGTGGTCCAACAAAATGTGCCTCTTTCCTCACCACCTGCATTCTCTAGTTATGACATGGAATGTTCAGAGTGTATTTTGAAGACACAAAAATTTCAACACAGGATAACCTTTGCCTTTTGCAAATTTCCTTGCAAAACACCTGCCTCCTGAGCCAAACAGAGCAGCTGCTGTGCTGCACTTTTCTCCAGAGACACTGGCCACAGATAGGATTAAATGACTTGTGATTGATTACTGGATTGATCAACCAAACAAAGCTCAGGCTGTGAGCACAGCCCTTAATAACACTCAAGGCTATGTTACAGCTTACCTCTGCTGGAAGGAAATGTGGATGAAGATTAATGACTAATTCAGATCACAACACAAGAAGTTCTAGAGGAAGTTCTGGAAAGTGAGCCTTGCATTTTTCTGGACTGTAAGGGCCTCTTCTGGAGGATATCTGATTACTGTCCAAAGCCCTGTGCTTTTATTTTTCACATGATTGCTGTCCAAAGCCCTGTGCTTTTGAAGTTTACAAAATGATGCATCTGGCATCACCTACCAGAGACACCACTGCACTTTTACAATACAGCAAAGCAAAACTGATGTGTATTGGGCAGAACACACTGTGATTTCTCTTGTCACTCTACCTTATAGCATGTCACAGATACCCTGTTTTATGAGTTTTATGAGTTCAGTAACATTAACAGCAACTTAACTGACAAAGAGCTCTGTGCTTATGTTGTTAATATGGGACTGAGAGCCAGCAGCTTTCTGTTGAAGACATTTTCACTGGTTCACTGAAACTGCTAAATGCCAGCGGAATTATACAGCTCTTATCCAAACAGGCTTCAGATTATTAGCTCAAGAAATAGATCTTTCCAAGAACTTTAACTCTTTTACCCATTAAAATACTTCTTTATTCTTTTGAAAACTGGAAAATCCAGTCCCCAGATGTGTGTGTGTGCAGGCACCTTCTCAGTGATACATTAAACAGCTCACACAAACACCAGCTGCAATGTGGATGCTAAACACCAGAAGCCAAATGATGTAACATGGTCCACATCCATACTATAGCTAGAACCAGAAGTATTCCTCAGTGTACAACATAAAGAGTGGCAAAGAAACACAGAGCAGGACAGAAAACCCTTCTAGACAGAGCTGAGGGGAATGGCAGTGTGTCGTGTCAGCTTTCAGCAAACATTCTGCAGGGACATTTCATGGAAACTCCTTTGGGGGTCTGGGAAGGTGCAAGTATAAGAATGAGAAGACAGTAAAAGGCTTTGAGGACTCCAGGATGAGGCAGAGCACCTCTAACTTCCAAGGAGTGAGCTGCCAGCCCTTCCAGGTGGCCTGGGGTAGCAGAGAGGAGAGAGGACAGGGAGAATATCTTGGGAGGCTAAAGCCTATCTCCAGTCCCTGCAATCCAGAACAGGATGCAGGTGTTATCTTAGCAGCAGGAGAGTCTGCTCCCACTTTGGGACAGGGGAGACTGGCAGCTGTGAGACTCAATGGCTCATATAAGGAAAAGTCATCATTAGCAGCAGGAACATACCTGTGGTTGCTTCACATGTCATCAGTCACAATTTAGTTTTCCTTGTAAATGCAGATCTCAAGCTCCAAAGTCTTTGAAGATACTCCTCCCTTCAAACAGCCACAAACTTCCTCCTGTTGAAGAAGAAACAACCTGGATGGAGCACATGCAAAGTGTTTCCTCTTCTTCTAAGCTTGTTTATATAGTGGATTGACCACAGACAGCTGCCAGATACCCACCTTGTCACTCTCTCACTCCTCATCCTCAACAGGATGGAGAGAAAATAAGGAAAAGCTTGTAGGTGGAGATGAAGACAGGGAGATCACTTACTAATCACTGTCATGGGCAAACATGACTTAACTTGGTGAAAATTAACCCAATTTTAGCACTAATGAAAACAGAGCTAGGTGGTGAGAAACCCAGGCAAAAATTAACACTCAACCCTCCTTCGGCTTCATTCCTTTGTTCCCGACTGCTCTGCCCACCAAGCAGCACAGGGGATGAGGAACAGGGGCTAGTCAGGCCAGAACAACTTGTCATGGTTTAACCACATCCAGCAACTAAACACTACTCACTCCTCCCCACCAGTGGCATGGGGAGGAGAAATGCGAATCAAAAAGTAAAATTTATGGGTTGAGATAAGATCAGCTTAATAATTGAAATAAGAAGATAAAAAGAGAGAGAGCCCCCACGAAAGGCAAGTGATGCACAATACAATGGCTCACCACCCATTGACTGATGCCCAGCCAAATCTCTGAGCTGCAGCTGGCATTGCCCAACCAACCTCTGCCAGTGTTGGCATGACATCCTCTGCTATGGGATATCCCTTTGGCTAGTTTGGGTCACTTCTCCCCGCCAGCTGCTCCCCACCAGCTGCTTGTGCATCTTCTCACCAGCAGGGCACCAAAAACTGAACAATGCTTAAACTGGGATGAACACTCCTTAGCAACAAGTCAAACATATCAGTGTATTACCAACACTGTTCTCACAGGAAATCCAAAAGACAGCACTGTACCAGGTGACTCCATTCCCACCAAAACCAGGACAAGCCTCTTTCTGCTCTTTCTTCTTCCCCAGGCCTTTCCTTGCCCTACCACAGCCCTGGCACCTGGAGCTGCCTCTCCTCCTCTCCCAGACCTCAGCACTGACAGAACTATTCCTCACCCCTCACATTTCCAGCATTTTTGCCCTACATTCCTTTCTTCAAGGTGTGTCTGAGAAGCTGAGGAGCTGGACTGTGCCTGCCCACAGGCTGCAGGAACCAGCTGGAACTGCCTGTGCCTACATTGAAGCTGCAGGAAACAGCCAGAAGCAGCTGGAACTGCCTGTACCTGCCCCAAAGCTGCAGGAAACAGCCAGAAGCAGCTGGAACTGCCTGTGCCTGCCCCAAAGCTGCAGGAAACAGCCAGAGGCAGCTGGAACTGCCTGTGCCTGCCCCAAAGCTGCAGAAAACAGCCAGAGGAAGCTGGAACTGCCTGTGCCTGCCCCAAAGCTGCAGAAAACAGCCAGAGGCAGCTGGAACTGCCTGTGCCTACATTGAAGCTGCAGGAAACAGCCAGAAGCAGCTGGAACTGCCTGTGCCTGCCCCAAAGCTGCAGGAAACAGCCAGAGGCAGCTGAAACTGCCTGTGCCTACATTGAAGCTGCAGGAAACAGCCAGAAGCAGCTGGAACTGCCTGTGCCTGCCCCAAAGCTGCAGGAAACAGCCAGAGGCAGCTGAAACTGCCTGTGCCTACATTGAAGCTGCAGGAAACAGCCAGAAGCAGCTGGAACTGCCTGTGCCTGCCCCAAAGCTGCAGGAAACAGCCAGAGGCAGCTGAAACTGCCTGTGCCTGCCCCAAAGCTGCACGAGCTGTCCAGAACTAGCTGGATCCGTCTTTGCCCACCCCAAAGCTGCATCAACTGTCTGGAAATGGCTGTGCCTTCATTGAAGCTTCACAAACAGGCCAGAAATGGCTGGAACTGGCTTTGACTGACCCAAAGCTGCAGGAACTGGTTGGAACCAGCTGGAACTGCCTGTGCCTGCCCCAGACAGAACTGTCTTCACCTATCCCAGCCTCTCCTAGCAGAGGTTCCTCATCAGCCCCCCCGCTGCCTGCTTGATCCCTTCATACCTTCATTTCACTCTGTGTTCTGTGCCTGTTTGTTCTGCTGTCAGGTGTTCCAGCAGTTAAAACAATGAATCACCTCTAAGGCTGAGATCTCCTTTTTAATTGACCTCTAAAATTGCGTGACTCTGCATTTATGCTAACATTAACAATAAATATGGTGTTTTCTCCTTCCCTGTTAAACGTCAAAGCTGCTTAGCCAAAAATAGCTACTGCCCTTTAGCCCAACAGGTCTTATGTGTATATTTTTCATATTATCATCTCATGCCTTTAGCCTCAGTAATGACATGTCAGTAATTAGATACAAACTGGCATGTAAATTACTAGGAGCAGGTTCCCCTCCATTATCTCATTTATAGCCTGATAACAATTTTACTTCCAGGAAAGTCAAAGACAATGATTGAGAAGCAGCTTCCAACTCGCTGAGCAGTGGCTGACACACAGTGCGATGCTGTGGGGTTCCTGATCACTGCTGTAAATCAAGACTCTTCCACACCCAGATGTTCAGGTGAAGGGAGGTCCTCCTCACCCCCTGCTCTGCCCTGATGAGGCCACAACTGGAGTATTACATCCAATTGTGGGTTCCCCAGTTAAGAGGGACAGGGAACTGGAGAAAGACCAACAGAGGGCCACAAGGATTAAGGGACTGGAGCGTTTTTCTGACTAGGAGAGGCTGAGACTTGGGCTCTTTAACCTGAAGAAGAACAGACAGCGGGGATCTTCTCAGTGCTTGTCAATATCTAAAGGGTGGAAGTCTGGGAAAGGACAGAGCTGGGCTCTTATCAACTGTGGCCAGGGATAAGACAAGGGGCAATGGGTACAAACTATAGGATAGGATAGGATAGGATAGGATAGGATAGGATAGGATAGGATAGGATAGGATAGGATAGGATAGGATAGGATAGGATAGGATAGGATAGACCAGGTTGGAAGAGACCTTCGAGATCATCACGTCCAACCCATCAACCAATCCAACACCACCTAATCAACTAAACCATGGCACCAAGCACCCTATCAAGTCTCTTCCTGAACACCTCCAATGATGGTGACTCCACCACCTCCACGGGCAGCCCATTCCAATGGGCAATCACTCTCTCTGTGTAGAACTTCTTCCTAACATCCAGCCTAAACTTGCCCTGGTGCAGCCTGAGACTGTGTCCTCTTGTGGTGCTGGGTGCCTGGGAGAAGAGACCAACCTCCACCTGTCCTCAACCTCCCTTCAGGCAGTTGTAGAGAGCAATAAGGTCACCCCTCAGTCTCTTCCTCTCCAGGCTAAGCAACCCCAGCTCCCTCAGCCTCTCCTCATAGGGCTTGTGTTCCAAACCCCTCACCAACTTCGTTGCCCTTCTCTGGACACGTTCCAGCAAGTCAACATCCTTCCTAAGCTGAGGGGCCCAGAACTGGACACAGGACTCAAGGTGTGGCTTAACCAGTGCAGTGTACAGGGGCAGAATGACCTCCCTGCTCCTGCTGGCCACACTGTTCCTGATGCAGGCCAGGATGCCATTGGCCCTCTTGGCTGCCTGGGCACACTGCTGGCTCATGTTCAGCCTACAATCAACCAGTACCCCCAGGTCCCTCTCTGCCTGGCTGCTCTCCAGCCACTCTGACCCCAGCCTGTAGCACTGCATGGGGTTACTGTGACCAATGTGCAGAACCCGGCACTTGGATGTGTTCAATCTCCTGCCCTTGGACTCTGCCCATCTGTCCAGCCTGTTGAGGTCCCTCTGCAAAGCCTCTCTACCCTCCAGCAGATCAACTTACTGATGATGGACTCAATGCCTTCATCCAGATCATCAATAAAGATGTTAAAGAGCATGGGGCCCAGCACTGATCCTTAGGGTACACCCCTAGTGACTGGCCACCAGTCACAGGTGGTTTTATTTGACCTAAAGGAAAAACTTCTTTACTTTGAGAGTGATGAAGCATTGGACCAGGCTGCCCAGAGAAGTAGCAGAGTCTCCTCTGCAGAGATTCCAAACCTGCCTGGACACATTTCTGTGCAACCTTGAGGTCCTATGACTGGAGTTATTCAAGGCGAGGCTCAATAAGGCTCTGGGCAACCTGATCTAGTTGAGGATGCCCGTGCTTACTGCAGAGGGGATTGGACTAGATGACCTTTGGAGGTCACTTCCAACCAAAACCATTCTATGATTCTATGTCTGATGAAAACTGGGCCACAGTTCATTCCTGGGTCCATTCCAATAGGAATAATTTTACACCAGCACATCTTTGATTTTAGTGAGAATGAATGCTCCACACAGACATGGCTTAAAGCAGGTTTTCTCCTGTGTTATCTGTCCTCACTTGGATATAGGGTGTTATCTCCAGGAAGCTGGGCTGGCAGTGATTTACCTATCCCTTGTCCCAAGTGTTGACAAGGCTCATGTAGGCAGGAATAAGGAATTCAGGAGCTGTAAGCATTAATCACCTGAAATGCCTCTCCAAGTTTCAGCACACGGGATGACATTGCGCTTCCCCAGATTTTCTCTGCTCCTGATCAAAGAATTGGTTTTCCTTTCAGGTCACATTTACAACTAGTTTGTATGGTTGCTGTAGCAATTACCACAAACGACAGCCTGGCCCCAGGA
This sequence comes from Picus viridis, assembly GCA_033816785.1. Lineage (NCBI taxonomy): Eukaryota > Metazoa > Chordata > Aves > Piciformes > Picidae > Picus > Picus viridis. The sequence goes on from CM066586.1 coordinate 10,622,521, forward strand.
AAGGGACAGAGACACTGTAGAGTTATGCACAAGAAGCCTTGGGGAAAAATACAGACTGCGGTGAGGATTTCCCAGTGACTTCTGCTCTCTGTAGGTAATGGGCACCTATTTCCTTCTGCCCACATAAACATACACATGCCACCCATGAGGTTTTAATGGTTATTTTTCTGGAGTCCTCTGAGATGCTGATGTCTGATCAGCAGAGTTTCAAGTGTTGATATTGAGCCACAAAATTCTTTGAAATAAAGTCTACCAGCGGCTGGTAAGAAAATGAAGCATTGCTGTTCCCAGTGAAGAAGCAGGGTGACTAATGACAGTGTCAGGAATCTGATGCTCCCTGAAACTAGTGCTGTATATTAAAACAGCCTTTCTGTACTGATAACTTTCAGAAAGGACTATAATAGCATCCTTTCAACTAGAGCTTTCCATCTCTCCAGATATTTCATTGCACTCCTAACTTCAATATCACCTTCCTTTTAATAGCATGGCTCTGCATTATAATACCCCCTGTGCTCTGGTAGGGCCTAAAAAAAACAACACCAGTGCAGCTGGGAGCAGAGACAAAGTTTAAGATTCATCAGAAATGTCTTCAGAAAGTTCAGAAGGGAAAAAAATAAATAAATAAAAGACCTAATATAAATGTATATACTTTCAACGTGGAGTTTTCTGCTTGCTCTGAAAACTATTACACCAACTGCCAGCAGAGGAGACTTGCTTTGCCCTTTTCAAATTGAAAGTGTAAATAACAGTTGGTAAGTGAGAGGGGACAGGGAGGGGTTTTTGTTTGGTTGTCTTTAAACCTAAGTGTGTGTGAGGTTGTTGACTTTATGAGTCTTTCACAGACTGATTAAAATGGACCCAGCTCTAACACATGTGCCAGACAGCTGGCAGTCTTCTAAGACAAAAGGAGCAACAGAGCAGAGTACTGACATGCACCACATACGTTTCAAATGACTTGTGAGTGCATACCGGTGGCTTAAAAGTGTGAAGATTGTCAGAGATGAGGACATTGCTCTGCCCAGCCACACAGTGTACTGCAAGAGGCAATGCACAAGACAGCAGAGTCACTAACTGCCACTCATTCACTATCCCAGCCCAAACCACAGCCCTGATACTGCCTTACATACACTGTATCAGCTCCTTATACAGTGTCTCATGCTTTCTCCTACCAATTACCATGTTACATCTATTCCATACCACACTGTGCTACTTGATCTATAGACTGAGCACTTGCAAAAGCACAAGCCAGACTAGCACCGCCACCACAGTTCATGCTTTATGCTACTGAAAAGGCTTTAGATTATGGCCAGCTCTTTCCAGGTACCTGCACAGTGTCATTAGCACTCAGACAAATCACAGCCCCTCTGCTCCTCCCTCTGGCAGCCCAGCAGAATGCCCCATCACCAGGGCACACCAACAGTGATCAGTTGCCATCTTTCAGTCCTCTATTGACATCACTGCAGAAGCATCCCTGCAATTGCCAGCGAGCTCACCAACAAGCACTTTTCCATACAGCACAGCTACATTTGGAACCAGCAGTTGCCAAAGGAGGCTGAGTAGAACAGAAGCAGAAAGGAGAACAAGTTGATTCCCATTTGGTTCTTGTGCAAAGGGCTTTTTAACCTCCCAGCCCACCTTAGCACAAGGTACTTGGGTATTTCTGTCTTCCCCTCTGAAGCACTGTGCAGTGGTTTGAACTTCTACCTGCGTGGAGCAGCACAGCAAACATCAGAGGAGGGAAAGCTAATTCATCCAGGGCAGCAATTTGATTGATGCTGTGCTGAAACAGATTAAGTAGCAATAACCATCAAGAAGCTGGCAGCCCCAGACTGTGCCAGGCTCAGTTACAGATCAGTTTACTTCTGGGAATGCTGGCCTTGGAGCTGTTTCAGCTGTGATCATTGGTAGGAAAAGCAACCCTGGTAAACATCATCTCCCTGCCACAAAAAATGAACTGGGTACGTACCAGAGCTGGGGAATGGTGAACAGTGATCAGCAGAAATGATTTAAACAGAGGTGGAAGAGAAAAGAACACATCCAGAAGCTCAGTGTCACAGCTTCCATACCTAGGAGAAATGCTGCCTGTAAGATTCACAGGCCATCACACATTGCCTGGCATTCAAGGGCTAAACATAAACCCAGTAGATGTTGATGGGCTTCACTTGGGATGAGAGTAAACCCATTGCAGTACAAAGAATCCTGTTTATGGCTCACATCTGGCACCTGCACCCGTGGCTGGTTTATACAACTTCTCAATGATCCCCATGGTGTCTCAAAACCGCATCACCACCCAGCTGCAGCCCAAGTTCATCCTGCTCCCCAGGGAAATCCTATTCTTCAAAATCCTCATGACTTACCAGTCGAAATCCCAATGTGCTGTCCCTGCAAATCAGCAGCCCACCACACTGCCCTGTCTGTTGGACTGCCCAGCTGGTTTGATCCTCATGGATAGTCTCCACAAGCAGTCCAAAGTCTGCCTTTTGGGCACATCAAAGGCAAGGGGGAAATAACTTGGTAGACCTGGTGGGCAGGAGAAAGTACTCTGGGCTTCAACCACATACCAAGTATCTGCTGCTTCCCTGCTCTTGTATGTAGAGTGCTTCCCTAATCATAGAGCTGAGTAAATTTGGGTGGATTTGTCTTCTCACCCAGACACAGTGTCCAGATTGTGCTTAAAATAAAGGATGGCAATGGACATAGATATCTTCATGAAGGCCTCCACCAAAGGCACTTTGTTATTTTAGCTTGCTACAGGAGTTAGCCATTCAACACATGCACAACACCTTTGTCCTACAGAGCCGGCATGCTCCTGTGTGCAAGTCAAACCATGACAGCGAGCAAAGAAGCCACAGCTCAGCACTAGTCATTTTACCACATACTAAATGTTCTCACAGAGATCAATTAACATCTCTCCCTGGTTGCCACAGGATGCCACTGGCAGCACAGAACTAGAGCCATGCCAAGAGGGCTCCTCACTGTGGGAAAAATTAGCATGGGTATAGGACACCTAAGAGGCATGTGGGGCTTTTCTCTGCCACCCAAGGAGCTCTGAGGTCACAGAACGATCCGATACAGAGCATCAGACTGGCCTCTCACCTGGGAAACACTGAGCATCTTCAGTTCCCAGAGTAACCAGTAGGATCAATGGGTGCCAAGCCTCCTCCAGGGCTGCATAAACACAGCAAGTCTGACCTCTTGCTGCTCTAAACATTCTGTTTGGAAACACCCCCCAAAACCTCTTTTCTCCCAACTTTTTTCTCACTGGCTTGCATACAGCACAGACTGCTGTTTGCCTTCAAGACACAGAGTGTCCTGTGGTTAGCTCCTTGCATCACATCTTCATTAGCAGCATGAGGGGAAACAACTCCTGCAGAGGCAATGTCTGCCATCATGGAAGAAAACACCCTCATTAAAAACCAAAATGAGTCATTTTTCCCACTGATTTTTCTGGTGCTTTATTCCCTTTTCACTGTGCTGGTGAGCCTGAATGTTCCAAATAACAGAATCACAGAATCACCAAGGTTGGAAGAGACTTCAAAGATCATCAAGTCTGACCTGTCACCACAGACCTCATGACTAAACCATGGCACCAAGTGCCACGTCCAATCCCCTCTTGAACACCTCCAGGGATGGTGACTCCAGTGACCTCCCTGGGCAGCCCATTCCAATGGCTAATCACTCTCTCTGGGAAGAACTTTCTCCTCACCTCCAGCCTAAACTTCCCCTGGCACAGCTTGAGACTGTGTCCTCTTGTTCTGGTGCTGGGTGCCTGGGAGAAGAGACCAACCCCCTCCTGGCTACAACCTCCCTTCAGGGAGTTGTAGAGAGCAATAAGGTCTCCCCTGAGCCTCCTCTCAAGCGGTTTGAGGAACAATAACAAACTCAGTGATAATTTGGCCACAAATATGAGCAACTTTGTTTCAAAGGGTCAGGCCAAATTTCAGCAGATTCAGTAAATCTTAGAGGATCCATAAACACTTTCCAAATAGAAGCTAGAAGGAAGCAGACACCTTTTTCTTTTTTCACCTGTTCCATTTAGTCCCTTAACTTTTATTTAAATGATTGGGGTTTTTTTTTTAGCTTCACTCAGATATCTTTCCTTTGCCTTCTGCAAAGAATTGAAGAGACAGTGTTTAATATGATCTGATATAGCAGAAAGAGCCAGAACAAGCCAAAGAACAAATCCATATATTAAAATTTCCTCCTCTCCATTTGCCCTCATACCTTCACCAACTGGCTGTAATAAAATAACACTGGATACTAACAATTCCTACAGTGTTAGGCTTCTGCCAGCATTTAACCTGAGAGTCCCTTATTAATGTGAGTGGAAATAAGTAAGGTTTTTGTCACATCCTGATCCATATTACAGCAGAAATAATCAGCCTTGCCACAGAAGCTTTCAACAAAAAGAAAAAAAGGCAAAAAAAAAGAAAGACTCAAATGAGCAGAAATTGGAAAGATAAAAAAAGCCACTATATAAATCACATTCTTCTTATTAATGTTATGCATTTTTATTTTCCAGGAATCAAACTGGCATACTTTGTGTGCATGCAGAAAACCACAGTCCTGTTCTGAAATGTTTAATTTACATGCAAATTAGATTCAGGGACCTACTGGTTGCAGCTATTCCCTTTCAGTCATAAACTGCCCTTAAAGCCTAAGTAAAAGGATAATATTATGGCAACAAGATTATTACTGGACCCGTAAAAGTTTAGCTTATAAAAGCCATAGAGATTGAATTCAGTGAACAGGAATCATAGCAGGGAAGGAAGAAAGAAATGTTATAACAATGAGAAAAACTGGATTTCCAGAGCAGCAAATATGAAATTGCTTTGGTTTAGAACAGACACAATGAAACAAAGATTTTTTTTTTTTTGCAATTACACTGCTTTCTGATGTGCAAATCATCTGGCCTGCACATCACCCTTATTCTTCCAGGGAAAATGCTGACAACTTACTCTGTGTGGCCCACAATCTCTTATTTTAATCCAATATATTTCAGTGACAATCCTGCTTTAAATGGTTTCATAGTGGTGACAGATCAGAAAGAAGTAGATTAGTAAAAGAAGGCATTGTTATCCAAAGCCCAGGGAAGTGAAAGGAAGAACTCCATAGTGCATTTAACCACAGCAGCTCTGTCGGGTATCTACCTTGGAAAACAGCTCTCCAGAGAATTATTTCACAGCAAGTTTCACCAAAGCACTACTGAGGACCTGCATTGTGTCTGAGCAGCAGTAGAGTATTTAAGCCTTGATCATGACAGCAAAAAATGTGACTTGATGGAAAATTGCACGTCCTGAAAGCAAGCCAGAATAGAAATACACCTTACCTGGTGTTTCACATTAGCTTAGGCAAGTAGGATATACTGAAAGATGAAGATTTCCTCTTTGTCTGCCTCTGGCTTAAGAGGCCTACATGGAATGGCTCTAAACACATCTTACATGCAGGAAACTAAAAAGGTCCATTGTAATTCTTTCCATAACAAAGGAAGGCATCAGACACCCAGCAAACCCAAGCTTTTTCATCTGTGAAAGACTAAATTCACAGGGAAGAAAATCACTTCATGTAACTCCCCACTTGCAATTTTACTATAGGTAGAAATTAATCACAGAAACCACTATAGCATCATTACATTGTCCACAGCTGTGAGTACAACAGCAACACATACCTGCAGAGCACCCACGATGGCTTCACAGTAATGCAAGAATACAACAAGGGATTGTTTGGGAAGGGCATGAAAGTGCCGTGACAGTGTCCTTAAGAGCCTTCTGCACTGTGATGGGGAAACAATTTTGACTGCTGCTTGCCCAGAGATTGTTATTACAAGGTTTTCACGTTGTAAAATTAGTTTAGCAAACCGATTTCCATGCATGGCTGCAGAATTTTCACACCCAGGCAGCTACCAAGCACCAGCCTGATTTCAGCCCTCCTCAGTGGCCCACAGCTTTCACTCCAGTGCCAAATGCAGCAGAGGTGATCCCAATCAAGTGGGTGCAATTAGACCCTGGTTTCAGTGTCAACCTGAAACTGAATTTGCAACAGCCATTTCATCACACAGCTGAAGAGACGAGGGAATCTTGCCCTTGTGGTGATGGATAAAGAGAGTGTGAATTAAAGTGGCAGCCCAAGTGAGTTACATCTCCAGAGACAGGCCTGTCACACTACTCAGCTAAGCAGGGCTTTGTGACAGGAAATTACAAAAAGGAAGTAAAACTCTTCTCTGTGAGATTCAGGCTGGACAGTGACAAGTTAAATACTCCACTACCAAACCAGAAGTAAGTTAACATGCTGGAAGACAAGGCTCCAATATACAGCCAGAGACCAGCTCCCATCAACCAGGTAACAGATTTCGCTGGTGCCACACGGCACAGTTGGATGAGGAGCAACTAAAACCCCTGTTTTCTGGGAATGGCATGGAAACATGCCCTATCTCCCAGCACCCTCCTGCTATGCTGAAACTTTCTCATGACCTTGGCACTCCTTAGGTATTAAAATATTTATGTGCAGTGAAAGAAAAATTAAAATAATCACCTGCATGGAGAGGTATTTCTTTATAGGACCAAACCCCAAACACAATAAAAAAGAGGAAGGAATCCATCCAGTTAAACATGGACAATTCCCTGTCCCAAAAATCTCTGTGAGAGCAATAAGGGGTGCTTAACGCCTATCAGACAGATGGTATCTATCTTCTCCTGTCCTGTGTTCTCCAACTCATTTCCCCCAGCATCCTCAAGAATATCATAGGATTTAGTGTTATAAATGTCCTTAGCTAGTTGAAGTACATCAGCAATTTCACCTCTTAATTAGACTCCAAGTGAAAAAAAACAAAACAAAACAATCTATTTTGGGTCTTTCCCTGGATAGAAATTCCATCTGTTATTTTGGCTGTTCTAGTCCAGAATTGGAATAGACCAAACCTTGACCCCAAACTCCAAAGAAGCTACAAAGTGCTTCCTACAGTGTTAACACAATACCTTGGAGACAGCAGTTTTCCCTGCTTGACCCAAATCAGTACCTCCTTTAAGCAATTTCTGCTGCTGTTTATGCAGTAGGCTAGGGAGTTAAGTCTGCAATACCTAGTTTGATTTCCTTGATAATAACAGATTTGACTTTTAAGCTTTCCAGGTATCCCCATGTCTGAACACATTACATCTGTTCATTAAGAACACTAACTTAAAAAGCAAGGGGTTTATGTGAATGGCTGTGAATATTTTATGCTAATCACAGAATGTTAGGGGTTGGAAGGCACCTCCAGAGATCATCAGGTCCAACCCCCCTGCCAAAGCAGGATCACCTAGGGCAGGCCACACAGAAACATGTCCAGGTTGGCACTGAAGGTCTCCAGAGAAGGAGACTCCACAACCTCTCTGGGCAGCCTGTTTCAGTGCTCTTTATTAGCGTTAGAGAAACACTTGCAGTATGCAGGTTTCTCAGTTATGGTAATTTATATATGTCAGGACCTGTGTCATGGATGAGCTTTCATCCTGTTCCTTTCCATAGACACAGTGTGTTGCTCATACACCTCCCCTCAAATAGTACATTGGAATGGATTAAAAAAATCTCTGTCTCTAACCCTGCTGACTCATGTGGCATCTAGTGATGAACACACTGGGCAGAGTCTATAAAGACCCCACAAAATACCCCAAGATAGAGCACAATTGCTCATTGGAGATCAAACAGAGTACATCAAAACTGGACCAGAGCAGAGGGGCAGGGAAGAGCAAGAAGGTAGGAAGTGCTTGAGGCAGCTGGGGTAGGATGCTCTGGAAGGGCTGCCCTCGGCACAGGACAGTGACTTTACTTCGGAAATCATTCCAAGCCCTGCTTTAAAATCCATCTTGAAGCCAGCATGTTCATGGCATTTCATATTACCTGAAAGACAAAGCTGTCTGATTGAAATTAACTGTTCCCATTTAAAATGTTCATAATGCAGAAAGGAGGAATTACAGCACACACTGCAGCTGCCTCAAACAGTGGCAACACACAGCCTGGGTTATGGAGGGAGGCTGGGGCTGCCCGGGATTAGATAACCATTTTCTTTCTCTCCATTTCTCTTCATCCCTCAAGGAAATGGGGATTTTCTTCACTAAAATGTTCCCATACAGGTATCTTTGTATCACTACCAGCTCCTCTTGTCATCATTTCATTTCCTGAATAATTTCATAGCTCACTGCTCTGACCCTCTCCTAGTCTTGCCATTTTTTTTTCTCTTTGAGGAGAACTACTGCATTACCAGTGATTTATTAGGACTCTATCTATGGCTAATTATGACTGATTTCAAGATCTTGTTTTTCAAGCTCTCACAAACTATTGATTAGCACACACATTCTTTAAAACCCTTGCCTTAGATTCCCACACTACATTAACTCATTAATGATTCCTACAAAAGAAGGATAATAATATGATAAATCATTCCAACTGCTACAAAACTGGCAGGGGCAGCTCCTGACCTTGTTCTGCCTGATCTCTGACAGGGGACCACGTCAATACAGTTCACTGAGCTAATTAACCTGTTGTGTTCTCTACAGAACAAGCTAATAAACAGCCTAATCAGGCACAAAGGTCTTGCAATGCTCATGTGTCCACTTGGATACGCCGAAGGTTTCATAATGTTGCCATTTACACAGCCTGTGCCTGCAAGGTGGGAAAGGAAAAGGAACTGTGCCATCATCTCAACAGCTAAAGGGCAGGGGGCAGGGGGATGGGGCCAGGCTCTTTGCACTGGTGCTCAGTGACAGGACTAGGGGCAACAGGCACAAACTGGAACCCAGGAGGTTGCATCTGAAGAGGAGAGAAAAATTCTTTGCTGTGAGGGTGCTGGAGCCCTGGAGAAGGCTGCCCAGAGAGGTTATGGAGTCTCCTTCCCTCGAGAGATTCCAAACCCTCCTGGACACAATCCTGGGCAACCTGATCTAGGAAAACCTGCTTTAGCAGGGGGCTGGACTGGGTGATCCCCTGAGCTCCTTTCCAACCCCCACCATTCTGTGATATGTGGAAAATCTAACTGTCTTAAGAAAACAATTGTTCCCACCTATTAGATTTTCTTGCCTGGGATGTGATGATGGGAGAGCCTGGATTAAACTTACTTCCTAACCTTCAGAGGATTGGACTTGCTTGAAACAGGCCTCATTCCCTGTGTCCAACTGATTGCATATGCTAGGTCTGTTGCTGCGTTGCCAATGTTGTTGCAGAGTGAGTCTGACAGTTTAAAATCAGCTCCCAGTATACAAAAAATAGTGGATATTAAAATAAATAGAAGGGTTTGGTTGATATTTAAAGAAAAATAAAAATGTTTGCGTGGAAGAACTTCTATATTCCTTTTCCAGATTTAAACACAACGCTCCTGCATATTGCAAATGCTTGCAATTGTGTCCAGTTCTGAGGCCCTGAGGCCCCTGATAGCCTGAGAAGTCCCTCCCCAGCCTTCTTGTAGGCCCCCTTCAGATACTGGAAGGCCACAATGAGGTCACCTCAGAGCCTTCTCTTCTCCAGACTGAACAGTCCCAACTCCTTCAGTCTGTCCTCATAGGAGAGGTGCTCCAGCCCTCTGATCATCCTCGTGGCCCTTCTCTGGACACTTTCCAGCACCTCCAGATCCCTCATGTAATAGGGGCTCCAGAACTAGAGGCAGTACTCCAGGTGGGGTCTCACCAGGGCTGAGTAGAGGGGGAGAATCACCTCCCTTGACCTGCTGGCCACACTTCTCCTGATGCAGCCCAGGATCTGATTGGCCTTCTGGGCTGTGAGTGCACACTGAGAGCTCATGCGTTCCAATACCTGAAGAGACCCTACCAAAAGGCTGGAGAAGGACATTTTGCAAGGCTGTCTAGGAACAGGGCAAGGGGGAATGGTTTTAAACTGAGGAGAGAGGTTTAGACTGGATCTCAGGAAGAAGTACTTCAGTACGAGGGTGGTGAGACTCTGAAACAGGGTGACTGTGGATGTCTCCTCCCTGGGGGTGTTTAAGGGCAGGTTGGAAGAGGCCTTGAGCAGCCAAGTCTAGCTGAGAGGCGTCCCTGCCCATGGCAAGAGGGGGTTGGAGCAGAGTATTTTTAAGGCACCTGTAGTCCTTCCAACATATGATTCTATGATTCATGTATGGAAAAGCTGCACACTGAGTTCATTAATTGCATAGAATGATCAAGTGGCACACCTGCTGCCCATCATCCAGCACACCCATCCCTCAAACCTTCCCGTAACACTTCCCTCCTCTTCTGCAGAAGTCAGTTGGAGACACGGGAGAGAACTTAGAATACATCAGTGACACTGGAGGTACTCAAGCAAGAGCATCATAATATGAGGCAAGAGCTGCAAGCCCTTCTGAATTTAGGTCTCATCCCTTCCATTGTGCACATAGGACTTTCTCACCCCTTTTTAGCCACAAAAGTGCTAACACAAAGTTTGGGCTTCCAAGAAGACCGGCACCTTTTAGGTCACTCTCAGTAAACACCAATAGAATTGTTCACATGCTAAACATCATCAAAAAATCCCAAGCCTGGAAAACCACTTGCTTGCACTTAACAGAGGGGCGGCTCCACCTCCAGGGAGCTCAGACCGTCTCCAACTGAGCTTCCCTGAAGAGGCTTTTGCAGGAATTACCTTTCAGGTATGGAGCTGTTACCTAACATTTATACAAATAGCAGGCAGATAAAACATTATACAACAGCAGCAACGACTTTGGCTTAAGCTGGCAATGGAAGCTTTTATCACTTAACAGCTGTTTAGTAGCCTGCATTTAGATGAACTTCTATCTCCAGCTCCCAGGAGACAGGAGGAAAAAGTTCTCAAAAACTTCTAAACCTCAAACCATAGCTGCAGGTTGTGTGTGTGTGTGTCTGTGCCTGAAATCCACTTTAACATGTCCTTTTTGGGGATGGTTAAACTTGGATGGGCTTGGCTGTTTGGTTTCACGGGCAGCTAGAGCTGAACCAGTGCAGCCATGAGGGGAATGGAATAGAATAGAATAGAATAGAATAGAATAGAATAGAATAGAATAGAATAGAATAGAATAGACCAGGTTGGAAAAGACCTTCAAGATCATCACATCCAGCCTATCAACCAGTCCAACCCACCTAAACAACTAAACCATGGCACCAAGCACCCCATCAAGTCTCCTCCTGAACACCTCCAATGATGTAAGAGGCACCAAATGCTTTACATGATGCTTCAGAGCTATTGAGTGTCTGTGCTTACACCAGCAGCTCTGCCCCATCTGAGAGCTTCTTATGGGTATCCCAACCCAACAGCTCTGCCAGTTGTTCAAGCACTATATGTAAACCAACCTTAGACCACGGCTCTGAATGGTCCCAGCTATGGGTAAAGCAAGACTGCAAGTGCAAACACAGTGCCAAGTCTTTCCCTATAGGAAGCACCAGGTACAGACATTCCTTGTCTCTGGGAAAGACCTGCTCCACTTCCTACATATGTGCAATATCCCAGACTGGAGACTCTTGAGCTTCATCTTCCTCTTCTCACCTTTTATAATTTGTAAGGGTCAAGTCCACCATTTCAAAGCAGATGTGCTTTTTGATACCAGCTGGCACAGGCTCTTACCAAGCAGCATAGTGAGCTTGTGTGTACCTGTTCTGAATACTTACCAGATGACACCTTGACTGTCATCTCATCTGCCTGTATTGCCAGCCTCAGGATTTAATAGAGGAAGGAAAAGGACAGTATGTGTGCAACAGGGATCCTTCACAACATGAGGCTGATGTTTTCCTCCAAGTTCATCCAAAACTCTGCTGCACTGGGGACTTCTTTATTTGAATCTAAAACACCTATTTGTAGGAAACTGAATGAACTTCAGATAAGCCCAAGGAAACCAACCACCATATGGCACATGCAGATTCATGGGGGTCACCTGTCCCAGTAAATAACTCTTCCTTTACTTGCATTTTTGATAGAAGCACTGTATCCTACAGGGATTTTAACGTTATGTCTCCAAAGGAGGTTAACATATGAGGTTTTCCTGTGCACACAGAGTGAATGAGGACTTTTGAAAATTCCCAAACTTATCTGCTCTGCTAAATAAATTTTCTACCTTTGCACTTGGGGTAATTGTAATATGATTTTTCATCCCTGGGTAGATGGACATAATAGTCCTGTAGATCCCTGATTTTCAACATCTTCAAAGACTGTAAAATGTTTATGAGAGAATATGGTTTTAGAGACATCTGGTGGTTATATTATCCTAAGGAGAAAAATCAACAGCAAAAGTATTAACCATAAATTATTCTTCTTCCACAAAAGTATCCTGTAAAGGGATGAGCTTCTTCCCTGGCTCTCTGCACACAGAGGTAGATAATTTGCCACAAGAGGCAGTCTTGTTTATGGCAACTTGGCAGCTTGGCTCACATTAGAAGAAAAGAAGAAAAAGATGGTTCCAGATAAATTGTTGCAATAGTATTTAAACTTAGCACAGTTTCTCTGGAGCACAGCAGAGGCAAGAGATTCGAGATCTTGAATATTTTAAATCCTACTGCTAGGCAAAAATCATTATCTCTGACTGTGTCATGTTAGCTTGCATTCTGTTCTAACTCCTGGGGTGCTTCCTCTTTTCTTTGCTTAAAAGTTCACCAACTCTCCTGTATGTTTTTAACTAAAATGTTTACCTACAGCTAGAACAGCTCAGAAACAAGACACAATCCTTGTTGGGCTCAAAACACAAGGACAGGTACTCTAAAGAAAGCAACCCAACTTTTTAATATTCATTAATAACATACATTAGTGATTATCAGAGTGATCTATAAGGATTTATAACTTAAGTCCTCATTAAAACTTCCAGTATTCAGTGCCACGTTTACACTTCCTCCATAGTCCCACAGGTCTTCTACTGGATTATGAAGGCATCAAACCAAATCCTGCTCTCAGTTACACTAAGGTAAACCACAAAGAAAAAAACCTCCAGTAAAAAGATTATATATATATAGATATATATAAGCACAAAAACTAAATTGGCCTCACCTTCTGCACCTGAGATGACAGAGCTGTGGTTGTAAGAGACCAAAAATTCCTTACAAGCCCATGCTGTAACAGGGATTCAAAGCATTTTAAAGCAAAAGGAAGACTGAAAATTCACAGCTTCTGCTCTCTGTAGAGAGGACTGCTCCTTTTGCTGTTTAGGTGGGAGGCCCCATGCTCCCATCACTTTGGTATTTCCAGCCCACTGGCAATCTTCCTGCCTGCTTTAGGAGCGTCTGTTTTGTCAGCCCAAGCGCTGCGCTCCTTCTCTCTGAACTGCTTTCCCACTCGTTGCAGTGTTGTCACCCTTTTTCACACTCCCTGTGCTTGCTTGGTGTGCGTGTTACAGCAAATCTCTGCAAGAGCTGGGCTTGACCTCACAAAAACATGCTGCTTCTCAAAGGCAAGAGCTTCTTGGGTAGCTTTTAGTTGAAGGGCATAGAACATCCTCAACCATAACAAAATCCAAAGCAAGACCTCCAAAGTGAAAGGCAGTCATTATTTTGCTGGCAGTGCTTCCCTTCCAAGATTACAAGTTGGGTCAGCTCTTCCTAGGAGCCACATGTCTTAGTTTTAGAGCTGACAGAAAGATACTTTACCCCTTCCCAAAGGAGTACAGTAAAAATGCTCCTCGCAGAATAGGAAATTTAAATGGGAATACTATTTACAAATATTTACACTATTTACACGAATGCAAAACACCCCAAATTCACATTTCAGCTTACAACAACCTCATTGAGTCAAAAACCCTCCAAAAAACCAGGCTTCAATGCTCCCCTAGGCTTCCCACCATTCCCCCTACCCTCACAAGCTAAGCCAAATGGCATAGCTACAAAACTACATTTTCCAGGCAGCAAACCTCCACCACATCACAAGAGTTAAGAGATCATAGAATCACAGAATGGTCCAGGCTGGAAGGGACCTCCAAAGGTCATCCAGTCTGACCTCCCTGCAGTCAGCAGGGACATCCCCAAGTAGATCAGGTTGTCCAGGGCCTCGTCAAGCCTCACCTTGAATATCTCCAGGGAAGGAGCCTCAACCACTTCCCTGGGCAACCTGTTCCAGTATTCCACCACCCTCACGGTGAAGAACTTCTTCCTGATATCCAACCTAAATTTGCCCTTCTCGAGTTTGAAGACATTGTCCCTTGTCCTGTCACCACAGGCCTTTGTAAACAGTCTCTCCCCACCCTTCGTGTAGGCCCCCTTCAGGTACTGCTATCAGGTCTCCCTGGAGCCTCCTCTTCTTCAGGCTGAACAACCCCCACCCTGTCCTCATAGCGGAGGTGCTCCAACCCCCTGATCATTTTCATGGCCCTCCTCTGGACCTGCTCAAGCACATCCATATCCTTCCTATATTGAGGGCTCCAGACCTGTACACAGTATTCCAGGTGAGTTCTCACCAGAGCAAAGTGGTAGAATCCCCTCTCTGGACCTGCTGGCAACACTTCTTTTGATGGAGCCCAGGATGTGACTTGCCTTCTGGGCTGCAAGCTCACACTGCCTGCTCATGTCCTGCTTCTCATCCATCAGCACCCCCAAGTCCTTTTCCACAGGGCTGCTTTCTAACACCTCATCCACTCTGGGAAGGGTGAGAGAGGCAGAAAAGGGGTGAACTGACTCTGCAACCCATTTGTATAGCAGATGCAGGGCTTATGAGATTAAAATTAAAAAGGAGTACAATTTCCTGTGCCTATTTAGTCCCCTGGAGGACTTCTCAAATCTATGGTTAAGACATCCAGTCTTAAACCCACACCACCACACAACAACTCTGCATCAGTAATCTCATAAACTTCGATCTGATGCTAATATTCACCACTACTCACAAACTATAGTCCTATGCTTATTTTCAGCCAAGAAATGAATTGGCTTGGGAAGCTCAAAATAAATCTACTTTATTGTATTTTTAACCATCTCAGCATGAACCAGCAGAAATTCTGATGCTAAGGAGGGGTTTCTCATGCATATTTTTTCACCCTGATCATTCAAAAGCAGTTTTCTCTTAAAAGTTTTAAGTTCAAATGTAATTTACATGCAATGAGTTGCATTAGTCTTTCATTATGTTTGAGATTATACATGTACATAATTCAGGATATTTAAAGTCATGGTTGCTGTAGAAACCATAATTATATTTCTTGTTAAATCATTAAAGATAACATCATTTATGAAATTACAGAATATTATGCAGGAGTAGGAACACGACAGACAGCGTAAAGCCACTTTACAGCTGAGCTCTCTCCATGCACACACACATCAGGAAATGCAACATGAAGGCATCTCCAAGGACTCTGAATGATTTAAGGGCCTTCCATCCCATCTCAGACACCTTTTGGCCAATTCTGTCTATTGCTTTACAGTCACCAATTGCTTTCCTTGAGATGTCCTTTGGGGCCAGTTGATACACAGACCCACTTTCAGTTCAAGCAGGACTGATTTTGCTGGCTTTGCTCTAGCTAGGGCAGCACCTACAGCCTCCATAATGCGAGACAAATTGGATGGGGGAAAAGATGTACACTGGCATTTCTTCAGCTCTCACTCTAATCTTATGCAGGGCTTCCCCTTCCCCTCCCACACATATCACCATTCCCCAATGAACAGCTTCTGGATCTGTTCAAGGGCAACCCCCAGCATGGCCTGGGATGTTTTGCCACAGCTTCTTTGGAAGCAGAGCTCAGGCATGAACCTCTGGGATGCTGGAAACCTCTGCATGGGGCAACAGTGCTCTAAAGACAGCTGTGAGCACAGAAATTGCTCTGGCAGCCAGATTCTCTCAACAGAGCTGATCATGTCCCATATGCCTGGGGAGGTGGTGGAGTCACCATCACTGGAGGTGTTTAGGAAGAGACTGGATGGGGTGCTTGGTGCCATGGTTTAGTTGATTAGATAGTTTTGGATGATAGGCTGGACTCAAACTCAAAGGTTTCTTCCAAACTGGCTAATTCTATTCTGTTTT
The DNA here is from genome assembly GCA_033816785.1 of Picus viridis. NCBI lineage: Eukaryota > Metazoa > Chordata > Aves > Piciformes > Picidae > Picus > Picus viridis. The sequence continues at coordinate 10,638,433 of CM066586.1, forward strand.
GTTCTATCCTATCCTATCCTATCCTATCCTATCCTATCCTATCCTATCCTATCCTATCCTATCCTATCCTATATCCTATCCTATCCTATGCTATGCTATGCTATGCTATGCTATGCTATGCTATGCTATGCTATGCTAAGCTATGCTATGCTATTCTATTCTATATCTAGGACTCTGCTGCTCTTGACATACTGCTGGAAGGTACAATCCCCATTTGCAGATCTACTTTTGCTTACAGAAGCCCAGAACTAAGCAGTAGAGAACAAATGCCTTTAAAATTGATACTCTATCACCTCTTGAAAAACATGAGCTACTTTCCAAACAGGGAACAGCTGTGGGCTGATATCTGGATCCCTTTAGTTGCAAGAAAACTGTCTAAATTAATCATGTCTCATGTTCCAAGCCAAAACAGAATTGGCATTTGAGTGAACAGCACCTTAATCATTACTTAAATTATCATCATTTGTCAGACCAATCCCTCCCTCCCTTTCTAGTGATGTTCCACAATTAATTGAAGTGCTGTGTAACACAAAACCTGCTGGGAAAACCTGCAGAATTTTAGGACTCCCATATTAATATGTGCTACTAGGTCATCACTATCAAGATATGCGAGTCTCCTTTCTGAGGGCCAAAAGTTATTTCAGCTTCAGCATTGGGTTTGGATACTTCAGCATACTGTAGTTTTCCTTGTAATGTCTGGAGACCTGCAATTGTATTTAAAAGACATTTCTGCAGGGAGTAGTTTTATCTGCACTGACTGAAGAACAAACAGAAGATGCTACAGAAGAAAGGGGTGGGGGGAGAAACCAGTGCACTGCTGCAGTTAGGACACCCTCCTTAAGACCCTCTCCAGAGAAGCAAACTTCTTAAATACAGCCCTTTGAGAGGCTGGCAACCTGGGAAGCAATGTACAGTCCTCCTTGGGAGAAAGGAGTGGGAAATGAGGATGAAAAGCAACATGCTATTTCTTCTTTCTTCCTGCAGCTGAAGAATAAGGAGTGAGAGGACTTGCCAGAACTAATACCAACTCGGGAGGGCATTCAGACCTCTCACAGCTGTGAGATCAATCTTCTCTTTTCCCTCTACTCAACCTGTGAGACAGCCAGGCCCTTCTATTTCCCATTCTTCTTTGCACACTAATTCATCATAGGTTTTGGGAACTGGCTTTACAAAGATAGCTCTACCACCTCTGTAGCCATGAAGTGGTGTCCTTCAGCACTTTACACCTCCCTCCTATTGTGCCACCAATCCTCATGTGCAGCCCAGTAACCAGCCTTGAGAGTTTTTCATATCCTTTGCTCTCCTTTGAGTTGTTTGCTTCCTGCTCAAGACTCCAGGCCCTGAGAGGCAAGAAACAGCTTTCTGCCCTGTGTTTAGCAGCAGCATATATGTGGTCTCTGCTCAGAGCTCTTAGGTACTACTCAATGGCAGCTACCAACAAGTAATCCTAAATACCACATAAAGTAACAATAAAAAGCATGGTCTGGTCGCTTCATTTCTCTCTGGAGCAGCATTTCAAACCTGATTCTCAGAGAGAAGCACTGCCCCACCCCAACATGTATATATTGCCTGTCACTTTCCTGTGCCATTGCCATCCTATCTTTCAGAGATCTGTGACCAGTGAAAAAATGATCAATAAGCCACAAATACATCAAAAGGCTTGCACCTACTTTCAACTAGCTAATGTTTTACCTGGTTCATGGGCAAAGAGAGAGAGGGAAAAATTAGAGTCGAAGTGTGGATATTTCTTTTTCTCTCTCTTTTACAAGCTTTCATCTCTAAGCTCTTAGTAGCTCCTCAGCCCTTTATGCAGAGATTTTCATGAGCTCTGCAGCTCCATGGAAGTCTCCTCTTCATCAGCTTGCTGGGGAAGGACTGAGTATTTGGTAGAGGCAGCTGCCACTTTCCTGGCATTGCAGTGGGAGTCTAGACAGAGAACTATTGGGACTTCAGAAGACAAATACTGAATGTAAATGAAGACATTGGATAAAAGCCAAGGCAGGTTGTCCATGGACAACAAAACCAGACCCTATGTCAGGTGTATGCCATAGTTGTGTGAGAATTCCAGCACTCAGCTTTCACCTCCTTCTTAACAAGTACACTTGAACAGGAAGCTGCATTTCTCTTAGCTCAAAAACCAGCTCCCTGCCCTTGCTTCCTTCTCCCCTTGATGAACACCAAACACCCATCCTGATTTGACATAAACCTTCTTCTCAAAAGGCATCATCTCTTGATGCTTGCCAAGGAGGTAAAAGCTTTAGCCCACTCATACTGTTTGCTACAAAATCTTTACAGCTTTACTAGAATACCAAGTTATTAAGGTTATCATAGGACTTGGCCAGTGGCAGGTGTTTGCACTAGATTAGACTCCACTGAGCCTTTCAGGCAGTGTCCCCACAACTCCATATGTGCCATTCACTTTCTAGTGTCACTACTGATTATTTCTGATTGATCATCTTCCTTTACTGAATTACTATTACACTGATTAAATCAGAGGGATTAGCATTAAGTCAAACTATAGCTTTGCAAATGAATCTCTAACAATCCTAAAACAAAATCAAAAGGTAGCACACTATTACAGGGAACTTAACAGCAATTCATTGTCAGCTGTCATTTGAATTTCTGCAGCCTGAGCTAGTTAGATCAAACTGGGCATGCAGCTGGCAAAGATGTGACTGCTGATATAATGAATAATTATAGTGGGTTTAAAATACTCCCTTCCAAACTTTAAGCTGTGTAATATTCATTAAAATTTGGTATTTCATTGGAAATTCAAAACTAAAATTGGGTTTAATCAAGCATTCTGTTAACATTCTCCAAAGTCCATAAAATTGAGAGAAGAAAGTACTGAAATCTGTGCATCACACTTAAAGTCTCACTAGGTTTTATTCAGAACTTACACAGATAAAGTATGGTATGTAGAAGTTTTCCTAAAGAAATAAAGAAAGGGATAGCAGGAAGCTCATCAAAAGGCCACTGGAGTCATCAGGGAAAGGCTGACTCCAGCTGTTTTCCACCCAAGCTTACATACGAGCTCCAGTGCTTGTCCTTATGGCAGAAGTGCTTCTTAAATTGGAGAACAACCACCATGGGAGAACAAAGTATGTTCCTGCAGCTCTGCATGTGGTAATTCCTACTGTGGAGCTCCTGGGCTTTCTTAAAGGCGAGGGGGCTTCATATGCTGTTCTCTGGCTTCCATCAATGCCGAGAGCTAAACTTCCGAAGTTCCAAGCAAAGCAGCAAAGGTTTCTGTGCTTAGCTATGACTGGGTAAAAACACACAAACTTCATTTGCTCTTTACTATGAAAATCTGCAATTGATTTCTAGCCCTTCTGCTTCCTGACAGGGCTGTAATGAGAAGCTCTTCTGCTACTTAATTATGGCATCTTGCCTCCCCTTCCCTGTAACGTGTGTGGGGAGGAAATATTAAAAGAGAGGAGATGGGAAATTGTACACTTTTTTTTGTTTGTTATCCTTAAATTATAGTCCTGACACCTGAGGGAGGACTCCTGGCAGAATAGGTGGTAATTTCATTTTGTCATTACTTGCCATTCTGTACTTGACTGTGAGAGTTTTGTGCTTTTACAAGCTTCTCTTCTTGCCCCTTAGCAGGCAAGGCCCTCGGATGTGTGTTCCCTGAAGGAGCTGGCACCATGCAGATGGGAAGAGCATTTCAAAGCCTATTAGTTAAACATTACCCCTCTTTAATCACAGCTCTGCTATGACTTATTGTAGACTTGCTTATTAATGTTGCTTTAGAGACAGCAAAATTGCTCTAAAAGATTCAGCTAATGATAAAAATCACTCTTTCAAATATTTTTCCTGTTGTTATATATTTAACAGTTTTATTGCCATTTGTACATAAGTGCCCTGGGTTTGCTTTTATTGACACTGCTCCTTTGGCTTCTTGCATTCCTGTGGGCTGTAAAAAGAATATATGGGGGAAAGGACGACAAATTAATTGTACAAATGTAATGCACAGAGAAGCAGCCCACAAAGCTGTCCTTCCTCATGTATCACTGCTGCTTGTGGCATGTGAATTTAGATGTTTATTACTGGACACTGTAACTCAAGAAAAGTAAAGCATGTCACCTCCTCTGCAGATTTAATGAGTTTCCCTAATCTATCATGCAATATTTTATAGCCCACATAGAATTGTTAGGGCTGGAAGTGACCTCAAGGATCATCTAGTTCCAACCCCCCTGCCATGGGCAGGTACACCTCACACGAGATAAAGTTGCTCAGAGCCACATCCAGCCCGGCCTTCAAAACCTCCAGGGATGAGGCTTCCACCACCTCCCTGGGCAACCTGTGCCAGTGTCTCACCACCCTCACCGTGAAGAATTTCTTCTTAATACCCAATCTGAATCTACCCATTTCTATTTTTGCTCCATTCCTCCTAGTCCTATCTCAGTAAAATTCACATCTTGTTCAATAGCTTCACCCAACACAAGGTGCAGATTCTTGTGTTCATCATCTTAGGCCTGTGCTTTAGGAGCCAGAGATCTTTGTCTGGTGTGGATATGTCTGCAAGGAAGTGCTCCCTCAGCAATAGCACTCTTAAGATTTACTTCAAAGCCTCAAGGAGACAGCAGATAGTCTGCAAATCCCAACAAACCACAGCTGCAGAGCAGTATAAATCCCAGAGTGGTTAAATCTGCTGCTGAACTGGTTCATCAGAACCTTTTCCCTCATCAAGAAGTTTTGTACCACCACGCTGGAAACCCAGACTGTGCTCACAGACAGGAGAAGCCACATCAGCCTCCTTCTGAAAACTCTGAGTATGGCAGAGGCAAAACAGACATGTCTGTTAAGTGACAAGCACTGTGCCCACCATGCATTCTCCATGCTCCTTTTCTCCTACATTGGTCAAGTGACCACCTTGTTATTTTGCTTACAGAATAATTTTGGGGACAGCACAGAAAACAAACTTAAGTTTGCTCATGTGAATTTCACTCATAGAATGGTTTGGGTTAGAAGGGAGCTTAAAGATCATCTAGTTCCAACCCTTTGCCATGGGCAGGGATACTTTCCACTAGACCAGCTTTCTCCAAGTACCATCCAACCAGGCTTTGAACACCTCCAGAGCTGGGGCATCCACAACTTCTGTGGGCAACCTGCTCCAGCGTCTCACCACTCTCATGCTCCATCCAACTATAGCCTTCACATAGGGTTCTAGTCTAAGCTGCTCACCCAGTTCTTTCTGTAGACCAAGAAACCTAATTTAAGATGGTTCTTTCACTCTATCTTACACAGCACTCTTACAGGGGGACAGGCCTGCCTGGAGACACTTCATCCTCCTCAAGGAGTAACATTTCTGCACTTCCAACATGGTAATTAGGGCCATAAAACACCTTCAGAAAGAAAAAAGACGAAGTGCTACAGGTGTGTCATGATATGTGAAGCAGGAAAGGAGTGAAAATCAAGTTCTTTTAACTTGCATACAACCACTGAAGGTATTGTTTAAAAAGCCACTACAAACGGCCCATTCTGATCATGCTCTTCCAGGGGCCCTCAGCATTCAGCTACAGAAATGTGTCAGTGAATCTTCAACCTTTCTCCTGCTTCACTTTCTCAATCCTGCTGCACATCACCTCAGAATGCAGCTTTTTGAACATGAAAAAGCCCCGGCCAGTGAGGTAGGAGTAGGCTTGGGATAAATCCTTTTCCTTAGGACTCTTGGTGGCACATTAGTTGTTTAAGACTATAAAGCAAGTCTAAGCTGAGTTCTATGGTCTTGGTAGGGAATCAGATTAATGGAGCACATAATAGACAGACCAAACCTTTCCCCAGCAGCATCCCATCACTTCCACTACTCACTGCAATGGACAGCTCTGTGATCTTCCTCCCATTTGCCCTCCAGCTGCACACACTAGGTGTGGAGCATGGGAACATGCACCCTGCACACCCAAAGGGCTGGAATAAACCCAAATAACACCCACCCAGGCTCACTTCCACCTGTATCCTCTGAAAAGTGGAATCAAGAAAACCACACTGATTCATTCCGAGTTTGCAAACGTAAAACTCCATTCGGTCACCTGGCAGAACATGACAATTTTGACCTGCATTAGTAATTCCAATCCTGACACAGGAGCAAGCCTGAAAAGTGTGATGTGCAATTATTACCCCTTGTTCTGCCAGCACATTTCAGGTTATGGTACAGTCACTTTTGATTTCACTTTTCAGAATTGCCCACCAGGACTTTAGCAAGGACTTCATGCAGTAGAAGATCACAGAGCCTACATTAGGTTTCTCAACAATTCCAACATGTGAAACTTCCAGTGGAAATACTTCATGGCATGAGAAACCCAATCCAAAAGCTCTGGGTTCAGAAATGTGATCATACAAGAGAGTTCTTCTGATCTTGCCTACAATGAGTTTTTGTAGACCTTGTTCCTCTTTTAACTAGTGATGTGTTTCAGCAGAAAACTGACCCTTGACCTGCTGGAAGGCTGCAAAGCTCACTTCCCCAGTCAGTTCTTTGAGGAAGATCTTCCAGATCTTCCCATATTGACTTTATTTCATTAAGTTTAACTTCATCTCCCTTTCTTCACTTGAAGATAGACTTTGAAGATGAAGGTGTAGGCAAGGAAAAGTTGCAGTTGTTGTGATCTCTGGATATTAAGATATCAAAACTCACCTCATTGCAAATGAGTATGGGGACCTGGTACAGTTTTTGTTTGTGAACAAAACAGAAAACTCAGAGAATTCTCTGTAGCAGTTTGGGCTGGGTGCCCTCTGCTGTATTCATATGAGGGGTGCTTCCTGTGTCCAGGAGTCCAGCCCAGTGGGTGGACAGAGGAAGCCAGGTATTTCATCCCATAATGTCCTGCTCCAGTGTGAGATCTCAGTGGGGGGGTCTGGCACGCTCTCTTTCTTCCCTCGCCGCCACCCGGTAACTTGGGGGAGATGTCTCCCAGCCTTTTGGGCCTGGTTAGGCCCAAGGCTGGCAGGATGGGCAGTCTCAGATCTGGCCAGCTGAGATTAGCCTAGCAGTGGAGTGTTGGGGAGGGGGAGGGGGAAGAAGGAGCCTTGGGGGTCTTGGGTGCACCCTCAGGTGGGGATGGGATGTTTCTGGGTGTGCTTTGGGATTTTTTTTGTCACTGTGCCTCTGGCTCTCTGTACACATTCACCGCTTCTCGTTTAAACTTTCCACCACTTTTGCAATCCGTTTGTCTGAGTCGTTATGTTTGCCCGTGGTGGGGAGAGGGTCTGCCTCAACCCATCACATTCTTGGCGTAGCCAGGCAGGAGTTGGTTGTTGTGGCCACTCTGCAGATAGGACTGCAAAAGATGAAGAGTTTAAATTTAGATCTGGGCATCGTTTTGGGGTTTGGAAGTTGGGGCTCCAGTTTTCTTGCCGGGGCAATTACAATACAATACAATATACCAGGTTGGAAGAGACCTTCAAGATCATCACGTCCAACCCATCAAACAACTAGATCATGTCACCAAGCACCCCATCAAGTCTCCTCCTGAACACCTCCAATGACGGTGACCCCACCACCTCCCCAGGCAGCCCGTTCCAATGGAGAATCACTCTCTCTGTATAGAACTTCCTCCTAATGTCCAGTCTAAACCTGCCCTGGCGCAGCTTGAGACTGTGTCCTCTTGTTCTGGTGCTGGCTGCCTGGGAGAAGAGACCAACCTCTGCCTGGCTACAACCTCCCTTCAGGTAGTTGTAGAGAGCAATAAGGTCACCCCTCAATCTCCTCTTCTCCAGGTTAAGCAACCCCAGCTCCCTCAGTCTCTCTTCATAGGGCTTGTGTTCCAAACTCCTCACTAACCTTGTTGCCCTTCTCTGGACACGTTCCAGCAAGTCAACATCCTTCCTAAACTGAGGGGCCCAGAACTGGACACAGGACTCAAGGTGTGGTAGAATGCAACTTTAAATTTTAGTTTTAGTTCAGTTTGAGTCTCAGTCAGCTCTCTCTGTTTCAGTCTGCCTGAGCAGCTGCTGTCTTTCTTCTGTGATGGCTGGAGCTGGCCTTGAGCTAACAAGATAAGAAAATAATTCTTTCCTTCTCTTAGCATATGCTTTGAACTAACAGAATTTCTCCCTTAATAATTACCTCTCTCTCTCTAACCCTTTTTGGGAAAAAAGGGAGGAAGGGAGAGAAGGGTGTTTGGGGGGGGACCCTCCTGGCTGGAGGAGGGCAGGTGTTCTGTGTCACGTTCTTTGCTGTATATTTTTGTATATACTGTAAAAACTGTATATTGTGTATATAGTCATTTCACCCTGCTTGTAAAATACAGCTCTTTTCCATTTTGCTCCTCTGACTGAGTTAGCCGTGGTTTCGGGGTGGGGGGGAACTGAACTTCTCTCTCACCACCACATTCTCTCTCAGAAAGCTAGTACCAGAGATACTTACAAAATCCCAACCAAACAAACACAAGGGATTGATCTCATACATGAAGACCTAGTAACTAGCAAGGTAGGAAAAATATACTACAAAGCCATAAAAAATAAAATCTAATTTCCAGTGTTAAGATGAAGTATTTTCTCTACCCAAAACACATATTCACTTGCATCTAAGGGGAGAAATACAACCAACTTTCTGTCGCTGCACTACCAATACTTGTTCCCTCTAATTCACTCTCCATAAGGCAGTGAAAGGCCTGGCTTTGATCCAGGCTGGCTGCATATTCTCAGGACAGAGGCAGCGCCTGGTGCAGGCCAGGTGCACACTGGACTAACACCAGTGTGTCAGGAACAGTTACCTTGCGAAAGTCTCACTGCTTCCATTTTCTCTTTTCCTTGGAGTGCCTCTGTGTTTTGTAGCACACTGCAAGCTGTGGCCACCCTGTATTCACTCCCTGCTGCCCCAACGAATGGGACTTGAGATAAAACAAAGGGCTTTGGCACTTCTCTAACCTGATTTGGGGTTGGTTCCCCCATCCAGTTCCAATTAAACCTTGCACCTTTTCCAAATGTCATGTTCAGAAGTCTTTTGTAGAACTACCCATGAAGTGGAGATAAGCTCACTGCTGCAAGCTCTGAATCTCACCTGTTTACTTTCTACTGGCAACATTGCTCTAGCACCCAACCAAAAGCTTCTGTCTGCTTTCAGACCAAAAAGAGTCTGATCATCTTCTGCTAAATCACTGCCTCCTGCTCCTATGAAGAATTGCTCCAAGCTAATGGGGCTCTCAGCATCTCCTCTGTCCAAAGTTTTTCCTTGGGGCTTTTTAATAACATTCATTATTATGCTGTCAGGATGGTTGGGTTTTTTTAATCCACTTCCTTTGGAACTATTCTCTAAGTTTATGAAAAGTTTTGTTCTTCACCGAATATCTTACAGGCTGGAGAATTGGACAGGGAGAAATGTAGTGAAATCCAATAAGGCCAAGTGTGGAGTCTTGCATCTGGGAAAGAACAACCCCATGGAACAGAAGAGGTTAGAAACTGGCCTGTTGGTGAGCAGCACAGGGAAAAGGGTCCTGGGGGGCCTGGTGGATGGAAGGATGATCAATGTGCCCTTGTGACAACAGCATCTTGGCGTGGGTTAGAAGGGGTATAGTTAGTAGGTCAAGACAGGTTCTCCTCTCCCTCTACTCTGCCCTGGTCAGGCCACATCTGGAATATTGTGCCCAGTTGTGGGCCCCTAAGTTCAAGAATGATCTCAGGGAACTGCTTGAAAGAGTCCAGCACTAAGACACAAAGACACTGAAGGGAGTGGAACATCTCTCTGCTGAGGAAAGGCTGAGGGCACTGGGGCTTTTTAGATTGGAGAAGAGGTTCCTGAGGGATTACCTCACTTGTGTTTATAAAGATGTGCAGGGCAGCGTTGGGAGGATGGTGCCAGGCTCTGCTCAGTGATGTCCAATGATAGGACAAGGGGCAATGGGTGCAAGCTGGAACACAGAAGGTTCCACATAAATATAAAAAACTTTTTCACTTTGAGGGTGACAGAGTCTTGGGACAGGCTGCCCAGAGAGGTGGTAGAACCTCCTTCTCTGAAGATACTCCAAACCATCTGGATGTGTTCCTGTGTGACCTACTCTAGGTGACCCTGCTCTGGCAAGGAAGTTGGTTCCTTCCAACCCCCAACATTCTGTAATTCTCTGGGATTCCTGGGGATTTTTTGATTTGCTGCCACCTTCATGAATTCAAATCACTGCCCACTACTAGCTTCATTGGTGAGCTTCTTGCTGAACTGTCACTGGTCTGGTGAGGATTAGTATTTCATCTCCTACAGTCCCCATGTGAGCATCTCAAAGCCTTTCATCAAATACTCAGTTCTCCTTACACTGCAAGACTGAGTTTTCAGTCTTAGATGGGTTGCAAAGACTCCTCAGTTTCACATTCTATGCTTATCACATGGAATCATTTCCCTCATATTTCATGTTTGTTTAGACCTCTCTAAGGTCTGTACTCTACTAATTATTGTCCCCTGAGATAACAGAAAACAGTTTAAACCAAAACTTTTAAAAAATCAAAAGCAGCAACTGAAAACCAAGGCTATTTCCAACCACCCCCAGCTGGCTGGCACACAGCACATACAGACAGAAGATGAAGCACTGTTTCCAGGGGGATTCAGATCTGGTGGGGCTTTTAACTGCTCTGTTTTTCCAGTTTCCAGAATGTTTTATCATTTTGCTCTGAAATGGAGACAGACTATCAGACAGAGCTTGCTTTCATTCAGCAGCTATTTGATCAGCACTGCACAAGAGCTGCCTCACAGCAACCTCCACCAAATCAGGGAAGAGCCCTTTACAAGTCCATCTCCCCCAGTAACAAGTCACGGAGTCATAAAATGGTTTGGGCTGGAAAAGACACTAAAGGTCATCCAGTCCAACCCCCCTGCAGTCACCCATTGGCATTTCCCCTACAAATAGACTTGGATACCTTGGCTACCATTAAAATGCTTCTATAAAGGCTGAAGGACAGTTTGCACAGTTTAAACCATTTGGGAATAGAGTCATAGAATTTTTGGGCTGGAAAAGACCTTTCAAATCATCAAGTCCAACAGTTAACACAGCACTGCTAGGTCAACACTAAACCATGTCCCTCAGCACCACAGCTGAATGGCTTTGAAATCCTTCCAGGGATGGGGAGTGCCCTGAGATAAAAGGAGTAAGAATTTACAATAGGCTGGAGCTCACAGCAAGGGGCATTTGCCCCGTTTTAGGCATGACAGTAGTTAGAAGATTCAAACCAAAACTAAAATATGTGACAGGTTTAAAATTGATTTTTCACTCCTGATTCATCTTGGAGGACAATCACTGGTTGAGAGAGAGGAAAGCTGCTTGGCCTTCAGGTCTAGCTCCACCTGCTTCTGTCCAAGGGCAGATTTGCTCCTGTGAGCTGACAAAGTAAAATAAAAAAAAAAAATTTCTCATGCCTCTCTAAAAAGAAAGATACACACAAAGGCCATGGCCTGGGCAGGCTGGAGAGGTGGGCAGAAAGAAACCCCATGAAGTTCAACAAGGGAAAGTGTAGAGTCCTGCACCTGGGGAGGAATAGCCTCCACCATCTGGGGAGGAATAGCCCCCTGCACCAGGACAGGTTAGGAGCCGACTTGCTGGAAAACAGCTCTGTGAAGAAGGACCTGGGAGTGCTGGTGAACAACAGTTCCCCATGAGCCAGCAATATGCCCTCATGGTCAGTAAGACCAGTGGTCAAGAATGCGACCAGCAACTGAGTATGACCCTAGTGAGGCCACATCTGGAATTCTGGGTTCAGTTATGGACTCCCCAGTTCAAGAGAGAGAACTATTGGAGAGAGTCCAGCAAAGGCTACAAAGATGCTGAGGGGCCTGGACCATCTCTGTGAGGAGGAAAGGCTGAGAGACTTGGGGCTGCTTAGCCTGGAGAAGAACAGGCTGAGAGGATCTGATCAATCAGCAAGAGAGTGTGGGGCAAGAGAATGGGGCCAGACTCTTTTTAGTGGTGTCCAGTGACAGGACAAGGGGCAACAAGCACAAAGCAGAACCCAGGAGGTTCCATCTCAACAGGAGAAGAAACTTCTTTGCTGTGAGGGTGCTGAAGCCCTGGAGCAGGCTGCCCAGGGAGGCTGTGGAGTCTCCTTCTCTGGAGAGATTCCAAACCCACCTGGACATTGCGATCGTGGACAGCCTGCTGTGAATGAGTCTGCTTTAGCACAGGGTTTGGACTAGATGTCTTCTGGAGACCCCTTCCAACCCCCACCATGTCAGCTGGTATTCTGCGACAAGAATTAAACAGGTTGCAAACACCACATTCACATTGTGCTGGGGCTGACCCTTCTCAGAGCAGTCCTGATGAAGAGTTCAGGGTCTAGGTGCTAAGACTGCAATGCCCTCAACCAGCAGCAACTCCTAGTAACACTGCAGCATTCAGTGTCCTGGCAACTGTTCAGTTTTATAATGCAGCTTCATGGGACCAGCTGCTTTGAAGATTAAAGGGATGACACTTCAGCTGCTGGCACTTTCCTTGTATGATCTTTCAGTTTCAGAAAACAGACACTATCAGGGACCATAAATTAAGATGTTGATGTACACACTGCTGAAGTATGGGATAGATACATACTGGGATACATATATATATGTATAGGGATACTGAGCTCTGTGTATTTAGTATTTTGTGACTGTCACAGTCCTGAGTAAGACCTGGTGAGCAGACTAGAGCAAACCTATTTTGCCCTTCTTGTGTTCTGAATTGCTGAATTCCCTGGTGTTCACTTTCATGCTTTAATATTTCTGCAATGTTACCAAGTCACAGTGATGTGGAACAACATTTTATCTGCCTTCAGACAGATCCTGGCCTCAGACAGACAAGGATAAATCCGGAGTAACCCCATTGTTCTAGTGTTTTCTCAGGAGTTACACTGAGTTAGCTCACAATTATCTCCAGAGCATTGAAGCAAATTGCTTCACAAGGCAGTACTTTAATGCTAATATTCTTTAAATTAATACAAATGTGTCTTTCTGTTACATTTTACATAAGATCTGTTTCAAATGCATTAATTCAATTACCTTGTTTTATAGATACTGAACATTCAAGCAGTGCCAGAAAGCCAGTGGCAAGTTCCTGCTGGCAAGATGCACAGCCAGACCGAGCTCTGGATGCGCACACATTTACATTTGTAAGCTGAGATGTCAAGAATGAAACTATAATTACCAAATTGCTACAAACTTAGACAAAATTATGTCCTAGATATGAGATTATTTTTTTTTTAAGCACACTTGCTTCAGCCTGAATCCAGCACAGAATCATAGAATTGTTTCAGCTGGAAGAGACCTCTAAGATCATCAAGTCCAATCCACCCAACACCACCATGGACATTAAACCAGGTCCCACAGTGCCATGTCCACACATTTCTTGAACACCTCCATGGATGGTGACTCCACCACCTCCCTGGGCAGCCTGTTCCAATTCCTGACCACTCTTGCAGGAAAGAAATTTTTCCTAGTCACCAACCTAAGCCTCCCCTGGCACAATTTCAGGCCATTTCATTTCATCCTATCACTTCATAATAGGGAGAAGAGACTGATCCCCACTTCACCCTCCTTTCAAGGAGCTGTAGAGAGCAATGAGGTCTCCCCTCAGCCTCCCCTTCTCCAGACTTAACAACACAATACAATACAATACAATACAATACAATACAATACAATACAATACAATACACCAGGTTGGAAGAGACCTTCAAGATCATCGCATCCAACCCATCAAACAATCCAACCCACCCAACAACTAGACCATACAGCCAAGCACCCCATCAAGTCTCCTCCTGAACACCTCCAATGTAGGTGACCTCCCCGGGCAGCCCATTCCAATGGGCAATCACTCTCTCTGTATAGAACATCTTCCTAACATCCAGTCTAAACCTCCCCTGGCGCAGCCTGTGACTGTGTCCTCTTGTTCTGGTGCTGGCTGCCTGGGACAAGAGACCAACCTCTGCCTGTCTACAACCTCCCTTCAGGTAGTTGTAGAGAGCAATAAGGTCTCCCCTGAGTCTCTTCCTCTCCAGGCTAAGCAACCCCAGCTCCCTCAGCCTCTCCTCATAGGGCTTGTGTTCCAAACCCCTCACCAACTTCATTGCCCTTCTCTGGAAACATTCCAGCAACTCAACATCCTTCCTAAACTGAGGGGCCCAGAACTGGACACAGTACTCGAGGTGCAGCCTAACCAGTGCAGTGTACAGGGGCAGAATCACCTCCCTGCTCTTGCTGGCCACACTGTTCCTGATGCAGGCCAGGATGCCATTGGCCCTCTTGGCTGCCTGGGCACACTGCTGGCTCATGTTCAGCCTACCATCAACCATCAACAACTCCATTTCCCTCAGCTGCTCCTCCCCAGCCCTGTTCTCCAGGCCCTTCACCAGGTTTGTTGCCTTTCTCTGGACATGCTTCATCAACTCAAGGTGTATATACTACACCCAATCAGCATCGTTGAGTTCCTCTTGGCTCCAATAGGAACAAAATTTAGGCTACTTCCCTTGCTGGTGGAAGAGAGCTGAAAGAAATGCAGCCTTAAGTACTTGTTTGATATAACTCTGTTAGCTGAAAAAACCTGTTTCTTCAAACACACCAAAGTGCATCACTTCTTGCTGAAAACTTAATCTGTTTGAAGTGCAGCAACCAAAAGAGACACTTCTTAAATCTCCAGCCACACAACTGAGAGCAAGGAAAAAATGAAATAAAATAAAAATTAGAAATGCTGCTTCTTACTTTTTACTTCCAACTTTTTATGCAACTTAATCCCACCCTCCTACGCAGCGATAAGCAGGGAGAATAAACACTCATTTGGTTTAAATCCCCCATACAGTGGAGAACAAGTTCTTTGGATCACTAATGTGCTTAAAGTGCATCTGCGCTGCAAGTGTGTGGGCGAGAAGGGCAGGGCTGGCGGCGGTGTGGAAAATCAACCCCCTCCAGCATCACGAAGTGGAGGTGCTTGGAGCTGGTTGTGCTTTCATCCCTCAGCATAATCTTCTGCAGAAAGACCCCACCAGTGCCTGTGGAGGGGGAGAGCTCAGTGGCAAAGTGAGATTCCTCCGTCTGCCCTCCTGCCATGTCTCTACAGGGACAGTTCAGAGTCTATCTCAGTCCACAGGAGACGCCCCACTAATTTCACAGGACTTAGACCCTGTTCACACTGAAGCCCCTCGCATTTATGATTTAATCCCTCAGTTATCTCCTTTTATACATACTCAGAAACTGCAATAAACAAACTAAGTAACTCTAGAGGTGCCAGAGACAAACTGAGAGACTAAAATATCAGAATGTGGTGGAAGATTTCCATGCTCTCGGTGGTGAGCACTGAGAGAATCCAGCCTTCAGCTTCATTTTCAACTACAGCATTTGTCCTGTGATTACAAATCCAATCTCTTTACATCTGTCTGTCAAAGCTGAAGCATCACTCAGCCCCAATACCACTGACTATTCATCCATGGCTACATTATCACAGAATCACAGAATGGTAGGGGTTGGAAGGAATCTCTGAAGATCATTTAGTCCAATCCCCTGCTACAGCAGGATTGGACGAGGGGCAACAGTTTGAAATTGGAGAAGAATAGATTAAGACTGGGTGCTAGGAACAAGTTCTTTACCATGAGGGTGGGGGAACACTGCCACAGGGTTGCCCAAGGAGGTAATTGAAGTCCCATCTCTGGAGTTATTTAAGGTAAGGCTTGACATGGCTCTGGGCAACCCGATCTAGCTGAGGATGTCCCTGCTCACTGCAGAGGGGTTGGACTAGATGACCTTTGGAGGTCCCTTCCAACCCAAAGCATTCTGTGACTTTTATCTAAGCATAGGTTTAGTAACACTTCAGGAATCATAGATGGGAAGTGATATAATGTTAAAAGGACATTACACATTCAAATGAAGTGGTGCAAATATTTGTATAAACTTAGTGTCTTGCAAAAGGTTTGTAGGAAAGGGCTGACTGTTTCTTGGCTTCCAGCCTAAGTCCCTGCACATATTTACACATGAGTTACCAGAAAATCCATAATCATTGTTTCCAAAGAGGACACTCTTACATTATGCCACGTTAAATACCCCACATCCCCTCTAAACAAACATCTCCTTACTAAGAAGCAGGAAGAAACGGTCGACAAACACAAGATCAAATTGTTCATCTGCCTGTGACTGAAGCTTTGGTGTCGTCAGAGAATCCCAGCACGAAGGGGGCTGGAAGGGACCTCTCAAGATCACCTAGACCAACCTCCCCAGGGTCACCCAGAGCAGGCTGCAGAGAAATCCACTTCCAGGCAGGCTTTGAAACCCTCCAGAGGGGTTAACCCTCTGAATGGGAAATACATGCCTGTACCTGCCTGGTCCTGCTGAACCTGGCCAGCCCTGCACAGCTACAGATACCTTGTGACTACAGCACCAACTAAAGCAATTCTCAGCCCACTCACACTGCCCCATCTATCCCCCCCCAAGCTGTGCACACACAAAATCAGTTCTCTGATGCAAACCCAGCTGAGTGATGCTTTCTACCAGCCAAGGCTCTCCCTTCTGGGTTTTGTGCAGTCACAGAGATGAAGTTCATTCCTCACATACTATTTTGAGACTTCATATTGCCTTTTAGCTCAAGCAAACCTCATGCTGAAGATTTTTATTTTATGAATGTTTGTATAAGAACACAGAAAGCTCTTTTTTCTTATTGACTCTGTAAAGCCAAGAAATGAAGAGTGAACATGAAAACACTACATGAATTCAGATATTTCAAACCCCAAAGACCTCCAGTTTAATGGATGTGGTTTGGGGGGGGGGGTTGTCTCTGTAATTAATGTTTCCAAAAACACTCAGAGAAAAGGAAGACTATTTACCTTTTTTCTTATTTAATATTTTGTAGCCATATATATGGAAACAATTTGCCACGGGTGCAGTTCTGGTGAAAGGAAACAGCTCCATTACAAGGCTGAAATGCAGATTTGATTGCAAAAGCCCTGGAAACAGCCGTGTTCTGCATCCTGAATGTCAAATCAAAACCAGCCGACCCCAGAATCTTGAGATGAACTGCACAGAAGCCAGCAAGTAATCAAATGCAAAGTATGATTGCAAAGTCTTGCATAATGCTTCATGCCCAGATCTATTTAGGAGCTGGAATACTTCAATATTGTATCAGCTGGAACTTCTGCCTCCATCCCAGTGCCTTGCATTAATCATTTTAAAAGATGATGTTGTTTGAAGGCTGTTTATTTGGAAGTGCCAATGACTGTGATTTTCACATCAACCCTTAAAACCCTAGCCCTTGGTCTTCTGATGTAGCCAACATTTACGGCACTTAATGTAATTTCCTACAGTCTAGGCTGAGGCATCCACCCAACCTGCTAGACAGGACAGGAGAATTACTGGTGGGACCTACAAGAACCTCCTAGGAGCTCTGTGCTCTCTGCAGGCAGGGGCAGGAGGCTGGGCAGGGCGCCCTGCCAGTGACCAAGATACCTGTGTGGACAATGCAAAGTTCATATTCACATCACAAATCTCTAAAGGAAGGAAATTCATATTTATGTCATATTATAATATTAATGTGATATTATAGTCATATTAAGTATTACATCATTACACTCTCAGACAATTTTTGGTGGAGAACTTCAGCCATGTTCTATCTAATATTTGAAGTGATTATCTGACAGTTTGATGTATCACAGTATCACAGTATCACAGTATAACCAAGGTTGGAAGAGACCCCAAGGATCATCAAGTCCAACCCGTCCCAACAGACCTCACAACTAGACCATGGCACCAAGTGCCATGTCCAGTCTCCTCTTGAACACCTCCAGGGACGGCGACTCCACCACCTCCCGGGCAGCCCATTCCAATGACGAATGACTCGCTCAGTGAAGAACTTCCTCCTCACCTCGAGTCCAAACCTCCCCTGGCACAGCTTGAGACTGTGTCCCCTTGTTCTGGTGCTGGTTGCCTGGGAGAAGAGACCAACCCCCTCCTGTCCACAACCATCCTTCAGGTAGTTGTAGAGGGCAATGAGGTCACCCCTGGTCCTTCTCTTCTCCAGGCTAAACAACCCCAGCTCCCTCAGCCTCTCCTCATAGGGCTTGTGCTCAAGGCCTCTCACCAGCCTTGTTGCCCTCCTCTGGACACGTTCAAGTGTCTCGATGTCCTTCTTAAACTGAGGGGCCCAGAACTGGACACAGTACTCAAGGTGTGGCCTAACCAATGCAGAGTACAGGGGCACAATGACCTCCCTGCTCCTGCTGGCCACACTATTCTTAATACAGGCCAGGATGCCATTGGCCTTCTTGGCCACCTGGGCACACTGCTGGCTCATGTTTAGGCGGGTGTCGATCAGCACCCCCAGGTCCCTCTCTGTTTGGCAGCTCTCCAGCCACTCCGACCCCAGCCTGTAGCTCTGCATGGGGTTGCTGTGGCCAAAGTGCAGCACCCGGCACTTGGACTTGTTGAATGTCATCCCATTGGACTCCGCCCATCTGTCCAGTCGGTCGAGGTCCCTCTGCAGAGCCTTTCTACCCTCTAACTGACTAACATCTATTCCCAACTTGGTGTCATCTGCAAACTTGCTGATGACTGACTCAATTCCCTCATCCATATCATCAATGAAGATGTTAAAGAGGATGGGGCCCAGCACTGATCCCTGGGGGACACCACTGGTGACTGGCCGCCAGCTGGATGTGGCACCATTCACCACCACTCTCTGGGCTCGGCCCTCCAGCCAGTTCCTAACCCAGCGCAGAGTGTTACTGTCCAAACCATGAGCTGACAGCTTAGCCAGCAGTTTACTGTGGGGGACGGTGTCAAAGGCCTTGCTGAAGTCCAGGTAGACCACATCCACAGGCCTCCCCACGTCCACCAGACGGGT
This sequence comes from Picus viridis, assembly GCA_033816785.1. Lineage (NCBI taxonomy): Eukaryota > Metazoa > Chordata > Aves > Piciformes > Picidae > Picus > Picus viridis. Next base: position 10,657,203 of record CM066586.1, read on the forward strand.
CACCTGATCATAGAAGGAGATCAGGTTGGAGAGGCAGGACCTGCCCTTCCTAAATCCATGTTGGCTGGACCTGAGCCCTTGGCCATCCTGCAGGTGTGCAGTTATTGCCGCCAGGATAATCTGTTCCATCACTTTCCCTGGCACTGAGGTCAGGCTGACTGGCCTGTAGTTTCCGGGTTCCTCCATCCGTCCCTTCTTGTGGATGGGGACCACATTGGCCAGTTTCCAGTCATCTGGGACCTCTCCAGTGAGCCAGGACTGGAGGAAAATGATGGAGAGCGGCTTGGCCAGCTCATCTGCCAGCTCTCTCAGCACCCTAGGATGGATCCCATCCGATCCCATGGACTTGTGGATGTCCAAGTGGCTCAGCAGGTCCCGAACTAATTCCTCATGGATTTCTGGGGTACAACACTGCTCCCCAACCCTACTACCCAGCTCAGGAGGCCACTCATCCTGGACTCCTACCTTGCTGTTAAACATCGAGGCAAAGAAGGCGTTCAGGACCTCAGCCTTTTCCTGATCTTCGGTCACCGTGTTCCCCTCCAGGTCCAGTAAGGAGTGGAGATTCTTCTTGCCCTTCTTTTTAGCATTGATATATTTGTAAAATTGCTTTTTATTTTCTTTCACAGAGGTGGCCAGTTTCAGTTCCAACTGGGCCTTTGCCTCTCTAATTTTATTCCTACATAATCTAACCACTTCCTTGAACATACCTCGAGAAGCCTTCCCCTCCTTCCAAAGGTGATACAGCCTCTTTTTTTCCCTTAATTCCTCCAGGAGCTGCTTGCTCATCCAGGCCGGTCACCTTCCCCGCCGGCTCATCTTTCGGCAGATGGGAACCGCCAGTTCCTGTGCCTTCAAGAGCTCCTTTTTGAAGTAGGTCCAACCCTCCTGGACCCCTCGGTTCATGAGGGTTGGTACCCAGGAACTTTACAAATAAGTTTCTTAAAGAGGCTGAAGTTTGCCCTCCGGAAGTCCAAGGTGAAGGTTCTGTTGGTACTCCTCCCTATCTCCCTGCATATTGAAAACTTCACTATCTCGTGGTCACTGCACCCTAGGCAGCCTCCCATGGTCACATCTCCCACCAGCCCTTCCCTATTGGAGAGCAGCAGGTCAAGCAGAGCCTGTCCCCTGGTAGGCTCGCTTAACAGCTGCGTCAGGAAGCAGTCCTCTATTCGCTCCAGGAATCTTCTGGACTGCCTTCTCTCTGCTGAATTAAGTTCCCAGCAGATATCTGGCAGGTTGAAGTCACCCACGAGGACAAGATCTGATGATCTTGAAACAGCCTCCAGTTGTTTGTAGAATAATTCATCAACCTCCTCATGCTGGTTGGGTGGTCTATAACAGACTCCAAGCAGGATGTCAGATTTGTTGGGCTGCCCTCTGATTTTAACCCACAGGCTCTCAATTCCCTCATCTTCCACCTCAAGTTCAGAGGCAGAAAGTGTCTCCCTAATATACAAAGCCACCCCTCCTCCTCTTCTCCCTCGCCTATCCCTCCTAAAGAGCCTGTAACCCCCCAGTGTAGCACTCCAATCGTGCCTATTGTCCCACCATGTTTCTGAGATGGCAACTATATCATAGTTGCCCTGGTGGATTAGGACCTCCAGCTCGTCTTGCTTATTGCCCAGGCTGCGTGCATTGGTGTACATGCACTGCAGCTGGGCTCCCGACCTCTCAGTTGACCCTACCTTGTGCCCTACTCTTACCTCTGCAGAGGGACCGATGTCTTCACCCACCCCCTTCAGACCTAGTTTAAAGCCCTCCTAATGAGCCCTGCCAACTCTAGTGCTAGGACTCTCTTGCCCCTTCTAGATAAATGTACCCCATCAGGACCCAGCAGGTCAGGTGCCGTAAAAGTTGCCCCATGATCAAAGAAACCAAAGTTCCTCCGCTGGCACCATGTGTACACTGCTTTCTCCCTAGCAAAAAGCACTGTTGAACACACAAAGGCCAGTATCCCTGTACAGATAAACACTCTCCTCTGTCTTTGAGGAGAAGCTTGAAGAACCTGTAGTTCTAACACTGGACACCCAAAGGTCATGACGATGATTCCTATGAAGCCAAGAATGCAGGTTGATCCCCCACATCCTTTCTCCTTTTAGCACCTGCAAAAGAATCTTCTCCCAAACCCCATAAAGAATAATTTCTATCTAATCCTATAGTTTTAGCTTAATTTTTGCTAACTGCTTTCTTACAAACACAGTAAGTAACCCATGGTTTGCCACGGGGAATTAAATCCCAGAACTTTATAGCTCAAGTTAAGACCTTGTAATTTATCATGTGAGTGATAGATGCAAGTCAAATCCTATACACAAAGCAGTAATTACATGCAGCTTTTTATGCCTCCTCTACATGCAAATGAGAAAGTACAAACATCTTACAAATTAAACTTGCAAAAATGGGCATCATTCTGTTGTTGCCTTGTATTTAAGACAGCGCCCTTGTAGAAGTCTAATCTAGAGGGAAAGATCTGCCATCGGCAAGCCACTAAGTTCACAGGTACTATACTTCTGTAGAGCTGGTTGCAGCTACTGAAATAGAGCAAGAAAATCTCTGCCCAAGCCAAAAGTGAAAACACCTCCTGACATTTCCTTCCCTAGCTAGGCAGGATGTTTTGTCTTATCAGACTTCTCTGACTTTGGTACATGGGAACGATCGGTTGTGCAACATTTACAGCCACATTTAGGTGAGGAATGCCTTCCAAATTCTGCTTATACTTCCTTCTTTTACATAATTATGTTTCTCTACAGCTTCAGACGGCCCAGACTTCATAAAACTACAGAACCACAGTGCCCCAGGAGCCTCTAGTCCCAGATGAGATTGGATAAGGCTTTGTCTAGTTGAATTCTGGAAACCTGATCTAGTTGGAGCTGTCCCAGCTCACTGCAGGGCATTTGGACAAGATGATCTTTGAGGGTCCCTTCCAACCCAATTCTGTGATTCTATGAAAGCTCTGAGGATACAGAGTCCACTGCTGGTCCATTCTCCTGGGTGAAAAAGTTCTCCCCAATCTCTAACCCAAACCTCACAAGACACAACCTATGGCCCCTGTCACACTGCCTGGCATTGAAAAGTCTGATTCCATCACTTTTGTATCTGCTCTTCAAATAGCTCCAGGGCACTGCTAAATCATCCTTAGCCTCCTCTTTGGGACACTAAACAAGCCTAATCTCTTAAACCTCTCCTGCTAGGCTTAGTGTTCTGAGCCCCAGCCTCTCCATGCTACACATACTTCCCTGGGTATGATGGCAGCAGTACTTTGACACATTGGAAATAGACAGCAATAGTCATAGCACCACCTACCAATTTATTGATAGTAAAAGGCTGAGCCTCATCACCTCTACCAGTGATAAAAGCTCTATTGATCTCTGCAACATTTTCCTCATCAAAAAGCTGCAACTGTATCAGGCACAGCCAGAAAGCAGAAGTCATCCAGGGAGTATTGATGTTCTGAGTAGAGAAGCAGAGGCCTTTGCCTGCCAAGGCTTCACACTGGAGACAAATTTGAGGCAGGATCATTCTTCAGCAGACTAAAGGGGAAGAGCATGTGCTGGGAATACTGCTTGTATCAGAGGGTGGTGTGTCTGCTGGGAAGGATAAATGCTTCCCCTGAGAAGAACATCTTGGCCACATCTTGGTTGCCAACAGAGCACAAAAGGCAGTTGTGACCCCTGCTCAACCTAGCTGGGTTCCCACCAGCATCCTGCAGGCACTAGCAAGCTCTCTACCAGCCCTGAGATGAGTGCACATGCTCATCTACTCTCCCCTCCTACACATGACCTGAATATTCCCCCTGAAGAAGGTACCTCATGCTTCCCTGGACCCTGGGGCTCTTTGGTCTGTTTTGGCAGCGTTTTGTTTTGTGTCATGTTTTGCACACCTAAACACACACTGCCATTTACCTTCCACTTAGCTATTACAGATTTCGGATCACAGATTTCTAACCAGGCCCTGCTCATCTTTTCAGGTTTGTTAATAAATCATTTTGGTTGCATGCAGAGGCCTGACAAAATAAGGAAGATTCATGAAATGAAGCTACAGACATTCATTAATAAAAGAGATCAAAGTGTCACCAGCACAAAATATCTCTCCCAAGCAGAGAGCTGGCAAACGGTGGCTGGAGTGCATCTCTGCAGCAATGCAATAAAACCAGAAAAGAGCAGCATGTGTAATACTCCTGCTCTATGAGAGCCCAGCAGAGAATCAACTTCTGCAATCTTTGCCCTTGAGGTTCTGAGCCAGGCTGCCAGGTTGGGGAACATAAATCACACATCATTTCTTTTGCCCCCCTTGAGCAAGTCAGATTTATATTGGACCTTGAACAAGGCACTAGCATCGTCCACATGGAAAATATTCCATTCAGAAATATTCCCCAGGAGCCCTGCAGGCCATGTAACAGACACTCATCCCCTGGCACCATCCACCTGGCAAAGGTGGAGGTTCTGGTTTGCAGGTCCTAAGCACCTAACTTGAGCCACTTGCTTTGCAGGCCCTCTAATGCCAGTGACCACACCACGATCTGTGGTGGGTGAGAGCAAAAGTGTGTTTCCCCAGTGACACTGGCCATTAACAACCCATAAACACACTGTCACATCGAGAGCAGGACAGCTGCTTGGGTGGATACATTCCTCCTCCACTAGTAGCAACAGAGAGAGCAGAAGGACACATCAAGTCCTCAGCACCCATGCTAGCAGGCTGAATTTCTCTCTGACCAAAGAGGGAATGTTTCCCAAGACCTACCAAATTCACAGAGCACAACCCCTCTGGGAGCCGCTGGTCTCCTTGCATTCACTGCTAGCCACAGCCACAGCTCAACCACTCACTGGCAAAAAGTTCTGCATGCACAAAAGCCAAGAAACACCCCCAGACACAAACCCCAGACCTGCTCCTACAGGTGAAATATTCCCCAAGCTCTTTCCCACCCCCAGAGTCATCAGTCTGCTTGGAATGTTTCTTTTAAGGAGTAGTGACAAGAAATATATTCTGCTCTGAACTTTTTCTGCTTGCAAATTCAATCTAACTTCAACTCCTATTAGCTTTTGTGTTATTCTATATTTCTATTTGCTTAATGCACTTTGCTTCTCTAGCACACAGAAGCCAGCTGGACAGGGAAATGATTGAGCAAAGCAATTCCCTACTATCTGCCTCTTGTTTTCTACCAGCCTTGCTGCCTCCAGAAAATGCCAACCAGTAGAAACAGGTAGTCCTGGGGACTTCAAATAGTCAATACAGCAATGCACCCTTGTGGCCAAGAAGGTCAATGGTGCAGCAGGAAAAGTGTGGCCAGCAAGTTGAGGCCGGTTCTGCTCCCCCTCCACTCCATCCTGATGAGACCTCATCTGGAGTACTGTAGCCACTTCTGGGCTCTCCCCAGTTCAAGAGAGGCAGGGGAGGGCTTAAGAGGGTACAGCCAAGGGCTATAAAGATGATGAGGGGACTGGAACATCTCTCTTATGAAGGCTGAAGGACTTGGAGCTTTTTAGCCTGGAGAAGAGAAGACTAAGAGGGGTCTCATCAATGCCAGTAAGTACTTAAAGGGCGGGTGTCAGGAGGATGGGACCAGTCCTTTGTCAGTGGTGCCCAGTGACAGGACGAGAGGTAATGGGCACAAACTTGAACATAGGAAGTTCCATCTAAACATGGAGGGGAACTTCCTTACATTGAGGGTGGTGGAGCACTGGAACAGACAGCCCAGAGAGGTGGTGGAGTCTCCATCTCTGTAGTCATTCCAATCCCGTCAAGATGCCATCCTGTGCAACCTGCCCTAAATGGCTCTGCTCTGTCAGGGGTGTTGGAATAGGTGATCTCCACAAGTCCCATCCAACTCCTACCATTCTGTCATTCTGTGAATTTCCACTATCACACTTCCCTCTGTGACCTCTGGCACGCTTTACAACCTTTCTGCCCTGGATGAAAAACCACTGACACAGGCACAGGGTAGGACACAACCACCTAAGTGGAGATGTGAAAAAGTCAGCAGCAGCTCAAAGTAGGCATTTTGTTTACTCTGCTTCAGCCCAGCACTGCATTTTGTTTGGCCTGCTTCATTAAAAAGCCATAAAGGTTGCTCAGTCAGACTCAGACTCCAGGTTTGCATAGTCAGATTGTTTCTAAATATTTCAATACCAGTGACAGCTGCATGGTTTCTGAGGTGCTTACTTCCACACTAACACTTTACTACCACACAGCCAGTTTCTGAGACTGAATGTCAGCAGCTGAACTGCCAAGAGGACAGGACACATCTGACCAAGCGTTCATGTCTGCCACATTAATGGAATGGAGGTTAGCACAGGCCAGACCTGCTGAGACAATAGAGAAGGATTTGTACATTTGTTAGCCCAAAAAAATTAATTTTTCATGAGCCATTTGGAATCTGGCCTTTGCTGCTGCCCTCCCTTCATTTAGCCTAAGCACAACTATTTCTTCACTGCTATTGCTGGAACATGTCCAGAGAAGGGCAACAAAGCTGATGAGGGGTCTGGAGCACAGCCCTGAGAGGAGAGGCTGAGGGAGCTGGGGTTGCTTAGCCTGGAGAGGAAGAGGCTCAAGGGAGACCTTATTGCTCTTTACAACTACCTGAAGGGAGGTTGTAGACAGGTGGGGGTTGGTCTCTTCTCCCAGGCAACCAGAACAAGAGGACACAGTCTCAAGCTGCGCCAGGGGAGGTTTAGGCTGGAGGTTAGGAAGAAATTCTTCATAGAGTGATTACCCATTGGAATGGGCTGCCCAGGGAGGTGGTGGAGTCACCATCGCTGGAGGTGTTCAGGAGGAGACTGGATGGGGTGCTTGGTGCCATGGGTTAGTTGATTAGATGGTGTTGGATGATAGGTTGGACATGATGATCTTGAAGGTCTCTTCCAACCTGGTCTATTCTATTCTATTCTAATTTCCCCTCATATTTGGTCTCCTATAAATGGCAAATCTCTGCCTGTCCCAGTCACTGTGTAACAAAGCAAACAACTGGGTCTGCACCAGGATCAGATTTATAAGCGGTTACTGCTAATTATCATGGACACAGAATCACAGAATCAAGAGAGACAGGAATCTGCTAGACAGAGTCCAACAGAGAGCCACGAGGATGATTAGAGCACTTGAGCATCTCCCCTATGAAGAGAGACTGAGACACTTGGGGCTGTTTAGTCTTGAGGAAAGAAGACCAAGAGGGCATCTGATCAATGTCTATAAATACCTGAGGGGTGGGTGTCAAGGCTGCCCAGAGAGGTTGTGGAGTCTCCTTCTCTAGAGACTTTCAAAACCCACCTGAATGCATTCCAGTGTGGACTACCCTGGGTATTCCTGCTTTTGGCAAGGGGTTTGGACTCAATGATCTCTGGAGGTCCCTTCCAACCTCTAACATTCTGTGATTCTGTGAATCACCAAATTGTTTCAGTTGGAAAAGACCTCTCAGATCATCAAGTCCAACCATCACCATGGCCATTAAACCACATCCCAAACCATGGTACAACAGCAGCCACCAAAGCACAACTCAACTTCATCACACACAAGTCCTAACCCACTGCAATCAAGAGGAGCTGAGCTGGTTTTCATGATTTCTCCAGCAAGCCTTGGCCAGCTCAGCTCATGTCACCCAAAATGAGTTCTGCATCCTTTTTTTTTTTGGTGCAAATACTATCAGGCAGCTGGAGAACACAAACACCTGCACATCACACTGCTGCTGCTGCCAGACAGGGACATGGAATACAGCTCCACCTCACTGCTCCTCCAGGATCTAGACCTAACTGGAACCACTTTCTTCTACCACCATTAAAGTTAATTCTCCTACAGCAAGCAAACACTGCTGGCATTTAATGGGATGAAACAATGCAGCACAGTCTGTCTTACCACCACTTTTTCTCCAAGGATGGCCCCATAAAAAGCAAAAACTGCTGCTTTTTATGTCCCACCACTTTTAAAGCTCTTAATTCCTCACCACCCATTTGGGCACTGTCTATACTGCAGAATCTTCTTGCACAGACTCCCTGCTCCCCAGGCTTGTAATTTTAATATGTAATTGAGATGCCCAACCCTTCCAATAAGCAGTGATAAATTAGATACTTAATATGGAGGTATTCACCCTTCCACACATAAAGGAAGAGGTTATAGTCTCACCTCTGTATTTACTAATAATTTACCCTTCTGTGTTAACATTTCCAGTGCTGTCTGACATTTCATTCTCAGGATTTTGTCTTCCAGTTATTTTTTTATTGGCAGTGATTTATTATTTTTTGCCTTTTATTAGAGGTGCAAAAGGCCATCAGCCAGAAAATCAACCCCTTCTGCAGAAACCTTGTTTTGATGTCTCCATCCAGCCAAAAGGTTTGTAATTAAAAACAAATCAGTATAAAAAAATATAAACCCACTAAAAAAAACTATTATTTTCTTCTCCCCCCCCCCTTGCCCCACTTCAGAACAAGGGGACACAGTCTCAAGCTGCAACAGGGGAAGTTTAGGCTCGAGGTGAGGAGAAAGTTCTTCACCGAGAGAGTCATTAGCCATTGGAATGGGCTGCCCGGGGAGGTGGTGGAGTCACCGTCCCTGAAGGTGTTCAAGAGGGGACTGGATGTGGCACTTGGTGCCATGGTCTAGTCATGGGGTCTGTGGTTACAGGTTGGACTCGATGATCTTCGAGGTCTCTTCCAACCTTAGCGATATTGTGATACTGTGATACTTTCCTGTCTGCCTTTTTTGTTGGTTGGGGGTTTTGTGAGTTTTCTTTGGGGTTGGTTGGTTTGGTTTGTTCTTTATTTCCAGTGTTTGTTTTGTTTGGGTTTGTTTGAGTTTGGCTTTGGGGTTTTTTATGCTTTGAGGGGGAGGGGGGCTATTGGTTTGGGTGGGGTTTTTTCAGACTGAGTGGTACCTCTGAGTTCAGGCAGGACCAAGCCTGAGCTATAAGTAACAAATGGGTTCCACTTACATTAAAAAGCCTTGTTTCCACAGGAGCATCACATCAACAAACACCACTCCTATGCAGATGTGGGAACTCCAGAAGGACCAAGGCATTTCCATCAAGTTTTGAATACTCTGGGTTTCTTCTCACAAAACTGTCAGGGTTGGAAGAGACCTCAAGGATCATCCAGTTCCAACCTTGCTGCCATGGGCAGGGACACCCTCCACTAGATCAGGTTGCTCAGAGCCACATCCAGCCTGGCCTTAAAATCTCCAGGGATGAGGCTTCCACCACCTCCCTGGGCAAACTGTTCCAGTGTCTCTCCACCCTTATGATGAATAACTTCTTCCTGATGCCTAATCTAAATCTCCCCTCCTCTAGCGTGGAGATCTTCCCTATAATGAAACCTCATCTTTAATTTTAATTAACCCAAAACTTCATTTTGGAGAATATTTGTCAAGTATTTTGCTCCTCCACCATTTACTGGGTAAATATTCCCAAGGAGACTTTGCAGAGTTATTTCTTTTACTTTTTTGTTGTTGTTGTTGTTGTTCTTTTTCTTAGCAACATAACTGCAGAATTCTTGTTCTTTAGCACTCATTTAAAAGCTGAACTATTTTATTGCTCATTTCCTTTCGGCATCATTTCCATCTCTGGAGGTCCCTTCCAACCCTAACTTTCTGTGATTGCTGACAGCAAAGCTACTTCACCACCTTGTTCTCAGCAGCGGAGCACCAGCTGCAGACGTCTCATCAGACTATTGCAGACATCTCATCAGACTATTGCAGAGTAATTAGCCTGACCACACAAGGCCTGACCTGGCTGTTGAAGACACTGCTCTGCAGACACGAGCAGCTTTGGGAGAGACCTCCAGCTACCACAGAGCAGCAGCCATGTCGAGATCAAACACGTGGGCATAACCTGGGGCAACTTGGCTTTTCTCTCGTTCTCATCAAACTTCTAAAGTTTCCTCTTAAAATATCACAGCCATTAGCCCTCTGACATCAGAATGAATGGCCCCATTCCAGCCAGCATGTAAGCTATCTTTAAGGCCATCCATTTTTTTATATTCCCCATTAGAGGTCACTTTTATCTAACACTTCCAGCCTTTAATGGAGCCATGCATTTCCCTTCTGTCGAGCCCTCTGTGTTGGTTAAGGTCATTACTTTTATTCAAACCGAGAACCACCAGAATGTGCCCATTATTTGCTCTCAAAAATACCCTTTTATCCATTGCCACATTTGGCTCATTTGCTCACAGCCCTCTGACTCGGGATTTTAATGGCTGCACAGTTGTTTCCTCTAATTGAGCAGTGACCTGTTAACTTCCAAGACTATTTTTATTCTTTCCTACCGTAGGTTAATTTGCAGCCTCTTTTGCAGCTACTGAAGCCGCATTTGTTGTATTATACAGAGCAGCAGGCTCTTTTTTCTTTTTCTGGGGCAGTATACCAGCCCCTTTATCTCCATCACCTGGCTCCTATCCCCTCTCTAGCACCATCCATTTGGTGTCAGCACAGTTCTAAATCTCAGTTCTATCACCATTTGTATGATTGCAGCCCGACGCTGTCACTTCCCCAACACTCCTCAAAACTTTAACACTTAGTTGTTCAGCCAAAGCAACAGCTCTGTAGCTGCTGGTTTTGCATCAACACTCTTTCACCTTGCCAAGTCTTGGGGTAGCAAGAGTGGTCAGGCACTGGAACAGACTGCCCAGGGAAGTGCTGGAGTCACCATCCCCAAAGGTGTTCAAAAAATGAATTGATGTGGCATTTCAAGATATGTTCTATTGATGATGAAAGTGTTGGGTAGAAGGCTGGACTCGATGATCTTAGAGGTCTTTTCCAAACTTAGTGATCCTGTGATGCAAAGAGGTGGTGCTAAGCGACATGTTTCAGCACCAGACTTGGTAGCATTAGATAATGGTAGGACTCAATGATCTTGAAGGTCTTTTCCAACAAAAAGAATCCTGTACTCTGGGGCATTCAGAGGAGTGTGTTCAGCAGGTCAAGGGAGGTTCTTGTCCCACTCTACTCAGCACTAGTTAGGCCACACCTGGAATACTGTGTATAGTTCTGCACTTCCCAGTTCAAGAGTGGCAGGGAACTACTGGAGAGAGTTCAATGGAGGGCTATGAGCATGGTTAAGGGACTGGAGCACCTCTCTTATGTGGAAAGGCTGAGAGACCTGGGGTTGTTTAGTTTGGAGAAGAGAAGGCTGAAAGGGAACCTTATAATGTCTACAAATATCCAAAGTGTGACTGTGGGGAGGATGAAGCCAGTCTGTTGTCTCTTTTCAGTGATTCCCAGTGATAGGACAAGGGGCAACAGATGTAAATTCAATCATAGGAAAATCCACCTCAACATGAGAAAAGGCTTTTTTACTGAGGGTGACAGAGCCCTGGAGCAGGCTGCCCACAGAGGTTGTGGAGTCTCCTCTAGAGATCTTCAAAACCCTCCTGGATGCATTCCTGTGTGACCTGGCCTAAGTGGTCCTGCTTTGGCAGGGAGGTTGGATTCAATTATCTCTGGAAGTCCCTTCCAAACCCTATCATTCTGTGATTCCATGACTTCCTCTTAGGTTTCTTTCCATAGTATTTCATGTTGGCAAAAGTTAATGTTCCTGCAAAAAGAAAGTTTCAAACACCTTACACCAAAGCAGCTTTTTTGACATTGCTCTGGGTATCCATATAGATGTCTAAATTTACTGGTCACACTCTTATCAAGTATGTTGGGGTTAAGTTTGGCAGGATTATGATGGATGGACACTGCTAAGGACACTGGAAGCTAAAAAGGAAGGAGGAGAAGTGTGTTTGGTCCTTTTCTGTTGACAAAAGACCCTGAGCTACTGGTGTGGTGGCTGTGGGTTGTCCAGCCTGTGCAGCTCCTGAACAGAATTCATTGCTATTTGCCTGAACTCTTAAACTATATCAAAGTCCAGATCCTCTGATGAAAAACTACCAATCCCTGAAATCATTGCTATCCCATTTTGTATCACCAGTCCTAACACAGTCCTCAATTTGAAGCTCTCCAAAGAGCAGGTGCTTTTTGCTTCCCTTAGCCTCTACAGAAGGGCAGGCAGAAACTTGGTTGCCACAGACCTTATAATTGCCTTAAGCTACTCTTTGCCAACTTGAAACTCGAGCAGTGCTGGAGAACAGCTAAAGACTTGGATTATTTGCAGGGCTGCCAATCTAGAATCTGAATTGTACAGAGCAAACAAGAGGTTCCACTCATCTGCAATTTCCAGGCCAGAGCGATTGTATTTCAAACAATTGGACACTTGACTTCACTCTGATTTGGAACAAAAGCCATATTTTCTACTTACCTCCTACAGAAAAACACTATTACATTGGACACTTGACTACACTCTGATTTGGAACAAAAGCCATATTTCCTACTTACCTCCTACATAAAACCACTATTACATCAGCAGCTTGAACCAGAGCCAGAAGCCCCACGAACTTGAGCTCCAGCTCTGCATGAACCACAAACATGGGGAGCAGGGATATTTCATCAAGTATTGGAACAGGTTGCCCAGGGAGGTGGTGGTCACCATCCCTGAAGAAGTTTAACATCTTGAAGTTTAACATCACCAGTCTTGTTAAATATCTTTGTGGGGGCCATGGACAGTGGCATTGAGTGCACCCTCAGCAAGGTTGCTGATGACACCAAGCTGTGTGGTGCAGCAGACATGCTGGAGAGAAGGGATGCCATCCAGAGGGACCTTGACAGGCTGGAGAGGTGGGCACATGACAACCTCATGAGATTCAACAAGACCAAATGCAAGGTCCTACATCTGTGTTGGGGCAATCCCAAGCACCATCATAGGCTTGAGAACAGCCCTGAAGAAAAGGCATTGGGGGTGCTGGTGGATGAGAGCCACCAGTGTGCACTTGCAGCGCAGAAAGCCAACCAGAGCCTGGGCTGTATCAAGAGGAGCATAGCCAGCAGGTTGAGGGATGCCAATGGCATCCTGGCCTATATCAGGAACAATGTGGCCAGCAGAAGCAGGGAGGTCATTCTGCCCTGTGCTCAGCACTGGTCAGGCCACACCTTGAGTCCTGTGTCCAGTTCTGGGCTCCTCAGGTTATGAAAGATGTTGAGGTCCTGGAAGGTGTCCAGAGAAGGGCAAAAAAGCTGGGGAGGGGTCTGAAGCACAGCCCTGTGAGGAGAGGCTGAGGGAGCTGAGGTTGTTTAGCCTGGAGAAGAGGAGACTCAGGAGAAACCTTCTTGCTCTCTACAAATGCCTGAAGGGAGGTTGTGGACAGGCTGGGGGTGGTCTCTTCTCCCAGGCAACCAGCACCAGAACAAGAGGACACAGTCTCAGGCTGCGCCAGGGGAGGTTTAGACTGGCTGTTAGGAAGAAGTTCTACACAGAGAGAGTGATTGCCCATTGGAATGGGCTGCCCATGGAGGTGGTGGAGTCACCATCGCTGGAGGTGTTCAGGAGGAGACTTGATGGGGTGCTTGGTGCCATGGTTTAGTTGATTAGATGGTGTTGGATGATAGGTTGGACATAATGATCTCGAAGGTCTCTTCCAACCTGGTTTATTCTATCATCAAGTCCAACCCGTCACCACAGACCCCATGACTAAACCATGGCACCAAGTGCCACGTCCAATCCTCCACTAGACCAGGCTGCTCAGAGCCTTGTCCAGCCTGACCTTGAATAGCTCCAGGGATGGGGCCTCAACTACCTCCCTGTGCAATCAGTTACCACCCTGGTGGTAAAGAACTTGTTCCTAATATCCAATCTAAATCTGCTCTTCTCTAATTTCAAACCATTGTCCCTCATCCTATCACTCCAGGCCCACAATCCAACCAAGGCAATAACATTCCACTTTGTTGAGGGATTCACTGGTGATTCCAGGCTACTGCTGCTAGCACAGCACCTGCTAGAACATAGGATTACATTATAGAGTTTGAGCCTTGTTTCAAACATTTCTTCATTCCTCTAGAGAATATAAACTAGACAGCAGTAATTCTAACATCAGTTTTTAATTTCCTTGTTCATATGGATAGTTTATCAAAATTCCAGGACTGCACTTTTGTTTACACCTTTTACAAAGCATTTTTCTCTTAAGTGATGCTTAGCACCATAAGATCCTTGAACGTTGAAGGATGTGTGTTTAGAAAGTATTCAATCCCAGAACTTTTGTTTTCAAGTAATTTCAGCCCACGTTATCTATAACTTTAAGTCTTTTAACTGCAGTAGGAGGTTTTTCTAAGTTTTGTTTTCCCACTCTTCTTTGTACCATCCAGTGAAATGTGCCACTAGCACAGAAACCTGTAGGTGTATCTCAAGGTTTTTTCCATTCTGAGTCTTTCTCTTTAAATAACAGCTTCACAGAAAGATAGGGGTCAGAGGGGACCTCCAGAGAGCATCAAGTCCAACCTCCTTGACAAAACAGGATCACCTAGGACAGGTCACACAGAAACACATCCAGAGAGGTCTTGAAAGTCTCCAGAGAAGGAGACTCCACAACCTCTCTGGGTAGCCTTTTCCAGTGCTCTGTCACCCTCACCATAAAGAAGTGTCCCCTCGTGTTGAGACAGAATCATACAATGGTGCTCTGGCTTTCCTGTAGGATCCCTTCAGGTATTGGAAGGCAGCTCTAAGTTCCACCTGAGCTTTTTCTTCTCTAGGCTGAACCACCTGAGCTCCCTCAGCCTATCCTCATAGCAGAGGTGCTCCAACCCTTGGATCATCATTGTGGCCCTCCTCTGGACTCACTCCAACAGCTCTGTGTCCTTCTTAAGATGGGCACACCAGAACTGGACACAGTACTCAAGGTGGGGTATGACAAGAGAAGAGTAAAGGGGCAGAATCACTTCTTGACCTGCAGGCCACACTCCTCCTGGTGCAGCCTAGGATATGATTTGCTTTCTGGGCTGCATTCATGCACAATGACTCACCTTGAATACCTTCCAAAATCTGATGATTTTGTAGTTCTGAACTATATGAATCTGGAGTTTCATTCTTTCAGTTGAAGAGTTTTTAGCCTTCCCGCTCCAGCATGTATTCTTGAAAATAAAAACCACCACATTTAATCCAGTCTGGAGCTTTCTTTTCATAAGCTGAGTTCCCTTCAACCTTTCAGATTCAAAAATGTTTTCATGACACCTCATCACCATCCATGTCATTCCTACAACAAATACAGTACAACAGACTGCAGCTCTTCCTCCTCTCTCTTTGCTGAGATTCAGGTGGTCCAAGTACTCTTGAGACTTGGACAGGCTGGAGAGCTGGGCAGGGAGAAATTTGATGAAGTTCAACAAGGGTAGGTGTAGAGTCTTGCACCTGGGAAGGAACAATTCCACGCACCAGTATAGGTTGGGGACAGACCTGCTGGACAGCAGTGAAGGGGAAAAGGACCTGGGGATCCTGGTGGATGGAAGGATGACCATGAGCCACCAATGTGCTCTTGTGGCCAGGAAGGCAAATGCCATTCTGGGGTGGATTAGAAGGGGTTGTGACCAGTAGGTCGAGAGAGGTTCTCCTCCCCCTCTACTCTGCACTGGTCAGGCTGCATCTGGAATACTGTGTCCCATTCTGAGCCCCTCAGTTCAAGAAAGACAGTGAGCTGCTTGAAAGAGTCCTGCACAGAGCCACAAGGGTGATTAGGGGAACAGAACATCTTCCATACAGGGAGAGACTGAGGGAGCTGGGGCTCTTTAGCTTAGAGGAGACTGAGAAATGACCTCATCAATGTTTATAAATACATAAAGGGTGAGTCCAGGCTCTTCTCGGTGGTGCCCAATGACAGGACAAGGGACAATGGGTGGAAGTTGAGGCACAGGAAGTTTCACGTAAATATGAGGAAAAAAATTTCCCTGTGAGGGTGACAGAGCCCTGGAACAGCCTGCCCAGAGAGGCTGTGGAGTCTCCCACTCTGGATATTCTCAAAACTCACCTGCATATGTTCCTGTGTAATCTGGTGTAGGTGATCCTGCTCTGGCAGGGGCACTGGACTGGATGATCTTTCGAGGTCCCTTCCAGCCCCTGAAATTCTATGATTCGGTGAAAATATGTGTTTCTGCTCTAAATGGGAACACAGTTTCTCCATTCCTCTTTAAAACTCACTGTGCTGTAAACAAACTTCATAAGTATTCAAGATTCCTTTCCCTAGAGCGCTATGCTACTAATAGCTGTTACACCGCAAGGGCATGCAAAGTGTCCAGGGAGCTCTCAAAACATATAGCACAAAACCTCTTCCTTATTGTGAGTAAGCTGGAAGTCAGAAAGCTAGAAGACAGAAGGAGTAAAGGCAATATTTGATTGCTGAGCACTCAGCATTTAAAATCTAGGCAGGAGAAAAGATCCCTACCTTAAACTGTTAAAAAAAACAAGGGACATAAAAGCAGATGAGCAATGCTGTTATTTTAAAGAGCCCAGGGTAGTCTCAGAGTGACTACATGTAGAGGCTCCTAAGCATAGTGCCAACACAGGGTGATACATCTCCTGATGAATATAAAGCCCAAGCTGCAGCAGGGAGGTCACTGAGTCACAAAATCAGGGAATGGTTTGGATTGGAAGACACCTTTAAAAGCCATCTAGTTCGACCTCCTGCAGTCAGCAGGGACATCTGCAACTACAGCAGGTTGCTCACAGCCCCAAATAACCTGACCTGGAATGGTTCCAGAATGAAGTTTCTATCACCTCTCTGGGCAGCCTGGGCCAGTGTCTCACCACCCTCAATGTAAAACCTTTGCTCCTTCTCTCCAGTCTGAATCTCCCTCTTTTAGCTTCAAACCATCACTCCTTGTCCTGCCACAACGGGCCGTGCTCTATATTCTGCACCCATCTTTCTTGTAGGCCTCTTTAAGCACTGAAAAGCCACCAGAAGGTCTCCCTGGAGTCTTCTCTTCTCAAGCTGAACAACCCCAACTGTCTCAGCTTGACCTCACAGCAGAGGGCTTCCAGCCCTCCCATCATTGCTGCGGCCTCCTCTGGCCCTGTTCCAACAGGTCCATGTCTCTCCTGTGCTAGGGACTCCAGAGCTGGTCCCAGCACTGCAGATGTGGTCTCAGCAGAGCAGAGAGGCAGAATCTCCCCCTTCCCCTGCTGCCCATGCTGCTGGGGATCAGCCCAGGACACAGCTGGCTCTGGGTTGTGAATGGACAGTGCCGGCTCATGTCCAGCTTTTCACCCACGATCACCCCCAAGTCCTTCTCCACCAAGCTGCTTTCCAGCCCTTCATCCTCTAGAGTCCTTTTTTGATCCCTAGAGGAACCAGAAAGCCCATACAATGAACTTAGTTAATTAGCATAGCTATTACATTTGCATTCCCTCACCACTGAGGTATCTCATTATGGATCCCATCATGCTGTCCTCATGCAAAAAATCCCAGCAAACAGAAAACTTCCTTCCTCAAAAGCTCGCAAGCCAAGTGAAAAAGCAGCTCCGATCACACAAAGCCAGGTGGGAAGCAATGAGCCAGTCTAAAGAGTCTGTCAAGTCCTCCATAGCAATGTCAGAAACATAGGATTATGAATTTCTTCCCTAAATAAAATAAGGTGGCTTCTTCCCGTAATGGTGAAGGTGACACACTCAGCTAAACAGACCTGGCAAAATGAAGCACAAGAGAATAAACTTGCCATGAAGTGGAAATCTCCATCTTGGCCAGAAGATTTCTATCCAGGCCCTGCTGGGATGTGAGGATGTACCACAGCACACAAGCACTGGGCACAAGGGAAAGAGAAAAGCGGGAAAGAAAAAACATTGCTAGAAAGAGACCTGGGGGTACTGGTTGACAGCAGGCTGAACATGAGCCAGCAGTGTGCCCAGGCAGCCAAGAAGGCCAATGGCATCCTGGCCTGCATCAGGAACAGTGTGGCAAGCAGGAGCAGAGAAGTTATTGTGCCCCTGTACTCCGCACTGGTTAGGCCTTGAGTCCTGTGTCCAGTTCTGGGCCCCTCAGCTTAGGAAGGATGTTGATTTGCTGGAAGGTGTCCAGAGAAGGGCAACAAAGCTGGGGAGGGATCTGGAGCACAGCCCTGTGAGGAGAGGCTGAGGGAGCTGGGGTTGCTTAGCCTGGAGAAGAGAAGGCTCAGGGGAGACCTTATTATCTCTACAACTACCTGAAGGGAGGTTGTAGACAGGTGGGGGTTGGTCTCTTCTCCCAGGCAGCCAGCACCAGAACAAGAGGACACAGTCTCAAGCTGTGCCAGGGGAGGTTTAGGCTGGAGGTTAGGAAGAAATTCTTCACAGAGAGAGTGATTGGCCATTGGAATAGGCTGCCCGGGGAGGTGGTGGAGTTGCCATCCCTGGAGGTATTTAGGAGGAGACTTGATAGGGTGCTTGGTGCCATGGTTCAGTTGATTAGATGGTGTTGGATGATAGGTTGGACACAATGATCTTGAAGGTCTCTTCCAACCTGGTTTATTCTATTCTAAAAAATGTGGTTTTCCTGAGATTAGATCAGGGAGGAGTTAAGAACTTCTTGGCAATGTTTGGCTCAGCACTGAAGAAGATCCAAGGGAAGCCAATGCTGTGTGGGAGCAGGTGATGGGCTCAGAGAAGGGACTTGGGCAGTGGAAACTTCAGTAGCAGGGCAAGATAAGGGGCAAACCAAGCAAGCAGCTCTGCCCTTGAGTGAGGCAGGTGAAGATGGGTTTTGGGTCAGCCAGAGGGGTGACAGCAGAGACAGATGAAATAAAGAGACAAGATGGGTCATCAGCATGGTGAGATGAAATCACTTTTAGTGCAGCAGTCTACGAAAAAGGGACATGAGAGTCCTGACAAAGCCAAAATCCAGCACTGTCAGAGCATGGACTTCAGAAGCTTCTGAATTCATTTTAGGACTAGCCAATTTGAAAGGTAGCAGCATTACAGTTTATTTTCATTACAGTTTCCCCATTGCTCTCTTTCAAGCCAAATTAACCATAGTTCAAGCTGACACTTTCCTCCTGGAGGAGCTTTTAGACTTTTAGCAGGGAAAGCAGAAGGTCACAATGGCACAGGTTAGAGATCTCTGGAGAGCTCTGGGGCAGGTAAAAGGTGTGGATACTGGTTATAGCTTTGGCAAAGTAAATACCATGAAGCTGTAATGAGGTTATGTCAGATGGAAAAAGTCATTCAAAATAATCTTTTCTACCACTTTAAATGCTGTAGAGAAAATTAAAATAATAAATCATTCTTAGACAGGAAGCAATTTTAAAAGGCAGATTTGCACTCTGATGACCACTAGGAGGTTTTTGCCCACCTTTCACAGCACAATTTAGTAGAAAGACACTTAATATAAACCCCTGAAAAATAAAGGGGCTTGAGGTGTACCAGTTTCAATCCAGGAGAAGAGATCAAAGTGGTTACTAGGATTTTGAAACCAGTTAGCTTGTCTGCTTCTGCTGAATTAACCACAAAATCAGAAGCACCTTCCATCACAAATGTACCTCTGTGGACTAGTTGGGGAATGAACCCTATGGATAGTTTGACATGTACCCAATTAAACACAGGTAGCTGATTAGTAACCGGGAAACCAAAGCACTACTCAGTATGCAGCTATTATAACTAAGCCCACTGCTGATGCTCTTACTTACCTATCAGCACAATACTAATAAACTTGGCTCAGGGCTTCCACACTGCACCGTGGGACATCAAACAAGGAAATACCAAACATTGGCATGGCTGTATGTTCCCTGGCAAATTCATTGGGTTTGTTTCTTTCTTTAAACAAAATCCCAGCATGATAGGGGTTGGAAGGGACCTCTGGAGATCATCTAGTGTACAGCAGCTTGCCCAGGACCACAATGCCCAGGTGGGGCTGGAATCTCTCTAGAAAAGGAGACTGCACAACCTGTTCTACAGCAGCCTCATAGTGAAGAAGTTTTCTCATGTTCAGAAAGAACGAACCTCCTGCCCTTTACGTTGCTTATCCTCAGCTACAACAGTTTCAGGACATTGCCCTTTACAAGCAGTTTTAATATGCTCCACTGAAAGTCTCTTAACTCATTGGGTTTATTCTGCCACAAGTAAAGAAACATTTACATAAACATTATAAAAGTGCCAGCAGCAACAGCTCTCCTTTTACCTCAAACACTGAGGAAGTTTATGGGTTGTAGTTTTCTGCATATTAGAAGCAGAGTTAAAGATTTAAACTGTTATAGTCTTGTGATATTGCCTAACAACCCTTAGCCAGTTTGATACAGTAACTAACAGACACAGAATCGGAGTTACATCGCAGGGGGGGAAAAGGTCTGTGCTCAACACAAGTTTTAAAGTAACACAGAAGTAAATAAAGAGGAAGCAAGAGAGAAAGCCTGCAAATCACTTTTGTTAGGGATAACAGGGACAAAAGAAGTGATGTCCTTCTTTCACACACTCTTTCCATACAGTGCTTTACAGCATCACCTGAAAATGCCTGTCCCTTTCCACTGGCTTCAAAACCAGTTGCAGTTGCTGCAGTAATATGGTGAAATACAGTAGAAAACACCCACAAAATACACACTGTGGCACAAGCATATCCAGGTATTCAGCCCATGCTGTTGTAGAGAATCATAGAATGGCTTAGGTTGGAAGGGACCTCAGAGATCATCTACTCTCCCCATCACAGGCAGGGATGCCTCTCAGCTAGACTTGGTTGATCATCCAACCTGGCCTTGAACACCTCCAGGGAGGAGGCATCCACAGCGTCCCTGGGCAACCTTCTCCAGAGTCTCACCATCTTCATACTGAAGAACTTCTTCCTAAGATCCAGTCTAAACCTACTCTCCTTTCACTTAAAACCATTCCCCCTTATCCTGTTGCTAGACATTCTTATGAAAAGTCCTTCTGCAGCTTTCCTGTAGGCTCCCTTCAGGCATGGGACATGCACCTGCACTCACCCTCGCTTGTAGCCTCAGACACGTGTGAATTGTGCATCAGCTGGTTTGGGGATGTACAGAATCCCAGGGACTCAGCATGGGGTTGGAAGCGACCTCTGGAGATCATTTAGTCTAAACCCATTGACACAACAGGGGCACCCACAGCAGACTGCCCAGGACCACAATGTCAGACAGGTTTGGAATCTCTCCAGAGAAGGAGACTCCACAACCTCTCTGGGCAGCCTGCTTCAGGGCTCCAGCACCCTCTATACCATTATTCCATGCCCTTCATTTCTTTGATGCTTATAAGCCACATTCAGGTATAAGGTCTGGCTGCTTTGCTGCACACCAGTGGCACAAAGCAAATGTAAACTTTGCTCAGCTGCCCAGCTAAATTGGATTTACGGCACCTTTGAATCCCCAGAGCACAGGAAAGCATCTGGAGCCTACCAGTAAGCCTGGTCCTGCTATTCCAATTAAAGCAATATGTGCACCAGAGATGATCTCCTTATAGTGTATGTTGTGCTGCAGCCATCACTTTCATCTCTCAGGCTGAGTTTCCTAAAATTCCTTTACATTCCCTAGGCAGGTTTTTACTTAAATAGGTGAAATCTTTTGCCCCATCAAGAAATCTTTCTGCTTATGATAAATAGTATTTGTGAACTGATCAACAAACCCATGGCTATGGGTACTCAGTGAAGCACCCCGGTGTTCTAAATAACAGCCCTTTAAACTACATTTACAATTACACTATTACTCAGGGCAGAACTACCTTGGGGGAACTTGCTTTTCCAGTGAGAATCAAATAGCAACTGCTAAAGCCAAGTTGTGCCTGTGAACTTCAGGTAATACATATTACCTGAAACTCACTGTTTGCAATAGTTTAGCCCAGCTGAAACCAGAAGGAGAAAAAAAATATCTTCAATCCCAAACCATTTTCCCTTGTTCTCCTCCACAAGCCAATTGTTCATGCCCCAAGGTGCAAAGGATTCAAGTTCTTGCTGAGCACTGCATCAATACAGTAGGAGAGTAGCATGTCCATATCCTGAAGCATTAGTACAAGTCCTCGAAGGCACAAAGCCAACAGCAACACATCTGAGACCTTCCCTTATGCCCCTGCAGGTCATATTGATACAGAAGTTGACAAGCTGAAGCATGGCCAGGATCATACGATCCACTTTGAAGCACACCCCAACAGTACTCAAAATGTTTGTGCAGCAGCATGAATACATTTTGCTGCCATACTATTTCAAATCCACTTTTGACAGAGTTGTCTCTTGAGGGCCTTTTGAAAGTTTTCCTTCACTAAACCTTTCTCCTGCTCCCTGCGAAGATCATGATGCATTGAGAGCACTACATAAAGTACAACATGCCAGGAAGAGACAGTAGCCAAAGCTTTGAACGAAGGCTGCCTACTCTAGACACTAACATTTCATGTTTGAGGTGTGAAGCATTTTCAGTCACACCACTTCAGTGCTTTTTTTTACAGCATTAAACTGCTACTGCTTTCAGTACTGAGCTGCAGCTGCCCAACCCTGATCAGCAATTAGCTCTTATGAAATATTTACAGTCAGGAGTGCCCCCCACTAATAACACCATTTAAAATGTCATCAGTCTCTACTGCTTCATCCTCAATGTTAAAACAAAGGTGAAAACTGGCACCAGGATGTTGTTTATTCTCAGAGTACTGGAGAGACTCAAGAGAGACTAAGTCCTTGTAGAATCATAGAATGGCAGAGAATGGCAGGGGTTGGAAGAGACCTCAGAGCATCAAGTCCAATGCCTCTGCCAGAGCAGGATCACATATGGCAGGTTACATAGGAACACATCCAGACAGGCCTTGAAAGATTCCAGAGAAGGAAACTCCACAGCCTCTCTGGGCAGCCTGTTCTAGGGCTCCATCACCCTCAATGTAAAGAAGTTTCTCCTCATGTTGAGGTGGAATTTCCTGGGTTCCAGTTTGTATCCACTGCCCCTTGTCCTATCACAGAACACTACTGAAAAGACCCTGGCCCTGGCCCCTTCTTCTTGACACCCATCCTTCAGATATTTACAAACATTTATAAGATCTCTCAGTCTTCTCCAGACTAAACAGCCCCAGGTCTCTCAGCCTTTCCTCACCAGACAGATGTTCCAGTCCCTTCACCATCCTCATAGTCCTCCATTGGACACTTTCTGGTATATCCCTGTTCCTCTTGAACTGGCAAGCCCAGAATTGCACACAGTACTCCAGATGTGGTTTCACTAAGGCAAAGTAGAAGGGGAGGAGAACCTCCCTTAATCTGCTGGCCACACTCTTTTTATGCTTTAATAGAGACCTCCACTGCCAGACCAGAAGAGGATGGTCAATGACAGCACCAACAGAGAGAGCTGTGGCAAAAAATAAGGTGACCCAAATTGCAGAGTGATTTCATGAGCCAAAGAAAAGGTCCACTTCTGAGAGCCTAAGTAGCACAGCATTCAACTAATCCTTATCCTAACAGCCATCCACACATCTTCAAGCATAGTGCACTATGAGAAGAAAGGAGAGTGTCAAGGCTTAAGAGAATTATACAGGCTAACAAACAGAGAGTAGCTGGAGAAAACTTGGCCTGCATTAAAAGTCATTACAGAAATATTTGGGAGCATTACATCCTGCCTCCCAAAGTAGTCAACACCTGTGTGGAAATGATAACCCCAGGAGTGGCTTGCCACGTAAGGAAATGAGCTGTGCAGGCAGCCTTGCAATGATATTAGCACCATGACTAAGAATGCTCCCGCCAGCTAAGAGGCTCACTCTTTCTCTGCCTGTCTCCTCAACTCATCAGCTAGAGAAGTAGGTTACTATTAATAACAGCACTGCAGAAACATTCCAGCCATTTGGTTTGTGCCTTCATGATGCAATGTCTTAGCACTGAGTAGCAACATGCAGTACTTCATTTAATACTCTTGGGCCCTAGGTATTTGCACTGGCTTTTAACAGACTGACATACTGTGTTTCAAAACAGTTGTTGGGTTTCTTCAGCATCTTTCTCTTTCTAGCCACCAAAAAAGCTCTGAATAGATCATTTTACCAGCTCTGCTGCCCACAGGAGCCAGAAAGCACAGTTTCCTCCAGGTCAGGTCACAAGGCTGTAATTCAGCATCTTGAAATAATGAGCTCTCCAATTAAGAAAGTGCCCTTGAGTGATTAATAGATGGGATAAAAGAAGTCTGCAACTGTACAGAAGAAAAATGAGATTAATGCAATTAAACCACTTTTTGTTACTTCTTTTAAAAATAAATAAATGAATTAAAACTAGACAAAGTAGAAAGATGAGAGTCGTGAGTCTTCCACATCTCCTTCAAGTGTGCAAGGGCAAAACCGCATATCACCCTTGGTTCAGGCTTGCTTTCAGTCATGCAACCACAGAATGTTTGGGGTTGGAAGGGACCTCTAGAGATCTTGAGTCCAACCCCCTGCCAAAGCAGGATCACCTAGGGCAGGTCACATAGGAATACATCCAGGCTGCTTTTGAAAGTCTCCAGAGAAGACTCCACAACCTCTCTGGGCAGACTGTTGCAGTGCTCTGTCACCCTCACAGTAAAGAAGTTTCTCCTCATGTTGATATGGAACCTCCTGTGTTCTGACTTGTACCCCTTGTTCCTTGTCCTACCACTGGGCACCACTGAAGAGAGCCTGGCACCTTCATCTTGACAACCACCCCTCAGATATTTATAGACATTGATAAGATCCCCTCTCAGACTTCTCAAGACTAAAGAGCTCCATCCTCAGTAACTCCCATGCCAGGTGGAATAAATACTTGCACACACAACATACCCTGGCACATAAAGCTTCTAGATAGCTATCACCTGTAATATTAAAATAAAGTGTTGCCTTTAAGTTACTACCTCATGCAAACTACAGTATTTTCTGGAGGAAGTAAAAGGCTCTGGCTCTGCTTTGTACTCTGAAGGAAACTTCAGCAGGAATGTAATATTTAACAGGGAATGCATTTAAATACCCAGGGACAGGCATAATTTTTTGAGACATTATGTAGCTGGCTTCATTGCTGATTGTGCTGAGCCAGCTACAGAACTCAAGACAAACCTCTCATCTATCCTCAGCAGACTGAGGACTATCTTCAGGAGATGGGAAGGTCTTGTAATAGCAGTCAGGCACAAGCAATGCGTTTAGAATCAAATGCTATCACACACCTCTCTAATGGGCTTTATACCCTCCTATTGCCACATACACTGAAGCATAAAGCGATCAAGCTAATTACTGTTCGTGCCTTACACTGATCTGTACCTCATACTGCTTTTCACAAGGATTGTTCAGAGACTTGAATCAGTGCTCTGTGTACAATCACACCTTCCCAAATGCTCCTGCAGGCTGCTCAACTAACTCAGGCTTTCCATCTGTGCTGCCCAACAGCCTCAACCAAATCATCAGCAGATTTCCTAGCGTCCCTGATGTAGTTCAAGCGTATCAGTCCCACCACCTCACAGCCTTCTCTCAGGACTAAATAACTCCACTCCTCTCGATGCATTACTGTCTGTGCACCTATACCACATGCCCCAAATCAGTAGATTCCAATCAACAAGTAAAACTTAGAATCAACATTTGGAGAGACTGTCTTTCCCTAAGTCCTGGGTGCAATGCAGCTGCAATTACTTTGCCACTGCAAACCTACACATTCATCACCCTTTTCCCCCTCTCTATTTGTGACTGGTGGGTACTGAGACAATTAATGTCTACAGCTCATGTTTCCAAAAGCTTCAGTAGTTCCAGAAATAATTCAGTCCAAACTATCTGTTTTCTACTCTCTACAGCTCCCTGAAAGGAGGTTGGAGCAAGGTAGGGGTTGGTCTCTTCCACCAAGTAAGAAGCCATGGGAAAAGATGAAATGGCCTCTAGTTGCACGAGGGCTGGTTTAGGTTGGATACAAGTCCTGGGCTAGGCTGCTCAGCAAAGTGGTGGAGTCTCCATCCCTGGAGGGGTTTCAAAGCTGTGTAGATGTGGTGCTGAGGGATAGGATTTAGTGGTGACCTGGCAGTGCTGGGTTAATGATGATCTTGAAGGTCTCTTCCAACAAAAACAATTCTGTGATTCTATAATGTAAACCTAACATCTGCACTTTTTATCACTATGAATCTGACAAACATGAATTTTCACAAATGCAAACCTTTGGAGATGAAAATTCCCACTCAAGATAATACCAGCTTAAAATTAATACCAAATACCAGCACATACACATTTGCAAATCTCACCCTACCAGATTAGTCTAAGTAAGATCTTATAGTTAGGACATCACATTGGATGAACAAAATCCTGTTGGTACCACGAGTCGCCGTCACTGGAGGTGTTCAGGAGGAGACTTGATAGGGTGCTTGGTGCCATGGTTTAGTTGATTAGGTGGTGTTGGGTGATAGGTTGGACACATTGATCTTGAAGGTCTCTTCCAACCTGGTCTATTCTATTCTATTCTATTCTATTCTATTCTATTCTATTCTATTCTATTCTATTCTATTCTATTCTATTCTATTCTATTTTCTATTCTATTAAAATACAAAAGCTGCTGTGTGTCCACAGGCAGCTGTAGTTTAGATTAGTGCCTCAGTCAAAATTCACAGATGCATAGAATGGAAGGGACCTTACAGATCATCTTGTTCCAACCCCCCTGTCTTGGGCAGGGACACCTTCCACCAGACCAGTTTGCTCATGATCTCATCCAACCTGGTCTGGAACACCCCCAGTGCAGGGGCACCCACAACCTTCCTGGGCAACCTGTTCCAGTGTCTCACCACCCTCACTATAAACAATTTCTTCCTAATATCCAGTCTAAATCTCTCCTCTTACATCTTAAAGCCACTTCCCTTTGTCTTATCACTACAAGCCCTCGTAAAAAGTCACTCCCCAGCTTTTTTGTAGCCCACTTCAGGTATGGAAAGTTGACGTAAAGTCTCACCAGACCATTTTCTCCTCCAGGCTGAACAGCTTGGGAGAAGATCTTGAATGGTCATAGTATCAGTATAGTATCATAATATCATAGTACCAGTCACTGTTGGAAGGGACCACGAGGATCATCTAGTTCCAACCCCCCTGCCATGGGCAGGGACACTCACACTAGATCAGGCTGGCCAGAGCCTCATCCAGCCTGATCTTAAACACCTCCAGGGACGGGGCCTCAACCACCTCCCTGGACAACCCATTCCAGGGCTTCACCACTCTCATGGGGAAGAACTTCCTCCTCACCTCCAGCCTGAATCTCCCCACCTCCAGCTTCATTCCATTCCCCCTAGTCCTATCACTACCTGATAGCCTGAGAAGTCCCTCCCCAGCCTTCCTGTAGGCCCCCTTCAGATACTGGAAGGCCACAATGAGGTCACCTCAGAGCCTTCTCTTCTCCAGACTGAACAGCCCCAACTCTTTCATAGGAGAGGTGCTCCAGCCCTCTGATCATCATCGTGGCCCATATATGGTCTTGAAGAAGACCATATATGAAGTGCCGCTGAGTTTGACTTTTGCATGAAATAACAGTATTTGAATTGTGATCACCTGTGTCATCTCACTGCTTCAAGTGTGTTGTGCTATTTACACAAGAGTCACACACACCAGTTCCCCAAAATCTATAGCATTTGGTATATTCTTTGCAGGAGGGAGTTAATTCAGCTCTGCTACACCCACCCCTCTAAGTCTTCTGAAGGGTCAAGTGGCAATAAAAACGGGCAGCAAATCTTGCCAGTCTTGACAAAATTCACATGCATTTGACACTTTCCAAACAACAACTAAACAGAACAAGGGCGTGCTACCTCATAGATTCATAGAGTGGTTTAGGTTGGAAAGGACCTTAAAGACGATCCAGTTCCAACTCCCCTGCCCTCCATACACCACACCTATTCTAAGAACTATTTTACCTAACCACGCTTTCTCTAAGAACTGTTTTGAATATTCATAGCCCACTGGGATCAAAGTTTGGCTGTAACTGTTTGGGGTATGCGAGTTGGTAGAGCACAGACTCTCCCTGCATCCAGCGCTGGAACGAGTCTTGGGAAGGTGCAAAGATAACATTGCTCACTGGGCCACAGCTGGCCTCACAACAATGGACCGAGGCCACCTTCGGGAATATGCATAAGGCAAGATAATCACCCTTCAGATACCCCGGAAAGGGAGGATGGTGAGACAATGGATTCAACACCTGGCCCCTGATTTCCTGGGGGACAATACTTGGACACATACCTAAGGACTAAAAACTATATAAAAGACTTGAGCAACTACTGGCTCAGGAGAACCAAAAACACAAAAGAAGAAAACCACAGATGAAGAAAAACACAGGAGAAGGACAATGCTGCTGAGAAGGAAAACACAAGAGAAGGAAAACCCCGGGGCAATGCTGCTCTGAAGAAAAACCAGGAGAGGAAAAATGACAGAGACATCACCATGGAGCCTGGAAGAAGCAGAACCCTCTCTCCATGTCCTAAGTTCCGCCTGCTGCAACTCATGGAGCTGAAGAGGCTGCCCAGAGGACATCTCCTTTTCTACAGCCAAAGCCACAGCACCCTTTCTCTACAGACCCAACATCTCCTGCAGCACCTTTCCTCCACAGACTCAAACTGTCTTGGGGGGTGAGGGGTGTGGTAAAATAATTCCTTTCAGAATAGAATAGAAGAATAGAATAGACCAGAACAGTTTGGAAGAGACCTTCAAGATCATCGCGTCCAACCCATCAACCAATCCAACCCACCTAAACAACTAAACCATGGCACTAAGCACCCCATCAAGTCTCCTCCTGAACACCTCCAATGAAGGTGACTCCACCACCTCCATGGGCAGCCCATTCCAATGGGCAATCACTCTCTCTGTATAGAACTTCTTCCTAACATCCAGCCTAAACCTGCCCTGGTGCAGCCTGAGACTGTGTCCTCTTGTTCTGGTGCTGGCTGCCTGGGAGAAGAGACCAACATCTGCCTGTCTACAGCCTCCCTTCAGGTAGTTGTAGAGAGCAAGAAGGTCTCCCTTGAGCTGCCTCTTCTCCAGGCTAAGCAACCCCAGCTTCCTCAATCTTTCCTCATAGAGCTTGTATTCCAAACCCCTCACCAACTTGGTTGCCTTTCTCTGGACACGCTCCAGCAAGTCAACATCCTTCCTAAAATGAGGGGCCCAGAACTGGACACAGGACTCAAGGTGTGGCCTAACCAGTGCAGCGTCCAGGGGGAGAATGACCTCCCTGCTCCTGCTGGCCATACGGTTCCTGATGCAGGCCAAGATGCCATTGGCCCTCTTGGCTGCCTGGGCACACTGCAGGCTCATGTTCAGCCTACCATCGACCACTACCCCCAGGTCCCTCTCTGCCTGGCCGCTCTCCAGCCACTCTGACTCTTCTCTCTCTCTCTCTCACTCTCTATTTTCTCTCCCTCCCCTTCTGATCCATCCACTTTATTGGTGTAATCAATAGCCCAGCTGTTGATATTTTGGCCTCGTTTGTGCCTCATTTCACGACACTGGAATATTCAAAAGAACTGAGTCTCTTTCCCTCTCCGGACCGAGACACTCCCTCTAGGCAGGACGCATGCTTCTTACGGTACAGGGGACAACTCTTGTGGTTTTAACTGATTTTAAGCAAACATGTGGCTGTTCATCACACCAGCTACTCTCTCCGCTGGATGTTTAACACAAGACATATCCTCCTTTCTCACAGGCAGGGACACCTTCCACTAGACCAGCTTGCTCAAGGCCTCATCCAACCTGGCCTTGAACACCTCCAGGCAGGGGGCATGCACCTCCAGGGACAGGGTATGAGCATGTGTTGTGAGCAAACACCAAAGTTGACCCCCTGAAGGCTGCTTCCCTGCTGTGCAGGATGCATAGGTGAGTAAAACTTCGTGTGCCCTGCCCAAAGAGAAACCAGTCATAGGTCACTGTCAGGTAGAGAATATCAGATGGCTCCAAGTGGATCAGCAGCAGCACTGGAGATCAGAAATTCATGATCTACTGGAAACTGTTCATGGTGATCCACGATGCCCAGCTTGCTCTACCCTGTGATAGTGTGTCTGATGACAGAAAAGCATGTTGGGCTCCACATCCAAGGCAATCCACACCCCCTCTGTAGCCAAAATAGTCAAAAGGAACATTTAACTGCTCCACCACCACTTCCTGGTGATACAGCCACTCACTCATCCTCCAAGCAATTACCCCCAGAAGCAGAGCAGGTCAGTCAGGTACTCACAGCCCATAAGGAGAGGCACAATAAGGAGATAAAGAGAGGAAGTCGATCCCAGCCATATATACAGTGCACCAGGAGCCCTTTGCCATCATGACCATTGCTGTGCTAGAAGTCTGTGTTGAACCCTGCGCTGCCAGAGATGATGCTGCAGCAGCCTCACCTCAGATCACTTGGTTTTGTTGGCTTAGCTGTCATCCACAGACGTCATAGGCTATACTGTGCCCAAGTTCTCTTTCCAAAATGTTATGCTAACCTCACTGTTTGTTGAAATCTGATGAGAATCCTCCCACTGCCGTACCAGGTAGAGACACAAAACAGAAAGTAAAAACCCACAAGGTGAAGTTGTGCAATTCTGTCAAAGCAAACTGGAAAGATTTATACCAGCTGTCATGGCAGATAACCAGAATGAAGGTGAAATTAATTTTCCTCCTAGTTTGGCAGTCATATGGTGGCCCAAGTCATTCCCTCCCAGAAGCATCACTAGCTACAAGTTTTATAATCTGTATCTATGCATTCACAGGGAAATAAGTAGATGGGAAAGGAATGCTTTCCAGCCTCTTAGATCACCATTTCCATCCAAATTTCACAATAAAACCCCTTTCTGTTTGGTTTCATTCTCTGTGTCATGATAGGGACAGATCCCCCAGGGAATGAAACTTCAGTTGCCAATGTCTAGGGACAAATACATCTGCTTTAATTCAATTAACATGAAATGTCACTGATTACAGTGATGAAGCATCTGATATCCTTCCCATTTCTTCATTACTAAAAGGTCACATAAGCTTCTTGTTAGCATACATTACCTCTCAACTCCAAGCTAAACCTCAGATGTTGAGAAATACAAACCTTTCTTTTCTGTTATTCTTTTTACTTCCATTTTATGCCTGTATTCAGGAGGTGATTTAGGGCAGCAAATCACTGTAATTGCGTCTGCTACTCTTGCATTTTTCTGCTTCTTCAGAGCTGATTCCAGCATCTTTTGATGGCACAGGGTGTAACGTTTTATTGACCAACAAAGAAACATCCTGAAATACACTTCCATCTCCCTCATATCGATTTAAGTCAAGCTTGGCAATCATTTAAAATCAAACATTTTACCATCTGCTAGAACAACCTGAAACATAACACAAGAAAAGATTGGTTTGCACACAAGTGGATGAGTGAAGGGCTCAAAACGCCCCAAAACAACAAGCAGGGTCCTTTTACTCCAAACTCAATAAACAGTCTCACCTTCAAAGCGTCAAATCACAGCAACCTCTCAAAGCACACAGGCTAGTAAAAGGCTGGAAAACATGCCGTAAGAGTAAAAGATTTGAGATCAATCCATTTAGTTTACCAAATGGAAGGTTAAGCCTGATTACAGGCTCTTGCTATCACAAAAACAACCATCCAGCACTCAAAAGTGTACAAGATTCGGGGCAGCTCGACAAACCAAATCCAGAATAAAATGCCAGTTTCTCAATAGTGAGGCAACTGCCACCTAGAACAAGGTGCCATGGGGTGAGGTAGATTCACCAAATCACAGAAACATTCTGCTTGGAAAAGACCCTCAGGATCACCAAGTCTAACCAATAACCCTACTCTGCAAAGACCCTCAGGATCACCAAGTCTAACCAATAACCCTACTCTGCAAAGACCCTCAGGATCACCAAGTCTAACCAATAACCCTACTCTGCAAAGACCCTCAGGATCACCAAGTCTAACCAAAAACCCTACTCTGCAAAGACCCTCAGGACCACCAAGTCTAACCAAAAACCCTACTCTGCAAAGACCCTCAGGACCACCAAGTCTAACCAATAACCCTACTCTGCAAAGACCCTCAGGACCACCAAGTCAATAAAGTCTGCAAAGACTCAGGATCACCAAGTCTAACCAATAACCCTACTCTAGAGACCCTCAGGATCACCAAGTCGAACCAAAAACCCTACTCTGCAAAGACCCTCAGGACCACCAAGTCTAACCAATAACCCTACTCTGCAAAGACCCTCAGGACCACCAAGTCTAACCAATAACCCTACTCTACAGAGACCCTCAGGACCACCAAGTCTAACCAATAACCCTACTCTGCAAAGACCCTCAGGACCACCAAGTCTAACCAATAACCCTACTCTGCAAAGACCCTCAGGATCACCAAGTCTAACCAATAACCCTACTCTGCAAAGACCCTCAGGACCACCAAGTCTAACCAATAACCCTACTCTGCAAAGACCCTCAGGATCACCAAGTCTAACCAATAACCCTACTCTGCAAAGACCCTCAGGATCACCAAGTCTAACCAATAACCCTACTCTGCAAAGAGCCTCACAATCACCAAGTCTAACCAATACCCCTACTCTACAAAGGTCACCCCTAAAACAGATCCCCAAGCACCACATCCAAACAACCTTTAAACACACCCAGAGTTGGGGATTCAACCACCTCCCTGGGCAGCACATTCCAATTCCCCACATCTGAGATGGTCTCCAAAAAACAAGTGCTCTTGGTCAGTGGCTTTGGAACCTTCCCCGTTTGTGGAGTCCTGAAGTTTTTCAGAGGAAGATGCAAGCCTCATTCCCTGTAGATTGTTGCCCATAAGCAGCAGCCTTTTGAAACTAATTTGCTGTGGCTTTCATCCCCTATGTTTGGTAACTAGCTGTAATATCAGGACCCAGGAACGGTGCACTATTACAATATTACTTAATATTATTATTCGAGTTCTTATTCAGTAGCATTTAATTCAGAAAAGCTTAAGAGACAAAAGACCCCCATGCCATCAGATCACAAATGATCTCTTACCATCTCGGTGCTCAGTGACAGGACAAGGGGCAATGGGTACAAACTGGAACCCAGAAGGTTCCATCTGAACAGGAAGAAAAAAATTCTTTGCTGTGAGGATGCTGGAGACCTGGAGTTGGCTGCCCAGAGAGGTTGTGTACTCTCCCTCTCTGGAGCGATTCCAAACCCACCTGGACACTGTGATTCTGGGCAACCTGCTGTGTGGGTGACCCTGCTTTGGCAGGGGGTTGGACTGGGTGATCCTCAGAGGTCCCTTCCAACTCCCACCGTGCTGGGATTGTATGATCTCACAGTTGTAGCAGCTCCCATGGACGCAGAACTGCAGGAGGACACAAAACCTTGTCTCCAGAGACAAATCAGCCTCCAGACATAATAAATACTTCAAAGTTCAAAGAGGCCAGCAACTGGAGAGTTACAGGGATGACAACAGAGCAGAAAACAACCTGAGAGAGCAAAGAGCACTGACTCCCAAGAGAAGGTCCACAAATTTGCAACAAAGTGGTGACACCCACTACAATTAGGCACTTGCATATTTTCTCACTTATGCAAATACTTTTCCCTGCTTCATTTGTACCATAGATGATCTCCCTCTCCCACCCCTGCCTTTACTGAATGGTAAAGAATACACTAGAGAGAGATCAGGCATTGAAATTTCTGTCAGTCTTGTCAGAGAAGCCACAAAGCAAACTGTCTTGCATGTGAATCATTTCTGAGGCCTCGTAATTGTTTCCCAATGAGAGCTGCTGATGGTGTGATAGCTCTCTGAAGACATATTCAGCAAAATGACTTCCCAGTTGTCTTATGGATAAACAAGAAGCCTGATCAACAGCCCTATACTGTAGCACCTATTTTCCACACTACAAGCAAAAGTTTCTAACATACAAGAGTGATGTTTATTGCATGCAATGTTCTAAGCATCACAGAAGCACACACAAAGCTACATGTTAAAAGACAAAGCCTGCTTCCTCCTTCATTTCCTGCCCAGAACTGGTCAGTCCATATAAATGGGGACAGGATTCCCCTCCACAGGCATCATGTGCAGCCAGCCTGCAAAGGGCCACTATTGACTACATGAAAATATTTGGTATTTTTCATAGAATGGCTCAGGTTGGAAGGGGCCTCAGAGATCATCTACTCCAACCTACCCTGCCATAGGCAGGGAGGCCTCTCTGAGCCTGAGATCCAGTCTTCCTAAGATCCAGTCTTACCCTACTCTCCCTCAGCTTCAAAGAGTTCTCCCTTGTCACTAGATACCCTTATGAAAAGTCCCTCTCCAGCTTTCCTGTAGGATCCCTTCAAGTATCGGAAGGCAGCTATGAGGTGGCACCCTGGCCTGCATCAAGAATAGTGTGGCCAGCAGGAGCAGGGAGGTCATTGTGCTCTGCACTGGTTAGGACACACCCTGAGTCCTGTGTCCAGTTCTGGGCCCCTCAGTTTAAGAAGGACATTGAGACACTAGAACATGTCCAGAGAAGGACAACGAGGCTGGGGAGAGGCCTCGAGCACAAGCCCTACGAGGAGAGGCTGAGGAAGCTGGGGTGGTTTAGCCTGGAGAAGAGGAGGCTCAGGGGTGACCTCATTGCTCTTTACAACTACCTGAAAGGTAATTGTAGGCAGGTGGGGGTTGGTCTCTTCTCTCTAGCAACCAGCACCAGAACAAGAGGACACAGTCTCCAGCTGCACCAGGGGAGGTTTAGGCTTGAGGTGAGGAGAAAGTTCTTCACTGAGAGAGTCATTCGCCATTGGAATGGGCTGCCCAGGGAGGCTGTTGAGTCACCATCCCTGGAGGTGTTCAGGAGGGGATTGGACGTGGCACTTGGTGCCATGGTTTAGTCATGGGGTCTGTGGTGACAGGTTGGACTTGATGATCTCTGAGGTGATTCTGTGATACTGAGGTCCCCACAAAGTCCTCTCCAGGCTGACCACCCCCAGCTCCCTCAGCCTATCCTTATAGCAGAGCTGTTCCAGCCCTTGGATCATCTTTGTGGCCTTCCTCTGGACTCACTCTTCTTATGATGGAGACACCAAAACTGGATATAGTATTCAAGGTGGGGGCCTCACAAGGCGGGCAGAATCTCCTCTCATGCCCTGCTGGCCACACTCCTCTTGCTGCAGCCCGGAACACATTTTGCCTTCTGGGCTGCACAAGCACACTGCCAGCTCACACTGAGCTTATCTTATCAACACCCACAAGTGTTTTCATCCAGGGCTCTTCTCAAACCACGCTGCACTCAGCCTGTATTTGTGCCTGGGTTTGGCCCAACCCGGATCAGGACCTTGCACTTTGATTTGTAGAACCTTGTGCAGTTTGCACTGGCCCACTTCTCAAGCCTGTCAAGATCCCTCTGGATAGCATCCCTTCCCGCAAGTGAGTTCACCACTCCACATAGCTTGGTGCCATCAGCAAACTTGCCAAGGGTACACTCAATACCACTGTCCGTGCCAGATGTCCATTTTTATGAAGCCATTTTACAGTAACAATTGTGTTCACCTTTTCCAACCTTAGGAGTTCCATCAAAAACACGTTTATTTCTCTAACAGACAGAGAAGTCTTTTGTTCTCATACACAAAGTGGAAGGAAGGAACTGAAAGTTCAGGTTAGTACTGGAAAGGATGCACAGAGCATGAGCAATGAATCTCATAATGCACTAATGTTACTTTAATTGCTGAATTCTGTAGCTTTAATTGCTTATCGCATTAGCTGTCCTAAGATCATATTTGTGAAGCCAAGATACACCACCAAAGAACTGGAGAAGTTAATTTTTAAGCTGTGTTGCAAGTCTGTTGTTAAAATGAATGCACCTGTACCCCTTCTGCAATGTTAAGCAGCAGAATAAGGCCTATTGAGTACAAGGCACCCTGCCAAGGAAGAGGGTTCAAAGCATACTCATGGACTATGGATAGCTTTTACCTCTGAAGTTTCAAGTGTGCAGGTTTTGTTCATGTAGAGGAGCAGCTCCTCTGTGAGATTTCTGTTGTTTTGCCTCGCTTCTATCAAGCCATGTGAATTCTCAGTGTGATAGCAAACTCTCAGGAATCATTTCTTAGATATGTGTCTAACCTCAGCAGTTAAGACTGTCAAACTCTGACACTTCTGCCACAAAAGCAGAAAATATTCCCTGTGAAAGCATCATGGGGCTACTTAAAAGCACAGACCTGATTCAAGAACAGGTTTTGGTCTTATCCTGAAGCCTGTGCTTGATTACCCTTCCACAAATATCTGATCTGAGATGTCCAGTAATCAAAGGGGACCTGAAAAGGGCTGGTAGGTAGCAGACAATGTGCAGAAGGTGGCACTGCAGGCTGGTAGCACTGTTCTGTGTCACTTGGGTACAGCTCTCAAAAGAGATGTTCCTCCTGACTAGCAGCTGCATCTGAGCATAGCACAAGCGGACTACTTAACAAAATGAACTAACAGGCAGAAGTGGTACTCACTGGAAAGTAAAGGGAGAAAGCCCGTGCTTATGCACTACTTCATTGTTCCTACAAAGTCTCCATTTCAGTTCTCTCTCTTGGTTTGGTTTACTTAGAGGACAGTCTCAAGCTGTGCCAGAGGAGGTTTAGGCTGGATGTTAGGCAGAAGTTCTTGACAGGAAGAGAGATTGGCCGTTGAATGGGCTGCCCAGGGAGGTGGTGGGATCACCATCAGGAAGAGACTGGATGGGGTGCTCAGTGCCATGGTTTAGTTGATTAGATGGTGTTGAATGATAGGTTGGACTCGATCTCAAAGGTCTCTTCCAACCTGGTTAATTCCATTCCATTCTATTCCATTCCATTCCACTTTTGGGGGGATGGACATCAGGTTGTAGTAAGAGCTACAACACAAAGCTCTAGCAGAGGCATCGTGCAGGAGCAGCTGACAGAGACAGCTTCCTTATCTTTGCCTCTACTGTCAGGACACTGCTTCCCAAACCACCCAGAGCTGAGTGACTGCAAATGCACATGCACCAGCAAATTGTTATTAACGGCTGAAGCGTGCCGGGGTGTTGATTCCGTGCTGCCAGATGGTGCTCTGAAAATGGTGCTGACTCACAGAAGAAAGAGGAATAACGAGATACTAAGCTACTAATAATTTAGCTTGACTCTAAATCCCAGAGTGCCATTGTCTTCCAGTAAATATCCCATAACAACCATCAAGTAAAAACCAGCTGGCACATAGCTGAGAAGCAGCAAAATGCATCACGACTACGTAACGTCTTGTGCTGTTATAACAAAGGGATATTTCCCATAACAGATGTGGGGGTAAAAGAAAGCAACTTTTCTAGGGAGGCAGAAGGAACATTCACACTCCTTTTGTGACAGCCCAAAGGCAAACAGAGCTGGGCTGACCAGCAAACAGCAATTTCCTGGTATTTTGTGGTGTGTGTGGTCTCCTCCCTGCTGCAGCCACGGAGGCATCCACATAGACAGTCAAAGTGTGTTTGATTTTAGCAGCCTCTAAACAAATCACCACGTGCTGGTGTATCCAAAAGGATTTTCTCTTTTAAACCATATCTCAATGCCATGGGCAGTTTCTTGGGTTGAACTTTAAAGTGCAGCTTGGGATTTGCTACTGGTTCATAGACTCCCAAAGAACTAAAATAAGTTTTCCAAGTCAGTCCTCTTCTGAAGGGTCCATCTGAGTCCAACACACTGCAAGATTTAGGCTAGATGTGAGGACGAAGTTCTTCACCATGAGAGTGGTGAAGGCCTGGAATGGGTTATCCAGGGAGGTGGTTGAGGCCCAGTCCCTGGAGGTGTTTAAGCCCAGGCTGGACGAGGCTCTGGCCAGCGTGATCTAGTGTAGGGTGTCCCTGCCCATGGCAGGGGGGTTGGAACTAGATGATCCTTGTGGTCCCTTCCAACCCTGACTGATTCTATGATTCTATTTACTTGGGTGGGTGACCTAGGACATGACCTAATTATATTTTTACTTTGGTGGGCTTTCTTACAGATCTCTACTTCAAGGTTTAAACACTTTTAATAACACACCCTGCACAACTCAGGGTTAGCATTTCTCTAGTCTCTGCAAGTCATCTGGCTGGTTGCAGTACCAACAATAACTTTGTTCACAGAATCACAGAATGTTAGGGACTGGAAGGGACCTCAAAAGATCATCCAGTCCAACCCCCCTGCCAGAGCAGGATCACCTAGAGTAGATCACACAGGAGCACATCCAGGCAGATTTTGAGTATCTCCAGAGGAGACTCCACAACCCACCCTGGGGAGCCTGTTCCAGTGTTCTGTCACCCTCACAGTGAAGAATTTTTCCCTCATGTTTCCATGGAACTTCCTATGCCTCATCTTCCAGCCACTGCCCCTTGTCCTGTCACTGGACATCACTGAGAAGAGCCTCACACTTCACATATTAATATTGTTTTACTACAGTTCCAGAGAACCCATTACACCGTTCCTACAACTAGATGTGGAATTAAGTTCACTTTTGGCAACACAAGCAGCTTTTTTCCTTCCAGCAGCTTTCAAAACCCCAGGAATGACACTGGTTTGGATCTCAAACTATGTCCAATTTAAATGAGTGATTTATTGCAATTAATGCAAATAGCTCAAAGCAGATTTAAATGACTATTAGGTGTCTATGCTACGTCAAATAGCTAATTATTTAAAGACAATCTAATTATTGTGACATCCAAGGAGTAGTTTGTGAACACACAGACTTGGGAAATTCAAAATCATCTTCCAGATACAAGCACTTAATGATAATCCAGAACAGCCTTTTCAGTTTGAGAAAAATTTGACTATTTAAAACTAAATAGATTTCTATTTAAATCTCAATTTCACTTTCTCATGAACTATACTATCAAAGAAATGGTTCACATTAGCAATAAAGGAAGCATTTAGAGCAGGGAAGCACTCACAGAACAATTAGTAAATGCAATGGTAGATGCAGTCTTGTAGAAAGCAAAGAGGGAATTTTGCCTAAGGCTGTCTGAGTTAGGCAAGAGATGTTTGATACAGCTGCCTCCTCTGCTGGTGTGAATCCAGAGAAGCCCCAAAGTCAGCTGACTGCCTGCTTCTCTATTGCACTTGCTCAAAAGGGAAGCAGAGGGCAGTGAGAGGAGCTGAACTAGACCCAAGTCTAGTGTTCTCATACCTCCACCGCAATTAGCTGCAGGGAAAGGAGTGGAAGAAGCAGCCTCAAAAAGTGGGCTTCTCCAGAAATAGTCATAGAATCAATCATAGAACTGTTGAGCTTGGAAGAGACCTTTGAGATCAAATCCAACTGCTCACCTAGAGCTCACAATACCACCACTACTGCTAAGCCACTGCCAAAAGCAGGCTCAGGGGACACCATACAGCTCTCTACAAGTACCTGAAAGGAGGTTGTAGTCAAGTGGGGGTTGGTCTCTTCTCCCAGGCAACCAGCAACAGAACCATGGGAAGTTTAGGCTGGATGTTAGGAAGAAATTCTTCACAGAAAGACTGATTGGCCAGTGGAATGGGCGGCCTGGGAAGCTGGTGGAGTCACTGTCCCTGGAAGTGTTTTTTAAAAAGACTGAATGAAGTACTTAGTGCCATGGTTCAGTTGATTAGATGATATTGGGTGATAGGTTGGACTCAAAGGTCTTTTCCAACCTGGTTAATTCTGTGATTGTATGACCAAAGCACATCCCACAGCACCACATCCACATGTCTTTTAAATACCCCCAAGGACTCCACCACCTCCCTGGGCATCCTGTCCCAACTGAGAACCCTTCCTGCGAGGGAATTTTTCCTACTGTCCAACCTCAGTGCTCAGTGAGGAGGTGGTTTTCTCAACACAACAGCATCAAAGAACTCATGAATGGCTGGGATCACTCCAGACCTCTGTGAGGACAGATTTAACTTAGTTCCATTAAGAATGCAGTTAAATGCCTTGAAAAGTAATGAGCTCCCATTTGTAAAGTCCTCCAAAACCGACCTAAGTCTACAAAACCATTACTATGTTATGCAAGAGCAGTTTCTTCTGCAAGGGGAAGCATGCATCACTTGGGAAGAAATCTGAGAGTTGTCCTCACTAGTGCTGCCCTACTTCTTCAGTCAGTTGGCACCATCAATAACATCTTGACAAGAAGCAACGCTCAAGAAGGTGGGCAAATTGCCTTTACCCAGAAGTCCTCCTGGCAAGGAAAAATCCTCGTGTTTAGGTTTGAGAGTGAGCACATAGTGCCATCAAGTGGTAGAATAAAGCTTCTTTCCCTCTTCCCTGGCAGGTATCCCTGGGTTTGGGAGGGCAGCGTGCACCATCTCTCCTCATCTCTCTGAAGGTAATGGCCATTCATCAAATACTTCACCCAGTCACCCTCTGCTGAAGTCTTCCAGTTTGCTCTGATGAGAGGGGAAAAAAAAAGGATTAAAGGGTGCTTTTATGGATTTGCCAGCAAAGGTGTGCTGATCTGTGTGGCAGCTGTCTGTCCACATGACCACAACCTGAGTAATTGATAACCTGGATGTCACTCACCCAGATGACAGTGATTAACTCTGATCATTAATAATGCGGACATTAATAAGACAGCAGAGTGGCTAATCAACCTGACTCAAACTGCAGAGAGCAGAGATTTAGGAGCAGATCACAGTGAAAGCTTCCAGGAAATAACAGCTTTCCCAACACCAGAGGTCCTGGATAGGGGCCATTCATGAGGCTCTTAATGACTTGACACAGCTATAAAAAAAAAACTATCCAGAGCACCTGTTCAATATGCCCAGTGCCCCTAAATATGTAAAATTGAGCCAGCAGCCAAATTAAAACACTCCTTAACTGTGAAAGTAACTCAAAACCCAAATTTGTACTCAAAAAACCCAAACTGCATCTCTTTGGCATGCACCACTCTTCCAGCCTGTACGTATTTGTGCATACAAATACAGACAGCCTTTTGCAAACAGATCTGCAGTGTCTGGGCTACAAGGCAGGATGGAAAAATAGCCTTCAATCCCAGCATCATTAATACCTTAAACCTTCCTTATCAGGACCTGCATCTTACATCAGCATCTGTATCATGTTCCCCTCTGTTTTCCAGACCTGGATTAATGTGTCGCTATTTGGGATCCCAAGTATGGGAGCACTGGAGTGAGTGTACTGGAGCGTTACCATGATGGTCAAGGACTGCCACAGCACATATAAGAAGGGGCTGAAAGCTGGGAGAGGCAGCTATGGGGGGAATCTTAATGCTGTCAACCACCATATCAAGAAAAGTTCACAGTAAGGGCTGGTAACACTGGAACCCTGAAAAACTGTGAAATAACCCATCCTTGGAGACATTCAAAACTCAAATGAGCAACCTGATCTCTAGATATGAACATTAATATGGAGGCTGATCATTAATATCGAACTTGGAGCAAGCATTGAAAGTCCATTTAGGAGGTAGCTATGCTGTCACTACCACTTGTGCTAACTGCCTAGCTTTAACCACCTTCCATTCCCAAAAGTTAATTGGAATGACCTACATTTAGTAGAAAAGCAGGGAGAGGATCCCATCTAAAGCCACTATATAGTCATTTAGGGATGAAACACCCAGATGCACCATGAGTTAACTACAGAAGTCTCCACACACAAATAAAAAGAAACATTTCTTTAGTCTGCTGGAAGAATCTAAATTCTTAGCTGAAAAATGTAGCTTGGACAGGAGGAGAAGTGGGGTGGGGTGGGGAGGGGAGAGGGCAATGGATGCCAGTGTTTTAAAGAAGGCATTCTGAAAACCACCTTTAGGATTCACAGACTGTATTGGGTTGTGATGGGACCCCCAACAGAAGACAAACATGGACCTGCTGGAGCAGGTCCAGAGGAAGTCAGCAAAGTGATCACAGGGCTGGAGAACCTCTCCTGTGAAGAATGAACTGAGGCTGTTCAGCCTGGAGAAGAAATAGCTCCAGGAGGCCTTAGAGTTACTGCTCAATAGCTGAAGTTTAGAGCTTGTTGCACTTCTCCCCCTTCTCCAAATCCAAATGGACTTACTCAGTGAAGTAACTACATCTAAATGTATCAGCACATCAAGAGGACCTGAGCTGCTGAATCATATTTCTGACAGAAAATAATCAGGGAGCTGAAACTCCTCTGCCACAAGAACAGACCGAAGAGGCCAGGGATGTTCAGATTGAAGAAGAGAAGGCTCTGGGAGACCTAATAGGAGCCTTCCACTACCTTAACGGGGCCTACAAGAAGGATGGAGACTGCTTACAAAGGCTGCAGCAATAGGACAAAGGGAAATGGTTTGAAATTAGAGGAGATTTAGATTGGATGTTTGAAACAAGTTCTTCATCATGAGGGTGGTGAAACACTGGGATAGGTTGCCCAGGGAGATAGTTGAGGCCCTATCCCTGGAGCTATTCAAGGTCCAGTTGGACAAGGCTCTGAGGAGCCTGATCTAGTGAAGGATGTGCCTGTTCATTGCAGGGAGTTTGGACTAGATGGAACCTTTGGAGGTTCCTCTGAGCCCAAACCATTCTATGATTCTATAGATATTACACGCTAAAAAGCAGTTTAAAAATGGTACACACAACCAAAAGAGGTTGTTTTATAAAGGAATGTGCTGGAAACCAACTGCACCAAATTTCTTTGGTACATCAGGGAGGTTTAGGGGAGGTTTAGGCTGGATGTCAGGAAGAAGTTTTTCATAGAAAGAGCAACTGGCCATTGGAATGTGCTGCCCAGGGAGGTGGTGGAGTCACCATCACTGGAGGTGTTCAGGAAGAGACTGGATGGGGTGCTTGGTGCCATGGTTTAGTTGATTAGATGGTGTTGGATGACAGGTTGGACTCAATGATCTCAAAGGTCTCTTCCAACCTGGTCTGGTCTGGTCTATTCTATTCCATCCCATCCCATCCCATCCCATCCCATCCCATCCCATCCCATCCCATCCCATCCCATCCCATCCCATCCCATCCGAATAGTCTCCAAAATTGGTAACACACTCTGCAGCTCATCCACGGGGTTATTTGTGTGCTATGGGGCAACTTGAGCCCAACTACCACTACTGTCTGTCCTTCAGAAAGGTAGGTTTTAAAAGAAATGGTGACAATCAGCTGCAGCAGAGGGTTAATTATTGAGGATTTAAAGTATCGTTGGGACAGGAGTTACACAGAATCACACAGAATCACCAAGGTTGGAAGAGACCTCAAAGATCATCAAGTCTAACCTGTCACCACAGACCCCATGACTAAACCATGGCACCAAGTGCCACGTCCAATCCCCTCTTGAGCACAAGCCCTACGAGGAGAGGCTGAGGGAGCTGGGATTGTTTAGCCTGGAGAAGAGGAGGCTCAGGGGAGACCTCATTGCTCTCTACAACTACCTGAAGGGTGGTTGTAGCCAGGAGGGAGTTGGTCTCTTCTCTCAAGGAACCAGCACCAGAACAAGAGGACATAGTCTCAAGCTGCACCAGGGGAAGTTCAGGCTTGAGAAAGTTCTTCACTGGGAGAGTTGTTAGCCATTGGAATGTGCTGCCCAGGGAGGTGGTGGAATTTTAATGAACAAACTTGACTTTTTTTCCCACTATAACCAAAAGCAACATGTTAGCAATCATGAGTTACCAGAAGTTCTTATTTTATTGGCAGTGATCTTGTACAAAGTCTTCATTTGAATCTACAATAATTGGGCCAAAAGTCCCTTTGAGTTAATACCACAAATGGTGTTTTCAGGGTTTCCTACAGAAGCTGACACTTATTTTGTACCTGAAGCTTCAGTGGCACTCTGCAGGAGAGTGGAATAAAGAAGATTCTAATTTAAAACCAATTAAAGATCAGTCACTCCATGTGAACAGTAACTGTCCTCTGTTGAGGTAGCATTTGTTTTCCAGCCTCATACAATATCATGAATATGGAAAAGCTCCAAATTGCACTGTGGTGTAACAGTAGGTTCTCTGCTACCGGTAGGCAAAAGAAGCAATACGATATACAAATCATGAGTGTCAAATGGCATTTTAATGCCTCCGAGCAGCCCCAAGTTAAGTAGGTCTCCAAAAGCTAGAGGACCTTGACAATTAGCAGGATCACAAGCTGCTTTGCCTTCTCTCTCTACATTACAAGATGTCAAGCCTGGATCACTTGGAAAAAAACTTTGAAAAAGCTAATTACCTTTCCCCTCACCCAAAGTACCAGGATTTTTCAAAGGAAGTGGAAAAAAATAGAAATAATAATCACTGCTAGTTCCAAGCTAATTAAACATTTAAAACCACCTTGCATGGCCTTGATGCTTAGGAAAGGCACTGAACTCACAGGATAATTATAGTCTTCCTCACAGACATTACCTTCTCTTTCTTCCCTCCCAACACACTGCGGAACGACACAAGTCTCATGAAGCCTATGGAACTAAGTTGA
This sequence comes from Picus viridis, assembly GCA_033816785.1. NCBI lineage: Eukaryota > Metazoa > Chordata > Aves > Piciformes > Picidae > Picus > Picus viridis. The sequence goes on from CM066586.1 coordinate 10,701,143, forward strand.
AAATCAGCCAATGAAAAAGCTGTTAGACTCCGAGGGGATGAGGTTTCCAAGAGGGTCAATGGTGAGTGTTAAGCCTTGGTTTGGGATTCAAACCTCTGGTCTTGAACAGATTGCTTTTCCTCCCCTGGAAATGCTGCCTCATACCTCTGGACATAAAGGTTTGCCAAAAGGATGCAGCAGACTTTTTCTTCCCAGCAGACATTATGAAGATAAATACATTCCTAACCTTGATGGAGGTTGATGTTTGGCACTCAGGTATGAGCATGAAGCTTGGCCTATGGTGCTGTATACTTAAAAAATGAGAGACATTGACGAAGTTATTGAGTGTAAAGAAGTAAGTATTGAGGTCATACATATGATAAATCCAAACAGAAATAAAAGCAGGTCTCCAATACTAAAAGCCAATGTATCAGTTGCATCTTGGAATGCAAGAGAAAAAACATTATTCCAGCTCAGGTTAACCTCAAAACACAACTTAGATGCATATCTCAACAAACTGTAGGGGTAACAAGCACCACAGAAATCATCCCAACCTACTGAAATACTGGAGCTACTCTTCCTGTAAAATCTGATAATGGCAAAGCCTCCATTTTGGAAGGCACAGATAACAAGATCATCTATATCACTAGAGGTTTACACCTTGGAAACAAGGATCTGTGTCACTGCAAAAGGAGCAAAACAAGTTTGAGCTGAAGTCATGATTTATGGCACTTGAGGCAGCTCTTTAAGCAGTTGCCTTCCAATAGAAAAATAGACTGAAGTGGATTTGAAACTTCTTTCTATTGAATCCAGTATGCATTTGAGTATTTTAGATCAAAAGTGTTTCAGTAAAGCTAATGGAATTAGAAAAAAAAAAAATGTAGGGGTGTTGTCACCATGACTGTTCCTGGGTGTATCAGGAACTACATCTTCCCATGACTAACAAGGCTCACAACCATTGCTGCTGTTCATTGCTGATTTCCAGCACTCCAAGAGCCACTAGAAAGTATAGCAGAAGGTCACACAGAGGTCCCTTTGGTCTTAAAATCAAATAGTGCTTGGGGCTTTTTCTCCATAAGTCTTTTGCCAGGTGCACAAAACATTACAGAATGATTTCAAGCAAAGAAACTGAGAACCTGGAATAAACCAGGGTTAATTTCTGTTGCTTGTATGTCTACATTAACACACTTTCTCCAACACATTCACCTTGGAACCACTAGTCAAAAAATTCCAACCATACACACAGAAGTTATGCACTGGATGAATCATGAGGCAGTGACTCAGCAGTACCAAGAAATAATCCTAGAATCAAATATTTCATTTGCTTGGAAGAGACCTTTAAGATCACCAAGCCCAGCCATTAACCCAGTACTGCCAGGTTACCACTGAACCATGCCCCATGCCCATCAGCACCACATCTACATGGATTTGAAATCTCCCCAAGGATGGGGACTACACCACCTCTCTGAACAGCCTGTTGCAAGGCTTAATAACCTTTTCAGGAAAGACAGTGCTTGTCATGTTCAACCTAGACCTCCCCCAGCACAACTTGAGGCCATTTATTCTTGCTCCATCACTGGTTACCTGGGAGAAGAGACTGACCCCCGTCTCGCTAAAACCTCTTTACAGGTAGTCAGAGAGAGAAGGGACCTAACAACAACCTCCCAGTACCTGAAGGGGGCCTACTAGAAGGATGGAGACTGTATATGAAGGCCTGCAGTGGTAGGATGAGGGGCAATGGTTTCAAACTAGAGAAGAGTAGGTTTAGATCAGATGTCAGGAACAAATTCTGCACCACGAGGGTAGTGGAACACTGGAACAGGTTGCTCAGGGTGGTGTTTGGGACCCTATCCCTGGAGATACTCAAGGTCAGGCTCAGCAGGGTTCTGGGCAACCTGATCTAGTTGAGGATGCCCCTGCTTACTACAGAGTGGGCTGGACTAAATGACCTTTGGAGGTCCCTTCCAACCCAGACCATTCCATAATTCTATGATAAGAATCTTCCTCTGAGCCTCTTTTCTCCAGAGCCTGAGATAGCACAAAATAAAACAAAGAAGTCAAATAGTTTTTCACACCTTTCTTGTGCCCTGATCTCCTCAGAAAGCCAAGGGAATATTGTGCACTTCCTAGCTAACCCCTATGACAGCTGTCTCAGTTTCTCTGGATAAGAAACTCCACACTGTTACAAGAACTCCTGTGGGAACAGGTTAAGTAAAAGTCAAATAGGGATGAATTTGCTGAGGCACTCCGGTTGAGATGCCACCACCTGGGTTTTGCTGTCACCAGCAGTAAGAACTAAATATAAATCTTGCTTCCTGCAGCCTGAAATCTAGCTTGGACTTTCCATCTGAAATTTACAGACCAAACTCTCAAGACAGCTTTGTGTTTGGTAATTTCTTTTTTATGACATCTGGGGGAAAAAATTATATGGCTTTCCTTTTATTACCTTCTTCAGTAGTTCACTTCCCCTCCTGTGAATGCTTTTACTGTCTATTCTTGTTATACTCGAACACGTTGCTGGTTTCCTTCCCTTTCTTTTCTTCATTTGGGTTAAAGCAATTAATAATAAAAGTCACATGAAAGACAGAACTACAGAGGAAAACCCCATGGCCTAAAGACTCTGATGGAAAAATATGTTCTTCAACTGCACAGTGTCTGCTTGCCCCAGGGAGGAGACAGAAGATGAAAATCAGCGAATCTCTCAGTATCTGCAGAGAAAAAGGAATCCTGCTGCTTTCCAGGCGCTGGGAATCAGCAGGGCTATCATCCCCACCAGTGATCCCCACCACTGGGCTACCCTTGTGAGCCTTTCATGGTCTTTTGGAGGCATGCTTTCACCAATTTTGCTAAGGCCAGACTTTCCCAGCTCTGCCTTAAAATACAAAACTCAAAAGCACTGTGTGCAGCACTGCTGCAACCCTCTGCAGTCATTAGTTACCTGCTACTTCCAGCAGCTTCCACCAGCAAGGGCCAAGTGAGAACTGCACTGGTGAGGCCACACCTTGAGTCCTGTGTCCAATTCTGGGCCCCTCAGTTTAGGAAGGATGTTGACTTGCTGGAACGGGTCCAGAGAAGGGCAACCAAGTTGGTGAGGGGTTTGGAACACAAGCCCTATGAGGAGAGGCTGAGGGAGCTGGGGTTGCTTAGCCTCGAGAGGAGGAGACTCAGGGGTGACCTTATTGCTCTCTACAACTACCTGAAGGGAGGTTGTGGACAGGTGGAGGTTGGTCTCTTCTCCCAGGCAGCCAGCACCAGAACAAGAGGACACAGTCTCAGGCTGCGCCAGGGCAGGTTTAGACAGGATGTTAGGAAGAAGTTCTATACAGAGAGAGTGATTGCCCATTGGAATGGGCTGCCTGGGGAGGTGGTGGAGTCACCATCATTGGAGGTGTTCAGGAGGAGACTTGATGGGGTGCTTAGTGCCATGGTTTAGTTGTTTAGGTGGGTTGGATTGGTTGATAGGTTGGACACCATGATCTTGAAGGTGTCTTCCAACCTGGTTTATTGTATTACTGTATTGTATTGTATTATCTGAGAATCCCCCTGTTGGAGGGACAAGCAGATCCAAAGTCCTTCACAACCCCAAAACAAAGACTTCGTACCCACACCACGGATGGGGATCACCTTCAAGCACAGAAATGGTGTTCTGGGTTATTTTTCTTCTGGTTATTCATAATTTAGCAGCAGCTACTCATTACTTTCTGTGCAAGGCTGAGATTGCTCCTGGCTTTGGGTCACTCAGCTCATGTCATAATTCACAGGACTTTGCATTTCAGAAGTCTTAAATAACTAATTAGCACAATTAATAAAATGGACCTTCTGCTTTCCATTTCTGCTAATGAATAGGTACAAGAGTTCTGCATTAGGTAAGAAGTTATGCATGAAGAACATCTGCTGCTGCCCCAGTTTAAATTATAGCTGCAGGGTTAATTGAACACCCTGGTCTAATCTCCCTGCATAGGCGTTGCATGGGGCTACAGGTAGTACTGCATCAGCATTTTGACTGGCCTTTATTTTCTTAAGCAACTGCTATAAAACACTGACTGCAAAGACCAAAACACTATTAGGGGGAAATATTTAAAAGCAATGGCCCTGCTGAGATCACCAGGAAAGGTTCTATTTTAACAGCCACAGGAACGGTATTTTTCATATTTCAGCACATTTTTACCAAGCTACTTCTCTATAACTCTGGAATTTACTTGTTATTCAAGAACAGAACAACAAAATCACTAAACCATGATGATGCTGAGAACTCACCTGGAGTACTGCATCCAGTTCTGGAGCCCCTGTTACAGGATGGATCTGGAGGTGCTGGAGCATGTCCAGAGAAGGGCCATGAGGATGAGCAGAGGGCTGGAGCTCCTTTCCTATGAGGACAAACTCAGGGAGTTGGGGCTCTTCAGTCTGGAGAAGAGAAGGCTCCCAGGAGACCTTATTGTGACCTTCCAGTATCTGAAGAGGGCTACAAGAAAGCTGGGGAGGGATTTTTTTAGGTGTCAGGAATGATAGGACTGGGGGGAATGGAAAAAAATAGAAATGGGTAGATTCAGGTTGGATGTTAGGAAGAAATTCTTCCCCATGAGGGTGGGGAGACACTGGCACAGGTTGCCCTGGGAGGTGGTGGAAGCCTCATCCCTGGAGGTTTTGAAGGCCAGGCTGGATGTGGCTCTGAGCAACCTGATGCAGTGTGAGGTGTCCCTGGCCATGGCAGGGGTGTTTGAGCTAGATGACCCTTGAGGTTTCTTCCAACGCTGACAATTCTGTGATTCTATAGAAAAGTTATCTGCACTTGGGTCACAACAACCCCAGGAAATGTTACAGGCTTGGGGCAGAGGGGCTGGAAAGTTGTCCATCAGAAAAGGACCTGGGGGTGCAGGTTGACAGCCAGCTGAAGATGAGCCAGCAATGCACTCAGAAGGCCAACAGCATCCTGGCCTGGATCAGCAACAGTGTGGGCAGCAGAACCAAGACAATGATTGTCCCCCTGCACTTGTGAGGCCACACCTCAAATACTGGCTTCAGTTTGGGGCCCCTCACTACAAGAGTCACATTGAAATGATGGAGCATGTCCAGAGAAGGGCAATGAAGCTGGTCAAGGTTCTGGAGAACAGGTCTGGTGAGGAGTGGCTGAGGGAACTGGGATTATTCAGTCTGGAGAAAAGGTTATAGGGAGATGGAGGTTGGTCTCTTCTCCCTAGTATCAGGTGACAGAGGAGAAAACAGCCTCAAATTGCACAAGGGGAGGTTTAGGTTGGAGATTAGCAACAATCTCTCTCCTGAAAAAGTTGTCAGCCATTGGAACAGGCTACCCAGGAAGGTGGAGGAGTCGCCATCCATGGAGGTGTCGCCATCCATGGAGGTGTTCATGAAACACGTGGACATGGCACTTTGGGACATGGTTTAATGGCTATGGTGGTCCTGGCTTGATGGTTGAACTAGATCTTGGAGGTCTTTTCCAGCCAAAACAATTCAATGATTCCTTTGGGTTGTGTTTTTTTTTTTTGAAGATGTCCATTTTATCACATCAGTGCAGAAATATTTGTTCATCCTGCCTATTCATTCCTAAAATCACAGAACGTGTTTGGGTGGGAATGGACCTTTAAAGGTCATCTCGGTGGTATGCAGAGCTAATGAATATTTTTTCTGCTGCATACATAAATTCTTCTTTCAGAACCAATATTCTCACAAACCCTTGGTTGCTACCAGTGTTATATTTAGTGGTATTTCCACTGATACCTGTTTGTTTCCCCATGCAGTCATCACCAGGACTGGGTTGAGAAAAAGTAATCAGATTTTACAGAAGTGACATAATTTTAATTAAAAGGACCTTGATTGTAATTCAACCAATCCCAATCCAAATCAGCTACACCAACCTTTAAAGTCCGTCTGTTCTGACCTATAAACCAGCTCCATGTCACATCTTTAATCCATGTGTTGTTCCCTCTGCAGCTCCTTGGTGCATGGACTGTTATCTCAGTAAGGGCTGGAAATAGCTGCAGCCCTCCCTCATGCACAGAGCAGAGCAGCTACACCTTGCACTTAATCAAACCTGACAAGACAACAAGGGTCCTATCGACTGTGTCAGTGTTATGGGTCGTCCTCATCAAAGTTCAAGAACAAAGCAGCCCTTTCACATTATAATGCTGAACGAAAATGGCACTAAACCAGCAACCCCCACCCACAACACCAGCCCTCAGCATCGGCTGCCAGCAGGAACTATTGACATACTGCAAACAGCCACAACTGCTGTGCTAAGGCTGCAAACGGCTGTTGGGGAATTACCCAGTCTCAGGGAGTCTCTGAGCAAGCAGATTCTCATTTTTTAAGCCATTTGGTTTCAAAAACCAGATAAATCCTTACCAAGCTATTGAATTCTTTTCAATGCAAACTCTCTGAATTGTAAGTTGAAGGAGAGAGAAACTTCAGCCTGAGGTGTGGTTTGAGACATTCTTGTGCTAGACAACAAAACTGAGGTTTCAAAGCAGGGGAGTGATGAGGACAAAACACTCAAATCCTTCACAGCCCACTCACTGAAAAAGCCACAACTATGACAACAGATTCATTTTCCACTGTCTCAGGAACTAAAAGTGTTTGATACAGCCACTCAAATTCTTTTTCCTCAGGCTGGGGCACTCAGGGGGAACCCAGTGGGAGGATGATAATGCTTAAAGGAATGCAGAGAAACTTGAAATCAGGAGTGCTCTACAGTTTGCCTCAGGTACAGCCATAGCTTCTGCTGCTTTAAGAAGTGGTTAGACACAGCTCTGCACTGTTGGGAGGGTTAAAAATTTGCCATTAACAAGTAGTATGGAAGAGCAAAACTTAGCAACCTTCTTTCCTAATGCCCACAGATGACAGTCAGGGGCAATACTAAAGACTCACTGATCATTGGTCATTTATAATCTGCTCTCTGTTCCTGCTGTGTTCCCTTTAGTGAGCACAACCACATGTCCAGATGAACTCATCCAATAAGTAAGCACAGGCTGTAGAAGCTACCTGCCCCTAAAGAGGTATTGAAAAGGTGAGATCATTTCTTAGTATTCACTGACACAATTAATGCACTGCATGGGCCCTTCCTGACCCAAGAGTATAAACTCTAATATGGATGAGACAAGTGGAAACAGCTTCTCACATCAAGAAGATACTCTGCGTGCTACCTAATAATTAATCTATTTAAAATACAACAGGAGAATAATTAAACACGTCCTCCTAAAATTCAAAGAGATGAAGCCAACAGCAAGGTCAGAGTTAGCAAGGAGAAATAAAAAGAAACAAAGTCAGCTACTATGGCTCCAGCATATTTTTATAGGCATCCTCTCTGGATTGAGACCTTCTAAAATGAACAGAAATGGGTTTCCAACAGAGCCACTTCTGTCCCCTGGGTGCTTGATGGGATCCCCCATCAGCAGGTAGGATGCAAATAGAAGTTGACTTAAAGTGGCTTCCATGTACTAAATACATTACATTTTTAATATTGAAGATTGATGAACTGACAGCAACTGTCTCACTTCACAAGTGCCCAAAGAAACATCAGTGAACAACAAGAAAGTTCAGTGAATTTCCTACAGGGCTTTTTAAAAGCCCCTTTTGTCCTAATCACCCCATCACTCTAGTGCCTCCCCTCCCCAAGGAAAGAGCTGTTCAAAGAAAAATACACCCACGGCATCAGCAGCACCATTTAAAACAGAACAGATCAGAACAGAACAGAACAGGTTGGAAGAGACCTTCAAGATCATCATCCAACACCATTTAATCAACTAAACCATGACACCAAGCACCCCATCCAGTCTCTTCCTAAACACCTCCAGTGATGGGGACTCCACCACCTCCCCGGGCAGCACATTCCAATGGCAAATCACTCTCTCTATGAAGAATTTCTTCCTAACCTCCAGCCTAAACCTCCCCTGGCACAGCTTGAGACTGTGGCCTCTTGTTCTGGTGCTGTTTGCCTGGGAGAAGATACCAGCCCCCACCTGTCCACAACCTCCTTTCAGGGAGTTGTAGAGGGCAACAAGGTCTCCCCTGAGCCTTCTCTCCAGGCTAAGCAACCCCAGCTCCCTCAGCCTCTCCTCATAGGGTTGTGCTCAAGCATGAATGATTTAACACCACAGGTATGGAGGACAGCATTAAGCTTAACTTCCAGCAGCCTTCAGCTCCAGTTCATGACTTAAATGCAAGCTGCAAAACAAGCTCTCAATATATTACCTCACTTTAAATACAAGCGTTGATTTCAAGACAAAATACACAAACTACAAATTGAATTTCAGTTGTAGGACAACTATCAGCAGATAAGACATTGCAGAAATTTGTGTAATGTCACTGAGCCATTCAGCATTTCAATCAGAGTGGTGGCTTGCATGCTTATACTGCAGCAAGAAGCAGGCAGAGGTTGTTCCTAAGCCCCCTCAGAACGCCAGCAAAGCAGCACCAGAACATTAACAGAAACATCTGTTTGCAGCATGCTTTTCACTGTTGTCCTTGCTGGATGTTGACAACCCGAGTTCTTGCACTGGACATGTTTTTTGATACAGCTGGAGACTGACAGAGTCCCAGTCCTGCATCTGACACATAGACTTGTTGGCTATATTGAATTTTGAAGGTTTTCAGGAGTTGCAAAATTACTACACCTGCCAACAGCATCCTGTATTTATCACCTGCCTCTCTGCATGAAAATGAACTTGCCACCCTCTTAGTGAGTCTTCTGCTCTGGAAGGGGTGATTAGGCCTCAACCATTGGAGTAGGAATGTCATTCTTTCTTCCAGGTCATTGCTTTCCAGTCCATAAAGTTTAGTCATGGACTACAGAGTATAAAATACTGGGAAATTAATTTTAGGGGTAACAACTGTTTATTAAATAGGTACAGATATGGATGCCAATTCTGATTGCATGCTTGGAATAGAAATTTACTATTGCATGGAAGCCTGTGTTTTGATTAATCTTCATCTCACTCAAGCCTTAGGAGGGGTACATGGCTGGTGAGTAGCAAATTAACTGAGCCTCTCTGCATTTGTATGAGGTATAAGAAGCTTGCAATGTATAGAGAAGTCCACAGAGATGCCAAAGTAACTGAAAGGATGCAAACATTGGCAAGAGACATCCAGTGGAGAATCCAGGATCTCAAGCTGGGAGAGAAAAGTAGGCATCAAAGTTCAGTTATCTCTTTTTATACCTGCTCACTCAGCATAAAAGAGTTGTGTCCACTGTTAAAGGTCAGGGTGAACCTTTCCTCAAGAACAGCCAAGAGCAGCAAATAAAAGTACATTTGAAACCATTTAACATTTACAGCTGACCCATCATGACTGTTGCTTATTCAACCTGGCAAAGGAAGCTTTCTTTCCCCCTAGATGTCATATGAATGGAAGCATTCATCTGGGGAAACTCAGAATTTCTCTCCTCTGAAGAAAATAGAGGGCAGGCCTGGGAAGATCAATAGAGCCCAGGAAAGAGTGAACAGCTCTACAAATACTTGGGGATCTCCTTTGTTACCAGCTCTATCTGTGCTTCACATCCCAGTCAGCCCATCACCATCTGCTCACACTTTTCAAAGGCTGCTACAAGAATGTTAAGCATTAGAGCTACAGAAAGAGCCCTCCCTCCCACCAAGCTATGTCAGAAGAGATAGGTTCTGTTCCCTACAAGGCCAGAACTCAGCTGAAAGATGCCCAATTCCCTTGTGGGATGGCATGAAAAGATTTTCTTATTTTAATGACAGTAGGTGCTATGACTACAACATTGTAAGAAGTCCACCAGAAACACTCCAGAAGCAGAGAGTGGGTAGGAGGGAGCACAGGGGAGGTGGCATCCCTATATCCCACACTTATCCAGTGCAGAATTTCTACTGATAAGGAAAGCTGGACAGGCCAGAGAAGGCTATCCACAGTGAAGCAGCAGCTGCCAGCTCATGATAGTCATTTGTCTTCACTATAGCTCAGGTCTGAGGCTATGGATTAAGGATGTACCTAAGCACCAAATCTCCAGAGGTAGACTTTTCCCTCATATAGTGCAGGAGAAGGAGCAAGTGGAGGAGACCAGAAACAAGGAGGCTGGGACATGGAAAAGGACACTGGGGTAAATCTTGCCTTGCACACTGCCAACACAGGAGGGATGCACTCCCTGAGAGTGACATAGTACCCAAAGATGCAGCTATGCAGGGCTGGCCCAGTTAAAGGTACCTTTAATTCAGGTACCACAATAAAAAAAAAAAAAAAAACAAAAACCTAAGCCCTGAAGTAATGGAAACTACAGAAATGGTTAGCCTAGCTGGAAGAGCACATTTCTACAGGAAATGCACCTCCAGCACAACAGCACTGTGCTTCAGCTATCTACCAGCTCAAGCTCCAGAGGCCATACAAGGGCTCAGGGAGGAGGGTGCAACAGGCAACCTCTTGGATGTCCGTTTAGGAGACCACCTTGAAGGCCTCATGCTCCCATTGTAACATGGATTATGTCTCTACTTTTTCATATGTTTTGGCTGACATCCAAGCAGGGACTTGCAATCTTTGTGTTTGTTGGAATGGACCTCCAGCGGTGACCTTGTCCAACCCCCCTGCACTCAGCAGGGACATCCTCAACTAGATCAGGTTGCTCAGAGTCTTGTCAAGCCTGGCCTTGAATAGCTCTAGGGATGGGACCTCAACTACCTCCCTGGGCAACCTGCTCCACTGTGCCACCACCCTCACAGTAAAGAGCTTGTTCCTAACATCCAATCTAAATCTGCTCTGCTCTAATTTCAAACCATTGCCACTCATCCTATCACTGCAGGCCTCTGTAAAAAGTTTCTTTCCATCCTTCTTGTAGGCCCCCTTCAGGTACTGGAAGGCTGCTATTAGGTCTCCCAAGAGCCTTCTCTTCTCCAGGCTGAACACCCCCAGCTCCCTCAGTCTGTCCTCACATGAGAGGTGCTCCAGCCCCCTGACCATTTTCATGGTCCTCCTCTGGACCTACTTCATGAGGTCCATGTCCCTCCTGTGTTGAGGACTCCAGAGCTGGGCACAATACTGCAGATGAGGTCTAACCAGACCAAAGTGGCAGAATCACCTCTCTGAGTTCTTCCCTATTTAGCTTATACATGCTCAGAAATGCTTAGAAAGAAGTCATCAGTGTTTTGGTTTTGCCTGGGGTAGAGAATTTTCCTTTTGAGCTCACACCTTCAAGGGCTCTTAGAGACATTATGTCACTCTCTAGTACAGCAGAGACTCTATAGCAGCTACCAAGCACAGTGCACACCATGGCCTCCTGTACAAAACCAGCAGTTTATCCTCCTTATTCTATGGAAAGTCCTAAGAAATAAAACCTTCTCTGCACATCTAGGGAGTACAGATCCCAGTTACAATGGTACCCATCTCAAATAACCAAGGAATAAAATAGAAAAAGGCTGGAGTTATTAATCTGTCACCCACTGTATGACAGCTCTTGAAGATACTGTAGCATAACTCATTTCCCATCACAACAGCTAATCTTTCATAAGGCTAATACCTAACCACTAATGGTTTTGTTAGATACAGAGGAAAAAAACAAAAACCAAAAACCCTGAGCCCAGTATGTATTACATAATCTCCACCTTGGGATGAAAGCACTGTGATTGTTTTCATTAACCTTTCATTCTTATAAAAGGGCAAAAATCAATAACAAATTTATTCAGGCAAGTGAAAGGCAATTTCAAGCAATTTCACCAGGGATTTCATTTCCATCGCTTCTTTCCCTGCCACAAGTTCTAATAAAAAAATAATATGATCTGTCCAAATGTAAGACAAATACAAAGAGCAAGCTTCTGTCAGCTCCTCAAAGACACTGAATTAAACCACCTTTTTACAGCTGGATAATTGTCTTGCTAAAAATATTGCTTTCTTCTGAATCCCAAGCAAGCCTGCAAGGCAACATCTTATTGACAGCCTGTGAAACACTTTGCTGCACAGTACTGAGCTGATCTCTTTTAAATAATGCACCTACAGGACTTTTTTTTTTCTTCCCTACAACAAATTAAGCCATTTCTTCTTGGTGCACTTTGCCCTTTTGTGCTATGAACAGAGGTTTAAATTACATGGATTTTGATGCACTTTCCAACTTTGCTATTCCTATCATACATTCCGCCGTATTTTTGCCTTTTAAAGAAGAGCTGGCTTTGAATCCATGGTCTGAAACATCTGACAGAAGCAATGATAAAATCCACAAAGTAATTTGTTGGCAGCTCCATTTTCCACAGAGGACAAAAAAAACCCGCTGGAAATGCACAATAGATTACTAATAACTCTTTAATTTCTTCTGTGACTTCATCGCTTTCTACGAGTCCTCTAATCACATCCTTTCAGCACTTTCTGTCATTGCTGCAAGGGGCAAAGAGGGAACACAGGGCAGCCCCAGCGCCTCAGGCCCAACTGGCTCCCTGCACAGCCCACAAAACTCTTAGTGTGGTGTCTTCTTTTGGTTAGAGTAACCTTTCCAAGCCAAATTATTAATTATTCCTATACGCATCCTTACTCCATAGGTGCATCTTTACTCTAGCTATTCATTTGCTATTGATTTTGGTTCCTCCCCCCACTGCAATGCCACTGGAGAGTCTGAGAACAGTCAAAATCTACTTTAAGAAGTTAAACTTGTGGGGAACCTTGTGAATTATTTAAATTATTCAAAAAGCATCTAAAATACTACCTGAAGTCTAGCAGAATTGGAATGCCAAGCCACCACCCATCAGTACAGATGTTTAAAATGGGAGCAGCTCCTTCTGCTGTTGCTCATCCTTACCCAGATACTTTATAGAGGATCATCCTACTTTCAATGCACAAAATCAGGGGTGCTGAGTCCACCAAGGCGACTTTCTAAAACCTTCTGCTCTCCTCTGAGCACTGATATCCCCATGGCAATCATCACGCAGGAGCACACAACTCCTCTTGCAGCTTCTCTGTGCTGGTACAAAATCATATAATCAGTCAGGGTTGGAAGGGACCACAAGGATCATCTAGTTCCAACCCCACTGCCATGGGCAGGGACACCCCACACTAGATCAGGCCAGCCAGAGCCTCATCCAGCCTGGGCTTAAACACCTCCAGGGACGGGGCCTCAACCACCTCCCTGGATAAACCATTCCATGGCTTCACCATTCTCATGGGGAAGAACTTCTTCCTCACATCCAGCCTGAATCTCCCCATCTCCAGCTTCATTCCATTCCCCCTAGTCCTATCACTCCCTGATATCCTGAGAAGTCCCTCCCCAGCCTTCCTGTAGGCCCCCTTCAGATACTTGAAGGCCACAATGAGGTCACCTCAGAGCCTTCTCTTCTCCAGCCTGAACAGCCCCAACTCCTTCAGTCTGTCCTCATAGGAGAGGTGCTCCAGCCCTCTCATCATCCTTGTGGCCCTTCTCTGGACACCTTCCAGCACACCCACATCCCAATAAAAAATAATAATCCCAATTAAAAAAAAATACCTCAATAATTTTTTCCACAGTGTTTGCTTTGAGGATGATGGAAATGTTCAGTTTGTTATTTCTTCCTTCATGTTCTCCAGGAGGGAATGGAGCTTGTGATGGCGGGAAACACGCAGTTCTCTTGTGTATTATTAATCACCTTGCTTGACCTCACGACCACACTCCTTTTGATGCAGCCTAGGATGCCATTGGCCTGCTGGGCTACAAGTGCAGATCCTTGGCTCACATCCAGCTTCTCATCCACCACTACCCCCAAGTCCTTTTCTGTAGGGCTGCTCTCAATCTCAGTCAGTATAGATATCTAGGCTTGCCCTCACCTATGTGCAGGACCTTTGCCTTATTGAACCTCATGGGATTCTCCTCAGCCCACCACTCCAGCCTGTCCAGGTCCCCCTGAATGGCATTTCATCCTTCAGACTAATGTTTAAGCCAGCATCATTACAACCGCAGAAGTGGAACACATCACAGTATGCCATGACTCCCTAGCAATGCAGGACTGGAGAAGAGGAGGCTCAGGGGAGACATCATTGCGCTCTACAACTACCTGAAAGGTCATTGTAGCCAGGAAGGGGTTGGTCTCTTCTCTCTAGCAACCAGCACCAGAACAAGGGGACACAGTCTCAAGCTGCACCAGGGGAAGTTTAGGCCCGAGGTGAGGAGAAAGTTCTTCCCAGAGAGAGTCGTTTGTCATTGGAATGTGCTGCCCAGGGAGGTGGTGGAGTCACCATCCCTGGAGGTGTTCAATAGGGGAATGGACATGGCACTTGGTGCCATGGTCTAGTCCTGAGGTCTGTGGTGACAGGTTGGACTCGATGATCTTTCAGGTCTCTTCCAGCCTTGGTGATACTGTGATACTTGTTGTCCATGAAAGATGTTAATCTAATCTCTCCATAAAGAACTCCACAGAGTGATGGAAAGGCCATGTTTCTCTATCCCAGTCTATAATACATCCTAAATTCCATACAGCCAAAAACCCCCCAACTTTGCAAACAGCTGGCCAGAATTCCCTTCACTGCAGTTTAATCCCTTTTTGCTTTGTGCTGCCCACCTTGACTTAAGAGAAGACATTGGTACTGATACCTTTCAAAATGACTCAGTGTCCCTGTCCCAGGGGAGGTTTGGGCTGGATGCTAGGAAGAAATTCTTCACAGAAAGAGTGATTTGCCATTGGAATGTGCTGCCCAGGGAGGAGGTGGAGTCACCATCACTGGAAGTGTTTAAGAGGAGACTGGATGGGACACTTAGTGCCATGGTTTAGTTGATTGGATGGTGTTGGGTGATAGGTTGGACTTGATGATCTCAAAGGTCTTTTCCAACCTGGTTAATTTTATTCTATTCTCACCAGGTTAAGTTTTTCTTCTTCTGATGCAAGGAGTTTTAAACTCCACTGGGAAATATCATGGCTTTTTAGGGTGCTAATATTCCTCCTGTTCTACCTGGCTTGATACTACTCAAGCTCTCAAACATCTGTGCACTGAGTATTTATCTCGTAATTTTGCCATTATGGTTATTTAAAATGTAGAATAAATAAAATAAATCTCCTGTCTTGGTACTTTAGGCAAGCTTTTGTCTTTCTCTTATTGCTCTCCAGCAAGCCAAAAATCCCAACCAGCTCCAGCCATGTCAAAATTAACTGAGCTCAGCTCCTTTTCTGGGTTTATATCCTGCTGCACTCCCCAGATATATTTATTTCCAGCCTTCTACAGATCCTCTAACTGGCTGAGCCATGCATTTAAGTGGCTGACTTCTATTCCACTTCATGGTATGCTAAATATGTTACAGAAAATAGATTTGAAGTCCTCCAGATATTGCTGTGGCTAATTTGAGATTATCCAAGCTTTTCAAAACCTCTTTTCTCGTGTGCAAAACCTTCCACCAGGGAGCAGTACTGAAGTTGCTGCCATTCCCACCATTTGAGTCTCAGAACTTCAGTCTGGCTTAAGGATATAATAAGTAGAAGTAATATTCCAGCGACTCACATCCCATTGCTAATGACAGCTGAAGTGCAAGGAGGAGTGTAAAAGGCAGGGATATGGACGTGCTGGAAGGTGTCCAGAGAAGGGCCACAAGGATGATGAGAGGGCTGGAGCACCTCTCCTATGAGGACAGACTGAAGGAGTTGGGGCTGTTCAGGCTGGAGAAGAGAAGGCTCTGAGGTGACCTCATTGTGGCCTTCCAGTATCTGAAGGGGGCCTACAGGAAGGCTGGGGAGGGACTTCTCAGGATATCAGGGAGTGATAGGACTAGGGGGAATGGAATGAAGCTGGAGGTGGGGAGATTCAGGCTGGATGTGAGGAGGAAGTTCTTCCCCATGAGAGTGGTGAAGCCCTGGAATGGGTTGTCCAGGGAGGTGGTTGAGGCCCCGTCCCTGGAGGTGTTTAAGACCAGGCTGGATGAGGCTCTGGCTGGCCTGATCTAGTGTGGGGTGTCCCTGCCCATGGCAGTGGGGTTGGAACTAGATGATCCTTGTGGTCCCTTCCAACCCTGACTGATACTATACTATACTATACTATACTATACTATACTATACTATACTATACACTCTTCCCAGGCAAACTCCCAGTGCTTCTGAAAACCTACCTTACAATGCACTGACACCAAGGGCAGTGTTTTAAACTGCAGTTCTCAACAAGGTTATACAAAACTTCGTTGACACTACACGTGATGCGTTTATGCTCTTTCCAGTGCAAAGCAGGATGCTGGGATAGCTGACTTACAGCCCCTCTCACTGTGCCTTCAGTCTGAAGTTACTTTGCTCACACTGTAGTCAGTGGAAGACAGTTAATGGGCTCTTGTTTAAATAGAGAAAGCAATTAAATCATTTGAAGAGCACTAGCTGGGCTTCTCTCCCCATGACAAAATAAATAATAGCTGACACCCAGAATTAATCAATTATGCCTCCTCTTGCCCCTATAATTCCAATTAGTTTTCTTTTTCCCTGCAACATTTTTAGGGGGAACTAAACCCTTTAAACATCGCCCACACCACATCCAGAAGCAAAGGCAATTTAACACAGGGACTCCTTAAGAGGCAGACACAAAACAAGGGAGAAGAGGAGAGCAGAGAACTACATAAAACTTCTTCAGCTCCATGTCTGTCTCCATTCCTGAGCCAGGAATAAATTGAAGCACTGAAGGATATCTAGCTTTCTGGAAGACCTCTGGATGCCCCTTTTTGCCATGCCCAGCCCACTTTTTGGTCTGAACAGAACAAGGATAAGGTGGGTGAACACAGGAGCAATGCTCTGCTGCAGCACAGCCCCTCCTACAAGGGCTTGTCTTGCACCAAAAGACATTTTCACTCTACAGGCCTATGGAGAAATTAAACTCCCTTGTGCACAGCAGGTCCATAAGCAGAGTGCAGGGATTATAAACACCTGCCCTTAGCAATTCACAATCAAACCTTTCAATAACACATAGTACTCAGGCACATTAATTATGGTTAAGAGAATTGCCTTTGGAGCTAGTAGAGGCAGTCAGTAGTTATTCAGGGAGGGGCAGGGGGGGGGGGAAGCTGGTTTTGGCTTGCAGGTACTCCCAGCAGAAAGGTCAGCTAAACATCAGAGAAACACATTTCATTAAACAGACACAGAAAAGAGAGAGTGAACAGTCTCCAAACTCCCCTGCATCAAAATGCCACCAATTAAAGGACCACAGCGTAAGCAAAAAGATGCCAGTCATGGGTTGTCAGAAGCTCTTAACAGTGGCTTTCTTACCCAACCCATCTGATGCTGTGGGAGCAGGGGGAAGCTTCCCAAGATGCCAATGCATGAAGGCATTACTGGAACTCAATGCTATTGGCACTGATCTGTCTTCTTCAAGTTCACTCCTGTTGTGAAAGACAAATAACTGAACTTTTACTCAGGATCTAATTTTCTGCCCATCTTCATTTCCCATTCCTTGGATTAGAACTTCCTCTGACCCCATTGTGATATAATGAAAAGGATTGTGGAGTATCTCGCCGTAAACTGTGGTATAAATGTACACATAAAACATAAGCACACAATAAATCTATTTAGAATGCTGATTCATCCACATCCTCTGTGCACCTTTATTTTGTAAAATCCTTGCAGAAAAAAAGAACAAACTAAAATGACTGAAAAGTAGGGCGTTTGTCCATTAAATCACCAAATATTTTGCCACAAGGAACAATAAACCTTCCCAAACACTGGGGGGGAAGCAGGTTTTCAGGAGAATTAATGTATTTTTCAGAGGAGAATTAATGTATTTTTGAGTTAATACTAAGTGAAGCCTGCTCAAACATGATTTGGAGGATAATTATGCACAAGTAGGTGACCCTGCTTTACCAGGAGAGTTTGACTAGCACCTTGATCTAGTTGCAGATGTCCCTGCTGACTGCAGGGGCTTGCACCAGATGGCCTTTAAAGGTCCCTTACAAACCAGTGCGTTCCGTGATCCTGTGATCTCCAGAGGTCCAACCTCCACCATGCTGGGATTCTGTGAACATGCTCCAACAGAAAAAGGAAATATCAGTAAGCAAGTCCACAAAGAGCTCCTTGGCATGGGTGAGGATGGTTTTCTCTTTCATTGAAACAGAAATGATGCCCAAGACACCCATAGTACAGGCCAAGTCAGTCCCATATTCAACTCCCACCCATCTTGGCAGACTCTCTCCTATTTACACACACCTTTGGAAATTGTGTGCAGCTTCCCTGCCTCCCAACATTCACATTTAGTGTCACCTGGTGATAACACTTCACAGACAAAAGCCATCCTACCTTCAGCTTCAGCATGATACAATAGCAGGAGGAAACCACAACCAAGGTGCACTCTGAGCAAAGCTCTGGCTGTTCCATTCCATCACACACTCTGCTGCCTCCTTGGCTGTGAGAGAGGCATAAAACACCAGAGGCTTGCAAAAGAGCTGGGTGCAAAACACATCTGCAGGGCCAGCAGCTTGAGCCATAAGCAGCACTGTGTGTAGCAGACGCATGCAAGGTGTGTCCTGCTCCAGGGCAAATGGAACAGGAGAGAACTGTATGCCCACTACCACCTGGAGAGGCTAAAACATCTTCACAGATACAGTAGGTCCAAAACATACCAAGGGCAAGGAGCTAAACTGTCCAAAGGCATCATACAATAATACTGGGTTTAGCTTCAGGTGCATTGCCAGAGCTTCCAGATCATAAGCAGAGGTTAGCTTAAAATCATACAGGACTATGCAAAAAAGACTAAGAATCCTTCTCTCCTCCTTCCTCCAACACAAAGGAAAATATATCAAGATTCATACAAACAATTCTATAATCTGAGAAAAAAAAAAAAAAAAAGGAAAGGAAAAAAAAAAAAACAAGATAGACCTTTGGTGTTCCTAAATATTGGATCACTGAATTCACCAGTATTTTCCACAGCTTTTTCACTTCCTTGTATTGCAGTGTCTAGTCTCATGGGAAATAATTCATCTTCTATGGAAATATGCCTAAAGTGGCCTTTCATTTGCCTCCAAATTATTTATTTCATTAGCTACAGCCCTATACCTCTTTGACTCAACCCAGGTACAATCCAAACATGCTGAATTCCACATCTATCACAACTTGCTAGCTTGAGATAAAAAAAGAAAGAGTATTCTCCTGAAATGGAGCTATGCTACAAGATACACCACACTGAAAGGACTTGAATCTGATTTGCTTTTCTGACATGGATTAATTGAACTGTCAAGCAGTCCTTTCAAATTTATAATTACTTGACTGCCCAGCCTCCCAATTAGTGGAGCTTAGTTGTCTATACATGCTAGAGAGGAAGCTTGCTGCAGCTTGATAACACACCTGAATTCTCTCTGTATTGAACCACAGGCATATTCAATATATCTGATATTTGTAAGCTTATTCTAAAACATGCTTTGAAATTGACAGTGCTCTAAAGCTAGAATATTTTTAGCCAACACACTTTGAGATATATATATATATATATATCTATGCAATGATCTTGAAGGTCTCTTCCAACCTGGTTAATTGTATTGTATTGTATCTTTCCTGATGGTCAAATGGCTAAAAAGTGCCTCCTAATCCTGATCATTCTTAATAAAGTATTACAGTACAGTATTACAGTATTACGAAGGTTGGAAGAGACCTCGAAGATCATCGAGTCCAACCTGTAACCACAAACCTCACAACTAGACCATGGCACCAAGTGCCACATCCAGCCCCCTCTTGAACACCTCCAGGGACGGAGACTCAACCACCTCCCCAGGCAGCCCATTCCAATGACGAATGACTCTCTCAGTGAAGAACTTTCTCCTCACCTCCAGCCTAAACTTCCCCTGGTGCAGCTTGAGACTGTGTCCCCTTGTTCTGGTGCTGGCTGCCAGGGAGAAGAGGCCAACCCCTCCCTGGCTACAACCACCTTTCAGGTCGTTGTAGAGAACAATGAGGTCGCCCCTGATCCTCCTCTTCTCCAGGCTAAACAGCCCCAGCTCCCTCAGCCTCTCCTCATAGGGCTTGTGCTCAAGGCCTCTCACCAGCCTTGTTGCCCTTCTCTGGACACGTTCAAGTGTCTCGATGTCCTTCTTAAACTGAGGGGCCCAGAACTGGACACAGAACTCAAGGTGCGGCCTAACCAAAGCAGAGTGCAGGGGCACAATGACTTCCCTGCTCCTGCTGGCCGTACTATTCCTAATGCAGGCCAGGATGCGGTTGGCCTGCTTGGCCACCTGGGCACACTGCAGGCTCATGTTCAGCTTCCCATCAACCAGCATCCCCAGGTCCCTCTCTGCCTGGCCGCTCTCCAGCCACTCTGACCCTAGCCTGTAGCACTGCATGGGGTTGTTGTGGCCAATGTGCAGAACCCGGCACTTGGGTGTGTTAAATCTCATGCCATTGGACTCTGCCCATCTGTCCAGCCTGTCGAGGTCCCTCTGCAAAGCCTCTGCAAAGTGTTACTATAAGATGGCAGGAGGCATAGAAATCCATAATATTCCTGGGTTTAAAATCAAAAGAGGCTTTGTCCTCCCCTTGAGGAAGTTTGGCTCTTTTATATCATGTGGATTTACATATTGAATATTCAGTATCAGCTACATATCTCTCTCCAGTGCCAGAAACAGGTCATTAACTTGCTTTTTCTTCTTTTAATTATGAAGTTAGACAAATTTATTTTCTGCCTGCTTTGAACAGGAAGGAGACAAGTTACCAATTAACTCAGCATTCAGACATCATCACTGTCACCGAGCTCGAGAACTCTTCGCACAATGGGTGAAGCGTAACCATTTTTCCTATTTATTGACCTCACTCTGCTTGCTCAGCTGCAGACACCAAGGTACCTTGGCATGGGCATTTAAACTTTTCTTCCTATCTCCACCCAGCATTATCACAAAGGAAATATTTCAACTGATCTACACCGAGTCACTCAGCATAAAGTCGCCCCATTGCCAAAGAAGAGCATTTGCTGCGATCATCAGCGGGATCAAGATTCTTCTGCTGCGGTGTCAGGTTGGGTTTTTTTTCATATAACACTCCACTAATCACATTTCAGCTTGTTCTGCTCTTCACTCCTCAGTTATGCGGAATCTGAACCTCCCATTACTGTCACTTGGGAAAAAAGGCAATATGCTGCAGCACTAATTCCCTTCCTTTTCATGTTATTTTTGATCTCTGCATCGTAAAAGGCTCTGTGCATATGCTAAATGTGTTTCATTAAAAAAGTGTTAATCTATCTATTTTGGTATGAGATTTAAATACTTACATGCCTTCCTTTTCACCAGCTGGAGTATCATTAGTAATTTCTTCTCCAAAGGTGGGTGAGCAGCACCCCTCTTAGAGGTTCTTATTCTATATCCCGCCCCCTACAGTGATTAAGTTGTTTAGGTAAAACAAAAGGTTCATCAGCACTGTAACATTTGGATTTTGACTCTACTGACTAGTAGTGCAGAAGCTCTGAATAAACAACCCCAGCACAGTCTGAGGGTTTCTTTCCTGTGAGACTCATTACAAAGAGCAGCTTGGCCCACTCATCTGCCAGACTGGCTTTTCCTCACTTGGAAATAACTTCATATTCCCAGGAAATTTTCACTAATGTTCCATGAAGTTTTAACACCAAAGATGTCACATCAGTGCTGGGTGAGATGCTGCTCCTTAGGGGCAAGAGAACACAGCCATTTTGAAGATATTGTAGACCACTGGGTTTGAACATTAATACCATCTTACAGTTTAACCAAGGACACAGGCAAGGACAGGGGCTCTGCCATTTCCCCAGAAAAGTCTTCAAGGGCTGCTCTGTGCCCTTCAAACCCACCAGTGAAACCAAAAGTGGAATCCATCAGATCAGATTGTAGCACTAAGGTAAATTTAATATCAGAGAGGAAAGTGTAAGATCTTGGTAATGCTAGAAGCGGGGAATAAGAGCCACATGGTATGCCCTTGATGTCTCAACTTCTTGGCAGCATGGCTGTACAATAGGGCCTGAAGACATTCAGGCTTTGAGACTGCAAATAAGCCTTTAACCCCACCCAAAACCTTGAATACCAGCTCCTCTCCCAGCCTGCTCCTGCTGTTTTCCAGCAAAAGTCACCTCTGGTACAGGGGCAACTACATGTATAGCCTTACAATTCCACCCAGCCCTCCTCATCCCCATAGCCCTGCCCTAACAGTAACAGACACAGAGCAGTCCAAAACATGTCAACATTTTCATTCATGATGCGTGTTACTGCCAAGATAGAGAAGTATCTCAAGTGTCCTTGGACACAGCTGCTGCAGCCAGTCAGTGACAAGCCAAAGCCAAGATACACAAAGGCTAAATAAAAGGGATTTTGAAGTATTTAGAGCAAATAACCTATATAAACCCAAACCAGTCTGTGCTCTCCTCTGCATCTAAAAAAATACCTTTTGGAGTTCCAAATAGCAAACACTGAGGCAGTGATACCAGATTCTCTTTCTCCACCTGCTTTACACAGCTGACTGCAGAGATCTGCCATGATGCTCCTGTGAGATCTCCCAGTCACACATCTGCCTGCTGCAGAGAATTCAGGCAATGCCCAACAGGTGGACTGAAACATTCAGGCAAGCTTTGCTGTGTACTGAAAGCCATGGAGAGGCTTTGCTAATGATTCCCATTTCCAGACTGACTGTGTGAACAGAAGCACAAGCAGCGAAGCCTGCAGCAAGCCCAAAGAAATCAGGCAGCTTTTCTCCCCTGCCTCCGAAACTTCAGGTGCTGACAAGTGAGCTCATACAGCAGCTCCTCTCCGCTAAATACCCACAAGTACTGTGAAGGAACCATACCATTTGAAGTCCTAGCCCTCTGGTCTGCTTCAGCTGCCAGAGATAAAACTAAAGGAGGGCTGGGAAGAAATAGTAACAAATGAACTGTGATGGCAAATTTGAGCAAAGAGAAGACAATCAACCTTAGTAATGAGCCCTGTTAACTGCATTCACTTCATGGATGCAGTTAACAACAAGCAGAACTGACAGAGGCATTATAACAGTCAAGACAACCAGCATTTCCCTGTGCCATTTAGCTGAGTTGTTCCCCAGGTCTGTTTTGCTTTCAGTGACCACTTACCAAGTATTACAAAATCACAGAATGGTCTGGGTTAGAAAGGACTTCCAAAGGTCATCTAGTCAAAGCCCCTCTGCAGCAAGGAGGGACATCCTCAACTAGATCAGGCAGTCCAGAGGCCTGTCAAGCCTCTCCCTGAATATGTCCAGGGATGGGGCCCCAACTACCTTCCCAGGAAACCTGTTCCAGTGTCCCACCTCTTTCAGGTAAAGAACTTGTTCCTAAAATCCAATCAAATCTACTTTTCTCTAATTTCAAACCATTGCCCCTCATTCTATCACTCCAGACCTTTGTAAACAGTCTCTCTCCATCCTTCTTGTAGGCCCCCTTCAGGTACTAGAGGGTCACTATCAGGTCACCCTAGAAGCTTCTCTTTTCTCCAGGCTGAACACCCCCAGCTCCCTCAGCCTGTCCTCATAGCAGAGGTGCTCCAACCACCTGATTATTTTCATGGACTTCTTCTGGACCCACTCCATCAGGTCCAAGTTCTTCCCATATTGAATGTTCCAGACCTGGATGCAGTACTCCAGGTGAGGTCTCACCAGAGTGGAGTGAAGTGGCAGAATCACCTCTCTGGATCTGCTGGCAGTGCATCTTTTGATGCAGCTCAGGATGTGATTTGCCTTCTGTGCTGCAAGCTCACACTGCCTTCTCATGTCCAGCTTCTCGTTCATCAGCACCCCCAAGTCCTTTTCTGCAAGGCTGCCTTCTATCACCTCATCCCCAATCTGTATTGACAGATTACCTGAGTTTTACATCCTCCACATCTGCCAGAAGGAAAAGAGCCTTTCACTGAAGGCACACTAGGAAATACTGGTTTGGTTTTAGGTCTCTGTGGTCAGTTGACAGTACACCTTTAAGATCTGGTTGTAAACCAAGGGATTTCTGATACTTCAATACTGGACAATTAAGACACCGGATACGCAGCTCTGCAACAAAGGGACTTGGGTTGATTTAAATTCAGCTAATGGGTGCATAGAAACCTGTCTGCAAGGCAGTCAAAGCCAGAAAGTAAAGCAAAAAAATGGCCAGAAATCAAACCCTCCATCCTCCATCTCCCACATCCTTCTTTTAGGAAACACCCCACTATTGTTTGGATTGTGCTTGTTATTTAATCAATTACTCCATAAAGGAGTGAATTAACCTCAGGTGTCAGACTCTTAAATAACCAGCCATCAATTACTGCTTTAAAAAAGTAGCCCAGACATGCTCATTACTCGGCATCAAGAAATCCACCCTAACTGACAGAGTGAAATTGCTGCTGTCTTCTATCTGCGATGCCTCCAGCTCCATTTAGTCAATGAAGATCTGAACATCCAGCTACTCCTCTGAAGGTCTGAGACAATGCTGCTCCCTACAGACATAAAGGTATCTATTTGTGACATGATTGCCAGAAAGACTGTTTAAAATCAAAAGCATACGTTTAAAAGGTGGGAAACCACCCAACCAGCCCTTCAAACTCCCCGAGATATGATGTCATGTTAAGACATTCTAGGAAGCTCAAGAGAAAAGTTACAAAACTGTTATCAAAAGTGTCCTTTATTTCCCATCATATGATGTATCCTGCTTCAAACCATGTCTTCAGAAACCCTGAGGTGGGAATGAATCAAGATATGCAATGATGATCACAAACAAGACCTAAAGGAGAATAGGGATGTGGGTCCCATCCTCTCTAATATCTTCATTAATGATCTGGATGAGGGGATTGAGACAGTCATCAGCAAATTTGCAGATGACACCAAGCTGGGAGCGGATGTTAATCCGTTAGAGAATAGAAGGGCTCTGCAGAAGGACCCTACAGACTGGGGTCGGAGTGGCTGGAGAGCTGCCAAACAGAGAGGGACCTGGGGTGCTGATTGACACCCGCCTAAACATGAGCCAGCAGTGTGCCCAGGTGGCCAAGAAGGCCAATGGCATCCTGGCCTGCATTAGGAATAGTGTGGCCAGCAGGAGCAGGGAAGTCATTGTGCCCCTGTGCTCTGCACTGGTTAGGCCACACTTTGAGTCCTGTGTCCAATTCTGGGCTCCTCAGTTTAGGAAGGACATCGAGACACTTGAACGTGTCCAGAGAAGGGCAACAAGGCTGGTGAGAGGCCTTGAGCACAGCCCTATGAGGAGAGGCTGAGGGAGCTGGGGCTGTTTAGCCTGGGGAAGAGGAGGCTCAGGGGTGACCTCATTGCTCTCTACAACGACCTGAAAGGTGGCTGTAGCCAGGAAGGAGTTGGTCTCTTCTCTCTAGCAGCCAGCACCGAACAAGAGGACACAGTCTCAAGCTGTGCCAGGGGAAGTTTAGGCTGAAGGTGAGGAGAAAGTTCTTCACCGAGAGAATCGTTCGCCATTTGAATGTGCTGCCCAGAGAGGTGGTGGAGTCACCATCCCTGGAGGTGTTCACGAGGGGATTGGATGTGGCACTTGGTGCCATGGTCTAGTCCTGAGGTCTGTGGTGACAGGTTGGACTTCATGATCTTTGAGGTCTCTTCTGACCTTGGTGATACTGTGATAGGGAACAAGAAAAGAGGTCATAGAGCCACACATCACAACATGTCTCAGGTCTTAACATCAAAAAAGGAAAAGGTGACACATTCCTGAGCAGGGCATTATGTTATGACACCCTGCTTTACCATCTCTCAGGAAAAGGACTTAGCTCATTTTGTGTCTTCACTTGAAGACAGAAGGCACAATGCAACACTGGAAGGCACAATGCAACACTGGAAGGCACAATGCAACACTGGAAGGCACTATGCAACACTGGAAGGCACAATAACCTGGAAGGCACTGCAACACTGGAAGCAAAGCAACACAAGGGACTCACCTCTTCAAGGGTTAAAAGAGGAGGATCCCAGTTAAACTGGAGTGAAGGAGATGTAAAAGTTGACTGAGGTGCTACAAGACCCAAAGTCCCCAGCTCCCCATCCTATTGACTCAAGGGACAGAGGACTGTGCCTCTGTAGACACTGGCATCAGAGCAGACATCCCTGGGGGTAACAGCAGGAAATCTTCCAGCAAGAGGTCTTCCCTTCTATTGACCAGGGGTAACCAAGGAAGCTTTCCATGGCAGTGAATAAGATCCCCAACCTGCAGGCATCTCAAGGGTTTATGCAATACCACTGAACTCCAGTAATTATCCCTTTCAAATTTAGCCTTTTGCAGGGCTTGGACTGACATAGTTTATCATCTTCATCCGGGAGAGCGCAAGTTATTTAATTTTTTCCCCCAACCATATCTTGTATAAGCCCCCAGAAAAAGAAGCTGGCAGGTGTCATCATCTGCCCATCTGTGATAATCACTGTCTATTGACCTCCTTCTTTTACATCAGCTCATGAAAACAACATCTCCATGAGAATGACTGCCAAAAGCATGTCTGTCCTTAAGTATTTACAATGCCCAAGCCCAAGAGCTTAATCTATAATGACAGAGGTCAAAAGGCTAAGTGTAAGCTGCTAGCCCATTTAATATCACTCCTCCTAAAGAAAGACTTTTTCAGCCCAAACTCATCACTGTTTTTGTCAACACTGTGCAAGTGAAATCCTACACGTGGATCCATAGTGCATTAGAGCAGGTGCCTTACCTGTCAGCATTTAGCACCTTCTCAGATCTTTAACTGGGAAAACAACAAATGAATGTATCATAGTGCATTAGGGCAGGCCTCTGGAAGGAACCTCCAGAGTTCATCAGGTCCAAAGCAGGATCACCCAGGGCAGTCCACACAGGAATGCATCCGCATGGGTTTTGAATGTGTCCAGAGAAGGAGACTCCACAACCTCTCTGGGCAGCCTGTTCCAGTGCTCCATCACCCTCACTATAAGGAAGTTTTCCTTATGTTGAGGTGAAATTTTCCATGTTCAAGCTTATACCTGTTGTTCATTGTCTTATTAACATGCACCACCGAAAAGAGTTTGGTCCCCTCCACCTGACACCCACCCCTCAGATACAATACAATACGCCAGGTTGGAAGAGACCTTCAAGATCATTGCGTCCAACCCATCAACCAACCCAACCCACCTAAACAACTAAACCATGGCACCAAGCACCCCATCAAGTATCCTCCTGAACACCTCCAATGAAGGTGACTCCACCACCTCATGGGCAGATACTGCCACTGATCAGATCCCCTCTCAGTCTTCTCTTCCCAAGACTAAAGAGCCCCGAGTCTCTCAATCTCTCTTCATAAGGGAGGTGCTCAAGTCCCCTAATCATCCTTCTGGCTCCCCACTGGATTCTCTCCAGCAGGTGCCTGTCTGTGTGGCACAGAAGCCTAAGTGTACCTGATGAAATACCTTGTCTTCCCATTCAATAAAAAAAAGAAATAATTAAATAAAACCTATAACTTAACTGTCAATGCTTTTAGAGATAAATCTATCTTCTCCATCATTCTAAGCCATAAATTCTCCATAAAGTTTATCATTTGACCTCCTTTGGGGGGATTTGTGGCATTTGAACAATAAATCAATAGTGTGTTATGAAACACTGGCTCAGCTGTGCAGATTCTCCAAAATGACAGAGTCAAGAAAAATTGGATTTGCTAGAAAGATTCTCTGTTTTCCCTTTCTGAGAAAAATAGAATCTGACATTCAGCATTACTTCCAGTTTAACCAGAGCAAAAAGGCCACCTACACTCTCAGTGACAGTCACAGGAAAGCTGGATCTGAAAGAGAAGAAAAGACCAAAAAAGGAAAACTTGAAGAAATTCACTTGGACTCCAGAAATACGGAGTTTGGTCCTTATTGTTGCTGCCCAAGACATTCAGCTACACACTGCTGTGACCGGTTCAGGCTGTGCCTTTAAGAAAGGGACACTTTCTGAACACTCTGGCTGAATGTTTTGGTATTAGAATGAAAACAAGATATGCTAATCCAATTTCATTGGTGGGACCTGGCTGTAGGTTCTAGCTTGGTCTTTCAGTCGGGGGGGGGGAGGAGTCAGTCTTCTTCTTCCCCCTGTACTGTGAGCTGCCCCGTTTCTCACCAGATAAGAGAAAACTAACTTTTGCATTAGCTGTGAGCTTTAACAAAGTTTTCCCCTTTTAATCACCTTCCTTTCTCTTTCTCTCTAACCCTTTTGGGAAAAAGGGGAGGTAGGGAGGGAAAAGGGAGGGACAGGCCGAACCCCCTGGCCGCAGGGGGGTTGGGGAAAGGTTTCCTGTATTACATACATTGCTGTATATTTCTGTATATATTGTAAATATTGTATGTTTTTGTACATATTCATTGCATTCCATATCTGCTTGTAAAATACAGCTTTCATCTGCTTCTCCGGCTGAGTTAGCTGTGGATTCTTTTGCGTGTGGGAGGGAACCCTCCTACTCCACCACAACTGCACAAACCATTTACCATTCCTGTGTCTCTACTCCCTCCACACAAGACAATGTAATCAGTCATAGAATCATAGTATCATAGTATCAGTCAGGGTTGGAAGGGACCACAAGGATCATCTAATTCCAACCCCCTGCCATGGGCAGGGACACCCCACACTAGATCAGGCCGGCCAGAGCCTCATCCAGCCTGGGCTTAAACACCTCCAGGGACGGGGCCTCAACCACCTCCCTGGACAACCCATTTCAGGGCTTCACCACTCTCATGGGGAAGAACTTCCTCCTCACATCCAACCTGAATCTCCTCACCTCCTGCTTCATTCCATTCCCCCTAGTCTTATCACTACCTGAGATCCTAAGAAGTCCCTCCCCAGCCTTCTTGTAGGCCCCCTTCAGATACTGGAAGGCCACAATGAGGTCACCTCAGAGCCTGCTCTTCTCCAGCCTGAACAGCCCCAACTCCTTCAGTCTGTCCTCACAGGAGAGGCACCCCAGCCCTCTGATCATCCTTCTTCTTCAAGACTGAAAACTGGTGGACGAAAGGGTAAAGCCTCTCTTGGAAGGAAAGTTTCACCAGAAAGAGCACTCAGAATTCTGCCCTCACAGCAGCAGGATTTTTCAAGAGGGAAACATCTATTAATGAGAAGGGAAAGTTTTGACCTCTTTAGACATCGAAACATTTCTTGTGTTGGTAGCAGAATGTGTCACAGGGTGGTTAATGAGAAAGTCCAAAATAGGCTTACCCGATGTAATCTGCAGCAAAAACTAAGCTAATTACACTGCTATCTTGTAAACACCATGTCTGACAGCCAAATAAAAATCACTGATGAAAAGTTTCAGTCAACTTTACACTTCAAGCTGAAAAAACTCACTAACCAGTAATGGGTAGGAGTGAGATATCCTACAGAAGAGAAATTACCAGCAGCAGAGCAGGCAAGAGCTCAGACCTCATTAACAGATGTGCTTGTTAATGTGCTTCTCAGAGAAGCTAAATATCAATTGGGTATTGCAATATTAATCATGGAATGGTTTGGGTTGGAAGGGACCTCCAAAGGCCATCTAGTCCAACCCCGCTGAACAAAGCGGGGACATCTTCCACTAGATCAGGTTGCTCACAGCCTGGTCCAGCCTGACCTTGAATAGCTCCAGGGATAGGGCCTCAACTAGTATTCCACTGCCCTCATGATAAAGAATTTGTCCCTAACATCCAATCCAAATCTCCTCTTCTGTAATTTCAAATCATTGCCTCTGGTCCTATCACTGCCTTTGTAAACAGTCCCTCTGCAGCCTTCTTTCAGCTCCCTTCAGGTACTGGGAGGCTGATATTAGGTCTCCCAAAAGCCTTCTATTCTCCAGGCTGAACCACCCCAGCTCCCTCAGCCTGTTCTCACAGGAGAGGTGCTGCAGCCCCCTGATCATTTTTGTGGCCCTCCTCTGGACCCACTCCCTTCAGCTCCATGTCCTTCCTATGTCGAGGGCTCCAGAGCTGGACACAATACTGAGGTGAGATCTCACCAGAGCAGAGTGTCAGAATCATCTCTCTCCATCTGCTGGCCACACTTCTTTTCATAGAATCATAGAATCAATAGGGTTGTAATAGACCTGAAAGATCATCAAGTCCAACCTGTCACCACAGACCTCATGACTACTAGACTATGGCACCAAGTGCCACGTCCAATCCCCTCGTGAACACCTCCAGGGATGGTGACTCCACCACCTCCCTGGGCAGCACATTCCAATGGCTAACAACTCTCTCTGGGAAGAACTTTCTCCTCACCTCAAGCCTAAACTTCCCCTGGCACAGCTTGAGACTGTGTCCTCCTGTTCTGGTGCTGATGGCCTGGGAGAAGAGACCAACTCCCTCCGGGCTACAGTCTCCCTTCAGGCCTCTCCGCAACCTCATTGCCCTTCTCTGGACACATTCAAGAGTCTCAATGTCCTTCTTAAATTGAAAGGCCCAGAACTGGACACAGTACTCAAGGTGTGGCCTAACCAGTGCTGAGTACCTGCAGATACCATAAGGGTGTCCACGCTAACTCTACTTGACATCAATAAAGCGGCTGCCAGCAAATCAGCATCTTTCATGAGTATTAAAAAACAAAAAGTAAATAAATCCACAAATCTACACGAACCAGGTTAACAATTCCACTGGAGAGCCCATTACAGTGCCTTTGCTTTGTCTTTTATTCCCCACCCACCCCACCCCCGGACACAAACCAAGAAACCAAAATGATATTTCTGAATTATGAACCAATAATTGTTGCTTTGTGGAAGAAGATCCTGCTTCAAAAAAAAAAAAAAAATAAAAATCTCTTTCTCAGCCTGTTTCCTTCCCCATCATTGATGATCCTTGAGGTCTTTTCCAACCTTACTGATTCTATGATTAGCAGCACTTCCAGTTCTATTCTACCAGGCAGAAAGGGACGAGGGGTACTGGTTGACAGCAGGCTGAACATGAGCCAGCAGTGTGCCCAGGTGACCAAGAAGGCCAATGGCAACCTGGCCTGGATCAGGAGCAATGTGGCCAGCAGGAGCAGGGAGGTCATTCTGCCCCTGGACTCTGCTTAGGCCACACCTTGAGTACTGTGCCCAGTTCTGGGCCTCTCAGGTTAGGAAAGATGTTGAGATGCTGGAAGGTGTCCAGAGAAGGGCAAGAAAGCTGGGGAGGGGTCTGGAGCCCTGTGAGGAAAGGCTGAGGGAGCTGGGATTGTTTAGCCTGGAGAAGAGGAGGCTCAGGGGAGACCTTCTTGCTGTCTACAACTCCCTGAAGGGAGGTTGTAGCTAGGTGGGGGTTGGTCTCTTGTCCCAGGCAACCAGCACCAGAACAAGAGGACACAGTCTCAAGCTGTGCCAGGGGAGGTTTATGTTGGATGTTAGGACGAAGTTCTTCCCAGCAAGAGAGATTGGCCATTGGAATATGCTGCCCAGGGAGGTGGTGGAGTCACCATCACTGGACGTGTTTAGGAAGAGACTTGATGGGGTGCTCGGTGCCATAGTTTAGTTGATTAGGTGGTATTGAATGATAGGTTGGATGCAATGATCTCAAAGGTGTCTTCCAACCTGGCTAATTCTATTCAATTCCATTCAACACGTATGCAGTTACTTGTCCTGTAAATTTGCACTAGGAGCTCTCCAGACTTGATCTCCCAGTGTACATCTACGCACTCACTACATGGCAGGCTGGGTCTTGCCAATGCTCTCAAACAACTAAATGAAAAGAAACATTTTCCAGTGCTTTGTTTGGAGAGAGTAGAGACATCAATACAGCTTGCATGCAATTTGCTCTCACCAAACCTTTAAAATATCACCCTGTTGTTTCCTCAACCTCTCACATCATTTATGCTCCCTAACAAATTATGTGCCCATTATTCATCTTCCTTTCACTCCCATCCTTGTCTGTTTTCTGTTTGTTTGGTGTTTTTTTAACCCAGAGCTGCATCTGTCTGTAATCTTCTCTCTTCCTCCATATGCCTAATTCATAATGCTTCCCTTGCCTTGTCACTCTTGCTGCAGAGACAGCTGCCACATCATCTCCCCAACTGCTCTCAGCTGCAACTGTCAGTCAGGACTGTAAAGTCACCTTTTCAGTCCATAAAATGAAAATCACACAAAAGTCTTTTCAGCTGTGGTGACTTAGTCTTGTGTGCTGGGGAAACAAACCTTCAACAAGCATCCTCTGAGAGCTTACGAGCAGTACATTGTTCCATAACAACATGATGTGCTATGCTGATCCCTGTGTCCCTATAAAACACATCCTGCAGGAATCACAGTTGTTTAGGGTGGAAAAGACCTCTAAGATCAAGTCCAACCATGAATCCAGCACTGCCAAGTCCACCACTAAACCACATCCCTCAGTGCCACATCTAAACACCTCCAGGCATGATGTCTCAAGCACTTCCCGGGGTAGCCTATTCCAGGACTTGACAACTCTTTTGGAGAACATATTGTTCCTGATCACCAACCTAAACCTCCCCTGAAGCAGCGTGAGGCCATTTCCTCCCATCCTACCACTTGTTACTTGGGAGAAGAGACCAACCCTGACCAGGATCCCACCACCTTTCAGGAAGTTGCAGAGAGTGAGAAAGTCTCCCCTCAGCCACTCCCCACAGGACTCTTCAACAGCTTTGTTGCCCCTCTCTGGACCAGCTCCAGAACACCTCAATGTCCTTTCTGTAATGAGGGGCCCAGAACTGCTTCACTTGGTTGTAAAAGAATGACCTTTAGTAAGATAAATTTAACCCAACAGAAAATTAAAACACTTATTTTTATGGCGGCCCATTAATTTTGTTTTAAAGAACTCATTGCTTCCAACAGGTGTTTTCCTTCCTACAAAAGATATTGGCATCAAAATGTCCCCAGCACATTGCTCCTTCCCACACCTCCCTTCCATGCTGCAGCAGGGCAGTAACAGTCCGTTTTAGCAAGCAAGCTTTCACTCGCTGGAACAACAACCTGCTACAGCTTGCCAGGGGCTGTGCTAACAGATGGCAAACCTAGAAGTCCACATGCCAGCCCCCATTATTTATTCAGAGACTCCTCAGAAAAATCAATTTGCTTCTTTCCACATTTGGAGGGGTTTAGTAAGAGGAGATTCATAAGAGGTCCACCAAGATCTTACGCTCTTCTTGCAAGGGAGTTGCCAATGCTGGCCTGAGCTAAATACACATTGTTGGCATAGCAAGGGAAGAAGCCGATGCCAAGAAATGCCTGAACCACCAAGAACATCCTGGCACCCATCTCTGACAGTTGTGGGAAGTTCATGCATCACTGATGGATTTCCACTTCCCTGTGCCTACCATCAGTACCACAGACTCTGTATTTTTCTTCCCCGCTCCCCCCAACTTGACACTGAGCATCAAGTCAGACTTAAGAGCCGTCACTTTGTGCCAGCTCCTGCTAACAGGTTGCAAGAGAACATGCAGCCTTAACAAGCCTGTTACAGGACTGAGACTGTTAAAAGCACAGTAATATCCTGGGATTTTCTCTTGTTAAGGCATAAAGATGTGTCAGACTTCATACTGATAGAAACTCACCCCTTTCTGACTGACATTGACTTGATCTTTCCCTTCTGTAAATAAAAACAAAGCCTAACACAGATTCATAGAATGGTTTGGGTTGGAAAGGACCTTAAAGATCATCTAGTTCCAAGCCCCCTGCCATCTTCCACTAGACCAGCTTGTCCAAGGCCTCATCCAACCTGGCCTTGAACACCTTCAGAGAGAGAACATCCACATCCTCCCTGGGAAACTTGTTCCAGTGTCTCGCCAACCTCACTGTAAAGAATGTTTTCCCAATACCCTGTCTACATCTCCCCTCCACAAGCTTCAATCCATTGCTTCTCATCAATGACACACAAAGGTGTTTTTGTCCTCTTCAGATGAGCCCTGGTAAGTTCAGAAGGTTGACACCTGACAGCAGCACTAGACCTCTCAATACAAAACCCACTAAAGCCCCTGCACAGAAGCAAGCTGCCTCTCCCTGGGCGTTTCAAATGCAGCATTTACAGCAGCAAGATTCAGCAGCTGTGAAGCCCTGGAATTGATAGTGGCTCTTTTGTCAAGCTCTCCCCATGAAGGGGACAGCACTAATGCCAGCCAGATGGAGCTGGCACAGCCACAGCATGAGCATTTCCTAGAGAACAGCCACTTTAGGAACTGTCTCCTCCTCACACAAAAACAATACTCCAGGGACCAGCCAAAGGAGCCGAAAATGGACAGGCAATTCCCAAACAGATACTGCAGCTGTTCCAAGACAGAGAATGTGGGGTACATATCAAGCACACCTAGCAAATCAAGGCTCAACACTTCTTGGGGAGAATTTTGCACTCATTTATGCTGTACACACTTGCATATATTTTTTGTTTAACAGAGGTGTGCATGCTTGGGAAATGCACTAGGAGCTGTGTCTGACAACAGCCATCAGTGCACAAAGATCTCATGCCCAGCACAAGCTGCTCAGAAGAGCAAAACCTACCCCATAGAGGAGACAGGAGAAGAGAGAAAGGATGTAGGCAGGGCCACTAGATTTGGCATGAAAGTTGTGAGGTACACTCCGGGAATTCTGTAGAAGTTTGGCCCTTTGAGCCCAGCAAACCCTGCTGATGCACAGCACTCACCTGCCATTACCAGTGGGGTTGACCAAAATTTCCACTTCCATATCAGAAGCTTTTTTACCCACCACTAAGGTCTGATTTGCATTTTTAGGCTGGGCAAATGCATATATAACAAACATCACACAAATGCACCATGCCTACCTGCATCTCAATAAAATGTATTAAATGCAACAAGCTCAGTCAAGGCAGATGGAATAACATCAACCCAGTGCCTCCACCTGGCAAGCACCTCATGCTTTGGAAGAAAACCCAGGCTGTTGGGCACACAAGCCAGACACATTCACCTGAAAATAGGTTTTGGACTGGACAGCAGTTTTAAATTAACTATAAAACCTGTGTTAATTTGTGTTGATTTCAGCAAATAAGAACTTCCCTAAACCCAAGGGGCAGGAAAAGCAAATATTTTCCTGTTATTTGCTCATGCTAGTTCACTTATCTGCAGGACACAAATATTAAAACCAGCTCCAACAATAAACAGCCAAAGGCCATTTCTTGGCAAAACAAGGTTTGCATTCTCATTTGCTGCCAAGGAAGAAATTCAGGTGCAAGATTAAAGACCAGCAGCATCCCTTATTCCCACTGCTTGCAAAATATGAGGAAAGTTTTCTCCTCTATCTATCCCAGAATGGAACTCAGATGATGGGCTTGCGCTCCCAAATGTGACTCCACTGATAGCACAGGCAGCTTCCAGACACACATCCTCCTCCTGGAGCTGAGCTTGTATCACAGAACCACAGATGGGACTCAAAGAGATCCAACGAGCTCATCTACTCCATCACCCTGAACTGATCTAAATGTTAAATCACCAACAGCTAGTCCAGCAGGCATAGCAGCCTTTTATGCTAACACCAACTCCATGGGAAGGCAACTTGATGTTATTTGTTAGCTTTCCATGTTAACAGATAATCTGCGAACAGACATTTTGCTGCCTCGCAATGAACACAACGCTCTCCTCTTTGCTGGTTTAAACCAGAACCTTTGCAGGGATTTTTCCCTTTCAACTCTCTGAGATACAGAAAAGATAATTTTGCATCAAGTGACCAAGAGTGTATTTTTTTAAAAATGCTCTACACAACTTTCAGCCCTCAGAGCTCACATATCCAATTAAGCATCTGCTTCCAGCCACGCTGCACTGCTACATCAGC
This sequence comes from Picus viridis, assembly GCA_033816785.1. Classification (NCBI taxonomy): domain Eukaryota; kingdom Metazoa; phylum Chordata; class Aves; order Piciformes; family Picidae; genus Picus; species Picus viridis. Next base: position 10,736,619 of record CM066586.1, read on the forward strand.
CTGGTGCTTTCACATCCTCTTTACATCATCCTAAGACAACACTTGGGTGCAATTACTGGAGTTTGTAATACCACGCTACCAACTGCTTACAGATCATCATTCCCTCCCTCAGACAGTGAAAGCATTACTCAGGAGGCTGGGATTGTTAGGAAATGAGTGCATCTCAAGAGGTACTACTGCAAATACAAGAGAGGAAAAAAAACAGTAGGGCAGGATCCTGAGTTGCTCCAGTCTTTGAGATGGATATCCCCAAATTATCTCCTTCAGCAAGCTCCCTGCCATGACTTATCTGGAATAAGAAACAAGGAAAATGCAAATCAAAGACAAAAGAGAAATCAGGTGTATGTGCAACCCTCGATTGACTACTGCATCGTTGCAGGTGGGTCTGTGCTCCCATCCTCGAGTTCAATTAGCTAAGTGATTTGCAGAGCAACACAACATCTGCTCAGTCCTTGCAGGCTTCTCGTGCCCGCTCACAGGTCAGGTTGGCTGCTCCCAGCCATAACTGCAGTCTCCTGTTCATCACATCCTGTATCTGTCAAACTTGCTCAAACACACAGGAACACAACGCAGTGATGAATCACTCCCCTGTGAAAAAAAGGCTGAAAGAGTTGGGGTTGTTCAGCCTGGAGAAGAAAAGGCTCCAGGAATATCTTACTGTAGCCTTTCAGTGCTTAGAGGGACCTACAAGAAAAAGAGGACAGACTTTTTAGCAGGGCCTCTTGTGACAGGACAAGGGGTTATAGTTTTAAACTGCAAGAAAGAGACTGAGACCAGACAGAAGGAAAAAAGTTTTACAGTATGCGTGGTGAGACCTTGGTCCAGGTGGACCAGAGATGGGGTAGATGCCCCATCCCTGGAACCATTCCACGTCAGGTTGTCTGGGGCTCTGAGCAACCTGCTCTAGTTGCAGATGTCCCTGGTGACTGCAGGGGTTGGACTTGATGACCCTCAAAAGCCTCATTCCAGCCCAAATAATTCTATGATAAAGGAACCAACTGGGAAGAAGCCTCAATGCCACAGAATGCTTGAAAGCTTATTATTAACATGAACCAGAGGTTAGAAATAAAGTTCATGCACTCATCTGTTTGGTTGTCCTGGGTGCTATCTGCAGTTTTACGTGAGGGTGCCTTTGTACACTGAAAGATTACTTTCCTGGTTAGTCGTGACTCCTCAGACAAGTAGAAGATCCTCAGAGAAGTAACTGTGACCAAGAGAGTGCTTCACAGCTCAGAACAAAAAGCAGATGCTGCTTTGACAGAAGCATTTGCAGCAATTTCACTTACTGTTTATTAACAGCCATGCTTATTACAGCCATGCATGTACCAGAGCAGAACACTCACTGTGGTGTGACCTGTCAGACAGCTGCTGCCCCTGAGTGTTGGGAGGAGAGCAGGACCCAACGGGCAGGTGATGGCAACACTGGGGCAGAACAAAACTCCCAGCTGTATAGAAGCTGCTCTTCTAGAACTTGTCACACAAGAGGGCCAGGACTGGGATGTCACATGCCAGGCTCTGCCAAGCCTCAAACCCTCAGACAGCTGGCAGATATGCAGCATGCTTCTTGGAGACGCCATCTCATGTTTTTTTCCCACCAAAACTGCTAAACCAGAACATCTTCACTTGACCCTCTCCCCAGGGAGTGGCCTTACAGCAAGGACAGAGTTTCAATTCTCCTTTACAGCCAAATCATGGGATGAATTTTTTGGGGCAGTGTTTACAGGCAGATCCATTCTGCTTCCAAGAAATTAGCCCTGTACCCAAAATTAAACAAACACAACCACCAACTTTCAGTGTCTTTACACTCAGTCCTCTCCTAAGGCCACCCCCAAAATCTGACCCCCCCTTCTTTCATCTTCTACTGCTGCTTCAGCCTTACCCACAGCCTGTACAGCTATTTCTGCAAGTCTCAGTACCCCCTCCTGTGCAGACTGGGCTGATATAATATTTACTAACCTTTCATTAGGAAGAGCTGTATATTTAACTCCAAAACTGAATTGCATGTTGTAGATTTTAAAAGAACAACTCAAATTATAGACTTCTTAACTTATGTGACATTTCCTGCATGCTCTGGAAATAGCTAGACTATATATATCAGCTGCATTCCCAGATATTCTGAAATGAGATCCCTAGCTGCAACTATTTGGATTTATTGATTACATCACCCTATCTCTTCAGGAAAAGGGCAGATGAAGAAGATAGTGCTGACAGGACAAGCAGGGGGAGAAGGTTGTGGCAAAGCAGCTTGAGTTAATTCAGTCTGGACTTACCTTCTTTTGAAACCTGTGAAGATACACAGATTTGTAATTGCTCAGTGTCTTAAAATATCAGCAAGGGTAAAACAAAGCCCCAAAAATGAGGCTGCAAGTTTGGCAGACTGTGAAACTTCCATGAGCGCTACAGAGTATTCTTCTCATAAAACGTTGTCTCAAGTGGAAATGTCCGGAGACAATAGCTTGGTAGATGGCTCTTTTGTGAACATAAAACACTCAAATGATGCATTGAGGTGTGACAAAATAGAGTCAGACACTTCGCTCTGACCCCAGCTCTGCTCCTTTCAAAGTCACCAGTGAGGTGCCACTGTCCTCTCTCAGTCCAGAGCCTCTCTTTATGTCCCAGGTATCCACTACCTTTTCCTCTCAATGACACTAGAGCCAAACAGCTCCAAGAGACAAAAACCCCACTGAGCTGTGGATCCTCCAGCAGCACCAGTGCTCCCCAGCACTTCTCAGCTGTAGGCCAGCCTCTTTCCTCATTTAAATCAGAGGAACTCAACTGAGGATGACAAATTTGTCAAGCTGCAAGGAAAGCTCCTGCTTGCATAATGCTTATTACTATGCTGAGTCATTTCAAAAGGTTCTTTCAAGAGGGTAAATGAAACAGAACAAAATACAGCAGAGGAATTACTGCTCCACAAAAAAAAAAAAAAAAAAAAGAACAAAACCAAGCCAAACCTCTCCCTGGTGTCTTCTTTTTGAGAGGAGCAACATCTCTGAACAAAACTGCTTCACTCTCTCCTTACAAAATGTATTTCCAAGTACAGCTCACATTGGGAGAGGAAAAGTAGTTTAAAATTCAGTGCCTTATGACCTGCACCCCGCTGTTCCCTCAAGGATTAAGTTTGGAATGGATGACAAAAGATGTTTCCAATGACAGACTCTGTTCATGTCACAGCAGAAGATGGGCCTGTTGGCTGGCCCCAAAGTGCTCCTTTTTCCATTTCTGCAGTGCAGTTTAGAATTCCACCCTCCAGAAGGAGACTACACAGAAGAGACAGCTGTTACTCCTATTCCTGGTGCAGAAAGCTTTTGGAAACCATGGTATTAGGTAGAACAGCAAGACAGAGTATTTGCAGCTCTTGCTGCACAGACTCATCTTGCTCCGTGACATGGGCACACTTTCCCAGTGACACCAGCTGTTTCAGGGTATACAACCAGAGACACACTTGACATCCAATATAGGGTACAAATAACCTTTGAAGTGGGTTATACCTTTACTAGTGAAAACCACTGACAAACACAGCCTTTAGAGCAAAACTTTACTCATGGCATTCTTACACACAAAGCAATATCATGGCACTTCAGACATCACATCAATGACTCCAGAAAAGACAATTACTTATGCAACTTGAGAAACAGCAACAAGCAGGACCTTCACTAGCACCCCACTTCCTCCATAAATATAAATAAAAAATAGATATAGTATCAGTCAGGGTTGGAAGGGACCACAAGGATCATCTAGTTCCAACCCCCTGCCATAGGCAGGGACACCCCACACTAGATCAGGCTGGCCAGAGCCTCATCCAGCCTGGTCTTAAACACCTCCAGGGACGGGGCCTCAACCACCTCCCTGGACAACCCATTCCAGGCCTTCACCACTCTCATGGTGAAGAACCTTCTCCTCACATCCAGCCTGAATCTCCCCACCTCCAGCTTCATTCCATTCCCCCTAGTCCTATCACTACCTGATAGCCTGAGAAGTCCCTCCCCAGCTTTCTTGTAGGCCCCCTTCAGATACTGGAAGGCCACGATTAGGTCACCTCTGAGTCTTCTCCTCTCCAGACTGAACAGCCCCAACTCCCTCAGTCTGTCCCCACAGGAGAGGTGCTCCAGCCCTCTGATCATCCTCGTGGCCCTTCTCTGGACACATTCCAGCATGTCCACATCCCTCCTGTAATAGGGGCTCCAGAACTGGATGCAGTACTCCAGGTGGGGTCTCACCAGAGCTGAGTAGAGGGGGAGAATCCCCTCCCTTGACCTGCTGGCCACACTTCTGATGCAGCCCAAGATCTGATTGGCTTTCCAGGCTGCAAGTGCACATTGAGAGCTTGTGTTGCGCTTCTCGTCCACCAGTTTAAGGTAATGATAGAAATTGTCAGCCTTAAGCAAACCAGGGCATGGCAAATGGTGAGGTCATTCAGCAGCCCAGCAGACACTCTGTAGGCTCATACTGCTACAATGTGTTCACAGCTCCTCCTTTCTTGGGCACAGGGAACTGTAGTACCACACACTTTCATCTCTGCCCTCTCCATTTTAGACACTTGCTACCGTTTAAGTACACCAACATGTAAGAGAGCCAGTACTTGTAATCAAACTCTTCTGCCCCAACAGAAGTTGAGAGGCCTAAACTTAAGCTTTCATGCTTATCTGTTTGAGTCTATAGACAGAAGCAGAACAGTAGAGATTGCAGCAGCACAGTTAAGTCGTTACTAAAGAAATGGAATGTCAACTGTCTGCAGAGCCTAAATCCCAGCTTTAGCCTTAAATCAGCAAAACACTACATTTGATCCAATAATTCATGTAATTACAACAAATAATGTCTATTCTGAATGATGGGAAAGCATGTGCTGCACCTGGGGGGTTGAAAGCACTCTGTGGTTTTGTAGGGCAGCACAGAGAGAACAGCAAGGGGAAAGATGGAGCTTTATAACCTGTTTCAGTTTTGTTTGGTTGCAATCAGGAAAACATAAACCAACACATTAAGGCTTGGCCCAGGAAGAATATCAATTCAGACACAATAGCTGTTTGCACTGTTGAAAAGTTGCAATTCTTTTAAATGAAGTGTAACAGCAGTAATTGTGTTTCTCTGAGTGAGCTAAGAGGCAAATGGTGCATGAATCAATAACGGCGTGGCTTGTACACCATTTATCTCTTTGCATGATCCGCAGGAAATCCAATTGCATGATTACATTACTTACAGCCTCTCAAGACCACAGAGCAACTGAATCTTTTCTGTGCATTTACCCTGTCTCCAAAGGGCAGATAGCCACAAAAAGGAACGTGGCAGCCCATCAGCAGTAGCTTCCACTAATAATGGGATCATACTCTCTGAAATTACCAGCACTGCAAAAGGAGACTTAATTTCTACTATCAGTGATCCAATTGCTGTAAGTATGTTCAGCACTGAGAAATTCTGTGAAAGCCTCAAAGTCTTTAGCTGCCATAAAGCTGTTACAGTGAGCGCTACCAATGCATCTGCTGACTTAAGAAATCCGGTTGCTTGGAATAAAGACACTCAGACACTGGTCCTTTAACATAATTATAAATCCCCTCTTTAAGCACCTGAGAAAGCTGTAGGTATAGAAGTTTGCAAACCTAAGTGCTAAACTAGCATTAACCTGCTCCCAGAAGAGCCTCTAATGGAGAAAACTGAATGCTGTTACTCAGTAAGCAGGTGGTTTCAATGATTTATCCCCCATCATCACTGAAACATGTTCCTAGTGTTTGACTCACTTCTGCTGCATCATTTCTGAACTCCCATTTAGGCTTGTCTAGGAATGGGACAGCAATGTTACACCAGGTGACAAGCCCAGGATGGTACAGGTACATTAAGAGTGGTTTTACATTTCCTGTTTGCCTCCCCAAAAAAGATGGGAGCACAGGAAATGCCCTGGCGAATAGAATAGAATGGAATAGAATGGAATAGAATGGAATAGAATGGAATAGAATGGAATAGAATGGAATAGAATGGAATAGAATAGACCAGACCAGACCGGAAAAGACCGTCGAGGTCATCAAGTCCAACCTATCACCCAACACCATCTAATGAACTAAACCACAGCACCAAGTGCCTTATCCAGTCTCTTCCTAAACACCTCTAGTGATGGTGACTCCACCACCTCTCTGGGCAGCACATTCCAATGGCCAATCACTCCTTCTGTGAAGAACTTCTTCCTAACATCCAGCCTAAACCTCCCCTGGTGCAGCTTGAGACTGTGTCCTCTTGTTCTGCTGGTATAGACCCTTCCCTCTGCTAGCTGGGCAGACAATCTCCCCCTTTCTTATCTGCTGATGTGAAATAGTCATCTCCTCCCTTTGTAATTCATCTTACTCTGCAAAACTCAGAGATGAAACAACAAGGACCAATTCCTTCCTGCTGACCCACTTAATTTAATAAACTCCACGTATTTTACACATCTCATATTGATTTTGAGAACACTAAACTCTGGCAGACTCATGGCTGAGGCACAAGGCATTTGCAGCTGCAGTATATAGAAGATGAGGGTTTATGCTCAAAAGTCTGTACTTCAGCTGGCTGAAATTTCCAAAGGAAAAAAAAAAAAAGAACATTGAGAGTAAGATAACACACCTAGACGTCAATTATTTAGGAATAACAACTACTTCACACTGCAGTTTTACTGTTTGGTTTTCTTTACAAATTGCCCTCTTCTTTACAAAACAACCCAAAAAGAGCAGTTACTGCCAGATGTATCTGAAACTCCAAGAGAGTTTCTTAGCCAGAAGGGATGCTGAGCTCTCTGCCAGGCTCCCTCAAAGAAGTTTTCCAGCCTTGCAGCCAGATTTGTAAAGGGTATCAGCAGCTCAAGCCTTTTTGCTGCACTGTGCTGACTGCTGTTCCCTCACCATATCAGAACCAAATGAAAAATAAGCCTGAAAATTTTGTAGCAAATTATATTCCTTGTTCATCATAGATTAAGAGTATGCCCAAAGAGGCTTCTGTTGGCACAGATGAGTAAATGTCACCTCAAGGCACTCACAGATCAGTTACAAGTCTCCATATTTATGAAATGGGGAGAAATTTCTTGCCTCACACATCCTGCTCTGCCATGGGATTATCACTTCAGTGCTTGACCTGCTTAAAAGCCATACTGCAGTTCAGTGTGGCTAGAGGTAGTTACTTTTATCAACAGTATGGATTAGACTTACATGATATGAAACCAGGATAAGAACCAAACCTTACACTGTGACATTAACTTGGTTTCATTACAAGCCCTGAAGGAGAAGTAGAAAAGGAAAAGAAAAATTTCAAATAAACAGAAAAAAAAAAAAAAGGATAATAAAATCAACAGGCAGTCTTAATGGACAGATAAAAACCTGAAAACATTTCAGAAGACAGCAAATGCTTTTTAAACACACCAAATTAATTCCTATGTATTTTTAGTACATTCCTAGTTTTAGCACAATCATCACTTGCAAGAGAGTTGATGTGCTTTGCTACTCAGCATATTGTAAATCAAAGCAGGCCCAAGATTTTGGTATCAGAAGCCTGTATACAAGATGATGGAATGAACCAGGAATTTTGGTTTGAGGCCATTTCAAGAATAGAACAGAATAGAACAGACCAGGTTGGAAGAGACCTTCAAGATCATCACGTCCAACCTATCAACCAATCCAACCCACGGCACCAAGCACCCCATCAAGTCATCAGTTGCATCCCAAAGGTTGCTTCTCACACAAAGACTCATTTCAAAATGAACTATTCTTTAAGATAATGCAAGTTCAATGAGCATTTATCCTTTGATAACGATGCCTAAGCGTTGCCACTCTACAGTCTCTCAGGATACCACCTGAGCTAACCTCTGTCAAAAGGATGCACAGGGAACCAGAAGGCACATACAAGGTAAACGTTTCTTTCTTGGGTAGCTAACAGCAGTGACATTAAGAGGGGAGGAGAACTACACAACAGGCAACATTCCTCATCATAGTCCATTGTTGTAAAATGAAGCAGGAGACAAAGATATGAAACAGATATTTTGTGCTACTTGTACTTAAGGTTTTTTTAGACAGCTTTTTTTTGCCACAGATTCTCCTAACAAGTCTTTTATGCACCCTTCTTCTTAAAATAATGCATTCCACTTTCATTATTAATGTAAGATAGCATTCAACCAAAGTGGCCCATATCAAGATATCCTGAAGTTGATATTGGAGGTCAAAATCTGGCAAATGATTTTTACACAAGGTAGTTTACAGAATTATTCAGCTCTCGTATGCAGAAGTACATAGAACCCAGCATAAGAAAGCCTGCAAAAGAAATTTTATGAGCTGCAGGAGTTATACATAATCTAATACTTGTCTATGGACACATTCATCCTTACCAGCATAATTTGAAATGCTCTTTTCCCTACGGCATTCAACTGAAATTAAACCACCCAACTCTTCTCATCTGGCCCCAAATCAAATCTGCTGCTTGGAGCATCTGTAGAAAATTGCAGCTCCCAAAGAGTCCTCCTCACACTCAGGTGAGAAGGTACTCAAGGTTCCTGCATTCCCCATGCAATGGGTAAAAAATTGCCCCAGAGTCAGGTCTTATACAATAAAAGCAACAAAAAAGGCCCTAAGAATGGCTACCAAGACACAATTGTGACTTCAGGGGAAGGAGACCAGAAAGGCAGAACTGCAGTGTCCTGAAGAAGATACGTGAAAGTACATGACTGCATGGGTAAATTCTGGATGAGATGTGCTTGTAATGTCCTACATTTTATCCTAACAAGCACAATGATGATAACTCTTGTTACACTTGCAGTGCCTCTCCAGATGCATTAGTACTTAAGAGAGTCTTTTGACAGATGGCCATTACAAAAGCTGTGCTTCACTCACAGACTGCTAAAACCCTCCAAGAGCAAAAGTTTGCTAGATTTGTTCAAGCCATCAAAGCTCCACTACTAAATTTTAGCCACAGGCTCAACTTTGGCCCAAGCATGCTCATTTACAATGCCTGTGAAGCTTAGAGAAGCTAAAAATCTAAACAAAATTAATCCATAGGTATAGAGCACCTACCATGGATCAGATGCACTGGGCCATATAATATTCAATGGCAATACAACTCCTTGGAACAAAGCCAACTGAACTCAGAGAAATCAAACTCTCTCCTAATGGGGGTGTGTGAAATGAATATAAATAGGCTGCTATGCTGCTCACTCTAGGGTGCAATATTCAGTGTGAGCAGAATGTGTGAAAGCACTGGGGAAACACTCCTCAGAGAAGTAAACCAGCAGGATCACCAATCTCCTATGTAACAGATAGATGAGAGAGTCTTCCCTACCACCAAAGTAGGGTTTGGGACAGGGGGTTTTCTACCATGAATGATGTGGAGTTGGAGAAGGTGGTTCTTTGGGAAGAAGGAGATTAATTCTTTATCCCATGGGGTATAGGAGATTGTTTCATAGTTTTTACTCTTGTTTATTTCACAGAATCACAGAATTTCAGGGACTGGAAGGGACCTTTAAAGATCATCTAGTCCAACCCCCCTACCAGAGCAGGATCACCTACACCAGACCAAACAGGAATGCATCCAGGCGAGTTTTGAATATCTCCAGAGAGGGAGTCTCCACAGTCCCCCAGGCAGCCTGTTCCAGTGCTCCATCACCCTCACAGTGAAAACATTTTTCCTCATATTTATATGAAACTTCCTATGCCTCAACTTCCACCCACTGTCCCTTGTCCTGTCATTGGGCACCACCGAGAAGAGCCTGGCTCCATCCTCTCAGGACTCACCCTTTACATATTTGTAAACATTGATGAGGTCACCTCTCAGTCTCCTCTAAGCTCTCTCTATCCATCATAAGATATTTCTTTTACAATCTGAAGCTCCAGACATCTAACTGATCCAGAGCAAGGTGTACATGCAAAGAAAGATTCACAGGATTAAAGAAAGTACTCTCATGAAAAAGCTGAAATGGATTCTGTATGCAAGAACAACCCCCTACTCTTCTCATTTTGTATACTTCTCAACTCCTTTTAGAGCCAAAAATAAACTCAGTCCCCTCTGAAGTGAAAGATTCTTCTTGCACCAGAAGAAGAAGCATCTGGCTAACAGACACCCAACAGCTCCTATAATCCTGAAAGTCCACAAGCTCCAACATCAAAAGCAGGACATGAGGTTAGTCATTTTGGTCTGAGCCAGCACAGTCATCCTTTAGTTATTTGTGTATTCCAAGCAGAGGACATTGACATATGTAGGACTTGACTGCAAGTACACAAAAGACAGCCTTGCTCCAGGCAAGAAGCTGATGCTGATATAACTCACTCAAGTGCGTCTGCCTGTTGCAAACGTTGCGCTGCGCCAATCCCCTGGCACTGCCGATTGCTACAGCCCATGGCTACAGAGTGGAGGCTCTGCCATGCCAGCTCCAGCAGCAGTTCGTTTTGCAGCTGACTGAAAGCCCAGCTCGGCTAGCAGGTCATTGATATGGGAGGGCTCAACACTATGAGGCTCAGTTGCTCAGGGCTAGAGACCTGAGAAAAATAACCTATTAAATTATTGAAATCAATGCAGAGAAAGGCTTCAAAGAGCCTGACAGGAAGAGCTGCCAACAGCACATGTCCAGCTTAGTTCCAGATACGTTAAGTGAGGCTAACAGGAAATAGAATTAACAGAAAGCAGCAGAAATGGGTAGCTCCAGACAGACATACCAACAAGCACCCTTACTAGTAGAGGTCAGCAAAACCAAAATGTACTTGCCCAGTGTAGATGCAAGCTGAAAGAAACCACAAACAAAAAAAGTTCTGATGCAGTACTCCACACTGACTTGATTTTCACACTAGAGTTCCTGGAGACAGATCACCCAAGATCTCTTTTGAAGTCAGGGTGCAAATCTCAGCCAAAGACAGATAAAAATCTCATCCTACAGATTGCTCTTCACTTGTTTCTACCACATTCTTCTTCACCTGCTCACTGCAATATGCCTGCATTTTATAACTAATTTCCTTCCAAGCCCCCAACACGGAATTCTGATCCCTCAGGGACAAGTAGTTCCCTGAAGTCTGAGTACTCAGCTCATGTTTTCTTCAGCAGAAGCAGCATGCAGCCTACGGATTAGCGTGTTTGAAGGGCGCTTTCCTATTATCAAAGCATATAACTTCTACAGAGACACAGCTGAAACTGTAAAAGTCATTTTGGCTTAAAATCTTCTGTATTTCGCAGTTCAGTTTTCTTGGGTATTAGTCAAGTAGCAATCAGTGCATAAAAAGAGGGGGTGAAGGGACTTTTTCTTCATTAAATATATCAAAGTTACCTCAGAAACATCCTCGCAGTTTTCACTTCATCAGGGAATTCCAGAGCACAGCTCCTCCCATCACTGGTAACCTCAGCTCACCTACCTTAAGATAAATCATACTTGCAAGACACCTCGTATATTAGCAGCTACCCTTTTAAAACAGCTTATTTAAACCCACATGGAGAGCTGACACTCCATTGAGATCAGACTCTTGCTTCTGCCTGTGCTGACAGAATGAAGTATTCCTTGTTTGGGTTTTGGCAAAATCCCTCTAGCTGAAGATAAAAACTTAGAAAAATCCATTCCATTTGAGGTGGTGTTCAGTGAACTTTAGAGACAAAAAACTGCTTTCTACATTCAACACTGCTACTGAAGTATGAAGTTGGTTAATCAGGCAAGTAAAGGCAAAAATACAGAAACATAGGATTGTTTTGATTGGAAAAGACCTTTAAGACTGAATCCAAACATTCTCTAATTCTTTCAAGCCTGGTGCTAAACCATGTCCCTCAGCACCACACCTCTGCCTCTTCTGAACACCTCCAGGAATGAGGATTCAACCACCTCCCTGAGGAGTCTGTTCCAGTGCTTGAGAACCCTTTCACTGAATAAGTTTCTTCTGATGTCCAACCTGAACCTCTCCTGGCGCAACCCAAGGCCCCTTCCTCTCATCCTATCACTTGCTGCTAGCGAGAAGAGTCCAACCCACACCTCCATCCATCCTTCTTTCAGCAAGTTGCAGAGAGTGAGGTGGTGTCTCCTCAGCCCTGTTTTCTCTCACAAAGAAGAAAACCAATATGGTCTCTTGTCTTTTTCAAACCCATGCACACATTTGCATCTTTGATGAGTTTAGCCACAGGTTCTTCATGTGAACTCAGTGCTCCTCACCTGAACTGGATTTACCCACACCATGTGGTTAAAGGCAAAGGGCTGACTGCATCACGTGCAGCCACTTGGGATGAAAACCCAGCAAAGAGAAAAGCTCCTGATTAATCACATCAGTGGAACTGATGGAAAACAAAGTGACAGACCCTGAAGTCAATTACATAACAGAATGTAGCCAAGCACAAAAACATTTTTCAGTGGGAATAAAATGCCAACATTACAGAGTGTAACAGCATTTTGTGCTGAAGATGGGATTGCATTCTCTTTTCATTATGGGAACAGCTGATAGGTATTTAAGGCATTCAGAAAACCCCAAAGAGCTCCTTGAAATGTAAGATGGTATTGTGGTCCTCAGTGTTATAATCAGCTGTTGAAATTTGAGCAACCCACAAAGCATATTCTGTCAGAGGAATCAAACTACTAACCTGCCTATGTGTGTTGTTGATGGCAGGCTGAACATGAGCCTGCAGTGTGCCCAGGCAGCCTAGAAGGCAAATGGCATTGCGGCCTGCATCAGGAACAGAGTGGCCAGCAGGAGCAGGGAGGTCATTCTGCCCCTGTACACTGCACTGGTTAGGCCGCACCTTGAGTACTGTGTCCAGTTCTGGGCCCCTCAGTTTAGGAAGGATGTTGTCTTGCTGGAACGTGTCCAGAGAAGGGCAACAAAGTTGGTGAGGGGTTTGGAACACAAGCCCTATGAGGAAAGGCTGAGGGAGCTGGGGTTGCTTAGCCTGCAGAAGAGGAGACTCAGGGGTGACCTTCTTGCTCTCTACAACTACCTGAAGGGAGGTTGTAGACAGGCAGAGGTTGGTCTCTTCTCCCAGGCAGCCAGCACCAGAACAAGAGGACACAGTCTCAGGCTGCACCAGGGCAGGTTTAGACTGGCTGTTAGGAAGAAGTTCTACACAGAGAGAGTGATTGCCCATTGGAATGGACTGCCCGGGAGGTGGTGGAGTCACCTTCATTGGAGGTGTTCAGGAGGAGACTTGATGGGGTGCTTGGTGCCATGGTTTAGTTGTGTAGGTGGTTTGGATTGGTTGATAGGTTGGACGTGATGATCTTGAAGGTCTCTTTCAACCTGGTGTATTGTATTGTATTGTATTGTATTGTATTGTATTGTATTGTATTGTATTGTATTAAAGCAGGCAATCAGTTATCTGCCACCTGCTTAAGCTGTACCCAAGTGAAGGTGTGCTTAGTTCTGTTTTATAAATATCTGGGCAGTTGATGTTAAAGGAAAATCATTTTCACACCATGGGACAGCTTGCCCAGAATACCACGAGAAGTCAAACACGGAGCAGACATTTACTTATTTGTAAGAGGTAAGTGGTGCTTTGTGTGTTTTAATTCCCTTCATCACTGAACCTTCCTTTTTTCCCTGCTCCCTGTGCAGATCTGCATGCTGAGCACAGCTGTTGCAGCAGTACAGAGGCAGGTATTACTGGAGCCAGGAGAAAAAAAAAAAAAAGTACAAATCTGCATTTATAACAAAAATACCTCTAGTCTTGAAGGAGCTGTTTGTATGCTGGTGGTCAGAAAGCCCAAGATACCAAGGCCCTCTCAAACTTGCCTTAAGCATACCCACGTTTGGGTTCAGTATGTGTCCATCTGCCTGACAGACATGAGTTGAGTTCACAGAATGTTAGGTGTTGGAAGGGACCTCAAAAGATAATCCTGTCCACCCCCGCTTCCAGAGCAAAATCACCTAGAATAAGTCACACAGGAACACATCCAGGCAGTGTTTTGGATGCCTCCAGGGAAGAAGATTCCACCACCTCTCTGAGACTGCTCCAGGACTCTGTCACCCTCACGGTGAAAAAAGTTTTTCCTCACGTTCATGCTCTGTGCCCTCATCCAGGTCATTGATAGTACTGGTCCCAGCACAAACACCTGAAGGACTCCACTAGATACAGGCCTCCAATTAGACTCTGTCCTATTGGCCACAACTCTGACTTTTCTTTCAAACAGCTCTCAGTCCTCCTCACTACCCAATCATCCAGAGCACAAGAATCCCAACAAGAGCTGATCCACCAACATGAGCTACTGAAACATGTGCTCACTGCAAATCCCCCTCTGATGACCCACACTGCAGCAAGGACAGCTGCAAACCTCACAAAGCAGCTTGTAGACTACTGCAGTTTTCAGCCCTGCACATTAAGCTACGCTAAAAAATCCCAGTTCACCATAACAGCAAGCTGAACATCACATGGGTCAAGAGCTGGTACTGGGGTGGCAGTTTTCATGACGGAGGCAAATGGGCCATTGGCTTGGGTGTGGAAATGGCACCTTCCAGTCATCCAGGAGCTCTCATCCCAAACACTGGCAGCATTTATTCCTTGTACAGCTGACTTAGGGCTCACTTTGTGTTACAGTATCGGGTTATCACACTGAACTTGAGTTACAGTAGCGCTTCTAAATGCCCATCAATACCTGCTGGCATCTTAAATTATTTCTCTGCAGTGCTATTGGCTATGTGTACTGATGTCACACACATTCATCTGTATTGATTTTTAATTGTATGTCACTTAAGCTATGTGATTTTTAATTGCATATCTCCTAAGCCATGTCCTATCTCAGTCAATACATCCAGTAACTATGTTAAAAAACACAACCTGAACGGACTGCAGAAGCTTTACATCATTATTTTCATTCTCCCTTTAGCTTCTTAAGGCCAAATTCTGTTTGAGATTAGAGAACTGAATACATTTTCATTATCACCTTCTAAGAGAAGTTGTGACATAATGCTATTCTACTTTTAGCAAATTATCTTCCAGAAATCCTCTTAACTGTCATGCTTCCTTAGCTTCTGTTACTTAGAAGCACCATTTGCTCTAGGATGTTGTGGATGCTGTTTACAGGGATTTGAGATGAAGCAGCCAAGATTTATAGGGGAAAAAAAAATCCAGAAGGGTTACAAAACACAGAGAAAAGCTTCTTCAGGCTTGGTAAAACTTCACTTAAGTAAAAAAAAAAAAAAAAACCCAACAAAGCAAAACCAGAAACACCCACACACACCCAAAAATGTTTGCATGTGCAGTGAAAGTAGGGAATAGGAGAGAGTGAGGAGAGCTTTTTTACCGACCTTCTGAGGTGCCCCCTTTTGATCACTGCCAGAAAATAGATCTTAGGGTGGGATTCATCTGGTCCTAGCTCAGTTGTCCCACATTGTATTACCTATTAGAGAGGCACCACACTTGTGAGAGTGAGATTAAATCAGTTAGCTGTTATACTAAGGCAATGGTTAATTATGACCTAGCTGCAGCTATTACTTGAATCATAGAATCACCAAGGTTGGGAGAGACCTCAAAGATCATCAAGTCCAACCTGTCACCCAAGACCTCATGACTACTAAACCATGGCACCAAGTGCCATGTCCAATCCCCTCTTGAACACCTCCAGGGACGGCGACTCCACCACCTCCCGGGCAGCCCATTCCAATGGCTAACAACTCTCTCTGGGAAGAACTTTCTCCTCACCTCCAGCCTAAACTTCCCCGGGTGCAGCTTGAGACTGTGTCCTCTTGTTCTGGTGCTGGTCGCATGGGAGAAGAGACCAAACCCCTCCTGGCTGCAACCACCTTTCAGGTAGTTGTAGAGAGCAATGAAGTCTCCCCTGAGCCTCCTCTTCTCCAGGCTAAACACCCCAGCTCCCTCAGCCTCTCCTCATAGGGCTTGTGCTCAAGGCCTCTCCTCAGCCTCACTGCCCTTCCCTGGACACGTTCAAGTGTCTCGATGTCCTTATTAAATTAAGGGGCCCAGAACTGGACACAGTACTCAAGCTGTGGCCTAACCAGTGCTGAGTACAGGGGCAGCTGTTTGGCAGCTCTCCAGCCACTCTGACCCCAGCCTCTAGCTCTGCATGGGGTTTTTGTGGCCAAAGTGCAGTACCCAGCACTTGGACTTGTTGAATGTCATCATGCTGGACTCTGCCTATCTGTCCAGCCTGTCAAGGTCCCTCTGGAGAGCCCTGCTACCCTCTAACACATCAACATCTGCTCCAAACTTGGTTGTCATCTGCAAATTTACTGATGACTGACTCAATCCCCTCATCCAGATCATCAGTAAAGACATAGAACAGGATGGGCCCCAGAAATGACCCCTGGGGGACACCACTAGTGACTGGCCTCCAGCTGGATGTGGCACCATTCACCACCACTCTCTGGGCCTGGCCCTCCAGCCAGTTCCTAACCCAGCACAGAGTGCTGCTGTCCAAGCCACAGGCTGACAGCTTAGCCAGGAGTTTGCTGTGGGGGACGGTGTCAAAGGTGTCAAAGGCCTTGCTGAAGTCCAGGTACTCAGGAGGGGGGGGGAGGAAGGGGGGAAAAGAGCCACAAGCTATGAAATGAAAATGCAACCACCTTTCCAGAGAACTAAATAGATTTACCTCAACTGAGGAACTAATTTGGTTACTCTTGCTTCAGAGAGGAATACTTCAAATGTAGGTGTCTGGATCCAACACATGATCACAAATCCATTCTCTTAAAACTCGCAGCCAACAATATCTCACAGGGGCTGTGTTGATGTACATCCCATAGATAGATACCAACTGGCATGACAAGCACAAGCAGCATGGCCATTCAGGTGTGTACTATTGCACAGTTCTCCCTCACAACCTTTCAAAAGGGATGACTGCTACCAAATCAGAGGTTAAACCTTCAACCAAAGCTACATTAAAAAGCACTCTGTAAACTTGGGTCCTGTTAGACCCATCAGTAGGTGATAGCAGTAATGCCCTGGATGACCTAGGTGGGTTAGATATGCAAGTCTCCCTGCTGGAAAGCAGCTGGGCATCTTCAGGAAGAGGACAAACAAACCAACAGTTCTGAAAAACAGCAGCTCTTAGTATCACAAGCAGATCATCTTACAATTCCATTTTTGCTCTTGTCTGGCATTGTTTTGCTGTTAGAAACCACCATGGTTTTGTTTGTTGGCTTGGATGCTGGCACATCATTCATTGCTACTGGACTGAAGGTTTTCCTCACGTATCCTTGGAATGTTGCAGCAGCCAGCTACTAAATTACAAGCTTGTGAGTGAACCTGCAGAGGAAAGGAAATCCTTGACCTGACCCCTGCCTTCTTTCTGCTCACACGGCAGTATGAGGTGCCCACTGACATCACATTGTCCCAGGTGAGGCTGCTAAGGCCAAAGAATCTTCTTCTTCCTTGTTTTTTTAAGCTGCTGGGTTCAGGAAATTAGAATAGAATAGAATAGAATAGAATAGAATAGAATAGAATAGAATAGAATAGAATAATAGAATAGAATAGACCAGGTTGGAGGAGACCTTTGAGATCATCACGTCCAACCCATCAACCAATCCAACCCACCTAAATAACTAAACCATGGCACCAAGCACCCCATCAAGTCTCCTCCTGAACACCACCAATGAAGGTGACTCCACCACCTCCACGGGCAGTCCATTCCTATGAGCAATCACTCTCTCTGTATAGAACTTCTTCCTAACATCCAGCCTAAACCTGCCCTGGTGCAGCCTGAGACTGTGTCCTCTTGTTCTGGTACTGGCTGCCTGGGAGAAGAGACCAACCTCTGCCTGGCTACACCCTCCCTTCAGGTAGTTGTAGAGAGCAAGAAGGTCACCCCTGAGTCTCCTCATCTGCAGGCTAAGCAACCCCAGCTCCCTCAGCCTCTCCTCATAGGGCTTGTGTTCCAAACCCCTCAAATACTTTGCTTCCTAGTGCCTTTGATTGTTGGATGTTTTGCAGCAGTTCTTAAACTGCAATGTAAGCAGAGAAAGCCTTGGGGTTTTTTAGCAAGTTAGAACAATCAGCTGATTTTTCAGCTGATTTGGAGCTGTTTGTGTCATGACTCACCTGATTTCCTGAACCAAGCCAGGGCAGCGGGGAAGTTGTGCTAGATTCAGAAATTCCCTTGGAGTAAACTGAGGTGAACTGACACCAAGCAGCTAATGATTTCTGTTTATAGGTGAAAGCTCTTGGTCAGTTGCACCTTAAGGATGCTTGGTTGGGCAAGAGAAGAAAATAGAAAGAAAAGGGAGAGAAAAAAGAAAGACTAAGAGATAATGTGTCTAGAGAAGGGCAACAAGGCAGGTGACAGGTCTCAAGCACAAGCCCTATGAGAAGAGGATGAGGAAGCTGGGGGTGTTTAGCCCAGAGAAGAGGAGGCTCAGGGGAGACCTTATTGCTCTCTACAGTTTCCTGAAAGCAGGTTGTAGACAGGTGGAGGTTGGTCTATTCTCCCAGGCAACCAGTGGCAGAATAAGAGGACACAGTCTCAAGCTGCACCAGGGGAGGCTTAGGCTGGAGGTGAGGAGAAAGTTCTTCACAGAAAGAGTAATTGGCCATTGGAATGTGTTGCCCTGAGAGGTGGTGGAGTCACCATCCCTGGAGGTGATCAAAAAAGGATTGGATGTGGCACTTGGAGCCATGGTTTAGTTATTCAGGAGGTATTAGGTATTAGGTAATAGGTTGGACTTGATGATCTCTGAAGTCTTTTCCTACCTGGTTTATTCTATGACAAGAGGACCTATTCCATCTACACAGCACTGAGTCAATCAAATGCAAAACACTGCCACTGCAGACCACCCTTATCTGACTGATTCACAGATTTAACATTCATTTTGTCTTGCTCTCCCAACTACTTGTGAAAGAATACATTCTATATATTAGCCAGCAGACATCAAATTTCTCCTTTGGTTCTCAAATACAAGGAAAGTAAATGTCTCTGAAATCCCTGTGCATCAGCCTTGGCACAGCCCCACTAAGGGAACTGAAGATTAACTCACATCTCACACACTCACTCGGGAGGTACTTGCACTGCCTGCTGCAGCTATTCACTGCTGTTGAGTTACCAGGCACCAAGAAGGGACCCAAGCATCCCAAATGCCTGGGAAAAGGCAAAGGAGGGAGATCCCCACACTCAAGTTGTAAAAAAGCAGCTGAAAGCTACCAAATCCTGTGCTGAGATGGGGCTCTCCCGCATCTCAAGAAGCCAACCAAGACATTTAAAAATTATATTGATTTTAAAAACAAGCAAGCAAATGAATGAATACAATGTTTACATACAATGCAGGGAGGTCCACACCCTCCTTACTTCTAATGTGGGCCATTGGAGACAGTCCCAGAGCAAACTGTTAGAGGTCTGACCATCAAAGCCAGTGCTCAGCACCATACCCAGACAGTAGCGTGGGTATCTATTCCTGCACAAACCACATCCATAAGCTCGTGAATCAGAGCATGTGTGGGTACAGGAGGAAGACAACAGGAAAGATGCACACATCTCTGGTGTGTAAGCCTCACTCCTAGGGTCCCCCTTGCAGAAAACAGGGTTGACCCAGGTAGATACTTGTCTGCCTCAGAAAACCCCCATGGCTCTGCAAAAATCACCTCCTGCCTGAACCTTCTAGCTGCAGATTCAGAGGTTGGTTTGTTTTGTCTGTTTTTATTAACAGGGTAAGAGCACTTGCTTAGGAGCTCCTTACATTTAGTTCACTCTATTCCTGTCTTTCAAGTGCATCAACACAAAAGATAAACACAATCTTTCGGCAGTATTTGGGGAAAGGCACTTTAGGAAGGTAAAATATCAGCACTCAGGACCTTCCACAGTACCAAGTATTTGTCACGCTGCCTGAATCAACAACAAGAAACAGAAAATTGCTGATGATGCTGCACCTAGCTGCAGACCTCTGAAGAGCAATCAACACAAACAAGCAAGCTAGAAAAGTCAGACTCTGAAATTAGAGGAATAAACCGCAGGCTATTCATTGGGGAAGAAAAGGAGGGAGGAGCATAAGACACAGGATGATCGCAAAATCAGCGCATTTCTGAGCAGGAAGAATGGAGGCCAAGCCATCTGTCCCAAACTCCCACTCTTACCAAGCACTTCCAAAAGCCTCCTGCATGGAAACTGAGATTTTTTTTTTTTAAATAAAATAAAAATTATTGCAGTGTTTACTATTTGCTTTAAACTCCTCCAGAAGAGGGCCATAAAGATGATCAGAGGGCTGGAGCACCTCCCCTATGGGGACAGGCTGAGAGAGTTTGGACTGTTCAACCTGGAGCAAAGGCAGCTCCAGGGAGACCTTAAAGCAGCCTTCCAGTACCTGAAAGGGACCTACAAGAAAGCTGGGGAGAAACCTTTGACAAGGGCTTGTAGTGATACTGTATGTATAGCCAAGTTCATAGCCTACCCGCAGGGTTATTACAGATTCTGTGACCTTCCAGCTCATGTCCCAGTGACTCTAGAAAAAATGAGATTTGATGAATGCAATAAAGTCTTCCACCTTCCCCATATGGGCAAAACTATTTTAAGGGATTGCTGTAGCAGGAGGGCAACTGAGCCCTAGGCATGACACACACAAGTGCATAAAGCACTTGTAAATAAACTCAGTAGCAAGAATTCCCAACATGTCTAAGGCCTGTTGGAAGAGAACACACAAAAGGATTAAAAATAGCAAAACAAAACAAAAAGTAGAATCACAGAATCTTAGGGGTTGGAAGGAACCTCTAAAGATCATGCAGTTCAATCTCCCTGCCAGCACTGGATCACCTAGAGTAGGCTACACAGGAATGGATCCAGGCAGGGTCTGAATGCCTCCAAAGAAGGAGATTCCACAACCTCTCTGGGCAGCCTGCTCCAGCACCCTCACAGTGCAAAAGTTTTCCCTTATGTTCATGGGCAACTTCCTGTGCTCCAGCTTGCACCCGTTAGCCCTTGTCCTATCATTGGACATCTCTGAGAAGAGACTGGTTCTGTCCTCTGGACACTGACCTGCACATTTTTATAAACATGAATGAGGTGACCCCTCAGGTTCCTCTGCTCCAGGAAAAAGAGACTCAGCTCCTCCAGCCTCTCCTCACCAGGAAGATGTTCCACTCCCTTCAGCATCTTTATGGCTCTGTGCTGGACTCTTTCAAGCAGTTCCCTGAGGTCCTACTTGACCTCAGAACACAAAACTAGACACATTATTCCAGATGTGACCTCACTGGGATAGAGTAGAGGGAGAATCTCTCTCAGCCTACTAACCACACCTCTTCCAATCCACCCCAGGATGCCATTTGCCTTCTTGACCACAAGGGCACATCACTGGTTCATGGGCATCCTTCTGCCCACCAGACTCCCAGGTCCCTTTCCCCAGAGGTGCTCCCCAACAGGCCAGTCCCCAGCCTCTACTGGTCCATAGGGTTGTTCTTTCTCAGATGCAGTACTCTACACTTGGCTTTGTTGGGTTTCAGCCAATTTTTCCTCACCCAACTCTCCAGCGTGTTCAGGTCTCCAAAGAATCCTGTTTAGCAGCAATTTGCTCTGTGGGGCTGCTCATTGAATGTAATTAATATAATTGCCCAGCCTCTGAAAACAGGACAATAATGGCCTGCATTGTTCATTTGCAGTATGCAGAGAATAATTATGTGGTTTTTGAAGAGCTGAAAGGAGACAGCACTTCCCTCAGATCTGGATCTTTACATTTGCTGAGATGTAAATAGCAGTTCAGCTGGATAACCAAAGATTGACAGCTGAGTAAATTGCCAACAGACAACTTCACGAGAATCTAACAACTTCCACCATTCCCAACATGCAAGCTGGTGATTCCAGAAAGGTTTGAGCATGAAGATCAGTAAGAATACTTGTAAGATGGCAGGAAAACAGAAGCATACAATCTTAGAATAAAATCAGGCAGTTGTACTTCATGTCACACTTCAAGGGCTCTTTTTAAAGCATTAAAAGCATGTTTCTAGAATCACAGAATGGTTTGGGTTGTAAGGGACTTCCAAAAGATATCTAGTCCAACCCCCTGCAGTCAGCAGGGACATCCTCCACTAGATCAGGCTGCTCATAGCCTTGTTCAGCCTGACTTGGAATAGCTGCAGGGATGGGGTCTCAACTACTTCCCTGGACAACTTGTTCCAGTGCTCCACCTCCCTGATGGTGCAGAACTTATTCCTAACACCCAATCTAAATCTCCTCTAATTTCAAACCATTGCCCCTCATCGTATCACTCCAGGCCTTTGTACACAGTCGCTCTGTAGCTGCCTTGTACACCCCTTCAGGTACAGGAAGGCTGCTATTAGGTCTCCCTGGAGCCTTCTCTTCTCCAGGCCAACTCCAGCTCCCTCAGCCGGTCCACACAGGAGAGGTACTCCAGCCCCCTGGTCTCATCCTCGTGGCCCTCCTCTGGACCTGCTCCACCGTGTCCATGTCCTTCCTACATTGAAGGCTGCAGAGCTGGATGCAGCAGTCCTGGTGAAGTCTTACCAGAGCAGAGCAAAGTGGCAGAATGACCTCTCTCAGCCTGCTGGCCATGCTTCTTTTGATGCAGGCATGGACTACATATTCCTGACTGAAACTAGGTAGCCACTAGACCTCTATTATTTGCCACAGGACTATTTTTTCAGACTCCAACTTGCCAGTAAGCCATAATGTTGGCATGTATTAGGTGGCAGAGTTCTTGAAGCAAGATCATTTCTCCTGGATCCTCTGTTTCTACAAGCTGTTCTCAAGCAGAGGCAAAGATCACAAACTCAAGACATGAACTGATAGTCATGACTATATATACTTTTTCTCCTTTAATTGTATTTCAATGTATAGAACAACGGGATTGAGCTACACAAGGTGTTTCATTCCTAGCTTCTCCAAGAACACTGAGGTTTTTCTTCAGTGTGGAAAGTCAGCAAAAAAAAAACTTCCAGCACTGTCATGACCTCAGCTGCTGTTTCATGCAGTTTATGTCAGGTCCTTATCATGCAAAACCAGAAGCAATCAGGCCAAACAAAATAAAATTATAACTTAGAAGGCTTAATATTCTTTGTCAGACAGCTCCTAAGAAGCCCTGGGGTTTGGAGGAGCTCATTTGGCATTGCTGGCATATTAGCTGCAAAAAGGCAGGGATGGCTCTGAGAGGTTTGTCTGCAGGAATAGTTTTAAAAGCCACTTGTTCCAGATTATACTCAAAAGGGATTTTTAATAAGCAACTCGACTGCTTAATAACCACAAAAACAAAGGATGGCATTCAAACCTCCCATTGTTTGCTTTGTGTTCCCTCAATTTCTCAGTGGCATTTGGTCACTGCAAAAAAAAAAAAAAAAAAAAAAAAGGCAGAAAAGACAAAGAATTAAGCAAGCTTGAAATCTTAGGTCCTTGCCTGCTTCTGTGCTGGTCAAAACCCACAGCAGCCCTAGTGAGATCAGTGACACGCATATAAACGAGATTAATAGTGCCTGCTTTCAGATAGATTTAATGCTCTTCTGGGTGGGTAGTGGGTTGCATTTGCATAATAATTTCTTTTTCAGCCTTGGAGCAACAAATGCAACCACAGACGAGGTGGTGATTGGGATGAAAATGCATTGAACCTTTCACCACGTAATTATGGATGCTAAAGGTCTAATTACAACTGAAGAGGCTTTGTGACAATCGGAATACGTCACAATTTACCTCCAGTACCTGCAGAGAAAAGTCATTAAAATGCACTAGGAGCTGCACCTCTCCTCCTTCCATTTAGGAGACTGAAACACAACAAATTAGAGATGTCATCATGGGGAAAAAAAATTATGCTGTTTTTATTAGGAGGCTTTTGAAATCACATTTGGTCTCAGTACATGCATGCAATTCTGTTGTTTATTCACAATTACTTGATGGTTTCTGAACGACCTAATCAGATTCACATTGCTGGGCTTTAGATTGTTTTTAATCATTATTATTTATTTTTGAAACTTTTTCTGTCTTTAACAAGTTTGATAGGTATGTGTTCCCCTGTTGAACTGAAAATTTATTGCTGATCTTCCAGTCTTTGCCCTCAATACTCAGAGGCTTGTAGCTTTAGTCAAAGTAACACTTCAGAGCAGTTACTTTCTGTAGCTAATCACACTTCAATGCCATTCCCCCCCGCTGAAGTCAGTGAAAGCAGGTCACACTCTTCTTGTTGATTTCGTTCAAGTTTCAAGATGATTCTAACAGCTTTTATGATACAAAAGAACAATATCTAGAAAAAGCCACGAAAGAGGCTAGTCAGAGCAGCCAGATATCCCCCAATAGCCACTCCCTGAAGTACACTTTGTGTTGGCTACATAACTCCCTACACTGACTGGCAAGTCCTGTCTTGTCAAACTGTCCTAGAATCATAGAAACAACCAGGTTGGAAAAGACCCCAGAGATCATCAAGTCCAACCTATGACCTAATACCTAACACCTCCCGACTAACTAAACCATGGCTCCAAGTGCCACATCCAAACCTTTTCTGAACACCTCCAGGGATGATGACTCCACCACCTCCCAGGGCAGCACATTCCAATGGCCAATTACTCTTTCTGTGAAGAACAACTTTCTCCTCACCTCATGCCTAAACCTCCCCTGGTGCAGCTTGAGACCATGTCCTCTTGTTCTGCCACTGGTTGCCTGGGAGAATAGACCAACCTCCACCTGTCTACAACCTGCTTTCAGGAAACTGTAGAGAGCAATAAGGTCTCCCCTGAGCCTCCTCTTCTCTGGGCTAAACACCCCCAGCTCCCTCATCCTCTTCTGACAGGGCTTGTGCTCAAGACCTCTCACCAGACTTGTTGCCCTTCTCTGGTCACACTCAAGTGTCTCAATGTCCTTCTTAAATTGAGGAGCCCAGAACTGGACACAGTACTCAGGGTGTGGCCTAACCAGTGCTGAGTACACCATGGTTACTTTTCAATGCATGTTCCTACAACCTTCTAGAGCTAGTAAAATCAGAGGGTTTTCATCATTACGTCTCCAAGTCCCCAGCTGATGCACTCAGACATGTAAAACAACTTCACCATACAGAGCTGTCATCCAATACAAAATCCAGAGAATCTAGGATGAGATTCTCATGCAACACAGAAGATATCAAACAAGACCAGGCAGGATCAAGGTGGCATGTTTTATTTTGGCCAACTCAATTTCCTGGAGAGGGACTTTTTGTAAGAGGATAAGGGGGGATGGTTTTAAGCTAAGGGAGAGTAGGTTTAGAAGGGATCTTAGGAAGAAGTTCTTCAGCATGAGGGTGGAGAGACTCTGGAATAGGTTGCTCAGAGTCGTGGATGCTTCCTTGCTAGAGGTGTTTAAGGCTAGACTGGATGAGTCCTTGGGTAATCAAGTCTAGCTGAGAGACATCCCTGCCCATGGCAGAGGGGTTGGAGTAGACAATCTCTGAGATCCCTTCCAGCCTAAGCCATTCTGTGATTCCTGTTTATTCCACATCCATCTCATGCAAACCATTCAGCTTTAAGCGTCTTTACAGAGCCCCATATCTATTTATTACTATGCAGTGCATATGGCTATTAATCTGCATGTCATGTAAACTCCTACTTATGCTAGGAGGAAGTGATGGCACCCAAGTACTGCAAGTTATTTTAGCTCATAGTTTAATTATTTTTTGCACATTGCAATAATAGTTTAGCAAACTGGTAAATCTGTGGCTGCCACACCCACAGAATATGTTAATTTACTTGGAATCAGCATGAGTTTAAAAATATAAGATGTTATTTTCCTAGAAGCAGAATAAGTAAAAGGATCTCAGGGTTTCAATGGAGGGAAAACATGCACAAGCTCCAGCAAGGTCAAGCCTGCTGGAGAGATGAAGTGTACTTCCATCTTCAGCAGGCTCAGCAAAACTTTCTGGAGTTGACGAAGCAAGTGGTTCCTGGATAAAGTATGAACAAACCATTCTTGGCGTTTGATTTGAAGGCATATGTTCAGTGAGAAAGAAAACCTTGAACTGCAGTGTAAAGCTGCTGAGCTGCTACAGCCAAGCTTTACTTCAGGCTCGAGAAGAGATTTAGAATAGACTTTGCAGAGAAACCTGGCTTAATGCTCAAAACTGCTCAGAGGGAGGTAGGAGGGTGACAGTTAAGCAAGCAAAGACAGGATCACAACAGCAGGCTGTATCCCACAATGGAAAAGCTCACACAAGCTACAGCAGCTTGCTAAGACTGACACATGTTGCTTGTAAATATGTCAGAGGAGAGAGAAGCACCAAGAAAAATGCAATAGGGTTTAAAGAAAAGGACCAAACTAGCTCCTTTTGCAGGCACAATCCATCCACCCCTGGAGTATCCCAAAGCTTTGGGGAACACAAAGGGCTACCTGCAACCTGGGCTAGATGGGCTACCCAAAGGGGTATGAACATACCAGCATAAACACATGGATTTTGCCCCTGTACTCAGCACTGGTTAGGCCATACCTTGAGTCCTGTGTCCAGTTCTGGGCCCCTCAATTTAATAAGGACATTGAGACACTTGAACATGTCCAGAGAAGGGCAGTGAGGCTGGGGAGAGGCCTCAAGCACAAGCCCTATGAGGAGAGGCTGAGGGATCTGGGATTGTATAGCCTAGAGAAGAGAAGGCTGGAGAAGAGGAGGCTCAGGGGAGACCTTACTGCTGTCTACAACTACCTGAAGGGTGGTTGTAGCCAGGAGGGGTTGGTCTCTTCTCCCAGGCAACCAGCACCAGAACAAGAGGACACAGTCTCAAGCTGTGCCAGGGAAGTTTAGGCTGGAGGTGAGGATAAAGTTCTTCACTGAGAGAGTCATTAGCCATTGGAATGTGCTGCCCAGGGAGGTGGTGGAGTCACCATCCCTGGAGGTGTTCAAGAGGGGACTGGATGTGGCACTTGGTGCCATGTGTGACCATTTTAGGCTGTGCCTTTAAGAAAGGGACAGTTACTGGAACACTCTGGCTGAATGTTTTAAAAACAAAGATATTCTAAACAAATTTCATTGGTAGACTGGTAGAATGCAACTTTAAATTTTTAGCTTTAGTTCAGTTTGAATCTTAGTCAGTTTCAGTCTGCCTGTCTGTTTTCAGCCTCTCTGAGCAACAGCAGTGTGCTGTCTGTCGGGTGCTGACCTTCAACTACCAGATAAGAAACTAATTCTTGAATACACTTTGAGCTAACAGAATTTCCTCCTTAATAATTACCTTTTCTCTCTCTAACCCTTTTTGGGAAAAAAGGGGGGAAGGGGGAGAAGGGGGAGTGGGGACCCTCCTTCCTGGAGGAGGGAAAGGTCTTTCTGTGTTACGTTATTTGCTGTATGTTTCTGTATATATTGTAAATACTGTATATTGTGTACATATTCACTGCATCTCATCCTGCTTGTAAATATAGCTTGTCCATTTTTCACTTCTCCAACTGAGTTAGCTGTGGTTTCTTTGTGGGGGGGAGAACTGAACCTCTCACCACCACACCATGGTCTAGTCAGGAGGTCTGTGGTGACAGGTCGGACTTGATGATCTTTGAGGTTTCTTCCAGCCTTGGTGATTCTGTGATTATACACAGGAACATGTGAGAATCATGTCAAGGACTGAATCTTGCCCATACACTGGATTCTCCCTGTGCAAACACCAAGACAAGTCAACTTGACAAGTTTGTAACAATGGCACATTCCATAAAATTATTTCTCTAGATAAACCAACATAACACTAAGAACCTGAAAAATACATCAGAAGAGAAAACAAACAAAACCCAAACCAAACACAGATGTAAACATCTGAAAGGTATTTGAATCAACAAGAAGCAACACAGTGTCATCAAGAACTAATCCTGCCAGATAAGACTTTATTTAATAGAGTTATAAAACTAAAAGCTGGGTAGTCTCAAAAAGTAATGCTTGAAAATGAATTCAACTTGATGAGCACGAGCACAGACATTGTACTCTACAAGCTATGTGGAAAACTACAACTTAAGCATTTTAATACATGAAAAGTGCAGGAAAAAGAAAATGTTAAAGCTAGAGTTCTACAATCCCAATTAATCCCTCAGAAGAGAAGCAAAGTCGAGGAACTGGATGCAAAAATCAGTAGGAGCTGCAAGGTTAGCCAAAGATGGGAGAAGGATCCTAGTGAAACACTGCCTGAAATAAAGTCATCTCTGGAAAGATGCAGAAATGCTATTTCTCTGACATCAACATGGATTGTCTCAGAATCAAGGTTATGTCTGTACCGACTAGGCAATAATTCACTGGGACTTTGCAGGGCTGATTAGTTTAGAGATGAAATTAGCTGTTCACATTCAGGCTGCATCTGCAGCGGTGTTGAAAGACACTGCAATGAGATAACACACACTCTCACACCACTCCAGTACAGCCAAACCAAGACCACCCTGGAATTCCCAGCCTATTCCCAGGATCACAGCAGGGGCACACAAATTCTTGCAACGTAAGCCAGGCAGCAGAGAGCTTGAACAGGAGCTATTTCCGGAGATCCCCTCAGTTGGACACCGCTTTGCAAGGCACTGATCACACAGCACACTCCTGAAAGATGGTTTTGCTTCCTGGTGTAGCGATGTAATTTTAAGGGTCATCAAAATGAAGGCAACACAGGAAACATTTGGGACTCCAGGGAAAGCTTGGTGATTGTATCATCTATCAGGCACCAGGAAAGTCTCAAGAGAAAAAGCTGCTCAAGTCCCAGCAGTTGCATTTTCTGTCCCAATTGTTTCAAGCGCTGTGAGAACAGACGATATATTCTCATTTTTCTTAGGGGCTTGTTGGCCTAAGCACACTCCAGTGGCCTTCTACATCTTTAATTTGCCCAATTCTTCAAGAAGAGCTGGAGTGAGACAGAGGGAGAAGACAGCTGGGAGACACCACAGGAAGGAAGAGCATGGGGGAGCAAGAACAGGAAAGAACCAACTAAATTCAAAGGAAGAAGAAAATGGAAAGACTTGTTTCAAGTCTGATCTCAATCTACCCTGCATCGCTGCACTGCCATTCACAGCACAACTGAGTTATCTGTTGTTTGGTGCTTAATATTTACAGACCTTTTCCACATGAACAAGCATGTTTTTGAAGCATTTCTGAGAGTTGCCTTGAGACTTTATGATGCACCCAGCAGCTAGTCTGAATCTGCGAGATGAAAGCCAGGGGACAGAGAGGGGACTTAACTAAACTCAATGTCACAAGGCAGATGTGCTTTTCTGGGGAAGAAATAGAGTTTTGAATTTATAGTACCGTGCTCAAACTTGGCAGATAAGACCTTACAGAAACAGAAAGGTTGCACTGCCACATCTTCCAAGACCCCAGTGATGCCAAGAGCAATTTCTTTCCTCCTTGTCTTCAACACCTTGGCATAAAGGAGCTTGCACAGAAATTTCAGAGACAGCAAATTTCAGAGACATCTATAAAACCTAACTAATTTTAACAGAAAGATATGGCACCTACCAGTAGAGTCACAGAATGGTTTGGGTTGGAAGGAAGCTTAAAGTTCCAACCCCTTTGCCATGAATAGGGACACCTTCCGCTAGACCAGGTTGCTCAAGGCCCTGTCCAGCCTGGCCTTGAAAGAGAATTAAATGTCCTTTGCCATTAATTGTTTCATTGCTAGATTCTCCTAAGAGTCTGTACAACTGTGAATCCACCCAGCTCATACAGAATCAGAATCACAGAACATTAGAGGTTGGAAAGGACCCCCAGAGATCAACTCCAACCCCCTTGCCAAAAGCAGGATCACCTAAGGGAATGGATCACCACACAGGAATGCATCCAGGCAGGTTCTGAATGTGCCCATTGAAGGAGACTCCACAACAGATGGACAGAAGGACAGATGGGCAGAGTCCAATGGCATGAGATTTAACACATCCAAGTGCCGGGTTCTGCACATTGGCCATAACAACCCCAGGCAGCGCTACAGGCTGGGGTCAGAGTGGCTAGAGAGCGGCCAGGCAGAGAGGGACCTGGGGGTGCTGGTTGATGGGAAGCTGAACATGAGCCAGCAGTGTGCCCAGGCAGCCAAGAGGGCCAACCGCATCCTGGCCTGCATTAGGAATAGTATGGCCAGCAGGAGCAGGGAGGTCATTGTGCCCCTGTACTCTGCTTTGGTTAGGCCGCACCTTGAGTACTGTGTCCAGTTCTGGGCTCCTCAGTTTAAGAAGGACATCGAGACACTTGAAGGTGTCCAGAGAAGGGCAACAAGGCTGGTGAGAGGCCTTGAGCACAAGCCCTATGAGGAGAGGCTGAGGGAGCTGGGGCTGTTTAGCCTGGAGAAGAGGAGGCTCAGGGGAGACCTCATTGCTCTCTACAACTACCTGAAGGGTGGTTGTAGCCAGGAAGGGGTTGGCCTCTTCTCCCTAGCAACCAGCACCAGAACAAGGGGACACAGTCTCAAGCTGCACCAGGGGAAGTTTAGGCTGGAGGTGAGGAGAAAGTTCTTCACCGAGAGAGTGATTCGTCATTGGAATGGGCTGCCCGGGAGGTGGTTGAGTCTCCGTCCCTGGAGGCGTTCAGGAGGGGACTGGATGTGGCACTTGGTGCCATGGTCTAGTTGTGAGGTTATGGTTACAGGTTGGACTCGATCTTCGAGGTCTCTTCCAACCTTGGTAATTCTATTCTATTCTATTCTATTCTATTCTATTCTATTCTATTCTATTCTATTCTATTCTATTCTATTCTATTCTAATATGCTACCTCTCTGGGCAGCCTGTTCCAGTGCTCTGCCACCCTCACTGTAAAGAAGTTTCTCCTCATGTTGAGCTGAAACATTCTACGTTCATGTTTGTATACAGAGAAGTCTGCAGGACATTATCCACCCCCAGCTTTTGCAGTGGTGAACATATTGATGAGCCAAATGAATGAATGCACCACATATGCCTCTTGCAAGGCAAAGTTTTGAGATCCTCTCAAACAAAACATACTTGTTGGCTGAGCCAGCTATCCAGATGAGCTTCCCAGTCTGATAAATTTCTTCCAGTTATGAAGCTGAAAGGAAACAGCACAATCTTCCTTTCTGACAGGCTACACGTGGAACTCCTGGAGTTAAATCCTGTTTGCATTAGAATCATAACTTGTAGAAAAATAGGGTAATTACTTTAAAATAGCCAGTGTCAGAAAATCCTCAACAGTGAAGAGCAAGAAGTCCCAAACCTTAATTATTCACCTGGCTGATAAAAAGCCAGATCTTATCTGCTGAACTGTCAAATATCTGTTCCCTTAGAGAGAGTTAGAGACCGTAATCAAGACACCCTTCAAATTCTTTATTAAAGAGCTAAACCAAGACTGAGCTGCTTGAGACTTTTAGGACAATCCTTACCAGTTTTCAAGGCAGCTCTGCTTCTGATGGGATCTCTGGTTTCCAGCTTCCCATTGGATCAGCAGGACAGAAGGCAGGCTGGGTGACATGCAGGTCAGTAAGGCTTTCCTGTGCCCAGCCTACATGGTGTACATGTAAGCAATGAATCACAGCAGCTCATCTTCTCCTCATTTGGTCCTACTACAAGACATACTATACCAAATTTACCAAACAACCCAGAGAGCACTGAATCAATGAGCTCATCTTATTATTTATCAGTCCAACATCCCCCAAGGCTGGCAGGTTATGGACTGTGGTTATTTGTGCCATCTGAAAATTTGTACTGCTAGTGATCCTGCTAGGATCTTTTCTCTCCTAAAATCACTTGATTTAACAACAAAAATGTACATGGAGACAAGGCATAAATGGTGTGAAGCACTGCGAGGTAAACCACTTAAAATCTGCAGGTAGATGATCATAGAATCAACCAGGTTGGAAGAGACCTCCAAGATGTTTGTATTTCATCTCAGTCTCTGCAGTCCCACAAGATCCATCATCAGTAAATTTGCAGACAACACCAAGCTGGGGGCAGTAGTTGATCTACTGGAGGGCAGAGAGGCTTGGCAGAGGGACCTCGACAGGCTGGACAGATGGGCAGAGTCCAAGGGCAGGAGATTGAACACATCCAAGTGCCGGGTTCTGCACATTGGCCACAACAACCCCAGGCAGTGCTACAGGCTGGGGTCAGAGTGGCTGGAGAGCAGCCAGGCAGAGATGGACCTGGGGGTACTGGTCGATGGTAGGCTGAACATGAGCCTGTAGTGTGCCCAGGTGCCCAGGAGGGCCTGCATCAGGAACAGTGTGGCCAGCAGGAGCAGGGAGGTCATTGTGCCCCTGGACTCAGCACTGGTTAGGCCACACCTTGAGTCCTGTGTCTAGTTCTGGGCCCCTCAGTTTAGGAAAGATGTTGACTTGCTGGAATGTGTCCAGAGAAGGGCAACAAAGTTAGTGAGGGGTTTGGAACACAAGCCCTGTGAGGAGAGGCTGAGGGAGCTGGGGTGGAGTCACCGTCCCTGGAGGTGTTCAAGAGGGGAGTGGATGTGGCACTTGGTGCCATGGTCTAGTCATGAGGCCTGTGGTGACAGGTTGTACTCGATGATCTTTGAGGTCTCTTCCAACCTTGGTGATACTGTGATGCTGTGCTACTGTTTACAGACCTTCCACAACATCCAGAGCAGCTCCTCCATAGTTGTCCTAAAGAACAAAATGGAAAATCACTAGCCTCATGTATTTCTTCAGCTTTTGAGCTACAGAGAGGACCAGAGATGAGTAAAGGGGGAGAATCACCTCCCTTGACCTGCTGGACACACTTCTCCTGATGCAGCCCAGGATCTGATTGGCTTTGTGGGCTCTAATTGCACATTGAGAGCTCATGTTGAGCTTCTCGTCCACCAGCACTCCCAAGTCTCTCTCCTCAGGGCTGCTCTCCAGCCAGTCACTGCCCAGCCTGGATTTGTGCCTGGGGTTGCCTCAACCCAGATGCAGGACCCTGCACTTGGTCTTGTTGAACCTCATGAGGTTGGCTTATGCCCACCTCTCCAGCCTGTCCAGGTCCCTCTGGATGGCATCCCTTCCCTCCAGCATGTCTGCTGCACCACACAGCTTGGTGTCATCAGCAAACTTGCTGAGGGTGCACTCAATGCCACTGTCCACGGCACCCACAAAGATGCTGAACGAGCCTGGTCCCAGGACTGATCCCTGAGGGACTCCACTTGTCACTTATGATCTTTTATGAAAGTAAGATTTGTGGGAAATGTTAACACAAATTTGAAACCAGATCTGACCTTTTCCAAATATAGAACATTTTTCCATTTAGAAAACTCAAAACTGTTCTGTGCATGATTTGCCACAAAGGAATCCAAAACAGTTGAGGTGCCCTGTGTGAAGCTGCATCCTCATTAGCTTTTACTTTCAGATCTTTACTGTTAATCCACGATGCATCTGGGGAAAGGTCACTGAAGCGTTTCTGCACAGCACACTTTCAAAGTGTTTTTATGTAGATGAGCCTCATTCTTGACCTATATTGCTTAGAACATCAAAAATTTAACTCTGATGATGAATGTTGGACTAGAATATAAAACCAGTAAGTGCGACCAGCGTTTTGCCCCTGGATCTGTCCCTAACCGAGACATGGTGTGGTGTAGGGGACAACACTATTCCTCTCACTAACTACACTGATAGCAAAGCTATGAACCTCATGAGCAAATCTGTGAACTCCAGATTCACATGTCACACCAGATGGTGGGGAAACTGGACCAGGAAAATGCAGAATCTGATCTAAACAAGTGATGGGCAAATGTCTCAAGGTGGGGTAACTCGGCAGCATTTGCTAACCCCAGAGGAAGAATAGTACAGGGCTTCCCCAATAGCCACATCTCTTTCCTTATATCAAACAAGGGCTATAAATCCCCCATGCTGCTAGAAGCTATCCAACTCTCTTCAAAGAGATTTATTATCTAACAGGGCCTTGTGCAAACTGAAGAACTGGAAAAATGCTGACTTCATCAGCAAATTGTGACTCAATTCACTTCCAGAAGGCCGGTCCAAGGCGTTCACATCTTAAACCCAAAAATAAAGGGTAGCCCTAGTATCACAGTGACTGGGAAAAGAATACAGCTAACATGCTGGCTAAGCTCTGGATATCAAAGGAAATCAACCTTAGATATCCAAACTGCTCACATTCACATTCTGCTTTTATATAGAAAGGAAAAAATTCGCTGGTGTATTCAGGTGACCTTGCGTCTCTTCAACACCAGTTTGGGGGGAAAAGAACCTAGAAAGAGAAACAAACCACAAGCAGTAACAATGTGGAAACACTGCAGCAATCCTGTCTCCAAACTGAACATACACAGACTGAAAATAAGTTAAAGGCTCTGGTAGAAGTGGCAGACTATAGCTGAGAGAAGAAAACAGATGGGAAGAAAGAAAGAAAGAAAAAAAAGGATTTACAGCATATAAAAAGAACTCTGCTGCTATTTCTTTACTGCAATATAGCAGGGGACCTCAGGAAGAAGATGAACTACATATGAAGAGACACAGGCACATTTCTGATGTCACTGAGACTACAATAAAAAAATGAATAGTTTCAGCAAAGATGACAGAGTGACAGATAGCAAACCCAAAAAATGTCAAAATTAGTATCAGGCACAGGGGCTTTTAAAGACAAGAAAAAAAGCTATCTCCAGGCACTGATAGCAGATGCCACTGCATAAAATGTATAAGGGCATACAGATGAAAAAAATTAACCCAATTGTTGAAGTTTACTTCCTCTCCTTCCACACTCCAATAGACTCTGAGCCACCAGAGACTGGCAGCCTGCCCCATTTCAGGGAATTAAAGGCAGAGTTGATGAAAAGTCTGAACATTGTTAGTAGCTGCCACCGAGACTGACAGATTACTTCTTGGGTTGCTGAACTTGAAACAGGAGCAGTTGGAAATGCTGGGCTTGCTGAGCTACCTCTCACAAGCTGCTGGGTTATGTGCACAGCAAGAGGACAAAGCCAGTCTTGCTCACTGAGGTATCCCACTATGCTAATCAGAAAGCACAATAAAAATTAAACTGCTTGTACATTACACCACTAGGGAAGTCCAGAGAGGAAGAGGGGTTTTGATTTAAGAAAAGGAGGAGAGAGGAGGGAAAATGAAGTTGGTTCTTCTTTACCATACTTATACTAAAACACCCTAGCAGTATGAATTAATAATGGATATGTAAATCAGGCTTCATGATTTCGTATTGCATTAAGCTGCCAGTCTGCTGCTGCTAATAGATTCAGAGCATTCATTTATTTTTGCACTGAACGTCCTTATTGGCATTGTAAGGGAATATCCATTTTTATCAGGAAGAAAGCTAGCATATTTTTCAGCAGAAGAGTCAAATTTATTTTAGTCCCTTTGCATAAGCCATATTGGAACAGTCTGAATTTGTTTCCAGGGTGTACGTCAAAATCCCATATGAATACGAGATCCTATTTTCAGCGCTGCAGACGTAGAGCCCAATCCACATGGACTTTCCCTCTTCTGAATTTCAATTGCAAGGTGAAGAGACTGTAACACTCCAACACTTCTGACAGCACAAAATACTTGGGGGGGGGGGAAGGCAAAACAGTTTTTCAGGAGAGATTTAGCTGCAGTAGTTCAAATTATTATTAACTCCCACCACTTTTATTATGTAAAACAACATTTTGCAAACCTGAAGTCTAAGTGCCATCTATTTTATTTTGACATGAGTGCTAGAATACTTTTCTGAAGGTTCAGAGTTGGCCCTCTGCTGTTTATGGTGCATGACTCACACTGGAAAACAACTTCAAACACTGCCTTAAGCTGGACATCCCGTCATAATTCTAATTAATTAGGATTCACTGAGCTCACTGCCCCCACACACTTGAAGCAGAGCTTTCTAATGTTTACATTAACCTAGAAACTCATAGAATGGTTTGGGTTGGAAGCAACCTTAAAGATCATCTAGTTCTAGCCCCCTGCCATGGACAGGGACACCTCCCACTAGAGCAGGTCACTCAAGGTGGCAAGATGACAAACTACAAATTTTTTTCAAGCTTAAACTCGCAGGAAAGTTTTGGTTCCTAAAAAAAACAAATAAAGACAAATCTGTGAGACATGGAGGGGGAACAGGGTAGGCAAAACTTGTCAAACACTTTTAATCCCAGAGAAAGCCAAGGCAGCAAAGGTCAGATATACCAGAACCATCCCCAAACCCCATGAAAGGGCTCTTCAGGACAATTCCCTCCTCATAGTGGCTGAATGACTTACAGCTCACATTACCATTTATATGATTTCTGCACAGACAACACTTCAAACAAGGCCCCAAAGTGTCACAAACCTACAGATGTGCTTAACTCTAGTGCCATGGGTAAAACCTGGAATTAATGAAACAACTATTAGAATGAAGTGCTCCTTTCAACATCAAAGATCTTAACTGAAGGCAGCCCAAAAATCGGGATGTATGTCCTACCAAGCCCCAGGTGATGACTGCTGATTTCCTTGGTTTCCTTGATTTCCTTCCTGATTTCCTCACATTTCTGAAGCCTGCTTTAGACACACATTCATTTGCTACCACAACACACAGCACTAAACTTTTCTGCAGTTAAGGGTGTCAGTTCATGCACTGGGCTTTTTCCCTTAGAATAAAGGGGGGTTGGGGGAGAAACATGTTATGCTACATTATTTTTTAAGTCTATTTTGCATTCTCAAACCAGTTATTGTCTGAGCATGCATGCTGTATACCAGTTTCTTTCACAGCTGGCAGGAGGCAATGCTCCTTCTCTGTCCACCACCACATTTTTCCAGCTGCGCCCCTGCACACTGGAGGGAAGGGCATGGTCTGACACTGGCTGAACCCTCTCTCAAGACCTTGAGATGTCCACCTCTATCTCCTTTGCTTGTAGAGTCAGATTTAGAGTACAACTCAAGTTGTGGACAACTTTATATCAGTTTCACAGCAATTAAAACTGATAATTGCACTGAACTCCTCCTTTCCCACTTCATGCAACACACTGCTTGCCTGAAGTGACCTACCTCTGCACCCCAATTAATAGCTGAGGAAGTCCAGCCCTACAAACCTCTTCAAAGCATTTACATTGTTCGTTCTTTTTTTTGCACAACACTAGGGGTTTAGGCTTTGTTGTTGTTGTTTTCAAACCACTGTTCTTCTTTACACCTTGCTTGGAAGTAAATTAATGATTTGGCTAAAGAAGCAGAGGAGTCAGCAGCAGAAGAGAATGTGACAGGCAAGTTCTTGGTGACAATGGACTGATAGACTCCTCCTGCCTCTTTTTGTTGTTGTGCTGACTTGATTGCAGTGTTTAAGTTAGCGGGGTGGGGGGCTTTTCAGAGCCCAAGCATCAGGAAGAGGCAGAAGTTTTCTAGCTGACTGTGAGAGCAGCTTTGCCTTTTCTTTTTTCTGTTTTTAAATCACAGCCAGCAGCCAAGTCTCATCACAAGCCCAGCCGCAGCTAAAAGTCTCAGGAGCTGACCAACAGATACAGTGAGGTGGGGAAACTGCATGGAGCCTTTAAGTGGTGGTTCTGAAGATTTACTCTTAGAGCTGGAACAAAACAAGAGAGGGGCATTGAAGACAAAATAGAGGCTGCTTAAAGGATCATTGCTCAGGCTGGAACTAGGGCATTGCTCAGGATCTTTAAAATCATGCAGTCCATCCATCAATTCCCATCACTACCAAGACTGCAGCTCAACCATATCCCTCAGCACCCTAACATAGCTTTTCAACACTTCCAGGGATGATGATTCAACCACTTTTCTGGGCAGCCAGTTTCAGGGCTTGACCACCCCTTCTGGGGAAAAAAATTCCTCCTAATTTTAAACCTATACCTCTCCTCAGTGCAACCCAAAGCTAGCTCATCCTGTCACTTGCTATCCAACACCCACCTCACTACGACGTCATTTCAGGGAGCTGTAGAGAGCAAGGTCTCCCCTTAGGCTCTTCTCCAGATTCAATAACCACACACACAGCAGAACAAACGTTTTTTTCCTGAATAAACCAAAAGAGCTTTGTTCATGTTGCATGCCTTTTGTCAGTATTAAGCCAGAGATCTGGTCACACAAAAATAAATCAGGTTTTTCACAACTGGGGGAGGGGGGGAGGGGGGGAAGGAAAAAGCAAAGAAACAAAAATACCAACCCACCAAAGTCCTACACTTTGCAAGTCTTTCAAGCTTCCACCAGCAATTTGGATACACACAGGCTTGTTTGCCCATTGCTTTTCTCATCTCAAGGCATGCATTTACTCACATTTTTTAGATTAGCAAAGAGCTCTATTCTCCAGCTCCACTTGCAGCAAAGCACACACATTGTTAGCCACAACCAAGCGTTCTGCATAGCAAGATCAATGCAAGTAGCACCACTGCAACATCGCTTCAAATGCCAGCTCAAACCTGCATATTCACAGAATCACCAAGGTTGGAAGAGACCTCAAAGATCATCAAGTCCAACCTGTCACCACAGACCTCATGACTAAACCATGGCACCAAGTGCCATGTCCAATCCCCTCTTGAACACCGCCAGGGATGGCAACTCTACCACCTCCCTGGGCAGCACATTCCAATGGCTAACAACTCTCTCTGGGAAGAACTTTCTCCTCACCTCCAGCCTAAACTTCCCCTGGCACAGCTTGAGACTGTGTCCTCTTGTTACCATTTGACACCTGATACAATGCACAGAGCAACTTATTAATGCCATGCAACAGTTTAGCTACCATAAGGCAAAGCAGAAAGGTGAAAAAAGCAAGCACTACATTTTTTTTTTCCCTGGAGATTCTTTGCTATTTGGTAGTTGCTACATTTTCAAGTTACATATGCAGAGTTTCGTGTACTGTGGGTCAAATTACTGCCTGCAATTTCACTGCAACTTGGACACTATCATTGAAACACACAACAAAAAGGTTAAATGCCTCAACTTTGTTTCATTTCAAGTCAGAACTTCCACCCTAGAGTCTGGGGCTCTGCTATGCAATGCCTGGGCATGTGCCCAGGCCACATCACCTTGGACATAAGAGTGCTGGGAGCTGACCTGGTACTTGCAGGGAAAGCTTCACAAACCAGAGGATAATGCAGATTCTCCCAGAGGAGAAAGGTGACAAGAGTACCCACATTGCTTTAGGCAGAAAATATTTACATGCTCAGAATATGCACACCCTCACAGACATCCCTCTGAGCCAGGAGTATCACTACTATTTTTTCACAGCAGATAGCAAGGAACTTAGCCTAAAGTCATGCTGCAATTTTCTTTTCAGTGTTATGTTTTATTCATGACAGAGCTGAGAAGTGGTAGGCTTTCCTCTCACTGGTGGTTTAGCCCTTGTCCACCAGTTCACTGCCCCCTTGGTCATAGCTCTGTCCTAACTTGTATTAGAAACACTGCGGCCAGTATGAACGGGAGGTGATCACACACCTTGAACTGAACACACCTGAGCACAATAGTTCAGTTCTGAGCCCCCAGCTACAAAGAGGGACATTGAGGTGCTGAAGCATGTCCATGAAGGGCAACAAGGCCCGTGAAAGGCAGGGAGCACATGGCCTATGAGAAATGTCTGAGGGAGCTGGGGTTGTTCAGTCTGCAGAAGAGGAGGCTGAGGGAAGAGCTCATAGCTCTCTACAGCTGCCTAAAGGGAGGTTGGAGAAAGGAGGGGGCCAGCCTCCTCTCTTTGGTGGCAAGCAACAGGAGAAGAGGAAATAGCTACAAGCTGTGCCAGGGGAGGTTCAGGCTGGTTATTAGAAAATACTTCTTCACTGAAAAGGTTCTCAAACATTAGAATGGTCTGCCCAGGGCAGTGGTGGAGTCACCATCCCTGGAGATGTTTAAGCAGCATGTGGACCTGGCGCTTAGGGACATGGTTCAGTGTTGGCCCTGCAGTGCTGGGCAGAAAGTCGAACTGGATGGTCTTGAAGGTCTCTTCCATGCAAAGATATTCTGTAAACCATGAGGCTGTAACAAATTAGACCAAGAAAAACAAACTCACTACAGTACCTCTTCTCCCCACTCCTCCATTAGATTTAGAGGGGAAAAGTTATTATGGTAAGACTATTTGATGTAATTATGTCTCAAAGGGAATCACAGTGAGACATTATTAGAAAGAGATTTGGTTTATTTTCCACAAGATCTCTGAGAGCTTACAGAAAGTCTGAATTAATTTGGGAAATGAAAGGCACTGCAGCAGTCAAATCAGACCAGAACTTTTAGACTATTAGGAAAAAAGTTGATTTACCCCCACCCCACCCCCCTTTCTAATTTCTTATACTTTTCAGGAGTTGTGCACAACTCCTATGGGGTTTAGTTTGTTTTTATGGTGGGTTGGTGGTTTGGGGCTTTTTGGTTTTGTGATTGGAGGTTTTGTTTGTTTGATTTCTTGGTTTGGGTTGGGTTTCTTGGTTAAGTTTGTTTGGGTTTGGTTTGGGGTTTGTTGTTGTTGTTGGGGCGTGGGGGTTGGTGTTTGGTTGCTGTGGGGTTTTTTTATCACTTGTTATCCAGTTATCTTTTTATTTTTCTTATAAATTAGCACTTGAAGGCTGGGCTCAGATAATGCACAGAAATATTTCCCATCTCAGCAGATAAGAGTTATGAGGAAGCTCCAGGAAACAAGAATTTAAAGGATCTACTCTAGCTCCTTAAAGCCCTGAACTCTGGTTATGGGGTTTTGCAGGTGACTTGTGGAAAGGCAGAGGTTACACATCTTCCCTAGAAAGCAGGGATTGGATAGAGGGAGACAGAGAAATCCTGACACAGCTCTTTCCCCAAAGTACACAAATGTAAGGTAGAGCAAGGATTCTTTTAGTGTAGCTGAAGAAAACAGAAGCATATTTTGGACATACTTTGTAATGATCCTTTTCTAATCCACTCTAGATCTGACAGAAGCATTCTCACAAACACAGAAAGAAAACTGCTGTCAGGATAGTCCACATATTTTAACAAATAGTTGGAAAAATACAGTACAGAAGGTCAATACAGTTTAATAAATCACATCTTAATACATGCTTCTAGCTGGCTGTACTCTTGGCAGCTACTGAGCAGAACTCAATAGAGAGTTGCTTGATTACTACCAAGTACTGTATATTTATTAAAGCACACACACACCTCTTGATGAGCACTACAGGCTACATCAAATACCCAAGCTGAAATTCTGCAAGCATCCTACAGATCCAGCTGCACAGGGGTACTTTGGACCCCAGCTTATGTTAACTTTCTTTTGCATAAAATCCTATATTGAATTCACAGTCCTTAAGTCACTACTTAACTCGACCTCTTCTGGAGTACTGCGTCCAGCTCTGGAGCCCCCAACACAAGAAGGACACGGACCTGGTAGAATGGGTTCAGAGGAGGGCCGTGAAAATTATCAGGGAGCTGGAGCACCTCTCCTACAAGGACAGCCTGAGGGAGCTGGGGTTGTTCAGCCTGCAGAAGAGAAGGCTCTAGGGAAAGCTGCTTTAAGCAGCTTTCCACTTCCTTACAGGCCCCTACAAGAAGGCTGGGGAGGGACTGTTTACAAAGGCCTAGAGTGACAGGATGAGGGACAATGGTTCCAAATTAGAGAAGAAGCAATTCAGATTGGATGCTAGGAACAAGTTATTTACCATGAGGGTGGTGGAAGACTGGGACAGGTTGCCAGGGAAGTAGTTGAGGCCTCATCCCTGGAGCTATTCAAGATCAGGGTGGACAAGGCTATGAGCAACCTGATCTAGTGGAGGATGTGCCTGCTCACTGCAGAGAGGGTTGGACTAGATGACTTGGACATCTCTTCCAACACAAACCATTCTATGATTCTATTTAGACAGTTCCATGCATACAGGGAATGCAAATGTACCTGTACTTCAGCAACACAGTGCTAACACTCACTCCACGGACAAATTAAAGTAGATGAGGAACATTTTGCACAGCTCAAAAGAAAATCCTTTGTCTTTCTGATTGTCTCAAGCGGACCAGACTAGATCTTCCTTTTCCTTGGAAATCATGCAGAAATGCTTTTTAAAAGCTGGGCTGGTTTTGGGATCAAAGGAGAAGAAAAATCCCCATTTCTGTTACTCCTCTGATGCATGGGAGTGCAATGGCACAGTATCTCCCCTAACTGGGATAATGCAATGATTAATTTGGATCAGACTACAGAACATGTTAACCATGCAACCCTAATGAGTAGATACTGCTTCTGGCATTCCAAAATTACAACAGAGATCTCTCTAGAAGTTCTCATGATTCATCATTAGTTCCTCACCTAATGAGCTGATCAGCTGGCAACAAAAAAGCCATCACTTCAAAACAAGCACCTTCCCAACTGCAAGGAGCTCTTCCTAATACTACGAAAAAAATACTAAGCCTAGTTTGATCTGTCTTAGTATTTTAATCTTGAATTACAAAGGCCCTCAAAACATTCTAAAGAATATTTTACTGCAGCAGAAGATATTACTTCCATACAACATCCCAACCACTGTTATAAATTAAGAAAGTCTCATTATTTTTGAACATTAACCTTTCTAAATGCCTTCACAAGCAAAAGCAAGACACTGATAATAAAGGGTTTGAAAAATGAGCTAGAAAAAAAAACCCAAACACAAAACAACAAACTTCTGGCTTCTGCAAGCCATTTAAATGAAGTCACATCATAAAACTGCAAGAGACAATTCTGGTTAGGAAGGCAGAGTGAAATGTTTCATTATCAACAAAATATCAAAACAGTACATAGCTAATTATGGATCATTTATGGAAGGGGCACTGTGAAAGAGCCATGTGTTCAGACACTGACAGACAGCAGGAGGGGTTAGAGCTCCTCCATGACACAGGGATGGAAGACCAAAGGCAGAAGGGTCTAAGCTGTAAGCACATCTTAAACACTTACCCTGCATGTATTTGTTGTTGTATTTGTTGTTTCTCTCAAGCTTTTTCCCCACCAGACCTTAAATCTAAACTGCCCTGAACTTCACAGCAAGTTCATACATTCACAGCATGGTTTAGGTTGGAAAGGACCTTAAAGATCATCTAATTCCAATGCTCCCACCATGGGCAAGGACACCTTGCACTAGACCAGGTTGCTCAGGAGCTCATCCAACCTCCCTTTGAACACCTCCAGGGAGGAGGCATCCACAGCCTCCCTGGGAATCCTGTTCCACTGTCTCACCACCCTCACTGTAAAGAATTTCTTCCTAATCTCCAGTCTAAATCTGCCTTCCTCAAGCTTCAATCCATTCCCTCTCATCCTGTCACTACAAGTTCTTGCAAAAATCTCTCCCCAGCTTTCTTGCAGGCCCCCTTCAGGTACTGGAAGGCCATTAAAAGGTCTCCCTGGAGCCCTCTTTTCTCCAGACTGAACAGCCCCAAGTCTTGCAGCCTGTCCCCACAGGGAAGGCTCTCCATCCTTCTCATCATCTTCATGGCTCTCCTCTGAATCCACTCCAGCAGCTCCACAGCTCTTTTATACTGGGTCACCAGAAGTGGACACAGTACTCCAGGTGGGGTCTCACAAGAGCAGAGCAGAGGGGCAGAATCACCTCTCTCATCCCGCTGCTCACAGTTCTTTGGATGCAGCCCAGCACACAGCTGCCTTCTGGGCTGCCAGTGACCATTGCTGGCTCATAGGGAGTTTTTCCACCAACTGACACCTCCAAATCCCTCTCCTCCAGACTGCTCTCAAGCCACTCTTCACCCAGCTTATATTTGGGCAAGAGTTCCTACTCCCAAAGCACAGGGAAGAGATACGTTTAGGATGCTCATCACCCCTGTAACATGCAGGATTTTGGAGGGTTGTTTCCATAAGCTGGCTTTTAAGAAAGCCAGTTGAAATGCAGGGTCCAACAAACACTATGGAAGCAGCTGGTGACTGTCCCAGTTCTTTGGGCTACCTGGTGGATAAGTGGATCTAACAACACCACCTGAGTTATAAGTTCCCATAATGGATTTTCCAAGTGAATCCTACCCATGAAGCTTCCATTCACATTCCAATTTGAAGCTAAATAAAAACACACACAAAACCACTGTAGATAAATCTTCACTACAGGTATAATTGACGAAATCCCACTAAGCAGAGATAAGTTTATCTAGGAGGTGTTTTTTTAATGAGGTATAGATGAAATATTATTCTAAGTATTTCAA
This sequence comes from Picus viridis, assembly GCA_033816785.1. Lineage (NCBI taxonomy): Eukaryota > Metazoa > Chordata > Aves > Piciformes > Picidae > Picus > Picus viridis. The sequence goes on from CM066586.1 coordinate 10,780,377, forward strand.
CTGAAATGCACTTTTTCCCTTTGGAGGCATTTAAAAGATTGCATAGGAGTAGAGATTGAATAATTTGGCATTGCTCAGCCCCAAGAAGAGGAGATGAAAGAGAAACAAAAAGGACGGACTACAAAAAAGGCTGTTGCACAAAGGCAAGGAATAATCTCTTCCATGTCCTTGTGGATAGGGACAGAGATAACCCACTTCAACTGGGGCAAAGAAAGACTAAGTCAGATAAGAAGCAAAACTTTGTAAAAGGAAGGATATGGCAGTACTGGGTTAGGTTTCCTGAGCAAGCCTTGAAATCTCTGACACTGGAGCTGCAACAAGTATTTATCACTGAGGGACGTGGGTGCAGCTGATCCCAGAAAGGAGACAAAAAGCTGACCTCTTTTCTGCAATGTACTTCTACAGTTGTCTTCATAACTGGTCACAACAGAATCATGAAGCAGCGTCTCCTGTCACCCCCCTAAGAAAATCCCAGCACATAACAGAAATAAAACAATGGCTGGGGGGAAATCATCCATTTAAGCCTCTGTTGAGAAGTAGCAGCTACTCCAAGGGCACATGACAAGAGCTTTTACACCTTATACAGCATCCAGAAGTTCCACAAGAGAGGTTTGACACTGCAGTTCAGAGGTGTGACTAACAGCATCAGCAGGTCTACACAGCTTAGCTTGAGACTGAGAAGCAGAGAAACATATGAGTTTCAGCACATGCAGAAGCGGCTGCAAATTCAAGTATTCACTGACTTAACAGCAAAAGCCCCCACTAACAGCATCTTCCAGGCTGGAAAAGTGAGCTCTGGTGTCCCTTCTGACAACTGTAACAAACCCAACACTTACACACTTGAGGAGCCAGAAGCTGGGCAGGGCAAAAGACAGACAGAAATATCCCTGCTGCTACCCACTGGGGTACCAAGGCAGGTGGGCAGGGCAGAGCTGCCCCTTACCCAAAAGGATAACAGAAAGATATTTAAGCACACATAGCATAATTTTAGTAGGGCTTAGGGTTTCAAGTCACAAAATATCACACAAACACACATCCCCAGGGCTTCTGAAATCCCAAAGTGCACTTGGGGGAAAAAAAAAAAAAAAGGGGGAAACAAGGGGGAAAGAGCATATTTGATTCACAGCCTTTTCATCACCCCACTTTACACATGAGCCCCCACCAGCAATGTGAATTCCTGATGACTACTTAGTACCTGTAACAACAAAATCTTTCAACCTTCCTGTCTAAAAATCTCCAGCATAGCAGAATTTGCATTTTCTTACTAGTTGCTGTGGTACATAATTAAGCTATTTCCCCTTTGAGTCATTGTTAAAAACAGAACTAGGAAGATTTATCCTGAAGACATTTTTAGCTGGAGATGCTTTGGGGTGTACTACCTATTTGTAAGCACTTTTCTGCTATCTCCAAATAATTCTTGCTGCTGGAAAGGAATGTGGTGACTCCACAGTTTCACAGCAGAAGATGGCCCAGTTAAGACTGCAGTCTGCCATCACCTTATTTACAATTACCATAAAATGCTTCTGTGCAGTTTAAGAAGTTAAATCTCTGTCCACCACTGCTGCCTCTCATTATAGCAGCAAAAGCAGCTCTTTGAGCAAGGGTGAGAAAGCCTAGGCAGACTCACAGAAGCTGTTGTTTTGTTTGTTTTCTTTGTCCAATGAAGCTTTTACAGATAAAACCAGATCTCTAGGAGCTAAACACAACAGAGATGGATAGAGCCTTGTATTTTTTGGGCTCCCACAGCACACACAAAAACACCCAACCCCCAAAAAAGCCACAGCAACAGCAGTACATTTTTTAAACCTTACATTAAACAACCAACCAAAAAAGTATTAGAAATATAAAGTCAAACCCAAAGTGTATATATTCTTTTCTCTGGAAGGGAAAGAATAAAAGGGAAAGAAAATAACTGAAAAAGAAGGCAGAGCAAAAAAGCATCTAAATTGCCACTGACAAGGGATTTAGAGCTTGCCTAACAGTGGAAGTCCATCCAACCAGAAGCTACTAACAGATGATGTGCAGCACCATAATAACAGAGACAGGGCTGAAAAATGGAGGGCTTTAAACAAACACCTGAGGCAGGAAGACTTGCACAGCTCAGAATCAGTTAAGAATAACAGCTGCATCTTGACACGGTGTGTCAGTCACACAGAACCACTGAATGGTAGGGGCTGGAAGGGACCTCTGGAGACTGAGTCCAAGCCCCCCATCAGAGCAGCACTACCTAAAGCAGATCACACAGGAACACATCCAGGTGGGCCTTGAAAAAGCCCAGATACCTTTCTGGGTAACCTGTTACAATATTCTGTCACCCTCAAAGTGTAGAAGTTCCTTCTCATGTTTAGATGGAACTTCCTATATTCAAGTTTATGAACATTACCTCATCTTGTCTCTGGGGACCATGGAGAAGAGTCTGGCCCCATCTTCCTGACACCCACCCCTTAGATATTTGTAAGCATTAATAAGATTCCCCTTTAACCTCCTCCTCTCCAGGCTTAACAGCCCCAGCTGGGCAGTCCAGCCCAGCTGGATTCTTTCCAGTAGTTCTGTTCTTCTTGGGCCAGAGTCCCCAGAACTGGACACAGCTGTCCTGGTGAGGCCTCACCAGCACAGGGCAGCTTAGCCATAGTGCTGGCTGTAGCACTGCAAAGACATACTCTTGCCAGCTGCCTATCCACTTCCCTGGCATCAGGACCTGCCAGTCCATCCCTGACAACACTGCCTGGAACAGAGACCCTGAAATTTGCAACAGACCACACAATATGAAGGGCTGCCCAGGCACAGTCAAGTGTCCTCTGTCCCCGGTGAGCACAATTACAACACAGTGAGGCAGGATGACACCAGCAGCACCACAGGGCGTAATGAATGGATTATCCATCAGAGTAAACTGGATATTAATTACCTCAAAGCTGGATGCCAAAGGTAGTGGGCTGCTGGGCACTGTGCCTGGCACTGAAAGAATGCAAGTAGGCAACAACCTGGACACCACAGGTCAGCTCCAGAAAGAAATACATGATTTGGCTACATGGGTAAACACTCCCTTCATTCCATACAATTTTCAGAGAAGCAAAACACCACAAAGCAGCTGAGGAAGCACTTGCAAATGTCTTCCAGGTGACAGGGAAGAGAAAACAGAAAAAAGATCCCAGCCTCTGCAAGACTCACACCTACGGAAAAGACCTCTTACTCTCCCAGCAGCAGCTAGAGGTGGGGCTGGAAAAGACCAACTTTGTGCAGAATCAATAAGCAACAAGTTAAAACCAACAAGGTAAGCAGACTCACTTGTCCAAGCAAGAGAAACATCATCCTCAGCAAAGGTCTCTGACAGAGTGCTGGAGCAGGCTGCCCAGAGGGGTTGTGCAGTTTCCTTCTCCGGAGACTTTCATAACCCACCTGGATGCATTCCTGTGTGAACTGCCCTAAGTGATCCAGCCTTGCAGGACGGGGTGGACCCGATGATCTCTTGAGGTCTCTTCCACCCTCTAACGTACTGTGATTCTGTGATACTGTGAAATAAGAAATACAGAAAGTTTTCCTCAAGTCCCACACAGGATTAAACTTCAAAGAGCAGCTGATGCCAGATGATTTCCACTATCACTGTTGACCAAGTGCCTTGAAAGAAAGGGAGAGCACATCTATGCACATCCAGCTCTCCCTTCATCCAGTGCTTTAAAAGTAGTTTTCTTAGAAAATACTTCGAAAGTCAGAATCATTTCCAGAATTTTTAAACCTTGAAACCTTAAACCTCTAAAACCTCAATTTAGTAGTCTGAGAAACACAATTACTACTTCCTCCTCTCTTCTGCCTCCACTGACTTCATGAAGTCCAAAACACTAGATCACAACATATGTGGGTGGACTTTTTCTTCTCACTGCAAGCAAAACACATCAACTGGATCACAACTTGTAATCTTACACCATAAATATTCCTGATTTACAAAATTTGACCCAGGTACTGTACAGATAATTCAAGTCTAATGAATAAGCTCAGCAACTTGCTTGTCATTTTTATTCTTGAACGCAGGCCTTGTGCTCCTTCCAAATGTCTCAGAAAATATGACTGTTCAAATCACTGCAATAAAAGTGTTAAATGGACTGTCTAAAATATACTGTCCCTGTAAGTCCATGCTACAACTTACATTTGTTATCCTTGCTAATGTAAAATCATGGGAAGTAAAAAATAATAACCTAGTGTTTCAGGTGCAGACCTGAGAGTGATTCTGACTATAACCTTGTTGCGTTTCACTGTCGGAAAGCTCACTCAGGCAGATTTGATTTACAGGAGAAAGCTGAACACCAACAAAATAAAGGACATTATTCAACGTGGGAAGCAAGACAGAAGCGAATGTTACCTTCCATCAACGAATGTTATTAAACACATCATCTGACATTGAACTTGAAGACAGTAAGGGTGCCTCTAAAGATGAAAAAAAAAAAAAGGCATTTGTGTTGCTTCTGTAATTTCAAGATTCACATTTAGCAGTACGGAAGCAGACAATGGATTTAACTTGAATCACTTTCTGTTCGATACCAGAAGAACCTCAGTCACATAAGGTTGTGTCCCTGCTGTTGCCTCCAAACTCAAGAAGCTCAGTAGCTTCCATAAAACTGGTGGCTAATACAGGAAGGTTGAGAAACAACCCCAAGGTGCCACTTGGTGAAAACCAGCAGGGTGAAAGCTGACCATAAAGCAGCTGAAGGCCCCAACTCAGCGGGAGTTGGCAGCCATTTTTACCTACCTCTGGAAAGCAACATTAGCTTCAAGTCTCTGCGAAGCTGCAACCTGAGGACAGGGAACTGCTTGAAAGAGTCCAGCACAGAGCCATAAAGATGCTGAAGGGAGTGGAACATTCCCTTCTGAGGAAAGGCTCAGGAAGCTGCAGCTCTTCAGCTTGGAGAAGAGGAGCTTGAGGGGTGATCTCGTTCATGTTTATAAAGATGTGAAGGGCAGTGTCAGGAGGACAGAGCCAGGCTCTGCTCAGAGATACCAAGTGATAGGACAAAGGGCAATGAGTGCAAGCTGGACCACAGGAGATTCCACGTGAACATATGGAAAACCTTTTTCACTGTGAGGGTGACAGAGCCCCGGAGCAGGCTGCCCAGAGAGGTTGTGGAGTCTCCTTCACTGCAGATGGTTCAAACTCCCCTGGCTGCGTTCCTGTGTGACCTACTCTTGGTGGCTCTGCTCTGACAGGGGAATTGGACTGGATGATCTTCCCAGGTCCCTTCCAACCTCTACCGACAGGATGACCTTTCAAAGTCACTCCCAATCCCTAACATTCTGTGATTCTGTGACCTCCCCAGGTTCACACCTCCATGTTCTGCTTTGCAAAAGCAAATCTTACTCTCTCTGTATTTAGAGGCAAGAAAAACATTTACAATGAGATGAGAGCTCCAGGTCCATAATTTTATTGTCCTGTTTTTGGCTAGGACAGAGTTAATTTTCTTCCTAGTACTTGGCAGAGTGCTGTGGGAGAACAATGTTGGTAACACTGATGTTTTAGTTTTTGGTAAGTAGCGCTTATCACAACTCGGGGATTGTTCAGCTTCCTGTGCTCTGCCCACAAGGAGGTGCACAAGCAGCTGGGAAGATGCATGGCCAGGAAAGTTGACCCAAACTAACCAAAGGGATATTCCACCCCACAGGATGTCAGGCCCAGTATATAAAGTAGGAGGCAGCCTGGAGGTGCTAACCACTGCTCAGGGACTGGCTGGGCATGGAAGTAGGGAACAATTGCATCATGCACCACTTGTCTTTCTTGGGTTTTCTCTCTCTTTTCCTTACCTATTTTCATGCTAATTGTTCCTTTATTCCAATTATTCAACTGATCTTATCTCAACCCACAAGTTTTACTGTTTTTTTACTCTGGGAGCAGGAAGGAGTGAACAAGCAGCTGCATGGTGCTTAGCTGTTGGCTGGGGTTAAAATACAAGATCCAGCTAAGAAAACTGCAGGTGAGATTTTACCACCATTGCAAAGAGGAGCATGGAATCATAGAATTGTTAGGGTTGGAAGGGACCTCAAGGATCATCCAGTTCCAACAACCCTGCCATGGCCACAGACACCTCACACTACATCAGGTTGGTCACAGCCACATCCAACCTGGCCTTCAAAATCTCCAGGGATGAGGCTTCTACTACCTCCCTGGGCAACCTGTTCCAGTGTTTCACCACCCTCATGGGGAAGAACTTCTTCCTCACATCCAATCTCAATCTACCCATCTCTACCCCCTAGTCCTATCATTACCTGACACCCTCAAAAGTCCCTCACCAGCTTTCTTGTAGGCCCCCTTCAGATACTGGAAGGCCACAATAAGATCTCCTCAGAGCCTTCTCTTCTCCAGACTGAACAGCCCCAACTCTCTCAGTCTGTCCTCATAGGAGAGCAGCTCCAGCCTTCTAATCATCCTCATGGCCCTTCTCTGGACATGCTCCAGCACCTCCAGATCCTTCCTGAAATAGGGACTCCAGAAGTGGACACAGTGCTCCATTGCTTTGGTTTAAAAATAAATAAAAAACAAAATAAAATCTGACTCATGTAGTTAATAAAATGCATTCTTGTGTCAAGTAATAGTATAAACAGGGGATATTTTAATATACCCCAACTGTATGCAAAACCCCTTCCCTGTCTGGCTTCCTAAAGAGGAATTTTCTGTCCCTGCAGAGTAAAGACAACTAGTCAAGACAAAGACCCATCTGCTAGCAGTGTTAGCCTTATCTGTCCATAGAGAAACTAGTTTTACATGATATGCATGCCAGTCTCTTCCCATCTTTGTGTGCACAGCTACTTAATCTGTGCACCAAATGCCTGGGTTTGCACACATGCTCATTTTTGCCAGGTCCATTCATGGTGCAGACAACTGAAATCAGGCCTTGAATAAATTCATGGTACATTTCTCTTACAGAAACATTTTCCTTCCACTATTCACTGCCCTCTATTTTTCTGCAAAGCCCTTTCCTGATACCTCTCTGCAATTTTATTTTCCAAGCTTATTTTTAACAGCATTACCTTCATACTTAAAGCACGAAGCATTTCCATCTAAACTCTAAGTACAGGCCCAACCAACATGATGGAAACTGATGCTGGAGTCACACTGCACATACCAAGCAACAGCATTGTCCTCTGGTACCAGCTCATCATTTTTTCTTTCACTGAACTATGAGAGGCTTCAGAGAAAATTTAATGCATACAAATTGCAAGTGTTGCTATTTCTGCACTAATGCCTCTTATTATATTTATCACCACCAGCTAATGATTCCCTGGCACCATTCACATGTTTATTGCTTTCTCAACAGGCTTTCACTGAAGCCACGAAGGTTTCTCTTTGGTATGGTAGCAGTAATCATCATCTCTTCTTTCCCATTACTCACAAAATTAATGGAATTTATTGCTAGCAATTCACTGACTATCACTTGTACACAAACATAATTCCATTGGGGTTTTCTTTCCTGATACACTTTTTTTTTTAACCAGACAGATTATATACTTGAGTCTTTATGCAGGATTAAAATCAGCACAAGATTCTTTATCTTTCTTATTGACAGAACAATGGGTACACCTGCCCTGTGCAGTTTTCCTTCTGAGGCCTCTGCTAGGAGATCTTCAGTAATTGATCCCTTCATGGCTTCCCATTTGAAATAACCCCATTTGAGCAAGTTCTTTTGCATCATCCCTTGAAGAAGGTCACTACCTCAGTGAGCTACAGACAGATTAACCTGGACCCCATCTTTTCCTATCGATGTAGAAATCATAGAATCATAGGGCTTGGAAGAGACCTCAGGTGATCAAGTCCTGCCAGAGCAGGATTCACCTAGGGCAGGCCACACAAGAACACATCCAGATGGGTCTTGAAAGTCTCTAAAGGAAGGGACTCCACAGCCTCTCTGGGTAGTCTGCTCCAGTGCTCTGTCACCCTCATAATAAGGAAGTTTTTCCTCATGTTGAGGTGGAACTTCCTGTGTTCCAATTTTTATTCATTACCCCTTGTCCTGTGGCAAACACCAATGGAAAGAGTCTCCCCTTCTTGACAGCCACCTTTCAAGTATTTGTAAACATTAAGATCCCCTCTTAGTCTTTTCTTCTCCAGACTAAAGAGCCCCAGGTATCTCAGCCTTTCCTCCTCATACAGACGTTCCAGTCCTTTCATCATCCTCATAGCCTCCATCAGACACTCTAGTATGTCCCTGTCCCTCTTGAACTTAGGAGACCAGTACTGGACACAGTACTCCAGATGTTGTCTCACCAGGGCAGGGTAGAAGGGGAGGAGAACCTGCCCTGAAATGCCTTCCCCAGCCCAGGCAGGCTTCCTGGTGAGAGATGCAGAAGAACAAGGGTGCTTCTGTGCAGTTTTGGCATTGATGACAAGTGTCCTTATGGAGACCTGTCTTGATGAAAGTCACGGCACATGCACACCAAATTCCAAAGCACCAGGAGTCAACAAAACTCAAACCAGAAAAGGTGCTTCCAGCGCTTTGCACTTAGAAGGGGAGCATGGAGACAGCAAATTGGCTTAGTGCCATTAAAAGAAACCCAAACATGCCCATGCTTATTTTCTCCTTTTTACTTTCAGAAGGCATATGGGATAGAGACAGAGAGAAAAGCAAGACACACAGAGAGCCTGCTTGCTGTCAGCTTGCAAGGCACCATCTGCTCTTCAGGAGATAAGCTATGTGCACAATAAATTGAGATTTAAGTTTCTGACTCAGTTAAAAGCAAAACAATGTCAACATGCACCTCTTCAGAGCACATCTGGCACCAGCCTTTTAAACTCTGGGTTTCTAGGAGCCAAAGAAGTTTTAAATCTGCCACAAACTGATATCCAAAAGGTTCCAGAAAGACTCCCCAAAGACTTTTGTGTACTGTGCCACAGCAAGATGACAACAAAACAGTATCAGCATTCCCTATTGTACAATCCATCTTTCCCCTTTTTGCTGATCAATAGCTTCGGGCACCAGAGGAACCAAAGGCCAGAGCAGGCCATTAAGGTATGTTCATTACTGTGAGCCCACTGCAGCAACACAGCACATGTGCTGGCCACACTCTGGGAGTGACAGGTGACACTGGAACTACACCTGTTGAGGGGGACCTAAAGGCAGACAGGAAGCTGCCAGTTCCCCTTTCCCCCAACTGCCTTTTGAAGGAACCATCAACCACACAAGACCAGCAAGCCACCTCATGCAGCCCAGGAGGAAAACCATATCCTGGGCTGCATCAAGAGGAGCATGGCCAGCAGGGCAAGAGAGGAGGTTCTGCCCCTTAACTCTGCTCTTGTGAGACCCCCACTTCAAATACTGTGTCCAGTTTTGGTGTCCACATCATAAGAAGGACATAGAATTGTTGGAGCAAGTCCAGAGGAGGGCCACAAAGACGATCCAAGTGCTGGAGCACCTCTGCTATGAGGACAGAATGAGGGACCTGGGATTGTTCAGCCTGGAGAACAGAAGACTCCAGGGAGACCTTGGAGCTGCCTTCCAATACCTGAAGGGAGCCTCCAAGAAGGTTGGAAAAGGACCTTTCATAAGGGTGTACAGGAACAGGACAAGGGCAAAAGGTTTTAAGCTGAGGGAGAGTGGGTTTAGACTGAATCTTAGGAACAAGTTCTTCAGTACAAGGGTGGTGAGACTCCAGAATAGGTTGCCCAGGGAGGTTGTGGATGCCTCTTCCCTGGGAGTGTCCAAGGCCAGGTTGGTCTAAGTTGAGAGGTGTCCCTAGTCATGGCAGGGGGGTTGGAGTAGTTGGTCTCTGAGTCCCTTCCAACCTAAATCATTCTATGATTCAAATAGCAAAGCCCAAGAGATGAGGGCCACTGACAACCACTTTACTAATGGCCCTCAAAATCCATGTTTCGTGCAATTAACACCAGAAATGGCTGTGCTTACTTCCTGGCTTAGTTCTCATGGCTGTACAAGTCATTAGCAGATAATACAGAAGATGCTGCACAGACATAATTAGATTGTGTTTATCCTTTTATGAAATCATTCAGAACTGTATCAACCATGCAAGGAGAACTTTTAGGAGGTCTTTAATCCCCAATGAAAAGGCAAAATGTTCCATTCCTAGGCCATCTCCTTTCCTTCTTATATAGGAAAGGACTTCCTGCATGACTTGAGGAACACAAACACTCTGTTTCCAGATTCTTCAAGCCATGGGGTGAACAATGCCTTCTTGATACTGAGTTAGCTTAAAAATCACCTTCCACTGAAGCATCTCATTAAGTCACCCATCAACAGGAAGCCTTTTCTCACAACGTCCAAACCAATGTCATTGCAACCACTTACAAAAGACACACCTTGTTAAAGAAGAGAATTCAGCCTGATTCGAGGCTGAATCAGACACTTCAGTCCCACAGTATTTTCCCAGAGCAATTTTCCACAAGCTTTTCATTGGGGCGTGTCTCAAGTCTCCTTTCACACCTTGGGCTGCAAGATAAAGCTCATAATGTTTTTTATTTTGGCCACAAACATTAAACCTCAGATCTATACTCCTCCAGGCCTGGGAAGCCTGGACAGGTTATGTCCCTTCTCCTGACAAGCATTTTATTTCCTCCTATCTAGAAGGGCACCCATCTTTCATTGGAGACATAAAGCATCATCATTAAACCAAGTGTCACATACAGTGCTGGGCTGCCTGATGGACAGCACAGGCAGGATTTTGCCCCATTTCAATTAACAATATCTCACTAAAACATTATGCCATGGCATTAACAAACACCACACACGGGTACACAAACAGGAATGATGTGTCTGGCACATTACTGGCTTCAACATAAGGTCAGACACAGCAGTATTTAACTGCTTTGTGGAGGCACTGCTTTTAAAGCTGGTTGAAACCCCTTTCCCTCCCCTTCTAAATATAGGATAAGAAAATCCTAAGCATAAGCCACCCAAGTGCTTACCATGGTCTCAATTTACTGTGCATATATTCTCAGCCACTTCCTATCCACAAAACCAAGAGCCAGGCTCAAACTTTAATCCTTTGTTTCCTTTATATGCACATTAATATTCAGAGCAGGTCAAGCCCAGTAGGTGCAATGAAGACTGTATTAAACCACACTTCATAGTACTACCTAAAGACATAATTGCTATCCTTAAAATATAAGGAGAGCTGACTTTACTTTTATTCTGTTTCAATACATCATGCAAGACAACCCAGCAGCACCCAAAACTTAACCATAAGTTAATCCTTCTCTTACACAGACTGATACTGTTCCATGATACGCTTTTACCATTTCATATATTCTAAAGGAACATATATAAATATGCCTGGAGCAAGAGGGAGAACTGCTCCTGAATGTGGTTCTCTTCACGACCACAATACTGCTAAGTGGGGAGACTCCGAACCAGTCAATTCTTCAACTGCTTTCCACATGAATTTGAGGCACAGAGGTTAAGCAGCTTATTGAACTGAGATTTTACTTGCCAATTAATGAGAATTTAAGCACTTGGTCCATATTTTTCCCCTCAATTAAATAAGCTCTCAGTGACAGAAACAATTAACTAGTTATCAACTGTTTCCTTAAGAAGAGCTGCTGTGACTGTGCATTCCATACTGTGTGTCATTCACCTGGAAATTTGCTGCTCTGGATCTACACTATTAGGTTGCACATTCTAGATTAACAATAGCAGCAGTAAGAAGCTTTACAGTAAGTACTTCCTGAGCTTGTTCAGCACTTTCTTTATAAATCCTGTATCTGTACTATTTAATCTGAAGACTACAGCAAGCACCTAAAGAAGCTGGGCGTATCTATCATGTAATTCAACCACTTTAAAGAACTTACTTCTTCTTGGGGTCTGAGCAAGCAAACTGCATTTCTACAGTGCACAGAGGTAAGAAGCAGCACACAGAACCCAAAGTCCTGTGCAAAGTTTCCCCGGTCCTAACATCTCCAACAAGCATCTCACATTTCTATGAGCAAGCCTGCAAGTATACAGTAACTATTGCACTGCAGGTTGTATTTGCAATGCAGCTAACCTGAAGTGAAAATGCATTTTTAGCAAGGGAGTTCTCATCTAAATATTTATGGATGCTAATTCCACTGCTCTGTTAGTTCAGAGATAAAATCTAAGTGCCACAGCTTTGCATAACACATCTAGTCTTAAGGGTTGCATTCCATCTCATGCTGGGTTTGGACCACACTTGGTAAAATATCTGTCTGCTAAGAAGTTTGTTCCAGCCATTAAAAGAACATTATAACAGCAGTTTACACCATTAATTCTTCTCTTAAATGAAGAATTAATTTTACTACATGCCCACTGAAACAAGTATATCCCTGACATAACTATTTGAGCTGTTAATGAATCATCATCATGCTCATTTCTGAGATTTTTCAGTGATTTCTCAGGTTTTTTTCCTATGTGTGAAAAGTTTTGTCCAGAGGTGGTAGAAATAATCATCACCAATGTACTAATTAAATTCACTCAAAACAGTCAGGAGCTCTCCTTCGCTGGGAGTGGGAGAAGCTGGGTCACACAAGATATCAAGATGCCAAACTTTTAAAGTATTTCATTAACAACTGTGCAGCAAAACACCACCCTAAGTCCACCTCTAGGCACAGCGGGAGATTTGGCTTGATCTGAGTCACTGAGATGAGCAAAACATTTCCATCAAATCCTCACTGAAGGAATGAGGTCAGCTGAAATCATTCACAGAACCATTGTATTCTTTCACATTGAACTGAACTGTTTGAGGAAAGAAGTAATACTGAATTGTGGGGCTTAAAACTTGAGAATTAAAACTAGAATGTCCTTTCATTGCTAAAAATATTCAATCTCTGTTTGCCTAAACACAGAATCACAGACTCATAGAATCACAGAATGCTAGGGGTTGGAAGGGACCTCAAAAGCTCATCCAGTCTAACCCCCCTGCCAGAGCAGGATCACCTACACCAGAACACACAGGAACACATCCAGGTGGGTTTTGAACGTCTCCAGAGAGTGAGACTCCACAACCCCCTGGGCAGCTTGTTACCAGTGTTCTGTCACCCTTCCAGGGAAAAAACTTTTCCCTCCTGTTTCCATGGAACTTCCTATGCCTCAACTTCCACCCATTGCCCCCTGTTCTGTCACTGGGCACCACCAAGAGGAGCCTGGCTCCACCTTCTTGTCAAAACTCTTCTATCTCATATCTCATCTCACCTCAAAACTCAAAGCTAGCACTTTTAAAAGTAGAGATAGTTACTCCTTCCACTTAATTCTTACCTCAGCCTATGATTAGCTTCCTCCAGTTTTGCCAAACTCAACACATCAATTTATTCACAGGATCCTGCTGACATTTGGCCCCTGCAACCCTTCATACAGACATTTCCCACCTTGCCCTTCTGCACATCTCTGATGGAGGCACCATCCTCCACTGACCATCGACAGAGGACTTGATCTTTCTTTCAGCAAAGAAATTTCCACTTCAGCCTTCTGCAAGACATTTGATATTCTGTCTACCCTATAAGCTTCCTGATTTTACTCATTACCCATGTTAGTAGTCCCTTGACCTTCTTCTTAACATTTCTTTCTTTCCCTCAACTACTGATACACCTTTTTTCTTTTTTTGGTGTGTGTGTGTTTGACACCAGAGAGGCACCACAAGCAGCTAGTGCCTGAAACTGTACCCAGGGAAGGTCTGAAGTTTCAAACAGGAGCTAGATTATTCATTATGCATTAAATATGACTGAAATTTCCTATCTGCTCTGCATACATGGCATCAAAGTCTCCAATGAAAACAGTTTCTTATTAGCCTCTAAGTAAAATTTTTATCCTGCATTATCACAGCAAGTGGCTGAAACCAAAAGAATTTAATAAGCACCTCCCAAGTGCAGGTCAGGTTCCTCACTGAGCCCCTAATTGGAATACAGTAAATCCTGCAGCTGAACAAGCTCTATGCCAAGGACAATTGCATTCTGCCACTTCTGCTTTATGAGGGACAAAACACAAACCAGGTTCCAAGTTTGTTTGCTCGTCCTTATCTCTACCCTAGTCCACTGAAACCATTTCTTCACCTGTTTTAGACAAGTCTAGTGCATCTTACACAAGAGAAAACCAACACACAGCAATCCTTTAAAGATGCATTTGGGAATTTTCTACTGTCAAGTCTCACCAATAGCCATCCACAAATTGTGGCATAATTTGCTTTCTAAAACACAAACTTGAAACCAGCCTATGATCAAAATCAGGTGGCTGAGGAGGCATCAGTGATACAGCAGGTGATGTCCAGCTCTGCTCCATCAGTCTCTTCCCCTTCAGCAGAAGGAGGAATAGAATAGCATAGCATAGCATAGCACAGCATAGCACAGCATAGCATAGAATAGACCCAACCCGACACCATCTCATCAACTAAACCATGGCACCAAGTGCCTCATCCAGTCTCTTCTTAAACACTTCCTGGGAAGCACATTCTAATGGCTAATCTCTCTGTCTGGGAAGAATTTCCTCCTAACTTCCAGCCTAAACCTCCCCTGGCACAGCTTGAGACCATGTCCTCTTTTTCTGGTGCTGGTTGCCTGGGAGAAGAGACCAGCCCCCACCTGGCTACAACAACCTCCCTTCAGGTAGTTGGCAGCATTAAGATCTCCCTGAGCCTCCTCTTCTCCAGGCTAAACAGCCCCAGCTCCCTCAGCCTCTCCTTGTAGGGCTTGTGCTCAAAGCCTCTCCCCAGCCTCGTTGCCCTTCTCTGGACACATTCAAGTGTCTCAATGTCTTTCTTAAACTGAGGGGCACAGAACTGGACACAGGACTCAAGTGTGGCCTAACCAGTGCAGAGTCCAGGGGCACAATGACTTCCCTGCTCCTGCTGGCCACACTATTCCTGATGCAGGCCAGGATGCCATTGGCCTTCTTGGCCGCCTGAACACACTGCTGGCTCATGTTCAGCCTACCATCAACCAGTACCCCCAGGTCCCACTCTGCCTGGCTGCTCTCCAGCCACTGTGACCCCAGCCTGTAGCACTGCATAGGGTTGTTGTGGCCAATGTGTAGAACCTGGCACTTAGAGACCTCTCTGGCTCCTGCAACTCAGGAAAAAGTCCCAGTGATGTTCTTTCCTGAGAGTGTGGGAAAGAGACAACTTCTCACACTGAAGAGGTTGGGGTTTTTTTGGATGCCTGAGTCATCTGTTGGAGCTTAAAACTGTTTTCAGATACAGTCAGAAATGGCCACCCAACCCAAAATTCTGTGAAAGTGAAACAAATACAAACTCAAGGAATCAGGCAAATATTGCAGCTTTATCTTTTCCAAAGAGAAACAAGTGACAGGGAAAATGCAAGCAATCCTACTTTCAGAACCAGGCTCTCCTTCAGGGGATTTTACAGAAACACAAAGGTGCAGGGCAAGTGCATGGACTGCTCATGTTTGTGACACCCCAGTTACAGGGGAAAATATGTTATCCCAGCAGGGACAGGAGGAGCAAAGTCACCTCAGATCCAAGCCAGGGCAGCCCAAATCAGCACTTGTCATGCCCACAGGATGCTCTTTGGACTCACATCCCACATGTTATGCAAACATCCTGCAAGCATGCACCAGGTGGGCTTCCCCACCGCTGTGTAGATAAATTGTACACCAACAGCATATGCAGCACATTTTGAAGACTAAACTTAAAGCATCCTTCATCTCAAATACACCCCTAAGGAGACCATATGGCATCCCCTTCGCTAGTGTTCCCTCAAGTACTTCTCTGGAAAAAGTGCCTATAGTTCAGGATTGGAAAGAAAATATTGACAAATTGTCTTTGCTGCATAAAATTAATAGCTGGGGGGGGTGGGGGGTGGTAAATATGTAGCAAATTCCACTCCCTGCAGTTTGTTAAGAATAGGTTTGGGTAACAGCAAACTGGTTCCTTTTCTCAAGCCCACACATCATGAAGGAGCAGACTTGCTGCTGATCTCATTTCTCCCCTGCACAGCAAACACAGACCTGCATGATGCTGGGTTGCTGCAGGCAGCTTTGGAGATGCTGCAGCAGAGGTGCCTGAAGCTTCCCTCTCATCCCACAGCTCCCTCCAATACCATTGCCAAAACCCTGCTTCCTGCACCAATGGACATTTAGGGATGCTCCTTTTCTACTATGGTACCTCACAACAATAACCAGTACATACCAGCCACCCTTCTGCTGTCTTGTAATCCACATCCATCTCCCATTTTCCTTTTCAAGATCACTAACAGCAAATTTGCTAGCACAGCGCATTCCTTCTGGGTGGCCTTGCCAAGGGGACACTGGAATCAGTGTTTATGACAGTTGGCTCTACTCCTGCATTATCACAGAATGTTAGGGGTTGGAAGGGACCTTGAAAGATCATCCAGTCCAAACCACCTGCCAAAGCAGGATCACCCAGCATCCAGGTGACTTTTGAACATCTCCAGAGAAGTGAAAAATGTTTTCCTCATGTTTACATGGAACTTCCTATGCCTCAGCTTCCACCCATTGCCCCTTGTTCTGTCACTGAGCATCACTGAGAAGAGCCTGACTGGGTTTCACATATCTGACAATTTTCCCCCTCCTTTGGAGCACACGCAGGCATTCATTATTGTGGGACCTGGCTTGCTGAATTACTGCCAATGCATGTAGCCTGAGTTTATTTACCTAGCTAAGCCTGTGAGCAGGTGATGTTTGTTATTTGCTCCTTGCTCACGTTGCTGACTCACCTTTTACACAATGGCATACACTAAATTTTGAATCCTCACATTGAAGGCCACATCAGGTAAGCACCAAGTATTGCAGAAGTTAGTGTGAAGCCCAGGTGAACACAGGGCTACTGACTGCCCCAGCTGCATGCAGCTTCTGAGCCATGATCTTTCAGTATCACAACTCTTTATACCAGGCAGCAGCTCCAAGGTTTTTGGACTGTTCATTGCCATGTCAAAGTCCAAGTCATTCAGCACAAAGAAGTTCTGTATCAAACTGAGAAGAAATGCCTTCCCACATTGTGAAGGCTCTTTTAAAACAGCAGCATTGGATAACCATTAAATCACAGCTAATGATTCACAGGAAATGTTTTGGTATAGGAAAACAACACTGAAAGGTAATGGACCTCCACTGAGTGAGCACTTTCTGCACTAGTAAGAGAGATGCTTTACCAAGACAGACAAGAGCTGCCAGAAAAACATTTTGAGAAGGAAAGCAACAGAAATCATCCCCACAGTACAGCACAGCAACTACAGCGTTGCAGGGGTTCTTCGTGTGACAGAGGATGAAAGCACAGGTCAGCTTCACAGCTGCACCACTGCGCCATGTCACTGCAACACAACACAGGGGACATGCAGTACACCACCAGATCCAACCTGACTCTGTTGATTATCACTTCTTCATAAAAGACTGTAGAAGCCACCCAGGTAAGCACTCTGCATGATGACCAGACAGATAACTTCAGCGCTTTTCCATCAGTGAAGGAAAATAGTTCCATCCCCACGCTTTTAGCCAAACTGACTTCTGCAGGCCCTAAGGCTACAAGACGAGACAGCTCTACCTAGTTGGACAGACAGAAGAGGAAACTCCCACAACCAAGCTGTTCTTAATGTCTGATGTTAATTACAGAGCTGGTTTTAATAATACAGTGTTTAACAGTGTGAAACAAGAGCCAACACAAAATGGCTTTAAGTAGCAAGGACTCAGGAAAGAGTGCTTCTGTGGATTCATCCTGACAATTCAGTAAGACAGTCATTTCAACTGCTGTTCATGATTTTTACTACTCTGAAATTAATTCTTAGGTAAAAATCACAGCCTAATCATTTACTATTTAAGTTATTTAGAGGAAAAAAAGCCAAACAGTACGAAGGGGACACACAACCTCAGTTCACGATCTGGTGTTCTAGACTGACCAATGAAGCCATTAGTGGCAACTGGTTTTAACGCTCTGTTCTGTCTCAGAAGAAAAAACTGTTTTCACTTCTCAGGGTGATAATTTAGCATTTCCTGAAGAAAATAAAGTTAAGAGCTTAGTTTTCTCTTCTATACCTGCCTTACCTTATTAATTCACTTCTGCTACCTTTCAGTGAGGACATGCCTTAACTCACCCATTTCCTCCATATACTCACTATCGCTTGATGTTTTATTCACTTCCAACAGAACATGCACCTCAAAATGTTTTATCTGCAATGTTTTAGTACGTTTGCAGCTTTACTACATTATCTCTTTTATAATGCATCTTTCTTCTCCTCAACATCTGCCTCAACTCTGAAAGAGATCTAAAGCCAGAGGGGAAGCGGCATTTTACAAAGGGCCCAGAGTGACTGGGGCTGTTTTGAAGGAAATCAGATCAGTGCCTCTGCAGCCCACCAAACAACACCATCCTAGTTCTAGTTGCCCAGTGCAAAGCAATTAGATTTTCCCTGCTGAGCAGCTGCTGTTGTGTTTGCTTTACTGCAGCCTTTTGTGGCTGGTGACTCCACGTGAGGAGCTGCACAAAAACCCTTTAGTGGGAGCATAAGGAGGGATCGTGTGCTTAGGGAGGGCTACAGACCATTGGCTTTCACGTGGTTTCAGTAGTACTGCACAGAACAGAAGCTACATCAAGCCTATGCAGTATGAGTCCAGACACTGGAACTTGGCAGAAAGCTGCTGAAATTCCCTACCAAAAATAAAGGTGTTCACTAGGAGTGAGAAGAGTATCAATCAGCCTAATCTCTGTAATGATTTGGCCCCCCAGGTAGGATGTTTACTTGCTGGAATGTGTCCAGAGAAGGGCAACGAAGTTGGTGAGGGGTCTGGAACACAAGCCCTATGAGGAGAGGCTGAGGGAGCTGGGGTTGCTTAGCCTGGAGAGGAGGAGGCTCAGGGGAGACCTTATTGCTGTCTACAACTACCTGAAGGGAGGTTGTAGACAGGCAGAGGTTGGTCTCTTCTCCCAGGCAACCAGCACCAGAACAAGAGGACACAGTCTCAGGCTGCGCCAGGGGAGGTTTAGACTGGCTGTTAGGAAGAAGTTCTACACAGAGAGAGTGATTGCCCATTGGAATGGGCTACCCAGGGAGGTGGTGGAGTCACCATCATTGGAGGTGTTCAGGAGGAGACTTGATGGGGTGCTTGGTGCCATGGTGTAGTTGATTAGATGGTGCTGGGTGATAGGTTGGACTCGATGATCTTGAAGGTCTCTTCCAACCTGGTTTATTCTATTCCATTATTCCATTCCATTCCATTCCATTCCATTCCATTCCATTCCATTCCAAAAACACAAGCTGTCTTCTCCATTATAAGGTTGTTCTGTCAGTTTACTTTCCCCAGTCTTCCGTGAAGATTAGGTCACACTGTGCTAAGTGCTGTACTGAAACCTTTGCACAGAAACAGTCTCTCTTCCAACTAAGTCATAATCTCGACTGATTGAATAGCATAAGCAAATATTAGGAGGGTTGGCATTAGAAAGATTAACCAAGACTGCCCCAGTGGTTACCCACACTGCCAGCTCATGCAGTTGGATGGTTCCACAATAGCATTTGCAAAGTGTTAACACCAAAAGGCTGCCTTAAATTTACTGAATGAAATGGCCCTAGGGAGTCAGAATCTTAGAGTGACCCTGCCATTTCTGAGCTTTAAGTTGTTAGCTCATGTCTACATTTTCAAGGATTAAAATAAACTACCATGGCTGCTATATTGTGCTGCAGGCCCCTGCTATAGGCAAAACACTCAGAAAAACTTAAAGAGGCAAAACAAAGCAGGAAAAATGAAATCATTTCCCATGCAAACATTTTTTTCTCCCTTTAGCTGTAAAGGATGTTGTTTTGCACATATCTCACTTCTTTTATGGAGCAGAAAACAGACCCACTCAGTAATCCTTAAGACAGGAGGAGACAGCAGCAGCTGTCCTTCTTTTGGAAGCAAGGCAAAAATGCAGTTGAGATGAACCTGCTGCTTTGACAGTCCATGCCTGCTTCTTGCAAGAAAGCAGACAGATGAAACATCTAGAGCAAAAGGAAGCTTGGGCTTCTGCTCGATGCAAACTGCTTTCTTAGACAGGGCCTCCTTTCCAGGGGTGAAGCCTGGGCTTCACCTCACTCTGAAATCTGGACAACTTGTACCAAACAAGAGTATTTGGGGTACTGTTTTAGCTGCTTTGCAGGCACGAGCCGATAGTGCTACAAGAAGCTGTCTGTATGTGTCTGCAAGCAGTGAAAACAAGACAGACCTTATGTGAAAAGAAATCAAGCAGAGCGGGATCAAGAGGTAGGCAGGAGTCAGAAGGTAAGAGGCATCGGTCTCCAGCAAGTTCCCTGCTGTTAACCTTGCATAAACACCACCCTTTCAGCCACATGGGAAGAAAAAGAAAGGCCAGATTCCAGAAGGGTAAGAAAAGAAAGAATGGGATTAAGAAGCAGGTTATGTATCCACAGAGGACAACAGACAGGAACACAAGTGACCCTGGGCCTGCCAGCCTGATGACAAATAAGACAGAAGGGATGTCACCTGTGCCGGAGAGCAGGAAGGAGGTTTGGGTGATCAGCATTATCTGTACTAAATTTAACCTGACAGAGCCATATGCAGGGAGAAATAGCAGAGATGGATGAACTGGTAGAAGAGGACAGGCAAGAAACAGAGCAAAGTGCAAATAAATCTTCCCTGGAGGACAGCTAAAGCCACACAGTATCTGTCCCACTCTCCTTGCCTTCAAGAATATTTTCCAAACAACTATTCTCAGCAACCCCAATACTTTTTCCCTCTTTTAAAACCAGTTCCCATACCTCATCTCCACGATCCTGCATTCTCACATGAAGGTGGGCTGGCCACATCTGCCAGAACGTAAGCAACCACAACATTTCATAATACCTGCAAAGCATCTCACTAAGAAACCCTGCACTCCAGCTGCAGCTTTGCACTAACAAATCTAGAGATAAATACAAGTCCTCTTCCAAAACTACACAAGGAGGTTCACATGCAATCACAGAGTGTTAGGGGTTGAAAAGGACCTCAGAAGCTCATCGGCAAACCCGTGTTTGAGTTCAGTATGTGTCCATCTGCCTGACAGACATAAATTGAACTCACAGAATCACAGAATGTTAGAGGCTGGAAGGGACCTCAAAAGATCATCCAGTCCAACCCCCTGGCAGAGCAGGGTCACCTAAAATAGGTCACACAGGAACACATACAGGTGGGTTTTGAATGTCTCCAGAGAAGGAGACTCCACCACCTCTCTGGACAGCCTGTTTCAGTGCTCCAGCACCCTCACAATGTTTAAGTGGAACCCCCTCTCCTCCAGCTTGCACCCCTTGCCCCTTGTGCTATCATTGGACATTAATGAGAAGATCCTGGCTCCATCTTCCCAACACTCAACCTTCACATATTTATAAACATGAATGTGATCACCCCTCAGTCTCCTCTTCTAGAAGGTAAAGGCACCCAGCTCGCTCAGCCTTTCCTATTAAGGGAGATGTTGCACTCCATCTTTGTGGCTCTGTGCTGGACTCTCTCAAACAGTTCCCTGAGGTCCTTCTTCAACTGAGGGGCCCAGAACTGGACACAGTGTTCCAGATGCAGCCTCGCCAGGGCAGACTAGAGTAAGTGTACAGCTGCTATAGCAGTCCCAGCAACTTTACAGCACATCACAGCCTTCACCCCCTCTGTCACTGTACAAATGTGTGTCCTAAACCCAACATTGTATGAAGATAATTTCTCAGCAAGCCCATTTTTATTTTAAATTATGGCACAACCTGCCTAGTGATACCAAATCACAGTTCATCTACAGATTTGCACTGAAACTATTATCCTACAACGGTGATTTTGCATTGTAATAGCTTCATTAGCACAACCTCCAAAGAACAGCTCAAATACTTCAGCCTAATCCCAAATTGTCACCCAATTGTAATGCCGTTGGAGTAGGCTGTCCATGCATTTGCATTGAAATTGGAGTGACAGAATGATCACCATTCATCAAGCCATTTACACTAAGTCTCCACAGACCCACACAGACAATTGTTGCTGGAACTCCAGCACCAGACAGCTTTATAACACTATTTTCCCTTCTGGATTCCTTTTTACACCAATATTAATTCCCTTGTCATAATCCAGATGGAAATCTGGATAAGACTACTCAAGACAGAAGTTATGTTTCCAATGCCAGTGGCAAGGAAGTAGATATTGTAAAGGAATCATAACAAAGCTATTATGCTTCTCAGCTGCTCATTATTATTTCAGCTTTCAGATGCCATTCAGCACCACTGAGTTTTTCTCCACCCTATTATTCTCTTCAAGATCTTTCAATATTATTTAGATCACCTTCTATGAAGAATCTAGAAAAAAAGATCCTCTCTCTCTGGAACTGTTATGATATGGAGAGTTCAGTCCATTTATTTCAAAATATACCATAAGCAAAGAAATTCTAAACCCTAGCAGCTGGAAATGCCTGACCACTGCACTGCAAATATCTAACCTGCAGTTTTCCATAATAAGGTACTAAGAGCAAGTGCATTAGCCTGCAAAATGTCACTAGCAGATGGGAAGAGTCTTAAGGGCAGTAATTTAAGCAAACAACCAAGCAAATCTTTACTCCAAACTGAAAAAAAAATAAAAATCAAATTCTAAAGAATTAACCTTATTTGCTTGAGGAACTTCCAGTTATGCAGCTACAGCTGGGGCTTCATGGGACCCAAAAAATGTCCCAGAGTTTCATGTCTGTAAAGCAGTGGCCCTGGACATCACGTTTCAGAGTGGCTGGCAAAAACAGCCACCCAGAGACACTAGTGCAAAAGGCAAATTTAGCTGTATCTCCTAACAACTTCAGTCAACTGATAAGACTGTTGAAATGCACCTTTAGCCCCAATCTGGAGACAATTACTTGGTTAGCATCACAGATTCAGTTAAAGTTCAAAATCCGTCATTTATGCCAAATACAGGCTGATAATTCACTTTGGGGAATGATACACAAATTATATCTTGTGCCCAGTGCAATCTCAGACACAGGGACCAAGGAGCAAAGAAAGGTCCCATTTCCACTGCACAGAGGTAGATGCTAGCCAGCTTCCTTCCCACACTAACTTGCAATACCACCTGCTGACCAACCTCTGCATGCTACCCCACCAACAGCCAACCTGAGAAGATCAGTGTCATCAAACCAGCCTTCACCACATGGTTCCCAAACTATTTGTCATTTCTCCAACAGGAATGATTTGCTACCTACCACCGGCTGCTTTTTTCAGAGATACAGCAACATTCTGATAGATGAGATCTGGAAATACCTTTGTGGCATGAGAACAACTTCTGGCATCGTCATTGACCAGAGAATGTGACACAACCAAACACTGGGGGAAGCCAGGGAGCACCCAGAAATCATCCCCTGCCTCTCTGCTTGCTCTGCATTAACATAGGATGCGTAACAACCTCCAATACTTAATTTAATACCATTACAAGCTGAGCCAGGTATCATCCACCTGCCTGAGAAGAGGGATGATAACAGGTCCTTGACAGCAGGAATCAGGGCAATCCCCAGAAGACAAGAGGAGGAGGAGGTCAAGGAAAGTAACTCTAGCTCTGTTCATCCCAGTCTATGATTCCAAGGAAAGAAAAAGCAATAGGATGAGAGATTTCCTGGTTGAGGGAAACTGAATTTAGAGGTTTGCAGTCTGTGGGTGCTTCCAGCCAGAAGCAGACAGAATAGAACAGATCACAGTGGTCAAATTAGGGACTATCCAGCTCTATCTAGCGACTGCCTCTTAACCTAAGAAACACATTATCCTCACACAGTCATACCCAGGATAACAGCCTTGTCATTTAGAACAAACAAAAAACATTTTCTTTTAATTTCATTTTTAGCCTCCCACTTCCAACTTTATTTACAAAATTGTGGTCAAATGAATCATTCTCTAACAGACAGGAGAGAGAACTGCAAGCTAGCACTCCTGGGTTTTATTCCCAGCCCTGTCACTGTCTCACTACATAACTTCCAGCAGTCAATAAATCTAACTGTGCTTTAATTTAATAATCTATAAAGTGGATGTATTGCTCACTTAGCTTCACTGTCACCCAGTGAAATCAGTTAATATTCAAAGAAGTACTTTAAGATTCACAGATAATAGGATATATTTTGAGTGGTCTCATTTGAGTATTTAAACTGGAGCTCTACCAATGATATTTCCCAGCATTAACAAACTCTGTCCTACCTGATCATGACTAAATCTGATATAGATTAAAATGCCTTAAATACTGCCAAAGGAATTTGAGAGAGTGGCACAAGCGCTCTGTGAAGCTCCTGTAGCTACAGAGCACCATCTAGTGCCACACAGAACTTCTCTCTCCCATCCCTCTGCTCCTCTACAGATACATTACTTTTCTCCTCTATTTCTATGGTGGTAACAGCCAGGGTGACAGATAAGAACCTGATCGTTTGGGAAAGTTGACCAACATGTAACAAAGGTCTTCCTTGAATGTATCTCAGCAAATGATAAAATATTGTCAAGGGCAAAGTTGCTGGGTTACTCACTTCATAGAATCACAGAATGCTAGGGGTTGGAAGGGACCTCCAGAGATCAAGTCCAACCCCTCTTCAAAGCAGGGCTGCTTAGGAAGGGTCACATGGGAACACATCCAGGAAGGTTTTTAAGATCTCTAGAGAAGAAGACTCCACAACCTCTCTGGGCAGCCTGTTCTAAGGCCCCATCACCCTCACAGCTTATTCTCATGTTGAGTTGGGGAGTTTCCTATGATTGAGTTTACATCCATTGCCCCTCCTCTTATCACTGGGTATCACTGAAAAGAGACTAGCCACATCCTCCTGACAGTCACCCTTCAAATATTTGTAGACATTTGTAAGGTTTCCCTCTCAGCCCTCTCTTCTCCAGACTGAACAGCCTCAGGTCTCTCAGCCTCTCACACACAGTTTCACAGTATCACCAAGGCTGGAAGAGACCTCAAAGATCTTCGAGTCTGACCTGTCACCACAGACCTCATGACTAGACCATGGCACCAAGTGCCATGTCCAATCCCTTCTTCTCCTCATAAGAGAGACACTCCAGTCCCTTAACCATCCTTGTAGCTTTCCATTGAACTCTCTGCAGCAGTTCCCTGTCCCTCTTGAACTGGGGAGACCAGAACTGCACAGTATTTCAGGTGTGGTCTAACTAGGGCCAAGAACTGCACTGAAATCTGGGTTTGATTGACTTCAATCAGAAAATAATTACAGATTTCCAAGGAGTTTTCAGCTTCTTTTCACACAGATCCACAAATACACCCACCACAAGCAGCAAAGAAAGGATCCATGGTAAATTGGAGGGAAAACAACATCATACCCCTTCCAGTGAAAGCTTCTCCTACAGTGAACCTGAGTAGCACATCAGAATGAGGACCTAACACAGTACCATGGCAGCTGCTGAAGGCCATGCAGAAGAGCCAGCATGCCACAGTATGAAGTGACAGCTCAGCCCCCAAGAGCCAGTGACAGTTACAGCACAGCAAGAAATGAACACCCAGCCTGCCTGCATCAGACACAGAGCTTGTAATGTATTGCTTCTGTAGTGATGTATTTACACCTATCCTTCCTAGAACAAGGCCAGGTGCCCACCTCAGCCCAATCTGTGCAAACTAACAGGAGAAGGTTCCTTTCATCTTCCCCAAACCCACAAAGGATTACAGAGCAGGGCACACACACACACACAAAAAAAAAGGTGGGCAGAGAGGGGTCAAAAAAATCTCAAGGAAGCGGTTCAAGAGCTGTTGCAAAGGTTTCAAAGCTGAGAGAACTAAAGGATTGAAAAGTTTCAGTTGTCAAAAAGGGTAGCAAGAAACAAGTAACCTGATTAGAGCACATATCAACAAATGGTTTGGGTTGGAAGGAACCTGCAAAGATCATCTAGTCCAATCCCCTAAACTGAGCAGGAACATCCTCTTCTAGATCAGGTTGCTCATAGCCTTGTCAAACCTGACCTTGAACATGGAAACACTGATCAGTCCCTGAAAATACTGCAATGAAGCATCATTTTACTCATCTTCTGGTGACATCTCCTGTGGCCCAGAAACACTCCTGAACCACACCCTGGCAGCTCAGCATCTCATGACTCATGGGTGTCATCTTCAGCACTTGAGCTGTGGTGGCACCTCTGCTGCTCTAGCTATTAAACACTGAAGAAAAGCTGAAGCAGGCAAGCTTCAAGTCTTGAGATTAAAAAAAATACACCATCAATACATGAGCAGTAGCTCATCTGAAGAACAGTGCTAAGCTCAACACTTTGAATTTCCAATGGTCTTCACTTTGAGGCCCTTCTTTAACACAGAAGCATTAATGTTTAGCAGAATTCTTCCCAGGAGATCCCACTTTCCTCTTAGGTGTTATAACAAGCTCACAAAAGCTAGCAAAATGAGTACAGGCATTACCAAAGGTCTGCCAGCATGACACTTCTGTGCAGCTTTTTTGTGCTGTGATAGATGCCTGGAGCCCATTTGATGCAGATCACATCCTCTGGAAAGCAGCCTCTTGATTGATCACATTTGCAATGTCAAGATGGCTGGTCCCTATCACAACTACTGCCTTCCAGACTATTTAGTTTTTCTGCCAGTCATCATCCTTAGTTAGGACACATGGCTGCATGCTCCTCAGTATGCAGAGCTCCCTGATGTACTGAGCACAGCCCACAAGAGACAATCACAGTGAGCCAGAGCTGCAACAACTTCTATACTTGACCCTGGGACAGTGAAATGACAACATCACACAAATATCATGGAATCATAGCATTGTTTTTGTTGGAAAATACCTTTAAGATCATCAAGTCCAACTGTTCTCTACCTCTACCAAGTCTAGTGCTAAAACATGGCCCTCAGTACCATTTCTCTGCCTCTTTTAACCACCTCCAGGGATGGGAATTCAACCACCTCCCTAGGGAGCCAATTCCAGTGTTTCAGAACCTTTTTGATGAAGAAGTTTCTTCTAATATCCAACCTAAACCTCTTCTGGTGCAACTCAAGGCTATTTCCTCTCATCCTATCACTTGTTACTTGGGAGATAAGACTGGCCCCTACCTTGTTCCAACCTCTCTTCAGGCAGCTGTAGAGAGTGAGGTCTCCCCTCACCCTCCTGTTCTCCAGACTAAACAAGCTCAGTTCCCTCAGCTGCTCCTCATAAGACCTGTCCTTGAGTACTGTTTGTCAGAGAATGAGTCCATGAGCATTTCTTGTTGAGCAGAGCCTTGCATGCATGCAGGAGCACATGTGCACACATCCACATGCAACAGAACACATGCTCTACGTGCAAAAGCAATCAGCTTAACAAGAATGGACTTTTGGGACTTGTCCAGCAAAGAAAGGACTGACTGTCAGAAAAGGGAGAAGTCTGCAAATAAGGTTATTTACTAAGGCATGGAGAGGGCTTCAGCTGCTGTAACCAAGGAAACTTCATCCCATCACAACAGACATTTTCCACCCAAGATTGTTTGGTCAATTGAGCCACAATATGCAAATACAAGGGAAGCAACAGTGTGGATGGGAGCATTAAATAGCCTAAAGGTATTAAGTGGCATTTTGGATTGCCTGCATTCCTGTGATAGGCTGTGCAAGTGGAAACACAGGGAACCAGGAAAGAGAGACTGGGAATCCTCATGCACATACAGATGGAGCTGGGAAAGCCCAGATGGGGGGAGACCCAAAACACTTGGCATCCAAGACCCTTTCTCCTACAGATACCACAGGAAGGAATTTGGAGGGGGACTTTCTGATGCCCCCACCTCCAAAGCCACAATCACACAAATATCCCTTTTAACAACCTTCATGAAAACACAGCCACTGAAGATAAAAGTCCTGCAAGGTGTGGTGTGTAACAGTACTCCAGTCTCAAATTGCACCTTTTGGCACTCTCCAGCAACAGGAAGTTTCTAATACCAAGTCTGCACTGAGAGCAAAATCCCAAATTTATGAGATAGTCAGGTGACAGCAGGTCCTACAAGATATTATCCTATAAATGAAAGTTCTCAGGCTTAATACTTAATATTTAGTGCTGAATATTAGCTTACACTTCAAGAAGTGAGATTAAATAGTCAATGATGCCTGTTTCAAGCCCCATAATACATCTGGCTCTTTGAATCCCTTTTCTGGCTTGGTTGGTGTGTGGGTTTGGTTTGGGGTTTCTGTTGTTGTTTTGTGGGTTATTCTAAGCAAAAGCTAGTGATCAGTGAAATTGAGAGGATATGTGTCAAGAAGCTGGGGTTCCTTAGCCTGGAGAAGAAGAGGCTCAGGGGAGACCTTACTGCTGTCTACAACTACCTGAAGGGAGGTTGTAGACAGGCAGGAGCTGGTGTCTTCTCCCAGGCAACCAGCACCAGAACAAGAGGACACAGTCTCAAGCTGCACCAGGGGAGGTTCAGACTGGATGTTAGGAAGAAATTCTACACCAAGAGACTGATTGCCCATTGGAATGTGCTGCCCAGGGAGGTGGTGAAGTCACCACCATTGGAGGCGTTTAGGAGGAGACTTGATAGGGTGCTTGGTGCCATGGTTTAGTTGATTAGGTGGTGTTGGGTGATGGGTTGGACGCGATGATCTTGAAGGTCTCTTCCAACCTGATCTATTCTATTCTACTCTATTCTACTCTATTCTATTCTCTAGCAAAAAGTAGCATAGCTCCAAGATCACAGAAATCTGCTCTGCCAAATGACATGCACTTGGGTGCATCAAGTGCAAGGGTGCAGGCTATTTTAGAAAGAGATTTCTATGATACAGAGCAAAATGGCACACAAAAAAAGCAATGGGTTTGTCAAACAGTTTAGAGCATCTTTTTAAAGGCTCATCTGCAGACTCATCTCTGCTTCAAAGCCCTAATCTCAGAGATGTTTTGTGCCTTTTTATTTTGTTACCAATATATATTGCCAGGTATTGTCCCCTGGTTTAATATTGCTGCCATTTCAGATTGTTTATAGATACAGCACTGCAGGAATACCAACTGAATCTGGCCAGCTCAGCACTGATTGGCATTTATCTATTCCCTTGCAGTTTGAGTTAGCCTGCTCTGTGTGGTAGGAGGGATGGCTTTGTCTGCTTGTTAAGCAGGAACTAGTGTTCCAGGAGACTCCTAACTAGGCTGTGTATGCTTCAAGCTAAGGTATAATAAGGATATAAGTGTGCATGGCACATACCTTTGTGACTTCTGAGCAGCATGAAGCCATCACAAACCTGGGGCTTGATAATGGCCCTTTCAGGGTCATTTCAAATAGACAAACAGACAGCGTGGTCCATGAGCTGCTTGCACCAAGCCACTGCACTGGAAAATGGCACACATCCTTCCCCAGCACAGACCACAGCACACATCAGGGAGGATGGCATCCCTCAAAACCCTTCAAAGCATCAAAGCCACAGGCATGACATTGCAGGAATGCCAACATCCCAGTGCAGCAAGCAGAAACACCCAGTTGTTTTCTTACAACAGCTATGCATGCAGCATGACCCTTATGCCACCTTATGAGCCACCTGGTGAATGTGGGGCAGGCTGAGGATGTAGTCTACCTGGACTTCAGCAAGGCCTTTGACACCGTTCCCCATATCAAACTCCTGGCCAAGATGTCAGCCCATGGCTTGGAAAACAGCACTCTGTGCTAGGTAAGGAACTGGCTGGAGGCTGAGCCCAGAGAGTGGTGGTGAATGGTGCCATATCCAGCTGGCAGCCAGGCACTAGTGGTGTCCCTCAGGGATCAGTGCTGGGGCCCATCCTCTTCAATATCTTTATTGATGATCTAGAATGAGAGAGGATTGAGTCAGTCATCAGTAAATTTACAGATGACACCAAGTTGGAAGCAGGAGTTACCTGTTAGAGGGTAGAAGGGCTCTCCAGAGGGAACTTGACAGGCTGGACAGATGGGCAGAGTCCAACAGGATGACATTCAACAAATCCAAGTGCCAGGTTCTACACATTGGCCATAACAACCCCAGGCAGTGCTACAGGCTGGGGTCAGAGTGGAGAACAGCCAAACAGAAAGGGAGCTGGGGCTACTGACTGACAGCCACCTAAACATGAGCCAGCAGTGTGCCCAGGTGGCCAAGAAGGCCAATGGCATCCTGGCATGCATCAAGACTAGTGTGGCCAGCAGGAGCAGGGAAGTCATTGTGCCCCTGGACTCTGCACTGGTTAGGCCACACCTTGAGTCCTGTGTCCAGTTCTGGGCCCCTCAATTTAAGAAGGACATTGAGATACTTGAACGTGTCCAGAGAAGGGCAACGAGGCTGAGGAGAGGCTTCAAGCACAGGCCCTACAAGGAGAGGCTGAGGGAGCTGGGGTTGTTTAGCCTGGAGAAGAGGAGGCTCAGGGGAGACCTTAATGCTGTCTACAACTACCTGAAGGGTGGTTGTAGCCAGGAGGGGGTTGGTCTCTTTTCCCAGGCAACCAGCACCAGAACAAGAGGACACAGTCTCAAGTTGTGCCAGGGGAAGTTTAGGCTGGAGGTGAGAGTTGTTAGCCATTGGAATGTGCTGCCCAGGGAGGTGGTGGAGTCACCGTCCCTGGAGGTGTTCAAGAGGGGATTGGACGTGGCACTTGGTGCCATGGTTTAGTAGTCATGAGGTCTGTGGTGACAGGTTGGACTTGATGATCCTTGAGGTCTCTTCCAACCTTATTGATTCTATGATTAAACCAGGAAACTGAGTTGTGCAGGAGTTTCATTCCAAAAGACACAACCTCGACAGTGACTCTGGGTTAGCTCACAGAGTGACCCACTTGGTACTCATCCAAACAGCACGAGCTTCAACAAATCCTTCCAATCTAATTTCAGCTTTGGCTAATTTTAAAGCAAATCTGAACCTTCAAGGGGCATGCAGCTGCATAGGACTCATGCTTCCTATTATCAGGATGGGAAGTGAGCCAACACAGCTGCTCAAAATGTGAACAATAAAACATGAACTTGAGAAAGCAAGAAAAAGCCCACAGTTACTAAGCCTTGCACCTTTAGGAAATCAGATGCTTTTTGTTGCAGCCTGGAATGGATGAGGACCATCAAAGGATTTTCAACACTCGGAAATACAAGGTCTGGGTGTTGGTACAACCATAATATAACAAGGAAACTCCCCAACAAATATCCTGCCAGAACAGCAGAAAATGTGATTGTGCAAGAAATAGCAGAAGTCTGCATTTCCAGCAGTTTCATACTGGGTCCCCCTTTCAGTGTTAACAGGGGAGTCACACCAACTGCTTCAAACCACACATCACATCACACTTCATTGTGCTCTGACAACAAGTGGCATTTGGATTCCAGAGTTTCCTGATATTTTGAGGGTAGGCACAAAGCAGAAATAACCACTGCTCCAACCCAAAGGCATGTGTAAGCAAAGGGCAAGCCCAATGACACAGGAACAGGCATGAGGACACCCCACAACTCAGGCTATTTGAAGAACAGCAATACTGAGCCTCCTGCCAGGAAGTACTTTTCTGTCATTTCTGGCTCAGGGATTAGAGATCTTCCCTGCAGCATGATGTGAAAAGTGTTTTCTTTGAGGTCTCTTCTATAGGCAGATGCCTCACAAGATTCTTGCCAGCTCGGGGCTTTAAGCTGCTCCTTCAGTACCACTGTGGTGGTTTGCCCAGCTGCAAGGCACAGCTGTGAACACAAGCCTCCCCTTTACAAGGGGGCTGCTGAAGCTCCGTTTTGGAGAGATGAAAGCCAGGTCCCAGGAGGTGATGTGGCAGGAGCATACTAGCTTCATCCTTAGGCCTCAGCTGACAAAACAGAGCTGGCATACAGCACTCATGAGTGTGCACTGTGCTACAGCACAGTCCAAGGAGAGGTTAATGAAGATCACTTCATTTCCTTCGGGATTTCCACAGTGAGGCAAGGCTGAGCAATAAATATCTCTTGAAGTGATATCAAGCATGAATATCAGCATCTCCAAATAGCTAACCTGGACTTGCACCTTTCAGAGTGGTTTGGGTTCTATTTGTTGTTGTTTTGTTTTGGGGGGTTGGTTTTTTGGTTTTTTTTTTTTTGTTTTACCAGCACAGAACAAAGCCTCTCTACCTTTATGGCAAAATAATCAATGCCTGCTCATTATTACAGGGCAGGGGAGGAAAAAAGGAACACATTGTTTCATCTGCAAATTCCTACCACTGACATTTGCTTCTTTCCTTAAAAACATACATCTCAGTGGTCAGTCTAGAGGGATAGTAATTTCCTCCTGTAAATGCATTACCCTGGCATAGCCTGGCTTCCTAGAAACAAAGCCAGATTCTGCTGACAAGTTCTTCTGAAGTTGCCTACATCTGCACAGAGCCACAAATCTTTCTATTATAAGTGAAGTCTTCTGGTACAAATCCATCTACTGCTCCATGCAATGGTAGTTTCTTCAGCTACACCCAGCCCCAACAAAGTGGAGGGAGACTCCCCAGCTTCCACCCAGACTTAAACATATGTGTAAATAATGATAGAGCCACAGTATAGGGAATAAAATCCACTCAAGCTCCGACGAGGAGACACAGACATGTTGGCTTTAGAACTGCAGGTACAAATCCTACCATCAAAAGCTGAACTTTCAGAACAATGTTGTTTTTCATTCCAGACATTTTCATCTCATTTAGTAGTTCTTTGCATTCTCTACCAGGTTGTTAGAGGACTTGTAACCAAGATGATCTCATTCAAGGCATTACAGCAGTATTTTTCCTTAAAGTTACCAGCTTCTTGTATCTATCCAAAGATTGGACAGTTTCCTACCTTTATTTCATTCTTCTTTCAGCAAGCAGCTTTGAGAGAAAAAGTTTCTCTGACATCAGTTTTTCCCGTTAGCTAGCACACAAGATGAACCAAGATACAGACACCAGTAGCACCCATACCCAGAAATACACTACAGAAGCAGCTGTAACATGCACCCAAGTTTTAAGTAACAATATGAGACTGTCTGCAAGGTACTGCTTGCAATTCTTTTTCTCACAGCAAGCAATTTTCCTTTAAACATCTACAGCCACAGCAGGCATAGTAGCAGCCATTTTACTGCCTGCTTTAAGAATCAAATTACACCTGAGACAAGACCCACACTGCAACACTCCTAGGATATTAAACCTTCAAACCCAGCCAGCCCCCAGAAGTAGGCAAAGGCTGAGAACACACACCAGGTTGTGGACACTGCTTTTTCCTTTACATAAGGAGGAGACTGACCAAATAATCAACCCAGAGTTGCTATTCACAAGATCAGTCAGCTCTCAAGCGCTGACTTGTCCCATGCCCCTAAAGTAATCAGATTTATGAGCATGCTTCATGCATAGTGCAGATGTGGCAGAAGAGAAATTCAACAGTCCTGTGGGACCCAGAAAATGAAACGCTTGCTCTTTACATGTAAGAACATAAGGTGAATCTGTCCCTAGTCACCCCCTGGCAGATGATGCAGCCCTGAAGTGCTTTTCCTCTGAAACATATTCACCATCCCTACTGCATCCCAACAGCATGTGTATCACCACAAGTTCTGGGACAGTTGGTGAAACATATTCCAGCAGTTTACATACACAGCAGCTGTAAGCAACTAGGGCTTACCTCTGAGGTTTAGGGATTTTCCATCCCTAAACAGCATCTAGAGCAATAGAAATCCTGGTAAAACACAGAAACAACTGAAGCACACATGCACACTTACAGAAAATAGTCTTAGCAAGAAATAAAGTCTGAAACACATAAACTCACCACAAAACCCCCTCTGAGTTAGCACTATCGTCTCCACTAGCAAGTACAGTGTGGAGTCCAAGACTATTTTGCTGGTAGCTCTGGAAGCAGATAGAGATTCATTCAGGCAATCACACAAAGTGAGTAACTATCCTCAGTGTTGGGACTCAGATGCAATATAACATCTTCCATCAAGACATACAGCTAACAGTGCTGCTCAGGAAGTGTTTTCAGTGCTTTGCTACTGCTGTTGAGAGACTCAGATTTATAATAAACTGGTTAGAGGGAACACCAGTTCTGCTTCTCTCTTAAGGGCCACTCCATAATTTCAGAGTGAATCATCTCTCTGCATTTTATGTGCAAACAGGAGCCCACATTACTACCAGGAGCAATAGTGAACATGTGTAATGGCTCACAAGAAAAGAGTGAGAATACCAATTTAAGTGGAAGCATCTTGTCCACCAGCATGACAGGTTGGAAAAAGCTGTACTGAAATAAGGCAGGGGCTTCTAATAAACACCCTAGACTGTCACAGTCTGATTAGCACCTTTCAGTTTGTATTTGACTAGATAATTGTAGTGAATGCTTGGTGTGAATATGCTTTGAGGCCACTATTCAAGAGCAATGAAGCAGTCACAAGTTGTACCACTGAAGTCTCATTGGCCTTTCACAGCAGTTTGGGATTTTGTATTCCCCAGACCTAAAAAGTCTTCTAGGAGGTCCTTTATGACTTACAGGTTTGTTTTGTTTCTCAAAGACTGAATACTTACTTGTTAAGAACAAAATGATGGATATGGGTTAGAGTTACAGCAGACAAGTAGAGCTAAAGACAACTCCAGGGACACCTGGCTTTGGCTGCAGCAACTTAGCCTTGCACTTTTGTTTAAGAGCAGTCACATATGAAAACAGCCTGTACTCAAGGAAGCCCAACAGAGCCCAACTCATCCCAAACACATCCTTCTCCTGACAGAGGAATCATAGAACTGTTGAGGTTGGAAGAGACCTTTGGGAACATCACGTCCAGCTGCTCACTTAGAACACCACTACTGCTAAGTCACTACCACTAAACCACAGAAGGACCATCACAATAGGCTCAAGAGCAGCATTTCTGCAGCAAAGAAAGCACCTCTCCTATTCTCTTGATGAATTTGGAGCATGAGAAGATGGCAATGGCTCACCTACCAGCTCAAGAGGATCAGGAAAAGGCAGTGGCAGCTGCAGAGGCCCATAGTAAGACAGCAAGCAAAAAGCAGTGTCCCAGGGTCCTGCACATGTAGCAGCTTGCAAGGCCAATGACTTGGTTTTGGAGCCAACTCCAAGGACAGAAGTGACTTTCCTAAACCTTGTGCATTTACTGCTCTCTAAAAGGGACTGTCAGTGAAGATTTATTTTGTATTTAAGTGAAGAACATGCACCTCCTGTGGAAATAATACATGGCACACATTCAGCAGCATTCATGGTTTGATGTTTGCAAAGTTCAAAGAACTTTCTACAATTCTCCACGGGTCTGTAGAGCAACACCAGTGACTTCCATCCTTGCATTAATGGCTTAAAACCCAACCATCCACTACTAAATGAAAAGCAGCTTGATTCAGGCAGTGAAGACATAACCTTGCTGAGAAGTTCAAGACACAAATCTTAAAATAGTTTCATTGCTTCAGGTTATGTTTTCTCTTAAAGATTGCTGCCCACAATTCCATGCAGATTAAAAACAGGCAGAAGGACAACAGGAAAAAAAAAAAGCAAGCCCGCAAAAGGACACTGCGCAAAGCCTTCCTTTAACACTGCCACACAGGCTGACTCAGAATCAGTAGGTAGAGCCCTCAAGGGCAGACACAGGGCTGCACTTTTCTACTAATCAGCCCCAGGTGCCCTGACAGCTCCAGCACAGTCCTTTCACATCTGTCAGGCTGCTCATGGGAAGCTGGAAATGAAAAAACTCTGGCACGAAAAGCACTTGCTGAATTGGTAGGGGAAAAAAGGCCAGCCTCTCCTCCCACAGAGCTCCAAACTCTTGCTGTTAAACCTTCCTTTCAGGGAGGGTTACATTCCCATCCACTGCCACCTCCTGCCCACCCTGTGTCCAGGGCTTCACAGTGGGATTTCTTTACTGCTGTCCTCAGCAACTTTACATCTCAACTATTCCTCACTTCCCACCCTGACCATTTCAGCTAGAAACAGCAGGCAGCTCCACCACCTCATCACTACTTCTGTTTTACCAGTTATACCTTTTTTCCTCCAGCCTCCTCATGTTTTCCCCACTGACCTTTCTTACCCTTCTCTTATTCAATAACACACACTGAAAGGCACCAAATCTGCCTAATGAACATGAGCAGAGTCAAGAGCCAAAATTAGGAGCTTCATTCTGGAAGTAACTGTTAGGAAAAACTCCCTGAGTACTCAAACCCTCAGGCTACATTTCCTAGTGACATTTCTACCATAGCTGTCAGAAAGGCTGATCTATGCTCTATGGAGAGCCTGTTCAGCTGTACAGAGAGACCCCAGCAGTAAAATGGCTTTTTAAATCTCAGATTCTCACAGCAGGAGAGGGCTGGTAACAAATGGCAAATGAGAGATAACTGCTGGGTGACCATCTTATGTCTCAGTACAAGAAATGACCCTAGTTCTTCTGGGACCATTTTCTGCCCTCTAAGCTGGAGACAAAAAGATACCACTTCATGTCTTGGTACAACACAAATTTCACAGAGACTGGGGAAATCACTGACATGTCCAGGTCACACAGCCCTTGCTCAAGCCACATCTTCTGCACACGTTGGTCCCAGTGAGCGTTTCCACACCTGCATTCATCTGCAGGATGCTGCAGCACAGCTGAGTCTAACAGCTATTAAACTTCTTTGTTAGCACTGCCCCACAACCCAGGCAACCAGCATCAGAATAAGACGACACAGTCTCAAGCTGTGCCAGGGGCAGTTTAGGCACAAGATGAGGAGAAAGTTCTTCACAGAAAGAGTAATTGGCCATTGGAATGTGCTGCTGCCCAGGGAGGTGGTGGAGTCACCATCCCTGGAGGTGTTCAAGAAAGGATTGGCACTTGAAGCCATGGTTTAGCTAGTCATGAGGTGTTAGGTATTAGGTAATAGGTTGGACTTGATGATTTCTGTGGTCTTTTCCAACCTGGTTGATTCTATGATTCCATTAAGCAAGCCCCATCTGGCCCACCTCACCACCAGGACACAGGTGGATGGCTGCACGCAGGAGATGTCAACATCAGGCCTGTCACATTCCCCTTATTCTGTTTCAAATAAAGCATACTTTTCAAGTTAAAAATCACTGCTTCAGGGAACTCAGATTTCAGTTTTCTTTTCACCACAGCATACAAGCTTGCTTGGTTCCTTACCCACAGGTATTTTCTGCTTTTAAGTTAATACAAACTAGCTTGTAAAACTTTTCTTTTCAAAACCCACTTCTGATTAAGTAGCTAGACAAAAGTCTCCAGGTTTAGTCATGTCAGTACATCACTACAGAGAGGGAAGCCTGAACCTAACAAAGGCTCTCATCTTCTTCACTCCTATCTAGCAATTAGCAGGTCTAAAACTGTTCAAAACAGCATCTTTTGTGAGTGAGCCTTTCCACACCTGCATTCATCTGAAGGATGCTGCAGCACAGCTGAGTCTAACAGCTATTGAACTTCTTTGTTAGCACAGCCCCACAGCTCTCCTGGCTCATACCTGGTTAACCCTGGCTGCAGGAACACTCAGGCTGATTCATCACACTCTTTTGCTAGCTACCAAGCCTCCTCCTGCCGCTGCTGCCCTTGTTTCCCCTGCTGCATAGCAGGCTGCCTTAAAAAACAATAAAAAATAATTCATTATATGCAGAACACTGCTGCCAGCTTATCAAAAAATGGCACCAGAGTGTCACCTCCATCTTATCCTCTACAGCTTTCTTATGCATTTTAAAGACTGTTTATTTCTGCAACAGCAGTGACTGCAGTCCCTAGCCAAGGTCTTGAATGAACAGAGCCTCCAGCAGGCTGGCCTCAAAACAAAGAGACATGGTCTAAATACACAAGGCAGAGGATGAAAGGGGCAAGAAACACAGAGGTGTGAGGTCAACAGCAAAACCAGGGACAAAGCCATCCCTCCTGAGCCATGCACAAGTGCCCTTATCAGCATAGCACTCCTTTGCCTTATGAATCAAGGGCACCTCTGGACCTCATATGTGCTGCTCAGGGAATTTACTCATTTGTTTCTGTATCCCATTCTGCCACAATTTGTGTATCACCAGCCCCTTCCTACCCATCACTGCAAAATAAGCACAATTCTCATGGTAAAAAATAGCAACTAACAACAAAAAAAACCCTCTTTCTCCTCCTCAATCTACCCAGTTTCTTTCTATAAGGACAGTGATCTCTCATCTCTGTCACTACTGCTGGATCATCCTCTATCAGGAAGAGTATCAGCTGCTGAGTTTCTACTCCCCTTCCACACTGTAGT
Organism: Picus viridis; assembly: GCA_033816785.1. NCBI lineage: Eukaryota > Metazoa > Chordata > Aves > Piciformes > Picidae > Picus > Picus viridis. Next base: position 10,818,342 of record CM066586.1, read on the forward strand.
TTATTAAATTCCATATCAGCTACTGGAATACTTTATAACCAAGTTAATAAAATTAATAACCACAACAGAATTTGTAAATACTATCTGAAGGTTAATGGAAGGTTTCAGATGCCTTCTGGGCTTCTACAGGATTGAGAATCAGCATTTGCAAGCAGTCCTACCTGAGACCGGTCACAGGTGCCTGAAATTCTTAGCCCCTTACCAACAAAACTCATCCAGATTTGGGAAGGAACACACACTGTCATCTGCTGATACCATCCTTCATCAGCATTATGTTTGACAAGATGGCTCTGGGTGTGAACCAGCCTCCTGGGACAGGCTGTGTATGTTGCTGGGTCATTGCTAGGACACCACTGGAAACTCATCTCTGACACTTCCTCCTGGTAACTGGCAAATTTACTACCTCTGGTGAAAGACGTGCTCCTCCAAGGACAAAGATCCCACAACCTCTTGCACAAGCAGAGGAGATGATGGGATTTTTCTGTGGCTCTCCTTGAAAATTATCCCAGAGCTAGCAGAAGGTCCTGTTACTTCAGGACCTGCTCTTACTTGTATAGGAAAGCCCAAGAAGAAAAGCTGATGTATAATAATTAAGCAGGAGGAATGGCGTAAAGGCAAGAGAGCTATGCCCAGAAATGCCAGAACATGATGCTTCCACAGTGACCAGACCCACCCATCACAGGGTTAAGTTTTACCACCACAGAAAAGCTTCCTAAACTTGCAGTTCTTTCTTTTTCTGAAAAACAGAAGCTGAGGAAAAAGCATAAAATAAACTAGAACTAATCACAATTCATTCGAGAGATTTGAAATGAGAGAATTTAATCCTTTTAGATTCGTAATCCTATTTTGGAGGACAGGAGGAAGATCAGCTTTCAGGGGACAGTTTAAGAACTGCTACAGGACCTCTACCTTCATCTCTTGTTTTAAACATTCATCTGCCTGGCTGATTCAACTGAGCTTTCCTACAAGGGAGTGCACGGAGCAAAAAAGAAGAAGTGATAAGAATAAGTGAATAATTTCACCAAAATCACTTTCAGCTACATTAAATCCTGACTTGCATAGCTACTTTGAGAGAATCCACTTTGTTAGCATCAAGCAAGCAGACACTCATGCTAGCCAACAGTATCTTATTGCAAAATAGAATTTTTTGCATGACTCAAAGCTGCTTGTGCAGATTAATTCAAGTACATGATATCTCCTTCACATCTGCAAAGCCTGTCTGTCTTCATAAGCTGCTAACACCAGCATCATCCACATTAGCATTTCACACTTTCTACTGTTCTTAAGTGGAAGAGCTACTACTTACTTTTGGGGGGATGATAAAGCCAGGCACCTTTATCTGCCATTTCCTTATGGAGGGAAAAAAACAAAGAAAGCTGGAAAGCTGTAGCTTAACAGCCACACCTGATCCAATTCCCAGAACTGGTAATAATCACACTGAAATAGCAAATTGTACCTGCTTTGGAGCAGGTCTGTGTCCACAGAGCACCCACAGAGTTTTGCAGTGATTAAGAGTACCCCCCTTTTGCTGCTTGCCAACACAAGTACAGCACTCCAGCTAACACTCCCCCAGTGTAGACCTGAGCCCTTCACAGACCGATGGTCACCTTTGCTCTCAGCACAGGACAGGAGAGTGCCCCTGGGCAACAGCTGCCTCTCCTGCACACACCTCTGTGAATAGCAACAGATTGTGTATGCAATGTATAGATACATGGGTTCTGTATGATGTGTGCTGCATGCATTACATGGAGTTGTTCAGCTTGGAGAAGGGAAGACTTCAGGGAGACCTAACAGTGGACTTTCAGTGCCTGATGGAGGCCTACAAGAAGGCGGGGGGGGGGGGGACGACACGGACTGTTTCCAAAGGCCTGCAGTGACAGGATGAGGGGCAATGGTTTGAAAGTAGAGAAGAGCAGATTTAGATTGAATGTTAGGAATAAGTTCTTTACCATGAGGGTCGGGGAACACTGGAACAGGTTGCCCAGGAAGGTAGTTGAGGCCCCATCCCTGGAGCTATTCAAGGTCAGGCTGGATAAGGCTCTGATCAAACTGATCTAGTAGAGGATGTCCCTGCTGACTGCAGAGGGATTGGACTGGATGACCCTTGGAGGTCCCTTCCAACCCTAACAATTCTATGACTCTACATATATCTGCCTAATATGGATAACAGGTCTCCTATTTCATTTAAGGTCATTTTATAAGTAGTTTATTCCAGCTACCTTTCACAATACATACTACATACTTAGTAGGTTCTCAGCTCCTCTCCTCTGGAAAACCAAAAAAAAAAAAAAAAAGGGGGGGGGAGAGAGAGAAGTCTGTAGAATAGAATAGAATAGAATAGAATAGAATAGAATAGAATAGAATAGAATAGAATAGAATAGACCAGACCAGACCAGACCAGACCAGACCAGACCAGACCAGACCAGACCAGACCAGGTTGGAAAAGAGCTTTGGGATAATCAAGTCAAACCTATCACCCAGCACCATCTAATCAACTAAACCATGGCACCAAGCACCCCATCCAGGCTCTTTCTAAACACCTCCAGTGATGGTGACTCCACCACCTCCCTGGGCAGCCCATTCCAATGGCCAATCTCTCTTTCTGGGAAGAACATTCCAATGGCCAATCTCTCTTTCTGGGAAGAACTTCTTCCTAACATCCATCAGTATGTCTATCTATAAAGCTCTATAAGGACAAGAATCATGGTATCATGGAATGGTTTGGGTTATAAGGGTCCGCTAAAGGACCCTTATCTAGTCCAACCCCTCTGCGGTCCAGGTCTGTAAGAACTGTGCCCAACACCACAAGGCACCTCTTCTGCCCCACAGGAGACAGACAGATCTTGTATCAGGATGTAGCAATGAGAATGGAGTTAAAGCTTCTCTTCTGGATCACAGGATTTGCTGGTCTTTAAAGCATCAGCAAGTACAAACAGCCCACTCAGTTAACATTGCATGGAGACACAAACTTAAGCTAGGAACTTGGACTGGACAGAGTCACAGGGTCACCCTCTTTTTGCTGGTTGGTGTAAAGCCCAGCAGAGCTGCTTTAGAACTGCAGCACAAATAGGCAGCAGCGAGATTTTTCAGTTTTAAAACATAATTATGTGTAAGCCCTTAAGTCCCCCCAGCAGTGACATGATCAGTTGACTATCTGCAGGTTTGAGACTCCATACCATACCTAAGGCCTCTTCAGGGAGACAAAAGGAAAAACAGTCACAGCTCCCAAATTTCTCACCCATGTGACAGGCACACATGGGGAGAGAGTATGGAGAGCCACCAACCACCACCACCACATCCTGAGGGATCCTAGCCAAAAAGGAGAGGGACCCTATACCCCCAAGCACACACAGCACAATCTTTCACTTCTCTGCTGTATTAAAGCATTTTTTCTCTTTTCTGTTAACTTCCTTTGGATTTTTCCTACCATACAACACAGCCTTTGCCAAGCTTCTCTGGCCTGCTCAGATATTCCCTGGGAAAGACATTCTCTTGCAGTTCCTCTGCCTCTCACCTTGACTTCCTAACTTCTTAATCCTTGCAAGGGAAGCCCCTTGCTTGCAAAATTCAACATCACAGCATCTCCTGCAAAACCATATGAGCACACAGTTGCAATATCACTTGATCTAACCACATTTTTCATGCATAAACAAACAAACAACCACCACACCTCACTTCTGTTATATTTTACTTATTTTGACTTGGAGCAACTAGAATAGCTGACTTCTGTCTCCAGATACTGTCTCATACCCTAGTGATCAAGTATAGAAAAAAAACCCACATTTTATGCACCAAAGTTTCGAGAACAATCAGTTAATCTGCTGTTAAGGGGCTTCTGCAGACATTCAGCACCATGTTCACATGTATTATTTCTGTTCTTAAGGAAGTATTTCTTGAGGATGCCTTAAAGCTGCTTGGTGAAGGAGAAACACACATCCCAGGATTAATTACTCTTTAACCTGAGGCTGCAGCAGAGAAGAATATGCTGGCCCACAACACCACAAACACCCCAGTGGTTTCCATGATTCTTACTCTCTACAGACCATAACAGATGCCAAGACAGAATAAACACAGACAAATTTTCCTCCACATTTGGAAGACCAAAGCAAGCCAAGTACAAAGAAGTACCATTTTAAGAAGCAACCTAAGAAAGAGGAAAATTGATTAAAAGGTCAGATTTGCCCACACATTTCAGAGAGAAATGTACTCTCCAGGCTAGCTGACTTGGAGGGACAGCCATAGAAGACCATAGTAACACAGCTCTCAAAGGAAAGGCAAAGAGATCTCATAAAGGCAATATTACAGCTCTCACCTTTCTATCTTAAAACTGATACTAATGTTGATAAGACGTGCACATGTACTTTGCACATCATTCCCTTACACAGAACTTATTTTCTTCTTGGCATATCTTAGCATTAAGGATTCATTAACACTGTAAAAAAGAAGTTACTCATGCAGAACTGATTCACAGAATCATAGAATGTCAGGGGTTGGAAGGGACACTCCAGAGATAATACAATACAATACAATACAATACACCAGGTTGGAAGAGACCTTCAAGATCATCGCGTCCAACCCATCAAACAATCCAACCCACCCAACAACTAGACCATACAGCCAAGCACCCCATCAAGTCTTCTCCTGAACACCTCCAGTGAAGGTGACTCCACCACCTCCACGGGTAGCCGATTCCAATGGCCAATCACTCTCTCCGTGTAGAACTTCTTCCTAACATCCAGCCTAAACCTGCCCTGGCGCAGCCTGAGACTGTGTCCTCTTGTTCTGGTGCTGGCTGCCTGGGAGAAGAGGCCAACCTCTGCCTGGCTACAACCTCCTTTCAGGGAGTTGTAGAGAGCAATAAGGTCACCCCTGAGTCTCCTCTTCTCCAGGCTAAGCAACCCCAGCTCCCTCAGCCTTTCCTCATAGGGCTTGTGTTCCAAACCCCTCACCAGCTTTGTTGCCCTTCTCTGGACACGTTCCAGCAAGACAACATCCTTCCTAAACTGAGGGGCCCAGAACTGGACACAGTACTCAAGGTGTGGCCTAACCAGTGCAGTGTACAGGGGCAGAATGACCTCCCTGCTCCTGCTGGCCACACTGTTCCTGATGCAAGCCAGGATGCCATTGGCCTTCTTGGCTGCCTGGGCACACTACAGACTCATGTTCAGCCTACAATCAACCAGTACCCCCAGGTCCCTCTCTGCCTGGCCACTCTCCAGCCACTCTGACCCCAGCCTGTAGCACTGCCTGGGGTTGTTGTGGCCAATGTGCAGAATCCGGCACTTGGATGTGTTAAATCTCATGCCATTGGACTCTGCCCATCTGTCCAGCCTGTCAAGGTCCCTCTGCAAAGCCTCTCTGCCCTCCAGCAAATCAACTGCTGCCCCCAGTTTGGTGTCATCTGCAAATTTACTGATGATGGACTCAATGCCCTCATCCAGATCATCAATAAAGATGTTGAAGAGCATGGGGCCCAGTACTGATCCCTGGGGCACACCACTAGTGACAGGCCGCCAGCTGGATGTGGTGCCATTCACCACCACTCTCTGGGCTCGGCCCTCCAGCCAGTTCCTAACCCAACGCAGTGTGCTCCTGTCCAAGCCATGGGCTGCCAGCTTGGCCAGGAGTTTGCTGTGGGGGACGGTGTCAAAGGCCTTGCTGAGGTCCAGGTAGACCACATCCACAGGCCTCCCCACATCCACCAGGCGGGTCACCTGATCATAGAAGGAGATCAGGTTGGTCAGGCAGGACCTGCCCCTCCTAAATCCATGCTGGCTAGGCCTGAGCCCCTGGCCATCCTGTAAGTGCTGTGTGATCGCACTCGAGATGACCCGTTCCATAATCTTGCCTGGCACTGAGGTCAGGCTGACAGGCCAACCCAGTCCAACCCCCGCTCCTGCCAAAGCAGGATCACCTAGGGCAAGCCACACAGGAACATAACCAGGCAGGTTTTGCTTCCCCCTGGAGTTGTGTCCAAAGTTGCTGTTCTGCTTTCCAGCAAGGATGGGGACACCTTGTTTTTACCCAGCAGAAGGCTATGCTCCAGTACTTATACTCACAAGACTCCTATTGTTACATTACATAAAGATAGAAAGCAGGACTGGTGTAAGAACAGAAAGACCTGCAGCCTCACTTCTCAGGCTCAATATGCCCCCAAACATCTGCTTATCCTCATGCAAAAGCCTTGGCAGAGACTGTGCAGTGTCCCCTGCTCTGTAGATGAGCAATACCTATCCTCCTTGTCCCTGGTCTAGCTCTATTTAACAACTCTCAGCTGAACGGACATCAATTTTTATTCCCCTTTTCATTACACTTAAGCTTTTGCTGTTCACAGTCCCCTGTGGGAAGGCATTCTTCAATTTCACTGAGCTTTGCATTTAAAGACATATTTTGTTTGCTAGCTTCTTTTGTGTTACACCCCAGCTCCTCTCTTAGGAAAAACAAGGAATGTCCTTCCATCTCATTTAAATCCAATGTCTGCATGAGGAACATGGATTATTGGAAAGATTGCTGCTTTTGGTGTCTAGGGAAAATTAGCAATTTTCAAAGTTTTATTCTGTGATTGAGCTTGCTCTGGTGAATTTGATGAGCTTTACAACTCAATTTATGCACAGCTTCCTTTTTTCTAAGCTTACATCTTCCCTCCTCACACTCTAAGTGCTGCATCTGAGGGCTGCACAGCTGAGATCTGAAGACCACACATCTCCGGGCACCTATCAAGACAAGGACAGCACCTGCCCCAAGAGGCTACAGTGACTTTGAAGGAAGAAAACACGAGTAAACATAAACATTTAAACTCCATCCTGAAGCCAAACAGCATAACTGATACAGATGGAATTTTTACAGCTGTGCAACCTTGAGAAATAGCTACAATCTGCAGAAACTCAGTAACAGAAATTTGGTTTCAGAAGTGTTCTGTTAACACATTAAATGTCTTAGGAAGGAGGAGCAAGAAGTGGCTCTACTATCTGGCTTCTGCCACAACACTTCCTGCAGCAGGCTGGGTTTTTTATGGTGAACCAAGAAACAGCCTAGGATCATCATGAAAATTTTGTCTCCTGCTTCATAGAATTTTGAGAGTGCTTCAGCCAATGATGCTACTTCCTTTCTGTTTGCTTTCCCAAAGCATGATAAAAGAATAGAATAGAATAGAATAGAATAAACCAGGTTGGAAGAGACCTTCAAGATCATCAAGTCCAACCTATCATCCAACACCATCTAACCAAATAAACCATGGCACCAAGCACCCCATCCAGTCTCTTCCTAAGCACCTCCAGTGATGGTGACTCCACCCCCTGCCTGGGCAGCCATTCCAATGGGCAATCACTCTCTCTGTAGAATTTCTTCCTAACCTCCAGCCTAAAACTCCCCTGGCACAGCTTGAGACTGTGTGTTCTTGTTCTGGTGCTGGTTGCCTGAGAGAAGAGACCAACCCCCACCTGGTTACAACCTCCCTTCAGGGAGTTGTAGACAGCAAGAAGGTCTCCCCTGAGTCTCCTCCTCTCCAGGCTAAGCAGCGCCAGCTCCCTCAGCCTCTCCTCATAGGGCTTGTGTTCCAAACCCCTCACCGACTTCGTTGCCTTTCTCTGGACACATTCCAGCAAGTCAATATCTTTCCTAAACTGAGGGGCCCAGAACTGGACACAGGACTCAAGGTGTGGCCTAACCAGTGCTGAGTCCAGGGGCACAACGCTTTCCCTGCTCCTTCTGGCCACACTATTCCTGATACAGGCCACGATGCCATTGGCCTTCTTGGCTGCCTGGGCACACTGCTGGCTCATGTTAAACATACTATCAATCAGCACCCCCAGGTCCCTCTCTGCCTGGCTGCTCTCCAGCCACTCTGACCCCAGCCTGTAGCACTGCATGGGGTTGCTGTGGCCAATGAGCAGAACCCAGCACTTGGATGTGTTCAGTCTCATGCCATTGGATTGTGCCCATCTGTCCAGCCTGTCAAGGTCCCTCTGCAAAGCCTCTCTACCCTCCAGCAGGTCAACTCCTGCCCCCAGCTTGGTGTTGTCCGCAAATTTACTGATGATGGACTCAATGCCCTCATCCAGATCATCAATAAAGATGTTGAAGAGCATGGGGCCCAGCACTGATCCTTGGGGCACACCTCTAGTGACTGGCTGCCAGCTGGATGTAGCATCTGACATACTGGTCTAGTTTAAGTTTAATAAAGGCTAAACCAGAAGTTTTACTCATAGAGTACCTTTCTCCACATAGGAAGGTCTTTGATAGTGTTTGAGCCACTTTTGATACTATCATACATGGATTTTAATGAGCACCTGCAACAAAAGTGATGTTTTTCCCACCCAAGTTCCAAGCCCAGATGCTACTTGTACAGAGTGACCCTAAGAACATAAAAAGCTTGCACATGATGTACTGAAGTATCAGAAAAACATGTCACTTTTGGAACCTGGTGACCCAAAATGGTTATTCACCAAGGACAGCAAAGGAAAAGAAAATGTGTTTTTGAAAGACAGCATACTTGCACATGTTTATTCTGGGAAAGGTGGAATAAGGAGCGGGCATTTACATGCCGAAAAACCAGCAGCAAATAAAGGCTGGAAGGTCTGAGACTGAAACTGGTGAAACACTACTGACATCTAGTGCTCCACCACTGGTTGTTTATATGTCAAACATCCACTGCAGAAGCACCTGTTTCTTCCTAATCCCAGTAAGAACTGAAAACTAGATCTTGGACAACACTAAATAGTAAGATTTAAGAACAAAAGGTCAGGGCTTTTCTTTATGCACCTTGACACAGACCTGAAGCACCATTATATAGTCATGCTCTACAAAACAGCTTCAGTACCCATAAACATGTTGAAATCTGTGCTTCTGAAAGTTGTCTCATCTCACATTATTACAGCACAAGAGGTCATGAGGATAATAGGCAGCAGCTTGCTCATATTCCTGAACCCTGATTTACCTTTGCTTGACCTTCCAACAGTCTCCAGCAACATGAAGAATGTGACAAAGTGCAAGGCCTAACAGATCAACACAAGCAACTGAGCCCCTGACTCACCAAAAATCAATAGCATCACCCCCACTGGTGGCCATGGGGCAGGATTTCACTGCAGGACTTCAAAGTAGATCTGAGTTTGGATAAAATCTGGCTTTTGATAATAGGACATGGTTGTGATGCGCAGACAGGCTTTACCTTTTTCGTGGCCGCACTTCCATTAGAGCAAACAAAGCAAGAACCCCTTGCATGTACAAACTGAAGTTACATCCTTGACAGAACATTTCTTTTTGCAGAGTAGTATTATGTCACCAGCATCCCTGCTAGCCTGCTGCCCTGCTTCTGTTTGCTACTCAGTGGAGGTATCAACAAGCAACTTTCAGAGAGCAAATTTGAGCTGTTTTGCTTCTGCCATCACAGTTGCCACCCCTCAGAACAACTGGATAAAGTCTTGCAAACTTGTTTGCTTTAGAATAAAGTTGGATCAGGCTTTGTTCCTCGACAGCCTCACAAGTCCTCTGTTCCATCCTATTTTTGGCCAAGATTTCTCCAATTTTATCTTTGAACAGGTGTGTCACTTTGTGACACTATTATTCCTCCTGGAGCTTCCACATTACTACACATCACAGATGTAGAACAGAATTCCATTGGAAACTACTCCGATTTTAATTGTATGTGCCACGTTACAGTGGTGACTCAACTAGATCTGACTAAAATCATGAGAAGTCACCTCTTCATGAGGTGAGGACCCACTGGGAAGGCAGGAGGAGGCATCAGGAATGCAGGTGCATAACAAGGAAGCAGAGCCAGATCCACCTTCCAGCAGCATCTTTCAGTGCCCACTTGCCATGCAGGCCTTAAAGTGATTTCTTGTGTGTAGTTCCAACATGACCCGGCAACAGCCTCACCTTTTGCAAACCTACGGGCATCAATTATTCCAAACAAAGGTGACATATGTAATGGTGCATGCTCCATTCCTCTTGATTTCCACTTGAGGATCCGTTTTCTGCCACATAAACCAAGATGACCCCATGTACATGACATTTAATACAGTGAATTACCCCTGCTGTTGACCCCAGAGTGAGATCCCTCAGGACACTGGGCGTGGTTTGCCGCCATGAGCCAGCCTCGGGAGCTGTGGTGAAGGCTTGGGCCTGGGCATTGGCAAGCTTCACATTTTCCCCAGTAGAAGCCGAAATGCAGCCTGGGGAAAGACCTCACCAGCCACACAGCTTGCTGCACTGAGGTTTACCTCAGGCGCCACCCCTGATGGTGTCCCCTCAAGCCATATTCCTCACACACACAACCCACAGGCAGCAAGAGGTTTTAAAACAGCAAGAGCTGGATGGATTGCCATGCCAGCTTCCTGCACGCTGGGAAAGCTACCTGCCCAGCCGGCACCCACAAATGCCCCTCAGGGCTGAACTTGGCAGCCGGGGCCCCCCTCGGCAGCGCCCGGGCTGGGAGCCGGGCATTTTGTAACAGCTCCAGCCCGCCCTTCCCTGGTAGCGACATCGAGTTCAGAAAACAAACCCCAATTTGCATTTGTTTCGGTGATAAATACAGCATTAAGGAGCTGTGAGTGCCTCGTTAAGCCTGGGGGCCCCAGGGAGGCAGCAAAGGGTTCGTAAAGCCCATTTTTGCCACACTGTCCCCCCGGGCTTTGCCACTTCTCTCATTGCTAAAACCTTGCTCAACACGTCTTCTCTTTAAACCACGTACAAAACGAAGCAAACAAACAACAAGAAGAAAACCCTTCTGAAAAGGTCTTTGGTGAAAACAAGCACTGCTTTACCAGAATAGCACATTTCTTACCACGAAGCATTTCTGACTTCAATCTTGTTATTGGAAACGCTGGATTGTTCTTCAGCACTCCGCTGGCTAGCTGACCCCGAGGTTCAGGCATGCTCAGAGAGGTGTGGGCTCATTAGTGAAAGTCTTAAAGAGCCCAAAAGGGTCTCGATTCACACCTTGAGTGCTGTGTTCCTGGCTCCTCGGTTTAGGAAAGATGTTGAGTTGCTGGAACACGTCCAGAGAAGGACAACAAAGCTGGGGAGGGGTCTGGAGCACAGCCCTGTGAAGAGAGGCTGAGGGAGCTGGGGTTGCTTAGCCTGGAGGAGGCTCAGGGAGATCTTCTTGCTGTCTACAACTCCCTGAGGGGAGGTTGTATCCAGGTGGGGGTTGGTCACTTCTCCCAGGCACCCAGCACCAGAACAAGAGGACACAGTTTCAAGAGGTTTAGGCTGGATGTTAGGAGGAAGTTCTTCATAGAAAGAGAGATTGGTCATTAGAATGCGCTGCCCAGGGAAGTGGTGGAGTCACCATCACTGGAAGTGTTTAGGAAGAGACTGGATGAGGTGCTTGGTGCCATGGTTTAGTTGGTTAGATGGTGTTGAATGACAGGTTGGACTTAATGATGTCAGAGGTCTTTTCCAACCTGGTTAATTCTATTTTATTCTATTCTATTCAAGAAAACTGCAGACTCCACAATTTGTTACTTTTCCTTACAGGATTTGTCATCTCCTTATCTGAGGCCTGCAAAGATGATCTCTTCCCAGACGTATTCTGTGTTATCTTAAACAAGCAAGCTGACAATGGTGGTTTCACTGATGTGCTCCATTCTATCTCATATTTATATATTCACCTCTTATACTTCATTTTCTATTTACAACTGGGACTTCTGATCCCAGTCCCATTCCTCAGAAAGGCTCAAACACTATGAGCAACATAAATTGTTTCCTCGTTTATGAGCAAATAAGAGTCGGAGCCAATACAACATCTTGGGGGGTGTGGGGGTGTGGAAACAAAGCAGTCCCAAAACCAAGAGCTGCTGGTCAAGCTCTCCTCACTGTACCTAAAACACCAGCAGCCTCCCTGGCTGAGAATAACCCAAAAGCAAGGAAAGCTTGTCAGCCCCTGGCAAGAAAGCTTGCTTTCACATTTCTCATCGGTGGATCAGCAGAAGTGGGTGACTGGGCCTCTTATCCCCAAAGCGGCACACATTTGCCAAACAGCCTCCCAACCCGGGGTGGCAGCTCAGCCTCAGTGGGCTTTTTAAACACCTCAGGAGCTGTTTAACACCGAATAAAGCCAAACAGTAGGGGACTTGGGGAGTCATCTGGGCCTGCTGTGGCAATTTATGTTGAAGGCAGTGGGCAGGCCCAGCCATGGTTACACTCCGGGCAAAAATTGTTGCGAAAAGGGATGTGATGACCCTGAGAGACAGCCCATGCAAACATGTAGCTGTTCAGGGCGCCGGCTGCAGGGACTGCCAGTGCCTTGCACTGGCAGCATGTGGCAGTTCTGAGCATTGCTGTGAGCAGGGTGAGTTGCTCAGCCTTGTGGCAGAGCTGTGTGAGGAGGCTTGAAAGGTTGAGGAGTGTCAAGGAGGCCCAAATAGGAGACAGAGTGGTGGAGCCAGGCCCTGACCTCCCTGAGATGGAAATGGAGGTACCCATCTGATAGCTTTCAGGAGTGGAGGGCCCCTGTGTCCTGCTCCTGTCAGACCAGAGGCAGCATCCTGGAGCAGAGGAATGGATGGAGGCTAGTTCATGGTCAAGATAGTAGATAATCTCCTTCCTTGCCCATATCACCCCGCCAGGTGCAACTGAAAACAGGAATGAGGCTCTGGGTGGGAAAGACCAGCCAAATGAAGATATGAAGAGTGAGCAACTTACACCAGAGGTATGTCTGCACTCTGAAAAGCCTTCCACCCTTATCACAACATCATACACAGCAAACAAACAAAAAAGGTTATAGCTAAAGTTGCCTCCCTTCTGAGTGGAACAGAGGGTCCAATATGTTGGGCAGATCCTTCTCATAAGGAGATTTGCTGTCCTCCTGGAGCCTGGGTTAGAAACCTCACCAGGAAACTTCCTAAGCCTGGTGCAGTCCTCAGACTATTGCCCATTATCAATCTTCCATGCGGGTGGAGAGGAAGTAATGACTGTAATTAAAATAGACTTTAGGGCCTTGGGATGAGTGGTGGAGGGTTCTGTGGCACAGGTCATGTTTTTCTCAAAAGGGGGCACAGATGACAACCCAGCTGAAATGCCTCTACACCTCTTACTTCACTACACCTTCTTATTGCATTAAGTCTCTGAAGTGTCTGTATACCATGCTGAATGTCCTGCTTACTGCATGACTGCAAAGTAGTTGGTTGGGGTTTATGGAACTTGTAATATATCTTGTGGTTTGTAACATTTCCTGTTGTGGGGTTTTTGTGTTTCTTCCCCATTTTCCAGGCTGGGGATCATCCCTTTTGTCCTGGTTTTGGTTTGCATGCAGTGGTGGTGGGAGCTTTAGCAGTTTTGTCTGCTGTGTACACTGTTGTAAAAGTCAATAGATTAATCTCACAGAGACTAATCTAAAGGCTCCCATTTGTGACGTTGATGAGCACGACCATCTCCGCAATCCTATAGAAGTGAAATTTCTTGGTGGTGGTGCAAGTGGGAGTTGTAATGAATAGTTGCTCAAGGTGCATGTTTGGGAGTCACCACTTGTTGTAAAATGGTTGTTCTATTCACCCCGAGCAAAGCTTCCAGGACAAGATGTAAGCAGGTGAAGACCTTTATTATGTTATACAGCAAAGTTATATAGTGGTTTTGAAAGCATACTTGGCTATTTTCTACTGGCTTGCATGTAATTAAGGCACACAATAGGTTGAAGTAACAAAACAATATTTTAACACATCCAACCAAATTCTGCCCAATTTCTCTCCTTCAGTTACAAGATGTTTATATTCTTCTCTGAGTTACAGACTAAACATAGCTTTCTCTAATTTGAACAAGCAAAAGCAGCAGAACAAGAGGACACAGCCTCAAGCTGTGCCAGGGGAGGTTTAGGCTGGAGGTGAGGAGAAAGTTCTTCCCAGAGTTGTTAGCCATTGGAATATGCTGCCCAGGGAGGTAGTGGAGTCACCATCCCTGGAGGTGTTCAAGAGGGGATTGGATGTGGCACTTAGTGCCACGGTTTCGTAGTCATGAGGTCTTGGGTGACAGGTTGGACTTGATGATCTTTGAGGTCTCTTCCAACCTCACTGATTCTATGATTCTACAATTCTGAATCTTCCCCTACAGTACACTGGTACCTTTTCTCCTGGTTGTTTGGGTTTGGGGGGAATTGGGGCTGGGGTTTTGTTTGTTTGTGGGGGGTTGGTTTGTTTGTGAGGATTTTGTTGTTGGTTTTTGTTTGCTTGGTTTTGTTTTTCCCTTTGTGTAATCTGTTACCCCTGCAACAGATTAGTAATTTGTCCTTATCTCAACAGAGATTTTGGTTTTCCTAGCTCCTTTCCTCCTTGTTCACCCAGAGGGGAGAAAAGCGCTCTGTTGTAACTGGACTGCCAGGACTCGGCTGCCAGCTGAGTTAAAATGAGGACAGTCAATATTTGGCACCCAACATGGGGCACAAGCCCCAGGAGCCCAAGGGTCAAGTTGAAATAATGCGAGAATTCAATTCTACTAAATTTGTTCACCTTCTATTTGCTTTGATTTGTTTCCCTTCGTGTTAAAGGCATTCACTTTCCTGGCTGTGTTGCCTTTGCCGGTTATGCTCCAGAAGCTCTCATGCATTTTGTGTGCTCACATGTCCTGTGGTATCCTCTGTGGTACTGTTTGTCACCTTGGAGAAATGGCTTAAGGCATTGGTGGTACTGTGCTGCATAGTGGCAGGTCTGATATGTTATGGCTGGATTATTTCACTGGTTGTTTGATTAAGATGGATTTTGTATGCTGTGTCATCTCACCCAAAATAAAAATCCATGCCTGCTATCTATATTTTATAGTTTTACAGAGGGTAGCCTTTTGTTTCTCTATCCCAGAGAAAGCTGTTATCCAGCCCACAAGCTGTCCTCATACATTGATAAAATACACTTAAATCTGACCAGCAAAGACTTTGCACAGGTGGATACTGCTTGCAAAGACTTTGCACAGGTGGATACTGCTTGCAAAGACTTTGCACAGGTGGATACTGCTTGCAAAGACTTTAGCAACTACATTTGCAGTTGCAGAAGCAGGAGTAAGTAAAACAATTTATTTCCATATCACTCAAAAATACATCTGCTCTCAAAGGCCCAACACATCACCTACTTACAGCTCAATTTTGGCTGCAAGAGGAAAAGCTAAACACCCTGAAGCTGTGCTGAAGCATTGTTTACAGCTCCCTCCAGTTTCTCTTGCTGCAGCCACCTTGGAAATAGTGCTGCAAGCACTAGCAGAGCTGTGTATCACTCCCTCTGCTTTTCACCAGGAAGCAGAAGCTTTCCCCAGTAATTCCCAGCTTTATTAATCCTTTACTCACTTTATTTACATATGTAATCCTCAAGGCTGACAGTGACTTGTTCAGCCTCAGTCAAACAAGAAACTGGGAAAGGGCATTTTGCGAGGGAGGGCCCACTTCAACTGTTTACCTGTGCCTCATCCAATCCCCACAGATTTCCTCCAGCTGGATTTTAAATGGAAATCACCATGGTGAATGCTTTAATAAAATAAAAATACCTTCCAAGTATTAATCATACTGATGTTTCCATCTCCATCAGGAAAGCCAACAGAAAATCATATATATCACAAGATTACAAATAATTAACCTTAATATTTTGCTTAAAGCTTTTCTTTTGTGTTTTACTGTTTGCCAATAAACATGAGGTAGCTGGAGTGTGAAGGGGAGATGGGAAGGCTGTGGAGAGATCTCACCTCTGCCAGATCACACATTTGTGCCATGGCACTTCCTTATTTCTCTGTTGCATTTTGTGCATCATGGAGCTGCTTTACTGAGGGACTTGTATGCTTCACCACAACATGTACCCTGCAGAGGACTTGGTCAGAGGGAATGGCTGAACAGCAGCAGGGTGTGATCAACCACCCTGTAAACTAATGTAAGAGACCAGAGCAGCAGATTTATCTGATCTCTTTCACAGACTTCTAGCAGCTTTTCCCCAGTAGGCTAATAAACATTATAGAGCCAAGCTTGAGTAGCTGCCTGGTTGTGGGCTCAGGGGCTTTTAATGGATAGGGAGTACTGCTGGCTGGCCTTATGCAACTGGATCTGACGCAGTTGTAGCTGATATTTCTGCCAAAATCAACAGAACTGAGCTGCCTCCTCATCCTATCTGGGTGAGCAGCTGGCACTGCATACCCGGTGAAGGCAGTTATGGCCTTTCAGGGTATTCAGCTTCTTCCAGAATAATCCCAGACACTGGTATATGTGTGCACAAAGAGTGGGAACAGGCTTTCCTGTCTTCTGGAGCTGTCTGTGTGCTGGCACTGATGCAGAGGGTGCTCTGGAAAGTATTTGCCCCTTCTCTGTTTAATAAAAACTAGGTGCTGTGGCTCTTTAGAGAAACCAGGAAGGAGTAGTGGGAGAGAAATTGAGAGGATCAGAGAAGGGAATAAAATCAGAATGTTTTCAGCAGTCTCGTTTTTTTCCCCCACAAATAGTTGTTTGATTTTGCACCTTTCTTAATGATCCTGCATGCTGTGAAACAGCCAGGTGGCCTGAAATCGCATTACTGCTTTTCTTTCTTTTCTAACCATTTGGATTCCCTTCAAATACAAGTTGCTGTCCTTCCACAGTTGGCTGTTTAAGCAGCCCTTATGCCTTCATGAGCAGACCTGAGATAGGGATGACCAACCACAAAAGCCTTGGCACCTACTTGGTGGTGAGAGTGGGAAGTGTTGTATCCAGAGTGAGGACCCGTCTGAAGAGATAAAAAACTTCAGTAATTTCATTTCAAGCTCTAGGTACCTGTCGGTGACTTGACTTAAAGCTTACCCTCTACCCAGCCCAGAGAAACTGGCTCCTCTGGCCGCCTTTTCGCTGCATGTACAAGGGCTTGTTGCTACATTTAATGACTCTTAGATGCCTTGTGTAGGAAAATGTCTTCTCTCCAAGTGAGGGTAGGGCTGGGTAGCTCCCTGCAAGCCCATCCATTGAAGGTGATGGAGGCGGGGTGGCTGGTAAAGAGGAAAAAGGCAGAAAGCCCCACAAGCTTCACTCTCTTCCCAACCTCTGTCCTTTCTCAGGAGCATTATAGAATCATAGAATCATAGAATCAGTCAGGGTTGGAAGGGACCACAAGGATCATCTAGTTCCAACCCCCCTGCCATGGGCAGGGACACCCTACACTAGATCACGCTGGCCAGAGCCTCGTCCAGCCTGGTCTTAAACACCTCCAGGGACGGGGCCTCAACCACCTCCCTGGATAACCCATTCCAGGGCTTCACCACTCTCATGGTGAAGAACTTCTTCCTCACATCTAGCCTGAATCTCCCCATTTCCAGCTTCATTCCATTCCCCCTAGTCCTATCACTACCTGAGATGCTGAGAAGTCCCTCCCCAGCCTTCCTGTAGGCCCCCTTCAGATACTGGAAGGCCACAATGAGGTCACCTTGGAGCCTTCTCTTCTCCAGACTGAACAGCCCCAACTCCTTCAGTCTGTCCTCATAGGAGAGGTGCTCCAGCCCTCTGATCATCCCCGTGGCCCTTCTCTGGACACGTTCCAGCATGTCCACATCCCTCCTGTAATAGGGGCTCCAGAACTGGACGCAGTACTCCAGGTGGGTTCTCACCAGAGCTGAGTAGAGGGGGAGAAGCACCTCCCTTGACCTGCTGGTCACACTTCTCCTGATGCAGCCCAGGATCTGATTGGCTTTCCGGGCTGCAAGCGCACATTGAGAGCTCCTGTTGAGCTTCTCCTCCCCCAGCACCCCCAAGTCCCTGTGCACAGCCAGGCTGCCATGCCTGCTGCTGGCAAAGATCACTGCCATCATACAGAGGGAAAAGAGAAATTGTCTCAGGGAGCAGCTAGTGCCCCTCTCTCTCTTAACCCCGGCAGTGCTGCGGTTTATTAGCTCATCTCTAATCTACTTTTGAGGGCAGATTTGTTGAGGAAACTGTGATTAAGGAGCTTTAACTGGAGGGGTGAGAGGATGAAGACCCAGCTAGAGAAAAATCTGGAATCTCCCCTACATCCCACCTGCCACCTGTTGCCCTTCCTCTCCACCACCCTGTCATTGCTTAACATCTCAGGTTGGTTTATTTCCACCCTTCTCTCACGTGGAGGCAGCAGTCTCTCCTCGTGGAGGAAATTGTATTTTCCATAGTCATGCCTTCATCTTCTAGAGGGCCCCTTTTGCACTTGTAATTTTGTAAAGCAAGATAAACCTTGTAGATTTTCCTTTAAAAATCTGTCTGTTACAAATACACTGCCAAGGGAATCACAGACTGATGTGCTTAAAACCTCATTTTTAGAGAAAACGCATCAATATTAGGACTCCAGGGAGACCTAGTAGCAGCCTTCCAGTATCAGAAGGGGGCCTACAAGAAGGCTGTAGAGGGACTGTTTTCAAAGGCCTGCAGTGACAGGACAGGGGGCAATGGTTTGAAATTAGAGAAGAGCAGATTTAGATCGAATGTTAGGAATGAGTTCTGCACCGTGAGGGTGGTGAAACACAGGAACAGGTTGCCCAGGGAGGTAGTTCAGGCCCCATCCCTGGCCAGGCTCAACAACGCTCTGGGCAACCTGATTTAGAGGAGGATGTCCCTGCTGACTGCAGGGGGATTGGGCTAGATGACCTTTGGAGGTCCCTTCCAGCCCAGACCATTCTGTGATTCTATGAATATTGGTCAGTTCCACATTCCACTATGCATGTGTAATAGCTTCCCTTGGGAAAATGTTCCTGCTTATTATCTCTAATTAATAATTAGTCCTAAAATTATTTCCTACAAGTGATATAAGAGCTCTAGTACTTCCCTGCACCTCATGACATAGTCCCATTAATGTGTAGAGGGGTTTCTCTAATGTACATTCATAAAGCCAAGAGTTATGCAGTAGTAAACCTGTCGTGGCCAGGTTTAATGCACTGTCTGTGTCATTTTATTGGGGCAGAACAGCTGTCTTTATAGGTGGTAGTATCTCAGCTGCTACTGCCAAAGAAAAGAGTTGTAGATCTCCAGAGAGAAATTTAGGGAGGTCTTCAGCAGTCACATACCCCCCACACCATGAGTGGCCTCTGGCACAAGCCTCAGAGCGTCTCTACCTTTGGTCTGCAACAAAATGTGGGGACTGATGTCTTGGAGAGCAGCTCTGGGGAAAGGGACCTGAGGATCCTGGTGGATGGAAGGATGACTGTGAGCCAGCAATGTGTTCCTGTGGCCAAGAAGGCCAGTGGCATCCTGGGGTGGATTAGAAGGGCTGTGATCAGCAGGTTGAGAGAGGTTTTCCTCCCCTCTACTCTGCCCTGGTGAGGCCATATCTGGAATATTGTGTCCAGTTCTGGGCCCCTCAGTTCAAGAAGGATCTCAGGAAACTGCTTGAGGGAGTCCAGTGCAAAGCCACAAAAACACTGAAAGGAGAGGAAGATCTTTCTTCTGAGGAAAGGTTGAGGGAGCTGGGTCTCTTTAGTTTGGAGAATAGGAGCTTGAGGAGTGACCTCATGCAAGTTTAGAAAGGTATGAAGGGTGAGTGTTGGGAGGACAGAGCCAGGCTCTGCTCAGTGATGTCCAGTTATGGGACAAGGGCCGAGGGGTGCAAGCTACGGCAGAGAAGGTTCCACATGAACATAAGGAAAAACTTTTTCACTGTGATGGTGTTGGAGCACTGGAGCAGGCTGCCCATTGAGGTTGTGGAGTTTCCTTCTCTGGTGTTCCCCCTGCCTTATGGTAAAGAACTTGTTCCTCACATCCAATCTAAGTCTCCTCTAATTTCAAAGCATTGCCCCTCATCCTATCACTGCAGGCCTTTGGAAACAGTCCCTCTGCACCCTTCTTGTAGCCCCCTTCAGGTACTGGAAGGCTGCTATTAGGTCTCCCTGGAGCCTTCTCCAGGTTGAATAACCCCAGCTCCCTCAGCCTGTCCTCATAGCAGAGGTATTCCAGCCCCTCCTAATCATCTTCATGGCCTTTCTCTGGACAAACCCCTCAGGTCCATGTCCTTTCTGTGTTGAGTACTCCAAACCTAGACACAGTACTCCAAGAGAAGTCTTACCAGAGCCGAGTGGCAGAATCACCTCTCTTGATCTGCCGCCACAGATGAGCCTAGATGAGCCATGACAGAGCCTGGCTGGTTGAAAAGGGACCCCAAAAGCTGCCAAGGAGGGGAAGAAGAAGTTGGTTAAATGCCAGTGTGTGGTTACAGTCAGTGAGCTGATTTCTCTCAGAGCCATGACATAAGGCTACAGGGGAAGAATAGCACTGGAGAATTGTTGCCTTCTTCCCTTTTTTCTCTTTTACAATCATGTTTCCCTTTGCACAATTACTTTGGAGAGGGCCACTGAACACGAAGTTGCCAGCCCTAGAAGCTGCCAGTACTAAAACCGTGAGATGCAAGATTTCAGAGAGCTCAATCTAGGCTGCTGCAAACCTTCAGGCTGCTTCAGAAGCACCTCCCACAAACCTGTGTTAGCTGATGGGCTTTAATTAGACAAAAGCAAAACCGAGTTACATGCTTTTTGATTAGCTTTAAGGACAGCTTTGTGGTAATTTAATGAAAGGATGTGCATGGCCTGTGCTTTTGATTTCATTTAACACCACAAAGGAAAGAGAAGGGCTTGTGCAAACTGCCCAGCTCTCAAGTCCCTTTATAATGCAGTACATCTTTTCTCGGTTACAATGATGATTACAGCCTCATGAAAATACATCTGTTGACCCAGACAGATCATAACTGTTGCTTTGATTGCTCTTTTTCCACTTTAGTGCTTCCTCACACAGACCAGAAAACCAGGTTAACTGATAAAAGCAGCTACGATACAGCTGTTTGCTCACTTACTAAACTCAAGTTTAGTGAAAATCAGATTCAGAAGAGAAGCAAGCAGGCAAGCAGAGGCCATGATGTCTGCTCACAAGAACATTATTTTTCTTGAGGAAGAAGGCTGCTCAATTGTTAATAATTATTACTCAAGCCTGTGGCAACAGCTGTGGTTTAATGGGTTATTCTGGACTTCTGCTACATGCTAAGGAGAGCATTGTACTGGAAGAGAGAGCTCAAAGAGGGCTCTCATGACCAACCCAGCTGCCTATGATCCAGGGCATCACAGGGTACATTACAGCTTATGAATTCTGTCTTGTGTCTTTTCTTTTTCTTTTTTTAATCCCAATAAAGAACTTAGAATGAAACCTGGAGAGAGGATAGGGAGTCCCTGAGCTTGGCATTGCATGGCACAGGCAGGGGAGGAAGGAAGATGATGCTACGACTGCTGGAGAGGAGACTGCTCTAAGTGACCAGAACATGGTCCCAAGGGGTGCAGCATCCTTGGCTAAGTGTCTTTAAAGAGTGTAACACCTAACAGGAGACTGTGTGAATCCACATGAGGCTCTATCCAGTCCCAGTTGCCCTTGCCATTTTGGAACCCACAGAGAATATTCCAGTTATATGAAGACCATTGCTTTCATGGGCTTAGAGAGTAGCATAGCATCAAAAAAAGATCCAATACAAATTCCCAGTGGTGTTTGACAGCTCCT
Organism: Picus viridis; assembly: GCA_033816785.1. Classification (NCBI taxonomy): domain Eukaryota; kingdom Metazoa; phylum Chordata; class Aves; order Piciformes; family Picidae; genus Picus; species Picus viridis. The sequence goes on from CM066586.1 coordinate 10,839,763, forward strand.
GAACAAGCTGTTGTTATGGAATTACCTCTCCTAGCCACAAACTTCCATGAACAAGAACTGGAGGAGCCCTAGGCCAAATGAATAGCATTTTGTGTGTGAAAAGGATGCCAGAACACCCCAGAGGAGATACTGTTCCTGTTGCAGACTCACCATATTTGAGAACAAACGGTTTGTGTTGACCAAAGTCCAAGAAGTCCATATTTTCTTTGTAGCTGGTCCTGGTTTGCTTCTGGCTTTTTTCCCCACAAAGTCATTTTGCAAAATTAGTGCTTTGGCACACAGGAGCTGTTTGATAGCTTCCCATCTGCTCACCCAATTTATGTCCACCAAATTTGCCAACAAAACCAAGGTTTTGTGGCTAGCCACGTAGCAGAGCTGCTATAGCTGTGGGAACATGGGCTGCACTCAACTCCTCCTTACGCTTCATCAGCCCAAGAGTGTGCTGACACTGAGCCTTTACTGCCAGCACTGGGAACATACAGTGCAGCAGGCTGCAGGTTGCCCTTCAGATGCACTGCACAATATATTTATTTGCACTGCTGAGTGCCAAAGGAAGTGTAGAGAGGTGTCCCCCAGGGATCAGTTCTGGGTCCCATCCTGTTCAATATCGTTATTGATGATCTGGATGAGGGGATTGAGTCAGTCATCAGCAAATTTACAGATGACACCAAGTTGGGAGCAGGTGTTGATCTGCTAGAGGGTAGAAGGGCTCTCCAGAGGGACCTTGACAGGTTGGACAGATGGGCAGAGTCCAACATGATGGCATTCAACGAGTCCAAGTGCCAGGTGCTGCACTTTGGCCACAACAACCCCATGCAGAGCTACAGAGGGACCTGGGGGTACTGGTCGATGGTAGGCTGAGCATGAGCCTGCAGTGTGCCCAGGTGGCCAAGAAGGCCAATGGCATCCTGGCCTGCATCAAGACTAGTGTGGCCAGCAGGAGCAGGGAAGTCATTGTGCCCCTGGACTCTGCACTGGTTAGGCCACACCTTGAGTCCTGTGTCCAGTTCTGGGCCCCTCAGTTTAAGAAGGACATTAAGACACTTGAATGTGTCCAGAGAAGGGCAACGAGGCTGGGGAGAGGCCTCGAGCACAAGCCCTACAAGGAGAGGCTGAGGGAGCTGGGGTTGCTTAGCCTGGAGAAGAGGAGGCTCAGGGGAGATCTTAATGCTGTCTACAACTACCTAAAGGGTGGTTGTAGCCAGGAGGGAGTTGGTCTCTTCTCCCAGGCAATCTTCTCCCAGGCAAACCAGAACAAGAGGACACAGTCTCAAACTGCACCAGTGGAAGTTTAGGCTGAAGGTGAGGAGAAAGTTCTTCACTGAGAGAGTTGTTAGCCATTGGAATGTGCTGCCCAGGGAGGTGGTATTCAAGGTATTCAAGAGGGAATTGGATGTGGCACTTGGTGCCATGGTTTAGTAGTCATGAGGTCTGTGGTGACAGGTTGGACTTGATGATCCTTGAGGTCTTTTCCAACCTTATTGATTCTGTGGTTCTATGGAAATGTGTATTGACTGCAGATATTTTACAGCTGATACTCTAAGTCACATTTATCCTCAAATCTTGTGGTGACCTAATCCACAAACTAAAATAATTATGTTTAGTGGAAAGCTGAGGGAGCTGGGTCTCTTTAGCTTGGAGAAGAGGAGCCTGAGGGGTGACCTCATTCACGTTTAGAAAGATGTGCAGGGTGAGCATTGGGAGGATGGAGCCAGGCTCTGCTCAGTGATGTTCAGTTATGTGAGAAGAGGCAACAAGTGCAAGCACAGGAGGTTCCATGTGAATATAAGGAAAAACTTTTTCACTGTGAGGGTGCTGGAGCAGTGTAACAGGCTGCCCAGAGATATTGTGGAGTCTCCTTCTCTGGAGACATTCAAGACCTGCCTGGACGTGTTCCTGTATGACCTACTTGAGGTGATCCTGCTCTGGTAAGGGAGTTGGACTGGATGATCTTTCAAGCCCTAACACTCTGTGATTCTGTGAATACATTTGGAAAGCTTTTGGTATACAAGCAAGACAACACATTAAAACAAAACAAAACAACCCCCCCACAGAAAACAAGCAAAAAAAAACCCCAAACCCAAACAGCTTTACAATGAAACTAGCAGGCTGTTCCTGCAAGCTTCCAGAATGAGGGACCTGAGCATGGATGCAAAGGGCCTTGTAATCAACAATGCACACAGCCTCTTGTACAACTGTGTTTTCCAGGATGAGTTTGAAGGATTTTGGCATTTCAGATGCAGATGTCCTAGATAAAAAAAAAAAAAAAACCAAAAACATTCACTTGAAGGTTTGCTGTAAAATGAGATTGCATTGATCTATCCTTCAGCATAACTGCAGGCACTGTCTGCAAGTAGCTCTTAGCTAGGAGCTGCTATTAATTGGCACCAACTGTTCCAACAGAATTAAAACCATGATGCACATCAGTTGATTAATTTAATTAAGTTTTCACATCAGCAAAGCAATAACTCTGTTGCCTACATTAAAGCAGGCAGCAAATTTCTTTGTACACAGCTCAGATGATGTTCTCTTTGAGGACAACTCACAGGATCTTGCTGTACAGCCCAGAGCACAAAGGGAAAGTGCAGCTTTCCCACATTTTCATCTCTGCCTTCCTTTTAGTGCCCAACTACTCACCCTCTGCTGAAATGAAGGAGGAAAATCAGGTCAGTTTTTGCACCCTTAAGCTGTGATTCTTATAGCTTTCAATTAAGCATTAAAGGTAATCATGTGGTTTGATTCTTCTGGAGTAAAATGGTCATTTCCTCATCATAGAATGGTTTGGGTTGGAAGGGACCTCCAAGGTCATCCAGTCCAACCCTGGGCAGTCAGCAGGGACATCCTCCACAAGATCAGGTTGCTCACAGCCTTGTCCAGACTGACCTTGAATATCTCCAAGGATGAGGCCTCAACTACCTCCCTGGGCAACCTGTTCCAGTGTTCCACCACCCTCATGGTGACTCGTTCCTGACATCCAGTCTAAATCTCCTCTAATTTCAAACCATTGCCCCTTGTCCTATCACTGCAGGCCTTTGCAAACAGCCTCTCTGCAGCCTTCTTGTAGGCTCCCTTCAAGTACTGGAAGGTTGCAATTAGTTCTCCCTTGGAGCCTTCTCTTCTCCAGGCTGAACACCTCCAGCTCCCTCAGCCTGTCCTCATAGGAGAGGTGCTCCAGCTCCCTGATCATTTTTGTGGCCCTCTGGACCTGCTCCATCAGGTCCATGTCCTTCCTGGTTTGAGGGCTCCAGAGCTGGATGCAGTACTCCAGGTGAGGTCTCATCATAGCAGAGGGGCAGTCACCTCTCAATCTGCTGGCCATATTGATTGTGATGCAGGCCAGGATGCCATTGGCCTTCTGGGCTGCAAGTGCACATTGCTGACTCTTGTCCAGCTCCTCATCCACCAGCATCCCCAAGGCACTGTCCCATATGCATGAAAAATCCTTTCCTTTTTTTTTTTTTCTCTCTTGTGTCTCAGTTCAGGGGAGGTTTTCCAAGCCTCTATCCATTCAGACCACTTCCTGGCAGGGAAGAAGTTTTCAGGGAAAATACCGGCAGAATACAACACTGACCAACAAGTCCACTGACCAACTTGCAACACAGCAATGCACTGTCCGAAAAAAAACCCCAAAACAAACAAACAAGCAAAAAACCACACACAGAACAAAACAAAAAAACCAAACCCAAAGCAAAACACACATAAAAAACCCAAACCAAACCAAGTTAATGGTTTGGGGTTTTGGGGGAGGGAGGTTTGAATTTGACCTTTCCCATTTTATAGAGGTGACTCTTGTCTACCAAAGAGGTATTCCCAACAAACAGCAATGGATGTCAGGATAAAAATAGAGTGGTAAAGCAAAACTGGTACATTCAAGGTTAATAGAATCACAGAATGGGCTGGAAGGGACCTTGAAGATCATCTGATTCCAAACGCCTGCCATGGGCAGAGACACCTTCCACTAGACCAGGCTGCTCAAGGCCTCATCCAACCTGGCCTTGAACACCTCCAGGGAGGTAAACACCTGTTACAGACAGAGAAAAGAGAAGTTATCAGCACAAGTGTGTTCCAGAAAGCTTTTCCTCATGCTCTTCCTGTATTAAAAAGAAACCGGCTGTGCTTGCAAGTCACTTGCAGAAAATTTTAATGGTTTGCCGAACATACAGCCATGGGAATGGCCCTAAACGTCACGCAGCATGAGGTACAAAAGTCAGGAGATCGCACAGTACAATGTGCTGTAAAAGAAATGACATGGGAACAATACCCCCTGCAGTCCAGCAATGGCCAAACCCCAGCAAATGACATTACAGACACAAATCAGAGGAGACTGAGTGACAACTTTCGATGCTTGACTCAAAGAAACAAAGACCAGACCAGACAAGAGATACATTCACCCATCGAGCATAGTTCAGGTGGGCTTCTCAGTTTTAAAACCAGTACACAACAGCAGGTGCAACATCACATGCTTTGCATTCACCTTCCAGTACAGTTCTCAGAGTATTAAAGTGCTTTTGTGCACTTGAGTTTTATTTACAGCCAGGTGCAGCATACATCATATTTGGAAGTTACTTCACAGGTCACTTTTTCTTTTGAGAACAAAAATAACTTTGAACTAATGAACACAATTCAAACTACGGTAGTTTTAGAGTACCTTTCTTCTGACTTATTTGTTCTTGACTGTCAGCTAAAACTGAATTAAACTCCAAAGACATAGGGCCTGTCTCCACTAAACAGGGCTTTGGTGAAAGATTCATAGATTCACAGAATGATTTAGATTGGCAGGGACTGGAGAGCTGCCAAACAGAGAGGGACCTGGGGGTGCTGATTGACAGCTGCCTAAACATGAGCCAGCAGTGTGCCCGGGTGGCCAAGAAGGCCAATGGCATCCTGGCCTGCATCAAGACTAGTGTGGCCAGCAGGAGCAAGGAAGTCATTGTGCCCCTGGACTCTGCACTGGTTAGGCCACACTTGAGTCCTGTATCCAGTTCTGGGCCCCTCAGTTTAGGAAAGATGTTGAGATGCTGGAAGGTGTCCAGAGAAGGGCACCAAAGCTGGGGAGAGGCCTTGAGCACAGCCCTACAAGGAGAGGCTGAGGGAGCTGGGATTGTTTAGCCTAGAGGAGGCTCAGGGGACACCTCATTGCTCTCTACAGCTACCTGAAGAGTGGTTGTAGCCCGGAGTGGGTTGGTCTCTTCTCTCAAGCAACCAGCACCAGAACAAGAGGACACAGTCTCAAGCTGCACCAAGGGAATTTTAGGCTGGAGGTGAGGAGAAAGTTCTTCACTGAGAGATTTGTTCGCCATTGGAATGTGCTGCCCAGGGAGGTGGTGGAGTCACCATCCCTGGAGGTGTTCAAGAGGGGATTGGATGTGGCACTTGGTGCCGTGGTTTAGTTATGGGGTCTGTGGTGACAGGTTGGACTTGATGATCTTTGAGGTCTCTCGCAACCTTGGTGATTCTGTGACCTTAAAGATCATCCAGCTCCACCCCCTCCTGTCACAGGCAGGGACACCTTGCACTAGACCATGCTGCTTAAGGCTTCATCCAACCTGTCTTGGAACACCTCCCAGGGAGGAGGCATCCACAACCTAGGATTCAGTCTCCCACTGAAGCCTGCTCCCTGCTAACTTGCCACTCCTCCTTGTTCATGGGGAAGAGTGCAGAAAGGAAACTGCATCCCCCACAGTCCCTGAGGCATTTGGATGCTGTTTTTCAATACCTGCACTTCAAGAGCAGTTACCGGGCATGTGGAGTTTTTTCAGGAAATAAAAGCTTCACTTTAAATCATTCCACAATAATGCTGTGGGAGGTCATCTGTGGTACCAAAGCAAAGGCTGAAGAAGGCACTCCAGAAGAAAAAGTTTCCTTGGGGAAAAAAAAATAAATTAGGAGGGATAATCAACCACTGATCATAACTTGAAAGGGATAATCAACAACTGATGCTGACTTTAGACAGCAGATGTGGATGTGAGTCTCTTTCCCACACTTGTTAGAACTTCCTGTCAAGTGATACAGCAGATACCCCAGGGAGGTGGTGGAGTCACCGTTCCTGGAGATGTTCAAGAGGGGATTGGATGTGGCACTTGGTGCCATGGTCTAGTCGTGAGGTCTGTGGTGACAGGTTGGACTCAATGATCTTCAGGTCTCTTCCAACCTTGGTGATACTGTGATACAACAATTTACAAGCCCAGGCTGTAACCGTGGCCACTTGACATGGCCCGTGCAGCAACACCTTCCCTTTGCTGCTGCTGTTCCATGACAAGAAACCCATGACAAATCCTGCCTGATCCAGGCTCACCCAGCAGGAGCTCTCTGCAGGTAAGGAAGTTTTACTGGGGGTCTAGGTGTGTGATACACTAACATCACTTCAAATGTGTGCCTTGAAGGGTTTCAAGAACATGTGCCCTCTGTTAATCAAACCAAAGGGAATCAGTGATTTCCTAACCTAGTGAGTACTTCAGAAGTACTGTAGGGTTATGCAAAAGATGTTGGATGATGCATTGGAGCAGGAAAACCCAGGAAACGGTACAAGCTTCATCTGAATCACAACTCCAAGTCTCCAGTTTAGTTCACAAAGCAATCTGATTAATATACTTTAAATATTTTGTAATGGTATAATAATTTCCAGGGTAATCTATACAACAAATTCCACCCATATCCAAAAATACCATCTCTCTAAATGCTTTTGTATAAAACTTGATACAATTCAAGCTCTCATTAGCTAAGTCTATACACAGTTCTCAGCATTACAAGGTAGAAAGTCTTCTGAGAAGTCTATTCTCAAGGAGTACATGAATGACAACTCCTCCATCAGTCTTCCCTTTTGGCAATTGATTCTGCTCAATCAAGCTCTTATTGCTCAGCCATTAAACTAGATGAGGTTCATCAATGACGACAGCACTCGGACACACCACACCAGCCTGGGGAAGAGACTTGCTCTCAGTTTTATGGCACAGAAATGCCTACCATCCTTCTCATAATTTCCACAAGGATTTCCATGTTACTGTCATAGAATCACCAAGGCTGGAAAGACCTTTATGATTATTGAGTCCAACCATAACCCAGCTACCATGACCTCTAAACTATACCCTGAAGCCCCACATCTACACACTTCTTGAACACCTCCAGGGATGGTGACTCCACCACCTCCCTGGGCTGCCTGTTCCACTGCTTCACCACTGAGTAAAGAAATTTTTACTAATGTCCAATCTAAACCTCCCCTGGCACAACTCAAATCCATTTCAGAGCTCTTGTCTTATCACTAGTTACCTGGGAGAAGAGACCAACAGCAGTCTCACTCCAACCCTCTTTCAGGTAGTTGTAGAGGGCAATAAAGATCTCCCCTCAGCCTTCTCCAGATTAAACAACCCCAACTCCCTCAGCTGCCCCTTGTATGATGCCCTCCAAAGCCCTCAACAGCCTTGTTAGTCTTCTCTGGACACACTCCAGGACCTCAATGTCTTTCCTATCCTGTGGCACCCAGAACTAAAGACAGTGCTCAAGCTGTGGCCTCACCAGGGCTGAGTACATGGGCATGATCACGTTCCTACTCCTGCTGGACACACTGGTTTTGATTCAGGCCAAGAGGCTGTTGGTTTTGGTGGCCACCTGGGCACACGGCTGGCTCATGTTCAGCAAGCTGTCTACCATCACCTACGCTTCACCTGTCTACTGCACTTCATACAGGGAGCACTGGGAGGGAGGAAAGGAAGGAGGGAGGAAGGAAGAGGGGGAGATCAATGGCAATGCACACACTTAGTGACCAGTGTCTCCCTCTTCATCTTTCAATTAATTCCATCATCTGTTTAATGATTTCTGTGAATACATCTCACTCCAACTGAAAACAAGTTGATCAAATACAAGACACTGGAAACACCACATCTAAAATGTGCAAGAAGGAGGTGGACCTAACGCCTCCGTGGGCTTCAATTCACAGCTGCTGCTATGCCAAAACACCTCCACAGCAAGCTTCATTAACTCAGCCTCCAATTAAACCCACTTTTCCCTCTCAGGCTACATCTTCAATTAACAGAGATACACTCATGGTATAACTACAGGTTAAAAAAACCCAGGATAAAATGACTTTGTTTTTATTAATTTATTATTTTTTTTATTCAAAATATTCTGACAGTTTAACAATATTCCAGGTGCATTTTACAAACACTGCCAAGGTCAACACAACAATCAATACTTAAAGAGCATTCAAACACTGAGGACGTATAATCTGAAAGCAGAGACAGGAGAACGCACTTTATAGTAAGAGCTCACAGATCATTTCCCAATGACCGACTTCTTTTGAGGCAGGTGTCTGATTCCTCCAGCACAGAACGGGTTGAAATCCAGAAGAGATGAATTACAGAGGACAAAAACTGGGATGTGTCAGTTCTTTCCCCCCACCTTCCCCCCCCCCCCATTTCCTGTAAAACATTTGTGAATTCACCACACGAGGCCACTCGCAGCCCAGACTAATCTAGCATTGACTATTTATGAGCTAGAACAACAAAACCCTAACAGAGCAACCGGCTTAAAGGAAACCACAAACTCCCTCTAGAATATGGCTTAAATGAGTCCACAGAGAGCTGGGAATACATTAACTTAATTACATGGAGCAATGAAAATACGAGGTTGAAGGAAAAAAAGAGTACTTTCTCCTCCTGAGATTTTTTTTTTTTTTTACCCCCCACAGCATAATATTTCCAACAAAATGATTCTCTGCCCCTCCTGCCTTTTCCTGTGCTTCAAAAACATTATGGTACTACCAGATTGGTTCAATTCTTCACTAGTTTGGCCAATCTTAGTTTTAGAATTTAAACAGTAAAGTTCCACACAGAATACCCTGTTTCTTCCAATAAACCCAGCTTTCAAACAGCATTATTTGCTTGAAAAAACAGTATTTCTCTCTTCCTCATACAGAAAACCTGTCAGATGGAGAACTTGCAAAGACATGGACACAAATGAGTGCATAGTGCAGAACGTCAGACAGGGAGAGCATCAAGGCCACCATGCCACAGCATGTCCACATGTACAAGATGAATGTTTTCCACTGATCAAATCCATTCTAAAAAGTGCTATTTGGGGCTTGCTTAAAGCATTACAAGGATGGCAAGACTCCTTCTGTCCCAACTTTTCCTATAGCTGACTATATACGCATGGTAGGACGGCCACGTGCACAGCATACAGAAGAGACACACCAACAAAACGCTTTGGATACATCCTCCTGACCTCAAACATTCCGTATGAAAGCTCGAATTTTCCCTGTGAAAAAGAAGGAAGTGGGATAACTTTTACATTACGCAGCTTGCCTGCGTGTAAAAGAACACGCTTAAAGAGCCGGCTTTAGCCCAAGGTGAGAGAGCCACAACTCCACCGCAACACGCGGAGGCACGTCTGGTTGCTTCAGGGCTGAACAGGATCTTCAAAGGGTGCTTCACCTGTATTGCTCATCGTTCCCGCCGGTGCTCCCCAGCAGTGGAAATGTTGAAAGGCTTGTTGCAAAAAGACGAGGGGCCAAGGGCTAGAGGGCATCTCTCTGTATGCTTACTCAAAAGGCTTTGTTTCCCCATTCGATGAGTTGGCTTTTAGAAGCAGTGTTGTTGGAGAAGGGCCATCCGAACAAAGGAGCGAGGCATTGCCCTCAGTCACATCAGACACTCCATTAACAGACTGACTTCATCCCCTAAAACCAAATTCCTGGAACATCCCACGTCTGCATTCTTTTACTCTTTCTCAGGACCAGTTTCTCTAGCAGTTGTGCAGTTTAAGCCTGTTAGGTTATTTTACTCCAGCTTTTTCTTAGCACCTCAACACAAATTAGGTTGTAGCTTGTCTGCAGTGAACGTCGGCTCTGGATGACCACCACGAGGGGGAAGTGCCCACAGCAGGGCTGAAAGAACAGCAACATTGTCCTGTGACATGGAAAAGCACTTTGTGACAGACTGACTTCCAGGATAGACTACTGACTCAGAACAGGACTGCTCTGGGTAGGGTTAACTCCAGTTATTGAAGGACAGTAAACACGAGAGGGCAGTACTGAGGACGTCAATCCCGCTCATGAAAGAGTTTTCAGTCCGTGGTCTAAAGACCTGCTAATGGAGATACGGCTCAGTGTCAAGGCTAGGTGGGCAAATGCTTCCTACGCTGAAGTCCGTAGGGAACTAAGCTAACCCTTGCTTGTTGGACTCCTTAGATGTAAGCCAACCACATACATTTCATTCTACCAATTCACCTACCCTGCTTCATCTCAAGTATCTTCATCATCCTTTCACACTCCCTAATTAACTATCAATTATTTTCCTGAGTGAGATTATAAAAAGTTAAACCCTTCTACCGAAAGTACAAAGACAAACAAAATATAGAACAATACAAACCCAGTTATACAGCATTACAAGTGCAGAAATTCTTCATGTTGTTGCTCTTCTTTTTGTCATTGGCCCCCAGTAAAAAAACAAAAACAAAAACAAAACAAAAACAAAACAACAAACAGACCAACAAAAACATAGCAAAGAATTTAGTTATCCAAAATATTTTGCAGTACTGTGATTAAATTCTTCAGACCATAAATGTAGCCCTCATCCTTCGTGTCGCTCGGAAAGACGTGAGCGAAATCTATCATTCGGACCTCTACGGCCGGGGTCTCCTTCAGCTCCGCTGGCACGTGACAGAAAACCTTTTCCAGTTGGGGCAGGACGTTCCCATTCAGGTGCTCCTGGGCGATGCACGCGCTGCTTTTCCACACATCTTGCTCCAAGGTCTCCACTTTCAAGGAGAGCTGGCCGTGAGGCCTCTTGGAGTAGGCCTTTTTGTGAAGTGCGTAAAACTTGGACAAGCCTTTCCCGACGGAGGCCTCGATTTTCCCGTTCTCCGTAGCGTTTATTACGTGAATATTATTATTGTACTCCAGTATGTCTCCACCTGACAACAGGCCTTTGGGCACTCCTCTCTTCTCTGCCAAGGTGACGTCGCTCAGCCGCACAGTTGTTGCCTGGCACAAGCCTTCATAAACAAACAGTAAGGAGCTTGCATAAAAGTTGAGCTGCTCCTGGCCCTCAAACCACTCCAGAATTTTTTCAACCTTCCGAATGCTGGCAGCTATGGCGTCTCTTCTCAAGCAGTATCCGTTGTGGAAAAACTTGGAGATGCCTGCAACAAACAAGACACATTTGGGGATTATTTTCAACTCTGGAAAATCAAAAACCAGATCAAATATTCTTAATTACTTTCTGAATAAGAACAGGTCTTGATTTGAATCAGGTCTTGAAGAATCAGCTGTGTAAAGCCAGCTGTACAATCATAGCATCATAAAATGGCTTAGGTTGGAAGGGACCTCAGAGCTCATCTACTCTGACATCCCTGCCATGGGCAGGGACTCCTCTCAGCTAACTTGGTTGCCCAAGGCCTCATGCAATCTGGCCTTGAAGACCTCCAGAGAAGGGCCATCCACAACCACTCTGGGCAACCTATTCCAGAGTCTCACCACCTTCATACTGATGAATTTTCTCCTAAGATCCATTCCCCCTTGTCCGGTCGCCCTCATGAAAAGTCCTTCTCCAGCCTTCCTGTAAGCTCCCTTCAGGTATTGGAAGGTAGTCCTCAGGTCCCACCAGAGTCTTTTCTCCATGATGAACAACCCCAGCTCCTTCAGCCTATGCTCATCACAGAGGTGCTTCAGCCCTTGTATCATTCTTGTGGCCCTCCTCTAAGGCTTGCTCCCTCCAGAACTGGACACAGTATTCAAGGTGGGGTCTCACAAGAGCAGAGTAAAGGGGCAGAATCACCTCTCTTGAGGTGCTAGCCCCAATCCTCTTGTTGCAGCCCAGGACAAGATTTGCCTTCTGGGCTGCATGAGTGCGCCGCCAGCTCATGGTGAGCTCCTCACCAATCAACACCCCATAGTCTTTTTCTCTAAGGCTACTCTCAGTCCACTCTGCACCCACAATGCTACAGACTGGGCTTGGATTGCAAATCAAACTAAGCAATGTATCAATCAAACAGCAGACCAACACAGTTCCTGCTCCCCAGGTCATTTTTGCAAACATCTGGCCAGTCTTGGGCAGGGGCCCCTTAAATTCTCCAGGGCTAAACCAGTTAGTACCAGCACTGGAGAGGGGTGTGTTCGTGCATGTGTCCTCCTGTCCCATGGTGGGGAACAGATCAAGAGATGCCAACTAATAATTAGTTTGAAACGGTTATCAAAGAGCTGTACAACGGCAGCATCTTTATTTACACTTAACACAGAGCAATACATGGACTGACTTCAACAGAGAGGGCCCCTTAAATGGAAAGGCATGTTTGCAGTAGCTTTCTAAGGTAAAAGGCCATCCCAGCAGGGCAGGGGTCAGAAGGGACCTTTGGGGATCATCTAGTCCAAAGCCCCTGCTAAAACTGAATCACCCACAACAGGTTGCCCAGGATCACAGTGTCTGGGTGGGCTTGAAATCTCTCCAGAGGAGACTCCACAACCTCTCTGGGCGGCCTGCTCCAGGGCTCCGTCATCCTCACAGTAAAGAAAGTTCTCCTCGTGTTGAGGCGGAACCTCCTGTGTTCCAGCTTGTACCCACTGTTCCTTGTCCCATCTCTGGGCACCACTGAAAAGAGCCTGACACCTTCATCTTGTCACCTGCCCCTCAGATATAGATATTAGTAAAATCGCCTCTCAGCCTTTTCCTCTCAAGATTACTCTCTTCCTGTTCAGATGGAACCTCCTGGGTTCCAGTTTGTGCCTGTTGCCCCTTGTCCTGCCGCTGAGCACCACTGAAAAGAGTCTGGCCCCAAACTCTTGCCCCCAACTCTTTAGCTATTGATCAGCACTGATCAGATTCCCTCTCTGGCTGCTCTTCTCCAGGCTCAACAGCCCCAGGGCTCTCAGCCTTTCCTCCTCACAGAGATGCTCTAGTCCCCTCAGCATCTTTGCAGCCTTTGCTGGACTCTCTCCAGTCTGTCTCTCTTGAACTGAGGAGCCCAGAACTGGATGCAGCACTCCCTCACTAGGGCAGAGCATAGAAGACAGCTAGAGAGAAAACCAGACATTTTATAGCAATATTTCATACTTGTCAAAGATTTCTATTTTGTTATAGTTTCAAAGCTGCAAAGAAGCAGAATGCTACCACTGTCACTCCCCTTAGTAGTAGTAAAAGACAGGTGATGAGGAAATTCCTATAGGCTACACTGCAGTTACAGCCAACTGCAAACTCAATTTAGGATCAACAGGTACTTCCAATGATACAGGACACAACTAAAGAACCATTTGGCCAGAGAAGAAAAAGAGATTTTTCAACTGGGAACCCACAGAACACTTTTCCCATACAGCTCCCTAAATGATTAAATAAATGAAAACCATCCAAGAGCATCAAATTCTGACACAGGAATTCCCTTACCCTCTTTTACTGTCTCCTTTGTCAAACTCCTCCCATAGTGCTGGTTTTGTGTCTCGTAGCTGTCAGAAGAGACATGGTAAACCTGCAAGAAACAAAGGAGGGCACTCAGTGCGTATTTGGAGCAACGAACGTTTCTGCAGAGCCAGGAGAGCCCTTTCAGAGGCTCTGGGACCCTTCAGCCCTCGCAGCGGGCGCCTAGGTCCTTGTAGCGGTCAGCAGTGCCCTCTAGTGCTCTGCTCTGCGAAATCCTCCCCTTCACGTCGGGGGCTCTAAGCGGCAGCATGAGAAAAACATCATGATGTTGGTAAAAAGCCACACAGTCGTTAGGGAAAGCATTTGATGGGGTACTCCCCTCCCAAACCCATGCTAAGACTTGAAGCTGTCACACTCCTATCCATGTCACTGTGGATATTGAATCAGTAAGATGCAACGATGTCAAAACTTCAAGGAAATTTGCTCTCCTGAGGAACACCACTAGCTGCAGGGCTCCAACTTATCATGACCCCCTGAGCTCTGCTGTTCAGCCAGTTCTTTATCCATTTCCCCATCCACTCTTCTAACTCAGACTTCCTGAGCTTACCTATAAGGATGTTATGGGAGACAGTGTCAAAAGCCTTGCTGAAGTCAACAGAGACAATATCTACTGCTCTCCCTGCATCTACCCATTCAGTCATACCATCATGGAAGGCTATCAGATTAGTCAAACATGATTTCCTCTTGGTAAATCCATGCTGGCTGCTCCTGATAACTTTCTTTTCCTCCACAGTGGAGGAGTGCTTTTCTTCCAAATATTCATCATGACAGCAATCCAGTAAGAAATACTATGGTGTGACCCAGGAAGGTCCAGTTCTGTGAGACCCATCTGAAACTATCATTGTTGTCACAAATGAGTACAGAAACGTCAGGAACTGAGTGAAAGCTCTGTTCCAGCATTCACAGTGGTTCATCTGCTCATGCCTGAAAGGGAGGCAACTCACTCGGGGACAGTTTTGTCCATATCAGGCCTTGTACAAGCAGAACAACTTAATTCAAGAGCATTTTACACAGACACTGAAATAATTTCCATTGCAGAAACCAGCCAGCCCCAAGTATAATTTGTTTATGGGAGTGCAGACAATTCTTGCAGAAGTGATGGTGTTACCAAGCAGGCAGCTGTCTTTGGCAGAAACTTTATGCTTGGCACTTGTTCAGACCACCCAACCCTGCAGCACCTATCCTGGCTCCAACACTCTGCCCTCCCTTCAACCACTATAAAAAAAATGAGAGGATCCCACAGAAAGAAAAGTCAGAATGCAACAGTGAGGCATCTCCTGCCCCCCAGCCCTCTTCCGGGGTCTTTTTCTTGCTGTAGGCCACAGAGAAAGTCCAGAACAGTGAAACATCAGTGCAAAAAATGAGTGCTACCTGAGAATCACAGAATCACACTTCACAGAATCACCAAGGTTGGAAGAGACCTCAAAGATCACCAAGTCCAACCACTATAGTTAAAAAGAATTCTCTGTTTTCATTGCAGCCCCCCACCCTGCAACCCTTCTCCTCAAAAGCTGTGGAAGTGTTTAAGACCAGCCTGAAATTAGGTTTTGATCAGCCTGTTCTAGCAGAAGGTGTTCCTGCCCAGGGAAGGGGGTTGGAACCAGATACCTTTAAGGTCCCATCCAACTCAAGCCATTCTATGAATCCAAACGACAAGCACAATATGAAAACACAGCTCCATAACTCCTGCTTCACAGAGTAGCTGGAAAGAAACACCTGAAGCAGCTCTTATTTTGACAAAAAGGGATAGAAGTAATTAAATTCAGGGGCCACAGTGTGGGGAGACTGATTGAAGCCATCAGCTGTGAATCTGAAGGGGCAGTAATTCTGGTGATACTACAGAAATAACAGCTGCCAGCCTGAACACTCAAGTCACTTGGTAGCAGAGACACTTCCCACTGTCAGGATTCCTGTTCCCACTGTTATGACACTTGTGGAAGCTGTGGCCCTGACATCTACAGACTGCACAGAGGATGAAGATTCTGATGACCACATCTAGGTTTCCACTAGCCGTGTCCTCGTTTTAATAACATTAAATGTTCTCTTTCAGTCAGTCAAGGGGCAGCTCTCTCCACACACCAGCACTGCAGCCAACTCCTGAAGGAATAATCTTGTTTCCCAGAACCTTATCTCTTCCTGTAGGAGCTAACAGCTTTTGTGACATTGGCGCTTGCTCAATAAAGCTGATTAAAATCTGCAAGCTCATTTTGTTTTCCAGCAAAATGCTGGAGCAGCACATAAGCCCCCTGTGCTTCTGAGCTGGGCTTCCTGTGGTGCTACCCTCCCTCAGCTCATAATTTGCACAAAACCATTCCCCCAGATGGCTGTGGTTTAAAACACCCCAGAAAAGGTGTGTGTCTTGCATTAACAGTGGCCCTCAACTACACAAAATGGTGGGTGAAAAACTAAGTATCAGTCACACCCCAACAGCATAATGTGTACATTGGACCAGCTTGTGAACAACCAAGCCTTAGAACACCTTTGGCTACCACTGGGCTTGGCTGCAGACAATGGCATTGAAAGGCATGTAGCTAACCATGAAAGCATTCTCCATGGTAGCCAAGAGCTGTCTCTTAATACTGCTTCAAGCCTTTCCTCAGCCGCAAGGAAGTGACTATTTGAAACATTCCTGGAAAGCCTCAACCAAATCCAAATATATTAAGCCTCATGCAGAAAACAGAACAACGGAAAAACAGGTTTCAGCAGTTGCTCTAGGGTGATCCTGCTCTGGCAGAGGGGTTGGACTAGATGACCTTTTGAGGTCCCTTCCAATCCCTAATATTCTGTGGTTCTATGGAAATCATCTTTCTCCAGTTCTGGCTTCACCCTCACCTACTGTGTCCAGTTTTGGGCTTCCCAGTTCCTGCTGGAGAGACCTGCTGGAAAGAATCCAACGGAGAGCCACAAGGCTGATCAGGGGACTTGAGCATCTCCCCTATGAAGAGAGACTGAGAACCCTGGGGGTGTTTAGTCTGGAGAAGAGAAGGCTGAGAGGAGAGCTGATCAATGTGTACAAATATCTGAGAGGTGGGTGTCAAGTGGAAAGGCCCAAGCACATTTCGGTGGTGCGCAATAATAAGCGAAGAAACAATGGGTTCAAGCTTGAACACAGAAGGTTTCAGCTCAACATGAGGAGGAACTTCTTTACGGTGAAGGTGACAGAGCCCTGGAGCAGGCTGCCCAGAGAGGTTGTGGAGTCTCCTTCTCTGGAGACTTTCAAAACCCACCTGGATACATTCCTGTGTGGACTGCCCTGGGTGATCCTGCTTTTGGCGGAAGGGTTGGACTCAATGATCTCTGGAGGTCCCTTCCAACCTCTAACATACTGTGATACCCCTACCACAGAATGTCAGGGGGACCTCAAAAGATCATCCAGTCCAACCCCACTGCCAAGCAGGATCACCTATACTGGATCATACTGGAACACATCCGGACGGGTCTTGAATATCTCCAGAGGAGTAGTCTCCACAGTCCCCCTGGGCAGCCTGTTCCAGTGTTCCAAAACCACCCTCACCAACCCCTACCAAACTGAGCCATTGCTCTGCTGCAGTGGCAGAAGACTGAAGTCACCTCCCAGCCTATGTACCTCTTACTTTTTTGTGCTTTTGTTCACGCTGTCACCACCACTAATCTGCTACTAACCCTTCCCAAAAGGATATTTGCTTTTGAAGCCACCTTTTTCTGTAGCCTTGTTGTTGCCTGTCCTGGCCCATTGCTGTCAGCACCATGAAAAGGCAAGTAAGTCAAACCTGCAACCTTAACAACGGTCAGGAAATGAGGAGAAAGAAAAATCTCCCTCTCCATCCACCTGCTGCAGCCCATTCTGTGTTTGCTCTGTGTTCACCAGGAGCTTCAGAGGACACAGTCTCAGGCTGCGCCAGGGCAGGTTTAGGCTGGATGTTAGGAAGAAGTTCTACACGGAGAGAGTGATTGCCCATTGGAATCGGCTACCCGTGGAGGTGGTGGAGTCACCTTCACAGGAGGTGTTCAGGAGAAGACTTGATGGGGTGCTTGGCTGTATGGTCTAGTTGTTGGGTGGTTGGATTGTTTGATGGGTTGGACGCGATGATCTTGAAGGTCTCTTCCAACCTGGTGTATTGTATTGTATTGTATTGTATAAATGGCAAAGCTTCACTGTACAGTGCAAGGCAAAGAAAACTCCTGCTGTGATCTGCAAAACACTGCCCTGGAGAAACCTCCTGCCTCATCAGGGACTTTGATACATTCTGACTATGCAAGACCAGAGCTGCTTTGGCTGACACTGCAGATGCTCCTCATGCCTCCAAGCAGCTCCCATTTGGTGAGGTGTCTGCAAAACCAAAACTGGAATCCAGCGTGCTAAGAGGGTTGGAGTTTTAATTAGGGACTCTGTATGAGCAGCACATCAAAAAATCATGTCATAGAATCACACAATGGCTCAGATTGAAAGGGATCTTAGAGATCACCTACTCCAACCCCCCTACCATGGGCAGGGACACCTCTCAACTAGACTCAGCTGCTCAAGGCATCATCCAATCTGGCCTTAATCATTCCCAGGGAGGAGGCATCCACAACTCTGGACAACCTATTCCAGAGTCTCACCACCATCATACTGAAGAATATCTTCTAAGATCCAGTGTAAACTTAGTCTCCTCATCTTAAAGCCACTCTTCTCTTGTCACAAGACACTCTTATGAAAAGCCTCTCTCCAGCCTTCCTCTAGGCTCCCCTTGGGTATTAGAAGCTCTAGGGTGTCCCCCCTAGAGTCTTCTCTGGGCTCAACAACCCCTGCTCCTCAGCCTATCCTCATAACTAATCCAGATGATTAACTGTTGAGGGAAGTTATCTTTGGACTTTTGTTCATCTATGGCTTTTGTTCCCCCCCCCAAGGTGGTAAGTTATTGTTGCTTGCATACACATTCAGGTTCCTGTGCCCTTTTCCAGTTATATTTAGTTCATCTGATATTCCTGAACTGAGAGAAGCCTTGAGCTGAGATAAAAAGTTGGTCCCATGTGGTCTTTAAAACAGCACAACCCTTGCAAGACCTCAACAGTGAATGGGACACAGAGCTTGGAAACCTTGTGACAGCAGCTTTAGGATGTGAAGCTGGAGACTGGAGTGAGGGAAACCAGTATGTAATGTTATTTACAGTCATTCCAAGGCAAGGCAAAGTGCACACACTGTTCAAATACTCATCTGCAGCATCACCCCAACTGCCAGAATGCATCATTTAAATAATTTAAGAGCAGCCTGTTTGGTGGAGATACTGAGAGCACAAGTTAACAACTCCATGGAATTTTCTGCAGAACTCTTTTCCTTCTGCAGAAGCATTAACTAACCTGCAGTACTGGAACTGGGGGAAAACCCTGTTTTGAGCAAGCCTGTACAGTGCCTGAGAAGTAACTTCCCGTGGAGCTCCCAGTGCCAGTCCCTGATCTCCCGCATGCCCGTTCAGGCCAGCCTGGCAGCTGCTCTTCTAAGCAAGGACATGGAGATCAGAGATACATGCTCTGATGCTGAGACAGTCAGACTTCAAAGGGCTGAGATGTTCACCTCTCGTATTTTTCCATAAATATACTTATGGCCACCCCTATTTCACGCTCAGACAGGTATGAGCGAGCCAGTGTGCAAATATCACACAGTTTTCTGTTCACAGCAGAGCACCTCTGCTCTCCTACCTGGCACCTGAAGGTCAATACCCAGCCTGCTGCCAAAATGGAGCCAGACCTCAAGTGGCTGAAAGCAAGCAGCACTCTAGCTGAGGACATCCAACATCACCATCAGTCCAACACCTCTGAAGGAGGTAACACCAGCACCAGGCCAAGACCCTCACCCACAACTGGGTCCCACCTTTTGCCTGGACCTCACATTGTCCTTCTATCAACACACAGGCTTCCTTCATGTCTGAAGAACTCAGGTTTCTCTGCAGCTCTGCCATCTCCCAGAGACTGATCCTGCACATTAAGTTTTAACAAGCTTCATTTTTTATTTTCCCAAAAGGATTTGAAAAGTACCAAAGGGAGAAACTTTTTCAAATCCATTCTCTTCTCTGAGACTACTGCTTTATACTGCTGCTGTTAAGACTGTTACTGTAGGGAATACACCCATTTAGCTATATCCATTTAGCTTAACACCTTCTTCTCAAGAGAAAAGGGGGAGAAAAGGGGTCATCTCTCATCTCATCCATCATCAGCCTCCTCCAAACACATCTTATCAGTTGTAAGGACACAACTGGACCACCTGTCATTACACATGATGAGTCTTCCATGGAAGCAAAAACTGCTGGGGGAAAAAAAAAAAAGGTGCCCATCTGCTAGACTTTGCTCCAGAGCATAACAGAGGAGCTCCTGAACCCCACAAATGAAGTACTCCTGGAACACACCCTTCCTTCCATCCGCTAGCCGATACCAGGCTCCCAAGAACTGTTGCCTTCAGTTCTGCAGCATGGATTCAGCACCATCAGACTGAAAAAATGGATGAGCCCAACTCAACTATGAGAGCTGGGGAGTGACAGTGGAAAGAGAGAAGAGCAGAGGGTGGTGGTACAAAGAGGTAACACAGAATCACAGGATTGAGTTTATGTCCATTGCCCCTCCTCTTGTCACTGGGTATCACTGAGAAGAGACTGGCTCCATCCTGACAGCAACCCTTCAGATATTTGGAGACACTGATGAAGTCCCCTCTCAGCCCCCTCTTCCCCAGCCTAAACAGCCCCAGTTCTCTCAGCCTCTCCTCATAACAGAGATGCTCCAGTTCCTTAACCATCATTGCAGCTCCCCGTTAAACTCTATCCAGCAGCTCCCTGTCCCTCTTGAACTGGGAAGCCCAGAACTGTACACAGTATTCCAGGTGTGCACAGAGAATCCAGCCAGAGCCTTGGCTCTCTGCTCATTTCAAGCCTGCAGACATCTTGCTTGTTTGGAAGGTCACTTGTTTTTTCTCACCTTTGCTGTGGTCTGGGTTTGTTAAGTTTCATGGTGGGTGTTAGTTTCTGGTGTGTCTTCCAGTTTTGTCTTCCTGTTTCATTAAACATAAAAGCTTGAACTGGACTTATAAATTGTGTCAGAGCAGGTTTAGGTTGGAAAAATATTAGGAAAAATTCTTTGCTGCAAGAGTGGTCAGGCACTGGAACAGGCTGCCCTGGGGGGTGGAGGAGTCACCATCCCTGAAGGGTTTCAAGAAACGTGTGGACATGGCACTTTGGGACACTTAACGGCTGTGGCGATCTGGGGTTAATGGCTGAAGATCTTAGAGGTCTTTTCCAACTGAAACCATTCTATGATTCTATGGAAAAAAAATCATAAATATCCAATTCTGGTCAATTGTATTGTGAAAGACTACAAACACTAGATGCAGCATTGAATAGCTTTACTACTTCTCCCTTTCTAAACCTTGTTACTAACACATCGGAGCTCATGAAAATTACCACCATAGGTCCCTAAAGAGCTCACAAAATGTCCTCAAACAGAGTCAGTTTTAAAGTATCTTGTGGGAAGATGTGCTGCAGATTAGGAAACTCGCCTGTACAAACAGCTCTGATGAGCTCAGAAGGGCAACAAAGCTGGTGAGGGGTTTGGAACACAAGCCCTATGAGGAAAGGCTGAGGGAGCTGGGGTTGCTTAGCCTGGAGAAGAGGACACTGAGGGGTGACCTTTATGGTCTAGTTGTTGGGTGGGTTGGATTGTTTGATGGGTTGGACGCGATGATCTTGAAGGTCTCTTCCAACCTGGTGTATTGTATTATTGTATTGTATTGTATTATTGTAAATAGGAAGGTATCTGCCCTACTGCGTGCGAGAGACGATAGGCACAAATGATAAGAGCAAATGATGGATGGCACTGGTGAAGTTACCTCATCACCAGCTTGTGCTTTAAAAAATACCTTCCAGAATCATGATGGACACCGTGAGACTGCAGGCAAGATGTTCTGGAAGCAGAAGAGAAGCTGCAGAAATCAGGATTCCGGCTTGTGGATCCTGGGTGGACTGAGAATCCAAAAGGAGCTCACAGCCCACACATTCCACTCGCACTCGACAGCACATAAAATGCTCTATTTTTAGAGGGTTGCAAATATATTTCTTATATATTTCTCTGTCCCCTACTGAAACCCATATTGCAACTTGTATTTTTGCTGCTGGAACTGCATATTAGTTATCCAGCTTATATTTAAACCCTCCCTACTGTCATAGCAAATCTATGTCCTCATCTGTTACAAAAGGAACCTCTCCTCTAAGCATGAAATTGGGTTTTTAACCCAAGTTATTGAAATTAGGGTATTTTCTGCATGCATTTCCATGCATTTATTCTTTCTGTTCTGTGCATTAAGATGAATACAGTTCAGCACAAGCCAAAAGACAGAGCTATCTACATAAATCAAAGCACTGCCAGGTAGCAGACTTGCTTCTTTTAAGGACAAACCCTATCATGAAAATTATCAGGGGGGCTGGAGCACCTCTCCCACGAGGACAGGCTGAAGGAGCTGGGGTTGTTCAGACTGGAGAAGAGAAGGCTCCCAGGAGACCTAGTATCAGCCAGCCAGTACCTGCAGGGACCTACAAGAAGGCTGCAGAGGGACTGTTTTCAAAGGCCTGCAGTGACAGGACGAGGGGCAATGGTTTGAAATTAGAGAAGAGCAGATTTAGGTTGAATGTTAGGAAGAAGTTCTTTACCATGAGGGTGGTGGAACACTGCAACAGGTTGCCCAGGGAGGTAGTTCAGGCCCCATCCCTGGAGATACTCAAGGCCAGGTTCGACAAGGCTCTGAGCATCCTAATCCAGTGGAGGATGTCCCTGCTGACTGCAGGGGGGTTGACTAGATAACCTTTGGAGGTCCCTTCCAACCCAAACCATTCTAGGATGGGAACAGGTCACTGCTTCTTTACAAGTGCATAAAAAAAAAGCTGTGTCAATGACTTTGGGGGTAAAAATGCACTATAAATAAATTTGGGGCTAAATAACAACCCCCAAAGAGTTTTGTTTGTATCTCCTCATACAACAGCTTACATGATATGTGTGCTTAAAAAAACCTGAGATGATTAAATTTTCTCTTCTTCCTGGCCCTCTCTTTCTTTCTCCTCTAAAATAGACACTTATTAAGCAAGCCCACCTCCATTTTAAAAATAGCACAGAATTGAGCTTAAAACCAAACCTATCCACTTTCTGAATGCTGTTACATGGGCTGCATGAAATACAGTGTGACCAGCAGGACAAGGAAGATGATTCTTCCCCTCTTCTCTGCTCTTGTGAGACCCCACATGGGGCACTGCATCCAGTTCTGGTGCCCCCCCCAGCATAAGAGACATTTAACTGCTGGAGTGGGTCCAGAGGAGGGCCACAAAGATGATCAGAGGGCTGGAGAACCTCACCTATGAGGATAGGCTGTGATAGTTGGGGCTGTTCAGCCTGGAGAAGAGAAAGCTCCAGGGAGACTTTAAAGCAGCCTTGCAGTACCTGAAGAGGGCTACAAGAAAGCCAGGAAGGGACTTTATACAAGGGCTTGTAGTGACAGGATGAGGGGAAATGGATTGAAGCTTGAGGAGGGCAGATTTAGACTGGAGATTGGGAAGAAATTCTTTACAGTGAGGGTGGTGAGACACCAGAACAAGTTGCCCAGGAAAGTTGTGGATGCCCCCTCCCTGACAGTGTTCAAGGCCAGGATGGACGAGGCCTTGAGCAACCTGATTCAGTGACAGCTGTCCCTGTCTATGCCAGAGGGATTGCATCCAGATGATCTTTGTGGCCCCTTCTAGCCTAAGCCATTCTATGAATGAATCTATGAATCTACATTTTATCCAGCAAACACCAGCAATCTTTATCCAGCAAGTCAGGTGCTAGAGGCAGCAAATGCATGTACAACAGTGCTGTACTTTATGGCCAGAGTCCAGCACAGATAAAGCCATCCAAGAGGCAGAGAGCACCCCGTAATCAAGAGGTGGCAAACTGAGAAGAGAAAATGCCTTCTCAATTTAGGTTTTGCTAAATGCTGTATGAGGGGAGGGGGAACCTTTTGACTTCTCTTTGGAAAATAACTTGCAACGTGCAATTTGGTAGCAAAGGCACAAAACAAATCTCATCTAGTTAAATACCAGACGGGAAATTGCAGTGCTGGGGGGAGGGGAGCCATCATTACACAAACAGCTTCAATTAGGGAATCGAAAGGATTTCTGCCCCAGGATGAAGGTACCAATAAATGACAATGTTAGGAACAATAGTCCCCAGGAAAAATACCATGGAAGCAAGCACTCATTCCTCTTGTCATGGAACAAAGGATGTGGAGTACATTGTTTTAGACAGGAGATAAGAAAGGTTATGTAACGCCGTAAGCCAAATCCAAAGCTATAATCTCCAGCCTTCCCTCTCCATCTCAACTCTTTCACTGCTTTTTTGACTCGACTCCCACAGCCTCTCTCATAGGCTTACATAATTACTACTCATGACCACTATAATTTATAGCTGTAAATGCTTATCTCAAGACAGAGTTAAGGCTGAGAGCTTAGGCAATTAAGTACAAAACATTACAGAGATATTAGAATTATTTCAAACAATGGTGCAATCTGCACGCTGCTGCTATCTAACAGCAAAGGGAAAGCTTATCAGTCTTGATGCAGAGCTGGAGAAGCCCTGGCTTTGGGTATGCAAGAAGGAAAACAAAATAAACTCACATCAAAAAGGAAATCATCCCTGTGCCAATCACAGCAGGAAAAAAAAAAAAAAGAAAGTCCTTTAACTGCATCAGGAATTCAGTACTGACAGCAACACCTGACTGATCCACCAGTGCTCTGCACAGCTCTTCTTTACAGTCAAGATTTAGAGCAGCCAATACACAAATACTGAATGTCCATTTTCCTCCTCACCTAGGATAAGGAAGAGTCACAGAGTTAGTGTGGACAGCTGCAGGGCCTTTTCCCTCTCAAATTAGCCTTCACCTGACATTTGTTCCTCGAGGGCGCAAGCATCAAAGAGGTTTTCCTCCAGTGGAAAGCTGTTTATAATGCAGACTGTAAGCAGCTATTTATAGCTACAAGCATCACCCCTGAGAGTTAACTAACTCTTCCCTAAAAAAATTACACAGAAATTATTTTTATAGAAGAAAAAGAATAAAAACCGGCAGATGAAAGGTTTAGAGAGGAGACAGCTGGTTACTAAATCATTACAAAGACTAGTTCAGTACATGAATCACAGAATGGTTTGGGTTGGAAGGGACCTCAAAAAGTCACCTAGTCCAACCCTGCTGCAGTCAGCAGGAACATCCTCCACTAGATCAGGATGCTCACAGCCTGTCGAGCCTCACCTTGAATAGCTCCAGGGATGGGGCCTCAACTGCATCCCTGGGCAACCTGTTTGACCACCCTCATTACATAGAACTTCTTCCTAACATCCAATCTAAATCTGCTCTTCTCTAATTTCAAACCATTGCCCCTTATCACTGCAGGCCTTTGGAAACAGTCCCTCCACAGCCTTCTTGCAGGCCCCTTCAGGTACTGGCAGGCTGCTATTAGATCTCCCTGGAGCCTTCTCTTCTCCAGGCTAAACAGCCCCAGCTGCCTCAGCCTGTCCTCGTGGGAGAGGTGCTCCAGCCCCCTGATCATTTTTGTGGCCCTCCTCTTTGATATAAGCCTGTAGAAGTCAAAAAATCCTTTGATAATCTGAAGTATCTGCTATGTGAGAAGAATTAATTGCCATTACCTTCCGTTTTCAAGAACTACGGTCTGCCCCAGCCCCTCTCTTGTACACACATACCAAAGCCAGGCTGTAGACTCCCAGAAGGGACAGGGCCAAGCCAAACACTTGTGTGAACAAGAGCAGTGTGTTTTGGAACATATTTCACACAGCAGTTGATACCAGCACTACCAACACGTTCAGATAAGCTCTATTGACACAAAACTCAAGAGGGTTGTCGCTTGCTAGTAAAACTAACAGTTGGATCTGGTGTGGGACAACAGGCCAGAGCAGAAGTTGGATTTGAAAACAAAACAAGTTCTTACCCTCATGCCAAGTACCAAAAAGCCAATCTCTTCCATCAGTGGGTACTTGCTGACCTGCTGCTGTATCTTCTCAGCTGAAGCATACGGATCATAACTTTTCTGACCTATTTTTACATCCATTATGCAAGGCTTATTAAACTTACGGGTCACATCTTCCAGTTTTAGATAGGTATCTGTTGGAAAGACAAAACTTTCATAAACAGCAGGTCAAAGCAAAACCATTACATACTTTCTGCTAGGCTTCTGTGGAGGAAAGAGAAGAGTTTAAAGCTTAACATCAGGAGAGTTCTGCAAGAGTCAAATTTGTCTCTGAGCACAGACTATGCCGTGGCCATTGACACCCACAGATTTTGTTGGCATTAAATTGGAAGTGTCATATTGTTTAGAAAACTGTGTACAATTAAAGTGTGCTAAACTACCACTCAAATCCCAATTATTGCCCAGATGACATTCATGAGGAGCTTTTATTAAGCCATTAGCATACTTCACACGGCATTAACAAGCACACAGAAACGCGGGATACTCAAGGGCCGCTTTTGCAATGGAGATGGTGTTGTCTTTCTCTGTGTGAAAGGGCTGGAATTAAACCAGCAATTTTTCTTTGTGTCACTTTAAAAATGCAATTAACATTTCAGAGCTCTACCCTGCAGGGGCTAAAACGCCTCTCATTTTTCTTCTCTTGATCCCACTCCCATCCACACTCATTTCTCATGGGGAAAACACTCCGCAAATCCTAGGCTGTCCTCAAATCCTAGGCTGCCCCTTTCATCCACTTCCAAAAGTCCCTTTTGAGGGTGGTGGTTGGACTTAAAAAAAAAAAAAAAAAAAAAAAATCCAAGCCCCTAAAGATTTAAAGGAGTATCTAAAACCTGGTCAAACTGGTTCATGCTTTTCTCCAGCACAGGTCAGAGATTATTACCGATACGATCTACATCACACTGTCAGAAGACAAGGAAAACAAACTCCAGTAGCTGCCTGACTCACAGACAGCTCTGCCTGGAGGAAGCCTGCAGTGATCCGCAGCCCCTACCAGGACACTACGTGCACCAAGACAACACACAGCATTACCACACATCTCATTCTGCACATCAGCTTCTGCAAGTGCACCTGCTGTCAGTCACGAACTTCACACTGAAGTTTGCTTTTCTTTCTGACAGCCTGTTCCATGAGTGTATTTCTTTGGCTTTAATGCAATCTGAAGACACAAACCCATTGTATTATTCCCCATTCCTGATGCATGATCTAAAATGGGCCTGCCAGAGAAAGCAGAAACAGTTCAAGTTTGAAGAAAGACAAGGGCCTAAGTGTCTTGTTTTGATAGACAGGTAACAAAACCAGTGACAGAGTCAAGACAAAGGGAATTAACAATGTTCCAATTAGTAAGTAGAAACACTTACTTAAGGACAACAAATGAAAGGGACTTCAATTACTTTAGTGAGTCCTACGTAGAGCTTCAGTTTTTACATCATCATGATCAAATGCCTTAATTTACCCCAAAGTCTGCACGTATCAATCTGAAACAGGTTTAATTTAATCCTTAGATGCCTGCTGTTATTAATGTAAAGTCCTTCTCAAGAAAGCCTGGCAATCCAATGCTCTATGTGGAAAACTCCAATCTTCTACTAACTCACTGTATCATTCCATGTCCTTTGGACTACAGAATCAATCTAGCTGCAGCAAAAGAGCTTTGTTACAGACTAGCTCACCCATAACCCACATTTGTAAGCTGTACCTGCAGGGATACCCATGCTGAAAGAACTCATTCTTAAGTTTGAGAAGCCACAAGCAATAAACTTCCTTGCTATTTACTCACTAGATGTCCCCTAAGGAGAAGTGAGACAAATGCTTTCCATAGGAGGAAGTGTATTTTGTACCACCTGAACTGCAGGTGCAACTTTTCCTATTCAAAGTGTTTATGCTTGAAGGGTCTAGAAGACAGCCAAAAAGATGATCAGACGGCTGCAGCACCTCTCCCATGAAGACAGGCTGAGAGAATTTGTTCAGCCTGGAGAAGAGAAGGCTCCAGGAAGACCTTAGAACTGCATTTCATTATCTGAAGGGGATGTACAGGAAGGCTGGGGAAGGACTGTGTGGAAAGGCTCATGGTGATAGGACAAGAGACAATGGTTTGAAAATGGAGCAGGGTAGATTTAGATTGGACACCAGGAGAAAGTTCTTTACTCTGAGAGTGGTAAAATACTGGAAGAGGCTGCCCAGCGATGTGGTGAAGCCCCATCCCTGGAGACATTCAAGATCAGACTCAGTGTGGCCATGAGCAGCCTGATCTAGTTGGAGGTATTCCAGCTCACTGCAGGGGGTGGACAGGATGACCTTTGAGGGTCCCTTCCAACCCAATGCAATCTGTGAATGTGTAATTCAGTCAGCCATCGACACAGCTTTGGCAGGGGTTTGGGAAACCACTGCTGAATCCTGTATAATATAAATCTATATAACTGCTTATAACCTATACATAACTTCTTAACTATGTGTTATTGAGACAACAACTGCAAAACCCTTAAGAGTCATCCTTCACACCCAACCTTTTTGCATGTTACAGGTATCAGTTAGCAGCAGATTCGTGTCACTGCTCAAAAACCATCAGAAAACAACAACTAGATGAAATTCAAGGTTTTCAGTACTTAGCACTGAGCAAGAGGTTTGCTATGGGAGGTGGGAAGAAAAAACTAATATAAAAACACCACAGATAATGGCTGCAGTCCTTCACCACCAACTCCAGATTGCTTTGGAATATGTTGTGAGAACCTCTGGACTCAAAACTGTTACAAATACAAAAACTATACCAATTGCAAGACACCACAAATTACACAAATTGTTTAGATGCAGTTTTCTTATCAAGCCCAAAACATAACTGTATGGGAAGTAGAGTAAAACATCTACTTCTGTAAAGCAACAAAAAGCAAACCCATAGTTTATAGAGTAGAGCGTAAATCACAAAATCTCAGAATGTTAAGGGCTGGAAGGGACCTCGAAAGAGCATCCAGTCCAACCCCCTGTCAGAGCAGGATCACCAAGAGCAGAACACACAGGAAATCTCTCCAAACCCAGCACACTTCCCCTTCAGACAACATGCAGCATCAAAGTATCATAGAATCAGTCAGGGTTGGAAGGGACCACAAGGATCATCTAGTTCCAACCCCCCTGCCATGGGCAGGGACACCCCACACTAGATCAGGCTGGCCAGAGCCTCATCCAGCCTGGGCTTAAACACCTCCAGGGACGGGGCCTCAACCACCTCCCTGGACAACCCATTCCAGGGCTTCACCACTCTCATGGGGAAGAACTTCCTCCTCACCTCCAGCCTGAATCTCCCCACCTCCAGCTTCATTCCATTCCCCCTAGTTCTATCACTACCTGAGATCCTGAGAAGTCCCTCCCCAGCCTTCTTGTAGGCCCCCTTCAGATACTGGAAGGCCAAATCATTTTGTGCTCTTCCCATTCAAGGCACCTGGAGAGCACCCATGGGTATCCACTGTCCTCTGCTCCAAATCCCTTTTGAAGCACCAGCACCAACATTCAGCACCTCCAAAACATTTTGAAGTTCTAAATACCTGTCACATTTTCATTCCCCATCCACTTCAGCTCTGTTAAGCTAGACCGTCTCCTTTACTGACCCCCTAGAAATGTAACAATTACTATTTAAAAAAAAGCATTAAGCATTAAAATAACTCGAGGAGCTGACACTAACCATGGGAAACACTAATTACTTGGCAAAGCCTGTGAGTTACCCAGACATGACTCATCTCTCTCACACTTTCTGGAATCAGTACTTAAGTCTTCATCCCTCTGCTAGCTCAGAATTAGGATTCTGTTACATCTGTTCAGTGCACACCCCCTCTCTCAAAAAGCTTTCTGTCCTTGCAGGGAGAGCAACACCACCACAGATAAAGCCTTGCAAGAAAGACGTTATTTTTTCTTACTCCAGCCTTATAACTGCATTGAGCGTTCAGGCTTCCTTTCTTCCTGCTGCTGTTTTGCTCTTATTTGCTTTGTGTTCAAGCTGTATGGGCTACTGAAAGATTCCAAAACCACAGAAGAGGACTTGAGGGTGCCGGTGAACGAGAAGCTGGATGTGAAACAACAATGCACACTTGCAGCCCAGAAGGCCAATGGCATCCTGGGTTGCATCAAAAGCAGCATGGCCAGCAGGTCAAGAGAGGTGATTCTGCGCCTCTGCTCTGCTCTGGGGAGACCTCACCTGGAGTACTGTGTGCAGCTCTGGGGCCTCCAACACAAGAGACATACAGACCTGCTGGAGCAGGTCCAGAGGAGGCCACCAAGACGATCAGAGAGCTGCAGAACCTCTCCTGTGAAGGCAGGCTGAAAGCCCTAGGGCTGTTCAGCCTGGAGAAAAGAAGGCTCCAGGGAGACCTCAGATCTCAGTATCTGAAGGGGGACCTAAAGGAAGGCTGGGGAGGGACTCTTTAGAAGGGCTTGTAGAGGTAGGACAAGAGGCAATGGTTTGAAACTGGGGCAGGGTAGATTTAGGTTGGACATTAGGAGGAAGTTCTTTACAATGAGGGTGGTGAGATACTGGAACAGGTTGCCTAGGAATGTATTTGAAGCCCCATTCAAGATGAGATTCGATGTGGCCCTGGGCATCCTGATCTAGTTGGGGGTATCCCTGCTGACTACAGGAGGTTGGACAAGATGCCCTTTGAGGGTCCCTTCCAACCCAATGCTATCTGTGAATCACACAGCTTTCAACAGCTACCCCTACAGTATCTCCAGGCATTAAGACTAAGGCAAACAAAGGAAGCTTTGGATTCAGACATCAGTAGTCATTGCTACTCTGCCTTTTCAAGTCAGGTGCTCCCAGTCTTCGAGGATCTGACCCCAAGTGTCCTTCTCAAGGCCATCACCAAGTCTGCAGCTGAGCCTAAATAACTACAGTACTCTCCTCCTTCTTGTTCTGCTAAACAAAAAAACCCTGCAGGTCTTTCCAGCAGTTCAGGTTTTCTGCATGATGAGGCAGTGCACTGCTAATCCAATGTGCTTCTGAAAATGATGCATCTGCCATCTCAGACCAGGTTAAGGGAAAAACCCCTGCAGGAAAAGGACTTCATAGGGATTTTTCTGTCTGAGCTTTGGTAGATAATCCTGACTACCTATTTCAAAGATTCAGACAAATGATTCCTCAGAGGCTTGCTCTCCCTCCCCCTTTCTATTTTTCAGCAGCAGGGAAGGAGGCAGGAAGATGTGGCCTGACACATTATTTACATATTTCATTACAGTCCCAGAGGAGACAAACTGAAAGCCCACCAGAACTCAGTGAGTA
Source organism: Picus viridis (assembly GCA_033816785.1). Classification (NCBI taxonomy): domain Eukaryota; kingdom Metazoa; phylum Chordata; class Aves; order Piciformes; family Picidae; genus Picus; species Picus viridis. The sequence continues at coordinate 10,870,425 of CM066586.1, forward strand.
TGCGCGGCACGAACCACCGCAGACTCCGGCACGTACGTGCTGATCCATGCAGTCCTTGCTGCAATCACAAGTGACAACATAACTTGAGGCATCTGACTTCTTCTCCTAACTTGCAAGACACCTCTCAAAACATATGAATAAGCAGGGAAAAGCCTCACTTGCTCCCAGCAACAAGGGAAGAAAAGAAAAGTTTGAAGCCGGTTTGTATTTATCGACCCTGTTCTCAGTTTAGGCAATGAAAAGGAGAGCACAGAATGAAACGAGCAGCAGTAAAATTACTGGGGGGAAAAATATACAGGGGCAACAAGTAGGCAGCAGAGAGCAGAACTCTCAGCAGGAGATAAAAAAAATCTTGACATGGTTCCTACATCTTCATAACAACTTTTCCACTTATTAGCCAGCTCCAAATGCCCACAGTGCCAGTGAACCAAAGTTCAAATCAAACTGTCTTGCTCCAGTTTTAGATCAGCTTAGGGTGAGGGGCTGTCACCCACCACTAAGTCTTCTCCTGTGCAGTACCTACTAGGAGTGAGATTTCAGCAGCACAAGACAGTTGTTTTACAGATTTGATTGATACTCTGACTATCAAGCCCATCTTTTCCATCACACTTACTTCAGTTCACCCCTTTATCTAGCTATTTCATCCACCCATCTCCATTCTCAGCCGAGCAGACTGATGTTTGTCCCTAAATACCTCTCTAAGAAAACAAACCCCTTGTGCTCTCCACCTTCCTCACTGCAGTCACTGCTTACCTGCCACATGGGAACTTAGAGATGCTCACAGGACAAGTTCAGAGCAGTCCTAAACGAAGCTGTGGCTTATTTCCTACCACAAGCTTGTGATTCTCTTCAAGCCTGTATAAAGCTTCTCAAACTCTTAACCCTCTACCTAGTATAACAGCTATGATGCTACAAATAGAAGACACCACTCACCCAAGAGTTATGTGACACATGGGCCTTCATTCTGCCCTGCAAACCAGGCAAGCTCTTGTTCCTCCACACGCTGAAACAATACATCTAGTTCAGGACATGCAGCAATTACACTTTGGAAACTGACTGACTGATTTTGGGGAGGGTTTAGAAGTTATCTGTGCCCAGTTTAGCAACAATAAGGGATTAGTGGGTTGACTACTCAGAGGTGGTATGGAGCTGTGTCCCCAGAGGCTGTAGAGCAGTGACTGCCAAAGAAAGGGTCAGGTTTACAGTGTCAAGGCTGCAAAACCCTACAAATACAGCGTCAAGCTACACTTAGAGCCTAGGTAGCTTCCTAGCAGCTAGATTTCCTCAGCTAATGCCACTGGGATACAGCGGCTAAGGACACAGAACAATCTTTTGAAGCAGAGCTTAATCCACAGCTAATCTGGGGGCACAGGTAAACAAATCCACCCTTCATTTCCAAAAAATAGCCTCTGCATGTTTCTCCTCTGTGTGGTTGCTTCCCTCCTCCCTATTCTTCTAGCCTCGTTTTCCTACTTTTGACATGGTCTTAAACACAAAACTACCCCTCCGGTGACAAGCCCTGATGCACACAAATCATAGTATCATAGTATCAGTCAGGGTTGGAAGAGACCACAAGGATCATCTAGTTCCAACCCCTCTGCCCTCATGGGCAGGGATACCCCACACTAGATCAGGCTGGCCAGAGCCTCATCCAGGGATGGGGCCTCCACCACCTCCCTGGACAACCCATTCCAGGGCTTCACCACTCTCATGGGGAAGAACTTCCTTCTCACATCCAGCCTGAATCTCCCCACCTCCAGCTTCATTCCATTCCCCCTAGTCCTATCACTACCTGATAGCCTTAGAAGTCCCTCCTTCTTGTAGGCCCCCTTCAGATACTGGAAGGCCACAATGAGGTCACCTCGGAGCCTTCTCTTCTCCAGACTGAACAGCCCCAACTCCTTCAGTCTGTCCTCATAGGAGAGGTGCTCCAGCCCTCTGATCATCCTCGTGGCCCTTCTCTGGACACGCTCCAGCACGTCCACATCTCTCCTGTAATGTGGGCTCCAGAACTGGACGCAGTACTCCAGGTGGGTTCTCACCAGAGCTGAGTAGAGGGAGAGAATCACCTCCCTTGACCTGCTGGCCACACTTCTCTTGATGCAGACCAGGACCTGATTGGCTTTCCGGGCTGCAAGTGCACACTGAGAGCTCCTGTTGAGCTTCTTGTCCCCCAGCGCCCTCAAGTCTCTCTCCTCAGGGCTGCTCTCCAGCCAGTCCCTGCCCAGCCTGGATTTGAGCCTCGGACTGCCTCAACCCAGATGCAGGACCCAAATGCATCGCAGAGGTTTTCCTCCACATCTGGCACTAGCAAAACTGTGTTTGCAAATAGCTGCTAAAGAGCAGATGACTTCCAAGGTGAATAGCTACCTCCTCAGCTCTGCATGTATCCAGCACACGTGCGCTCTAGCGAGCTCCATTATCTGCAGTGAATTTGATTTCTATCAAGACTACACAAAACTCATTAATAGTACAGATAACAGAGCTGGCAATGCAGTGTTTTGCTTGACCCCTTGCCATAGCTTTCAGTGAGGAGGGCTCCTGGTGGTGCACAGGCTTTTCAAGAAGCAAATCAAACAAAATCAGAGGTTCCTCTTCCTTTAAACAATAGTTCCTAAGGGCTGTGTCGGGACAGCTGGTGAGACCTGCCAAAATTCAGCCTCACGGTGCACAGAGCTAGTGAATTCCCAGAGTAAAGCAGGGATGCTTTGAATTACAGGACCTTGGCTAGGCCATGTATTTTTACATCTGAAGAGCCTTCTGTGAGTAGAAAGAATTGATTTGCAATTTGGAGGGGATGTTAAGCGAGCTCCATGACACACACAAAATGATGCAGGAAGGAAAAACATAGCTCTGGTAGAGATACTTGAGTTAGTGCCAAAGAGGAAAGCATGAAGGCAAATCTCAGCCAAGAAAGTGCTGGGTACTCCACAATCCTCCTTGCTTTTCTTTTTGCAGAGTTAAGACAAGGTCTCTGGACACAGTCTTACTACTCTCTTTGCAAAACAAGTCTGTCAAGTGACAGAGTAAGCAAAAGAAGAGAGATACATTATGGGAGCACACCATCTAGTTTTGGTGCCCATCTATTTAAGTCAACTTGATGGCAGCCCTTTTGTTTCTACATGTTCCAGAAGCTCCAGTTCCCTAGGCAAAAAAAAAAGCTAGTTTCTGTTTTAAATGCATCACTGACATCCATTTTCTCCTGAAGAGGCAATCTTCCAATTATCCTCCAAATACCTTTTTCTTCCTGACTCCTACCACGTTATAGAAACACAAAGTTAAGACACCAGAGCTTTGTTCCCTTCAACCCAATAACAGAGGATGGCAAGTGGAGCATTCCAGCAAAGTACCTGCTGAAATAGTTACTTTGTATGATGTGGTGTGGTGATAGGATCCAACCTCTGGAGACCCAGCAGCAGATTCCAGTTTGAACCTCTTCTCTTTGGCCCCATTTTTGCTTCTTTCTGAACCCACACGCTGCCTGCCTCTTGCTCTGATGGCCTGAGCAGCCATAAACATGCAACCAGCCCAGTCCTCTGACATGACCCAGATCAGAGCAGCAGCTCCAGGGCAACAGAACTCAGGCCCAGCTACTCAGGAAACGTTTCCCATACAAATGGCCATGCCCCATCTCCCCTGGGAGGAGGACCCTGGCCAGAGGACTGCAAACTGGAACCAGGTGTTAGAAGCAACATTAGTGGGTTACAAAACAAGCCCCTAAAAGCCCTACGGAGCTCACAACTGGAAGAACAAAACAAACCAAATAATAACAAAAATAAAAACATCTCCAGCAGACTTGTGCAGGAGGTTTGGATTAACAGATAAAATTAGAACAGTACCATTTGGTGCAGTAGGTGGTGACCAGACCCCGAAGTATTTTGGCAGATACTCCCGCAGCTCCAGAAGAACGCTGTCGCAACAGTTGGAGTCATAAACCTGAAATAAATTAGGGAGGGGTGGAGAGATCATCAGTTTAATTCATTTGAGACTTCCAATTGTCCTGTAATTACAGTGCCTTACAGTCTTTGTTTTGGTGTATTTAACATTTCTGCTTTACACTGAAACACCATACAAGGTGTTATCAGAGTCCAATACAAATAAGTGGTATCCTTCCTTTCTGGTTTTCAAGTAGAAAATATATTCTATTCTATTCTATTCTATTCTATTCTATTCTATTCTATTCTATTCTATTCTAAAAAATTATAGAATCACAGCATTGTTTTGGTTGGAAAAGACCTTTAAGATCATTGAGACCAGCCATTCTCTAACTCTACTAAATCTGGTGCTAAACCATGTCCCTTGGTACTACATCTCTGCTTTTTTCTAAGGCCTCCACGGATGAGGATTCCACCACCTCCGTGGGGAGCCTGCTGCAGTATCTGAGAACCCTTTCAAGTAGTTTCTTCTAATGTCCAACCTAAACCTTCCCTGGTGCAACTTGAGGCCTTTTCCTCTCATCCTAGAGATGCATCAACTCTAATTAACAGTAATTCATGGCTTATGAATGACAATGGAAAACTATAATTGCCAGCATTGAAGTCTATTCAGTGAAAAGGCTGTTCTGCCATCCTGGATCCAGTCCAAAGCTTTCTAAATTGTATCAAGTGAAGTATCTAAGCTCAGACTGGACAGTATTTCCCCATTTCCTCCAAAACAACTCATCCTGTAACAACATCACAGACCACACACAATTTCAATATATTTATTTTCATTTCCTTTAAGACTTTCAACCTTTTTTTCACCCCAAGTTCTGTAAGAAAACCAAGAATAGTTTGGGAAGAGGAGCTGCCTTCTACTCCTTTAGGATTAACCCTTTGCAGAATTGAAGTGAAGCCTTGGCTACTATCTGTCTCACCTCTGTGCCCGGAAAGATCATGGAGCAGATCCTCCTGGAGGCACTAATGACTCAGAAGAACAGTGAAGAGGTGATTGGGAATAGTCAGCATGGCTTTGCCAAGGGCAAATCCTGCCTGACAAACCTGGTGGCCTTCTATGATCAGGTGACAGCATTAATAGATGAGGGGCGAGCAACTGATGTCGTTTACCTGGACTTGAGCAAAGCCTTCGACACTGTCCCACACCACCTCCTGGTCTCCAACCTGGCAACACATGGGTTTGATGGATGGACCTCTAGATGGATAAAGAATTGGCTTGATGGCCGCACCCAAAGAGTGGCTGTCAACGGGTCCATGTCCCAGTGGAGGCCAGTGACAAGCGGAGTCCCTCAGGGATCAGTCCTGGGACCTGTCTTGTTCAACATCTTTGTGGGTGACATGGACAGTGGCATCGAGTGCACCCTCAGCAAGTTTGCTGATGACACCAAGCTGTGTGGTGCAGTGGACACCCTGGAGGGAAGGGATGCCATCCAGAGGGACCTGGACAGGCTGGAGAGGTGGGCACAAGCCAACCTCATGAGCTTCAACAAGACCAAGTGCAGGGTCCTGCATCTGGGTCGAGGCAATCCCAGGCACAAATCCAAGCTGGGCAGTGACTGGCTGGAGAGCAGCCCTGAGGAGAGAGACTTGGGGGTGCTGGTGGACGAGAAGCTCGACATGAGCTCTCAATGTGCGCTTGCAGCCCGGAAAGCCAATCAGATCCTGGGCTGCATCAGGAGAAGTGTGACCAGCAGGTCAAGGGAGGTGCTTCTCCCCCTCTACTCGGCTCTGGTGAGACCCCACCTGGAGTACTGCGTCCAGTTCTGGAGCCCACATTACAGGAGAGATGTGGACGTGCTGGAGCGTGTCCAGAGAAGGGCCACGAGGATGATCAGAGGGCTGGAGCACCTCTCCTATGAGGACAGACTGAAGGAGTTGGGGCTGTTCAGTCTGGAGAAGAGAAGGCTCCGAGGTGACCTCATTGTGGCTTTCCAGTATCTGAAGGGGGCCTACAGGAAGGCTGGGGAGGGACTTCTCAGGATCTCAGGTAGTGATAGGACTAGGGGGAATGGAATGAAGCTGGAAATGGGGAGATTCAGGCTGGATGTGAGGAAGAAGTTCTTTACCATGAGAGTGGTGAAGCCCTGGAATGGGTTGTCCAGGGAGGTGGTTGAGGCCCAGTCCCTGGAGGTGTTTAAGACCAGGCTGGACGAGGCTCTGGCCAGTGTGATCTAGTGTAGGGTGTCCCTGCCCATGAGGGCAGAGGGGTTGGAACTAGATGATCCTTGTGGTCCCTTCCAACCCTGACTGATTCTATGATTCTATGATTCTACCTGGCATCCCTCATGGGTCAGTACTGGGACCAGTGCTGTTTAACATCTTTGTCAGTGATATGGACAGTGGTATGGAAGCACCCTCAGCAAGTTTGCAGATGACACCAAGCTGTGTGGTCTGTTTGACACAATGGAGGGAAGGGACTTGGACAAGCTTGAGAGCCAACCTCATGAAGTTCAACAAGTCTAAGTGCAAGGCCCTACACCTGGGTCAAGGCAATCCCAAGCACAAATACAGGCTGGGTGAGGAGGAACTCGAGAGCAGCCTGGAGGAGAAGGACTTGGTAGTGTCAGCTGATGAAAAACTCACCATAAACCAGCAATGGCCACTGGCAGCCCAGAAAGCAGCCATGTGCTGGGCTGTATCAAAAAGCAGTGAGAGCAGAAGGACAGGGAGAGGATTCTGCCCCTGTGCTCTGTTCTTGTGAGACCCCATCTGGAGCCCTGAGGCCAGTTCTGGTGCTCCAGGCAAGAGGGACATGGAGCTGCTGGAGCAGGTTCAGCGGAAGACACAAACATGATCAGAGGGCTGGAGAACCTCTCCTATGGGGACAGGCTGAGAGAGTTGGGGATGTTCAGCCTGGAGAAAAGAAGGCTCCAGGGAGACCTTAGTGCAGTCTTCCAGTACCTGGCTACAAGAAAGTTGGAGAGGGACTTTTGCAGGGGCTTGTAGTGATAGGCAGAGGGGAAATGGTTTGAAGCTTGGAGGAGGGCAGATTTAGGGCACAAATTCTTTACAGTGAGGGTGATGAGACACTGGAACAGGTTGCCTTGGGAGGTGTTCAAAGCCAGGCTGGATGAGGCCTTGAGCAACCTGGTACAGTGGAAGGTGTCTCTGCCCATGGCAGGGGAGTGGATCTAGTCCCTTCCACCCCAAACCATTCTATATGAATGCTGCCAGTGAATCACATGACTGTCACCAGTTTGGAGCGGTGCTCAGAGCTTTTCAAAACCATTCCCTTGACCAGATCCTCCCCACCCCATCTAGAGGCCTACTTGGAGACACAGTGGATAGCCTATAGCATGGTTCTGTGCGTTCTGCAGACCCAAAGAGCTACATCCACCCAAACACAGGTTACAATGGTTATTATTGCACTTAGGGGCAATCTCATTGTAATGCCCTGGCAGCTATTCCTGCTCTGATGCTATGGGACTCAAGTCCTGTCCCTCAGTCCTGCAGCAGCTGCACAGCAATCCCTTCAGGAACACCAGTGACCAGGGCAAGCTAACAATTCTCCTTTCACTTCAGCAAGCCATGCACAGCAGGGGTCAGAGCTTGCTGCAAAGGCAGAAGCAAGGCAAAAGACTACTGAAGGGGTTAAGCAGAGCTCTGCAGAGCTGCCTCAGCTCACTGCTTCCAGATCCGCATTAACCACAGCGGCAGAATGTGTTGTGAAGGAAACTACAGAGGATAGGTGTCACAAAATGCATGCCTTTAGAGTTATACATGTAGGGAGGAAAGCCCCAGACCTGAAGTCCAGCTGCTGTTTCAGAGCATGGAGGCAAACCTCAGCTGTGCTCCCCAGCACTGGGTAACCGGCAGAGCCTCACACCGCAGCCGAATGTTAAAATCAGGCAGTGCGGATGTGTGCTAAATTTAGGCTTCCTCACAGAAACCTCAAACTGGGCAAACTCAAACCACCAGTCCTTGCTTCAAACACACAGAGCTGCTCCAGAGACCTCCAGGCACATCTAACATGGGGCTCTCCTGGGCTCGGACCAGCCTCAATTCTGACAGCCACATACCAGCACTGTTACTGGGCTGTGACCAAGAATGGGACACTACCAAATCCACACCAACTCTACTGTAGAGCATTTCATCTGCCTCATTTTCTTGCTCATGGTCGAAGCCCCATTTTGAAGACCCTAAGGAGGGGGCTGAACCCTCAAAGCTGAAAGAACAAAGATATGTGCTCTGCATGATGCAGAATGCTGGCACATCCTCACTGCTGCACCCTCTACCACTGCTGTTGCTATCTTCAGTGCACCAAAGCAGCTGGGTGTGTTGTCTTATGAGTCCAGTGTCACACCACAGGCCACTGATCTCTTTCCATGTGTCCTGGTTTGACAAGCTGCCATCACCTCTGAGCACTACAGGTAGCTGTAGTTCTAAGCCTCTTTTTGCTCCACATTAATACAAGCTGCTATGCTGCTGTTCCTGTGCTCCAAGACAAAAATCCTTCCATGATTGGTGCTTGCTGGGTGTTTGTTATTTATGCAGCATTTCTTTGCTGAACCTCAGATGGTGCCAGCAGAAGACAGTGCTTTCCCTAGAAGACTGGAATGTAGCTTGATTTGATGATCTTAGGGAAGAAAAGAAATTAAGTGGGGGGTGAGGGGTGGAGAAGAGACGGAGAAAGTAGAGCACCATGCAGATGCTGCACCACAGACCCCCATCCACTGCTGTCTCTTATAAGAGAATTCACTGCTCCCCACCACAGAGGGCTGGCCCAGAATTCCACCCAGACTGGTGGAATTACTTCATGCTGTGTGTCTTTTCAGACAAGGAACACAAACCCAAGTTTTGTTTACTGTGGGAATTATCACAGCACCTCACAGCCAAAACAGGGGATTGCACAAAAGCCAGCACAAAGACTCTTTCCCCAGGTGACTTTATGAAAACCTGAGAGGCAGCAACCATCAGGCAGTATCGAGAGCCTTCACATGGGAACAAGTATCTGGGAAAGGACAAAGAGGACACAGATGGAAGCAAAAAAAGTGTAGCAGACAAGGAGGAGGAACACTGAATGCAGTGGGGAAAAAGCCAGGAAAACATAGTAAGAACTCATTTGCTTAATTTGTTGACAAAAAGATTCTGAGAAAGTGATGTCAGGAGGGCACTTCCAGTTTTTAAAGACAGAGAGGACTCAAAGCGTTGACTTATTTCTTAATCGCCAACATGAAGTGATTAAACTCAGCAACTTGGCAAGTAACTGTGAGTGTGCTCCTGGGAATTTCAAACACTAAGAAAGATGATCAGAGAACTTACAATGTATAGGCCAAAGGGGGAAAAGAGCTCCAGGAGTGGTAACTTCCAAGCAGTCTGTCCTTTAATACACCAAAATAGGACATTTCAAATGGAGACAAAACTCACAGTGACGCCCTGTTCAGTGTCATTGCTCCAGCGTAACAGAATCAAGTGCATTATTTCTGTCTTTCAAGAAGTTATGCTCTGATGAGACCTCACCTGGAGTACTGTGTGCAGCTCTGGGGCCTCCAACACAAGAGACATATAGACCTGCTGGAACAGGTCCAGAGGAGGCCACCAAGACGATCAGAGAGCTGCAGAACCTCTCCTGTGAAGGCAGGCTGAAAGCCCTAGGGCTGTTCAGCCTGGAGAAAAGAAGGCTCCAGGGAGACCTCAGATCTCAGTATCTGAAGGGGGACCTAAAGGAAGGCTGGGGAGGGACTCTTTAGAAGGGCTTGTAAAGGTAGGACAAGAGGCAATGGTTTGAAACTGGGGCAGGGTAGATTTAGGTTGGACATTAGGAGGAAGTTCTTTACAATGAGGGTGGTGAGATACTGGAACAGGTTGCCCAGGGATGTATTTGAGACCCCTGGAAATATTCAAGATCAGACTCGATGTGGCCCTGGGCATCCTGATCTAGTTGGAGGATTCCCTGCTGACTGCAGGGGTGTTGGATGACCTTTGAGGGTCCCTTTCAATCCAATGCAATTGCTCCCAGAAACTGTATTAAACTCCTGTTGTAAGTCCGACATAAAATATGCAAGGCACTTATTTGACCTTAATATAGCCCTCAGTCTCAGCCTGCAATGTATTTGCATGTCAAACAGGACTAAGCACTCAGTTAATAAAGATCAGAGGAAGTTCATTTGGTGTGGGCAAAGCAATAAAAAACAGACATTTGGGGAATTATGCTCACTGCCAGGCAGGAGGGAACCACTTCTGCTCATTAGAGAGGGGCCTCGGAAACAGCAGCCACACCGTGGGCATTTCTTCTCTTTTCATACAACATAGTAGCAAGCTACACATTTAGATGGCACTCAGGATGCCAAATATAAACATACACAGGGCAAAGCCACCCCTGAAGGAAATAAATGTTGCACCTCATGCCCCAAAAGGTATCACTACTGCTGAAAGAGACAGGTTATTACTCAACCCAAAACAACTTTTACAAATCGTAAATGTGTAGAATTCCCAGACTGGACAAGGCCTTGAGCAACCTGGTCTAGTTGGGAGGCATCCCTGTCCACAGCAGAGGGGTTGGAGTAGATGATCTGAGGTTCCTTCCAACCTAAGCTGTCCTCTGATGGTTCTGTTTCTCCAGCCTACCCTGACAAATGTAATTTCTGCTTTAGCCAGAACTGTGCACAACGTCTTCATCCAAGAACCCAAGAGCTGCAGAACAATTCAGGGTCAGCTCAGCCAGAGGAGGTATCCATGCTATGTATCACAGGCTACATTCTTCCAACAGCACAAACTGGGGACACAAAATGTAATAACTGTTGGGCTCCAACGCAAGTAAACAGGATGCTGACATTTGGAGGGCTCAGAGCATGACCATTACAAATTACGACCACTAGCTCCTAGGAAGAACATGCCCCAGATACGTCCTGTGGCAGCTCAGATAGTCCAACAGACACCATGAGGTCATAATTTCCAGTTACTCAGGACATTTTAATTCCAAGGCAAATTTACCATCCCTCAGTTTTTAATCCAAAGTATACTCTGTTTGTTTTGGTAAGTCTGATCCAAACAGATTCATCTGTTTTTTAATGCAAACAGGGGCTGCTTGGGAGAATGGGAATGTTCTTTTCCTGATTTAAAGCAGCAAACAGGGGCTGCTTGGGAGAATGGGAATGTTCTTTTCCTGATTTAAAGCAGCATGACTATTTGGGTTTTTTTTTGTTTTCTGAAGTCTAGCTGATCATATAAACGACAGAGGGAGGGTAAAACAAATGTTTAAATTTCAACAGTAAACTCATTCGGGCAGTGCAGACCTGTCTTCAGTTGCCCTGATGAAAAAATGCCACTTGGACAGCAGCACAGTCTGAAGAGAAGCTTCTGAATTTCAGGAAAGAGCTGATTTAAAAGGCAATATATTTAAACTTAGCATTTATTTAAAAGCTCTTTGAGCAGGAAACTTTCAAGGCCACTGTAGGCACATCAGTCTGAAGCATCCCCATTTCCTGGTGCCAGCTATCATAAACTGTCCCTAAAGACAGCAGCCCTGCAGCTTGCTGAGTCTCAAGGTCATAGAACCGTAGAATTGTTGTGGTTGGAAAAGACCTCCAAGATCATCAAGTCAACCATCAACCCAACACCACCATGGCCACTAAACCACAGCCCAAAGGGCCACATCCACACATTTCTTGAATGCCTCCAGGGATGGTGACTCCCCGGGCAGCCTCTTCCAATGCCTGACCACCCTTGCAGGAAACAATTTGTTTCCTAATCTCCAACCTAAACCTCTCCCTGGCACATATTCAGGCCATTTCCTCTTTTACTGTCACCTGATACTAGGGAGAAGACACCAACTCCCACCTGACCCCAACCTCCTTTCAGTAAGCTGCAGACAGCAATGAAGCCTCCCCTCAGCCTCCTCTTCTCCAGACTAAACAACTCCAGCTTCCTCAGCTGCTCCTCACCAGATCTGTTCTCTAGACCCTTCACCAGCTTTGTTGCCATTCTCTGGACACACTCCAGCACCTCAAGGTCCTTCTTGTAGTATGGGCCCCAAAACTGAACTCAAGATTCGAGGCGCAGCCTCACCAGTGCCAAACATCTCCAAATGTCACCAGATGTGTCCTTGTCAGCAGCAGGCAGAGAGTTCAATTTCCAGTGTGGCTGAGGGGAGGATTTTGAAAGGGTGGGGTGCAGTTACCAAGTCATGAGCCCAAATTAGCCAGGCAACACTTACAGATGATGGAACAACCTTCATTCTGCCTCCCTGTGCGTTCGTGCTCTATTACAGACTTTAATTACCTGATCCACACGCCAGTTCCCCCGGACTCCTACATCACCCAGTTACATCAGGCAAGTAGAAGGGCCAGAAAACACACACACACACACACACACACACAAAAAGAGGTTGAAGCAGCAGCTGTGCTTTCAGCAATTGCAAACTGTGTGGCTTTCCAACTCAGATAGCCCTTTGCTCCTTTCTCAAAGCAGTGCCATGTTTTGACTTGTGAGCGTCCGCCGGATTTGTTTCCAATGAAGTATGACTGGAACTGGGCCAGCCCTGCTTATATTCAAAATATCTGATACCAAAGTGATTCCAAAAGTTAAATATTTGTGATTGCTGCTGTAATACTAAAGGCTATCATACTGAATGACTTCTTCTACTCTACATGAGCCTGGCATTATTCTTCTCACTGAAGCTGGCTACAGAAAAGCACACACAAAAAAGCTTAGACCAAAACAGGATATATTTCCACAATGGAGTTTCAAGTAAGAATAGCATTCAGAATCACAGAATTATTGAGGCTGGAATAGGCCTCTGAGATCATCAAGTGCAGCCTATGACCTAACACCACCACATCACCTAGACCATGTCACTAAGTGTCACACCCAATCTTTCCTTAAAGACCTCCAGGGACAGTGACTGCACCACCCCCTGAGAAGTCTACTCCAGTATCTAATTCCCTTTTCCATGAGGAAGTGCTTCCTAACATCCAACCTAAACTTCCTTGGGCAGAGTTTCAGGCTATGCACTCTTGTCTTGTCACAAGTTGCCTGGGAGAAGAGCCTGACCCCCACCTTACTACAACTTCTCTTCAGGTAGTTGTAGAGTGTGATAAGGTCCCCCTGAGACTCTTCTTCTCCAGGCTAAACAACTTCAGCTCCCTCAGCCTCTCCTCATCAGACTTTCCCTCCAGTCCCTTCCCCAGTCTTGTTGCTCTCCTCTGGACCTGCTCCAGCACCTCAGTATCTTTGACCTCTGGAGACCATCTAGCCCAAAACCCTTGCTAAAGCTGAGTCACCCACAGCATCTTGCTCAGGATCACAGTGATCAGAAAGCTTTGGAATCTCTCCAGAGAAGGAGACTCCACGTCTCTGGGCAGCCTGCTCCAGGGCTCCAGCACCCTCACTCCAAAGAAGTTTTTCCTCCTGTTCAGGTGGAACCTTTCTGGGTTCCAATTTGTGCCCATGGCCCCTTGTTCTGCCACTGGGCACCACTGAAAAGTCTGGCTCCATCCTCTTTCCCCCTACCCTTCAAATATTTATGGACATATCCTTCTTCCAAGAGTCCGGGGGAAAATAATTACAGCCAAGAGTGAGCCATCTTACCTTCCAAGAAAATGAAGGCTGTGAAAATGAGAGATACTTATTTGGTCATGTTTATCAACCAGTCATTTGCTAACAACGCCAGAAAAACACTAAGTCTTATTTTATCCACTTCCACATGTTTTATGTAGTCAAATTTAGGCTGACCCTAGCAAGATCTGCAGCCCCAGGCAGGGAATCATCTTTACAAGAGGCTAAGCAAACCCTGACCCATTTCTGAGGATGTGGCAGAACTTCAAAACTTCAGCAGACAGAAGAAGAAACCAAAAGGCAGCAGTTGAGCACAGCCACACTGAACAAATACCACAGTGGAGCCACAAGTGAAGAGCCACAGGCACCATACACAGAACATTGCTCTGGTCAGAGGTAAGATGGTAGAGACTGATCAGCCAAGTCCCTCTTTCTTTCCAGTAACCACTTCTTATTAACCAAAGTACTTCAGAAGACCTGAGCAAGCACCCAACCCTTCCCCATCACAAGCAGAAAAGAGCTGTGTCCCTCTTCACAAGGCAGCAAACTCCCACCTAATCTTTCATCCCACAAGATTCCTGGGCAACTAAAGATTAACCACAAAGCAAGTCTGAATTGTTTACTGTACTCACACAGCCCTGCAATTGCTGCAAGCCACCTAGCTGAGCCTGCAGGAGGGTGGTGGACATCAGGGCTTTCTCAGTCAGAACTGCAAAACCATAGGTCATGTTTCATCACAAATTTCTTGCTGCAGAACTGAGCTTCCTCTTGCCCTTCAGTCTCTCCTAAGTTCACAACTCATTTGCACCATCAGGTGTTAACCTTCTGCCTCAGCTGTGAAGCTGGAGTCTTCAATGAACTTGGGACCTCTTTGAAATCAAAGACAATTCTTCTTTCAGGATGTGCAACAAAATCTGATCCTTCAAGGCACCAAGCCTTGAAGCCATCTTTTCTTAAAAGCCAAGTAAGATCTTAAAGAAGATACTCAGGGCAGTGTAGGTGATGGTTTTTACACCAACAGCACAAACACCTGTTAAGCAGCCTCCTAAGTAAGGACTTGTAGTGACAGAATGAGGGGCAATGGCTTTGAGCTGGAAGAGGGGAGATTGAGACTGGAGATTAGGAAGAAATTCTTTACACTGAGGGTGGGGAGACACTGGAACAGGTTGCCCAGAGAGGTTGTGGATGCCCCCTCCCCGGAGATATTCAAGGCCAGGTTGGATGAGGCCTTGAGCAACCTGGTCCAGCGGGAGGTGTCCCTGCCCATGGCAGAGGGGTTGGAACTAGATGGTCATTAAGATGCCTTCCAACCTAAACTATTCTATGATTCTATGAAGCACATTATAAGACTCTTAGGTGAATACAGAATCATGGAATTGACTTGGGTGGTAGAAACCTTTAAAATCATCAAGTCCAACCATCAGCCCAGCACTTCCAGCCACGTCTCTCAGCACCAGAACAAATTGCACATAGAATCAAAGAACCATCCAGGCCAGAAAGGACCCCAGAGATCATCAAGCCCAGCTATTTTGCCCACTGCACCAAGCCTGTCACTACACCATGTCCCCAAGCACCAGATCTATATAGCTTTTAAACACCTCCAGGGATGGCAATTCAACCACCTCCCTGGAAGGTGGATTCTCCAGAATCTATATTACTTTGGTTCAGTTACATCAATGTGCAAGTACAGGAGACTGCAGCAGAGCTCTCCTTAGGCACTCCCCACTACAGGCCAAAATAAAAAGAATGCAGCCTAAAAAAAGTGAAGACATAGTACCATTGGTCATCTGATAAGGAAGAATCAATTTCACCATACAAAATACTTCTCCCATTCTTACTAACTCTTTACCTTTCCTTTTGGTTTGACACCACTTACCAACAGCGCTGCAGTAAATTGGAAAACATAGAATGGTCTGGGTTGGGAGGGAACTCCAAAGGTCATCCAGTCCAACCCTCCTGCAGCAGGGACATCCTCCGCCAGATGAGGTTGCTCACAGCCTTGTTGAACCTCACCTTGAGTATCTCCAGGGACAGGGCCTCAACTACCTCCCTGGGCAACCTGTTCCAGTGTTCCACCACCCTCACAGTAAACAACTTGTTCCTAACATCCAGTCTAAATCTGCTCTTCTCTGGTTTCAAACCATTGCCTCTCATCACTGCAAGCCTTTGTAACAGTCCCTTCTTACAATACAATACAATACACCAGGTTGGAAGAGACCTTCAAGATCATCATGTCCAACCCATCAACCAATCCAACCCTTGTAGGCCCCCTTCAGGTACTGGAAGGCTGCTATTAGGTCTCCTGGGAGCCTTCTCTTCTCCAGGCTGAACAACCCCAGCTCCCTCAACCTGTCCTCTCAGGAGAGGAGTTCCAGCCCCTGGTCATCTTCATAGTCCTTGTCTACACCCACTCCATTGGGTCCATGTCCTTCCTGTGTTGGGCGCTCCCCTGATGGACACAGTACTGCAGATGAGGTCTCAGCAGAGCAGAGGGGCAGAATCACCTCTCTTGGCCTGCTGGCCTTGCTGCTTTTGATGCAGCCCAGGATGCCATTGGCCATCTGTGCTCCAAGTGCCCACTGCTGGCTCATGTCCAGCTTCTCAGCCACCGACACCTCCAAGTCCTTTTCTGCAGGGATGCTCTCAATTTCCTCATCCCCCAGACTGTATTGATACCTAGGATTGACTCAACCCAGATACAGGACCTTGCACTTTGCCTTACTGAACCTCATGAGATTCTCCTCACCCCACTTCTCCAGCCTGACCAGGTCAGTCTGGGTGGCATCCCATCCTTCAGGCTTATCAACTGCACCGCTCGGCTTGGTATCATCTGCAAATTTGCCAATACACTAAGAAATATTATAGAAAAACAAACCATGTTTACTTGTGTGATAGATATGAATGTTTTCTACACTCTGCTGGTTCCTTGTCGTGTTTGTGCTGGTCTACTCCTCTTATTAAGATAATGAAGTGCAGCTTGCAAAAGTCTATACTGTGGCACCTATTGGTATTTATGACCTGGGGTGTAGGGATGGTGCAGTGAAAGCAAACAGGCAGAAACATCACCTCCTTAGTGTCTTTTGGATTATACTGAGGTGATTTAGAGAGCCTGAAAGCCCTAGTTTTCATTAGAAAGAAAAGAAATTCCAATTTACTGAATTGGTTTTGTTTGCAAATTATGAAGTAGCTGATTTGTTCAACCAAACACCAAGAGCTTTCTGCAGTCCTGATAACCCAAGATGTTCATTCTGCTCAGGCATTATGTTTGCTGATAGTCAGGAAGAATCAAAATCTGACAGGGAAATAATGTGCTTTTAACAAAGCATTCCACACATCTCCCCATTTCTCATCATTAAAACATCTACTCCACTTTAGAAATGGATCTGGAAAACTTGAGCTACCAGCAGCCCGAGAGATCCAGCAAATTTCAAGGCAGAAAGTCAAGTCACGTTGGCAGTTCATCCCTCCCTTGAAGAGCTACAGCACAGCCAGGTTTCTCATCTATCTTTACAACCATTGTGCAAAAGTCAGCTCTGTTACTGCACCACACAAAGTGGTGCAACATGAATATCACTTACTGTTGCAAGGGAAGGCAGGGACCTGCTCAGAAAACACCACCCTGCCACATGGAAATCCTCAGGTTAAACGAAGACAGCAGCCAGAGTGTTTTCCTATCAACTTGCTGCTCCAAGACAATTTTTTTAAAGCACCTCCAACTATTCAAGAGTTGAAGTTTAAATTATCACTGAAATCAGAGAAAGAAAAGTGAAATGATAGAACAATAGGACAAAAGGGAAGACAAGGCAGCGTGGATGTCCCACTTGCTGGGAGTGTTAATAGGCATCACCCTTTGTTTCTGGAAAGCTACCTGATCACAGCTGAAGATTCCAGATAGGGAATGAGAGAGAACAAGGGGTGGGAGAAAGTCTACAGCAATTCATCTTAAATAGGCAGAATTGAATTTTACATTTCAAAGTGGGGAAAACCAAGCCCTGACAGACCTATGTGGGGTCGGTTTTTCCCTAACACTCCAAGAGGCAGCCCTCACAAAGAACTTCCTGCAACCTCACCCTCAATTTGTGCTTTCACAGGAGCTTAACCCAAGCCATAGCCACCACAGTCCCCCAGACACTTTCATCCACTCCCCTGCAGCGGTGTCAGCTGGTCCCACAGCCTGCTCAGCACCTTGAGTTGGCTCACAGCCCAAGTGCCAGGCCAAGACACTATGTTTAAACTGACATTTAAGTACATCTATCATCAATACCCCTGAAAAAGTAATTATGTCTTTACCTTCCTTTAAAAACCACCTCTTTGTACTTCTGTTGATTTTGACAGTTTTATTCATCTAAATTATCTGTATTTCACCAGCAGCTGGGTGTTTTACCATCTCCTGCTATAACCCTTATTTCTAGAACACTCAACTCCCACCTGCAGCCAGGTGTCCAAAAGGAGCATTTCAAGGGCTATGCCCAGAATGTTACATCAGATTTATCGTCTCATTTTCTACCTCAAAAGCTCCTCTGCCAGCAACAGTCTCTACCGTGGCATGAGAACACTTGCCAAGACTGAGGCAGCTAGGAATAACCTTTTTATTTCATTATTTTTATTCATTTTTTAATGGACAGAGAAGAATGGTACCTACTACCAGGAATTTTACTTGATGGCTTATGATTCTGGGAAAGAATGCAAGGACTAAAAATAACAGCCCAGAAGCTCTTCTATTGTTTTCTACCAAGGAGGGGTGTTTCAATTATAAGAGAAGACATACTAACATAAAAATAGCTCCTTTGTGATAAATAAGAGGTATGTTTTGGTCTGCTTTGAACAAGTAACTCTTTGGAATCCTACCTAAACATGTCTGTGCCAAACTGAGACTTCCAGAATCAGCTATGAGCCCACATCTTCCTTTCACTCACTGTTCTGCTGGACAAGCACATCTTCCCAAACCTGCAAATAACCTCTTTGGTCACTGCTTGGCAAGGAAAGAGAGCAGCAGTGCTAGCCTGTGCTACAACACAGGGAAGAACAGGGCAAGGAGATACCGAAAAAGAACAGTAATAAGACCACTAAGAAACCTCAGCAAGCCCTTGATCAGAGTCTGCCCCATTAAGGCAGAGAGAAAGTCTGGGTGAGAGGGTTCAGTTCCACTCAGGCATGGTGAGCCAGGTCATTGGGTTTGCTCTGTCAAGATTTTTAGGTTTACAAATAAATGTGTGCACATGCTTTTTATATATAGATATGTGTGTGTGTATACACATAGATATTTATGTGTGTGCATACACACACAAATAGATAATACACACAACACTCAGAGCAATAAATACTGCTACCAATAAATAATTCCTACCAAATCGCTCCCTGAAGACTGGATATGAGAGGAATTTTAACAAGCATATTAGATACACAATGAGATATTCAACAGAATAGTTCATGGGGTTTTTAAATTTACTTGTGGCTAATCTGGTAGCTGGATGACCAAGAACACAGCAAAACATTACACTGTCTTCCACCATATGCACTGGTGATTCACATCCCTTTCCACACATACACAGTGCTAGCTTCATGCAATACTCTCCTATTATAAGCCTCTTTCTTTTTTTAACCTGGAAACTGTAATTCCTTCCTTCAAAGACTGAATTTATTTTCCTTTTCTTTCATGCAGGCAACCTACACTTTCCTCAAGCCCATACTGGCAGCCCACCAGCCATAGCTTACTTTCAAATAAACTTAAAATGCACCAAGGTCTGTATTTTCTGTACAACACCAACATGCCTTTTGTAAATGTATACTCTGAAACATGTGGAATGGAATTAAACTCCAAATAATATTTGTTCCAGTCTGAAAGAGTGAGCAACCTCATGACCCTCCAGCACAGCAGAAGCATTGTACTGTAATTTAATCCAGTGTAACATACTGTGATATGCACATTAAAACCAGGGATTTTTTGCTTTCTTTTTTTCAGCGAGATCCACTCTCAGAAAGGAATCTTCCTCAAGATCAGGTTGGTAAGAGAACTGGATTTTCCTTCCTGCTTACATGCTTAGCACTGACTATAGACTACCTAGTCTGTTACCAACTCCATCCAGTACTTGCCCAGATAGCAACAAATTGCCATGATGGCCTTCTGGTGAATCCTTCTAGGAGGTTTTACTGAATTTATTAAAGCAGGCTGTACCTTGTTCTATGGTACACAACAGACAATGAGCACAGGGCAGAGATGCTCATCAGACCCTCCTAGGCTGATCTTCTGCTGGGCTGGGTGCCTCCTCCGAGCCTGTTTTTGCTCCAGAGTGCAAGAATCATAAATATCTGCCACGCTTTTTAAGTCTTACTGCCCTGCTACAGCAGGCTTTCATTCAGTTAATAGTGATCTGAAGTACCACAAGTGTGTTTCTAGGACAGGAGTAAGAACGCAGCAGATTCTTAGACCTATACTTCATCCTTCGTGTCTCCTAGACAACTCCTTACGCAGAAAAGACCTAAAACCAAGCTGCCAGTATCTCGTGGTTTGGTCCAAACACCATGTTCTTCTCATTAGCAGAGCAGTACTGCCTGTGCTTCCTTTTATTACAATAATTCTGTGCAGGCTCGTAGTTTAAAGTATACAGGGTGAGGCATTCTCACACACTGGTTTGGGAATTTAAATTTGCTCATTTCCCCAGCAAAACAGAATCTCTCCTGGACAGCTGCTCAGCAGGAGAAATTATGCTAAAGGCAGGAATGGGCTGTATCAGAGCTTGCTCAGTATGTTTGCAAACAGGTAGTTTGTGTACTCTGGGACTGTTACCTCACCCAGGGATGCAGCAGATCTGCATAAACTTAAACATAGTATATAAACATATATATATATATAATAGAACAGAATAAACCAGGCTGGAAGGGACCTTCAAGACCATCACGTCCAACCTAACATCCAATGCCATCTAATCAACTAAACCATGGCACCAAGCACCCCATCAAGTCTCATCCTAAACACCTCCAATGATGGTGGCTTGAGACTGTGTCCTCTTGTTCTGCGGCTGGGTGCCTGGGAGAAGAGACCAACCCCCACCTGGCTACAACCTCCCTTCAGGGAGTTGGAGAGAGCACGAAGGTCTCCCCTGAGCCTCCTCTTCTCCAGCCTAAGCAAGCCCAGCTCCCTCAGCCTCTCCTCACAGGGCTGTGCTCCAAACCCCTCCCCAGCTTTGGTGCCCTTCTTTGGACACCTTCCAGCATCTCAACATCTTTCCTAAACCAAGGGGCCCAGAGCTGGACACAGTACTCAAGGTATGGCCTAACCAGTGCAGTGTACAGGGGCAGAATGACCTCCCTGCTCCTGCTGGCCACATTGTTCCTGATACAGGCCAGGATGCCATTGGCCTTCTTGGCCACTGGGGACACTGCTGGCTCATATTCAGCTGCTGTCAACCAGTACCCCCAGGTCCCTCTCTGCCTGGCTGCTCTCCAGCCACTCTGACCCCAGCCTGTAGCACTGCACGGGGTTGTTGTGGCCAATGTGTAGAACCTGGCATTTGGGTGTGTTAAATCTCATGCCCTTGGACTCTATAAAAGTATATAAACATATATATACTTTTATATATACAAATATATACATACAAGTATACTGAGGTACAGGATACTGAGCTACAGCTCTGAATGTGGTGGTAATCAAAGGTCTGAGCAAGGCATTACATCCCCAAAATAAGTTAATGAAGTGTGCATCCCAGTTTCCAAGCTTTGTCCATACAAGACTGAAAATCAGAACCTTAGCTGGAGACTTGATCATGGGATAAGGATATTTTCGTACACAATAGCAGCATGATGGCCATCATCCACTCCTTTTTCAGTCAAGTGTAATCATCTAAATCAAGATTATTAAAAAAAAAAAAAAAGTTAACTGAGTTTACAAAATAGAGTAATTCATCCTGAGGCAAGACATGCTTTGCCTCCCGAGCCCTCTCCTTTCCATCACTAGCAAAGAACAGTTTACAGAACACAGGCTGCCTTATCATGATTTGTGCTATATAGGCTGAAAGCAGCCTGAGCCTCATGAGTCAGTTCTTGCAACTCTATGCAAAAGCTTCCAGGCCAAAACACATCTTTTAGGCTTGATTTTATGCCATGGAGGGGAGGGAAGACACCAGAAGTCTTCTGCACTGCCTGAAGCTGCTTGAATACTAATTACAGAATACAGAATTAACCAGGTTGGAAAAGACCTTCAAGACCACCAAGTCCAACCTATCACCCAACACCATCTAATCAACTAAACCATAACACCAAGTGCCTCATCCAGTCTTATTTTAAACACTTCCAGTGATGGTGACTCCATCACCTCCCTGGGCAGCACATTCCAATGGCCAATCTCTTTCTGGGAAGAATTTCTTCCTAACATCCTGCTTCCACCTTCCCTGGTGCAGCTTGAAACTGTGTCCTCTTGTTCTGTCACAGGTTGCCTGGGAGAAAAGACCAACCCCCACCTGTCTTCAGCCTCCCTTCAGGTAGCTGTAGAGAGCAATAAGGTCTCCCCTGAGCCTCCTCTTCTCCAGACTAAACAACCCCAGCTCCCTCAGCCTCTCCCCATAGGGTTTGTGCTCCAAACCCTTCACCAACTTTGTTGCCCTTCTCTGGACACGTTCCAGCAACTCAACATCTTTCTTAAACTGAGGGGTCCATGGCAGAGGAGTAGAGGCAGGTTATTGAAAATGAGAGAAGATCATTGATAATGGTCCAATTGGCCATACTTTCTGCATGTTTATTCTCTGCAACCACAGAAGCACAAGGAACCAGGGCTTCAGGAATATTGAGTCTTCACTGGCATGTTACCCTGTGGCCACAAACTCAATTGGGTCTTCACTAACTTGTTACTCTCTGGTCACAAACTCAAAGACTGTTGCAAGTGAGAGAGCAAAAGTTGCACAAACAATAGGAATTCTGCCTTACGTCATGCTGTGGAATGAGTAAGTAAGTTCTTTAGGGGAAACAGAACAGAGAGACAGGTCATTGCCCTGTTGAAAGCTGCACTATAATGCATCCAACAAAAGTTCAGAACAATTATGCAGCCAGCCATGAAACCATCACTTCCAGGCTTTCAAGTGCCTGACTCTCACCTAACTAACATAAATCTCTTTTACATGCTGGAGCTATTTGTGTCTCTTACATCCTGGCTTTGTTTTCAGGACATGTAACAAGAGTGAAAAACAATTTCTGTTATCTACAGCAGTTACAGCTTCCTTGCATTCATGTTATATGTCAGCAGGGCTTGAACCCTGAACTTCCAGGCTACTGCTACGGTGGTTAACAGAGCTGTCATTAAATGGCAATAAGTAGAAGCTCTGTTACCCAGAAAGGGCAGCTGACTAGGATGGAAGCTCTGTTACCCTGAAGGGCCAGATGACTAGGATGGAAGATCCATTATTCAGTAGGGCTAGAGGACTGGCCCCATTCTCTTTTCCCAATGCTATATGGGGTAAATCAGCTACCTTGGTTCCCAAGCATTAGGACAGAGGTAGAAGACTGCCAGCCCCACGCTTGAGCTGAGAGAATCCCATCTACATTTTCATTCCAGCCTCCCAAAACTACCCTTGTTCTCTGGGACAAGAGTACCTGAGAATTCAGGCAAGACCTGTGCTACAGCAGCCTTGGAACCTTATAGTATTGCAGGTACGTTATTTGGAGCTCTGACTTGGCAAGAGCAAAGAAGCAGCTATGACAATTCTGAGATGCAGAAACCAGCAAATGGGGGAAGTGGGAAGCACTGGAACTTGTCCATACTGCAGGAGCTTTCTCAGGCTGAATTTTGGAAGGCAGGATGAGGGGGAAAGGTGTGCTCCTCATACCCCAGACATCATGCAGTCACCGTAGGAAAGCAGAAGGGCAACTCCAAGGAAAGTTTACAGGAGTATTTGTTGATCTGTAAAGCACAGAATGCCAGTTTGTTAGCTGCTGCATTAGCAGCCTTCAGAACTGCAATATGCCATGCTCAGAACAGGTACACACAGCAAGAGAGGTTTACAGCCCCACTGAGCAAATGCCAGAAATCAGAAGTGAAAGAGCTGCCATTTCAAAGCAGCTCAGTGACCTTCTCGTGTTCTGTTGAAGACAAGAGATACTCCATCCCTTACAGCTAAACACACGGCTTGTAGGAAACTGAAGGTAACCTTAACAACTACTAAATTCTCTTCCTCTGTATTAAATACTTGCAGCCCAATATCCTTTTGTGCCCACAAAAAGCAGCTGCCCTGTTTAAATCCTAACATTCCAGTTTCCTCTCCCTCTTCGTGGCACCACCAGGACAGCAGTTTCTGCAACACTACATTCTTGACATGGCAAATTAATAAAACCCCTGGGCTGAAGAGGGTATCTTTTAAAGAGCAAGAGTTATGCTAGCACACAGTGCTGCTCTTGGGTACAGCCTGGCATGCTTGAGATGAGAGCTGTGTATCCAGATAAGCAGGGAGGTTTTACCTCACAGTGGCTCCACCTAACCTTTCCCAAGGATGCTTTCCTCACGCTTCTCAAGTCACCTGCCAGAAGAGATCATCACAGCAGGGCTGACCGAGGCTTCATCCCTTGTGTCTCCCAACACTGCTGTATTAAATCAGGCTGTTTCAGCACATATAAATGCACCCTGGCATAAAGCAAGCTGAAGACAAACACTAAAGCACACTGAGCAGTAGCCCTCTTTCGTGGATTTGAGTATGCATGCGTGGGTGGCCTACCACAAAGATGTACTGCCTTTTACCAGTCTATTTTCTTTAATGGAAATGGGTCACTACTACACAATATATTACACTACATTTTTAGACAACACTGCTTTCTGGTTTCCACATCCCTGTGTACTGCTCCCTCCTGAAACTCCTTTAAAAGCAGGCCTCTAGAGTGCCTCCACCTACACATTCATACACTATTCCCATTAGATGGAGTGTAGATAGTCCTTAATAAAATACAATCCTTCTCCTTCCATGTGTTTTTTTTCATTCTCTTGCTGCTCATATCTACTGAAAATGAAGTATTTTGTAGCTATTCAAGGTTTAAAGAGTCAGTTTCCCCCCACCCCCAGATAAGGGTACCAGAAGACCTGGTAGAATACTTGATGGTTATGCACGAAGTTCATGCCCTCAGGTGCGGGAAGGAGTTTGCAGGAACAGAACTAAAATGTTATTACTTTGATTGGATAATTGCTCTTATTTGCTCAATAGGAAGTGGACATTACCAGTGGCCAGTCACACTCCAGTGCTAAGAAATGCATAGTAAGTTATTAACAATGATTCCAAAGAGCTCATTGTTCTGCTCGTTATCACAGAAGGTATTCACGATAGTCTTGTCAGACTCTATTTTTCCCCATCAATATAAAATGGCAGAGAGAGAAAAGTTTGGTTCAATTTGGTTCACTTGGAACTAGATGATCTTTAAGGTCCCCTCCAACCCCAACCATTCTGTGATTCTATGATAAATAATCTCTTAAGAAAGACGACTTCTGTTTAGAGTGGTTGTGGTTTCTTTTTTAGCTGCTGAAATGAAAACAGACTATCAGGAAAAGAGAAAGGTAACCTAATAGCAATGTGAGTAGGAATTATTTGACATATTTTTCAGTTTCCCACTTGGACAGAGACCTGTGGAATTCTTCAAGCCTTCCAGCTGCCACCCAATAGAAACTAACCCACCAAAAACCAGAGTAAAAAATCCTCTGGTGAATTGCTGAGGCATACAAGGGCCCTCTTCATTTCACACATCCAGCTGAGGGTAAATCCAGCAGTTCCAGAAGAGAGGACTGTCTTGTCCAGATAGAAGATAACATCTACCTGGGATCACATTAAATATGTCAGTTGTAGTCAAATTTGTCTCTTAATGCCTCAGTGTCTTCTGTCATGACACATACCCAGCAACCTTCATCTCACAAGCATTCAAAATAGCCAAAATACCACTTCCTGGTCACTGCTGGAAGACACCTCTGCCTTGGATCTGAGATAGCTGGTCTCCAGCCCACTTCCGTAGCTGAAAGTGAGAACACTCATCTTTGTGCTACCACAAACTACAGAGGGTCTCCATTACTTCAGCCAAGAAGGCTTGCTTTACCTGTAATTTAAAAGCCCCACTTGTTTCTGGCCCAGGTAGTTGATATCAATCTTGATTCAGGCCAGGGTAAGGTAGCATAAAAAGAAAACAGTAATTGATCTATCACTGCAGACAAAACAGTTACAAGCATGTATGAAAAAGAAGGTGCAGAAATTAAAACAAACCCATGATTAATCCACATATTCTAATAGGTAATCTTCTGTTTTGATGTTCTCTTTGTCTAGTCCTGCCTTGTAGACAACCCCTTGTCTCAAGGAATGGTAAAATTCTCCTTTCCCCTTTCTCTGGAGGCTCATTAGCTCACCGTAAGATGATAATATCTCTGATTATAGACCACGAAACAAGCTGAGCTCAGTCATCAGAACAGGGCAGTGATAAGGGTGCTCCCACTGCTTATCAGTTTCATCACTAAAACTGACAGCAGAGTATCAACACAAGGAATGTTGTTGTCATTTCTGTAAGTCAAATCATTTCATCAGTGTCCAAAAAGCATCAGCACAGCACACGGTAGGTGGCAAGAATGAGAAGAAAGGCCTTTTCCTCCTGGCAGCAAGGATCTGTTGTATCAGCTCAAGCTGCCTGTGACACTGTACCCTATGCTGAAGCCCACAGTCTGCAGTAATCCTCATCTTGAAGCAACCATACGTAGTGTTTAGGTGTCTATATTCCACAGCATGTGGCTCCTGCCCGAGAGCAAACATGATAGCAGTTAATCATTGAGACCTGGCAAATCCCCAGGACCTTTCTCCTGTCTTCACCTACACAAGGCGCAGACATTCCCTTCTCCCATGAGAAGGCATACTGGTCCCCCTCTAACTCATACCCCTTTCCCCTTCTCTGTTGTTTTTCAAGAACTGCCCAGCCCTTTTCCCCAATAGCTTATGACCCCCAAAATTCAGTGTCAGAAGTGGCCCAAGCAAAGCCCTGGAAGACAGCATTAAAGCTAAATTACTAGCACTGAGACCTGGTGTCTTCACTATGACATGGTGTAGTGACAAGGGTAGTAATATGGATCTTTATTCCCAAGAGTTTGCCCAGGGTCTTGCTCACAGCTTGTCATGTGGGTCTAAGCAAGAGGTAAAATGGCAAAGTTTGTGCTGTGTGGTTAATCTCTAAGCAAAGCTCCATCTCACCCCTTCTTCCCTGCAGTGATGGCACATTAGTGTCCTCATCTCAGGATTTCACAGAAGGTTAGGTAATCTGCTACTCAAAGGATTCTGCTCAAGCTTCTTCCTTCTACTGAAGAGTTCCCACTTGGGCTGGATTGCATCCTTCTTAATCTCACTGAGAAACCTCAGAAAAATATTTATATTGAGGTTTAACTGGCTCCTGCTGAGCTCCTACTAACTCCAGAGCTGCTGTTTTGTCTAGCAGTCCCATCATCAGAATTATCCAGTAATGATAGTATGCAAACATGTTGTTTGCTTACAGCACATTGCTCAGTCTGTTTGAATTTGAGAGATTTCCACAAAATATGGAAGGTCTGTGGGTAACTAAAATTGATATTCTCATGGGGAAAAATCCCAAACAAACTAGACAATGCAATAAAAAGAGGGTGTCAAGGGTCCCCTCTCAGCCTGCATGAAGACTTCTACAGTTCTTTGTACCCAACAAGCCATGGAAAGAGATTACATATCAAGCTGATAGAGAAAAGCCACATGATGGACTATCATAGGCAGGTAGGTGAGAAGGGAAAGAGAATCTCAAGACAGTTTGCCCTCAAAAGACAAGGAGCAACAGCTTTCCTGGTTTATGTTATTAAAGCTGCTGACAAAGCAAACCGAAGATGAGCAACAGGTAAAACAGAAAAAACTGGAGTTCAAACAATTGGAGTTACATTTTTTATTGACTTTTAAAAAGGAGCTGAATTTGAATACAGCAAACAGGTTTCATACAGAGTCATACTTCCAGCATTAAACCAGCCCAGACGGAAGTGTAAGACATGCTAAATTTAGATGTAACCAGCTCTGAGATGCTCAGCAACATGAAAAAGGTAGGATCAAACATATCACTCTTCAATCACAGATGGAGATAACACAAGGCCTTTCAGCAAGATCTTAAGAGGCTGTAAAAACCCCGCTGTTCATGAGCAAATAAGCCCTGTGAGAGAAGCAAGTCTGACATGGGGACAGACATTCAAAGAGGAGAAGGTTCTAGAAAGCACAGATACCTTGACAGAGCTGTCAGTGACCTCCTGTGAAGGTATTTAGGTTGCACCTTCCCGTTGCAACTGTAAGATTGTCACAGGAAGCACACACATCATTTCCCCCGCAGCAAGCCAGCTCCATCCATGCTGCAGGACCCTCACCTTGTTGTAGAACTCCTGCTCCCTGGGACCGCGAGGCGGTGGCTGCAACTGCTTCAGGACAGTCCCATCTGGATGCTGCAGTATACCTGCAAGAGAAGAATTTTCTTTAGGGCTTAGTTTCAGTACAGCTTTTCATTTTTCTCAGAAATAGCAAACACTCTGTCAGAAGCAGCCTATTTGCCCAGAGGTACTGCTTTGAGTACGTGCACGGTGGAGTGGAAATCGCCAGCTCCTGCACCAAAACCCTTAGCAGAGGTTTCGCTCCATTCCTCTTTTTTCTAGCCATCAAGATGACTTCCTGGGTTGAACTCAGCTCAAGGCCAACACAGCACTGGGATTTGCCATCAGAAGTTCCACCCAAAAGAAACACTGATTCAGCTATGGAAGATTACATAGACACTCCCTTCTCAAATAACAGATAAGTTGCTTTTCCAACAATGCCAAGAAGTTCAAGGGGTTAGTACCAAGTCTAATACCATTTCCCACTAGCTAAAATGGAAATGTTGTCCTGTGAATGCATTTCTCTACTAGTGGCACAGAAAGAGCACTTCTGCATTACTAGAAGTAGCACCTCTACAGCACTACCTGCTAATCAGATACTTCATTGTATCACCCATAATTACAATACAGAATTTCACTTCCACCAGGCAATCACCTCCATCATGCCTGCACCAAAACAAGCCACAACATCCTCTCAAAACTGCCTTAATGACTCCCCAGCCAGCAATATTGCTGAGTAGCAAAGAGTATCTGAGAGTACTCAAGAGATGGATCTAGGCAAGAGTGGAGAAAAGTGAAATGTGCTCCAAACTTCATCAGTTGCAAGAGAAAACCAAAACCTCACTTCTGCAAAAGCAATTTTCTCCTAGGATTTATTCAAATAGTCCTTTATTTTGCTTAGAAGAGAAGCAAAACGTCAGCAGTATCCAAAACAGGTTCCATCTTCAGCTCACCGCTTGAGGAAGCACAGTAAAAGGAGCCAGGAGCTGTGTGTCCCAAAAAGAGTTTGCAGTTGTTAACAGCAATTGTGCTTTCACCTTTTAGACAGCATTATGTCTGAATGGGCTCTGTTGTGCAGTCCTGGAAACTAAACAGGATCTTTACAAGCCAAGATATTTACTTTAAAACAACCACCAGACTTAGAGAAGTTGTTCTGTCAGTTGGCCATGCCAAGGAACAGAGAGTGGGTTTAAAAATCTGTGTAGAGCTGCTCTTGAGGCATGCTACTTGCTGCAAGTGGGATCTTGTATGCTCTCCAGCAGCAGAAAAATATTGCCACACAACTACCACAACATCTTGATGTACTACTTAGGAGAGTTTAATGTAACCTAAGACTGGCTGAAGTTCCCTTATCCTCTGGATTTCCTGACAGACCAGAGGACCTACTCCATAGTCAGGACACAGCTTGCTGAAAACCAAAGACTCATGTTTCATCCTTCACCATGAAGGTGAAAACTCCACAACCTTCCTTCTCTCTGATCTGCAACAACAACCAGAGATACCATCACCTGCAGATCACACTAACATATGGATGTTTGTCATGGCTTTGTTCTAGGGCTGCTGGGGGTTTTTTTTTCAGCACAGAGAGGCTGTAGGATTGTTTTAATATACAAATAACCAATTCAGTATTTCCAAAGCAGCAGCAGAACTGCTTCATAATTTTAATTTTGGCAGAGCTCACAAACATTTCCCAATAGCTCTGCATGCAAAGCTTGCCAGCATTCTGAACCCCAAATCTACTGCAAAAATAACCAATACAGATGTATGCGCTTTTCTAACCAACAAAACATCCTGACATCCAATCCACATGCTTTGCTGAACTACAGACAAACCTGTTCTGCACAAACACACCAAACAGTTTAGAAAAGATCCTCTGAGGCTATCCAATAAGGGCTGACCAGTATGTATGTGCCACCTTAACCTCTGCACTAGGAGGCACCAGTGTTGCAGGTTTTGTGTGACCAATCAAGTCACAATGGTAGGGAATGGCTCCTTTAGCTGTGGGATCCCACTAATGGCTTGGGGTCCTCCAGCACTTTCAGGGTACAGACACCAAATGACAGCCAGGGTCAGGAAACTCTGTAAGATGGCATGTCCCATCTGCTCCTGCCTCTCTCCCCCTGCCCACAGAAATAGGCCACAACCCAAGGTCGTTACCTTACTAGACATGATCTACCCTGTTCTGAGGGAAGCACTGATGGAGACAGCACTCAACAAAAGGTCAGTTGCAGTGCCCTGAAGGTGAGGGTCTGTGTGCTCATGCAGGGAGCCTGCAAGAGCTCTCTTTGCAGAGCAGTGACAGTCACAGTGAACAAAGGGAAAACTGAAAGGTTATTCAGGGAGGGCCCTACAGCAAAGATGTTTTAAGGCATACACTAATTGAAAGAGGAGTTAAAAATACTTTGGGTACCTTCAAGACCTCTGTTGTTTGTAGGTGGGGACAAAAGTGAAGTTGAGCACAGAGGACAGCAGTGACATGCAGGAAGAAGCTGCGCAGAGCAAGGAAAGCTTTGGGCTTGAATCAGTAAACAGCTCAGATACTAAAACCCTCCAGGTACAACCTTCAAGGTACATTTGCCATGTTGTATGCAGTCTGCTTTTACAGCTTTAGGCTTTTTAAAAGCTCTTTTTAAAAAGAAGAGGCTCTCTATGGGGTAGGAAAGGGCAGAATGGAAAACAGCAGGAAGGGTAACTAGTCTACGAAGAAACAGAAAAGACAGTAGGAGAAGGTAGGAGACACATTGGTCTCCTCACAGATGCTTCCAGTTCTCACAGATTCTGGTCATCTGTGATATTCCTTACCAGTGCTGTTAGCAACTACATATATCCAAACATCTGGCCACTAGCTTCACAACAAAGACACCAACGGGGAGCAGCACTGCAGAATTATACATGACCCTCTATCTTTAGCATCTCGACTGCCTGCACTCCTACATACAACATCTGTAAAGAAATAGAATGAGAAGATTTGGTTACAAAAAAAATGAGAGAGCTGTGAGTGCCAGAACAGCTCTGGTCTTCACCTAAATGTAGAACTCAGTTTCTAAGATGAGATTATCAACTGTGTTGGTACCTCTGCAGGAAAACCTTGGTCTTGTTTATTAGATGAAGTGGAATTATCTAGAACTAACCCATTTGACCTGCACCGATAATATAGATGGTGTATGACCTGCATTGCCTTGATCCAACTGTGATAAAACTGACATAGCACAGGTGAGGTTCTCCCTGAATTAAGCATTTTTTGCCTGTGTCCACCCAATGTTATATGAACAACAAGGCAGAGGAACAGCTCCAAGGATCTTACACACCTCCCCTGATATTTTACTGCACCGGGTGCAGCAGGGGCAAGGGACAAGAATTACTTTGCTGTGGAGATTATCAGCAGCAAGACAGGCCACAGACGCAGGCTATAGATAAGACAAACTTACAGTGCCATTAGTGCTGTAATTCTACTCCCTGATGGCTAAGGGGTTCTGAAGTTCAGCCCTTGGCCTGTTCAGCTGAGGCAGCTCCTAGTGACAGGGTTCAAAGGCAATATGACAGCAGGCACTCGTTATAGCTATGCTCAAAAGGGCATGCGGAGAGTTCAACAGATGTATACCTTACACTTGGCTGAGAGGCAGGAGTTACACCAAATGGGAGGTTCTAGAAGGGCGAGACATGCCACTTGGCAACCTCAACTTGGCCACTTGCTCTGGTACTGACCACTGCCTATGTTAAAAGACACCTTCAGCAGAAGGACCAATACCTCACTCCTCAACTTAGAACTAAAACAGAAATTGAAAGCTAGTGGAGGCACACTTCAAAAGAGTTGTATCCTCATGTCATTTGTACTACTAGCCTTCTTATTAGCCATTGGATCAAACCTACTATCAAATAAACAAGCAACTAAGACATTATTACCCCAGGCTGGTAAAACACATACTAATATTTTGCTGAAGTTTCTGGCAGCCAAAGACTTGAGGGTTCCCTTTAGATAAACCATAGTTTCAACACACATTATGACAGTGCCAGCATGCTGCTAGCTACATTCCCACTGTTTTAAAAGGTGCCTGTTAAAATGAAGCTGAACTGCGGAGGCCCTTTGGCTTAAAGCTGCCAGTTAACTGCCCCATCCTTACTGGCGATTACCAGTTATGAAAATCACCAGAAACGAGATATTTAGCAGTGGTGACACCTCTCCATCTACCCTGGATGAGTCCTGCCAGCCCTGCCAGCAGAACTCGCCTTGGCCAGGGAAACCGATCCTCCAGCCCTGATGGGACCACCAGATCACTCAGCCTGGAGGTGGCTGCCAGCACCGCCTCACAACCCTCAGAGCGCCGCCAGCACGCCCTCAGAGCGCCGCCAGCACCCCTCGCAGCCCTCAGAGCGCCGCCAGCACCCCTTCGCAGCCCTCAGAGCGCCGCCAGCACCCCTCAGTGGCTGCCAAATCCCCCAGCCCCGAAGTGGCCGCCAGACCCCCTCAGCCTCGAGCACTTCGCGTTGAGGCTGGTACCCGAGGGCGAACAGGTGCTGGCAGCTCAGCGCGGGAGGCGGGCAGAGCCCGACGGCGGGAGCTCAACCACCAAGCTGACAAGCCCTGCCCGCCGCTCCCGAGGTGCCGTTTGCCCGCTCCCGCCGCCGGTGAGCGGCTCACGCCTGTCACTGACACCCCAACGGAGCTGCCGGCCGCTGCCAGCGGGACGTGAGGAGAGTGGAAGCGAGACCGGCCCCACCACAGCCAGGTTTGGAAGAATTAAGACAACCAGGAGGACGGGGGTGGGGGTAACCCCGTCATGGGCAGCCCTGCCCGCCACTCCCCCGTAGGTTCCCTCCCGCGCCCCGCCGTCGCTCACCGCCTTTATCCTTGCCGTACATGTGCCCGGCCACCTGGTGCGACAGCGGTACGCAGCCGTTCAGCCCCCGCCGTCGGCCCCCCGCCGCTGCCGCCGCTGCTGCTGCCACCGCGGGGCCCGGGGAGGCGCCGAGCGCCGGCTGGGCCGCGGCCTCCTCCTCTGCCTCGCCGCGCCCGCCGCCCGCGCAGCACCCGCGCCCGCCCTCGGGGCGCCCCGCCGCGGGCAGCGCCGGGCGCGGGGGCTCCGTGGCCATTTCCCGGGGGTGGCGGAGGGAGGCGAGGGGTGGCCGCGCTGCGGAGGCGGCAGCAGCGGCGAGCGGGCCTCAGCGGGCGCTGCGTGCCGGGGCGCGGGCGGCGAGAGCCCGCGGCTCCATCACCCCGCGCCGCTCCGCTCCGCACCGCACCGCGCCGCCCACCTCGCCGCTGAGGCAGCGACTGGCCGCGCCGCCGCTCCGCCCCGGACGCCGCTCCGCCTCCGCCGCCCGGGCCGGCCCGTGGCGGGGTGGGGGGGTCAGCGACACCGCCGCCGAGCGGCGTGCGGCTCCGGGACTAGGCCGCGCCCGGGCCCCGGCGCCTCGGTGTGGCGGGGGCAGGCACCGCCTGGGTTCGGCGGCTGGCTGAGTAGGTGGCAGGGCTTAGCACTGTCCCCGAATGCCCGCAAAACCGGCCCCGTGGGACGGTGACACCCCCGTGGACGTGCCCACGCCGCCGCCGGTCCCCAGGGCCTGCCGTCACACCCTCAGCTCTCCCTAGGTCTCGGTCCCTCGACTTGAGACCGATCTAGTGTGCTGAGCGAGTCCTGTATGTTGGCAGTCAGGGACTGTTCCCCTTCACTGGTTCTCAGTAACCCAAAGTACTCGAGAAATCCTTTTGAGTTGTATATCGGGTTTGTTTATTTTCTCTCCAGTAGACTATCAGTGAGAGCAAACAAGCATGCAAATAGCATCCGACCTGTATAGTGGGAGAGGACCTTCACTGCAGCCTAAACCAACCACGCTGAGCTCTGTAGGTGCTGGTCTTGTGTGTGAGGTGGGCACACCTGACCTTACACCAGATCAAAACTGGGTAATCTGAATTTTAACTCCCTGTGGCTAGTGGAGGGCGTGCACAAGCCCTGCATGCCCTCACCGGACCCCAGAGTCCACTGCCTGCCTCAGAGACTTAATTTTTCTCTACAGTATTTTTCAGCTCTCTCATCACAACCTCAAGTTGCACCAGGTGGCTAAGATTGGCTATTAAGAGAAATTTTTGTCCTTGAAAGGGTTGTCAAGCCCTGGGAGAGTCTGACCGAGGTGGAGTCCCTATCCCCGGAGGGGTTTCAAAGCTGTGTAGATGTGGTACTGAAGGACATGGTTTAGTGGTGACCTGGCAGTGCTGGGTTGGACTTGATGATCTTAAAGGTCTTTACGAACTGAAACGATTCTGTGATTCTATTTGCAGGGCTGTCATTACTGTCTTGTCTTTTCACTGTTTCTTTCTTTTATAGAATTAGCTCAGCTCTGTGAACAGTCAATCTGCATTTTTGCTGCAGTGTGAGCCAGTATCGTGTTTAGCATTAGTAGGACACAGGAACAGGAAAACAAGGGCAGAGATAGGAATATGAGTTTTAGCAGATATATGGCATTCCCCTAGATTTTATAAAAATGCAATGATGTCTGCAAGGAATCAGCGTTGACATTAGAGGGACAACAATGTGGTGACCTCAGCTATTAACTTGCTGCCTCTTCCCCATCCCATAGCTGAGAGAACTGGGTGCCAGTTTGGGAGATTTCCACAGGAAATTAAAGTATCAAAGGAACAGGAAGGTCACAGGGAAAACGAGAGTATTGAAGAGCGAGAGGAAGGAACGTCACATATAGCTCTATCAAAGCTGAGCTTCTTTAGTTCATTGCTCATGGAGCAATTTATTTCCTTCTTAATTGGGTGAGACGGGGAAGACAGTGGCAACAACTCAGCAAGGTCCTTTCTGTAGTAACAAGGCTGGCCAGAAAACGTAGGTTTCTCCTTGCCAAATATCCCTTTCTCATCAGTCATTACCATCCAGCCCTAAAGATTAGGAGTCAGATGGTTGCCAGCAGAAGCTCCTCTCTTCAGTTCCCCAGCACTGAATTTTCCCAGAGGGGTGTTGACGCAGTAGAGAAATACCACAGATTGGCCAACCCTTGCACACCAAAAATTACTGAGGAGTAGAGTGGAAAAAAAAAGCACAAGTGGTATGTGTCTGGCAGAGGGAAGGCTCCCGGTCTCAGCAGCAGCAGCTGCTGCAAGGTTTGGATGCCAACCTGAGCCTCGCAGATACTTCCCCCTGCAGGGAAAAGAGACGCTTTGGCTGATCTGGGTCTAAATGCAAAGAGAAAACCATAGATGGCATTTCAGCTTTGCATGAGCGCACATGCAAAGCTGATCTACCTGAGCTTGAAATCTCAGTGGGGAAAAAAGAATGAAATGAAAAGGCAAAACCATGGAATTTAAAGACTATTCAAGCACCTAGTCCTGAATAAATAGCTTCTAGATATGCTTAGAGTGAGCAGAAGTGGGCCTGGAGGAGATTAAAAGCAACACAAAAGGATGAGTAATTGGAATAAGTAAACACTGACTGTTTTCTTTTCCCTGCTATTTGCTTTAGTCAGATTTATGCATATAGAAACTGAGTGACGCCAGACTCCATCTTCCACTCACTCATTCCGCCCTCACACTTCAGCACATGGAGTTCATTCGTCTTATCTCCTAAACTAAAACAAGCAGAACTGAGAAAATACCAGGAATGACAAATAATTGATTTCTCCACGGAGTGTGATGCTGTGAGAGTTTGTGCTGAAAGCTGAACCTACCAGCAGGACTCTTAAGGAGACTTCTTGTCTCCAGGCTGTGCAGCAGCACTTGGAGAGACAGTGAGAGTGGCTGCTACAGACAGCTCTTAAAGGAAGGACAGATAGTTGGGAATCCCTCTTCTCCACTCAGCAAAATGCATTTGGCAAAATTATGCTTAATTCTGAATTAGTCTTTCTCTCTGTTGCTGGAAATCAGTCTTAGCCAGTCTGATGAAAATGTATTTTGCCCAAACTGCTTTGTGCTGTGAGAGGTTGTCCCACCAGCAGACTGCAAAGCTCCCCTGAACTGAGTGAGGATTATAAAGAATTGTGTGCTGCTGCTGGAGTAAAGCCCTTTCCCAAACACAACAGCTAGTTAATAGCTAACTGCAAGATGCATGGTAGTTCAGTACAGGAAATAAGCTCATACTTCAGTGGAAGTGGAGGAGGATATTAGGTAAACAGCTTAGTGGGGCTGAAACCTGGACAGAAGTATTGGTACTCTAGAGCTATGCTGACAATAAGCACCACTGGATTTTTCACTGTCCCTTAGCAGGGTTCACAGCCACCTCTTCCCCATCTCACCAGAAACATTGCTCTTCTGCCAGCGCTGTGTTTTCTGCGTGAGGTCTGTGCAAGAGATCTAGATCCTGCTGCCCACAGAGCCACTTCCTGCAGCAGGCAGCCGCGCTTGCGTAGCTCCTGCAGCCCAGACAGATTGCAACAGAGCTGACCTGGGCCGTACTTGTGTTCCCGATGAGAAACACCAATAGGGAAAACCAAGAATTTGCTAGAGGGGTGAGAGCATCTGCAGCAGTGCTTCTGTGGGCAGGAGGGCCTCTCCTCCTCCTTGGGTGCAGAGCAGATGTGGCTGCAGCAATGTGGAAGCTGTAGCTGCATTGCAGTTCTTTTATTCACACCCTTTCCCAGCAGAAGGGCCACTGTATCATGCCCTCTTTAAAACAGGGCTTTTAATCCTTTGGTAAATTCACCAAACTTCTGTTCTTGTCAAGTGAAGGAAAATCTAAACTACCCTTTTCTGTTGTAACTGTAAAACTCAGCGGTGCTGTTGTCCCACTTTCTTGCCTGGCTATTGCCTTCTCTCTTAGGTATCAGGTCCTACAGTGATTCATATTTTCCTGGGTTCTGACTGATGCAACTCTTTGATGCAACTCTCCTCCCTGACAACCAGGTACATCTGGGCTTTTCCAGGGTGAAATCAAAAGAAAGTGTGTCCAAAGTCCACCTATACTCTCTGGAGATGATACAGCACCTGTTGGAAGTGACTATGAGGGTGATTCACAGCAGTTATGTATTTTCTGGATCACCTTTTCTACAAACAAATGCAGCTGTGAATTTCTTAGAATCTTAGAATGGCTTAGGTTGGAAGGGACCTCAGAGATCATCTATTCCATCCTCCCTGCCATGGGCAGGGACACCTCTCAACTAGACTTAGCTGCTCAAGGCCTTACCCAACCTGGCCTTGAACACCCCCAGGGAGGAGGCATCCACAACTTCCCTGGGCAGCCTATTCCAGAATCCCCCCACCCTCATACTGAAGAACTTCTTCCTCAAATGCAGTCTAACCCTGCTCTCCCTCAGCTTGAAACCATTCCCCCTTGTCCTGTCTCTAAACACTCTCATGAAAAGTCCCTCTGCAGCCTTCCTGTAGGATCCCTTCAGGTGTTGGAAGGCTACTCTAAGGTCCTCCCTGGAGTCTTCTCTTCTCTAGATTGAACAACCCCAGCTCCCTCAGCCTGGTTTCTTTTGTATTAGAAAGCTAAAAGTACTATAAAGGTCAAGAAGCTTGTTTCAATAGTTCCTTCCTCCCTTAGAGTCACAGAATCATGGATTGATAGGGGTTGGAACAGACCTCTGAAGATCATCTAGTCCAAACTCCCACCACCAGAGCAGGTTCATCTAGTACCCAAAAGGGCTCTGAAAGACTCCAGAGATGTGTTGTTTTTTTTGGTGGTGGTGATCATTAAAGAAAGTAAGCACAGAATTTGAAGGAAAGGTTCATTTTTTGGCCTGAGAGGAAATGAAGGGGAGGGAAGCAAGTGGAAGGGCTTTCATGTTGGAGAGGAGGCAGCAGTGGGTGTTGCTGAGACTGCTTTTATTAAACATCTTCATTCATGACCCATAGAAGAGAATATGCACAAAGTCTCTAGGTCTGTGGATACTCCTGACCTCCTCAAGGTAGTCAAATGTCACACTGATGGCAGAGAAGTCCTGCAGGTTCTCACACAACTGAACAAAAGCCACACTGTTGGCATAGGAGTCTCAGTGTGGATAAACATAGGGTAACGCATGTAGAAGAAAGTAATCCAAACCAAAGCTCTTTGATACTGATCCTGGAACCAGCTTTTCACTGCCCAGGAAGGAGAACCTGAAGTCACCGTTGACGGTTGACTGAGATCATCAGCCTGGTATACATCTGCACCAAAAAAGCCAACAAAATATTGGGCAATATCAACAAGAGTGTTGAAAGACAGAAGGCTTAATCTTCCTGCTATGTAGCTTCAGCCTGCCACATACCAAGTCCAGCTTCCACCCCTGGTCTGTTATGGAGAATAGGAACATACCATTAATTAACTGGTGGAAGATGGAATTAAACCATAATTTGTGCAGCATCTAAATTGGTGGAACATGTTTCAGCTGCCTCCAGCCTTAGAAAATGGCAGTGAGATTTGTATGCTTTGACACCTTTGGGTGAGAAGTTGTCCTTCTTTCCAAAGCAGAGGCATTAGAGCAAAGTCTTTAGTACCATCTCCTGGCAGCTAAAGAGTACACAGGTACCTTCAGCTTACAGGTAGCTAAAGATTACTCCCTTGGTCTTCCTAAACAAAGATTTTTCAAGTGTGGCTTTCTGACTCTATCAGAGGGTTGCTCAGGGTTTACAGATGCATGACAGCATTTTACCAGTCACATCCTAATGCTTTAGGAGAACCTTGGTACTTGATTTAAGATTATTAACATGCCAGGAGGTTTACTTAGAATGCCTCTTTCCCGTTCCCTAGAGGCTACTTGCGTTGCCTCCACCTGCAGTAGAATCCAACATCCATTTTGTGACTAAGCCCACTGCCAAGTGGCATTAAGGAAAGTCTCTCCTATTAAGCAGTACTCTACTCCAAGACTCTCTGCAAAGCAACCGAATTTCAACCCTTACAAAGTAATTTAACACATGCAGATGTTGGAGCCAACGATGAAACTGAAAGTGCAAGATGACACTGTTTCAGAAGAGCAACCCCTTTAATAATTGCTGAAGTGAAAGTCTCCTCTGGCTGTTGTTTTGGCACCAGAGTCTTGAGCAAGAGTCCTGTCGGTGAACAGACAGTGCCTCTTGACCATGTCTTGGCCATTTATGGTGATATTTGCCAACTGCAGAGAACTATTTGAGAAAAGTTACGCAGCCAGCGACCTTATCATTCATTTTGCTGTGTTTGTGTTGTCAGATGACTTGACTGAACAGCACAAACATTCCAGCTACTGAGCAGATCCTTGCAGCGCCCTCTGTTTTGAATGCTTCACACATTAAAGCTGTAATTTCTGGCAGGCTCAGGAAGCTCTTCTTTTCTGCACAGGCTTCACTCGGAGAGCAGAAGGCATTTCTTTGTATAAATGTGCCATGCATTCAAAAACACCAAAAGCAAAATGCAGTCTGCATGACAAAAATGGATTAAGGGCAGTGCAATGTCAAATGGGAGAGGAGGGGTGGTTTTGTCTTCAGCTAGGAAAACAAAATCACAAGAGAAATGATCTCTTTCTGCGTAAGTGAGATGTACCCAACTTCTATGTATCAAAGTAATCAGAAGTTGCTTGAGAACCCAAATCAATCCTTTCTTAGCAGTCCAAGCTGCACAAGAGAAAAGTGGACTGAATTCTGCTTTGCTAAAAGCACCTAAACCCACTGTGATTTTACTGATTTGAAGGAGCATACCAGTAAACGCTCCATTTATTGTAACTGCACATCTAATTAAACACTTTACAAAGGTGGGCGTGGAGGAACATTCCACTGCTAACAGGGGACCCACAGCATGAGTGTCCATGGCTTTCTGTCCAGTACTGCAGGATTTCACAGCTGAGGAAGGAAAAACACAGGAACAGATGTCTGCTGGAGGCGCATAACCCCTTCATCTCAAACAAGTGAGGTTTTGGCTAACAGAAGCACTCAGTCCCAGAAGCTAATGAAGAGCCACTTTGTACATCCTTTGCTTCACTCCGTTAGAGGCACAATGAAATGCAGCACATCATTTGCTGTAATTCAATTTATCCATTCTTGCTGCCACCTAACAGTGTTACTTGGGGTTAAATCTTCTCTTCTAGCTTATCCTTTCTCCCATCTGCCACTTTGTTTCTTCTCTTTTCCCCCTTCTTGTTTTTTGGTTGGTTTTGTTTGTTTGTTTTCCAGACACACCTCTTTATTTGTGTGTTATTTAAGGTTTTATTCAGCTTCTCTCTGCATTAGCCTCAGCATTAGGCAACCTGGAAATCATCCTGCCTGAGAAATGCACAATGCACCACAGGCAGTACAGCTACACCACTGCTAAAGAAAACAAGCAGCAGAGAGCTTCAAGCAGCAGCCCCTACTACCCATCCTCTTGGAAAATGATCATTTTCCTGCCAGTACAAAGAAACCAGTCATCAATGCAAACAAAAAAACCAAACAAACAAACCAGGAGAGAACAAGCCCGGGTGCAGAAGGCAACTGGGGGAATGGGTATCTGACACTGCTAGGCTTAATGTTTGCCAGTGACAATGGAAAAGGCATTTGGCCTTCTCAGCAGGTCCATGTGAAATGTTCTGACCAAGCTGAAATAGATGAGCTCTGACAAACTCAGCCTGCTGGTACCTGTGTTGCGGCATCCCCCTCTGCCCACGTGCTATGGGGGCATCATGATCTCTTGCCTAACCCAGCCAGGGGTTTTGTCAGCCTCGGAGCTTCAGGAGTTGAAACAAAAGCCACGATTCCATGCTCAGGCTGGCTACAGAGAAGCCAGCTGACAAGGTTTCTTTGCACCACCACTGTTTAGCTTCACGCCTCCATTCTTATCCTTCCTGCCATTATAAAATGTTCTTCCGCTACTGGAGTAGAGCCACCGTGAGACAGCAGTGACTCAAGTTTCCATGCCTTTATTGAGCTGTAGGACACTGAAAGGAAAATCCCACTCCAGCTCTTGTGCAAAAGGCATATTACAGACCTCAACAGTGCCTGAACAAGACTCAAACTACACATTATAGTGAAAGCTTCAGAAGGACCTGTGGTCAGCTCTGTAGCTGGCTGTTGGGGAACAGCATGGATAGCTGCTTAGTCCTGAACACATCCATGCAGTACCCCATGGATCAGTATTAATTGGGGACTGACCTGTTAGAGAACAGTGAAGGGGAAAAGGCCTGGGAGTCATAGTGGATGGGAGGTTGACCATGAGCCAGCAATATGCACTTGCGGCCAAGAAGGCCAATGCCATTCTGGGGTATTTTAGAAGGGCTGGGGCTAGTAGGTCAAGAGAGGTTCTCCTCCCCTCTACTCTGCCCTGGTGAGGCTGCATCTGGAATATTGTGTCCAGTTCTGGGCCCCTCAGTTGAAGAAAGACCTCAGGGAACTGCTTGAAAAGGTCCAGCACAGAACCACAAAAATGATTAAGGGAGTGGAGCATCTCCCTTCTGGGGAGAGACTGAGAGAGCTGGGGCTCTTTAGCTTGGAGGAGACTGAGAGATGACCTCATTAATATTTATAAATATGTAAAGGGCGAGTGCCAAGAGAATGGAGCCAGGCTCTGCTCAGTGATGCCCAATGACAGAGCAAGGGGCACAGGAAGTTCCATGGAAACAGGAGGAAAAAATTTTTCACTGTAAGGATGACAGAACACGGGAACAGGCTGCCATGGGGAGGTTGTGGAGTCTCCCTCTCTGGAGATATGCAAGACCTGCCTGGATGTGTTCCTGTGTTATCTGGTATAGGTGATCCTGCTCTGGCAGGGGAGCGGGACTGGATGATCTTTCAAGATCCCTTCCATCCCCTAACTTTCTGTGATTCTGAGTGCCTGGGCTCAGACAGATAGCAATACTGCTAACTCAAATATTTGCATGTACTAAAAACACCCTTAAAAACCAGCATTGCCCACATCAAGGAGCATCAAAGCACCCAGCATTTGTTTCCTTATAGTGGAACCATCTGTGAATGCAGTGCTGGCTACAATTAGCCATGAGGTGAAGGATGCTGGAATTAGAAGCACAGAAAATACCTGTAGCTTACAGCCATCACCTCTGCAGGAATGCTGATTGCAGAAGCACTGAAATATTTGACATTCAGACTAATTTGATGAGTCACACTCAATTGCTGCAGAATCAGAACTTTAATTTATTCACCTTCCTCATGTACACAAGTTGAAAAATAACAATGCAGAACAGAAATCAAGTTTTACTCCGGGACAGGAATC
The DNA here is from genome assembly GCA_033816785.1 of Picus viridis. Classification (NCBI taxonomy): domain Eukaryota; kingdom Metazoa; phylum Chordata; class Aves; order Piciformes; family Picidae; genus Picus; species Picus viridis. Next base: position 10,912,304 of record CM066586.1, read on the forward strand.
CTTCACTGCTTTAATGGGAAGGATTCGTACCACAGTTTCACAGGGGAATTTCAACGTGAGGTAAAAATTGCACATTTGGAAAAGAATCTCTTTATGGTTAGAAGCCAGCAAGGATGTAATCAATTCATTTCATATTGAAAAGACTGAGGAAAGCACTGAAGAACAGAGACTTCAGAAAACATTGGAGCAGGCAAGCACGCAAACTGTTGGAACATGATAACCTATTGTGGTACTAGGGAAAACAAATGGAAGTGCTCTCCATGATGCTCATCAAGACTGCTGGGGAGTTTGTTTACTCAAATCCAAGCCTCTCTTTACATTAGCCTGTCCTAAAAACTCATTTAAGTAACAGGAACTTTTAGGTACAGTAAATCGTATGTACATCAAAATAAGTTTTAACCACTTTAGGTCGACATTTAAATGTGACACTTCTGCAAAACTAACTTGCCAAAGATAAACAGTCTGCTCCTGCCTCTTTGCTTCCCAGGAACAAAAACTTCTCATGGAACCCTGACGCCCAAACTCCAGGAAATGTTTTACTGGCAAACTCCAGGAAAACATTTATGACTCTAGAGACTCATCTGAAACTTCAGGACTTAATCGTTCAGAACAGTACTGCAGCTTTCAGTGAACCTTCATTCCTTCAAAGAAGCCAGGCTTTGCAGCTAGCAGAAAAAGAAGTCTCAGGACAACCCAGTGCAGATGCAGGTTGATGATTACGGCAGCACTGGCACGGGCGAGAGCTACTCACAGCGTAACTCTCCCCTGACAGAAATGGCACACCCATGAGATAACACAGACGTTACAACCTCGAGGTTAAGAGGAGCTCAAACATGTATGTGACAGTAATACAGAAATATCCAGTGTCATAGCCTAATGATAAACAGCTAATTTTGTTTTGGATAAAAGCCATGTGTTTGATAACTTGAGGTTAAAACAACTTGCCCTATGCATCAGCAAAGTAAAAAAAAAAAAAAAAAGTCAAGTAGTATGAACAGAGAGCAACTAAATGTACCTGAATGTGACTTCTTACAAGCAGGTCTCTCACAGGCAGTAGTTGCCCCTACTACAACACCCTACCTGCAAACTCACTCTACCTCTCTGCCATTTTTTGTGCTTTCCGACAAAGTTCAGAGCAGTCAGCTAAGGCCTCTGACTCTGAAAGTCTCACACAAAGAACACACAAAACATCATCTTCAATCTTAACCAGACCAATCACACCCTTAAAAAAAAAAAAAAAAGTTAAGTAAAACCTCAACTGCCCCGATCATCTGGGAAAATCCTTAAGGTTCCAGGTTAAAATGTCAGCTTCTTGAAAAGGCCTTTCTCCTAACTTGGAAGCACTCTCTGGGCTAGGACACCGAGAGCTCACAGGCAGCAACTGTGCTAAGGCTGGGTATCCCAAACTGCCCTCTGCCACCCTACTGTTTGGGTTTTCCTTTGTAGTCATTTGTATGTCAAAAAGTCAAAGCTATTTAATTTAAGGAAACCAACACAACAGCCAGGAATACAACTATGTCAAAGTGCCATGGGAAGGAAGGGTAAGAGCTGTCCATGCCTCCTCCTTCCCTTTCCTCTTGTTTCTAGCTGTCACCAAAGCCTTTCCTTGTCCACATAATTTCTTTTGGTAAAATTAGCTGAACCACCTAGCAGTTAGCCCAGGGAGGCAGCAGTTAAGACACATAGAGCCTAAGGCCACTTAATAAGGAAGGTGTGCCTCCTCCCTCCACAGCGGGAAGAGTCCTCCGGAACCAGCCAGAGCAATGATGAAGCAGGCAGTCATGATGGGTGGGGTTTAGGGTTTATTTTAGCTACTGGAATCAGTTGGCATTGCCTCTTCCACAGCAGTGTCCTGCAGCCTCGGGAAGTCAGCTTCATTGCTAGAGACTGCAAGGGACACTAAGGCTTTTTAGGAGCAAAGACAACCCTGCCACCTCCTGCCCATCACGCTTTGAGTGCTTCCTATCATTCACTTGTCTATTAAGAAAAGCTCTCACCGAGACCATCTTCCTTATCCCACTCTAAATACAAGTCTGCGGTCTGGTAGTGTGTTCCTGACAGCATATGGTGGTAGGGTCGAGTTTCAACACCACTGTAAAATCAAAGGTAAAGTTGCTCTTTAGCCCCATCTTGCTGTGAGCCTATGATGTTGTCTGTTCATAGCGGCTTTGAATTTGTTCTTTTACAGAAGGCAGACAGTAGTGTTACAGGCCACACATGGCACCTACAGAACATGTAGCATCATCACAGTTAAGGTGCATTTTGGCACCATGATTTCTTCCATGCTGCTACCTTTTACATAGAAATCTGTCCAGACCTGTAACTTCAGAACCTCTCCAGCATTTTAGGTTCTACCTTTTGAACACACATTCTACTGAATAGCCTCAGAGTAGTACACATGTATTTGAAAATAATTTAATACCTATTTTCTGATGAAGTACATTCTGAGTGTCATTTCAGTTTCATACTCAATGAGAGAGTACACACACTTTACAGGACAAAAAATTCAAACCATAACTACTTCGTAAATTATGCATCGTAGTGATTAAAACAAGACAAGCACCAGAGAAAATACACATGCTGAAGCCTGTTGTATAGATACTACACTGGAAAGTCTTCAGTGACATGACAAAGAATTTGTGGTTTTTCCCCCCAATTACAAGTGAGCAGAGGATTTGTCAGACATTCATTTTGCAGCTTCTACTGTCCACTCTACGCCTCCTTCCTCTTGATGATCAGAGGCCCAACATTGTCGCCGGTTTCCTCGTTGTGCTTTGTGTGAGACCCATCACACAGTGGGAACTGAAAAACAGAAAGAGAACACACATCTCAAGCACATCCAGTTAGAACTGAGAACCTAGGGTAGAAGTTCATCAGATTATCTTCTCAGTAAACTCACTGTGACCACATACCACACAACTCTGCCAGCATCTCAGGTCTCCCTGAGTTTTGGCTGAATGCTGGATCTGTCCATGGGAGTGCAGACTTGAGAGGCTTGCTGTGAAAAAACAGGAACTCAACTTCACTCTTTTTGGTGTTCCTGTCTCAGACCAGCAGGAGGAAAATGCAGCCTGAGCTGACCTTCAACTGTAGCCTACCTGAAGTATCTTGCTCTCAGCCTTGTCCCCCAACTCCATTCTCCTGGGCAACAGCTAGAGTTGCACGCAGTTACAGAAGTGGGGTGAGGAAAAGAAACTGGAGGAGATCCTTAACTGAGCTTTTTATCCTGGTTTTCCACAGCACATGATGAGAAGGAGATTTCCCTAGTTCACCTCTTACTCAAGTGGGACCACCTACATGTCAGTCCTGCCCCCGGACAGAGTGAGAAGCCACCTTTGCTTCATCCTGGCTCAGCTACATTATCCAGACAAAGATCTATTTGTGCAAACTAGCTTCCACATGAGGGTTTTGACCTGCTAATGGAAATAAACTGCACCTCAAATTGACATGGCTATTCAAAGGCCTAGTCAGAGCAAGACCCATGGGGTCTTTAGCCAGCTCTAACTGCCCAGGTCCCAAACCAGTGACAACCACTGTGTTCCATGGCAGCTCTTTTCACATGCAAGAGCCAAAGGACATTCTGTGAAGCAACAAGGAATAGTGGTGGGATCCAACTTTTCTCAAGGATGCAATATTCCCTTGCAGTACCATCACCGTCTTCCACACTCCACTGATCCCAGTGTTCAAGCCTCAGTCAAAGCCCTTGTAAAAAAAGTAACACCCTATCACCCATGCTTAATTAGAATACAAGATTGCAAAATCATGCATGAAAACAGTAAAATTAAGACAATATACTTGCAAAATTTTTCCCAGAGCTCTAAAAATAAACCCAGATGTCCTGTAGCATAGTATTGTGGTAGGGGAAGAGGTAAGGTGGGGTTTTTTTTTGTTTCTTTTCAGCTACAAAATGTCAAGCCCTATGCTATAAATGGGGGTGATGTTTCTGAATAAAGAAACCCTGAACTCCGAGAATACTTGTCTCAGCTGATTCACGCAGGAACCTTATCATCACATCAGTCAGTTGTGACTCAATAAGTAGGCAATGACAGATACTTGGAAAAGATCTGAGCAAAGAAGAATGTTATGTTCATGGGACACTGACCAGCCTCCAACCCAGATGTTGCTGGATCAGTTGTTCCATGAAACACTACAGTTCCCTGGTCTTCACAGGACCATCAACCCAGCTTCCACCAGACATTAAAATCTCACGTGGCCTGAAGTCCAGCTACAGCAACACCATCATTTCCAGTTTACAAGTGACAAAAATAGTGGGAATCGTAGGCTTCAGACAGCATCAAGACACCTCTAACATCTACCAATTCCAGGTGCTCTGAACTCATCTTCTGGGTCTGCTGGTCTCAGAACTACTGGCTCACAGAGCTTGGGAAATCTGACTCGAGGTTCTCAGAGAAAAGACAAAAACCACACCGCTCTCCAGAGGTTGGTTACCTTGAAGACCAGATACCGAACAGGTGGATTCTGGGCCTGACACATCCTTGATTAAGATAAAGCAGGCTAGCAATAGCAGCCAAAGCTCAAACCCTGAGGGAATTGTGCAGTGATCTGGACAGCTCAGTTTATTTCCCTTGACACTGAACAGTTAGATGTCCTACCACTCTTTCTTCTGATGTTTGGCAGCAGTATTCCTTGACCCTCAGCCCGGGGACTAATACCTCTCTAGAAGACACAAAGGTTGCAAGTTATGACAAAAAGAAAGCCAATTAATATATTCACCCCCTGGCTTACACACTTAAAAATGCAGAAGAGTAAGAAAATGAGTATTTTTAACTTCAGACTAATTAGTTTGGTTTTCAGACAAAACCTACTTCTGTGCTGGTGAATTTGAACACCATTTTTTGGGGAAAAACTCGGCCAGCAGTGCTTTGATGTGCCTGCAGTGCACAACACTGAGCAGGAAAGGGCCATTTAAAGAACTACCTACCACCTACTTGAACAGATAATTACATCCCAAGACAGACTTATCTGAAGACACCATGTGTGTTTCTTTTAAACACATGCACTCCACAAGACTTTAGCCAACATAAACAAAGCCTTTGAAATAAGTACCTCAGGAAAAAACCCCACCCAACTTCAAATACTGCTGCTCCTTTTTTTCAGTCACTCCAAAACCCTCTGGTACACTGCAACTGTTTTGTTATTCCCCATGCAGGAGTACCCTACCTGAAACCAGCTGTAGCATGCACAGTCAGTGCACACAGAAGTATTGCATGGTCCCTATGCTGCTGGTTCCATCAACAGCTTCATGCCTCAGATAAAGCTAAACCTGATCAGAAGTGCCCCCAGAGTCATACAAGATGACATTTCTAACCGGGATACGAGATAGAGATGCACATAACCTACATACTTAACAAAAAGGTACTTAGTCTTATTTATTTTAACTGCCTGCTCTGGAAGCACACACAGATGATGCCAGCTAGCTCCTTCCAAAGATGACAAGCACGTGAGAATGCTGAAGGATGTCTCTGTATTTTATTACTGCTTGGCAATAACTGAACACAAGAAGAAGCACGCACACTATCTTAAAGATCATTCTATCCCACCATACAAGGTCAACTGATCAGGGCAAGAAGACAGCAGCAAAACTGCAAACTGCACTGTTTGAGGCAGATGATGCTCATTAAAATACTCATTATTAAGCATCAGGGAACGAAAACAAATGCCTTCAGAATTTTCCATTGACCTCCTTAATGCCTTTACAAGGCCCTTCAGATCAGACTTCCAAGAACAGACTTATTGTAAAGGCAGCCCCATCTACTTCCTCTCAGTGCGATTGCAGAACTAACCCAGGACAGTACGTTCCCAAAGTGACAACACCCCTCCAACATGCCAAAACACACATTGTGAGATTCTCATTTCACCCAAAAAAGATAGCATCAAACAATAGCTAAAATGTTAGCAGAGACTGGAACACAACCACAGACACTATCTTCCATTTCTGTTTAGAAAACAAACAAGGAAGCAGAAAGTACAAACACCAAGATAGGATTAATTTTATTTCTTTTTCAGAAGCACTGAAGAAGGCATCTACACTATTTCAAACCCAAATTCAGACACTAAAAGCAAGTACAGATACTCAGAGCAGCCTTTCTCCCGCCACACCCTCCCCCCTTTTTCTTTTCTGAAGCTGTAGCAGCTTCCAGTGTTGAATTCTGGCTGTCAGGTGAGACTTGCCACAAAGATGAGGTGGCCATGTTGCTGCTACACACATACATGACATCTGCATGCTGTAGAGCCATCAGCACTGCATGTAAATATACACAATTCCTCACTGTGTAATCCTATCATATGTAAACAAGTCCACAAGATTTGGCTGTAGGTAGGGTGAGGAATTCTGGTTTTCAGCTCTGACTCTGGGCTGAATCAAAGAAGACAGCCCCATCACCACAGGGTCATGTCATGATGCCATTTAATCCTCTGCAGTATTTACTGTTAGAACAAATACAGCTGCAAATGTTTAACTTATTTTCAACCTCAAGGTAATGAAGTCAGATCTGGCAACAGGAAGACCTGAAAGCTACAGCACCTGGAAAACTGCAGAGTGTGGCCCAATTAGACTAGTGCTTGAGAAGTTTACTGATGGAGAGAGAGAGATTTCAAGGCTGTTGGCCTCACTAATCTGGTTTTGACAGGTTTTTTGTATTATTTCTGTCTCCTTTCATTAGCACCTTGACTTCTAAAAAGGCTTGTAAGTGTGTGCCAGTGGTAAATGCACAGGACTACTCAGGCAATTCACTCATCTGTACTGGTAGTTCTGGGATCTGTAAATTCTACATATCTTAGCTGCACCTCTACCTCAGATTTACTTCTGGTCTTAAGTGTTGTTGAAAGGCTTAGGTGTCATACTTCCCACCAACTTTAGGCATTTGAGGTAACCCCATTTCGTATGCAAGTATGTTAGACCGGTGTCTAGGCCAGACTTTTGATTGCTCAAAAACAGAGTCTCAAAGCATGCCCTCCTGATTTCACTGGATTCATGTTAGAATTACCTGTGTCCTGTCTTGAACTGCCAAGTCACAAATGCATTAAGTCCATCTGTCAAGGTCCTCCAAATCTTTTAACTACAATGACTTGTTTTTAGATTCCCTCCATCACCACTGGGAACAAACCACCACTGTGCTCACTCACATGGCAAAATGCAGCTATCTAGAGAACACAGCAGTGCTACAACAATAAATTCAGGACAGAACAGCAGTACCACTGTAACACCATCTGCACAAGTCAGGCTCTCCCCAAAACGATTCTGCTCTCACTCTGTCTACAAGATTTAGCAATGGGCTCAGACCATGCAAGTGGCAATTTGTCACCAGCTTTAGTATACCTAGAGTCTTCTTAATCAATTTCTGTTATCAACAGCATGAACTAATAGCAAGGTACTTTCTGAGCAAATAAACTTCCAAGTCACTCCAGTAAGACATTCAAGGTCCTCTAAGACTGTAGCTCCTGAACTCCTGCTTACTGCCATCAAGCCAGTAGTTTCGGATAAGCCCAAGTATCAGCACACACAGCATGTAAAATAGCATCTGTGATTCACAACTGTGACTGCTCCAAGGGATCTGCTCTTTCAGAGCTCCACAAACATTGTGTTCATTATTAGCACTCATCTGCAGGCTTTACTCTGAGCAACAGTGGAAATCTACATAATTTTACAGATTAAAATACTGCTACCTCCCCTGCAGAACAATTTAGGTAAAAAGAAGTTAGTTTCCTCTAAATAAAGCAAGTAGAAATAGTTTTGTTGAAAGATGCCTGCACATGAATAAAATGGGCCCATTTATTCTTCTCTTACCTTCTTAGATCTCCAACAACGACAGTACACAGCCTTGTCTCCCAGATCTTCCATATCAAATGCATGGACTACCTTGGGATTATCCTTCTGGATGTGGGGATTCACCATTGCTTTGCAGCACTTGTCTTTAGAGAGGAATTTTTTGTAAGCTAGATACCCAACAGCAGCTGCTCCAGCAGCTAAGGAGACTGCAGCAATCCATTCACCTAGCATAAAAGGAAAAACAGGGAGAGTTCAAGTTTTGAACACAACATTCTATTAAAACTACTCAGTAGATGTCTTTGTGGCAACACCTTTACTTTCCACCAGACCTTTTTGTTTTGTAGGAATAACACAGTACCTTGTCAAAAGAAAATGCTCTTCTACTCACCTAGTTAATCTACTCTTTTCTACTGATCAGAGGTACACCCTGTAGCAGCAAAACCCCCTACAAGTCACTAAGAAGAACATTCAGCATCAACAACCCAGGCAGGATCCCCTCAAGGTATGGGTACTGTGCAGCTCTTAACATAACTGAAAAAAGTTAGCAGGTGTTTGGCAATGGGGAAATTATTTAATATACTACCACCAGTAACAAAAAAACCAGGTTAGATTAAATCCCTACTGTGGTGTACAGGAAAGAACAAGGATCCAAAAAGACTGTATTTAATAATAGCACAAGTTTATTATAACTGGACTAGGTCTTGACTCTCTAAAAGACAACTTCCATCAAAGAAATCCTCTTTCCATCACCTCTCATTTCACTTCTAGTTATCTCCAAAATCTTTGCAGTCTTGTTCACTTAGTATAGTTTCATTTTCTGCAAGGAGTTTCCCTGCTTTTTTTGTGGCTCTATTGTTTTCTCTCTGCCTCATGAAAACATGCTGGACTTTAGCCAGCATTTAGCCAACATTCTGGTTGCAGCAGGAGGTGGCTGCCATATCTTTGCTTTTGTCCACCACTTCTACTCACACGGACTCATAATGTGTACATACAGAGGTCATCTGACTCTACAGAGAGACAAACCAAACAGGAATTTGAGTTTTAGCACATTTACACTGCTTAAAACTAGAACAGCCTGCAGTTGGGAGTTTCTATCTTGCTCTTCCACGCTTGCATCAGATCTGAAAGATGCCAAGCCAGATGGCATCTTTGGACCAAGAAACATTACCACATTAAAGGCTAAAAAGAAACAAAAAGCCTCTGTTAGTTCTTCCTACTCCTCATGGCCAACTGACTTGCTATACTGCCACTGTAAGCTTGCACTAAATGGATCAAGAAATTTTTTTGCTTCTCTTCCAGCCTTTTCTAAAATCCATACCAAGCCCTTTCCTCAGTTAGCTCATGTGCCCCATGTTAATCCACAGGGTCTGGATATAGCAGTATGTAGGATAAATAGTTGTATGATGCCTGTGGCCTTTTAAGACCAGGGAAGGCAGGCATGCTGTTAGTCTTAATAAAGAAGTAAAAGATGCAGAAATCCTTCAGAGTTCATTTTCTTAGTAAATAAAGCAGAAAATACTAACATACAGTGAGACTTCCCTTGCAAACCACAGAATGGTAGGGACTGGAAGGGACTTCTGGAGATCACCTAGTCCAAACCTCCTACTAATGCAGGAGCACCCACAGCAGGTTGCCCAGGATCACAATGGCCATGGGCATTGTGAATCTCTCCAGAGAAGGAGACTCTAAAGCCTCTCTGGGCAGGCTGCTCCATGGCTCCAGCACCCTCACAGCAAAGAACCATTCCTTATGTTTAGGTGAAACTTCCTGTATTGCTGTTTGTGCTTGTTGCCCTTGGTCCTATTGCTGGACATCACTCAGAAAAAGTCTGGCCCCATCACCTTGACCCCTGCCCCTCAGATACTGACAAGCATTGATAAAACCTCCATGAGTGACAAACCCTCCCTTTAACAGGGTGATATTAAGATACAGAATCTTTAATCTCAAACAATTTAGGACATGTTTTCCTACACCCAAGCTCCTATAAACAACAAAAGCCCCATATAGCATATTGTGGATATAATGTTTCATATACATTTACTGAATTTTCACCTCTGTAATCTCCCCATTACAAACTAGCCAAAACAATGCATTAATTTTAACAGGGTAAAGAAGCGAGGAGGCAAAATTAGCAAAGGAATTCTATGAAAATCTGCTGTAATTTAGCAAAACAGTCTCAGCTGAAATCAGAGGCATCAGGCTCCCCCAGGCAGTCACCACAGGGAGTCTCTGCAGCACCCTTTTTCCCCGTTTCTTGAGCGCTGTTCCCCAAGCAGAGCAGGGCTGCAGCAGGGAGAAGGTAACTCAGCCAGTGCTGGGACAAGCTGGGTCTGATTCAAATGATTCCTGATGAAACATCAAGTACAGCCACAACAGAGGGACTGCCTTTACTGGAGATTTGGGAAAAGCAACCTGGCCTTGAACACTTCTAGGGAAGGGAGTCTTCTATTTCAGTAAGTCTCTCCACTTCTTTTGAGGGCCACATTAATCTGTTACACACACTGGCAGATTGTATAAACACCTAATATATTTTTTTCCTTACAATACATCAGTGTCTTTTTTCCTGTATTTGCCTTTTTCCCCCATCAGTTCTCTGGCGCTCTATCAGGATGAAAAATTGTATGAAGCAGTAATACACCAACCCCAAGCATTTAAAGCAGTCTATTCTTTAAGTTCCACCACTGCCTTAATGAACATCGAGTAAACGTATGAAAGCTATCTGAATTTAACAAGTAGACTTTTAAGATGATCTAATCCTGCAAGGTTTCAGAGGCAGTAAGTTTTGTCATCAGCTGCTGTTTTGTTTCACAAAGAGGTTTGGAAGACCTGGAATCTCTAGTTCACCTTCCAAACTAAGTTAACCTAAGACTGCACTTGGAAAGCAAACATTTTTCAGAAGTTTTTAGCAATACTTTAAACTCTGTTTCAGGAGGCCTCTGGTGCAAACTCAACTCTGCTGCCAAACTCTTAAGGTCATGCATGTAGAGGCATCTGTCAACAGAGTGACATTGATATGTAATGTCAAGGTTCTAAAATTCTTTTTAAAATAAAAACAACACTAAAAGCAACTTTTGAATGATTGCTGAGGAAATTTCAATCCTGCTATAATACCAAACCACAACGCTACAAGTCACTACAGGACAGGACGCCACAGGCCTGTGTAGGAAGTCAAAAATATTACTTTAATGTCTTAATGACTGAACAAGGGAAAAGGTCTGGCTAAAAGTCCAGAAAAAATAACACACTAAGGAAAGAAGAGAAGAGAGATGGAAAGTTGGAAACAGAAGTCCAAAGAATGCAATCCCAGGAGAGCAGACAGTGCACAAAAGAGAACACTAAAAAAAAAGCCCAGCAGATGAAAACAGCAACAAGCCAATTGTGGAAATTGGTTTTCTTTTATATTCATTTGGCATACCCTAATGAACAAGAGATTTGGATCACGAAGTTTCTCCTCTCTCTTAAAAGCTATAATATTCCTCTGTATGTTTTTAGGCTACTAGAGGTACTTTTAGGATCTCCCTTATCTGCAGGAAGAATATGCGTTTACCACCTGCACTGACAAGCACATGAAGAAACTGAGATGGTCTTGGCTTCACCAAGAGTACATGACCCTCCCTAGAGCACGTATCAATTTGTTTTCCTGGAACCAGCAACAACATGTAGGAGCTGCACCCCTACAAAAGTTACTCCAAGACAGTCCTATGAGGCAATCTTCAGGTTACCTGAGCTGCTTAAAAAACATTCACATTATTTGAAAGGCAGCTGCAGAGTAGGTGACAGATGAAAATTCTTAATTTTTGTCTTCAGAAGTGCTTGTAACCTTTTAGTGTTTTTCTTCTCCTTTTGTTGCCAATGAAGAAGCTGTTCTTGTCCAAGAGTTGTTTATGACGATCTAGCAGTGTAACTTGTCCATAACAAAAGGCCCCCTTTTTGAAGGCCACGCCTGCAGAAACAGCACACTCGCTTACTGAGGAGTCATCCAGGATAACTAACTAGCTGTAAAGAAAGCCAACCAGTCAAGCAGATAAAGTCACTTCCACCACTTCACAGCATCCCCAAGAAATGGGATTTCAACTGACACACTTAATTCAACTTATACCTTAAGGTAAAGAGGCCACCTCTGGGAAAAAGATTGTTGGGTCTGGGCCTTAAGCAGCAAAAGGCAAATAACTATGATCTGATCCATGGTCAGTGTTAGGTCACACCTGCAAACATTAGTCACCACAAGAAGCACTAGCTACACTACTCACTGCCTTGCAAAGAGCTATTTCAGTACATACACACAACAATATACACAGAAGCAACTCACTCTCCAGTTAGTACCAGAAATTAAACCCCACAAAAATACTGGAAGTTTCTGGTATCTAGTTTTGTTGTGGTAAATAAGCCTTATTTGCTTCCAAAATTCATCAGCCTGAGACGCACATGACAAAGAGCTGGTGACCTGCCAGGCGTTGATCCAAGTATAATCTTGACAGAAATCACATTAACCATATGCCACCTCCTCCTAAACAAAGCACCTTCCAGACTGCCCTGATTGGCTCTTTCCCCTACTCTCCTGGGATAAGGAGGATATTTTCAGTTTGATTAGGAAAATGTTCTTCTCCCTCCCCACCACCCCAAAAAGTTTTTCTTCTCAATTCCAAGTGTACAGAAATTGTTCTAATTCTTGCAAGCTCACAGACTACAGTAAGCTGTCCTTGAGAATTCCAAGCTGGCTGCAAATTATTACAACGTCATCCTCAGGCTTTGGTTTGATTATTTTAACAAGCACAGCCTTCCACCATTATAACCCATTTTGCATTATAGCAGTGCCTTGGCCACGTTCCCTGCATATCCCCCAAAATACACATATCCCCTGATTTAAGGGCATAAACCATGAGCAGCCTTGCAACAGGAAACCACAGCCATGCTGGTGACGCTCAAGTAATTCAGCTCTGGTTTATCATCCATCCATCCCTCCCTCCCCGTTCACGCCTTAAGCAGCGCTGTGTGTTTTAAGAGCTGTAGTGCTACTTCAGGCGTGGCTTAGGTCAATCATTAGCGAAGCATCACTGTTACGCTTCAATATCGGCATTTGAGGGTAAACAAAAATCCCATAAATTTACAAGTTTTCGCTAGATTTGCGCCCGGCGGCTTCACTTGAAGTACGGGGCCTGAACAAAGGCGAAGCCTTGACAGTGGAGTAGCAGGGAGAAAGGCAGAAATGAAACGGCGGTGCCTACAACGGGCTCCCACCCCTATCACAGACAAAACCCTGCGGGTTGCCGGAGCCGGCTGCGAGGGCCCAGGCGCAGGCAAGAGCCTGGCGCAGAGCTCGATGCCCTCAGGGTGCTGGGCCAGGCAAGTCCGTCGGGCTAAGCCACCGAGCTTCGCGCCGTGAGCTACAGGAAGAAGAGTTTATCTATATAAGCCCCACCGCCGGCTCGGAGAGCACCGGCGCCCCCATAGGGGGCGGCCACGCCGCCATTTTGTCCCCGGGGGTACCGTCACGGTAGGGATAAAACGCGGCCCCAGCCCGGACCCCTACGCGGCCTCTCCCCGCCACCCCGCGGGGTGCACACGGCCACCACCCGCCTGCCCGCGAGGCTCCCGCGGCCGCAGCCACCACCATAGCCCCTACCCCGCACAGCAGAGTTCTGCCCCAGCCCCATGGCTCCCGCTCCTGCTGCCGCAGAGGGCACGCGCAGCTCCGCGCCACCACCGCGCAGGCGCTACACTCACCACCCGCCCACAAAAGGGCAATAGAAGCACGCCCCTTAAAGGCCTTCTTGTCAAGGGAGAAATTGTTGGGGGTGGGGTGGGGGGGGGGGGGGTGTGTGTCTTGTGACTGGTATAAAGGTGGAGATAAACTTTTGAGCAGCCCCTGTTCTGACAGGACAAGGAGCGATGGTTTAAACTGGAAGAAGGGAAATTTGAACTAGATGGAGGAAAGAAGCGTTTTACACTGAGAGCGATGAGACCCTAGCCCAGGGTGCACAGAGACGCGGTAGAAGCCCCATCCCTAGAACCATTCCAGGTCAGGTTGTTTGAGGTTGTGAGCAACAGGCTCTAGTTGCAGCTATCCCTGCTGAGTGCAAGGGGGCTTAACTTGAGCTTTAAAACGCCCTTTCGAACCCAGACCGTTCTGTGCTTCTGTGAAAGCAGCCCGCTCCCAAGCACCGTGAATGTTAAACGTGAAGGGCGGACTCATTTCAGAGTCACAGAAGTTCCCCCTCCTGGACGCGAGGGGGCAGCAGCACCGCCGCTGCGCTCCCCACGGACTGCACTTCCCGGCGTGCCCCTAGGAGGGCTCCAGGGGCTGCAAAGGAGGCTGCGCGTGCGCAGGCGGTCACAAAGGGCCCGGTGGAGCGCGAGCCCGGCCCCGCCTGCTCGCTCCCGCGGCGCGCGCCGATGCCGTTAACTGCCTGCTCCGACCCCCCCGAGCTGTTCTCTCTGCCGCCGCCTGCTCCGCACTCCCATGGCGCTGAAGCGGATACAGAAAGTGAGTGGGGGCTCAGCAGCGAGAGTGGGGCTGGAGGGGCCTCCACGCACCCGGGGGTGGTCGTGGGCAGGGCCGCGGCTCAGCAGGAGGCGTCGCGGGAGCTCTCGATCCGCGTTGTCTTTGCCTAGGGCCCGTCCTTCCGTACTCCTGGGTCGTGCCTTCGCCGCCCTTCCCTGGCTCCCAGAGCCGGTGTCGGGGCCTCGCGGGGCTGCCTCAGAGGACGGAGAGGCCCAGCCCGACGCGGGGCGCGGCTGTCCCGATCGGAGCGGGTGTGAGGTGGAGGAAGGGGGGCTTTTGTGCGTTTCCTCACGGTGTCGGGACTCTTCGCCTTCTTAAAGGCCCCCACCCCGTCTCAGCCCTTTAAATAGTCTTTTATAAGCGCTCGGAGAGATGTCCCGGGGGCACGGCGCTGTGGTTGTGAGGTTGTGCGTTAACGGGTTATCTTTAGCAGAGGTGCAAGTAAGAGATCTGTTGCCAAAATACCTCGTTCCTGTTGTGCACGGCTTGGTTAGCTGTGTGCCGAAGTTTTTTTTTTCCACTTTAGGAAGTGCTGTCAGCCCAGCGCTTCATGTGACCTTTGAATGTATCCCACATGTCAGGGGCTTTGGGTAATATTTGTAAATGGACAGGTTTTAAGCGAGGAGTCAGTGTTTAGATTCCTTTTGTTTGACAAGACCGAACTGGTTATAGTGCAGTACAGACAACAAAGGCACCAGGGACAGCAAACATAGAAATTGAGTCCATGTTGGTGTCTTGGGCATGATATAGAATCCATGGTATTTTGTTGCTGTTGACGTGCCATGTTTAGTAGCTGTTTGTGCTATCCTGGTTCTGTGTCTGCGCTGTAATTCCTCCTTCTGGATTCCCTTGTGCTTTCGGTGTTACAGGATGAACATTCTCTACTGACCAGTTAACCCTGCAGCAGGCAAATCTGGGATATCCTCCAATACGTACAAAATTATTTAGATGGATTTCTACCAGAAGTTGATAGTCATGACTCGTGCTATCAATCTTATTATGCTTTACAGGTAGAGCAATAAAGAGAGATTTTTGTTACTTCTTACCAGGTATTTGTTGGGATTGATGGATTTGAACATTATATCAAATACTCATAAATAACTACGGAGATATTTCTCTAGCAATAACTGTCATGCTTGTCCATGTTGTGGGAATGCTTGGTCTTTTGTTGCCTTTTCAATTTCACACCTTTTCTTGAACGTCTCTTTATCCTTGCATTTACTTGAAAAGGGTTGTCCTGAATATCTTCTCTTTCCTCTTCTTCAGTTTTGTTCTGCTAAGGTGGAAAGCAGTAGTCTTCTGCTATTTGAGATGGAGTGGTAGTTTGTGGCCTTTCAAAGGAGGGACTCTTAGAATAGGATTGTTCTCTATATTTTTCTCTTATCACATGCTTTGTGTAACTTCTTTTTGCTTGAGAAACTTTCATATGTATTGGAAACCCATGGCTGCCTTTAGCATGGTATTTAAAAACTTTGTGCTTGGTAGATGTGAAATTATGGGTAGACTACTTAAGAAAGACTATCTTCCTTCCTGTTAGTCTTTATAGATTCTGTTTCTACCCTTTGAACATGCAGAAATGCTGATTGGGATGCTGACTTGGAGGTAGCATAACATTTCCTGATTACACAGTAACTTCCATCTATTCAGAAAGGTGAAGAAATGTTGGGGAAGGACCTATCAAAATACCTGAGATGAGCTTTAGAACTAGTCACATCTTGCTTCTAGTTTGGTGCAGAGATGGTTGTTGCTGGTTTTCTTTTTATTAACTATCCTCATCACTATCTACTGCTTTTCCAAGGTAAGAGAAATGGCTGCTGGAGGGATTTGGCCAGCAGTCTGCCTCCTGAGCAGTAGAAGAGGAAGGTGGCAAGTAAATAGGAATGTTTCAAATGGAAAGTTGACATGAAGTTAAGTTCAAAGAGACAAACTATCTGGATGTTACTGCAACATGTTCTATAATTTTCAGGAAATCTCTACTGGAAGTTTAATGTGGGTGAAAAATGTCTGCATGATGATTTGTTTATCTCATCTGACTCCTTGATGTTTTTGACTGGCTGTGAAGTTCAATAGATGTGTTCTATCCGAGGGAATAGAGGAGTAGAGGAAATGCAGGACTTTGGAGTTTCATAGAGTGCCTAGAGGAACTTTTTGGAGAACAAAGCACTGTTAGAAAACACAGTGGTATTACTTGGGAGCTTGTCAGTCTAGACATACTGTCTGCAGTTAATCTTGGGTGGTTTTAGGGTGGCTGAGAATTGTACTCAGCTCAGGGATTTTGGTGGCAGCCTCAAGTGTGCGTTCAGTTATCTTCATGAATTTTAAGTAGTTTTGCCAATTTTAAATAGTATTGCCATTGTCATCTCTGTAGTTGCAGCCTGTGTTTTGTTCGTAAGCCTTGAGAGCTGGACCTCAAAGGAGGACTTAAAGACTATACACTGTTAGTGGAAAGATGTATAGCACTTGGGAGCTTTCTTTCAAAATGAGCAGTCGAGTAACTGATGAACAAGAGGTAGAAGAGCAGTGAGGCCATGAAGGCCCTGCTGTGCAAGCACAGCCATCAAGGCGGCATCCATGACAAATTCATCTCGGAGTTCCTCGGTGAATCTCACAAGGACAGGGGATTCTTGCTAATTGTAAGCTGAGGGGCCTGTGTTATTTGACCTTGTCGCTGCTTTGGTTTGCCATTGCATGAAAGAGAGGCATTGGGGTTTTATGCTGTCCAAAACTTGGCTGTGCGGTGTGAGTGATGCAGAATAGATGTTCCTTGGGGCAAGAGTTGCATCTCCGTTATCTGAAGCACCTGGGGAAGAGGAATACCTGTTGTTGTGGACATTGTAAGTTCCAGATGTTGCAAATGATGAAAACAAACACTGGAGGGTGTAGCTGGGGAGGGATATTAAACCAAAAGGCTTTTATTGTTGCCATCTCTGGAAACAGAGACACCACGGCTTCTGTGCAAGGCAGAACGTAATGATGTCACGTTATGAAAGTTAGTGTGGAGGTTGGTTCCTTCCATCTATCCTTATGCAGAGCCAGTTTTCTCAGATGCCTACTGAGAATTCTTTGTGTACCTACCTCATTGTCAGGTTGCTGTCCTGGCAGCTCAGTAGTACTGTTGAGGACATTGTTTTCATTATAAACCCTGTATTTCTGGGTGCTCCGCTAGTGCTAATGGGGGTTGATATTGTGCTTGTTTTGAAATATGTCCAAACCCAGTATTTACTTCTGCTATAGGCATTGAAAAAATTGGACTTGGAAGAGATTTTGCAACCAGTTAGAAGAGATGCATTCGATGACCGGTTTAAAAATAGCTGCTGGGTTTTATCTTGTTGGTGCATAGTGCTTGATTGTTTTTCTCCTACAGCTCAGTAAGAATAGAAGCATTCAGGCATTTAGATATATCAGTGAACTATATGTCTGTTTGTTTCAGGATGTTTTTCATGTACGCATAGACTAACAGGACGCAGGACTTAAATATTTACGTTGCAATAAGTCTGTTACTGTAAATTGACTGAAGTAAATCTTACTGATGATTGTGGTTTAGGTTTTGACTTTCAGCTCCTGAGTCACATGCTGTCTTTGGATGGTAATAAACATAATGAGGAAACTTATTTTGGGGATTCCTAGTGTAAAATGTTTTGTTTAATGTCAAAGCCTCAGCTGTGGTATCATAGCTTTTTTTTTTTTTTTTTGTTAAAACTATGTATACAAATATATACTTTATTACTAAGATCCTTATATAGAGAACTCTTGTGATAAGTATTTGCTTTACCAAATTTACAAAGAACAGAGACTCCTTTAACTAAGTTTAATCACTGGGGTGTTTTTTTTTTTTTTTTTTTGACAGATGGTTCCAAACAAGCATTAATATAATAGCAGCAGTGTGAGTGTGGAGTTGGTGGGAAGTGATTCTGTGGTCTACAGTGTGTTTTGTGCAAGAAATGAAGAGCCTTGCTTGCAAGTATAAACCCCTATATTGTGTGGAAAAGGGCTCTAGCTGGGGTTTCTGTCATTTAGAGAATTAAAATAGCCTTTTGTGATGCTCCCTGCAGTTTATTTTTGTCTTCTGATAGTCTGCAGTCTTTTCTTCCTGTCATGAACTGAGAAAAATAGAGATTTTTTTACTTTACTACTTTGTTTGTTTGTTTTTGTTACTACTCATAGTTATTGAGGGGCCATGAGTATTTATCTCGTTTATTTATGCCAAGAATATTTATCTCATTGTCAAAGTATCCTTTACAGTCTTGTTTTAGTAGCTATTTAGGAGAGAATCCTAAATGGGAATGAAGAATGTAAGTATTAATCTGGCCTTTCAGTCTTTACTAACTGTATGCTTTTATGGAATGCATCCTGTCTTCTACTTTGACAGTGAGTACTAGTCTGCACATGCAGAAGTATTGCCAGCATTTAAGGTTTACTTTAGCATGTGTTTTACATCTCTTTAACTTTTAAATTTTTGCCTGAGGCTGTCTACAGCTACTCCAAGTGTGTGTGGTGAAATGAAAGTGCTGATTTGGAGGCTTTGCTATGCCCACCTCCAGTAATAGCTGAAGAGCTGTTGTAGCATTATGCTGATATTCCTCTATCAGCTCCCCCCGAGTCATGGAGCCTATTTGCTTTTGTGCTCTGCTGCTGGTCTGTAGTTACAAAAGGAGAAATAATTTGCTGCAATGCCTATCCATTGCAAGCAGGGAGAGAGTTAACAGTATTCTATCCTACTCTGTAATATTTCCCATGTTTGAGTGGATTAGAAGATTTATTCCTACCACTGTCCTCAGCTTAGCTGTTTTCTCTGTACAAGTTTATCCTGGCTGTACTGGGATAGTGTGGCACGTGTTGGAGCTCTTCATAAGCTTTTATGCTGTGACATTCACCAGTGTTTGAAATAGCTCATACAGCTGCCTCTTGCAGACAAAATCTTGGGTTTGTGTATTCCCATGAAAGATGTATCACCAGCGTATGCTGTCATTTGTAGTGTTGACTTTCTTTTTTTGAAACCAAATCTACACTGATTTGAGTTCTGGATCCTGTTAGCTATCTACATCAATCTTTTGCACTGGCACTTTCTATACCAGTGACTGAAAATATTGGTATAGACAAGCCCTTGAAGTAATCAGAATTGCATCATGCAGCTACATGGTGATAATCCATGAAACATGAACAAAGCTGCTGGAACCAATTACCACTTAGAATTACAGGGGAATCTTCAGTGTTGGCTGTGAGTGCCTTATATGCAGTTCTCTTAGCCTTCTTGATGAGGGTTCAGCATACTGTGCTTTGTAACTCTTAAGCTTTGTGTCTTGATAAAGCAAGGTTTGGGACTTGTGGAAAAACATCTTTGCTGAATCCTTATGTTCAATTTAGCCTTTTTGTGAATGTGAAGGCATTTTTTCTACATGTACTTATTCCAAAGAGTCATCACAACTGTTCTGCAGTGTTTGGTTCTGGACACTTAACAGGTCAGTCTGACTCAAGGTCATTCTGACTATCTCCTCGCACCATTTCAAAAGATGTTGGAAGGCTTTCAATCTTAAGATCTCCAGATAATTTTGCTTTGACTATAACACTTAAACAGCATAATTAACAATATAGAGCTTAACAGTTCATTGGTGGTTTTTTTTTTTTTTCACAGCTTGAAATGAGCTGCTGTATGTGAAGACTCAAACTTTTCATGCTCTCCTACAAAGTTTGATGTTGTTACCATTTGTATATTTAAACCACATTAGTCTCAGTATGTTATTTCTTATGATTGGAAAATATGCCTTGAATTTGCTCTGTTAGGAATTTGGAAGTTTGGTCTGGCTTTGTTTCCTAGCTGCAGAAGCTCTCTGAATACATCTGTGAACATTGCTGTCAGTTAGTGAAGTCAGTTGAAGGAAGCCTTTTCTTCGTTGTTTTAAAGGTAACAGGAGTTGATAGTTCTGGGTCTCATCAAGGTATGACTAAAAACATGGCAGGGGTTCATAATAGGTAAACTTCAGTGCCTTTACCCTGGAAAAAATTGAGAGAGGAGTCATCCCCAGTTCCTGCCAATTCTGAAGTACATGTGTACATATGGAAAAAAAAAGTTTGTGTGGGTTTGGGGTACATAAAGACCTGGAGGAAAGCATCTAGCACATAAGAGTACTGTAATGGACTTGTGACTCCAAAATTAAGTGCCTGCCTAGCAGTTTGCATATGCATAAGGAAATGCTTGCATATACTTTAGAGACTTTTGGAAGCATTCAAGCTACATATTTTTCCCATCATTGCCTTCAGTTGTGTAGCCAGCCATGACTGTTCTCAACCACATGATGTTTAGGCTTTGAGTTGTCTGTTTTGGCTAACAGTTTGGTGTAGCTGGCCTTTTTTTTTAGTGTGTGTGTATAAGACTTAATCTTCTCATGTTGGGCTAGATCTTGAATTGCAAATTAGAGTAGGCAGGGGCTGTACCAGCTCTGCTGCTGCTAATGCTTTTACAGCTCTCTTGTGAGTCCTGTGACTCCTGGAAACTCGAGACTTGTTGACTCCTTTCATGTACTGGTGATCTTAGCTTTGCATAGATTGCTGGTTGTCTGTCCTCTCTCCCTTAGTGAAATCTGAATCCTCTGATTAAAAGGGAACTGCACTTTTAAAGGGTTTTGCTGTTGCCTTTCTTAGTCTAAGTCTAGCCCAGAGTGTTGTTCCTGGGCCAGTGTGCAATTTCACCAAGTGAGTCAAGTTAAGGGCAGACAGGTAACACTGGCTGGCAACCTGAGATATTTCAGTATATTCAAGAGCTGTCTCTTCTGTTCTAAATCACAGCGATTGTGAGGAGTGACTTCAGAGGCAGTAGTAACATTTCAGCCAGTTAACAGAGTAGCAGATAAGTTGCAATACCTTTCTTTGAGTTCAGGGAGGAGAGCGGACCTGTAGGAAGTGTATGTGAATTTAGGTGTCAGGTCTACGGTAAATTGGGTCCCTCAGAGTTGTGAGCGAGTTGAAATGTTTACTGCATGTCACAAATGGATGACTGCATCACAGCAGATGAAGTACAGAGTTTTAACCCTTCAAATTGTACATAATGTCTGTTTATATACACAAACTCTACACTTGAACTCAACTTCAATTTTAACCTTAGTTTTAGAAATAGCTCTCTTGACTTATGATTTCTCAGTAGAAATGTTTCCACTGTTATTCCTTAAGCTAAACACAAGGAGATATTTGCAGACTTCGTTATGTCTATTGTTGACTTCAATGTGTATGTTCTGAGTAATTACTAGAGTCACACATCTTTTAGCTTATTTCGATAGAAGCATTTGCACATAACTGTTAAACTTACTGCAGCACAGTTCTTATCAGCTCAAACTTGGAAAAGGCTGTTTGTTACTGGTACAGTAGTATGTCAGGCATCAAAAGTAGTTTATTGAATGAATCAAGGAAAATGAACCAGCACTAATGACTGGTTTGTCTTGCATTTGCTATAACCATACTAATTCACATGAAAAACTACGCTGATAAAACATTTAAATTATTTGGCACCGTGTGGACAGTAGGAGAAGTAAATCAGTTGACTTGGAAAAACTTCTTTGAATGCTTCTTTTAAATTCCAGCTTGGGGTCTTTTTTGTTAGCCATTTTGAAGAAAAGCCATGCAGGGAATTAAATCAAGGTATGGTAAAGAAGGCATAGAGCTATTGTATTTCCTTTATAATTTATTTAGGAACTTCTTTGTTATGTTCATGGATCATCTCTAGGCAGACTGCAAGTGTTTTATGAGCTAGTTAACTCAACTAGTGTCTATAGATTAGACCAAGGAAGGAAGCTTCTGTAAAATCAGAAGCTAAAGCAACAGTCAGATTAGCACATGAATTTACAGAAACTAATTTTCTTAATTTGTGTGTGTCTGCATCAGTATATCTAGCATGAACTTAATTATTTAATGAAATTGTCTGTAACTTAAATACTTAGACATGTCAATTTATAACACAACACTAGTTTTAGCTGCAGGCCTATCTGGAAGAAAAATTCCCTTTCAGTATCAGTGAGCATTTCAAGCACTGATTTCTCCTAAAATACTACCAGTCTATGTAATAAAACTTTTTTATGTTGCCAGTCTTGAAGTGATGTTGCTCAGTCGTGGGTATTTCACCACATCACACAGACAGTCTTTTAGATATTTGTGTGTTTCTTACAGGAACTGAGTGATCTGCAACGAGACCCACCGGCCCACTGTTCAGCCGGCCCCGTTGGAGATGATTGTAAGTTCCTCACAGTTCATTGCCACAGCTGACTTTCTTTTGCTTACAACATTTTTTTTTAAATCTCTAATTGTATCTTTTTGACTTTCAGTGTTCCATTGGCAAGCCACAATTATGGGACCTGTAAGTATAAAATTCCTGCCCCTTAGAAAACAGACCTTCTTTCCCGTTTTGTTACAGAAGGATTAATTTGGGGTTCTGCAAACATGGCAGTAGCATTCAGCTGTGCTCTGTACAGATGAAAGAGTTAGGTTGGGAGTGATGTTCTTAGTTGTCTGAAACCAGCTTCTTTCTGTAACTCTTCAAAATCCATCCTCTTCATGGTGCTTAATCAGTCGACTGCAGTGTTGGAATTGGTGATGTGGGCTGCAAGGGGAAAATCTTGCCTTTCAAAGATGATCAATTCAGGAAGATTGATCCATCTGAAAGGAGAAAGAGTGGCTGTGATCCATTGTTCAAGCCGGTAACTCTAAAAGAGAGAAAAGTTGTATGCCATGATTTGGGGCTTTTAGGGTAGAGCTCATTTAATGGCTGTGGTTCGCACTGGCAAAATCGGATGGCTCTTATGAACTGTAAGCCAGCAATTGTGGGTACTTCTGGTTTCTGTGTGAGGGTGATCTAGTTTGAGGGAGATATCTAAAGACCCCATTTTTGACTCTTGTCAAGGAAGTGACATAAGAAGAAACAATTAAGCTTAAACACAGAATTTTAAAGGAAAAGTGAAAAGGCTTTTATCACAAAGAATGAAGAACAACATGACCTGAGGGAAAGGGGTGCTTATCAGTATCATGGTACAGAGTTTGTTTTCCTAGTGTTTTCATTTTGGACTTAGTAATTTGGAGAGAAGAGCGTCTGGTTCAGACGGTGAGCTGAATCACTGGGAGTTGAAATTTTGAGGCAATCCTTCGTCCATTAAGATGCAACATCACATGGTGGAGAAAAGTGAAACTGTCTCCAGTGAGGCTTTCTGCATTTTCAGCACAGCTGCTCTGAGGCAGTGAAAGATCAGTTACTAATTTGGAGTCTGTTGTCCAACTTGTCAATGGCCCAGCAGCAGCTGAAGTGATGGTGGCAAGTGTTGCTGTAGAATACTAATGCTTTTGCCATTTCTCCTTTAACAACCGTTCTTTCACATACAATGTCGTTCTGAACTCTGCCCTCCTGCACTGCTTAAAGGTGAATGACAAAACAGCAAAGAAGAGTTAACAAAAGCTTACTTGCTGCCTGCCACCAATAATGTCTCTCTCCTGACTGACCCTGTGACCTGAGTCAGGGAAATACTAGCACTGAAATTCGGGTTTTTTTTCCCTTTCCTTTTTCTTTTTCCTTCCAGCTTGCTTTTAACTTTTCATATTCTGTAGAGGAAAACATTCTTTTTGCTTCAGATTCCTCAGATATCTCTATTCAAGGATATGAATGAGCATCTATTGCCAACCTTTCTCAGCCCTAGGTGCTGAGACAAAAAAAGAACACTGTCAAGATAGTAACCCTTTATCTTGATAACATCAGAAAATAGGATGCATGTCCTGTGTTTCCTGCTGGCCTGTGGGAAGCAAGGGAGTAAAGCTTACCTTCAGAATTAACTTCCTGTGTGAAGAACCAGGGTAAGCCCTTCTCCTGTCTATGGCCACCATCACACGCTTTGTATACCTCACTCATAAAGTGTAATGTGACCTTACTTTGCCTTCTCTCTGACACCGAAGTTGTCTCATCTTCAGCTTGTTTTTAACTTTGATAAATCCATTTAGTATGCATGCAAACAGTCCTTTCATACCTAATAGGAAGTACAGTGGCAATCTCTTCTGATGTTAATGCTGACTTCTTAGCAATACTATATATAACTTGCCTTATACTGCAACACTGCATTTTGAATGTGTAAGACAACATGTCTTAGTAGACTGTGATTTCGCTTCTCGCATTCCTCTCTAAAATGGTAATTTTTGCTCATTTCCAAAATAAACATAATTTCTAAAGTCTGCCTTTTCTTCCGTAAGAACACCCACCCCCAAAAAAAAAAAAAAAAAAAGTGATCTTTGCTGAGACTGAGTTCCTATGTTTCTATTTCACATTGGCCAGGTAATGAGAGAGGGTTGTGGGTTTTTTTTCTTCTGCCTTTGATCAGAAATGGCAGCACTGCTCTGTCGTTTAGCATTGAGACTTTCCCCCTCACTTTTCTAGTCAATAAAGCTGAAAGATTTCCTCAACAGATGACTGCAACAAAGTAATTTCTATCTATTAACTGTGTGCAACCTGGACCTAAACCTGTGCACATGTTCTCTAACAAAATGCATGTTCACAGATTTGTACAGGTCACAAAGATGTTGTGTGTTTTAAAACTCCCTGATGCCATCATGATCAACTGAGTTATGTTGGAAAATCCTACTCTTTGCATCTGCAAAGAGAAACTACTTCTTAAGGTAAGTATGTTTGTAGCTTAAGGATGGAGGAGGATCAGAGCAGCTGTGGTGTTGCACGGAGACAGGATTCGGAACACTGGCTCTGGGTTTTGCATTCCCCCTGGTGTGGTGGAGCTGATGGATTGTCGGTTCAAACACTGCTCCCTCCCTTGCTCTGCCCAAGAAGGGCAGCACATAGTAGCTGTGTTGGGCTACTGTGGTAGTAGTCACAGTTGGCTCCACTGCAGCTCTGCAAGCCAGTGGGAAGGGTTCAGTTCCCTCTCTGACTTCCCAGTACACAGCCTATAATGGGCTGTGTACTGGACAAAAGAGTGGATTTTCTAAGATACTCACAGCCTTGGGAGGTTATCTGCATTCAGAAGGGAAGCTCCAAAATAACTGAAATACATGAATGTGTTTTGTTTGTTTTGTTTTTTTCCCCAGCCTGACAGTGCATACCAAGGGGGAGTTTTTTTCCTCACAGTACACTTTCCAACAGACTACCCTTTCAAACCACCAAAAGTAAGTCCTTCATCTCAAAACTCACAGTTTTGGTTGGGGTTTTTTTTGGTCAAAGTTTTGTTTCTGGGCTCTAGCTCTCTGAGGCTTAACTTTAGAAGTTAAAACCAGAAAGACCAGCAGCAGGATACATGTTCATAGTGGAGGAGCAAATAGGTCTCTCCAATAAATTGCGTTGGCAGATCTAGTATGACTGGAACTGAAGGGACAGTGTTAGGGATTCCACGTATAATAAACAGAATTTGATGTTACTTGGTTTTGGTGTTTTTGGTTTTGGTTTTTTTTTTTTAATTTCAGATTGCTTTTACAACAAAAATATACCACCCAAACATAAACAGCAATGGAAGTATTTGCCTTGATATCCTGAGATCGCAGTGGTCACCAGCTCTGACGGTATCTAAAGGTAAACTCACAGGTTTGCTTGTGTGTTTATGGTGGTTTTCTGTGTACTGCTGCACTAAGGGTGGCAGAGGGAACTCATTCACCCCACACGTTACAGAAGTGGCAAATTCCATTGGAATCCTTGTGCAGATGTCACGTTGTATAAAATGTGTGTTGCAGAGAAGTTCTGAACCAGGTTGGGTAGGATGTCCAATTAGCCTGCAATGCGACTTCTCTATTATAGCTGACTGTGCATGCAAACCTGAAGAGAAACTGGTGAGCAGAGCTTCAAAATCAGAGTAATTTGAATATAAATGGGAAAACCCTGATACTGATGTGTGTGGGCTTTACCTGATTGCTTATTGAGGGTTCTTTGGGTTGCCTGAGCATCCTTGTGTGGGCTAAAGTCTTAATTGCACTTTATTTTAGAATGAGAGAAATTGTTCTGGTTTGCTTTCCTCTGTCAGAAGAATATTTTTAAAATGTAGCTGCTTTCAAAGTCATCAGTTAAAGACTTACTAAAATATTCTAGTCCTGAAGTTGAACTTTCTGAGGTAGAATGCTGCAGATTTTTGGAACATTGAGGTTAGAATTAAGCAATTCTTTGTGTTGTAGGCATTTTGTGTGGCTTCAAAAGCTGCTGAAAATGTGGGTGCTATGGTTGTTTTCTCTCTCCCATCTTCAAAATGCTTAGGCATGCTTTCAGTCATATTGCAGAAAGGTCTCATGGCTCAAAAGGTTAAATAGTATCACATCTTGCTCCTGTGCTGGAGAGCTCTCTAAACCACATGTCTTTTTTTAGAACAGAGTCCTTGCATTTGGCCTATGATCAAGGGAAAAAAGTGTTAGTTTTTGTCCAGTGGAAGTTGTCTGATGCTAAATAAAATCTAACACAGTTTCCTGAAGTAGTTGCTGAAGACATGAATTGGTCTTGTGTGTAGTTGGCATCAGCTTTCCGAAGAAACAGATTGTTTATCATTGAGCAAAAAAATTGGCCTCTGTCTAGTTATTTAGAAGTATTTGGCAAATGAAAGATGGCATTTATATGGTGTTTAACTGTCTGCATTTACAAGTGAAGACTCTTAAGGTTTTAGCTCCTCAGCACTTTCCTCTGTTTAGTTGCTGAAGCATCCTGTAGTTATAAAGTCTGCTGGCCTCCTGTGTTCTAATCTGATGTGCCTGCACCTTATGTACTTCATAAACTGGAAACTAGCTTGGTGGCTCACAGGAGTTTCTCATTTGCAGTTTTTGTTTTACTGAATCAAAGAATTACAACACATAGTTAGCACCTCTGATTGGTGTGATCAGCTATTCTAAGCCAATTGCCTAACATTATAGGTGTATTTGGCACTTAATAGAATTAAACATGTTAGCGTGAAGCGATTCAACTTGCTGCAGCTGAAAATAGGTGTTAGTCCAGGCTCTCTGGAAACAGGTCAAAGCAGATTATGGCAGCATCCAATTCCCTTTCACAACACATTTAGAGTTGTTTAGCTGTACACATGTATTTATAGTAGCTCTGAGTATAAACCGAACAATTTTCTGAAAACTATGGACTGAAAATGTTAGAAACTTCATTCTCGGTTCAACACCAGGAAATGAATGTGGACTTGTAAGTGAATACCTGCACATAATGCTGCTGAAATGTTTTCTGAAAATGGAAATATCAAATAAAGTGAAGTGTTGATACGAAGGAGAGAACAACTGTCAGCACAGAAGTGAGGACAAATAGAGTACTGCGTGGTAGTCAAATAGTAACAGTCTTAAACAATTGTAGATGGAAGAGGTTAGTTGGGTCAAATATTTATGGGTAACTATGTAGTCTGCAGTTTGTTGAATGTTCCTGGGCTAGAACATGGGAGAGCGATCGTTACAAAGGCACAAGCC
Organism: Picus viridis; assembly: GCA_033816785.1. NCBI lineage: Eukaryota > Metazoa > Chordata > Aves > Piciformes > Picidae > Picus > Picus viridis. The sequence continues at coordinate 10,939,996 of CM066586.1, forward strand.
CATGGGTTTCAGGTTCCCTAGGCTAGTATCGGGTGTTGTTTACTTAGCACCTAGAAAAATGATGCTATATAAACATTTTTAAGCAGAACAGTGATGTGAAAGCATAGTACTAATATGCAGTCTCTTTCTAGTCTCCCTTCTACCACCCTCCTTCAGAGATCTGGGATATATTAAAGGACTACAGAAATAAAGCAAAGTAACTTGTTTAATCAAGTGTCTCTTTTATTTAGTTTTATTGTCCATATGCTCCTTACTTTGTGATCCTAATCCAGATGACCCACTAGTACCGGATATTGCACAGATCTACAAGTCAGACAAGGAAAAGTGAGTATAACATATACCTAATTATGTCTCTGGTATGTGGAGATGGTTATCTGCTACACACCTTCTGTCTTAATCTACAAAAACAGTGTCTTTAAAAGTTTCCATAGCAGTAGCTTTGTAAATCTTGAGAATATCAATGAGTGGAACAGCAAGCAGAACACTAGGCATAAACAGCTGATGAGTGCTTGCCTTCCCCTCCGCCTTAGCTACATAAAACTTTCACACTTTTGTGTTTCATCTTCATGTTAATGAAAAGTCATCTCCCAAGTATGAGTTACTTGTTTCTACTGTGTTCCTCCAATTGAGCCTGTTAAGATGCTAGGTCTGAACAACAAACATGTTTTTGACACTATTTGGTAAATGTAGGATAGCCCAGTATTCAGTTTTAATTAGTGGTAAGAACCAGTGCTGCAGTTTGCAGCATCTTGCAGACCAAAAAAAACCTTTTTTGCTTTCTGGAACAGCTGTAGAACTTGCAGGAAGTTTCTGGTGATGGGAAAGTAACACAGACAGCATGTAACTGAAATATTACACACTTCTAGACCAAACCTAAGACTACTATACTGACTAGAACATTATTCTGGGGTCTTTTACTCCTAGTGCAGAACCCCTGGATATCCCAGACTTAATTTTAAAGGCTTACTGCCATCTTTTGATATGTCACTCCTAAGGAGGTTTTTGCAGCAGTGTTTTATAACTACATAGGTGGCTGAACCCTCATGATACAGCATAACAAGATTTGGAGGTCACTAGCAAGCCTGGTGCTCTGGCACCTCTCTAGAGTGATTCTTTTGAGCACTCACACTTTGAGTACTGGCATCTGTGGATACATAAGCAAAGTGATACATCAAATTCCTAAGCATTTGTTGCAGTTGTGGGTGGCAGGAAGATTGGGCCCTTTCTTCCACCTTGATTTTTCAGATTGTTTCATAGAGGAACTACTACCTCTGTGAGAATTTTTCCTTATCTTTGCTGCATACTGCTGATATCTTCTGATAGCTCCTCCTGGGCTTACCCATGTTCTTCATGGTAAAGGTTACAGAATGTGTGATCCAGGAAGGAAATACTGGTTTGCTTACCTCTGGGAGATTTGGTAACTCTGCTGCTATATGTGTTTTAAGCACAATCCAGGATGTCATCTGCTGTCTGTCAGTGCAGCCTGAGCTGTCTCCTCTGACAGGGTTTCAGCACCTGTGGATTTTTCTAGGTGTATGTGGTACTAAAACAAAAACACATGGATCACTTCAGGATAGTAACAAGCAGTAGGAATCTCTAAGGTTTTCCAAATACATCCGCTCATGATTTGTCAAGAATAGAATAACCTTCCCCAAAATTTCTGTAACATTTTCTGGTGGCTTTACCAATAGATGATGTAGTCATAGGCAGGCAGCATCTTTATAGATGGCCTTACCACCACTGTTGATTTGGCTTCTTCAGGCTGTGGAAGTGGTTATAGATTTAGTTGGGGCAGACTTAGTTTTGGTAGTTCAGTTGCTTTTTGGTAACCTTGTTAAGTATTTTAGTCATTAGACTCTCTGCTTCAGATTCTGTGGAATGTCTGTGATATCCAGAAGGATTTCTGACTTTCTGATTATCTGACTGAGAAATGGGTACTTATTTTTCAGTACTTAAGACTTAGTGCTAGTGGCTTGTAGTTCATCACATACCACAGGTCCAGTACCTTGAGGACTGAATAGAGGAGTGATGTGGAACTTTTGTCAGTCTATGGAAGTATTTCTCTCCCTAGAGTAAGATTACTAAAATGTCATTTCAATGTCTGATACAGTCAAGTGGCGTTGCCCACTTCTGAAGTGCTCAAACACTGTAGTGTTCAACTTGAGGATGTTGTGCCTCAGCTTCTCCCCATTCATGTCTCAGTTCTTACCCATCCACTTACTTAATAGTGATTTCAGCTATCGTGCCTCCTTGTTGTGAAGGAAGTGAATAAGGAATATATCTATCTCCGAACCTCGATATTTAATCATTGCTGGAGAAAGAGAACATTTAGTCTTGAGTACAGCTTCCTAGGATGTTCACCTATTGAATTATTTTTAGTCTCATCTTGGCTTAGGGAATGAAAGATATGGCAGGTTATCTGAGAGCATTTGGGCATTTCATTGGAAGTAAAAATTCAAAGACTTGTATGGTAGCATATTCCTAAGAAGGAAACCAATTAGTTTATGAGTTGCTATACTGATCTTAAGAGAAGTTAAAAAAATTTGTCAACATTTTCTCTGGAGGGCCCAAAAGAAACTAAATCTAGTCTGAAGACCAGAATGTAACATGTAAAGGCCAGAGGGGGAAGTGACTGCCTCTCTGACATTTACCTTCTGGGAGTGTTTATCAGCTTCACACCAGAAGGAAAGTAGCCAAGACTTACAATCCACTCAAAAGCACTTTCAGAATGCTTTTTCCTTTCAAGTTCTGAAATGCAGATAGCAGTGTAGAATAGAGGGGGAAAAAAACCTGATACCATCCCCTGTGCCTTCTGTCCCCTCACTTTCCAAAGCCAGTTAATTGCACTGAATTTTATGCAGCTAAAATGTGTGAAGTTTGTCAGTTAACAATACTGCCAACAAATTCCTGTTAGGGTACAAATAAGGGAATCAGCTGGGAAATGCAAGGGAAATACACATGTGATAGGCATTTAATACAAACCTGTGAGATTTGCTTTGAGTCAAAAGAGCTTCAATGGGTAGCTGCAGAAACTGAACGCATGCTGGTTGTGTTTCTGGGCTTTCAGACTATTACTATTTGTAAGAATCAATGCTGTGAGGTGAAAAGCTCAGTAGCATCTGTGTTAAGTAAACATGTGGCCATTGTCGGTGTATCACTAACAGCTCTTCACTGTAATGCCTTCTTTCTGCACATACAGATACAACAGACATGCAAGAGAATGGACTCAGAAATATGCAATGTAAACTTGTGAAGACTTTTTCATATACCACAGAGTACTGTAAATTCTAGGATTTTTTCAAAGTTAGAAGGAAATGGAGCACAGTTTACTGTTTTGATGTGTCATGATGCCCCTCAAATTTTTTTTTTTTCCACCCATGTGTGTTTCTGGAGCAAAGGAGAACAAACTTCCAAAAATAAACCTTAAGACTGTGATGAGAATATTTATCCTCTTTGTGTGCTTTGCAGGAGACCTTTATTATGTTTTTTAATAGTTGGACATCTGCATCTTCAGCCTAAGAGATCCATAATGCAGTTGTAAAGCAACCAAATTATTTTTGCTGGAAAAAGTAGCTGGTTTTGTGATGAATACTGTATGTGTGTCCTTAAAGTACGTTGTCTGTTTCATAAGTGTGTTTGAATTTAATTTTGTTAGTTCACTTACATCATTTGTTTGGGGTTGATTTTTATTTTATTTTACTGTATAGACTATTTTATTTACCATGTGAGTCATTTCAGTTTAGACTGACTTGCTTGTGCACAATGTTGGCAAGATACAACTGCTAGTATTGAAAGTAATTGGAGTATCCCACCCCGGGATAGTCTAAAGACTGACTGCAGACTCCTTAAAACCTGAAATACTCTTTGCACTGTAATTCTTTGTACGCTGACTGTGGAGAAACACTTGGTTTTGATTCTGTTGCATACTTGACATGATTTTATTGCGATGTGAACTAATTGCACTGCTACGTAGAAAGTTGTGTAACCATTTATGTTACTGTTCACAACTGGTTTTTGACACATGGGCGACATAACACTATCCCAGACCTTTCACAAGTCTAAATGTAGCCTTTTCCATATAAATAAAATGCGTTTTCTACTACTTGTCTTGGCTATCTTATTTTAAATCATGCATATCCTTAAAGTGCTTGTTCTAACATTAGAGAATCAGAATATTCAGTGTGCATGTGTCTTGTAGAGAAAAAGGAAGGTGAAGCCGTACATCGCGTACTACTTAGTGTTGCAATTAATTTTTATGCTAGCTTTAGCCTGATTTATTTAGCATGTGGTGCCCATTGTTCTATAAAGGATTTTAACTAGTTCAATAACATGCTACTTCTATATTCATTTAGAGTGAAAATACCACAAGTGTATGAGCATCAAACTCTTCAGTTAAGATGGTGTGTTTGCAATATCAGAATGTTGACAGTCAGCTTCTCACACTTAAAACTGTATTTGTCCATTCACTGGCACTTCAGTTGCTCCAGACTGTGCACGTGGGAAGCCAGTAGTGCTGGCGAGGGGCAATCCTTTATCAGAAAGTATATGAGAAGCAGAAAGAACTTTGATTTCATACAGTTTGTTCTTCTTGGGTATCTGAAAATTGATATGTGACTAATTTTTCTCTGTACCTTGCACATGAAAGAATAGTGATTTGCAGTTGGGAAATTTGTCATAAGTAAACGGTTTTTAAGATGACAAAAATATTTGTGTGGGGTTTTTTTCTTACTGTAATGAATGCCATCTGGAATTTGGGGTGGGGGTGGAAAGCATGTGTGGTAGGGACTTCTATCTCTACCTTTGGAATATTGCTATCTTCATGTTTGCTGACTTCTTGACCCAAATGGCATTTGTTGGTGACAGATGGGCAAATGTCACTTCTGTGCTACGGTTTTATCTGTGATGTGATTGATGAGTTTCAGTACAAAAGCTCAGTGGAGAGCGGCTCTATTAATCTTTAAATATCCTTATTCACTTTGGATTGTAAGCTGAATCAATGTGGGGTGTTTCCTTATTAAAATGAGTGCTTCATTATACTTGAACTAGGACAATGTAGCTAGGAAGGCAAAGCCATTGTTTATACCTAATGCTAAAACGGTGGTAGAAAACTCTGACCATCAGAATGTGTTCCCAGAGCTTTTATTTTTTCTAGCTGGGTAGTAGTATGTTTGTACTAGAAGTTATTTAAATGTTTGCAATATCTGTATTGAACTGTGTGAAATTGGAACTTTGACTTGCATCTCAGAATAATCATTTTCTTTTGGGTTACTGATTTATATTAGGGATGGTTTGAAAACCTTTGTATTTGTAACATTTAAGAACTGTTAACTTTTCTGCTGTGTGCCATACATGCGAGAGTGGTTTTCCATCACAGTGCAAGAGCAGTAGGATCATCAGAAACCAAAGACCAGCAACAGTGATTAGACATAGTTAAATGTCCTCCAAATTTTTTTTTCTTATGAACATACTGGTTTGGGTGCATGAAGCTTAAGTCTGATTCTTGTGGTTCTCCTCAGCAGTTCACCTTTTCTGCCTCTCTTAACGCTGCCTGAGACAAATATATCAGTACTTAAACCTTCAGTCTTTTCAAGGCTACTCCGAGTTTCTCTCTTAATGCACTCTACAGGAATGTAGGGGGAACGACAATGAAGTGAGGTTACTCCATCCTGTGTAGTTTACTCTGATGGAAAATAACGCTGGCATGGTCTCTGCACCTTTCCCCCTTCATTCGTGCTCTGTGCTGTGGTGTTCCAGATGTGCAGCCAGCCCCTGTGCTCTGCATAAGACACAGCCACAGCCAGAAGCTTGCTGTGAAGAGGAGACCAGTGAAACCGTACTGTTACTTTTTGGCCACAGCTCATCAACTCCTCCTTAATTCCTTTCTGATGTCTGTGTTGTTGTTTTCTGCCTGCGGCCTCCTCCAATAAACACGGACGAATACTGTTTAAGGAACTTGTGTCACTCTTGCAGAGGGCTGGGCCGGGCGCGTGCTCTGATCGGTGTGCGGGGAGGGAGGCCGAGCCGGGGTGTACATCCTACAGATGGGGTCACTGCCCCGTCGCGGGGTCACCTTGGCCGTGGCCTTTGCGGGGTGGAGGGGTAGGGTGAAGAGCGCAAGTCTCACTTAGGCCGTGTCACGGCGGCGGACGGCCAATCGCCTCGCCCCGCCGCGGGGGGGCGGGCCCTGTCCCGTGGTGCTGCGCGGCGGCAGCGTGGGCCCTGCGGGCGGAGGCGGGGCGGAGGCATGGCGGCGGCGCTGGCGCTGCTGGGCCGCGCTGCGGCCTTGTTCAGCGGCGCACAGCGGATCCTCAGGTGTGGAACGAGCGGGATGAGGGCTTCGTGGCGGAACGGGGGCGTCGGGGCTTGGGGGTGTCTCTTTTCCGCAGGCCGGGGGCCGTCGGCCGCCCTTCTCGGCGCCTGCGCCGGGGTTCCCGTGAAGCGTTGCGGGCGCTATGGCGGTAACGGGCTGTACCGTTGTCTGCAGGGCTGGCGGCGGTTCTGCAGAGAAGTGCCTCTCCAGGGGAATCAGCTCGGATGAGCGCCCGAAGCGGCCTCTCACCGCCTACTGTCGCTTCCTGAAAGACAATCATTTAGCTTTTAAGCAGAAAAACCCAGGTATGAGGTCTGGGGGTGCTGGGTGCGAAAGGGCAAACGGTTGGCTTTGGTTTGGTGTAGTTTGGCTTTACTTTGCTTTCAGAAACGCAAAATCCTCAAGTGTCAGGCGTGACAGAGGACAGGTGGTGAAGTGGCTGTCACCTTGGGTGCACATAGTGTTTTTCTTCCAGGATGTGTTTAAGAAAGTATTTGGAATAAGATTTTATTTGGTCGGACTAGACGTCATGAAGTACATTACCCTGATTTCGGGAGACCAGAACCGTCTTGTAATTTGCATCTCAAATACTGGATTCGGTTTTGGCCCCCCTCGTTCCAAGAAGGACATTGAGGTGCTGCAGCACCACAGGAGCAACAGAGGGAACTGGGGTCGTTTAGCCTGGAGAGAAGGAAGCTGAGGGGAAGACCTGGCTCTCTACAATTCCCTGAAAGGAAGTTGGAGCCAGGTTGGAGACTGGTATCTTCTCCCAAGAAACAAGTCGTAGGTCAAGAGAAGGTGGACTTAAGTTGAGTCAGGGCAGATTTAGATAGGACATGAGGAACAATTTGTTCCCCAAAAGAGTTGTTAAGTCGTGGACCAGACTGCCCTGTGCAGTAGTGGAGCCCCCATCTGCAGAGGGATTTCAGGGCTGTGTAGATGTGGTGCTGAGGGCCATGGTTTGGTGGTGACCTGGCAGCGCAGGGTTAATGGTTGGTCTCAGTGATCTTTAAGATCTATTACAACCAAAACGATTCTGTGATTGTATCTATAGCATGCCAAAGGTAAATGCAGTGTTATCATGCTTGCTCTACATGAATTATCTTAGTCTTCTATGCTGAATATGTCAAAGAAGTGAACATTTGTGTGTAACTTCAAACACATTTGGAGAAAGAGCTTACCTGGCCAAGACATGTTAACAATTATGTGTTTTCCAGTTGATTTTACATCTCTCTCTCTATAATTGAAGTGCAGCTATTGTTGATGTAACAAACTGTATATGATTTTATTTTGATTCATAGTATCATAGTATCAGTCAGGGTTGGAAGGGACCACAAGGATCAGCTAGTTCCAACCCCCCTGCCATGGGCAGGGACACCCCACACTAGATCAGGCTGGCCAGAGCCTCGTCCAGCCTGGTCTTAAAACATCTCCAGGGACGGGGCCTCAACCACCTCCCTGGACAACTCATTCCAGGGCTTCACCACTCTCATGGTGAAGAACTTCCTCCTCACATCCAGCCTGAATCTCCCCACCTCCAGCTTCATTCCGTTCCCCCTGGTCCTATCACTACCTGATAGCCTGAGAAGTCCCTCCCCAGCCTTCTTGTAGGCCCTCTTCAGATACTGGAAGGCCACAATGAAGTCACCTCAGAGCCTTCTCTTCTCCAGACTGAACAGCCCCAACTCCTTCAGTCTGTCCTCGTAGGAGAGGTGCTCCAGCCCTCTGATCATCCTCGTGGCCCTTCTCTGGACACGTTCCAGCATGTCCATATCCCTCTTGCAATAGAGGCTCCAGAACTGGAGGCAGTACTCCAGGTGGGGTCTCACCAGAGCTGAGTAGAGGGGGAGAATCACCTCCCTTGACCTGCTGGCCACACTTCTCCTGATGCAGACCAGGATCTGATTGGCCTTCTGGGCTGCAAGTGCACATTGAGAGCTCATGTTGAGCTTCTCGTCCACCAGCACCCCCAAGTCTCTCTCCTCAGGGCTGCTCTCCAGCCAGTCCCTGCCCAGCCTGGATTTGTGCCTGGGATTGCCTCGACCCAGATGCAGGACCCTGCCCTTGGTCTTGTTGAAGCTCATGAGGTTGGCTTGTGCCCACCTCTCCAGCCTGTCCAGGTCCCTCTGGATGGCATCCCTTCCCTCCAGCGTGTCTGCTGCACCACACAGCTTGGTGTCATCAGCAACCTTGCTGAGGGTGCTAGTAATTTTAAAACTGCATGTACTGTATTGTCCCAATATGTGTGGGAGGAAGAGTGAATCTAGAATCATTTAGGTTGGAAAACAACTTTTAATATCATCAAGTCCAAACATAAATGTATTTGGAGGGGAAATGGTTTCCTGTGGATAAATTTAATTGGTTATCAGGAAATTAATTTACAGGCAGTGCAGTCATTCCTCTTGTCAGAGAGTAGGTGATTTTGAAAATACTATTGAATGCTAAATGTGTGAGTATCTGCAGTCATGGTAGTCAAGTCATAGGCTGAATTTAAGTAGGGAAAACTGTTTGGTAACCTGTCTTGATTGGTAGTTGAGGAGTTCAACAGTCTGAAAGGCTGAGACCCTGAGCTTGCGGAGCTTACCTTAGTTATGTGTCACACCAGTGTTTCCGCATTTCCAGAGTTTGAATCATCTGCAAAACAGTAATGCTATGCCTCACGTGTACGTTGAGGATTTTGGGCTGTCTCGGTCCAGTAGAGGTAGTCACAGAATCACAGAAATGTTCAGGTTGAAAAATACCCTCAGGATCACCAAGTCCAACTGAGAGCCCTACTCTACAAGATTCACCCCTAAACCATATCCCCAAGCACCACATCCAAACCTCCTTTAGACACATCCAGGGTTGGTGATTCCAACACCTCCCTGGGCAGCACATTCCAATGCCTGACCACTCTTTCCATGAAAAAAATGTTCCTAATGTCCAGTCTAAACCTACCCAGTGGCAGCTTGAGGCCATTCTCTCTTGTTCTATCACTAATTACCTGTGAGAAGAGTCCAGCACCAACCTCTGCACAACGTCCTTTCAGGTAGTTGTAGAGAGTGATGAGGTCTCCCCTCAGCTTCCTCTTTTCCATACCAAACAGCCCCAGCTCCTTCAGTTGTTCTTCATTCTCCAAGCCCTTCACAGCTTTGTGGCTCTTCTCTGCACTCGCTCCAGAGTTGTTTCTGATACTGTTCTCAAAGTAACATCTTCAGAAGTTTTAAGCTGGGTACTTGGACTACAGATGCCACATCTGTCTTGTATTTTACAGAGTTCTGGAAGTCAGGTTACTGATAAGAGCTCAGTTCTGCTTTTCCACTGTTGAGTTGGCTGAATTTTGCATTTGAGGTGGGAGAAGGAAGTTCTATTTTTCTCTTTTCATGTGAAGCAGAGAGAAAGCCTGGGAAGGCTTTTTCAAGAAAAGAAAAGCCTGTATCCTCTTTCCAACACCCACAGGATTTTGGGGGACTTTCTGTCCCCATCACAAATACAGGTCTATCTGGAAACCTCATCAGATGCCCTTAATGCAAGGGCCTATGAGGACAGACTGAAAGAGTTGGGGCTGTTCAGTCTGGAGAAGAGAAGGCTCTGAGGTGACCTCATTGTGGCCTTCCAGTATCTGAAGGGGGCCTACAAGAAGGCTGGGGAGGGACTTCTCAGGCTCTCAGGTAGTGATAGGACCAGGGGGAATGGAATGAAGCTGGAGGTGGGGAGATTCAGGTTGGATGTGAGGAGGAAGTTCTTCACCATGAGAGTGGTGCAGCCCTGGAATGAGTTGTCCAGGGAGGTGGTTGAGGTCCCATCCCTGGATGAGGTTCTGGCCAGCCTGATCTAGTGTAGAGGTGTCCCTGCCCATGGCAGAAGGGTTGGAACTAGCTGATCCTTGTGGTCCCTTCCAACCCTGACTGATAAAGGCAATCAGCTGAACCCCAAAGCAATTTTGGTTGTAATTTTGTCTATGGGAGAAGGAAATTACTTTTCACTTTAATTCTGTTGAATGATATTTTAAATAAAGGAGTTTATTTTAATACCGACCAAGCATAACTGCTATGTCAGGTGGATAAGGTCACATTATACTTGCTTTGAAGAATCTGCTTGCCAGCAAACTGAGAAATGGAAATTGTACTGGGTTTTGGTTTGTTTTGTTTTTGTTTTTTTCACTCCCCCCCTCCTTCCCAATTTCCTCCAAGTTGAGACCCTCTTGCATTGTGTAGTAGAAAAGGTTCTACCTCAGACTGAAGAAAGAAACCGTTGTGGAGTGGTAACAGCTGTCTGTCTTGAAATGGTGCTGAAGTTCCTAACGGCCTGTTTGAAGCATGAGCAGGAGCTATTTTCCTCCTCAAGTATTACAGTTCCCTTTAGCTGCCACAGTAAGTTAGTTTTATGAAAGGAGGAATGTGTATTTGTGCAGGACAAAGATACTAGTGATAGCTTTCCTTGGGGAATGTGGGTGAAGCTTACTAAAGATCCAATTTTGATCTTTCTTATCTTGCTTTCTCTTTTTAATGTACAGAAATTAGCAGCTCGGAGCTGCTGAAAAAAATAGCAGGTGCCTGGAGGGAGTTACCAGCATCACAGAAGCAGGTGAGTTTGTCTTTGGTTGGGGAACTTTGAACTCCATGCAGTCTTAGTGGTTGTTACTTGGGCTGCTGTCCACTGTGGTTTTTTTGTCTGCTCTTTTGTTTTTAAACAGCGCTCCATAGAAAGTCGGGTGTGTAAGAACAAGAGTTGTAAAGCCCTTCTGCTTTCATATGTGTATGTTAGGTGAAGTTCAGTTAACTTGGATGAAAGGACCATCTCTCTATTCTGGTGATTAGAGGGTAGCCAGAGACCTAACTTAAAGGTAACTTCCTTTTAAGGGAGTGGAGCATCTCCCTTTTGAGGAAAGGCGGAGGGAGATGGGGCTCCCTAGTTTGGAGAAGAGGAGGCTGAGGGGTGACCTCATTCATGTTTATAAAGATGCAAAAGGCAGTGTCGAGAGGACAGAGCCAGGCTCTGCTCAGTGATGTCAAATGATAGAACAAGGGGCGATGGGTGCAAGCTGGAGCACAGGAGGTTCCACCTATACATAAGGAAAAACTTTTTCACTATGAGGGTGGCAGAGCCCTGGAGCAGGCTGCCTAGAGAGGTGGTGGAGTCTCCTTGTCTGGAGACATTCAGAACCTACTTGGATGTGTTCCTGTGTGACCTGCCCTAGGTGATCCTGCTCTGGCAAGTAGTTTGGACTGGATGATCTTTCAAGATCGCTTCCACCCCCCAAGATTCTGTGGTTCTATGTGGTTCCTTTTAAGTTTCATCTAGCTTGTTTACCTGTAGGTCGTGGAGTTTCTTTGAGAGCGTCAGTTTCAAGAGATACCTGAATCATAGAGTCGCAGAATGGCCTTGGTTGGAAGGGACCTTAGAAATCATCTACTCCAACCCTCCTGCCATGGGCAGGGACTCCTCTCAACTAGACTGGGTTGCTCAAGGCCTAATCCACACTTCCTTGCCTTGAACACTTTCAGGGACGGGGCATCCACAACCTCTCTGGGCAGCCTGTTCCAGTGTCTCAACACCTTCATACTGAAGAACTTAAGATCCAGGCTAAACATACTCTTCCTCAGCTTCAAACCATTCCCCCTTGTCCTGTCTCTAGACAAAAGTCTATGAAAAGTCCCTCTCCAGCCTTCCTGTAGGTTCCCTTCAGGTATAGGAAGGCAGCTCTGATGTCCCCCCAGAGCTTTCTCTTCTCCAAACTGAACAATCCCAGCTCCCTCAGCCTGTCCTCATAGCAGAGGTGCCAGTTGTTGCTGAATATAAGTGCCATTTATAACCAAGTAGTGATTGTTCTTTCTTGACTGCAGTAGCAATTAAATCCAGTTAGGAACTAATGGGAGTTTGCTGTGGTATCTCTGTTCAGTAGAACCAAAGCGTTCTTACATTTTCTCTGTATGTCTGGCTCTGGGTGCCTTAGTATAAAACAGGCCTTTCCATTTGCATGTCTGAAATGGAGGGCTGGATGGTGGTTATTTAGATTTACCTGGGTGCTTGGTTGCCTGGCTCAGCTCTTCTTGGTTCCTTCATACCACGGCCGTGATTTTGTGACGCTTCATGGCCAGTGTAGGAATGCATTTGCTGACTGCAGATACACACATGTGGCTATACACACATGTGGACGTGGCACTCTGGGACATGGGTGGTCTTAGGTTGATGGTTGAACTTGATGATCTTGGAGGTCTTTCTCAACTGAAACAATTCTGTGATTCTATGATCTTATCAAAAGTAGCTGAGATAATTCATGGAGGAGCCCAGCTTTGGAATCTGAGTTCTGTGAAATCAATTTTGCTAATGGAATTGCTACTTTGCTTTAAAAATCTTGTATTTCAGGCTAGTCTCTGATTGTCTTTATCAGGGCCAAAGCTTGTTGAACTGTCAGGTCTAAGGCTGGTGCTTGTTTCTCTTCTTGCAGGTTTATGAGGAAGCTCGAAAGACAGAGTGGCAAAGATACAAAGAGCAGGTGGATGCCTATAAAGCACAGCTGACTCCAGCCCAGGTTGCAGCTTTGAAAGAAGAAAGGAGAAAACGGCTGGCAAGAAGAAGATCAATCAGAGCAAAAAGAGTAAGTGTTTTGAAGTTCTTTTTCTCTCAAGGACCCTCAAGTCTTACTTGTCAGCTATAGCCAGCAGACTCAAATCATGTTTAGAAATACAGAAGCAGCTCTCAGAGTAAGAAGTAACACACCACAAACTCAAAACACAAAAGCCATGTTGGTTTAAACTGATTGCCGGTGTCAGCACTGGTTTTAGTGGCTTTCCTGTGTCTGAAGACCAGAACTGGAAAATACTTTTGTACTCACAGGTAGCTTCTCTATGCTGTTTTGTTTTGGTTTTTTTTTTCTTATCCTTTAATGTGCCCAAGGTAACAAAAGGTATTTGAAGCAGCAACACTTTATTTGGTTGGAAGAGCACCCAGAAATGGCTTTTCACAAAGTATCTCTCACTTCCCTGGCCCGTATGAGCTAGTAGCTGTTTGAAGTAATGTTTTTTAACTCCCTTTCTTTGGATTCTGCCACTTTGTTGCCTGTGTAGCTGCTGACATGTTGAATAAAGGCTGCATAGAGGCACCTCCTGGCAGTGTCCCCTGTCAACTTACACAGATCATGTTCCCTGTTCCCTTTTAGCTGGTTTATAAATCCTGAGAGATAGAAGTGCCTGTATAGGTAAAATATTATGCTTGGTCCAGTGACAAAATCCAGTTGAAGGGGTTACTTACTGCTTGTTCATTAAACTGCTGGTGTGACATTGCCCTTATTGGAAAAACTGAAATGACTTGGTTTGAAACACATTCCCCACACACCCCTTACAGGAAGCTTTTAATCCAAATGATTCTGCTGATCCTTTTTAGAGTGTGGCACCACAAGGAATACCTAATGCCTAATATGTTAATATGTAGCACCCAGTCTGTCTTAGGGCTGGAGAAAACAAGAAGTGTAATCCCATCTGTAGTTTGCTGCATTTTCCCCCTCTGACCATCATTCCTGTAAGCAAAGTGTTCTGATAGCAGAAATCTAGTTCTGTTTCTCTGGAAATATGCTGTCTCTCTTGCACCTCCTCACCTCCCACAATGCTGTGTGGCTGCCCTGGTGTATTTCACACAAGAAAACCAAAGGCATACAAAGGTCATAGAAATCCTGTCATCGTGACTTTCTTGTTGAGTGCCATTTACTAACAGTCTTTGGTTTCTGGAGGACTTAGCTGAAGTAAGAATCAGTTTAAAATGTTGGTTTATGTTGTGTTTGTGAAAATTCCAGTTGTCAGGTTTTCTTAATTTAGTGCTAGTCTTGACAAGTGGTGAGAGCACCTGGACATACACAGCCCAGTTTACAGGGAGCACCTGGACATAGAGAGTCCAGTTTACAGAACAGAACACCCCAAAATAAGTTTTGTATAAAGAGAAATGGTAAGACAGGGATCTGCTGAAGAGAGTCCCATGGAGTGCCGCAAAGATGTTAGAGGACTTGAGCATTTCCCCTATGAATAGAGACTGAGAGCTCTGGGGCTGTTTAGTCCTGAAGAAACTGAGAGGGATCTCATCAGTGTCTATCAATATCTGAGGGGTAGGTGTCAAGTGGAGGGGGCCAAGCTCTTTTGAGTGGTGCAGTTGTAAGCCAAGGAACAATGGATACAAACTTGAACACAGAAGGTTTCACCTCAACATGAAGAAAAACTTCTTTACAGTGAAGGTGACAGAGCACTGAAACAGGCTGCCCAGAGAGGTTCTGGAGTCCCATTCTGGGAACACACTCAAAACCTGCCAGAATAGAATAGAATAGAATAGAATAGAATAGAATAGAATAGAATAGAATAGAATAGAATAGAATAGAATAGACCAGGTTGGAAGAGACCTTCAAGATCATAGAGTCCAACCTATCATCCAACACCACCTAATCAACTAAACCATGGCACCAAGCACCCCATCAAGTCTCCTCCTAAACACCTCCAGTGATGGCAACTCCACCACCTCCCTGGACAGCCCATTCCAATGGGCAATCACTCTCTCTATGAAGAATTTCTGCCTAACCTCCAGTCTAAACCTCCCCTGGTGAAGCTTGAGACTGTGTCCTCTTGTTCTGGTGAAGCTTGAGACTGTGTCCTCTTGTTCTGGTGCTGCTTGCCTGGGAGAAGAGACCAACCTCCGCCTGTCTGCAGCCTCCTTTCAGGTAGTTGTAGAGAGCAAGAAGGTGTCCCCTGAGCCTCCTCTTCTCCAGGCTAAGCAAGCCCAGCTCCCTCAGCCTCTCCTCACAGGGCTTGTGCTCCAAACCTCTCACCAACTTTCTTGCCCTTCTCTGGACACGTTCCCGCAATCCTCAGGTGATCCTGCTTTGTCAGGGGTCTTGGACGAGACTTTGGTGATCTCTTGAGGTCCCTTCCAACCTCTGATGTTCTGTGGTTCTGTCGAGTTTTGGAAGAATGCATGCTTGGTAGATTGAGTAACTTTTCTTCTATTTTTTTAAAGGAATTGTCTGTGCTTGGAAAACCTAAAAGACCTCGTACTGGCTTCAACATCTTTGTCTCAGAAAACTTCCAAGAAAGCCAGGGAATTACGCCTATGGTAAGTCTGGGAAAACTGTTCTTTAAAACAGCTCTGGTGTAGTCAGCAAATCTGTCCCAGATTCTGTCATTTCCAAAGCAGCTGCTCAAAGTTCGATGCCTAGATTTTGTCCTGGTTAAATTTTCTTAGGATGTAGCAGTCTGGCTGGACTGCTGGTGGCTTGTCCTATATAAACAGCTGTTTTGGTATACAAACTTAAAGCATTTGTGCTGTTTTTAGCACATCAGTGTTACAGGCTTCATCTGTTCTTTCTCTAAGGAGAGGATTCTGCTTCTCTTTGCTGCTGGGTAGACATTTGTTTTTCATGTGGTTGTGGTGGGTTTGACATTGGCTTATACTTAGCTTGCACTGGCATGGTGCTCATCTGTAACCCTCTGTGGTCAGGCTGCTGTTAAATCAGTCCTAATGTATCATGTGTTCTGTATCCTGTGTTCTGTATCCTGTAGGCAAAACTGAAGCATCTATTTGACACCTGGCAGAAACTGTCCACTTCTCAGAAGCAGGTATGCCCCAGGATTTGGATGATGCTCTGACCTAATCAGAAAATGACCAGCTTGAGTCAAAAATCAATAAATTCATACAAATTCTTGAACTTGGTTGCTCAGAATACAACACTGAGGAAAATACTCTGAGGTGGGGTTTACGTGTCTTGACAAAATGGTCGTGACCTTTGTTCCAGCGGTGGCCGTTCCTTTCACAGTGTTGATGAGGTATGGGTCAGTCAGATAGGATGGAAATTCTGTACACCTGGAAATGGATGTTGAGCAGCATCTAGAGAGGTAAAAGGAATAAACAGGAACAATTTCTTTTTTTCCCTAACAATAAGTCATATTTTTAATTGCCAGCATAGTAACTTGCTGCTCATGTAAAGACTTTGGAGAGGTAAAAGCAACAGATTGTGTGCATATCATTTGTCGGTTTCATCTGTTAACTTTGGCTGTCTTGAGGGATAATTTTCTGACAGCATTCTCACTGTGCTGAAATATGAACAAGCAGATGGGTAAATGAAATTTGGACAGCCCCTATGCTGAAATTTAGCCTGACCCTCTGGATTCCCAAGTATCACAGTATCACCAAGGTTGGAAGAGACCTCAAAGATCATCGAGTCCAACCTGTCACCACAGACCTCATGACTAGACCATGGTACCAAGTGTCACGTCCAATCCCCTCTTGAGCACCTCCAGGGATGGTGACTCCACCACCTCCTTCGTCAGTACATCCCAATGGCTAACAACTCTCTCAGTAAAGAACTTTCTCCTCACCTCCAGCTTAAACTTCCCCTGGTGAAGCTTCAGACTGTGTCCTCTTGTTCTGGTGCTGGTTGCTTGAGAGAAGAGACCAGCTCCCTCCTGGCTACAACCACCCTTAGGTAGTTGTAGACAGCAATGAGGTCTCCCTGAGCCTCCTCTTCTCCAGGCTAAACAAGCCCAGCTCCCTCAGCCTCTCCTCACAGGGCTGTGCTCGAGGCCTCTCCCCAGCCTTGTTGCCCTTCTCTGGACACATTCAAGTGTCTCAATGTCCTTCTTAAACTGAGGAGCCCAGAACTGGACACAGGACTCAAGGTGTGGCCTAACCAGTGCAGAGTACAGGGGCACAATGACTTCCCTGCTCCTGCTGGCCAGGATACAGGCCAGGATGCCATTTGCCTTCTTGGCCACCTGGGCACACTGCTGGCTCATGTTTAGGCAGCTGTCAGCCAGCACCCCCAGGTCCCTCTCTGTTTGGCAGCTCTCCAGCCACTCTGACCCCTGCCTGTAGCTCTGCATGGGGTTGTTGTGGCCAAAGTGCAGCACCCAGCACTTGGATTTGTTGAATGCCATCCTGTTGGACTCTGCCCATCTGTCCAGCCTGTCGAGGTCCCTCAGCAGAGCCCTTCTGCCCTCTAACTGATCAACATCTGCTCCCAACTTTGTGTCATCTGCAAATTTGCTGATGACTGTCTCAATGTCCTCATCCAGATCATCAATGAAGATATTAAAGAGGATGGGGCCCAGCACTGATCCCTGAGGGACACCACTAGTGACTGGCCTCCAGTCTTTGTACCTTACTGTCCTTCCTCCCAAGTGCCCTTCTTCAGGTTGTTTTGAACATACACTTTCCCACCTCTGCATTAAAAAAATAATGTGAAGTAAGTCTGCAGAAATACCCATTCCAGTTCCATAAAAAAGCAGCTCTCTGGAAGTAGTACTCAAAAGCTTTAGTAGCAATACTGAAAGCTGGGGAGGGAGTTTTTACAAGTGATAGGACGGGAGGGAATGGATTGAAGCTTGAAGGACTGGAGATTCGGAAGAAATTCTTTATAGTGAGGGTGGTGGGACACTGGAACAGGTTGCCCAGGGCGGTTGTGGATGCCCCTTCCCTGGAGGTGTTCAAGCTCAGGTTGGATGGGGCCTTGAGCAACCTGGTCTAGTGGGAGGTATCCCTGCCCGTGGCAGGGGAGTGAGAATGAGCTGACCTTTAAGGTCCCTTCCAACCCAAACCATTCTGTGACTATGAATAAGCTGTTTGTTCTGGAAGGACCACCTGTAATGATAATTTACAGCTAAGGTTTTGCATTTCTGTGGCATTTTGATGGTTTTGGGTTTTTTTGTCATTTTCTGGAGGTACAAGTGAATGCCTGGGATCACAGGGCTCATTGTAAGTCACCTTTGTGTCAGAGGAGAGGGTGTGACATGGAAGTTACCCTGATAAAAGACCCTTCCCTAACTGTTGGTATCTGATTTCCTTCCAGCCATACCTGCAGCTTGCTGAAGACGATAAGGTTCGGTATGCAAACGAAATTAAGTCATGGGAAGCAAAAATGGTGGAACTGGGACGTGAAGACCTGCTGCGTTCCAAAATGCAAACCCAAAAACCCAAAACTGCAAAGAAAGCTACTGAAAGTGCAAAGAAAGCTGCTGGAGCTGCAAAGAAAGCTCAAACAGCTAAAGCTTCCCCACGGGGCAGCAAGGCCAAGTTAAAAAAGGCAGAAGAATAAAATGGTTACATATTTTGTATTTCATGCCCTTTGGTTGTCATGTCTTTCTCCTGCTGTGTTACTCCTGAGGTGAGCATTGGCACTGACAGGGCTTGCTGGAGAAGTAGAGAAAGGTGATCAGGTAAGAGAGGATATGGTGTCTCTTGGAACCAACTGAAATAATCACTGTAGGTGTAGCCTGAGCTGTTTTACAGTAACTGTTTAATCAAGCTGTGAATATGTGATACTGACAGCAGCAGAGCCCTCCACTAATGGTAGATAACAGCCAGCTTTTATAAGGCTTTTTTTTTACAGAAGCCAGAACATTCTACTATGTTACCACCCAAATTCTGTAAATAAGCTGAAATCTAAGGCAGTGCTGTTGTGTTTTATTCCCTCCATGATATCAGTAGCGAAGTAGTCCACATTTCCACAAAAGAAATGTAAATCATGACCTTTTATTTTATGCATCTGTCTTTTTGTACCTGCCAATCTGTGTATACCACTGACATTGCATTTCATTAAAGACTGTATGAGTTTTATATGAACATATCTTTATTGGACATTTATTCCTTGATTTTTCTTGGATCCATGCAAACAGTTTGGCAGTCCTGTTGTCACATTTAGGGGGCAGCCTGGAAGGAAAAGAAAATGTGTGAACTGTCAGGACTTCGGATTCTGATGCAATAAATAGAGGTATTTTGAAGAGGTGCTCGGGTTTTGGTTTTTTTCCTGGGGTCTGTGTGTCGTAGTGAAAAATCTCACAGAGGTTTTGAAGAATCTTGTTAGAAGGAAGGGAAGCTCTTACAGTAGTTGGTGGCTTTCATCTATCCTGAATGACACACCAAAGCCAGTGAAGGTGTGTGTTATCCAGTGGGAAGTGGAAAGCCAAAGAGGATTATGTTGCCTTTTTCTTTGTTAATTTCCTGCTGGTAAGTATCTGAGTGCTTCTGGCTTTCTTCCTTTGCAGGAGAATACACTTTGAAGGAGGCTTTTGCTCATGAGTAGGTGCCCAGCATATTCCTGAGAGGGAGCAATTGGGTGCTTTCAGAAGAGTGGACAGCAAGTTGAGGGAGCTTCTGTTGCCCCTCTGCCCTAGTGAAGCCACATCTGGAGTGCTGGATCCAGGTCTGGGCTCCCCAATTCAAGACAATTACTGAAGAAAGCCCAGTGTAAGGTGCAAACATCCCTGTGAGGAGGAAAGGCTGAGAGACCTGGGGCTGTTGAGCTTAGAGAAGAGCAGCCTCAGAGGGGATATGATCAGTGCTCAGCAAGAGCTAAAGAGCAGGGGCCAAACTCTTTTCAGTGGTGCCCAGTGACAGGATAGGGAGGAGTGGGCACAAACTGGAACTCAAGAGGTTCCATCTGAATATGAGGAGAAAATTCTTTCCTCTGATGGTGTTTGGAGCCCTGGAGCAGGCTGCTCAGGGAGATTGTGGAGTCTCATTCTCTGGAGAGATTCCAAAGCTGCCTGGCCATTGTGATCCTGGGCAAGCTGCTGTGGGTGCCCCTGCTTTAGCAGGGGGAGTTGGACTGTTTCATCTCCAGAAATCCCTTCTAATCCCCACCATGCTGGGATTCGGGGTCTTGCTCCCCAGGCCTGTGGGAAAAATGGTGAAAGCAGGCCAGGTACAGCCCTGCTGCGGGCATGTCCCCAGCTCCTGGTCCGCTCAAATGACACTCTCGCGGGAGAGCTGCCCTGTCCTACCCTACCCGGAGAGCGGTTCGAGCAACTGCTGACGGCTAATCCCGCAGCGATCAGCGCGCTCCCGCCGTCTCCCCGCTCCTCTTGCCCGTCTCGCGCACGCGCGGCCCCGCCTCCTATCCAGCTCTCGCGAGAGGCGGCGTGAGGCGGTTGGCGCTCGCGCTCCTGTGGCGGCGGAGCGGCAGTGGCGGGATGGGGCTGCTGGAGGACTGCGAGGCCACCTTCGGCTCCCCCGATCTCTACCAGGTATTGGGCGTCCGCCGGCAGGCCTCGCCTGCAGAGATCCGTCGCGGCTACCACCGCGCCTCGCTCCGCGTACACCCTGACCGTGCCGACCCGCAAGACAAGGAGGAGGCGACAAGGCGGTTCCAAGTAAGCGCGGGAGAGACGGAGGGAAAGAGAACGGTGGCGGGCCCGGCCCCTGACTGACCGATGGGGCTGAACTGTCCTCTGTCGCCACAGATCCTGGGCAAGGCATACGCGGTGCTGAGCGACGCGGAGCAGCGAGCAGTGTACGATGAGCAGGGCACGGTGGACGAGGAAGGCGAGGCGCTGAGGGGCGAGCGGGACTGGCAAGAGTACTGGCGGCTGCTCTTCAAGAAGGTAAAAGCCGAGATCTGGAAACCGTGCCTGGGGTCTGGGGACCGGGATCAGAGAACCAGGCTCCGGCTCTGGGGACTGGGGTATGGGAGCCGTGGTCTGTCTTGGAACCGGGGCTGGGGTCTGGGAACCGGGGTCTGGTTCAGGGAACCAGAGCCGGGCTGTGGTAACCGACAGGCGACTGGCATCAGGGAACTGGACTCTGGATTTGGGAACCGAGTCTGGCTCGGGGAACCGGGGTTTGGGAGCCCTGCAGGGCTCAGCTCAGCGGGATGGCAGGTCTCCCGGGAAGAGGAAACCTGCTGCTTCAGAGTGGTATCTGTGTTTCCCTTATGAGCCACCCGGTGGTTTCTTTCATGCTCTTAAATCCTTGTGGTGAATAAATTCTGTAACTCAAGGAATTTCACCCCTTTGCTTCAGATCACAGTAAAAGACATTGAAGACTTCGAAAAGAGCTACAAAGATTCAGAAGAAGAGCTAGCTGACATTAAAGCAGCATACATGGATTTTGAGGGTGACATGGACAGAATAATGGAGTCTGTGTTGTGTGTGGACTATACAGATGAACCAAGGATACGGCAAATCCTAGAGAAAGCCATTGATGCTGGAGAAGTCCCATCCTACAAAGCTTTTGTCAAAGAGTCTAAGCAGAAAATGACCGCAAGGAAAAGGCGGGTAGGTTCTATCCAGCAGGGACCAAAGAGGACGTGGGTTATGATAAGTTTTTAATCTCCCTAGGTAGAAACAAATGAAACTCTTCCTGAGACAAATGTTTGCCCCAGGATAGCTGGGTTACAGGTCTTGCTCAGCATCTCTTTCACATTTGGTCACCTATGTTCTCCACCCCCTATATCATTGTGAAAGGCTTTTGAATAGTAATAGACAGTCGTTTATTCCTTCTTTTATTTCATTATTATACATAATGGCTTATTATGGTTTAGCAGTTCCCTGTATTTATTTACAAAGCTATCAGTTGCTGGAGTTAAGAAAATGCTGTGGTGAAAATGTATCATGCATGCCTTTTGGTGAATGCAAAATAACATATTAGACTAAACAGGCTTTTTGTTAAACCCCAGGGGGTTTTGGTCACCTTGTACAATATCTTATGCACACATCCCAGTAACTTTTCTTTAAGTTAATGTAATAGTTGCTAAGACCAACAAAAAAAAGGGAGGGAGAACAGGGCTGGGGATAGACACCACATTCAGCATTATGAAACAGCAAAAATCCTGTCCCCGTCTACTAAGCCATGGAACTAGAATGGGCTTTCCTTGATTGATTTCTTATCTGTGACCAAACTTAGCATTTGATGCATCCCTGCAGCTATTTATATACAGATGAATTTTTTTAAAAAAGTGCTTGGTAACTACTTGCTGAAATAATGTGCAAAATAGTTTTTAAGAAACTAGTTTGCTGTTTTAGGCAGAAAAAGAAGCTAAGGAAGCAGAAAAGACTAAAGATGAACTGGGCCTCGGTGGAGAAGATGACTTGAAAGCACTGATTCAAGTAAGGCTTTTTTGTGTCTGGTGGTGGTAATTATGATCCTGGCTTATAACTGTGTTTTCCCTGAGTCTCTTTTGTATTTGGGATGCTTGTAACTCTTCTGAGTTCCTGAGGTTAAAACCTGACCCTAATGTTAGCTCTGTGTGTACTTCAATAGCGAGAGCATGGTATGGATGTTACTACTGTCTTCAGAGTTCTTCTAATACCCTTTTGGCAGACACAATGAAAACATTTAGCTTCTAGTTTTAGGCAGTTAGGGGGTGTTAATGACTCTTTCTGAGGCATTCCATGAGAATGTTGAAGCTAGCAAGTCTTATTATCTTGGAGACTGAGAAAAGAAACACTGTTTACATTCTGGGTTTTGGAATGTTTTCTGTTTCTTTCTTGTGCTAACATGTTTGTGATTAATCATTCCTCAGATTGTAGGAGAGTCTGGAGTCTAAACTAGAAGCTGCTTCACTTTCCATTGCCTTAAGTCATTAATTTTTATAGCTGTTCTTTTCCTCCACCTTGATACTTTGGGAAGTTCTAGAGCCTAGAGTACACCAGTAGGCTTTTTCTTGATGGTACATTATTTCCTGTAGCTTGTATTTCCTGTTTGATTTATTCCTAGATCTAATGTAGTTATTTCAGCAGAATAATCCATATTGGGCAGTAGTAAAACTTGTGTGGTTTTTTTTCTCTCCTCTAGAGCAGAAATAAAGATCGGAAAAAGGAAATGGATGATTTCTTGGCCCAACTGGAAGCAAAATATGGGAATAATGCTAAAAAAGGAGGAAGGAAGCCTGCAGCCAAGAAAGGAAAGAAATAAGAAACAGTGTAGGCTGAAATATCAGGTATAATTTTGTATGGGAACACATGGATTTGGGAGCATTTCAGAGTTTTCATGGGCTGCTGTTTCGGAGCATGTGTGCCTCAACTTGCTGGGACCAGGAGGGACAATCCAGAACACCTCTTGAACAAGACAGACAAAGTATCCTGGTGCTACTGTTCAAAACCCTTCAGCTGCTCTTCAGTTAAGATCAGGCAGATTGTTGGCTAAATGTTTTGTGGCAGAAAGGAAGGGTGTGATGTTTGGAATGGCCACGTGTTTATTAAACTTAGGTTGAAGCACTTTCCTCCCAGCACTCGGTGGGTATCAGTACAGTTGGTGCTAAACCAATATATTCCCATACCTCTGAGCATCTTCAATGCTGATTCCTCTGGGTTCTCAGCTGGAAACCTTCTCTTTCTGCTATTCACACATTTCTTTTGTAACAAGCCTGCTGTTTTTAAAAGTCTTTGCACTCCAGCTCAACAGGTGGTGTTCAGCTATTGCAGTGCTTTTATGAAGTTACTTTGGAAAATTGTAGACTTAATAAATTAAATTTTTGCAGAGTTCTCTTCTGTATTGCTTCTCCATTTCTCTCTCTAGTTTCTAAGGAGCTGTTCAAAACAAACTGATCATACTGACTCTTCTGACTAAGTCAACTAAATAGTACATCTCTGTAGCAGCTGAAAACATGGCTATATTAATTCTGCCCTCAGTGTTGGTGATGGTATTTAGATGAAAGGGCCACCCTGAGTTTGGGCTTTGCAAGTGGCAAATGCCTGAGGAAGAACATGAGACTGTAGCTTGTGTGTGACTATATAGAAATTCTTCCAACATGCTGCAGCGAGGTAGTAAACTTAAAAAGCCACAGAACAGAGTCAGTTCTGTGTGGGTTTGGGTTTGTGATGTCCTGTGAGAGGAAGTGCCAAAGCTTGTGTCACCCCTTCTGTTACTTTAGGAGGGAATTACTTCTGTAAGATCTGCAAGTACTTAGGTTTTCGTTTCAGCTGGTTTAAGCCACTTGATACAGTGTGCAGGTGTATGAATTTGAAGAGTAGTTTTCAGCTTGCTGTAGCTCAGAGGAGTGAGGCTGACTTTGTGGGTCATTTTCCAAATAATGAGCACATACTTTTGAGTGGAATGTCCTCACTGCTTTAGTGAGAGCATTTGGGAACTTCCTAGGGGGAAGCTCGAGGTAGATGGAAACCCTGCTCCTTTTGACTTTCAAAAATGATCCTGTTTGCAAGTGAGTACAGCATACCATCCTGTTGCTTAACACATCCCTTGAATGTTACTTTGACCATATACAATATAGGTATCTGACAGCCCAGGAGCAGTCTCTGGTGTCAACCATTTGTACAGAAAACAAAAACTACCCTTAGGATGAGGCTGCTTTAACTTCTTAAGACACCAACTCCTCTGGGCTATAAAGTACCAACCACATCATGTTACTAGAAAACTGGTTTATTTGTGTATTTTTGTAACTCCTATGCAGTAGCGCTAGGGAAAACTAACTTGGTCCCTGAGGAATGGCACTGATACAAACAGGATGTTGATGTCCAGGTAGTGTGGGATAACTAAATGACACACTGTACGTGTTGCAGTAGTCTTAGCTGTTAGGAGAAAGTGTATCCTGAAAGGGTTTTGTGAAGAGCAGCCTCTCTTCAGCATCCATTTATTTCTAGGCAAACTTTAGATTGAGCCTAGAGCTTCTTTGCCCCTCTAGCAATGCAAAGGAAAGTTAACCCAGTTACATTTGCATAGTTCTGCTTTGCTTGCTTCTCCCTTCTTGATTAGAGCATGCTTGGATCAACTGGGCTCAAGAACTTCAATACTGGTTAAGCATTATTAGCTGCTCTGTAAGTACCATTAACATTGGATAGGTTGCATAGCTTAAAGTGGGGAACCACTTCATGAAGAATCTTGACAAGTTGGTTTTTTTCTGTTACAAATTGTGTTTAGAAAATATTAATAAGAAAATTTAGGGAAAAAAGTGCTCTTCACTTGTGTTATAATAGGCCAACCATTTTCCTGTGGTGTCCTAAGTGTTAAAATACAGTAGGTGGTTATCTTTACCTTGTCCTTGGACTCATAGTCTGGCACAGGTACTGCTTGGGAGTCAGACCTTGACCTTATCACTTATTTTGAGAAGCTTTTGTTTCTT
The DNA here is from genome assembly GCA_033816785.1 of Picus viridis. Lineage (NCBI taxonomy): Eukaryota > Metazoa > Chordata > Aves > Piciformes > Picidae > Picus > Picus viridis. The sequence goes on from CM066586.1 coordinate 10,965,117, forward strand.
GTTTCTGTCTCATCTGGAGTCACAAGGGCAACAACCTCTGATTCCTCTGGTAGGTCTGCTACACAGTGCAGAACACAGCTACAAAAAGCTATGTTGCATCTGTGGATGGTGGAACCTTGTGATTCCAGGAATCTTAAACAATAGCAGGCATTTTTAGAAGGGGAAACTGGCCCATTTGTGCAATTACCATCCAGTATCTCACCACAAGATAATGTTTAAATATTGTCTGGAGCCACTTGCAGTAAGAGTCTCCTTTTTGCCTCTTAAACCTTAGTGACTGAGAAAGAGGTGTTAAGTGTTTCACAGGACAAGTCAGTGGTGTGCTGCCCTTAAAGCTGTCACTTGTGTTCATCATGTTTGCTACCTTAATTCTACACAACTGCTAATATCTCGTGCAATTACTACATAGGATTCATAACTTGCCTAAGTTGAGTTGTAGAAGCAGCATCATGTGCAGTGCTTGCTTTTTGATAGTACAGTATTGTTTTAAACATATAAATAGAGCTTTAAAGGTAGAAATTACTCTAACTGTGGAAGACCTTGTTAATGTTTTGTAGAGCTAACGGAATAATCAGCAGGTTCTGCAGCACCTGCCTGTAACAACATGAACCAGTCACAAGCCAGTAATGGGAAAACATCAATGCCTGAGAGCATCTGCAAGATTTTTTAGGAGTTAGGCTTTACTGCCCACTGGAGCATATTCACCCTTCCATTGGAGTATAGCTAATACTGGTAGAAAATGGAATGTTTAAGCATACCCCTTCTACTCTTTGGCAGTTGCTATTTAGATTTATACAAAAATATCTGTTCCTAAGGAAGGGTGTTTGAAAACTCTCTGTAAACAAATTTGATGCTGCTGAGAATGAGAGGTGGGTCATGACTCTCTGGAGATGGATGGATGGATGGATACCTCTTCATGGCATGTCAGAAGCTCTGCTTGCTTTTTGAGACTGATCCACTCCGACTGTGGGCTTTTGCAGAACCATGCAGCTGAAGACCTAGTGAACAGAGAGCACGTACAACTTTAAGACTTCTGGAAGGCAATGAAACCAACTACCCAATACATCTCCTTCAGTTTAAAACTAAAATGCCCTTTTTTCAGCTTTTTTATTCTAACAGGTCACTATCAGCTACATTATACATAATTACAGCAAGTTTGAGACAAGTGGCTGGCCTTCCAAAAGGGGCAAAGTGTGCTTTTATAGTTGCTGCACTGCAGGGAACTTCTGTATTCCTTGATCCCTCATGAAGTATTCAGATCTACAGAGTAGTTGTGTTGATTTTGGCTTTTGCTGTGTAGAAAAAGTCATAAAACTCATCTTGCATTTAAAGATAGTGGTGGAGTTTTTAAGGGAGAGGGAGAGCAGATGTTTGTTTTCATTTTAGTAGGACCCACTCCTTTCTTGCTTAAAACAAAGTTACTTCAATTTAGTATTGCTGTTAAATCCCAGATGCCTCTTGTAACATTTACATTAGTGATAGTTGTCCATACAGGTATTAAACAAAGCATAAAAGACCCCTCCTGCCTTCTAATAATTAATCACCCATGTGCTTGCTACCTTAACCATTGCAGCTCCCAATCAACTTCTTCAGCTTCAATCTTGTTGCTGGTTTTTTATGTGGGAAGTTCCAAGAGCTCCATAAGGAACCCCAAAACACTGTGATGAAAGGAATCCAGTCTAACTTGCCTTGACAGACTTCGTGTTCAGCAAGTGTCCTGCTTCTGTGCCAGCTTTTCCAGGTGCAAGTGATACTTTACTTGGCTTTATATTGAAGCTAAAAGGGACTACTCGAGGTGAAGGATGGCATTCAGAAAAGCTGTTTCAGGGCACAAAAGTTCACTTCTGCTCTACCTTAACCTCTGAACAAACTCTTGCAGCTGACTAGCCCTTGTGTGTGCAGCAAAAGGTAAAACCTAAAGCTCTGAAGAGAAGGAACAGTGGTCTACCATGCAACTTAGTATTGTAGCTTCTTACTATTAAAAAACCCCAGCCACAGAGCAGTGCTGGTTGTGACTAACAACTCCAAAGCATATGTGAAGACTACTTTCATATTAACCATCAACAGTTTTAAGATGACTTTGCAATAAAGGAAGGGAAACTAGAAGGCAAAGTTCAACATTACATTCATACCAAAAAATGCCTTCCTGCTCCTTTGATTCTTCAATCAGTCAAAAAGAAGTCATTTCAGATAAGACTGATTTTTTAGGTTGTGCCAAATGACTCCACAAAGTTCATCCACTTGTTACAAATCAAACAGTACAAGCAACTTGGATTACTGGCTGTGGACGTGAATTGTGGTGCCACAGTAAGCAGCTTGAAATTAAACTTCAAGTTGATCTAATGCAGTTGAAAGACCTAGTGCAGACCCAGTAGAACTCCTTCCAGACACAGCACAAATAAGGGTTGTTTTTAGACACAATGCAATTTCTTTCAGCACTACAGCTGAGCAGATGGAAAAACCCTTGGACAGAAAGTAGTTGCTGCTAATTTCTGTTTCAGTTGGCAACTCCTGCTCTTGACTTTGACACAAGAGGCATTGGTGATGGTGGCATGAAGCTTCCCAAAGTGATGTAAAGTAGTGATAATAAAAACCCGTACCCACATGTACAACAGGAAATAGAACTCTGAAAAACCTCCTCAATGTGATTGCCTATGTAGGATATACATCCCTGTCCACAAAGCCTACCTCTTGCTTGATCTTAGTAGACTATGACAAGCATACCTGAACCTGTTGATCCTTTCCTCGTTCGAGGTTGATTACTGTAATCAATAACAGTGCAAGAGCGGCGGCGCTGTGGCTCTGGCTGAAAAGACAACTCAAGTCATCTTTGCATGAAAAAACATTTAAGCATCAAGATTTTAATACAGCTACAAACTATTTAAACCTGTGAGGTTAAAGAGAGTTAAATCAACTTTAGGAGCAGGAAATGCTGCTCCTAAATGCTGGATGTTTTTAAGGCCAAGCTGGATGTGGCTCTGGGCAACCTATCTGGTAGAATGCCCCTGCCCATGGCAGGGGTTGGAACGAGGTGATCCTTGGGGTCCCCCTTCCTACCCTGACAATTCTGTGAAATATATTTTTATAAAACTCTGAGGCATTCTCACCACTTCTGGAAACAGTTCTGGTTTAAAATAGATTTTAGAAATGCTGGATTGAATGTTACACCCCAAGTAACGCTTAGCTTTCCTGAGGTGCTTCCCACAAACATCTCAAACTTGGGTTCTTCAAGAAAAGTGTGGTACCACCAGCTGCTTATAGGTGTACTAAGGAGCCAGCTGTAGAGAGTGTAGTGAGGTTGCTATTCATGAACACGTGCCCTGTCCTGCTTGTTTTGGAATTGCCCAGCAATGATGTTTCTATTCAAGTGGTGACCTTGATGAACCATGGTTATAAGTGGGGTGAGGGAAGTTCTGCTCCTCCTCAGCCCTAGTGAGGCCACATCTGGAGTACTGGGTGCAGTTCCAGGCTACCCAGTTCAAGACAAAAACTCCAGCAGACACTACAAAGATGCTGAGGGGACTGGAGCATCTCTGTGAGGAGGGAAGGCCAGGAGACCTGGGGCTCTTTAGACTGGACAACTGCAGACTGAGAGGGGATCTTCTCAGTGCTGATCAATAGCTGAAGGGTGGGGAAAAAGGAGATGGGATCAGACTCTTTCCAGTGGTGCCCAGTGACAGAACAAGGGGCAACAGGCAGAAAAGTGGAACAGGAACTTTCACTTAACTGAAACCAGCTTTCCTGTGAGGGTGCTGGAGCCCTGGAGCAGGCTGCCCAGAGAGATTGTGGAGTCTCCTTCTCTGGAGAGATTCCAAACCCTCCTGGGTAGCCAGCTGCATGTGACCCTGCTTTACCAGGGGGGTTGGACTAGATGATCTCTGGAGGTCCCTTCCAATCCCTACCATGCTGGGATTCTGTAGCTCCCTGGCACTGATAACCTGTGACATTTGGTTCTCCAGTAATGTTTAACTGCCAGAGCACTCTATTTAGTAACTAGTAACTGTTTGGTATAATTTACTGAGCTTTACCAAGAATGTGCTGGTTGTGTTAGGCCTGGAGAGATGATCAGGTAAGAAAGGTCTCTTCTGTTGCTGCTGGTGGGTCTCTTCGTGTGTTGCCACACTGTGTGCTCGGCTTGAGTTCCCATGAGACTTCTGCATTGAAGAATAACACAGTTAGGACTTTCTTTTATTGCAGAAGTACATTTAAAGTAATTAGCCTAAGAATTAAAGCTAATTTGCCAAAACATTCATTGTACACCTATCTATGGAGAGGGAAAAAAATCTGGTATTCATTGGATCAACTCTGGGTGATGCTGTTACAGTAAAAATGGATGTGACATTTTTTGTGCATCTGTTTCAGTCGTCATTTACAAGGTAACAAATAAATTGGAACTCATAGGTTTAAGTAATTTGATCAGCAGTGATGAAAATGTGTAGAACCACAGAATCACTAAGGCTAGAAAAGACTTCTGAGATCATGCAGCCCAGAAGGCCAGCCAGATTCTGGGCTGCATCAAAAGAAGCGTGACCAGCAGCACAAGGACTGTCATTCTCCCCTCTGTTCTGCTCTTGTGAGACTCCACCTAGACCACTGTGCCCAGTTCTCAGGGATGTCTCACTGCTGGAGTGGGTCCAGAGAAGGCCAGGGACAGAGGGATGGTGAACCTCCCCTATGGGTACAGGCTGGGAGAGAGTTGGGGCTGTTCGGCCTGGAGAAGGCTCCAGGGACTTCCAGTACTGAAGGGGACCTACAAGAAAACTGGGAAGGGGCTTTTACAAGGGCTTGTTGTGATAGGATGAGGGAGAATGGATTTAAGTTTGAGGAGGGGAGATTTAGACTGGAAATTAGAAAGAAATTCTTTACAGTGAGGGTGGTGAGACACTGGAACAGGTTGCCCAGGGAGGTTGTGGATGCCCCCTCCCTGGAGGTGTTCAGGGCCAGGCTGGATGGGGCCTTGAGCAACCTGGTCTAGTGGAAGGTGTCCCTGCCCATGGCAGAGGGGCTTGAAACTAGATGATTTTTTAAGGTGCCTTCCAACCCAAAGTATTCTATGAATCAAGTCCAAGCCTGTGCCAAACATCTAACCAGCAGTGCAACTGTTGTGCCTCTTACCGTTTGCTTCTGCGACCCTGCAGTGTTGCTGTGCTCTGTCCCGCTGGTGGTGGCGATGGGTGGTAGGAGGTTGTTGCGGTTCAGCAGCAGTGGGGAGGGCGAGGTCAGCTGCTCATGTGCAGTCAGACTGAAATGCACCAGTAAGAACAGAAAAAACACAGTGTTGATACGTGTGGTGGTGTGTAAATGTACCACACTGACAGTTAGTTTGATGTTATGTTAAAGCTGAGAGCAAAAGGTGCAGAGTTTTGCCGTAAGGTGCTGCTCCTTCCCAGCCACACTGTTATTTTTTTGCTCTTTGTTTATATCCTTTAGGAGGAAGTACATCAGTAGAGCAACAGAAGATGAACAGCACTGGGCCATATTTTAAGCAGAGCAAGTGAAAAAGCTGCATAATGCATAGATATATTGTAGCTCTTTCACTTATTACAACCATCCAATAAAACATCTGGAGGTGAAATAAGGCTTCTGCCTTCTCCGTATTCTGTTTGAGCATCGAAGGAAGGCTTTCAGATGCCTTCTAAAGGGAGCCACGCCCATCTAACGGCACCAAATACAACACAAGCCAAGTTTTAGTTACAGGAGACATACAAAAGAGTAAGTATTCTGTTTTCAAGAGACAGCCTTTTCATATGAAAGCCTTTTCACAGGAAGGGTATCTGTACATTATCTGCTTGAAAAGTACTAGAAATGATCAAGAATTCTTTCATGTTCTGGAGCTGACTGAAGAAGGGTATTCACAGAATCATTTATGCTGGAAAAGACTTTTAAGACCATGCAGTGCAACCATTAACCTAACACTACCAAATCGACCACAAAACCACATCCCTCAGCATCACAGTTACATGGCTTTTAAATGCCTCCACAGATGATGCTCTAACCACTTCCCCAAGCAGGCTGGGCCAGGGCCTGACAACCCTTTCAGGGAAGAGTTATTTCCTAATGTCCAATCTAAACCTCCCTTCACACAACCTGAGGCCTGTATTCTGTAAGAATACATTAGAAAAGCTTCAAACTATAATCAGCATTTTAGAAAAGACTTTCCTATTCTTTACATCCATTTAAACACTGGAAGTAATAAAGGGGAGATGTTGATAACTGTTAGATTGAAGGCTGAGGAAAGGGAACAGAAGCACGGAATACTGCAAGTAGAAAGATCAGGGACTGTGAACACATCTCTCAACAGGACATGACCAAAAATAACAGGCTGGATGAGTTTATAGATGAACTGCTAAACTACAAGTAAACTATGTCAATTTACAACAGGTGGAATATAGAAGTATATGAAACTCTTCATTGTTTAACCTTGTAGTGTCTGTAAATGACTACACTGAGTCAGATCATTGTGCCAAACAAAACCTAGGTACTCTACATGTGACTGAAAGTTCACTGAGTTCATAAAGAGTCACTTGGTCAGTCAGATAACCTGTCTAAGGTCAGCACCTTATAGCCCAGTCTGGGTTAGGATAGCAGCAGGCAGTTTGACCTCCAAAATCTATAGTTTTAAGTTCATCTTGAAAACAGAAGAGGCAAGCTGGTTATCAAGAGATGGTGGTATTTGCTTTGCTCATACTGGAGAGATTGAGGTGTATAGGTTGTGTGCAAAACTACCTACATGTGTATGTGAGTCACTGAATCACAGATTGTAGCACAGGAAACATCAGCTTGAGGAACTCTATTTTCTCAGGGGAGACTGCTTTGATGGGCACTTAATCAAATAATTCACGTTCTTTCTGTCTATCTGAATGCTTTCTGTATAAACTGGGCTCTTTAAATACGGTAACTTGCAGTGAGAAGCTGGTTTTGAAACGTACAATCGAGCTCCCCTGAAGACATCATCCACAGAGCCTGGGGTCCCAGTACGAGAGTGGCTGGTGCTGATGGGATGCAGGGTACGTGGATGTGGGTTTCTCCTTCTGGTAACACGTGACAGGGATGATGTGCTGAGCTCTAGAGGACGATTTGGCCACACTCTGGTAGAGAGGATGGAGCTGGAGCTTGGCCGTTTGTCATCCAGGTCCCTGACAAAAGAATTCCAAAGCATGACTGATAACTATGCTCTTACCAAAGTGCTCATCTACACGAGACAAACAGAATCACAGAATGGCTTAGGTTGGAAGGGACCTTAGAGATCATCTACTTCAACCCGCCTGCCATGGGCAGGGGTGCTTCTCAGGTAGACATGGTTACCCAAGTTCTCATCCAATCTGGCCTTAAACTCCACCAGGGAAGGCATATCCACAACTTCCCTGGGCAACCCATTTCAGAGTCTCGTCATCCTCATACTGAAGAACTTCTTCCTAAGATCCAGTCTAAACCTACTCTCCCTGAACTTCAAACCATTCCTCCTTGTCCTGTCACTAGACACACTTATGAAAAGTCTCTTTCCAGCTTTCCTGTAGGTTCCAGAACTTTAGGTATTGGAAGGCAGCTCTAAGGTCTCCCTGGAGACTTCTCCAGGCTGATCACCCCCAGCTCCCTCAGTCTATCCTCATAGCAGAGGTGCTCCAGCCCTTGGATCATCCTTGTGGCCCTCCTATAGACTCACTCCAACAGTTCTATGTCCTTCTTAGGATAGGGACACCAGTACTGGACACAGTATTTGAGGTGGGGTCTCACAAAAGCAGAGTAAAGGGCAGAATCCCCTCTTTTGACCTGCTGGCCACACTCCTCTTGATGCAGTCCAGAATATGGTTTGTCTTCTAGGCTGCCCCTAAGCACACTGCCAGCTCATGGCAAGCTTCTCGTAAGTCAATGCCCCCATGAATGTGTAGGCAGAGATTATGTGTTTTCCTATTTTCATGCAATATAATTTACAGCCCAATTAGGAAAGAATGGGGGACAGAAAAAAAGAACCCTTTGTTGTTTTCGGGGAGGGGGGTTGTTTGTTTGTTTTTGTGGGTTTTTTACTGACCTGTGAGCTTTCTGATTGAAAATTCCAGTATGAAAGTAAAAATTAGTCACAGAACAGATCAAAAAAATCCCATACAGTAAACACCAGTCTTCACACCCACAGCCTAGATCTAGTTCTACTTCTAGCAACTGTGCAAATGGGTTTCTCTGTCCCATTCTGAGCTTATATCCCTTTCCAGGATGTCAGTTAGTGCCAACAGTAATGCCACAGCTGTTCACTAAGTGGCAAACCAGCAGGAATCAAACAGAAAACCAGTGTACTACAAACACAGTATTTGACAGAGAACAAATAAACAAGCAGGAAGAGAATGGAGAACTGCTTTCTCCAGCACTCTACTTGACAACAGGTGATCTATAGTTCTTACAGTGTTTTCTCCAGTACAGGCAGATTCCTTTGCTGTAACTGGATCCCATGGATCACCATCAAGCCATTTAGGTTATGTTGAGAACCACTACTTGACCCTTGAGAGAGATTTACCTGCAAGTTTGAAAAACAAGAAAGGAAATCACTGTTTGGCAGAGACACACACAAACGTATTTACAGATTTTGTCCCTGTAGACAGTTTTAGGGAAAAGAAGTTAATCTCTTCCATGCCATCCAAACTGTTCATTATCTCCCCATCTAGGCCAGGCATCTTAGCATTCCATTTTTCTTGCAAATGGTAGTGGTTAGAAAATATATCCTACCATGCTATGTCATTCCAGCTGAGTTTGTCATTTGCATGGTCTTCCAACAGTGACTACAATCAGCATCTTAACAAAACTGATTTGCAGTGTACAATGACATTTTATGTCAAGAACATCCTTCCTGGAATACAGACTGATCTGGAAAAAACCACATTGCACCCACCAGAACAACTACCATCACAAAATAGCAGAGCTCTCATCTCTCCAGCATACATACTTGAGGTGGTTTTCTCCTCTTTTTGCTTTTGCGGCCACTTCTGGGTTTTGAGGACTAAACACACGGTAAGGGGAACACGAGGAAGAGGCAGGGGTAGGAATAAAGGAGAAGGAAAGAAGGAAAAGAGTTGGATTAAAATGGAATAAAGAGATAACATTTTGGTGCACACTGCTCTAGAAACAGGTCATCTAAAGCAGCTTACACAGTCCGGTTCAGTGTCTGAGCAAAACCAGCCCTGCTTTACAACTGCACTGAGATGTGTCCTCTGCTACCTGATAAGTTAGTGCTAGCGAGAACAGGATCTCACACATGCAGTCCTCCCTCTCACAATTCAGTTCAAACATCACTGAAGTGTAGAAAGAACTGCATCACTAATGCACAGTTCCCACATGCCTGTTTAATATGTGTATAAAACAGAGAAAAGTAGGAATGAAACATGGAACTAAGGAACAACAGACTTAAGTGTTAGAAAGGACAGTCAGCAGCCATACAAAAGCCAAGAGAGTTGTGCATCTAAACAGCTCCCTGACATAGTCCAGTCTGTTTGCTTAGGTAGTGCTGTATTGATTTGTCCCCACACAAACCAGCTGGCTAAAAATACTTACCAGATTGGATGTCACTGAGGGCATTTTAGTCTGTGGCACGCGAGGTAACAACGCTGGCAGAGGATCAACTGGCGAAGGGCTCCCAGCATCTGCTTTGATGGTTTCTACTGTTATGATATTTTTCTCATCATCTGTGCCAAGTAAGACAGAACTCCTGTAAATACTGGCATTGCTAGAGTCCAAATTTGGGAAAGAGTCTTCTTAGGTGATAAGCTCTATTAAATCTTTTGAAGGCACGTCTCATACTGGTAGCAAAATAACTTTCCCCCCAATGAGATTATTCCCAAATATATCTCTCTCTCATTGCACCTTTGCAAAACTAAGTAACTGAAATCCCCTTCTGAATCTTCAGTTCGCCAGTGGTCCTTACCAGAGGCTGACCCTTCCCAGTGTTTGCAGATTAATTCTTCCATGCAGACTAGGACCTCACTCCACACATCATCAAACACAAATGTGAGCACAGAGTCCTTCATGCAGGAATACGGAGAGACAGGAGGGAACCCCAGTTTCCGTCTACCAGAAGACAGCCCCATTTTCCTCTCATGAAACTCCTCTTCCCTGTAAAAAAGTAAGAATTACTTGTGCCATAAACTCATTTTATTTGCTCCTTGTATTTATTTAACAGGATTAAAACTTCAGCTAAGGCTGTATTTCTGTTCTGTTTTCTCAACTGAAAAAGGCTAAGGCAGCTGGCTAAACAGCCTGAAGACAGTACTTTGGAAGTCCATATCACATAAAATTATTTTTCTGGGAGATGATAGTTTAATAAACAGCAACATCAAATAACAGGCTAGTACTGAATGAAGCAAGCTTCTATACACAGGGCACCTGAATTTTTGTTTCTTCCAGAATCTAACCTAAATGAGAAATGACTGAGACAGTCACCTCGTTACTGCACTCCTTGGTTTCCCTGTACAGGATGGGAATATAAATTACACTTCAGGAATTAAAAAAAAATCATTTACCAAGGAGATTAAAGTTCCATTTAAAAATAAGTATTAATAATTGCAGTGAGAACCTTACAGAAGGGAGAAAATAATACTCATGCAAGCATATTTCTTATGGCTTTCACATCGGCTCCCTGAATTAGTACTTAACACCTGAAAACTACAAACCTTAGGGGAAAAAAAGGAGATAGTACTGTAAAAAAGCTCTAATACTTCCACCATTATTTTACAGAGGCAGCAAAATTGCTTCCTACAGCAATGTCTCTGTGGTCTGGTCAAAGCAAGCCACCTACCCATTTCAGTCTCACAGTCCATGCAGCTAAGTGGCTTTACTAATTAAACCCAATGAAGTAGTTGGCAACTGACAGTATCATCTAGAGTCCTTCCCCAGGCCATATGTTCATACCATTGTGTTGAATAAAGTAAAGGGGCAAAAAGAATCCTCTTTATGCTACCCTTAATCCTTTCTTCTTAAGATAAAAACAGTGGTAATTATTTCTTGGCAAGTGACTAATTCTTAAATTACCACTGAAACTTTGGAAAGGTACAATTCCACCCAAAAATGCTACTACACAACCAAAGCAGCATGCTGCTAGTGCATAACAAACAATGAGTTTGACTTAGTGTAAAAAATAAATGGCATTTAAACAAGTTTTATTAACTATGCCAATACGCAGGAGGCTCTTGGTTACAACAGAATGAAAGATTTAATCCAGGCACAAAAATGGCTAGTATGAAAAACTGCAAAAACTCACAATTTAGCACAAGAAACAGTTCTAGTGAAAGTCCTCTCCAAAAAGAGTCTTCCTAGAATCACAGAATCAATCAGGTTGGAAAAGACCTCAGAGATCATCAAGTCCAACCTATCACCTAATACCCTAGCCAGAAACTACAGAGGTAGTAGAAATTTGTGTACTTTTTACTTTATGAGATCAACCAGAAAGACTGTGTTCCAGATGATGAGAGATTTTTGGAGAGTAACAATTTGGAAATAATATTACTTCCCCAATTTCTTCCACAAATTAACTTTTTCTCAGTGTGTTTGCTATATTTGCTCTGCTTTGAAAGAAGGAAAATAATGTTATGAAACCGAGGAGGTTTTAACAAGGCAGAGACTGATCTCAAACAACAAGTGATAGGAAAAGGGGAAATAGCCTCAAGTTGTGCCAGGGGAGGTTTAAGTTGAACATTAGGAACAACTCTTTCTTGAAAAGGGTTGTGAAGCCCTGGACCAGGCTGCTCAGGGCAGTGGTGGAGTCCCCATCCCTGGAGGGACTGAAAAGCAGCGTAGATGTGGTGTTGAGGGACATGGTTTAGTGGTGACCTGGCAGTGCTCAGTTAACAGTTGGACTCAATGATCTTAAAGGTCTTTTGCAACCTAAACGTTTCTATGTTTAAACTGGCAAAGAATCTGTAGAATTCCCAGGGGCCCTAGCAACATCAGGCCTCTGAAAGTTCTGTCGATAAAAGATACAAAATAGACACATAAATTACATATATAAATCCATCAAATGCTTTACCAACATCAATATTAAACAGAGATAGAGAGCTTATATAGAGAGAGATAGATACAGTGAGATATAGATATATATACAGAGAGAGAAACTTAAGCTATGTTGACATTCAATACCTACACATCTCTGCAGTCAAATGCTAAATACTCCTCCACGACACCTTCAGAGACAATGACTCCATCTTCACCTTCTTCACTCTCTGGAGAACACAAGGTTGGAGACTTGGAACGGTCAGCCTTTTTGTGAACAGGAGTAATGCAGAGAGGTACCTTCTTGCCAAAAACACTAAATCTGAACAGGTGAGAGTTTGCAGGAAGCAGAAATGAAAATAAGATCTTCTAACAGCAGCATTTGGTTGAGAGACAACATGACAGTCAAGGCCAAGCAGTAGGGAGGCCAAAAAAATTATGCATTACATGAAAAACACTTTTAGTTTGGATATTCTTAATTCTTTCTAAGGAAGGTGAAACTTCAGGATAAAACTCAAAGCCAATTAAAATAAAAAAAAAAAAAATAATTCTAAAGCATTAAATAATAGAAGTAGTGTTTTGTAATTCTGAAGTTCTACACAGATTTAATAGATGATCAACACAAAACCCAGCCACGAAAGAAACAAATCCTTAAGGAGTTGGCAGCAGCAAAGACTTTTCTATTTGCTGACCAGTCCACTGTAGTCACCAACAAGCACAGCTATGTAGCTTTGATATTCTGACTGCATTTCTTCTAGTTAAAAGAAAACCAAAGTGTGCTGTGTTCAAAACTCAGCCTAACAGAAAGGAGTCAGGCTTCACATTTTAAGCAGCCTGGCAGTGCATGTCATGGAGGACAAAAATCACTTCACTGTCTTGCTACAGTCTGGCCCAGTTGCTGGTACTTACTCATTAGAATCTCTGTCTTGTGGTGAAGTTACATCTGAGGAAGCTAAACTGCCAGAAGGTGAACTTGAATACCATCCATACCCTTCATCAGTGGGGATCATGATCTGCTTCCCCACAACCCTGCCGTGGTGAAAGCAAGGGGTAAATGAATCAGAAAATGGTGGCAGTAAGATTATTGACATGTATAAGAACATAAAGCAGCAAATCATAAAATTCTGTTGAGATGCCATTCAGTTTTCTTGATGAAAGTTAAACCTGCTTTCAGTTCTGTTCCCTAGTACACAGAATCACAGAATGATTTGGGTTGGAAAGGGCCTCTAACAGTCATCTAGTCCAACTCCCTTGCAGTCAACAGGGACATCTGCCACTAGGGCAGGTTGCTCAGAACCCAAAACAACCTCACCTGGAATGATTCCAGGGATGGGGCTTCTACTACCTCTCTGGCAAACCTAGGCCAGGGTCTCACCACCCTCCATGTAAAAAATGTCTTCCTTCTCTCTAGCCTTAAAGTCCCTATTTTAATTTAAACCATCGCCCCTTGTCCTGTCTTAACAGCCCCTGCTCAAAAGTCTGTCCCCAGCTTTCTTGTAGACCCCTTTTAAGTACTGAAAGGTCACAATGAAATCTTCCCAGAGCCTTCTCCAGGATAGACAAACCCCAGTTCTCTCAGCCTGGCCTCATAGTAGAAGGGTTTCAGCCCTCAAGTCCCCATCAAATTGTTCTGAGTGAGGTGAACACATTAAAAATAAAATCATCCTTGTTTTTCAGGCTCTTCTAATTTCAAGGCTTGAATATGGACAAAACTGTTCAAGCACATGCAATAAAGACTGAGAATTGAAGTTTGCAGGTAGGCATACGGACTGCTTTGCTAGGGTAGGACGATTCTGACATCATCATAAGCCCCTTCAGCTGTACCATACATCTTTCCTAAGAGAATTTTGCTATGCTAAGGCCAAGTCAGTTGCAAACAGCAATAGTCCTCTGGCAAGGAACCCAGTGTGAGCAGAATGTTTATTAATGACAATGGCAGCAGACTACCAGAGTGAGCTTTTTATGTCTACCACATCCAGCTGGCGGCCTGTCACTAGTGGTGTGCCCCAGGGATCAGTACTGGGCCCCATGCTCTTCAACATCTTTATTGATGATCTGGATGAGGGCATTGAGTCCATCATCAGTAAATTTGCAGATGACACCAAGCTGGGGGCAGCAGTTGATTTGCTGGAGGGCAGAGAGGCTTTGCAGAGGGACCTCGACAGGCTGGACAGATGGGCAGAGTCCAATGGCATGAGATTTAACACATCCAAGTGCCAGATTCTGCACATTGGCCACAACAACCCCAGGCAGTGCTACAGGCTGGGGTCAGAGTGGCTGGAGAGTGGCCAGGCAGAGAGGGACCTGGGGGTACTGGTTGATTGTAGGCTGAACATGAGCCTGCAGTGTGCCCAGGCAGCCAAGAAGGCCAATGGCATCCTGGCTTGCATCAGGAACAGTGTGGCCAGCAGGAGCAGGGAGGTCATTGTGCCCCTGTACACTGCACTGGTTAGGCCGCACCTTGAGTACTGTGTCCAGTTCTGGGCCCCTCAGTTTAGGAAGGATGTTGACTTGCTGGAACGTGTCCAGAGAAGGGCAACAAAGCTGGTGAGGGTTTGGAACACAAGCCCTATGAGGAAAGGCTGAGGGAGCTGGGGTTGCTTAGCCTGGAGAAGAGGAGACTGAGGGGTGACCTTATTGCTCTCTACAACTACCTGAAGGGAGGTTGTAGCCAGGCAGAAGGTTGGCCTCTTCTCCCAGGCATCCAGCACCAGAACAAGAGGACACAGTCTCAGGCTGCGCCAGGGCAGGTTTAGGCTGGATGTTAGGAAGAAGTTCTACACGGAGAGAGTGATTGCCCATTGGAATCGGCTACCCGTGGAGGTGGTGGAGTCACCTTCACTGGAGGTGTTCAGGAGAAGACTTGATGGGGTGCTTGGCTGTATGGTCTAGTTGTTGGGTGGGTTGGATTGTTTGATGGGTTGGATGCGATGATCTTGAAGGTCTCTTCCAACCTGGTGTATTGTATTGTATTGTATTGTCTGCCTTCCACATAATTGCATAAAACCACCCTGCTGCAAACATTGTTTATAAGCACCTGTTTCCATCCCTACCCTTTTAAACTCTGGGATGACTCTAGCATTAGTCTGTTAATAAAATACCTGAGATGAGGAAAGTTGGCTGTCCACTGGTAGCACTCTTCCCGCAGCGCCTCCACATGCACATTTTCCTTCTGCTCATAGAGAAGCTCATCAATTTGTCTGAACATTTGCTCAACTTGCTGTGTGGCAGCTTTATCAAACTCCTAGACAGGAAAGTTATCCAATAAATACCTAGTGAATAGCATCCAGAGAGGATTTTAAATCCTATTTCATACAATTTGAACTGTAGAATTGAACAAGACAAGTATTTGCTTAAAGCTTAGCAGGACTGATTTAAGCAGTTCTGTTTCTCCTCCATTGAAAGACATTAAATAATTTCCCCTAGGGATGATACAGACTGATGGCAGCTACATAAAAATCTGAGTGACACAAGAGGAGAACTATTAAAACATTCTGAAATACCCGACTATCTGAAGTTAAAGGCATAATAATGCACATAAAAGACAGCTGGCTGAACATGAGCCAGCAGTGTGCCCAGGTGGCCAAGAAGGCCAATGGCATCCTGGCCTGCATCAAGAATAGTGTGGCCAGCAGGAGCAGGGAAGTCATTGTGCCCCTGTACTCTGCACTGGTTAGGCCACACCTTGAGTCCTGTGTCCAGTTCTGGGCACACTTTGTTTTTGGGAGACAGGGAAACTCCAAATATTTCTACATGAAAATAATGGTTTAGGGGCTTGCTAATATTTGGAGAAACATATAAGTATTCAGAAGATTGGATAACTGGCAGTGAGCATCTGGAAGTCATCTCCTCTTCTTAGGGATTCCACACTAACAGCATTTATTAAGTTAGATAGACAGACTTGTATATTAAATGCTTTGCACTTCCAAAGTTATAGGGGGAAATGCAGAATATCCATTGAATAATGTGAGCCTAATATGTTTTTGAACTGAGAGGAAAAATGGGGAAAAGGTAATTAAAAATGTTCACAGAATCCCAGTATGGTGGAGGTAGGAAGAGACCTCTGGGGATCACCCAGTTCAACCACCCTGCTAAAGCAAGGTCACAGGATCGCAGGATGTTAGGGGTTGGAAGGGACCTCTGGAGTTCATCAAGTCCAATCCCCCTGCTGGAGCAGAATTGTATAATCTAGTATAGGTCATACAAGAATGCATCCACATGAGGCTTGAAAGTCTCTAGAGAAGGCTACCTACGGTCACCCAGAGCAGGCTGCCCAGGATCACAATGTCCAGCTAGATTTGGAATCTCTCCAGAGAACAAGACTCCACAACCACTCTGGGCAGCCTGATCCAGGGCTCCAGCACCCTCACAGCAATGACTTTTTTTTCCTCCTGCTCAGATGAAACCATCTGGGCTCCAGTTTGTGCCCACTGCACTTTGTCCTCTCTGAAACAGCACTGATGTTCTTTTTGTATGCTACTGTCATGACTTCCTGACAGATCCAGTCCTCACTTTTATCCTGAAATGTATTTGCAACAGCATTTCCTGTGTCTTTCTACTCTTTGTGCTACATTTAGTTGGGATAATCACGTTCTACTCACATCATAGCCCCAGGAGAAGACTGAGCTGTCTTCAGTGGAGGTGTCAGCATAATTTGGGCTAGCAGACAATGAGTTCCCATGATCAGGTGGAGTAACTGAAGTGTGTGATTCCTTGCAGATTTCAAACTCCCTGAAGTGCACATGTTGAAGAGAATAAGGAAGTGAAAAAAACCCTACCACACACAGTGAAAGCAGGTAAGCAAACTTTTCTTTCTGTAGATGTATCAGAAGAGGTCTTAGCAGCAATACAGTCTTCATGGGGTCACTATTTAGTTCTGAGGCATTTAAGCAGAAGCCATAGTACAGAATTAATTATAATGGCAACTCCTAATAATCTGTTTTACTTCTGTAAAGCAATTCAACACAGAGATGCCCTGTTTTTGCCACTGTCCCCAGACAAACATTGAGTTTATGTTGTGAGAAGTACCTTGAGGTCTGGCCAGAGTTTCTAGCCTCGGGTGTGCACACATCAGCCTGTGGTTCCGGCAGTGGATGGTGCCGCAAGGCATGCTTGGGAAGTCTGTGTCTGAAACAAGAGGTGGAACTTGACATTACTTCTAAACATAAACATCTACAGAATTCCCAAGCTTTACAGAGGGGTTTTCCTGCTTTCCAATGAACGCACTTATTTCCATTTGTCTATTTATTATTCATCCTTGTTACCAAAGCTTTAGAAAAAAAGGTCTAGAAACTAAGTCTATGCTAAACAGGGAGTTGAAGGTCTTTGTTTAGAAATCAGTGTCTTCCTTTAACGTTGGGACGTGGGCTACACCTCTTTCAAAGCAGAGACAATGTCCTTGTATATAACCCAACCATACAGGAGCTGCCACCAAACCAAGCAGTGGAGAGTTTGGAGAAACAGCATTTGCTAAGATTTTTGTCAGTGTTTAGGTATCTAGGAAGGAGGGTGAAGAAAAGTCAGTGTAGTTGGAAACAGAAAGGTGTTGACGGAGTAATGAGAAGCAGCCAACTGCCAAACCCGGTGTATTTGTGTAAACCTCTTGCCCCCTCCCCAAGAAGCACCAGCCCGTCAGTCACCGCCCGGGTCAAAAAAGGCCAGGACAGGGATTTAATCACGCTCTCTCCCACCGGTGTTTTTAAAGCCAGGGGTGCACCCGCCGGCCAGGACCGCTGCAAACACCTTACCGCAGCTTGCCCGTATCCCGGCCACAGCCTCGGCGCAGGCCCGCTCCACGTTCGCAGCACCGGGCCCATACACCTCCCTGTTAGACTCGTCCCGCTCCAGCCCCCACCCCGCACGGCGACACCCAGTAACCCGGGCCTTAGCTCGGCCCCGCCATCCCCACGTCTAGGCAAAGGGCCCGGTGTCCGTTTTGAAGCGGAGTGCGGGTGGGAAAGCACGGGGGCGGCGGGGACCCCCACAGCGGGACCGGGGGTAGGCGACGGTGGCGACTCACATCTCTAGAGCGCCGAGAGGCACCGGCTTCCGCGCGTATCGCGCGATCATCCTCAGATCCGCCGCGCCGCCGCCGCTCGCCGCCGCGCCGCCGCCGCCATGACGGCGCTCCACCCCCGAGGAGGCGGAGCCAGGCCGCCCGGCTCGGCCCCGCTCGCCGCGGCGCTATGGAAGGCCTCCTGCGGCCTGCGCCCGCGGAGGATACCGTGTGCTACCGCCTGTTTGCCGCGGCGGCGGAGGGGCCGGGCGGCGAGGCCTTGCTGCGCCGCTGCGCTGAGGCGATCGTGGTGCGGTTCGCGCCGCTCCTGGCCTCCTACATCTGGCAGCGGCAGCCCTTCGGCCTGCGCTATGTGCCGCCGCGGGGTAAGCCCCGCAGGACTCGGTTGTGAAGGGGCGGGCGGCCGGGTGGGCGGGAAGAGGCGGTGTGTAAGGGAGGGCCCGGCGGGTGGGAAGCGGCGGCGTGTGAGGGAAGGGTTCGCCGGGACGCTCAGGCTCATCTCCTTTCTCTGCTCCCGGCCAGGCGAAACTCCGGCCCACATCGGCGGCAGCACGCTGTTCGGCGATAATGTGGAGGACGAGTGGTTCATCGTCTACCTCATCCGGGAGATCACCAGGAGTTCCCGGGGCTGGCTGCCAGGTAGCGTGCCCGACCTCGCAGAGGTGCCCGTTTGGGGCAGGGACTGAAGGGGCAGCGTTCTCTCTAAGAAGGGCTGAGGAAACGTTGTATCTTAAACCCCCGCAGATATGAAACCTGCCTTTAGTAACTAGATTTAGAAATGTGCATCTTTTCCCTGGTAAGAAACGTTTTCCCTGGTCTCTTCTTGTCCAGAATCGATGACAACGATGGGGAGTTTCTCCTAATAGAAGCAGCTGATTTTCTCCCGAAGTGGCTGAATCCTGAGAATAGCAACAACAGGGTGAGTTAAACTTCTGTGCCAACTGGCAGGTAGCTCACTATGGCTTTTTATGTAACAGTTGGAGTTTCCTCTTGCACTTCTATCTAGCCAAATTCTCTGACTGCCACTGAAAACTTGGAGTCCATACTGGTGAGTAAACTTAGGATCAGGGCTCAAGACTTGTTTAAATTAACTGCATGTTTTGTTCAGCAGAGTCTGTTTTCATACTGGTATTATGAGTTTCTTTATGCTTGCTGTGGACATTAAATAAGAGCCTTAACCAGTGGACACCTCTGATACTTGATTCTGCTCTGTGTGCCCTTGCAGAATGCAGTGTTGAGTTTGTGTGTCCTGTAAGGATATCTGGAAATGGTTACATACATCAAGTGGTTCTTCTGGATTTGCTTGGTTGATGGAAGGAAGAGAGAGAATGTTGTTATAATCAATTTTTTCTTATACTAACGGCAAAAATGTGGAGGCTTTGGCAAAAGTACGGAGACTCTTTCAGCTGGATCTGACTCTTGCACACAAATCATTCTTCAAGAGTTGTTCCATACTGCAGAGCTAACTAAACTTTTTAAAACTTCATGCTCATGGTGGCAGATGTGATGTCAGCCATCGCTACAGGCTTGGGGAAGTGTGGCTGGAGAGCTGTCTGGCAGACAGGGACATGGGGGTTCTAATCAACAAGCAACCAAGTATGAGCAAGTAGTGTGTCCAGGTGGCTATGACAGCCAATGGCATCCTGGCTTGGATCAGAAATGCTGTGTCCAGTAGGAGTAGGGAGGGGATTGTCCCCTTGTGCTCAGCTCTGGTGAGGCCACACCTTGAGTATTGTGTCCAGTTTGGGGCACCTCAATACAGGAGAGATGTGGAGGTGCTAGAGCCAGTGGAGGGCAATGAAGCTGGGGAAGGGCCTGGAAAATAAGTCTTATGAAGAGTAACTGAAGGAGCTGGGGATGGTTAGTTTGGAAAAGAGGAGGCTGAGGGGAGACCTCATGGCTCTCTACAACTACCTGAAAGGACATTGTGGAGAGGCTGGTGCTGGTCTGTTCTCACAGGTAATTAGTGATAGAAAAAGAGGGAATGGCCTAAAGCTATGACTGGGTAGGTTTAGACTGGACATGAGGAAAACAAAATTCACAGAAAGGGTGGTCAGGCATTGGAATGTGCTGCCCAGGGAGGTGGTGGAGTCACCAACCCTGGATGTGTAGACACTTGGATTTTTTCTGCTGTATTCTTGAGTGCTCAGGTATGAGGGTTTGCTCCCCTCAGAACAGGGAGTGTTCAGGCCTGGAGAATTGGTAACTCTACAAAGAGACAGACTGAGTCTGTTGTAGGTGAAATTGAGCAGATTCTTTCACCTGGAGTATGCATCCAGGGAGTTGATAATGTTACATCCAGTTCTTTTCTTTGGGTCAGGAACCAGCAAAGGTCATGTGTAGCACCTGAAAGAATGTTTTTAGTCCCTTTCTTCCTCTGTGTAATTTTCCTGAAACAAATCTCTAGTTGAAGAGAAACTTTGGATACTACTGTAATTAAGGAAACAAGATACATTTGACCAAACTTGCTGCACTTAAAACAAAGGGGTTTAGTTACTGGTTGGATAATGGTCCTTAATATGTGAGACCACACCTGGAAGACTGTGTCCAGTTTTGGGCTCCCCAATTCAAGAGACAGAGATCTGCTGGAGAGAGTCCAACAGAGAGCCACGAGGGTGATTAGGGGACTTGAGCATCTCCCCTGTGAAGAGAGACTGAGAGCCCTGGGTCTTAAGAAGACTGAGAGGGGATCTGGTCAATGTCTATCAATATCTGAGGGGTGTCAAGTGGAGGGGGCCAAGCTCTTTTGGGTGGTGCACAGCAATAAGTCAAGGAACAATGGATACGAACTTGAACATAGAAGGTTTCAGCTCAACGTGCGGAGAAGCTTCTTTACAATGGCAGAGCACTGGAGCAGGCCGTCTAGAGAGATTGTGGTGTCTCCTTCTCTGGAGACTTTCAAAACCTGCCTGGAGACATTCCTGTGCAGACTACCCTAGGTGATCCTGGATGATCTCTGGAGGTCCCTTCCAACCTCTAACATTCTGTGATCTGCACTTACCTCATCTCCCATTAAAAATATATAAATGCTGTTTCTTATATTTGTCTATTTGTACTTCAGTATTCTCTGTGTTTAAACAAATGGATTTGTGTATGAAATTAAACTGCATTGCTTGGTGTGTGGCTGTTCTTACCCTGCCTGATGGGCATGTAACTGTGTGGCAGGTGTTCTTTTACAAAGGAGAGCTGCACATCATCCCACTGTCAGAGACCAATGAGCAGGAATGTGACCTCTATGCTGCCAGCCCAACAGTCTCACAGGTGTTAACGCTATTATCCACCCGGTCTGAGGAGTGCCTGGCTGCAGAACCCATCAGAGCAGCAGTCTATAAGCGCATCAGTGGGTATGTGGGCATTTCATTTTGGTCTCTGCAACAGTAAGATTGGATTCTGGGTTGTCTAGGGTGCTTTTCTGTAATCAATCATTTTCCTGTTAGATGTGATAAAATTGCTTGCTTTTCAGAAACCACCAGCTGGAGGTCTTTCTGTGGCATTCTTCTAAAGAAAGAGATTCGTATCCTCTAGGCTGTAGTGTTAGCTGAGCACTCTGACAGTGGTTCACTGCTATGGTGCCACACCTGACCGTGTCAAGAGTCATTCTTCCTTAACATCCTTCTTGTACTGAAAAATCCCAAAGTTCTTTCAGGTTTTAGAAGCTCTTTGTGCAGGGAGATAGGGGACTGAAATGTAGAACCAGCAGTGTTGTAGAACAGAACTGATTTGGTCCACGTTGTAAATTACTTTCTGCAAGGATCTGGCAGCTTGAGCCTCATGGCTTCTACATGTGGTGTCATGAAGGGTACTGTAGAGCTGGATGTGTTGATGAAGTTCACAAGTGATTCAGTTTACCAATGCAGAGATTGAATTTCTATTAGCAATGTGTATTCTTTATACATATATATGTATATATATATATATACACACATAGACACACATTCAGATAAAACCAGAAATTCAGGTGTGAGATTAGCTGAGTTCTAACTTTAGTTTAGAATAATCTTAAAGCACTTGGCCCCCTAAATAACTTAATATTCAAGTAAAAATGGGAAGAACAATTTGAAAGGAGTGGTTAGGGCTTACAGTGCAGTTGACACACTATGTTACAGGTATCCTGAGAAGATCCAGGCCTCTTTTCACCGAGCCCACTGCTACCTTCCAGCAGGCATTGTGGCGGTGCTGAGGCAGCGCCCGTCCCTGGTGGCTGCAGCAGTCCAGGCCTTCTACCTGCGCGATCCAGTTGACCTGCGGGCATGCCGCTGCTTCCGAACCTTCCCCCAGAGGAGCGCGTGATGGCCACAGTAAGTGAGCCTCCTGATGGGACTTGTCACTGATGGAGGGTCTATGGCCAAGGGGTATCACAGAATCCCAGCATGGTGAGGGTAGGAAAGGACCTCTGGGTCACCCAGAGCAGATTGTCCAGGGTCACAATGTCCAGGTGGGTTTGGAATCTTCAGAGAAGGAGATTCCACAACCTCTGGGCAGCTTGGCACCCTCACACCAAAGAATTTTTGCCTGCTGTTCAGGTGGAACCTCCTGGGTTCCAGTTTGTGCCTATTGCCCCTTGTCCTGTCACTGGGCAGCACTGAAAAGAGTCTGGCCCCATCCTCTTGCCCCCCAGTCGTTAGCTGTTGATCAGCATTGACTGGGTCCCCTCTCAGTCTGCTCTTTTTCAGGCCAAACAGCCCCAGGTCTCTGTCATGGATTGAGTTGAACCTGCTGCCTTTCCTTCTCACAGGGATGTTCCAGTCCCTTCAGTATCTTTGTAGCTTCTGCTGGACTCTCTCCAGTAGTTCCCTGTACATAAATATATGGATTTCATTTTTAAACCAGCATGTTTTCAGTTTGATTTCTTTTTCTTTTGATGCTAGACGGGATTAACATTTTATTAGATTAATAGCTTTTCTGCCCTCAGATTGACATGGCTAGACTTTCAAATGGCTGATGGTGGGATAAGCATTTCTGAAATCAGGAGTTACTGCTAATATGTCCTCACACAGCTTTGTGAAAGCAATTTTGTGAGGTATTTTGTGAGCATTGTCCAAGCAGTGTTGTGCCTGATACATCTTTATATCACAGTTATACCCCTAGACTCCTCAAAATAAGATTTGGAGTCCCATTTTGGACTTTTAGACTGTTCTGGAGATCATAACTTGGTTTTTATTAATTGAAAAGAGCTCTCCTATTTTTCAAAATACACCTTGTTGATGTGGGTGCTGAGGGCTTTCTCTAGCATCTCCAGACTGAATTAAGTTTGTGTTTATTTAGAGAGGTCAACTTGGAATATGTTTTGCTGCAAAGCAGAATATCTTAGGCAAACGTATCTAAGAAGCATTCTGAATACCATCTCAGGTACTGTCTGCTATATGGGTGCTTCCAAGCAAAATTCACATGAGGCTGGTGGGAAGCTGATGCCTGTACACAAGACTGCACTGCACTGCAGTGAGTGTTCTTTTGTCCTGGTTTTTCCAGGTGACTTTCACCAAGTGTTTGTATGCACAACTGATGCAGCAGAAGTTTGTTCCAGATCGACGCAGTGGATACACATTGCCTCTCCCGTCTCATCCTCAACACAAAGCCTATGAGCTGGGCATGAAACTGGTGATTAATGCATTTTGTGCTTAGTCTTTAGTTTGCTCGTTAGTCACAGGATTGTCAGGGTTGGAAGGGACCTCAAGGATCATCCAGTTCCAACCCCCTGCCACAGGCAGGGGCACCTCACACTACAGCAGGTTGCTCAGAGCCCCATCCAGCCTGGCCTTAAAAGCCTCCAGGGATGGACCCTCCACCACCTTCCTGGGCAACCTCTTCCAGTGTTTCACCACCCTCATGTTGAAGAACATTTTCCTAACATCCAGTTTGAATCTCCTCACTTCTAGTTTTGCTCCATTCCTCCTAGTCCTATCACTACCTGATGTCCTCAGAAGTCCCTCACCAGCTTTCTCATAGGCCCACTTCAGATACTGGAAGGCAACAACAGGGTCTCCTTGGAGCCTTCTCCTGTCCAGACTGAATAACCTCAGCTCTCTCAGTCTGTCTCCATGAGTGTCCAAGTAATGACTCTGCTTTTGAGTTGTCTGCTTGTACAGAAAAATGTGAGCAAATCCACAGCTAACCATTTTTCTGGAAGTACAGTGCCATAGGGAGTTTGCTTTTACAGAACAGAGTAGTGGTGTACTTCCACAGATTATTAATACAGGTGAAGTCTTCATGCCTGTGTGAGGAG
Organism: Picus viridis; assembly: GCA_033816785.1. NCBI lineage: Eukaryota > Metazoa > Chordata > Aves > Piciformes > Picidae > Picus > Picus viridis. The sequence continues at coordinate 10,989,323 of CM066586.1, forward strand.
CAGCTGTTGCACTATGGATCTGTGTTCTAGATTGCTTTGCCCATGTAGAGAAACTTTACAAAGTCGAAGTGCTCCATTATTGATGGAGAAGGGCAGATTGCAACTTCCAAAGCAAGGTACTGCTACCTGACGTATAACTGGGTTTGGCACCAGTCTGTTCTGTACAGAGTGTTTAAAGGTGCACTTAAATTTGTCACATCTTGAATTCCTCTTCTTGCATCTCTTATACAGGCTCATGGCTTTGAAATTTTGTGCTCCAAATGCAGTAAAGTGTCTCCTGATTCCAAGACAAATGTGCCATGTGGTCCCCTGTGGGAGAGATTCCTCAACAGCCTGAAGGAAAAAAAATACTTCAAGGTGAAGTTGTGTGTGTGTGTGTGTTTTAAACATTCCAGGAAAAGCATGTTTAGGCTCTTGAACTTGTGTAAATAGCCACAGCAGGGCAAGAAATCAAATGCTTCTATCTATGAAAATGAATTAGTGTTTTAAAGGAGGTAAGTGCACTTTGTTCCCCTTTGAAATTAATTAATTTCAAAGCTTTAAAGGAGATAAGTGCACTTTGTTCCACTTTGAATTCATTTCTCTTAAACATTAAAAAGGGAAAAAAAGCAGCATTTGGGAATGAATTAATCTGAAGAAAGGGAAAATACAGCTAAAGAAAGAAACCATAGTATGGTTGTGTATCAGTATGACTGTTTTCATTGTTACCTTTAATTTGCGTGTCTCTAGAATGAAGTATTTCTGAAGATCTATACTTAACACTCCTGGACCCACTTGGGCCCATGGAAGTGTATTTTTGTTTGTGTGGGCTTTGTGGAGTTTAGTTTTGGGTGGGGTTTTTTTTTGTGTGTGTGTGGTGGGGTTTTTTTAAATACACTTTTGTCTTCCTATTTGAAGTTCATAAAGTGCACATAGTTGACTGTTTGAAGGTTATCAAACTGGACAAGTCTGTTGGAATGCTTAGGTTTGTATCTTTTAGACATAGGAAAAGGGAAGTATTTTTACAGCACTGCAGTGCCACTTCTGTGGATAATTTACAAGCACTGAGAGTTTCATTCACAGTTTCTGTGGAAGTTGTAACCAGGAGGTGTTAAATCCACCCTGTGTGGGAACCATAGCATTGTCTGTGTGTATTTGTAGTGTACAGCTTAAGACTTCAATTCCTATTTGACTGTTAGGCCCGATCCTCTTAGGCCCGATTCCTGTGTTCTGTTTGAAGCACATATGGCACAGCAGTACTTGCTTGGATTACTTGGATTGTTACTATACTACATGTTTGTATTTTCTCAGCACTAAATTTCTGTATGGCAAAGAGTTTTCGTTAGGAAGCCTGACTGTGAGAAGGAAGGGGAGGGAAAACTGTTTAGATTCATACTTTGTGCTTTGAATTCAATAGGGAGAGCTGGAAGGGTCTGCTAAGTACCTGGAACTGTTGCATATGGCAGAAGATTACTTCCAGCAGTCTGTTACCAAGCCAGAAAGGTAAGAACTACTTGAAATTCATACACTACCTACAAGCACTTTAACTTACCTGTTTTAACACTTGATAACCAACAGAAGAACTCTTTTCTCCATTGTACTCTTGACATTGGTGCTGTGGTTAGAGCACAGAGTTATTAATTTCTCTAGAATACTCTCTCCTGGTAGGAGTTATTGCATGGATAACTATTTCTCTTGGTTCTGTAAACCACTAAGCTATTCCAAGTGGGTTAAGAGGTGACTGAAAAGCATCATTTGGTTGGTTGGCTGTAGGAAGTGTTTAAAAGTTTCATTGAAAAGCAATCCCAGTGAATAGTAAATATGGAGTAATCTGTTTCCTGTGTTCAAGACAGGCAACTGGCTGTAGTTGTCCTCAAGATCAAATCCAAAAAAAATAGATCATTACAAAAATATCTGAGGGTTTGCCAGCTCTTATCTTGACTGTTAGTTGCTCACATTTCCAGTTTGGCAATCCTAATGTTTACCAAGACAAAATAAATGTAAAGAAAAAAGCCAATGAGAAATGGGCTTTGGAGCCATCAACAAGGAATTGCAGTCATTGACTGCAGCTTGTTTTGGCTAATATTCTCTGTGTAGTACTCTGGTGCTTTCCCTATATTCACATACCTTTTTGACCTATTTGCACAGAAGGTATAATGAGGGTTTTAAGTGGAAACCTGCATAAGGAATGTGTGATGCCATTGGCATTGTAATGTTCATAAAAATCCATTTCAGTAAACTGATTGTTTTAACTTCTAGCTCTGCTGAAGTGAGCCCAGGTGATGAAATCTTGACATTACTACAGACAACAACCATTGATTTGAAGGAACTTGAGAGAGATGCAGCTTGTCTTCCTCCAGAGGATGGTGAGCAGGATGGGAGGGTGGATTATTCCTCTCACAAGTGATTATTTGGCACAGGGTGGGGTTAACATTCTCAGCTCTGTACCAGTCTGTGTCTGCTTGTTTCTCTCCTCTCTTGTGACTACCAGAGGTGTTATTCATGGGCTGTCATTTAAGATAGAGGCAACCCATTCATCGGTGTAAGCCACGAAACTTGGGGCTGTGAATTGACACCATTCAGTCTCTGGTTTGATACCACTAGATCAGTAACGCTCTGCACACTTACACCGGATCAAGCACTTTGTGTCAAAAGTCTACCAGACAAAAAGTATTTAAACTTTTCATAATAGTGAAAGCAATTCCACTACTGACAATACAAAGCTAATTAATTTCTCTCTGGTCTACTCTGATGGCCAGCTGTCTCGGTCCAGAGAGGGAAAGAGACTCGGTTCTTTTGAATATTCCCATGTTATGAAATTAGAGGCACAAACAAGGCCAAAATATCAACAGCCAGGCTATTTATTAGCAGAATAAAGTTGATGGAACACAAGAAGGAAGAGGGAGAGGGGAAAAATAGAGAAAGAGGGAGAAGAGGGAGAGAGAAGTGGAAAGGAATTATATTACCACACCCCCGCCAAGACATTTTGGGTCTGTGGAGGAAGGGTGCTGCTGCTTTGGCGTGGAGGAGATGTCATCCTTGTTGGCTGTGCTGTCCTCTGCTGGAGTAGGGGAGGGAGAGATCCTGAAGTCCAAGCCCTTCTCTGAGCAGCCTCTTCAGCTCCATGAGCTGCAGCAGGCAGAATTTAGGATACAGAGAGAGGCTTCCTCCTGGTCTGCTTCTTCCAGGCTACATGGTGATGTCTCTGTCCTTTTCTCTCCTAGTATTTTGTATGTTTTTCTTCAGAGTGGCATTGCCCAGGTATTTTCCTTCTTCCAAGCCAGTAGTTGCTCAGATCTTTTATGCAGTTTTTTAGGTATGTGTCCAGGTGGTGAATTCGTTGTCCTTTGCACCATCCTCCCTTTCCGGGGTAGCTGATGGGTAGAGGTGATCTTGCCCATGCACATTTGTTATCCAGTGGCAGCTGCCCAATACACATCAGCTCTTGTCTGAGCAAGCAGCAAAGGTGATTTTATCTTTGTTGAGTCACATCAAGCGAGACAAGATTTACTCTCTCACACCAGTATAAGACCAGTAGAAACTTTGTCACATGTTTTTTTCCACTCCTTTGACCAAACTGTTGTTGGTTGTTGTCAGTGTATAGTACATGTCACATCTGTGTCTCTGAATGATGCAGTAGCACACAAATCCAACATTTAGTATTACTGATCATAGTCGAAAGCTGGATTAGTTCCCCCTTCATAGTGTAAGCCTTTTCTTCCTGCATTTAGTGGCAGAAGGATTATCTGTGACTAGAACAGAATTTGCTAGTTTGAAGCTGCCTGTAAAACAGAGTTTTATAGTAAAACGAAACCAGAGCTCATCTCAGCTTCTCACTGTCTTATACCCTGTGTTATTCAGTAGCAGAATGAAGACTTCATAGTGCAGTAATAAGCTATAAAGTGCTGCCAGTACTGTGAACCCTCTGCACTTGGCCTTGTGGGTTGGCAGTCTTGTGCAGAATACCAAGCATGTCCTATATTCTTTCAGATGACAGTTGGCTGGACATTACACCAGATGACCTAGATCAGCTGCTGAAGGAGGCAAGAAATGAGTCCCTTCCTTCCTCAAATGAGGAAGAGCAGAAATACGACTTGGAAGCAGTTGCTGAAAGCATGAAGGCTTTTGTATCCAAAGTCTCCACGCATGAAGGAGCAGAAATGCCATGGTAGGAGTGCTTTTAATTTTGGTGTTTGGTGTAGAATAGTTTTTATTTTGGTTGATTCTGTAACACAGAGAATTGAAGTATGGAAGTGTTCTATTTGGCAGAGGCCTGAAACAAAGCCATGTTAGTAACGACTGTGTAGTTGCTCTTAAACCATTGTAGGGACCATTGACACTGGTGCAGGTAAAAATGCTGGAAGTTGTGCTGCTGTCCAGCACCCTTACTTAATTTGGCTTTGTGGGTTTTAACGTTGTTTTAATCCTTATAAACCAGAAGGCTTCTTCTTGGTCCCTCTCAAGTTCATCTGTGCTGAAATTTTTCTGCTGTGAAGGACTAACTGTGCAGACTGCCAAGATTTGTCTGATGAGGCTGTACAGAAATAAAACTGAAGTTAAAGGAATCTGTCCCTGTGAGATAGGGCTGTTGATCTTTGTGGTACAGCTGTATTTAGATTTCCTGTAGATGAGTGGTTTTTTACACTACTAAGCACTTGCTGTACACTTAGAGGCAGGAGAAAAGAACCAATGTGGGTCCCACCAATTGCTCCCAGCAGTGGAAGAAGAGAGCCAGCTGGACATAGTTAACTATTTAGACAGCAGCAGAATGCCACTAGATGAATTGTGTGAGTTAAGAAAGTGTGGAAATATTGTGTGGACAGGCCTTTAATTTAAAGGGGGAAAAAAAGTGAGGTAGTAGCATACTGTCCAGGTTCTTTTTCATAGCTTTAATATTGAGAAAATAATGCAGTGTGAGCTGTGTCAAGTCTGCTCAATTTATGTTCTTAACTCTTTGATCCTTTTTAGTTAGTTTTAGTCTCAATGTCAGACTTCCACTGTATGTATTTTCAGTTATTTAAATCAACAAAAGACAACAATGAAAAGGTAAACCACTGAGCCTTAAGAGAGAGCAGAACAAAGTCTTTAGTGTTCTTTCTGGGCAGGAGACCTCACAGATTCTCAGCTTTTTAAACCTTTGTCCAAGGTGTAACCCTACTACTTTGTTGCAGAAAGATTCAGGCATGCTTATTTTGGTTGTCTTCAGTTTTTATTTGACCACAACAAACGATTATAATTGTTGGTTTGACTTTCTTTTTCGTGCCAGAAATTCCTCCATTTGATGCTGCATTCCTGATTCATACAGGCTTTAGACTTCACTTCCAAGACTATCAGTTCACATGTTGCAACTTTAAGCTTGAGAGAAACCATCATATGCCTGGTTCAGGTTTATGCAAACATAAAAGCTTTACATATTTAACAATACTTTTCATATTTCAGGTCCTCTGATGAATCTCATGTTACCTTTGATGTAGACTCCTTCACAAAAGCCTTAGACAGAATTTTAGGTGAGATTGCTTCTTTGTTTCTTCGTTTCTTCTGTCAGAAAACCTCATTGTTGGTTGGCTTCTCTGGGTTTTCTGCTCACCCCGTGGGTTCAGTGCTGGTTTGTTTGCTCTCTGAACTGACACAAAATAATACACAGGGGCAGACTCAGAAGAGCTGGATTCTGATGATCTGGATGAAGAGCAGGAGTTTGACTTCTCTGATGAGGACGATGAAGACTTAGATGCTGAAAATCAAGGACAGGACCAGAAGGTATCACCTAATGAACTTATAGGCAGTCTCAAGTCATACATGAATGAGATGGATCGTGAACTGGCACATACCAATGTTGGTAAAAGTTTCACCACCCAAAAGAAAGAGGTAAGTACTCCTTGAGTTCTAGTTTGCAGCATAATAGAGAGCAGGAAAGGTGCTCCGAGTGGTCATTCTGATTAATGAGATAAAAAATTTCTGTCTCCTGATCACATGCTAACTAATTATTTAGAAAACTCTAATCCCATGTGCAAACAAAATGTGCTGCAGTGGCACCATGATAGATTGATTTTTTTTTTTTTTTTTTTTTTTTTTTTTAACAACAACAAAAAAAACCCCTAAGCTTTAACTTGCAGTCAGTTTCCATGATTTAAGTAAGGCAGTTTCGGTAGTAAGGCAGGCAGCTGCAGCTTGACTTCTTGAGTCCTGTAGTAGATTAATGGGAGACTGAGCCAGGGCTTGGTAACCCTCTCTGTCCTTCTCTTGGAACTTAATCTGTAAAATGGAAAGTGATGACTTTTAACTGGCATCAGCATTTGGTAACTAAATTCCTGCCTGTCAAGACATTGTGGAATGTACTGAACTTTGTTGGCTGCAGAAATGTTTCCTTGATTCTTTTACAGTGTATGTTTTGGTTGGTTGGTTTTGGGGCTTTTTTAACCCTATTGATACAATTTGATAAAACTTTTCCCTTTATACTTACCATAGGCAAGTTCTGTTAAAGCAACCACATCTCAAAGTGCTGGCCCTGATTCTGGAGCTGAAGATCCTGAGTTGACCCCAGTTGATGTGGATATGAACCTAGTAGCTAACCTGCTCGAATCCTACAGTGCTCAGTCTGGTCTGGCAGGACCCACCTCTAACATTTTACAGAGCATGGGAGTGTATTTACCTGAAAATGCAGACCACGTTGGCTCTAATAAGGCAGCAACAGAGTAACAGACTGTCCTAGGTGAGAAGAGAGTGGCTGCTTGAAAAATGAAGCACAGAAAGACTGGCAGGCTTTGGAAGAAGAGACAAAGGTTTGACTTTAAAGCATTTTATGCATTAGTTCTGTGTGATTTTAAAGATGCTGAGTGAATTTTCCTGCAAAAGCCATGTTTCTAAAGAGTCCTTTAGCCATGGCTGGGTGGTTTCAGTATCTGGAAAGCAGTTCATGGTCTGAAAATGCTCCTGCCTTCAGGGGAGTTGGAGGAACGGTGTTCCCCTGTGGGTTTGGGAATGCTGGTTAAATGTTCTGCAGGCACTTAATCGCTTTTCCAGAAGTACAATGCTTCATTGTAAAAGCTTCTGATAATTCCTGTAAGAATCTGTTCTTTATTAAGCAGGAGGATTTGAAGAGAAATTGGATTGAATATGTAAATATTGGCTCTTAAGTATATTTTTTTTTTATTTGTTTAAATAAAAAGCAGAAATGCAGCTTTGATTCCTGGAGGTGTTTTCTTTTCTTTGAAGGTATGCATGACTTCCTCAGAGCACTATTGAAAATTCTTGGAGTTAAAGCATTTTCATCATTGGGCATGTTTTTAATTCCCTTATTGCTGAATGTTGGTATTGTGCCAGCAGTAGCTGTATGTGAGCCCAGGCTGAACAGTTTTGGGTTGGCTTTTTTTTCAGTGCAAATGTAGCTAGAAAGCATCCAGCACATTGCTTTCACAGGGAATGAAAAATATTAAGGCTTGGTTTTAACAAGACAAATTTGAAATTAAGTGTATAGAAATTCCTGATTTACAAACAGCAAGAACTCATTCCTGCCAGATCTGAATTGGTTTCTGCAAGTCTTTACTTTTTCTTCCACAGAACAACTTTACAAGTGTCTTAGCTGGTACAAGAGAAGCTCATTGATTGAGTTTTCAGTTTTCCTTTGTGCATGTTTTTAACATATTCAGAAAAATATCAAGGATATGAAAGCCTGACTCATCCTGGAGGCATTCCCAGTTGATGTAAAAAGACTTACTATTATCATCATCATAAGTATTGTCATTATTATTGATGTTGTTATCATTAGTCTTAAGGTTTCAAATCCTTTTAGTTGATGTCTTTAATTCTTTTGGATATTAAGTGTTGCTATTGTTTTAACTGACAAAGCAGGAGGTAGCAGAAGTTGTTTCCATGCAGGACTTGCACACTTGCAGGATGATGAGTTTCAGTACCTGACTGCTGCGCCAATCAAGTTTGACCAAATGACAACCTAGTCAAATGCTCCAGTACAATACCATAAATATTGGAGGTTCTTCATGTGAATGCATGGGATGGATGTGGTTGCTGGAGGGTATGATGGCCATGCTACCTCCACATTTGTCCTCCACTGATGCTTTGTAAATTTCTTTGTGAACATTTTAGGGACAGTACTTGCAGGCTGTGCAGGCATTGATGGGCAACAAGAATTAGGGGTATAAAAGTGCTGCTAAAGTTCAGGTTTGGACTGCAGAGAGATGAATGGGAGTGAGAGTGAGTTAGACAAATCTACCCTGGAAACACTGGGGTAACAAGAATTGTTGAATTTAGCAGACAAGAATAACCATCAGTTAGTGGTCGAAATCTTCAACCTTAATAAGGGTTTACATTTTAACAAGCAAGGTAATTAACACTGAAGTTACATAAAATGCTCTACTGATGAGTAGATATATCAAGTTTGGGCACTGTAAGAAGTAATTCCATTTAAAGAACATGATCACATTTAAACTCTCTTATGGCCTGTACGATACAAAAGATCAAAATGTGCCCAGGTGGCCAAGATGGCCAATGGCTTCCTGGCCTGCATTAGGAATGGTGTGGCCAGCAGGAGCAGGGAAGTCATTGTACCCCTGGACTCTGCATTGGTTAGGCCACGCCTTGAGTCCTGTGTCCAGTTCTGGGCCCCTCAGTTTAGGAAGGATGTTGAGACACTTGAATGTGTCCAGAGAAGGGTAACAAGCCTGGGGAGAGGCCTCGAGCACAAGCCCTACGAGGAGAGGCTGAGGAAGCTGGGGTTGTTTAGCCTGGAGAAGAGGAGGCTCAGGGGAGACCTCATTGCTCTCTACAACTACCTGAAAGGTGGTTGTAGCCAGGAAGGGGTTGGTCTCTTCTCTCTAGCAGCCAGCACCAGAACAAGGGGACACAGTCTCAAGCTTCACCAGGGGAAGTTTAGGCTCGAGGTGAGGAGAAAGTTCCTCACTGAGAGAGTCGTTTGCCATTGGAATGTGCTGCCCAGGGAGGTGGTGGAGTCACCGTGCCTGGAGGTGCTCAAGAGGGGATTGGATGTGGCACTTGGTGCCATGGTCCAGTCATGGGGTCTGTGGTGACAGGTTGGACTTGATGATCTTTGAGGTCTCTTCCAACCTTGGTGATACTGTGATACTGTAAAATAGCTCAAAGACTCTCTCTCCCAAGGCAGCACTTCCTTAGATAAGGTTGAGGAGAAAGATGCTCTTTTGGAAGCCCTTCAGCTGATCTTGCTCCTTGAATAATCTTACTTCTCCCTCAATCAGACTGTTACTGCTGCAGGGCTGTACTTAGTCCAACTATTTACATTTGTTTAGCAGCTTCACAGTGGAGGCCTTCAAGACTCTGGAACTAGTCATGAGAGATTCCTTGCCATGGACAAATAAGCATTTCCCTGCTGCCCCTTCCACTGCTTTGAAGTAGCATATGAAGCCTTTCTGCTTTTCATTTTGAAAGAGAGTATTTTTAGTGAAGGAAGCCTGATGGAATTAATTAGGGAAGACAAGTGCAGCAGCGTGGTTGCCTTTCAACGGGTTGCTATCAAAGTTTCCATTATATCCTGAATGAGTTTAACTAGATCTGCATTCCAACACAATTTATTCACTTTGCTCACTTGAGCATCTGCCTTCTGTACAGCCTTGTTCCTCCTAGAACTTCTGACCCTTCCCAGAAATGTAGTTGTCTTGTGTGTGGCTTGACCCCTAAAGTCCCAGTTCTGAATGGTGGTGTTGTTGACTGGTAGGTTTCAAGCAAGAAAATAAATGAGGGATCTTCCATCTTCCACACAGGAGCTCAAAACCAATCCTAGGGGACAGCTTGTCAAAACTGGGCAGTGCAGCTGTTGCCACTCTTTCTACCAGCCAGTTTTATGGAATAGTGAGGAGCCTAAGAAGGAGGGATGTGCTTTTCTCTGTGTTAATGGAGGCTGCACAGCTCACCTCAGAAGCCCCAGCTCACCTCAAAAGTCAGCAGCCCACCAGTATGAGCAGGTACTGCTGGGGGGAATGAGGTTTAAACTGCAGCTAGCTGTGTTCAGCTGCTGTTTGGAGTCAGTGATACTGGCTGGTTATTTGAAGTAGGCCAGCAGGTGGAGGGAGGGGATTCTGCCACTCTGCTCTGCTGAGACTCCACCTGTATTGCTGGGGTCAGCTCTGGAGTCTTCAGTGCAGAAGGGACTTGGACCTATTGGAGCAGGGCCAGAGGAGGCCACAGCGCTGCTGGGAGGGCTGGAAGCTGAGGCCAGGCTGAAATAGTTGGAGTTGTTCAGCCTGGAGAAGACAAAGCTCCAGGGAGACCTTCTGGTGGCCTTTCAGTACTTGAAGGGGCTAGTCAGAAAGCTGGGGACAAACATTTTAGTAGGGCATGTTGTGTCAGGACAGGGGATGATAGTCTTAAATTAAAAGAGGGGAGAATCAGACTAGATGCAGGGAAGATATTTTAATTACATTGAAGGTGAGACCCTGGCCCCTGGTAGAAGCCCCATCCCTGGAACCATTCCAGGCCAGGTTGTTTGGGGCTGTCAGCAGTCTGCTCTAGTTGTAAAGGTCCCTGCTCATGGGAGGAGGTTGAACTTCAAGGTGCCTTCCAACCCAAACCAGTGTACGATTCTATGCAGTCCTGTGCTTACATCAATCTGGAGATGGACCGTTGCAGCATCCTTGCCATGTAAGTGGGTGCCAGCCTTGCTCGTGTCCCTCACATGCCACCTCCCTGCACCACACTGGCCTCCTGCCTTGCCTTTCTAACACTGCAGCACAGAAGTAATGGTTATCTCCAGGGCATGTGTTAGCTGCAGTGATGGAGAAGCATTTTGTATGAATGTTTGCACAGCTCCTGCTGCTGCAGCTACTTACCTAACTCCTATGAGAAACTGGATTTTGTTTTTAATAGCAGCAGGACTTGTGGCAGAGTCTTTGTACCACCTCAGGGTCCCTGGGGATGCTGCAAAAGCTGCAGCAACAGCTGCCCTCCCTGTTGCCATTTGTGTCTTTGGAATGGAACAGAAGAGCATCTGTTCTGGCAGGTCAGAGATGGGAATGGATTTCTGTTTCCAGCTTTGTTTATTCCCCTAAGTAAACATCAGCGTGGACGGCAGTTGGGGTTCTCAGCTCAAACAGCAGAGCACACAGCTCTTGAGGAAAGGGGATTGCTCAGGAATGTGTGGTTATCATTCACTTTATCTTGTGTTTGAATCCTTACAGTAACAACCTGGCCTGTTGAAACAGAGCAGAAACAAGAGGCAGATGTAGGAATGCCTGCTGGCTGTGCTTCCAGCCTGGGAAGACGGCTTGTGGAGTGCATGAAAAGGGTGTCACGAACAATTTAACAGCTTCTGGTATGAAACTGTAGCTAAGACACGATGCAATTAATGGAGGCAGAAATGTATCATGTTGCCTGTTACTCCTGTGTGAAGTGGGGATAGGAACAGCCTGTACTTGAATGGGTCAGCACTCCCAGACCCTGCATATCCACTCTTTCCCAAGCATACAAGGTTGGGAAGTAAAGAGCAAAGCTCTGTTGTGGAGTCTCCCTCTCTGGAGATATTCAGAACCCACCTGGGTGTGTTCCTGTGCAATCTGGTGTAGGTGATCCTGCTCTGGTAGGGGGGTTGGACTGGATGATCTTTTGAGGTCCCTTCCAGCCCCTGAAATTCTGTGTTTCTACTGTGAAGGTAAAACTCAGTTTATTCAGAAAAATATATGTAGGTGACTTGACCACTGTTGCAGGTAGGAGGCAGGAAATATTCCCAGTAAAGACTTCATAATTTCATGAGAAAAAGGATATCCAGTCCTGCAGTGATATTCATCTAAATTAATTCAGACTAATCGTTTTACTTTCTTTAATTAGTGAGGGTTATTAACTTTGCCTACAGTTATCAGGCCATACAGTTACAGTGTTGGGATATAATCTAGTTTAATGAGGTGATTCTGCCCCTCTGCTCTGGTGAGACCTCACCTGGAGTGCTGTGTCCATCTCTGGGGCCCCCAAGAGAGACATAGACCTGCTGGAGCACATTCAGAGGAGGCCACCAAGATGATCAGAGAGCTGGGGCACTACTCCTATGGGGACAGGCTGAAAGAAATGGGTCTGTTCAGCCTGGAGAAGAGAAGGCTCTAGGGAGACCTTATAGCTACATTTCAGTATCTGAAGGGAATCTACAGGAAGGCTGGGGATGGACTGTAGCAGGGCTTGTAGTGATAGGATGAGGGGAATGGTTTGAAATTGGAGCAGGGTAGATTTAGTTTGGACACTGGGAGGAAGTTCTTCACGAGAGTGGTAAAATACTAGAACAGGCTGCCCAGGAGACATTCAAGATCAGACTTTATGTGGCCCTGGGCAGCCTGATCTAGTTGGAGGTGCCCCTGCTGACTGCAGGGGAGTTGGACAAGGTGACCTTTGAGGGTCCCTTCCAACCCAATGCAATCTGTGTGACTGTGAATCCAGGCATTCTCCATGCTGCATACTGATAGCAGTCATAGTTAACTATCTTTGTTCCTCAGATTGTGACTTCATGCCCCTTCATGACTGTAGACAGACTTTCTTTCACTAATAAACATTTCCCAGATTTTTGTGGGTCAGGCTGATCACCTTTACTGATTTTTGTATCTGCTTTTGCTGTGTTCCTGTTAAAGAACATGGGGCTGCCTTTGCATTCCCTGACACAAGAATGACCTTACTGTGTACCACTCTTTTCTCCTCAATCTCTTCAAGTCTTAATGAAAAAGCTTGTCCTTGCCTTGTCTCCTATCTTCTGCCATTTCTCTCTGTAGCTATATTTGCTTTAGATGTGAAGTTCTGTAGAGAGCACTCTATAAAAAGATGCTGTGTAGGGCTGGGCACAAGGACCAGTGGAGGAGGAGGACACTGTTGGAGCATTTTTTGTTCCGGTGCCAGTACTGCTTTCGCTGTGAGGGAGCTGGAGGAGGCTTTGTGTTTCTGCTCCTGTTGTCCTTCTTATGGTTGTGACAGCTGATGCCAACCTCAGTTTCTCCATATAACAATGATTCTAGACATCACCAAGTGAGTGCCACTGATTTTCTTCAAAAAAAATGCAAGTCACACCACTTCCAGATTGGCAGCCAGGCCTCTTTTACTTGACAACAGCAGTTCTGATGGTGCTCAGTCATTCCCAGGTGGATGCATTGTTGCACCAATGGCATCTGGTGGTTTTTTGTCCCCCCTTACACAGCTGCTTGCCACCAGTTGCCCTGTTACAAAAGTGAAGAGGTTTAAAATGAGAGCTGAAGGCTGGAGCTGCTGAATTAATTTCAGCACAAGAATTGTGTTTGTGTAGTTACAAGCTGTTCTGACAGCCTGTCCCTTGCAGCTGCCAGAGTTGCATTGCTTGTGGCTACTTGGGAAATGACTCCTTGAAAAATGACTTGAACAGGGTCAGGTTGTCAGGGTGCTCCATTAAGTGCTTGTATCCTCTCAGGCTAAACATCAGATTCAGCTTGTATCCACTGTGGCTCAGAGCATGTTTCAAGGTAAAGTCATCTATTGATGTAAGACCTTTCTCTCTGACCCCTAATGCTAAATGCAGACAATGGATGAGTACCCCTCTGGGTAAGAAAATGGGACCTTTCCATGCAGCAGCAAAACAGCCAAAGGTGATGGGAGAGCATGTGGTAAGTGAATTCTTGATCCACACTTCTAGGTAAGGTATTTCTGAGCTTCCTCAGTCAGAGAGCGACAAGTTAAACATACCTTTTATGCCCTGCTACTTTTGCTAGGTAGGTGGAATGCTGCTCTGGGCCTGCCTGCAGTGCTCTCCAGAAAGCTATTTGAAATTAATCAGGTGAATGTTACTGATTTGTAGCTGCCCAAAAAGCTATTTGAAATTAATCAGATGAATGTTATTATTTTATAGCTGCCCATGTGTCCTGATGACTTGCAACACTTGTAAACAGCTGGCTTGTAATGGCACAGGTTGACTGCTTTTCAGTCTTCCTGTAAGTTCCAAGCCCTTGCAGCCTCTGAGAGCAGTGGAGAGATTTAACCAAACCAAGTGTCCCCAAAGAGGACTCATGTAATGGCTGTGGTTTTGAGAGAAATATGTTGCTATGTCCCTTTTGCCTGTCTGATAATCTTTCACATGGGAAAGCTCTGCTGTGTTTTGTGGAAGAAACATCTGTCAGGAATTGCCTGGTTCTTTTTCCAGGTCACCTGCCTCTGTGGAGTATGTCCTGTCTTGACTTCAGGGAACATTATTCAGGCTTCAGCCAGATTTCTGAGGCAAAGGCCAGTGAGAACAATCTCTCATCTTGTGTTTCTGTCCTGTTCATAGTTGTGTATTGCCTTACACAGAAACAGAGGCCACCATTAGTGTTTCATACCAAAAGAGCATGGATTAAGGATTTTATTAAACAGTTTACAATTTCAGGCTCTTCAAAAGATGTCATGAGAACATTGCTTGTACTTGTTCTTGCTCTACCAAAAAGGGTTTGAGTAGATTGAAAATAGCTTAGATAGATAGATAGATAGATAGATAGTTTTAACCATATTTTAATTATCTATCTATCTATCTATCTATGTTTTAAAGTGTGAGTCACAGAAGGAAACAAATGAGAAATAGCTTTGCTTTTGCTCTCGCTTCCTTGTTGTAGAAAGCAGGCAGTAACTGATGAAGTCTGAAAATGCCTGCTCTGCTCAGAGCATTAGACAGACTGCAATTGTTAAGAATTGTCCTGAAGTCAGTGAGTGTCTCACAGCTTCAGCTGAAGCACTGTCTGGCCCACCAGCATGGAGCAAGGAGCAGCAGTAATGAGCACACCTCCTGTGACCAGCCTGCCTTCTGCTTTGGGTACCTCCACATCATCCCAAAGGGATGCCCCACCAAGACAGGCCTGTGTCAGCAGCGTAGGAAGGACAGTTCAAGGAGCTAGTGTTAGTCCTTGCTCTCCTTCAGTTGGAGTTCACTGGTAGCCTGCATGTTGACCTTAAAACCCACAATTTGATAAGCAGAGTAACCCAGTGTTTCCCAAACACAGATGGATTTTCCTTGATGTTGAATCTGCTCACACTGCAGCTGGTTTGGCAAAGACAGGCACTGCAAATAGGTATTGTAAAAGTACCAAACCAAACCACAAAGCTCAGGTAGCTGCAGAATTCACACAGCCATTCCTCCTTTCACTCACACATGCTACTTTTTGCTGCTTTTTTACTTGTTGGACCTTTTTTTCAGCCACTGGGAGAACAGATCATGTGTGGACACTAAAAAGGTAGTAAGTACACAGAGCAGGATGTTGTACACTGCTGGGAAGCCAGCTGGGGCACATTAATGATCCACATAGATGTGAGTTAGGAAGGCATTAAGGAGAAATAGGAAAGAGGATGAGAATATCTTGACAGTGGGTATCTAACTCTTCAGTATCTTCTACTGCAGAGAAAAGGAAGAAAGGAGTGAGGCTGAAAATGAAAACAGATACCAGAGCTGAGAGAAGAAGTCAGTGCTGGGGAATTCAAATGGTGTGATGAAAGCTGGAGGAACTACTATGAGGAGGGGCAGTGAGACATGTTCCAAAGGTAACTAGATGCTGGGGTGTTGTAGTTAAGATCAGTGTTGTGTGGGCTCCTGTGGTGTGTCTGGCTGGGCTGGAGGGGAGGAGGCCATGCCTGTGGTTGTACCAAGAGCATTCTTACCAGCATGCCAGACAGATCAAGTCCACAGAGAGAAAAGGCATGCTCTGGTATGTGGGTTTATATTGACTGAGTGTTAGCCAGGGTAGGAAAGGTGTTTGCACATGTCACCATGACCTGAAATGATCCCCTCCCAGCCTCCTAAAGTACAATTAACTCTGAAGAAACAAAGCCTGTCTCTATGGTCCGAGAAAGCTGCCCTTTTATACTTGCTGCTCAGGTGTTTTGACTCCAGCTTTTTACCACTGCTCAAAATGTCTTTCACCTGCAAAGAATCTTATTGGTGGCAATCAGCAATGCATCCCTGTCCCCCACTTTGAGTATCTGTACTGATGTTTTTTTCAGTCTTGGCATTTGAACTCTGACCAAGCAGGCAGAAAGGACTATCGGCTTCAATCAGCAGCACATCAAACAGCCTTCCAGCTGTGTCTTTTACTAAGCTTTCCGTGCCCAGATTGTCTCTTTGTTTCCAGAGAAGTGATACCATTTCATTACTAAAAGGAGACCAGTTCTCCAGGCAAGCCACAGACCTGAGCACAGGGCAGAAGGCACTGGGCCTTTCAGGATTTTCTCTGTTGCAGTGCAGTCCTTCCTTGCAACAGTTCCTTCTCACCTTTGCACTACCTGGGTTCTAATACATAGATTTTGCTCTACCACTCTCTACCACCAGATAGCTCTGTTCTCTCTTCCCTGGAATGGAAATAACATCACCTTACAGGGTGGGCAAAATTATTCCTCTCCAGGCAGACTTGCAGCTGCCCAGATACATCAACAAAACAGGAGCCCATTTAACATTTGCAAAAAAAAAAAAAAAAAAAACCAAAAACCCAAAAGGATGTTTTGTATGAAACTGGGAAATTGAGTAAGAAGGGCAACAGAAGAAGAGGAGAGCATACAGGCAGTGGGGCATAGTTCTTGCAGATCCATCTAAACATGAACTCTGAAAGGTACCATTCACCATACCTTTGATTTTTATTTTTTTTTTCCTCCTGGAAAAATCATGTGCTTGATATCCATCCCAGATGAATAAATGGAGGAAAACAGGACATAAGTGCCAGGGGCTCACTGCTCCATGTCTTGCTGGGCCACAGCAGCAGCTGGTGACAGTGAGTTTGATGCTTTGGAACTAAGCATTTTATTGTACATTAACTGCAAGTCTTGGGATCTCAAAGGTGATCCACTGTATCTGGAGTTGTCTGGGGATGTTTAGAAGTGGCTTTGTGGGTCTGTGTGCCTAAGACTGCCATTAGTCTGGTGCTGCCCTCACTGTACCACAGAC
This sequence comes from Picus viridis, assembly GCA_033816785.1. NCBI lineage: Eukaryota > Metazoa > Chordata > Aves > Piciformes > Picidae > Picus > Picus viridis. Next base: position 11,006,181 of record CM066586.1, read on the forward strand.
TTTGCCTGCAGTAACTTTGGAAGCTTTTGTCTCAAGCTTTCGTAGTTCTGGCAGAATCACAGACTTGATGAAGTCATGCCTAAGCTGGCTGGGAAGTCTGCTGCTTTACCCACTCCTGAATCAGCTGGTGAGCAATGGCCTGCTTGGGAGGGAACCAGGGTAAAACACTACCATCATCTTGCTTTGACGATCTGGGCTCTCTCTTGAGACCTTCCACGATTTCCTCCAGGCCAAACCAACGGGCTTCCTCTAGTTCCAGGCTGTCCACACTGATCTAGAAAGAATTGAGAGGGTACCAGCTCTTGAAATCAGACTGAAATGTGAGCAGCAGTGCTTTGCTTCTAGTTGCACTCAGAATCATCCTATGCTTAGAATGCCCAGAGTCCTCCTGAATTAAGTGCTGATGCCAGTCCAGGAGAGGATGTTACTGTCCACCAGTGCTTTGTTGTTTTGGTTCCCTTGGGGACACCACAAATCAGGTAGCCTTAGACCATCATGGCACTTGCCTGTGAAGCACCAGTGGCTGAGCACAGTAACTAACATGGCAGATTCTGCACATTCTCTGGCACATACACAATGGTGTACATGCAAGAGTGCCTCACCTGCAAAGCTCAGATGGAGAAAAACAGGGTTGTTGGGCTCTGAGCTTCTGTATGTACAGTGCCCTGTGCAAAATCTGGCACATTGCAACAGAAAAGATGATTATTTTGAAGACTGTTCTTCACTTGGAGAGAGAGCCCGTGGATCTAGCAATTAGAGAGGATCTGATGCCCTCCAAACTAAAGTGTGGTCTGAAAGAGATTTTGCTAGGTAAGATGGGCAGTGAAAAGCCTCGGAGAAACCTGAGCCTGCTCACCTCAGCCTGCTGAGCTCTCACCAAGGCGTGGCAAGCTATCATTAAGCTGCTGCTGGGGAATGGCCAGTGCTGAGAAGCTGAGTACCAGAGTGACTCCACCTCCAGGCCGACCTCTTCTGCCACCTCTCTCCGGACTGTCTCCTCCAGGTTTTCACCTAGAAGCAACCAAAGTTAGGTAAGGACAGCCTTACAGGGCAGCAGACTGTGGCCAAGACAATGTAGACACACATTTGTGAGGTGTTCCAGCCCTGGGTGCTCACACACATGCAGCAGCTCCAACTGTGTTGAGCTGGACACACTTGTGAGCAGGATGCTCAGCTAAATTCATCAGCAGTGCTTAAACAGGCATCAGAGACATTTTTGGCTTTGCCTGTATACAGCTGCTGGACAGAACAATGCTGCCCCTTCATCATTTCCCTTTTAAAGCCATTTTCTCTCCTGTAATATCAAGTTTGTAGGTTTTCTTCTGAGCCAGGCTGCACTAGACACAAAATGGACTGAAAAAGCATGGCAGGGTTCTAACCTGGAGAGTATTATGCTTGTATTTTGCCATCAGGGACCAGGTCAACTGATACACCCCCCAATTCCTACACTGCAGGTACACACAGCTTTGACTGCCACACCGGATATTTAGGTCCAGTATGGTTTTCCCTGATGATGTTTCTATCCTCCTCTGTCGACAGGCTTTTGCTTGATGTCACATCATTCTGCCCCCACACCTTGCATGCCCAACGCCAGCACACTGGATGAGAGATCACCTTACCTATGTCACAGAAGCCTGACAGAGCACTGTACATCCCCCGGGGAAACGAAGGCTGGCGTGCAAGAAGGCACCGGCTCCCGTCAGACACCAGGGTGATAACCACTGGAGACATCTAAATGCATCAGAAAACAAAGCAAGAAGTTCAGACCAAAGAAGTAAGTGCAAATTGTTGCTTTTCCTAGCTGGTTGAGGGTCACTGGCATGACACTGAAGCACCCAGTTCCTGGCAAAGCACTCCTGCTGCCTGTCTCAGGTTCCCTAGAGCACTGGCTTGTCACCTCAGAGACCCTGTGTCGCAAACCTGGGCTGATGAGGTGCTCACCTGTGGCTAGTAGGTTACTGTGCTGCCATGGCGTGCTCACCTGTGGATAGAAGGTTACTGTGCTGCCATGGCGTGCTCACCTGTGGCTAGTAGGTTACTGTGCTGCCATGGCGTGCTCACCTGTGGATAGAAGGTTACTGTGCTGCCATGGCGTGCTCACCTGTGGATAGAAGGTTACTGTGCTGCCATGGCGTGCTCACCTGTGGCTAGTAGGTTATTGTGCTGCCATGGCGTGCTCACCTGTGGCTAGTAGGTTATTGTGCTGCCATGGCGTGCTCACCTGTGGATAGTAGGTTACTGTGCTGCCATGGCGTGCTCACCTGTGGCTAGTAGGTTACTGTGCTGCCATGGCGTGCTCACCTGTGGCTAGTAGGTTACTGTGCTGCCATGGCGTGCTCACCTGTGGCTAGTAGGTTATTGTGCTGCCATGGCGTGCTCACCTGTGGCTAGTAGGTTACTGTGCTGCCATGGCGTGCTCACCTGTGGCTAGTAGGTTATTGTGCTGCCATGGCGTGCTCACCTGTGGATAGAAGGTTACTGTGCTGCCATGGCGTGCTCACCTGTGGATAGTAGGTTACTGTGCTGCCATGGCGTGCTCACCTGTGGATAGTAGGTTATTGTGCTGCCATGGCAGACACGCTTGCTGCCAGCTACGTTCTTCTGAGTGGGCTGCCCAGTTTTGCTACAGTACTGGTGGGAATCGTGCCACCGGAGAAGGGACTGGGCCTGTAAACACCAAGAGAGAAACACAAATCTTAATTATAGAATCACAGAATTGTTGTGATGGGAAGAGACCTTCAAAATCATCAAGTCCAATGCCCTCAGCACCACATCCACACAGCTTTGAAATCCCTCTGGGGATAGGGACTCAACTGCTGCCCTGGGCAGCCTCTTACAGAGCTTGACAACCTTTTCAGGAAAAAATTCTTCCTAATGTCCAACCTCAATCTCCCCTGACATAACTTGAGGCTGTTTCCTCTTGCCCTATCAGTTGTTCCTTGGGAGAACACACCAACTTTCACCATGATCCAGCCTCCTTTCAGGGTGTTGCAGAGAGTGAGGCCTCTCCTCAGCCTCTTTTTCTCCAAACTGAATGACCCCTGTTCCCTCAGCTACTCCTCATGAGACCTGTTCACCAGACCTTTCACCTTATACCTGAGGCAAAGAGATGATTCAGAGCAGTCTCCCTGAATGATACTTTGCTGTCTTCTCCTCAGCATGCAGTCCTGTAGATAAATTCTGATTATGTTTAAAAGCCTGAGAAAGGTCAATGCTTTGAAGAACATCAGGCTCTACAACCAATGCTTCATGCTTGTTGCTTTAGCATTCAAATTTGAGCACATTCAGGGGAGGTGGGGAAGAATTGCTCTTTACTGGGATATAATGGGAGAAATCATGGGAACTGAACTATTCCAAGGAGTCTCCAATATTGAATACCTTCCTGAAAAATAGCTCAAGCACCACAGATACTACAAAATATTAAAAGAAACATGAGCTATTTCTAGTTTTGGGTCAGGATGGCTGATTTTCACACACAGGTCTTTCCTTAGGGCTTCCAAACATACAGAATCCACAGGGTAACAGCCTCTAAGTGAGCAGTTTTAAAAGAGCAGCTCCAAGAGGAGATCATCAAATTCAGTTTGCCTAGAAGGTTACAGAAAACTAGTGCCTGAGAGCTGTTAAGATGAGGACAAACTAGGATTGCTGTCACTACTGCTTAGGTCAGTATATTTCACACTGGACATTCAGCAGGTTGATGCTAACCTGGTCTGTTCAGTTTGCTTTTGAAAGTGCTCAGTAGGTACTTCCAAGATATGTATTAAAACATAATTAGCCTGGAGAAGAGGAGGCTGAGAGGAGGCCTTATTGCTCTATACAGCTACCTGACAGGAGGCTGCAGTGAGGCTGGTGTTGGCCTCTTCTCCCAAGTAACAGGTAATGGCCCCAAGTTGCACCAGGGGAGGTGTAGGATGGATATTAGGAAGAATTTCTTGACTGCAAGAGGGGTCAGGGATTGGAACAGGCTGCCCAGGGAGTTGGTGGCATCACCATCCCTGGAGGTGTTCAGAGAATGAGAGGATGTGACACTCTGGGATGTGGTCTCATGGTCCTGGAGGTGTTGGGTAGGAGCTTGGACCTGATGATCTTGGAAATGTTTTCCAACCTTAATGATTCTACAGAACAAGGGGAAATGGGTGGAAGTTGAGACATAGGAAGTTCCATGGAAAAGGGAAGAAAAATTTTTCACCCTGCGAGTGACAGAACACTGGAACAGGCCGCCCAGGAGGGTTGTGGAGTCTCCCTCTCTGGAGACATTCAAGACCTGCTTGGATGTGTTCCTGTGTGATCTGCTCCAGGTGATTCTGCTCTGGCAGGGGGTTGGACTGGATGATATTTTGAGGTCCCTTCCAACCCCTAATATTCTGTGATTCTCTCATATGGAAGCTGAAGAAAGTAGCAAATCCTGCGGACTACCGAAGCCAGCAAAGGAGAATCCTTCCCATCCACTACGAAGAGAGCCTTGCGTAAGTCAGTGAACGACCCTTGAGTTCAGACTCGATGAGTGATTTCTCCAAGGCCCCTGGTTAAAAAACAACAACAACATCATCTTTGATCTCCTCTATCACAGTTATTATCCCAACCTGACGCCCTGCGTTGTTCCGGTGTGCAATTTCTGGAAGTTCCCGTGGAAGTGACATCACATCGGTGGTAACATTCCTCAATGTTAAGTGACCTACCAACAGCCCACCTTTACTGACAAAGGCACTGGTTCTGGGGCTCTGGCCCACCACACTCACAACAGCTCCTGCAGAGACTCAGCTGAGTCCTCTTTGGCAGTAAACATTCCCCCAGCAAAGACCAGGATACTGCCTGGGCAGCATCTTCATTTCAGCACATCTAAGGTGATGCTGACATGGATGGAAGAAGACACTCAGCTGAGTCCTCTTTGGCAGTAAACATTCCCCCAGCAAAGACCAGGACACTGCCTGGGCAGCATCTTCATTTCAGCACATCTAAGGTGATGCTGACATGGATGGAAGAAGACACTCAGCTGAGTCCTCTTTGGCAGTAAACATTCCCCCAGCAAAGACCAGGACACTGCCTGGGCAGCATCTTCATTTCAGCACATCTAAGGTGGTGCTGACAGGGATGGAAGTAGAGGCATCCGAACCTAAATCCAGGGCAAACTGTGGTACGTGCTCATCTGAACAGCCGATCAGCACCGACTTCTCTATCCACTGCTCAGTCTCTTTGAGTTTCTCCAGCATCCCTCTCATTTCTAAACAGAAGGGGAAAGGGGAAGAAAAAGCTGTGATGAACGCAAATGCATATAACCACGAGGCTCTCTCTGGACCAGTCTTGGCTCAAGGCAGGGTGCTCATGTGAGACAGGGGACCAGACAAGTGGTACCACTCAGAGTGAGACCAATAGTCTGGCTTTCCTCCTAGCTGCTGGAAGCTGAGACCATGTCAAGCTAAAGATGCAAATACTGTCATGCTTGGGGAGCAGCTGTCTGTGTTCCTTCCATCCTACACTGGCCAATACCTCTCCCTCTAAGAAAATTTCTCCTCCATTATTCCTTTGTCAGTTAGACCATGCTTGTTTTCCTGCCAGCCCTTTCCTTTCAAAAGGCATAATCTCAGATGTTTAAAACTGATCCTCTAAAAGCAGACCAGGTGCGTGTTGGTAACATAGATATGAAGAGCGTGAGTTTGAGTCCACATGTCCTGGTTTTAACTGTAAAGTCTTTGGTGTACTGCATAGTATCATAGTATCAGTCAGGGTTGGAAGGGACCACAAGGATCATCTAGTTCCAACCCCCCTGCCATGGGCAGGGACACCCTGCACTAGATCAGGCTGGCCAGAGCCTCATCCAGCCTGGGCTTAAACACCTCCAGGGACGGGGCCCCATCCAGCATAGAGCTGGATGTTCCTGCGCAGCTTGATAGATATTTCAACCCCCATTTAAAGGGTTGCTTGTTGCAAATGTCTCTGGATCACTTCAGGTCTGTGATCCAGGAGGTGTTTCTTTCCAGACACCTGCTTACCTGCTGCACTGACCTGTGGTACCAAATATTTCTTCTCAACTTCCTGCAGGAAGGGGGAGAGATTATGAAAGAGGTAAAAAGTTCCCAAGGTCTGGGCTTGCCTACAAAGGCTGTCGTTTTCCTTTAGCTCATTCAAGTATCTGCAAAGAGAAAATAATTGAGAAGATGAATTTCAGATCAGGGTGAGATCACGTGCATTACACTTACCTGGGCACATTTATTTTGCACAGAGCAAAACAGGTAATGCAGATTTTATGTATTGCACACGCTTCTAGAGTTTTTGACAGCTGACTCTTTGGTGGGCTGTAGCCTCTAGTGAAGGTGCCACATGACAGAAAATATTGCAGTTTGTACTACCACACAAGTAGCCTCAAGTTTTGGACATCTAAGAAGATCATTAACTCAGTCTTTTAATCCTAGAGGTCTGCTTTAGAGACATGATCATTTGTGTGCACAAAACTTTGAGCTTCTCTTTTATCTCCCCAATCTGAAAGGCTCCAAGTCCTGTTTGGCAAGGTTACTGAGCAATTCAAATCGCAGAATCCCACTGTGGTAAGGATTAGAAGGGACTTCTGGGAATCATCTAGTCCAATAAAGCAGGGACGCCTACAGAAGCTTACCCAGGATCACAATGTCCAGGTGGGTTTGGAATCTCTCCAGAGAAGGAGACTCCACAGCCTCTCTGGGCAGCTTGCTCCAGAGCTCCATCACCCCCACAGCAAAGAATTTTTTTCTTCATATTCAGATGGAACTTCCTGGGTCCCAGTTTGGGTCGGTACCTTGAATGCTGAATATGCTTCCCATCAGACTATGTGCATTCCTGCAGGATATCTTCTACCCATCACATTGACATACAGGGCAAGGACCAAACTCAAGTGTTACGGCCCATCAGTCTGGGACCTGAATTAGGAAAAGCAATCACTGCAACAAGGGTGCCAGGATGTGCTTCTTTCAGACTGAAGGAATATTTAAACCAATGTGGGCAGCACCCCTGCAAGCCTGCCTTGTACTTTAAGAGATGGTTAATGAGGAGAGCAATCACAGTCATTTGTTAATCGAACTCCAGCCTGAGAGAACCAGTTCTTATCAGTGGTGAAGAGACTTATTTACAGAGCTCACAGAGCATTGCATTAAGTTATTGCTGACCTGTTAAAAGATTAACCCCGGGTTAGGTTTCTGTAGGGCTGCTTCTGACAGTGGACATAAACACGCCAAGCTCTATTCTTCTCATAGTACAGAAGAATCAGGTGAGATCTTACCTCATTTTTCTAACGTAGGTGGAGTGCAACCTGCAGACAAGAGAGGAAGCTCTTCCGTGTGCTGCTTGAAAAATAGCAGCCATAACCAACACCTACAGGGAGCTGCCTCTGCCTAAAGAGAAAAGCAGAGTAAAATGCAAGAGCCCTTTGATTTATCAGGTGCAATAGCCCACTGCTACCAGACATCTACTTCTTGCACAGTCTGCACAATGCTGGCATCTGCTTTCTACAATTATTGCAATGGTCTTAGCCTCTAGTCACACATCACACCAGTGTCAGGCAGTCTTTAAGACTGTTTGAAGATAGAATCACAGAACTGTTTTGGTTGCAAAAGACCTTTAAGATCATTGAGTCCAACCACTCTCTAAACTATGTCTTTCAGTACCTGTCTCTGCATCCTTTAAACACCTCCAGGGATGAGGGTTCAACCACCTCCTTGGGGAGCCTACTCCAGTGTTTTTCTCCCTTTCAGTGAAGTTTCCTCTAATATCCAATTTAAACCTCCCCTGGTGCAACTCAAAGCCATGGACAATCATCCTATCACTTATCAGTCAGGAGAAGACACCAACCTACATCCCACTACAACCTAATTTCAGGGAGTTGTAGAGAACCAGAAGATCTCCCATTGGCCTCCTTTACTCCAGGCTAAACACCCCCAGTTCCCTCAGCTGCTCTTCACTAGACCTGTTCTCCATACCCTTCACCAGCTTCATTGCCTTTCTCTGGGCACACTTCAGCACCTCAATGTCTTTCTTGGGGGCGGGGGGGCAAAACTGAACCCCATATGTGAGGTGTGGCCTCACCAGTGCTGAGAAAAGGGGGACAATCACTTCCCTACTCCTGTTGATCCAGACCAGGATGCTGTTGGCCTTCTTGGCCACCTGGGCACACTGCTGGCTCATCTTCAGCCAGCTGTCAGCCAACACCCCCATGTCTTTCTCTACTGAGCTTCCCAGCCACTCTTTTCCAAGCCTGAAATACTTCAGTTTGCTTCCATCTGTGAGTGTGTTCAGGTCCTGCAGAAACTGCTGTAAGACCAGATCACACGTTCCTATCCTGAACTTCTGCGTCCCTGGGGAAAAGAGCAGTGAAGGTGGCTGCTCTGTTGTTTGTGTCCTACACATTTGTCATGGCCACCAGCCAACTGAACATCCTATCACAGCACACAGCAGATCTGTGGGAAAGGCACTGATGCCAGAAGAGAATGAAAGACAAAATATCAGCTGTGGAAGAGAATTCCCTGGGTTAGATGACAGACAGCAGTTGCAGCTGAGTTGAATCATCTCCAGCTATGAATGTTGGTTTGTTTTTTTTTGGTGCCAAAGGATCCTACCACACATTTTCAGCTCAGGCAGTTGCAGACTGCAATTTGAACTCAGCTTCAGAATGTCAGAAAGTAGCCAGGAATGCCACCAGCTCTAGCACTCATCTCAAACAAAAATGAGCTGTGACTCATCACACTTATTTTGAATGTTTGAGTTCCCAGCCCTGGAACTCGCAGCCCTTTAAGGAGGAAGTTGCATTTGCTTCGATTTACAGACACACAAACGGTGCCAGAGAAGAGCCAGGGCGTCCTTCCCTTCCTAAAGGTCAGCGATGGTTCCCGAGGCTGGGCGGTGCCTAAGCAGGGGCTCCCGTCCCTACGTGCAGGCTTTGCCTTGTGGCTTCTGACATCTCTGCCCCATGACCCTCTTTCCCATTGTCCCAGCTGAGGGTGGTCTTGTCTGGGATGATCCCTGGGGAAGCCGAGCCTGCTGCGGAAGCTGCTGGGGAGAGCACCGGCGCCTGTGCTCGACGCTTGGCACGATGCCGAGGGGCTGGGGCGGGCGACGGCGACAACGACGGTGACTCGTGGCACAGCCCGTGTGTCTGAAGGAATCTGGTGGTGCGAGGATGACGTGGCCCTCACTTGTCCACCCCCGCGTCTCCGACTGCCTCGGCGTGTGAAAATCAGCGGCGCGGCAGCCAGCGCTGCCGCCGGGAGTTTACAAACAGCTCTGCGCTGCGACGGGCAGCGGCACCGCACCGGCGGGGCGCAAGAGGGACAGTACCTGGAACGCTGAAATGCAGTCTGTGCAGGCGTTTAACCCTCTCCTGACAGGGTTTGGGGAGGATCACTGAAAACTCAGAGGTAGTAAGAACTTGATCTGGGGAGGCCAGCCCAGACTTCCCTTGTGCTGCCTGTAAATGGCACCTACGCCGTACAGCCGGCCATAGGTGGGTCAGGACCTGTCCTTCCCCACACTATTCCCCACTTACTGTGCTCTGTGCCGAAGGAGTGGTACCTCCAGCAGCAAGGATCAGCTGGAGAGTCCCTCCTTGACCTCAGTTAGGAGCGGAGCTCCTGCAACAAACAGGGCACCGCTGTCTTACTGGGACTGAGTCGCTCTTCCCCCAGTGGGAGCGCTGGGAAATGTAGTCCTGCACAGGCTGCTCGCAAGCTCTTGGCTAAACTCCATGGCTGACTGCTCTGGAGTTTGATTAACTTCTGGAGTGGTGAGGCTGTCTGAGAGTAAACTCTATTTTCTTCCACACCGGCTTAATTCTTTGAGAAGTAGCTATATTTTGCTAAGCAGCAATTAGCAGAACAATGCTACTGCAGTAATTTGAGCTGTTCTTAGCAGTTTGTTCCTCTTAGTTTATTTCTCAATTTTCTTCCACTCCCCCCCCAGCTTCTCTGTTTTGTGTTATCAGTAGCATAAGAGTATTGTTCAAAGCTAAGGACCATATGTCCTCAAACAGGAAACCATGCCAAGAGTTGTGTACATCTAAAGGATGGAGCTCTTCAGTGCTCAAGCAGCCCCACAGCTGAGCTTGTCAGTGAATAGCTCTGATTAGAAAGTGCTCTTTGCCAGGGCAGATGTCAGAATAATGACAAATAATTTTCATGCCTTTATAAGTGAAGTGAACAGATTCCTCTCCAGTACTGAAAACATTATTCTGGGCTGGGACCTACCTGCCTATATTTAGCATGCAGAGGATTTTTATAAACATAGGAAAGTCAATGTTTTCAGGGCAGCCTCCTGCTTTTTGGTCATGAATGGAGACATTCTAATCAGGAATTCACGTCATGAAATTTGAGAACATAGCTTGTAAAAATAATAACTAGAACAGGCAAGGGAATAGGACTCCAGTTACCACCATTACTGACAAGCTGAAGTTTAATTATGCTTGACTGCTATTTGTGTGCTTCCTGAACCACAGCAAGCCCAATCTTATTAATCCCTGAGGCTAATTGGATTAATGGACAAAACACATCTTCCCTTAATAAGATAAAGGATTGAAATATAATCTCTGAGGGAAGTATCCACCCTGGTGTTAAAACAAACTAACAGATTTATTGACCCTAACTGCCTCCAGAAGTGGACCTCGCAAGAAGAGCTGGCTTTAGAAGGAAGCAGCTGGGGCAGATACTTTGGACCTCAAATCTTGGGACAGCCTCTCAACTTGCTTTAGCCCAAAGCAATCAGTCATTTGGTAAGTTCACCCCTATCTGTCTGAAGGATTAAAAGCCAGAGCACTATGCTGCACCCCTATCTATCTGAAGGATTAAAAAGCCAGAGCACTATGCTGCAGAGCACTATGCAGACTCATTTGAAGGCAGTGCAGTGCTGTAGCCTCTCATTGCTACAGGCAGATGAAAGAAAACATGTTTTGGCTCGATGGTGTATACTTGGCCTCTGTGTGTGCAAAGATAAGCAGAGAAAATGAGGTTAGAGTCCCTTCTGTGGCTGATCTGACCAATGGGAAGCCATGAGAGATTCCTGGTGCCTTCTCCAAGGGTCCTACACCTGCTTGTCATTGCATATTGCTCAATTTTGCAGCGAGTAAGCAGGGAAGGTGATTTTGAAAGTAACAGAGGCTTTCTCATCATTTACTCATGAAATTACTTAGTTTAAGGAGATGTAATATCAGGTATGGCTTTGGCAAAAATACTTTGTAAGTATTTTTGAACTGGGCTCTGAGCTGTGTGAATTGCATCTACAAACTGTGTATATTTGTTCCCTGCAGACAGATACTGTGCTAGAAGCAATCTGTGAGCAAAGTGAAGGCCTTGCCATACAAATGCTTCCCTTAACAGCTTCCTGTAGCTTACTAATTTGAGCTGTGGCAGGGCCACCAGAGGAAGTGAATCCCTGAGATTCTCCTGATGCAAGAAGAGCAAAGGAGGACACAAGCAGTGGGAACAGATACTGTGATCTCCTACATGGACAAGATGGCAAAACAGGCAAACTCTTAGTCCTGTGTTGCTAAGGTTTCTTGGATGTACAGGTTTGTAAGATACTCCTCTTGGTATTAGCAGTTGGTTAAAAGGTTTTCAAGCCAAAGAAGTGGCTGGAAAATGTAATTCAAGACTAATAGTGGTTGTATTAGTAACCTTGCTTTTTCTTGCCATTCTTTGTGTCTTCCCAGCTGCCTGCAATAAGCAGTAAGCAGCACTAGAATTGCTAACAGCTGCCCCTCACAAAACAACTGTTAATTGGTTTAAATACACCAAACTAGCAAACTCCCATTGAAAACTTATGGCCAAGCCACAAGAAACCTCTTGGCAAAAGAAAAATAAATTCTTTTTTTAGGAGAAGGCCAAGGAAAGACAAACCACTTCTTTAAAGTTAATGAGCAGTCTTTCCCTCTATCATTACATTTTAGATGCAAACTAACCCAATCTGGCTTTTCTCTCAAGTTAGATGTGCAGTGTTATGTGTATGATGGACTTCTCCAGTTTCCCATGCTCAGGGTGGGGACCTTGAAAGATGGAAACTGTCTAACTTCTTCATTCTGTGCTCCTAACACTTGCACAGGTTTAGAGGAAACACTTCAACATCTGAATGGCCTTTCCATGGGATTTGTTTCTTTCAGCTCTTCCATGGGTTTTGTCTTTTCCCCTTCTCTGCTGCTGTGGGTTGGGAAGGATTCTCAAATTCTGGCACTGACTTGCTGATGAAAGGATCCAACCCTTTGACTGCAGGTAATGACTTAATTTTGGGAGTAGACTACCACTGTCTGATGAACATGAGGCTTCATCTCCTTAGAAAGGGTAAATCTAAGTTGTTAATATACCTTTAAAAAGCCAAGAGTAGTGTGAGCTGACTTGGTGTGATATAAATATGACTCACCTGTTCCTCAAAGTGCTGCATGCAGGTCATGGTCTCTAAATGGATACTTCAGAACTGGAAGAGGTTCAAAGAGGACAAAAAGTGTGGTCAAAGACTTGGAGTATGGCCACTGAAAGGAGGTAGGTAGGCAGGCAGGCTTTGATGCTTCAGCCTGTATAAGGGATGGGTACCAACTGTTTGCTGTTTCATCCCATGCAGGAACTTGGTTAATCAAATCTAACAAGTTGGAGCCACATTCTTAGTGAACAGGTGGAGGGACCTTTCCATGCTTTGGGTAAGGGATGGTGTAACTGCTAGGTAAAGGATGTTGTGGATGCAAAATGGTTGTAGCTCAAGAGAGGAAGTATTTCAACAGAGAACTGATTGAGGGTTACTAAGGCTGAGAAAAATCCCTGAGTTAAAAGTGTAGGCTGAGAGAGCACTCGAGGCAGCATGGGCTAAACAAAACTTTGTGTGAGCTACTACAGCTGTGTTTTTAGGAGGCCTTGTGCTTCCTTCTTGGTTTAGGTGGACCTTTCTTTTAGTATTGTTCAGCTTAGGGCCTATGGAGTGTTGCTGCAGGATTGCTTGGAAAAGGAAGCACGTTGTTAGGCTCGTGCAGTGGTTTTGCTAAAAAACACAGAGGGCTCTGCAAATCCTAAGGAAGGCCTGAAAGCCTTGTTCTGCTGCAGTTCTCTTGTTCTCAGAGATGGCAAGTGCTTCTTAACAAGGTGCTAACATAACAGTTAGGACCTGCTTGAAGTTGCCCAACCCCATCAGCACTTGCCAGCAGGTGATAAATGCAGCAGTCCAGCACAAAAGTTTACATTCAGTCTTTTAATGTGACTGGAACATGGGTGACTGTGCTGGAGTTGAGGAAGGCAGGAGAAAAGAGTAAGCTCTCTCTAACTGAAAGCAAGCAATGATAAGGGGCAGAAACAGATTTATGGAGCAAGACCATGCCATGACTGTTGGAAATTACTCTTGATTTGACTGTGTGGTAGATCCTGAAATCCTGGGCTCTTTTAAAATTTCTTTGCCATCAGCCCTGTGCCAACCAATAGGAGCAAGCCCACTAATAAACATGCTAGTGAACTTGTTGTTGTTCTCCACCATCTGCCTTCCTTTCCAAAAACACTTGAGCAGTGGCAAAGGTAAGGAGAAAGCAGCAAATCTTGCTAGCAAGAATTTGAAAGCTTCTACAATGTGTGAGCTTTTGCCAAATCTCTAGAAGCTGCTGTTAAATCTCTGGCTAGATCTTATGGGCTCTGTGGATAATAAAGCTTTAGCTAGATGCCTCAGCTAGAAGCTTGGATATCATTCCAGTGTTTCCTGCTAGTTGTAGGAGTTGTATTTCTGTTGGAAGACAACCAAAATGAAAGGAAAGAAAGGCTTATTTTTTGACAAATAGTTTCACTAAGAACTGGCCTTCTTCCTGCTCTGGTGCAGCAGCTCTCCCAGTGCTGGTCCTGTAGTCAGCTGTGTCGACACATCTGGACGAGAAATGAGTAAATTCAGTTCATGTTGTTGTTTGTTTCTCATATGAGATGTGTCATAATCTCAGAGTCTTCCCCACAGTGGGGCTTCACATCCCATGTTGTGATGTTTGCTCTTCAAAAAGATGCTGCTGAGGGAGTCGAAGCTGAGGCTACAGCCTAGGTTTTGGGAAGAGCTCTTAGTTCATGCTACAACCTCCTGTTACCTCTTAGGAATGAGGTGGGTTTTTTTTTAAGTCAGTGGAAAGTAGCCCTGCTCAAGAATGCATGTTGGAAGGGGATTTTGACCCCTGTTAATGTCTTTGCCAGCACTCTGCAGTTGTTGTGAAACCTTTCTAGCCAGGGGAGGCTCTAATTGGCTGTCTATAACAAAGGAAGATCAGAGGCTGGCTAGGCTAGTGAAGAGATGGTTCTATTTGAAGTTCACATAGAAAAAATAAAGGAAAAACTTCTTACTACTGTCCCTTGTTCTAACTTTGTTGCTGGAACTACAGTGAGGAAATGACCATTTTATATACAAGCAAACAAAGAGCAGTCAGCATAGATGTGTTGTGGGAAGACAAATCCAAGCAGCTTAAGGTTGATCTGTGCCAGCTAAGAGCTCTTGTATGCCAGAGAGGGGTGAGAGGTGATGTGCTTTGTGACACAGCTTTTGGTACCACCTTGTGGCATGCCTTTGTGGTCAGCAGTTTAGATGAAAGTCTTGGAAGGAGGGAGGCTGCTTCAGAAATGTGTTTGACGAAGGTACAGCCAGCTTGGAGATACCTTCACCTGGGCTTTGCAGGAGAAGATTGGTAAAAGAACTTGGATGATGGAACATAAAGCATGCTGTGAAATGTGGCAGATGATGCCAGCTGAAGAGCAGGAGGTGCAAGGTTGGTTTAGAAGAAAATTTATCAACAGAAATTGAAGTGCCAGTCAGAGGGAAACGAGAAGAGACTGACTGTGAGGAGAGGAGGGGAGCTGGCTGCCAGCCTGCTTCAGGATCTGGGAGGATTACTCTGAATTGTGCATCCAACATGAATTACCAACAAGCTGTTGTGGTCAAAAAGCAAATGCTGGCTGGAATGTCTATTCAGAAGTGTTGGCTGGGAGCTGTGGAAGCCATCCCCTCATTGTTGGGGTGGTGAGGCCTCAGCGGGAGCACGGGGCCAAGGTCTCCAGCAAAAATTTGTCTCCTTGGGAGAGCAGAGGGAAGCTTGTGGGAATGGCTGACACCCTGGCAGCATGGCTGCAGGCAGTAAGCCTGTGCCTCTTCAGGCATTTTAGGCCTATTTCTGGAAACTTTTTCCCCCCAATAGGCCTATTTCTGGAAACTTTTTCCCCCCAATAGGCCTATTTCTGGAAACTTTTTCCCTCCAGCAGGCACTTTTGCTTAACAGTTCTCCCAGTTTTGATTGTCGTGATGATGATCCCCACTTCCATCTTGTTTCCCTGCACTTCAGGCACAACAGCCCCATGCAGTGCTCCAGGCTTGAGTGAAAGTGGCTGGAAATTTGCCAGGCAGAAAAGGACCTGGAGGTGATTGGTCAATAGCTGGCTGAAGATAAGTTATCTGTGCCCAGGTGGCCAAGAAAGCTATCAGCATTCTGGCCTGGATCAGCAATAGTGTAGCCAGCAGGATCAGGGCAGTGATTTTCCCCCTTGTACTAAGCATGGGTGAGGCCACACCTTGAGTACGGGGTTCAGTTTTGGGGCCCCCACTCCAAGGACATTGAGGGGCTGGAGCAAGTCCAGAAAAGTGGAACAAAGCTGGTGAAGGGTCTGGAGAACAGGGCTAGTGAGGAGCAGCTGAGGCAACTGGGGTTGTTTAGCCTGGAGAAAACGAGGCTGAGGGGAAACCTTCTGGCTTTCAACAATTCCATGAAAGGGAGGTTGGAGTTGGGCTCTTCTCCCAACTAATAAGCAATAGGATGAGAGGAAATGGCCTTAAGTTGCAGCAGGGGAAGTTTAGGTTAGGTATTAGAAACAATTTATTTGCTGCAAGAGTGGCCAGGCATTGGAACAGGCTGCTGAGGGGTTTGGTGGCATCACCATCGCTGGGGGTACTCAAGAAAGGTAGACACGGCACACAGGGGCATGGTTCAGTGGGCACGGTGCTGCTGAGCTGGCGGTTGGAGCCGGTGAGAGAGCTCATTTACAACCTTAACGCTGCCATCAGCCTGTACCTCCGGGCTGGCTCCGGGGTGCCCCGCGGGCCGGCCGCACACGTGGAGCCAGACCGCTCGCGCATGCGCAGTGGAGCGCCCGGCGCTGTGACCGAGCTCACGTAGCGCGCCGCCCGTGCGCCCCCTCTCCGCCTCGCGGGGCCGGGAGGGGAGGGAGGGCGTGGCCTGGGCGCCTATAAAAGGGTGGCGGGCCGGCCGCGCGCGGTGCGTTACGCCACTGGCAGCGCGCGGGGTGCTCTCCCGCCGCCTCGTCCCCTCAGCGCCCCCTCAGACGCCGCACTCCGTTCAGGTGAGGCCACGCCGCGCCCGCCCCGCATCGCGGCCGCGCCGCTGGTGACTGGGAGTGGGTGGGTCAGGGGGCCGTGGTCGCGCCGTGATAGGAACGGCGGGGTCCGGGTGCCGTGTCGGCGGCTGCCGTGTGGGCGTGGGTGAGCGCGATACGTGGCAGCGTTCCGCTGCTGCTCTTTCATCTTTTTCTTTCTCCCGGCGAGGGGTCGGTGCTCCGGCCCTCTCGCCCGTTACGTAACGGGAGCCGGCGGCCTCCGGAGGGGGGCGGGAGGGCGCCGGCAGGCAGGGCCGCGGCGGCCCGCCCGCCTGCCTTCTTGCCTTCCCCGGGGCTGCGAGACTAAACACTGCCGCCGCCGCCTCCTCCGCCGTCGCCGCCTCCTCCCGGCAGCCGCGGCCGTGTGGCCCGTTCAGTGCGCCCGCCGTTCAAACGTGGCTGTCGTCCGTCCGGAGTCTCGGCACACCCCCTCAGCCTGGTTCGCCGCCCCTCCAGGGGTACGCGGTAGCGGAGGTGGGCTTCCGCCCGCTGGTCCCACCCCGGCTCCGTGGCACTCCCCAGGCATCCGCCGGCTGGCGTCTCCCCAAGGGGGGTATTGCTGTGGGGCTGAATACAAGGGCGTTACGGGCAGCTGATGGCACCGCTTGTGCTGCCGAAGGTGTTGGGAACCAGCGCCCGGGCCCTCGGACGAAAAGTTTTCTCTGCACCAACACTGGAAGGGCTGCACTGGTTGTCACACATTGTGGTTGTAACCACGGGCGCTGTGTGTAGTAATTATGTAGTTGAAGGATAAGCTTTATCTTGATGTCTCTCTCTTTCTACTGATTGGAGGTATCCCACTGCACGATGTAAAACGTGCTATGCATCTAACTTTGCAGTAAGCTCTGCCCTTGAGCAGGTATCTTGATAGGATCTAACCTGACTAGAAGGAAAAATTCTAGCGTGGATTCTTAAGCATGCTGTTTGAAGAGAAAATACTGATGTCACATGTGCTTAGTGTCAATCTTCGAGTTTACTCGGAAAGTTGGATGCTCTTAGAGGAAAGATACTTCAAGTTTATAGAGGAAAGGTATCAGAAGCATTCCATTCTTACAGCATTGGGTTTTTTTTCCTGTGGATTCAGTAAGAGGAGTTGCAGAGGTGCAGTGGTTAGGCATTCACGTACAGCAGAAGTGTAAAGCTTTAATGCTCAAGATATTAGGAAATGAAAGAAGCTCTTAGTTACAAGCAGGTAAACGTTAAATGTAGCTTCTTACAGTGCCGAGGACTACTCGAGCATGCAGACAGTACCCTGTCAGGGGTGGTAAGTGAAGGTCATGAGTTCCCAGTTAGGGAAGTGTAGACCTGCTCTTGGGGCAAGATGTCTTACTGTTCTGCACCCATTTCTGCTCTGCACCCATTTCTGCTTGCTTTTGGGTCGAGTCCTGAAGCATACTGCAAAGCATTTGATTTGACCTAGAGTACTCTGCACTGCTGCTTTATTCTGTGCTGACAGAACCAGTTCTGGTTTTTGGTTTATTTTTTGGTTTTGGTTTCGGTTGATTGGCTGGTTGGCTTTGGTGGTTTTTGTTTGTTTGTTTGTTTTAATTCATTTAATCTCCCAACATTCAAAAGTAACAGGAATGTGCCTAAATCTTTCTCTGCCAAGAGTGTTAGCCCTGCTGTTTAAGCAGTGATTGTGGCATAGGTAGGCATATCTCTTCTAGCTGTTAATTCATTTAGAAACTGAAGCAGCAGCACCATTTCATCAGCTGCTGTCCAGTGGCAGTGCTGTCCTAAGCAGTTCTTGATCTGTGCTCTCCACACAGGCTGTGACATCTGATAAACCAAATCAGAGATAAATGTGTGGGGAGGAAATTACTGCCTCTCCCAGCAGAAAATAGCTGATCTAATTCACTCTGTAGCCTTACATGTCTGACCCAGCTGAGGTGGTGGAGATAGGAGCTGCTGTAGAGGCTTTGATTGAACGTGAAGGTTAATGTATGCATCATGAGCTATGCACTGAGAGCTGCTTTCTGAGCTATAGAGAGATAAACATGGCTGCATAATGGATTGTTTTAAAATCCAGCATTTAAAAGCTCAGCTTTTGAGGTGTACATGTAGAAAATATCCAATGCAGTTCTAAATGACAGATATGAGTAACACTGTGGAAGGAAGGAGGATAAATAGAGGTTGGTATAGATAAGCAAGCTTTTCTGAAGTGATTTGAAAGAACAGAATCACCAAGGTTGGAAGAGACCTCAAAGATCATCAAGTCCAACCTGTCACCTCATTTGATAAATGGTGTCTGTTTAATTGAGGAAACTGGGCTGGAACAGCACCTTTGCTGTCACTTGTGTTGTGTGTAACTTCAGAAAGACAGGGTGTTCCTCCTGAGAGGAGCAGGCATTCTTTTGCTGCAGAACCACCTGTGGGGCAAGAGCTTCAGCCTCAAAATAGCTGTTACGGTTTTTCAGAATTCTCCTCCTTTCTTTATAATCACCCCTAATTAATTAAAACATTCTGTGTATGTGTATACATACTCCATCGAGTCATGAGTAGAAGGGTAGCCTCCTGCTTGTTGTGTCTAGTAAGAGGAGTGCTCTGCTCCACCACCGGTGTTGTCTTGGCTTAAGAAGTTGAAACAAATGGGCTCCAGAGGGCTGTGTCAGTGCAGTCCTAGTCTGGAGAAAACAAGGGAAAACTTGATTGAGTTGTTTGGGCACAAATCAGATGTGTAGTCAGACTCACAAGTGTTGTCTTCAGGCTGGCAGTGTTCATACTTAAAATTCTTCACCTGATTGATTGTAAAATTGATCCTCATCTGTAATTAGATTATTGCATGTGTGGTGACTTCCATTACATCTTTGTCCTTAAAAAAAGCCTAAAACATGGTATGTTCTTTTGTTAGCAGTAAATCTAGAATATCTTTCTTCTCTTACTGCTTGGATCTTAATTTTTAAGCAGCCTTTAAATATAACATGGTGGAGAACTTTGAGAACTGGATCCTAGTGTTTCTGTCTTCTGAGTTTGTTAAGCAGCAATGACTAGATGTTCTTGGTACTTTCTGCTTACTCTGGGGAAGTTCTTTCCTTTTGAGTACTATTTCCAGTCACATTGAGTCATGAGACTATAACTTGAGTTGTCCTTGAGGCAGAAGTTCAGGGAACAGCTATCATTTCTGATGCTGACCTCTTCCCTCCTCCTCACTGCTTCCTCCCCTCCCCACCCCCAACCCAGCTCAGTGTAATATATCATTCTGTTTCCACATGTAGAGAGATAGAGTAAGTCTATGAGACTGGACCAGTAATTAAATCAGAAGTTGAGGATCTTGATCACACAGTTCTGACTCCTGGTCTTGCAACAGACTTAACTTGGAGTAGGTGACTTCATTCCAACACAGCTCCTTTATTTAGGTGAGAATTAAGTTAAGAGCTATTCCAAAATAATTACATGTTCTAGTGCACAGTCAGTTTACATTTTCTCTCTGTTTTTCTGGATGCTGGCAAGCATCTGGGAGCTTGGAATTGGCAAGTGAGGAGACTTGGATAATGAGCATCTTCAGTTAAATGCTTCAGTCTTTGGTCACAAATTGGTGTGACCTTGACTGTTGTGGGGTTATAGCATGTTGTAGTGCCTTAACTTCCGCTTGCATAGATGCTACCTGCACATCCACTCTCCCATGACTCTTGTTTATATTTGTTGAGCAGAGCTGAGCTCCTTAGAAGCCCTCCAAAAACCTGCCTCTAAGTTTCATCCTGTGACATGGAGTTTGTTGTGTTCCCACTGTTGGGAGACTCATGTGCTGCACTGTGTTTTAGTGTTTCAGAGCTTAGCAAATGCACTTTTGAGGAAACTTGGGAAGCTCCTCTGTTAAAGCTGTCAGCTGGACTCCCACTTCTGTATGTGGGTAGTGGATTCCCTCCTCTGTGAGATGCTCAACTGCCATCTTTGTGTTTGAGAGATGTGGCTGAGGAGGAGAGCCAGACTGACAGGAATAGTGCAGAGAGGATTTTCATCTTGTTTTACTTCGTGTCACTGACGGGAAGAAATTAAGCCTACTTATTTGGCAGCGTGTGTGTCAAAGAGATTCCCAGCATCTCTCTTTACTGAGCTTTTGGGAACCTGTCGCTGATCCTTCTGCAGTAGTTTTGAAGGCCCTGCTACTTAGCAACTACTGTTAAGGCAGTGAATGCTTGGCTGGCTGCTGCCTTGGGCTCTGTTTCCAGCCCTCTGAATTCTGTCTGGGAAGGAAGTAATCTTGAGTGACTGAAAGCTACTACAGGAGTCTGAGCCCTTGCAAATGACAGAGAATCTGAGGGCTGTGAAAGGACAGAAAAAATTAAGTTAGGTGCAACCTCTGGGTGTAATCTAGCATAACCTCCTGTTTGAAGCCAAGTGAGCTTGAAGATTAGGTAGGTTAGGCTACACGTGGGCTTGTCCCGTTTAGCACGTGGGCTTGTCCTGTTTAGTTCTGAAATTCTTCCAAGAATGGGTAATGCAGTTGCTCCAGGCAACTTCTTCTAGAGTCTAACTGCTGTCACTGTGAGAAACCTTCTCTTTGTGCCTCCTTGGAATGTCCCAAGCAGTTTGTCACCATTGCCACTCGCTTGTTCTGCTGTTTGCCTGTGAAGGCAGGAGGAGGGCTGCAGCAGCATTCAGTCGGCCCAGTGTTGGAGCAGGCCTGAAGGTCGGTAAGAGAAGAGGAAAAACTGTTGCCAAAGCATCCTACTCAAACAGGCTCTAAGGCATCATTCGGTTGTGCAAGTTGGAAGGCTGTCACTGAGTAGGTGGAGAGGAGACATAATTTTCCTCACCTTCTTGGTGTTTTGTTTGTGTTTTAGAAGCATTTCCTATTGATTAGTACTAAAGAGAGTGCAATGAGCAAATACCTCAATGAATTCTGAGCTTTGATAATGTTGGAGAATATTTGTGTTGTAGAACTATGCTTTGTGATTGATTCTCAGATGTATGAGCTTGAAAGCTGAGTCAGCAGGAGGCACTCTGCTTTCTGCAGAGCAACGTAGAAACTGAGCAGTGCTTTTAACAGGCGTTGCAGGCACACATCAGTCTTTGTGCAAGGGGACACAGCTGCTTTTAAGTAGAGTGGGAAAGAAAATTTGCCAGCAGGAAAACTTAATTCCAGATCTGACTCATTAATTTACATCAGTTACTTAAGTGGAGCTCTCATTTAATGAGGCTGACATTAGTCACAGAAGAGTTGTACAGACCTTAGCAGCATCCCTGGTTTGTGCTGGAATCTAGGTATTGCAGATTAGCTCCAGGGTGCGGTGTTTGTTCGTTGTGGTTAGGGCTGGAGTTTCAGGAGTGAGGTAAGCCTGGAACAATTGTTTTGCCCTCCTTTGTTGTCTTTGGCTGTCAGTTCCTACCTCTGGGTTGCCCTCTTGTACTGGTGTGGATGTTGGAGGACTGTCTAGTGAGCTGTATAGGAACTGAGGCAGAGTGAAATGAGTGTTTAGGGGAATTACTAGTTTTTTTAATTAGTAGTAATAGTGATGTTTGAAATAGTCTGATTAAGCTTGTTGCCTGCCTGCCTAGAGGGGCTGAATAAGCAAGGAGGTGAGGAATGCTGCTGTGAACATCAGGGCTGGTGTAGGGCATGGGTGAGGCTGAGGCACCTGGCTCGGCTGGGGAAAAACAGCACCTCCAGGCTTCCCTCTCCAGATTTTTATTTTACAGCTTGCTTTCTGCTGGTGAAAACGTCAGAATGTTTCAGCCCTTCAATTTGTGGTCATGCAGGTTTCAGATGATTTAGCAGAGCTGAAGATGGTGCTGCTTTTTTAGGCTCGTACATGCTTCCTGTTACTCCTGTTGGTACCAGTGGAACTGCACTTGCTCTGTCCAAGAGGCAGTCCACTGCACTGCTCTTTCCCCAGTGCTGGAGGTGGAAGGGACTGGAGGGAACTGCTTCCACACTCTTCAGGTACAATGTGAGAGAAGATCCTGCACTCTGGAGTCAAGGGCATGTGTCCTGCTTGAGAATAGAATAAACCAGGTTGGAAGAGACCTTCAAGATCATCTCGTCCAACCTATTAGCCAACACCACCTAATCAACTAAACCATGCAACCAAGCACCCTATCAAGTCTCCTCCTGAACACCTCCAATGATGGTGGCTCCACCACCTCTCCGGGCAGCCCATTCCAATGGGCAATCACTCTCTCTGTGTAGAATTTCTGCCTAACCTCCAGCCTAAACCTCCTCCGTCCCAGCTTGAGACTGTGTCCTCTTGTTCTGGTGCTGGTTGCCTGGGAGAAGAGACCAACCTTTGCCTGTCTTGAGGCTGGGGTGATTGTTCTGTGGGTGTGACTTTCGCCTCTTCCACCTTCCTCAGATGAATGTGGTTTTCCTACCAGTTCTGTCGACTCAAAATGAAAACCAAAAGCATATTGCTAGCTTCCCTAAATATGCCAAACCACTTTGTAGCTGGACTTTCTTTGTGATGTTGCTTTTGGTTTTTTCCTTTTCTTCACTGTTTGTCTTGCTGTTGGAAGAGTTGTAAAACAGTTTCTCTTAGAACATGCCTTTGTTTTCATTTTTCTGAGCAGATGCAATACACCAGTCTAAGCTTTTATTTGGAAGAAAGTAGATCTTGTGAATTCCATGGCAGCATAATTACTTTTAAAGTATGCAGTAGTGAGGAAATCCCAGGCTGCTGAAAGGGTTCAGGATCTCAAAAGGCTGAGAGCTTGGCAGCTGTATGTGGGAGAAAGCACTGCCTGAGAGCCTGCTGTGGACTTACCGAGGGGCTGGCTATGAACCAGGCTTTTGTATCAGGTATGAAGGCTGCCTTCATGACGGTGGCAACTGGAGAGCAGCATCCTGCCAGTAACTTGCTCTGTGGCCTGGTTTTGTGGGGTTTTCATTCAGACCTGTTCCACTGGCATCCTTCTGTCTGATCAAAGGAAGCACATTATCCATTGGGTGAATGAACCTCATAATATGTATTTTAACTTGGTATAATGGTTTTTTTTTGGTGCTTGATTTGGGGGCTTTTGGTGCTTTGTGAAACAGTTCTATCTGCAGTGTGTCTTAGATGTCAAAAAGATGAAGAGTGCTTGTGAAAACCCTGTCTCCGAGCGATTCTTTATTCTCCCGCCACGCAAGACAGAAGTACCAGAAATGCTGCTGAAGGGCATCAGTCCTCTGAGAGCTGCTCAAGCTTATTAACACTCTGCTACCTCAAGGAGTGGTGGCAGCCCCAGGAGAATAACCTGCCTCTTTTGAAGGGAGTTTCTCTGGTGAATAGGGATTTTGGGTTTTTTACCTTCTTTCTGTTTCTTTTACAGGTCCGTGGTGACAGCTGTTGAACAATGGCATTCAACAAGATCTGGTGTACTGTAGCCCTGGGGCTTCTGCTGCCAGTTTCTTATGCCCATACAGATTTCTTCACTTCCATTGGTGAGGCATGCTTTGGTGTATAAGCTGCAGAGCCACAAGAATTTCTTGATGGCTCATAAAACTGATCCTGGAACTTAATGGCACCCAGGGCTTTAACTGGTGCAAAACTAAATCCACTTAGGAGTTCTTTTGGACTTGTTTTCCTTCAGGAGAAGCATGCTTTGAGTCACTCCAGTTAATGACCCAGGCTAGGTGTTCATTCTATGTTCTTAACAGGTATTGCATTGTAAACGCAGTTTTGGTGTGGGCTGCTGCACATCTGTAGAAGCAAGCAAGCAGCTGTAGAGGCTCCTTACGGCCACCAGTATTTCAGCGTACTCTCGCCTGGGTTCTGTGGCCTGGGACACAGCTGAACACATGTGGACTGTTTCAGTTTGGGATGAACCAGTTCAGTTGCCCCCTTGCAGGAAATGAAGCAATTATTAATTAATGCCAGAGTCTGTTAGTGGACCCATTGAAGGCATGCAAGTCATCGTAAAAATAAACCACTGGGGTAGTATTGTATATCAAACATGAGGCTTTTTGTGTTCTGTAGCCCTGGCTTTATTTGTTCTACATTATGTATGCTTGGATGAAAAATTGCTCTATTGCAACCTACATCCTTTTTCCAAATGAATCCTAAATTAGTTCTAATAATAAATATGTGGTATTACATTAATTTCCATGGCAACAAGCTTGGCCCAGGGGGAGCCTTTCATCTTCAATAAAAAATAAGAGGCAAGAAGCTTTCCTCAAATATTCCTTCAGGGTTATTTAAGCAAATGCAGAAGGACTTTGGGGAAGAAAGAGCTGAAGAGGGGAAGAAAGTAGAAGACAGGAAGGATGTCTCTGTTTTCAGTTCTTAGGGTTTTCTTGATTCTCCTTGTCTAACCAAACTAATTTTTGGTTTTTAGGTCATATGACAGACTTAATTAACACAGAAAAAGATCTGGTGGTGTCACTGAAAGATTACATTAAGGCAGAAGAAAGCAAGCTGGAACAGATCAAAAAGTAAGCAACTTGTTTCATAATGCTCATAGTTAATAATTTGAATCCACCCTTATGTAAAAAGCACTTCCCAAAGGCTGATTAAATGTGTGGAATTTTTCCTCTGAGGCAAAGCTTAAACTAGAAGGTTTTGATGGGGTTTTGTCCTAAGCTGTTATCTCTGAGCCTTTCATTTGTTTTATGCAGCTTTCTAATGATGAAATCAACTTGCTTTCTGCATGAGACCTTGGCTTTCAGATTCCTGCTTGCACGTAATTCCCAAGGGGACGTAGGTCTTTCAGGGATAGTTTTCTGTGTTGGAACTAAACCCCAACAAGTGCCCAAATGAGCACTGCAAGGAGTGCAGTGATAAACCAGCTGTTGGAGCTCTAGACAGTGTTGGCTATATTAATGAATGGCTGAAAAACGAATAGTAAAAACCCACTTCCAAGAGCAGTTTCTTTCAAGGTGCTCTATTTATCTTTAGAAGTAAAGCACAATAAAACTTCTTTGCTGCTCTTAACAATGATAAGAGACCTGTCCATTGCCATTACTGTATTGCTCAGCTCTGTAGGTGTGAGGACTAGAGCCTTATATGTCAGATCTTACCAAAGCTAGAAAAAAAACACCTTTTTTTTGAAATATCACTGAACAGGATGGTTTCCTGGCTTCCAGAAGTGTGCATCACTGTGTTCATGAGGATGTATAAACAGTCTCAGCTAGATGCTTTCATTTTATTTGAGCCTTTGTGTATTAAATTTTACTGTCCTGGGAAAAAAGACAGTTCTTTAGGACTCACTTTTTATTACTTAAAATACAGAGCTGGGATTGCTCACAGGTTCAGAATGTTGTAAGTTACAAACTAGGATGCAAATATTAAGGTGGGAGTGTGCTGGTGGGACATCCACAGTACAGATTTAAGGAATTACAGCTCTGTTTTTATTTTATTAGAGGTGCTTGCTGTTGGGTCAGAAAAGTTGAAATGCCTGTGGCAGTGGGGTAGGACAATTGGGGCAGGAAAAACATCAGCATTGTTTGCTTTTGGGCTCCCTGCTTTGGCTGATTTCAGTGGCTTCTGCTGCTTCAAATTCAGTGAAAGTTGGTAAATCCCTGAAGTGCAGATGTTGACTCACACCTTGTGGTGGAAGCTTTCATGAAACACAAACTGCTAGAAAGAAATCCTGGCCTTGT
The DNA here is from genome assembly GCA_033816785.1 of Picus viridis. NCBI lineage: Eukaryota > Metazoa > Chordata > Aves > Piciformes > Picidae > Picus > Picus viridis. Next base: position 11,032,029 of record CM066586.1, read on the forward strand.
GGTTGTGGCTCTCAGTTGCAGTGACTTTCAGCATCTCATTAGGTTTGATAGCCATGCAGTGAGAAGCACAGGGTGGATTTGGCCATGTGCGAGGTGAATGCACAGCTTGAAATCATTTTTTTCAGCCTTTGGCTTGCCAGAAGCTAGAGCTGGTCCACAGGGGCATGTTGAGCGCTCTGTCTTTGGGAGGAACCCCTTCACACACATTACTGCAAGAACCCAGGCAGGGGCTGTCAGAGCATAGGAGAACAACTTAAGATGGTGTGGGAAGAGTGAACGCAGACAGTGTCCCCTCTAACAGCTGTGCACACCTCCCTGTCTCGAGTAAAGCAGGCAAGCTTTGCTGGGGCACGCCGGATTTCAGAGCGAGCTGAAGGCTGCCTCCTGTACAAAGCTCCCCCCGAGGCTACTGGTTTTGTGCTTGCTTTATGTTGGTGTTGACGTTTGGTATTCTCTGCAGGGTGTGGCTTTTTTACAGCTCACTTACCCTGTTTTCAGGGTGTTGTTGATCTGTCTTCATGATCTAGATCTGTATGGGTTTGGATGGAGAGGGGAAGTCTGGTTGTGCAGACATGTAGTAGCACAACGCTGGTGCTTATAGCATGACTGATGTGATTTCTGACTTGAAGCAGCAGCAGGTTCCCCATGTTTCCACTAAAACAGTAGTCCTCGTTGGAAAGTGTCTGTGTGTGTTTCAGAGTGTGGTGGAATTGTCCATAGCTGGTGCCCCTGATAGACTTGGAGAGGTTTGTAGAGCTGGAACTACAGCACACACAGTCCCAGAATGGTGTTGGTAGGGACCTTTGGAGATCATCTAGTCTATTCCCCCTGCTAAAGCCAGGGGCACCCAGAACAGTTTGCCCAGGATCACAATGTCCAGATTGATTTGGAATCTCTCAAAAGAGGGAGATTCCATAACTTCTCTGGGCAGCCTGCTCCAGGGCTCCTGCACCTTCACGGGAAAGACATTTCTCCTCCTGTTCAGGTGGAACCTCCTGGGTTCCAGTTTGTGCCTGTTGCCCCTTGTCCTGTAACTGGGCACCACTGAAAAGAGTCTGGCCCTATCCTCTTGATCCCTGCCCTTTAGCTCTTGCTGGTCATTGATCAGATCCCCTCTCAGTCTTCTCCAAGCACAACAGGGCTCTCAGCCTTTCCTCCTGCTGCAGGTACCTCAGTATCTTTGTAGCCTTGACAGGACGCTTCCCAGTAGTTTCCTGCCTCTCTTGAACTGGAGAGTCAGAAATCCAGTACTCCAGATGTGGCCTCACTAGAGCAGAGTAAACAGGGAGGAGAACCTCTCTCAACGTGCTGGCCACACTCTTCTTAATCCCAGTTGACCACTGGCACCAGAAAGTTGGTCCAGGTTCCCCATTTGGGAGTGTGAGAACTGCATGTTGCTTAATACAGGGTTGTGGTGTGGAAGGGAGTTTTGTGGTGGGCCACAGGGGACTTGCAGATCTAACAATGTGTGTCTAAATGTGAAATATTTGAGACAGGCATTGAACCACCTTTTTGTAAACTTCAGAAAAGAGGAGCATTTGAAAATAGATGCAAAATGTGGGTAGAGCTTTGTCTCTGATTAGTGCTGCATGAGAACTCCTAATGGAACTGCTGGCGTGCCGCGCTTGGTGTTTGTAGGAAGGAGTTACTCCAGCCGTATTCCAACAAAGACCACAAGAGCAACACAAGATTTAGGCTACAGCTGAGGAAGATGATGTAAAGAGAAAAGAAAAAAGGCCCTTTTGTTCCCTCTGGGAGAGCTTTCTATATCAATATAACGTAAAAGCTTGCAATTTGAGCTGGGTCTTTGATTAGCCAAGACTGTTGAGTAGCCTGAAATCAGTTTTACAGAGTATTGGCAGAATTTTACAAGAGACTTCAATGAATGTGTATTTCCCCTCCAGATGGGCAGAGAAGTTGGACCAGCTGACAGACACTGCCACGAAAGACCCTGAGGGGTTTCTGGGACACCCTGTAAATGCATTCAAGTTGATGAAGCGGCTCAACACGGAATGGGGTGAGCTGGAGAGCCTGGTTCTGAAGGACATGTCAGATGGTAAGTGTGCCTGTAGTAAGAACAAGGATCACAACATAATTGCCTTGACTCAACTGTTTCACATTATGTTTTGAATTAGATTTGTAAGGCTGCCTTCATGAGAACTCAGCCTATAACATCTGCATTTTTCTATCACAGAATTGTTCCACTTGGAAGAGACCTTTAAGATTGGGTCCAGCCTTCAAACCTAACACTAACATGGCCATTAAATCATGTCTCCAGGTTTCTTGAGCAACACCAGGGACAATGACTCACCACCTCCCTGGGCAACCTAGTTTAGTGTCTGCAATCATTTGAGCTTGACAAAATTTTGGGAAACCTGTGATGTTTAAACTGAATTATCTCCTTAGATGCTTCAGATTTTGCAAGAGATCAGGGCTTGCATCACCTACTTCATATACCATTTGGAAACCTCATCCTTTAACTGAGTTGCATAGAGAGAAAGGGAGCAAAACTCTCTTCTGTGTGCAGGATGTGTGGGGCTGTCTGTGAGTGTGGTGAAGTGCTGTTGCTGCTTGTATGCCCAGGGTTGTTAAGGTGTGATGATTCCAATCCTGGATCTTGTCAGAGACTGAGCATTTGTGGAACTGGTCTGTGTTAGTGTAGTAAACAATTTGCTGCTCCTTTCCCTCAGCAAGAGCAGAACCTCTTTAGTAGGGGACAGGATATAAATGACTGTGAAAGACACTTGATGGCAAAGAAGCTGGGATGATCACATTCAACCTGTGAGAATGTCTCTCAATTACTAGTACCAGGTGTAGATTTGTAGTAAGAAATGAAGAAGTGCAGCTTTCAAAAGGCACCCAGGGTTTGTCTCTGATGCACACTCAACTTCCCTGTTGCTGCTGGGAGGGACTGGGTATGCCAGCTGAAAAGGCTCTGTACCTGCCAGCCAGGAATCTGGACCAGTCTCTTCCAAGGGGAAGGTGGGGATGGAGGGGGATGTGGACTGTTGTGCTTCAAGAAAATTGTCAGGAGAAGGGAAAATACTGGAGAAGGAAGCATAACGTGAATCCTACAGCATTTCTTAAAAGCAGGAACACCTTTCCATAAACTGACAGTGTTATCAGGTCTGAATTGTTAGAAAAGGACTACTAGGGTGTAGTGAAAATCAAGCATTTGGCCAGTTCATTGCGTTTTGGGTGGTTTTGCAGTTCAGTGTTGCTTACTAGACTTTGAATTTGGTCATGGTGCTTAGCTTTTTTACTGGTGGATATTAGAGGAACTTAAACATATTGGCACTGTTGTTAGTTAACACTGAAAAGGTGCTTCTAGGTCTTGGAAAAAAGAGTATGCTGAGTAGAAAAGTTACTTTTCTGAAGATAACAGAGACTCTCAGTTTGTTCAGCCTTGGTTGATAGTGTCCCTTTGGGTGGCTGTATGTGCCAGGATGGTGGTGCTGTCCTCATGGCTTTCTGGAGCTCTCTTTCCCTCGTGATGCTAGCAGCCCACCAGCCACTTGACTGCGTCAGTTCTCCCACTGCAGGGAGGATGATGCAGTAGCTCTGCAGGAAGAGTAGCAGTAGCAGTGGTTGTGGATGGGCTTAACAGGCAATGGAAACCTTTCTAGCAGGGGAGATGATGACAAGGGACTATAATGACCATGGAACAGTTCCTAGAGAGAGTATTTTTTGACTCTACAGAACCTGCTTGTCTTCTGTAAATGCTACCCTGGTGCTTCTTGAAAAGGCCTCCAAGTTCTTTTTGATTGCACCTTTGCTTTCTTTTCACACACACACAAAAAGAGTAAATAATGGAAGTGCTAACTATTAGGTATTGCCTGGAGTTCAATTCAGAGTTGTCTGCAGATGGATCTTGAGAACCCTTTTTAACTTTGTGTATTTCTCAAGTTTCCATATGAATATATTAATGTCCATGGAAAGCAACTGGGTTCATGGTGGCTGCTCAGCTGTCTGAAGTCTTGTCAGAAGCTGTCTGCAGCACTCCTGGTTTTCATCCTTTTGCTGAGCAGCCTTCATCTCAGCACTGCTATTCTTAGCACTGTTTGTTTTTTCTCCTCTTCTGAATGATTTATAAATTCCATTTTACTGAAGGAAAAGCCTTTTGGAAAGTGGGTTCTGGGGAATGGATGCAAAAACTACCAATCTGTATTGTTCTCAAAGCCAGGATGGTCTTTTTGTTGTATATAACTTTATTTTTTGGTTTTGACCTGTTATGCAGAAGCTTGATTTGTCTTGAAATCAAGGGAGTGCTCCTGTCCTTTAGAAAGACATTCACAGTATTTATTGATGTTCTGCAGGGGTCATGGCTCTTCCTGACTTATTAATGGCCTTTCCTAAAACATTAGCTTTTCTCCCCAATCAGGGAGTCAGGTTGTGGATAGGGTTTATGGAATCCTTGGGACACAGGAGGCCAAGTGTTCCCCTTTCTTTCCCAGGCTTCATCTCCAACATGACTATCCAGCGGCAGTTTTTCCCCAATGATGAAGATCAGACTGGTGCAGCCAAAGCCCTCTTGAGGCTCCAAGACACGTACAATTTGGACACAGACACCCTCTCAAGAGGGAATCTTCCAGGTAAGAGTCATGGATATTATTTTCAGCAGACACTGTGAGCTTGTGAGTGTCCCAATTACACAGCATTTGACTCTGCTCTATCTTGTTGAACTGCATAGTGTGAGGGTAACAGTAGGAACACCTTTGAGCTAGGTAAGGATTTATGAGAAATGGCATGATGTGGCTTCCTGCAGGTAGGTTCATGTAGGTGTCAGTTTAATTCTGCCACACCTCAAGAGAGAGCAACCTGTTGCTTCAGGCTATGCTGGTGAGGAGGAGCCCAGGAAGAATTGATAGGCCCTGGTATGCTGTGAGGGCTGTTGCTGTTGTGATCCTGGTGGAAACTACGTCTGCCTGGTTTCCCTGACTCTTGAGCTTGCGTGCTGGTGTGCTGCCCAAGCGCACATGGATGAAACTCACCACACAGAGCACAAGCTTCTTGAATTGAGTCACTCCTTTGCCACGTTGTTCTCACCCTACTCGGAGTCACAGAACCGTTTGGATTGGGAGGGACCCTCAAGATTATCTAGTTCTAACCCTTCTGCATGGGTGGGGACACCTTCCACTAGACCAGGTTGCTCAAGGCCCTGTCCAGTCTGTCTATGAACACCTCCAGGGTGGGAGCATCCACAACTTACCTGGGCAGCCTGTTCCACCCTCACTGTAAAGAATTTCTTCCCAATATCCAGTCTAAATCTCCCCTCCTCCGGCTCAAAACCATTCCCCTTTGTTCTGTCACTACAAGCCCTTGTAAGAAGTCACTCCCCAGATTTCTTGTAGCCACCATCAGGTACTGGAGCCCTCCTTTCTCCAGACTAAAACCAAGCAAAACTCTCAGAGCCATAGGGGAGGTGCTCCAGCCCACTGATCATCTTTGTAGCCATGCTCACTTTCTGCTTGTGCTACAGCTTGAAAATTTGCAGCCATATTCTGCATCTTTCTCTTAGTTATGGTAAGATAATTTTAGCGTTATTAGTTCCTAATAAAAGATAAAGAGCAATAAAATCTTGCCTGGGTGAGGATTTTTCTTGTGTTGCAGTAGCTAAGCCCTGGCAGACAGTTGTATTGCACAGCATAATGCATTTTCACAGAATTGTCAGGGTTGGAAGGGATCTCAGGAATCATCTAGTTCAACCCCCCCCTGCCCCACATCACACTAGATCATGTTGCTCAGAGCCACGTCCAGCCTGGCCTTCAAAACCTCCAGGGATGGGGCTTCTCCCACCTCTTTGGGCAACCTGTTCTAGTGTCTCACCACCTTCATGGGGAAGAACTTCATCCTAACGTCTAACTTTAAATCTGCCCTCCTCTAGCTTGGATCCAGTCCCCCTCGTCCTGTGACTACCAGACACCCTAAAAAGTCCCTCACTAACTTTCTTTTAGGCTCCCTTCAGATTACTGGAAGTTCTAGCATTATCCATGAATAAGAGGGACCTTTCAGATCAGGAGTGACAGAAGCTGCTTTAAACTGTATGAATGAAGTGTATAAACTGAAAAGGACACATTGCATACACAGACCTGAGCTTAGGTGGCATTACCTGAGATAATCTTGAATAGGCTGATGTGCAGGAGAAGGCACACATACTTCTTGTCAGAAGACTCACTCTCTGCTGAGCTTTCCCCTCTTTCCCTCTGTTTGGAAACAGTACCATGCCAGCTGGCAAAGAATCAACTCTCTACAATCCATCTGTGTTTTTGCAAGTGCTCATTGTGGTCAGATGCCTAATAAAATTAAGGGTAATTGGCTTTATATGTTATGATGTATAACCTTGCTTTTGGGTTCAGTTCAAGGCTGTCTCACAGCCCTGTAGAGTCATTCTAACACAATGAGCAGTTTGTTACTGTTTCCTTAGAACAAAAGTGCCAGATGAAGTTCTTGGAGTGGACCATAGTTTATGGCTGCTCTTGAAGGCTCTGCAATAAAGCATAATGGCAGAACCTGGAAGTTCTGAAGTATAAAGGACAGTAATTTGGTCTCCAGAGAGAGGAACATCCCATGTGGTCACTTGTCTGTGCTCCTTTTATTTCTTCCCAGGGAATTCCTATTTGGACAGATGACCAAATTTTGATCAGAATCCTTACTGCCATATCCCTTATCAATTCCCGTCAGTCTTGCACTGCAGGCCCTTTCTTTGTATTAGCTATCAACCCTGTTTGATGATTGCTATCTTAGATGAAGCACACCTTTAAGAGTTACCTTTTCACCTGTGGATTTTTTTTGCTTCTTCTGAATGTATTGGCCTATGGCCCTGCAACCTGTTAGCCAGAGATCCTCTGGAATGAGTGAGAGCACTCTTCCACCACCACACCCCCTTCCCTAGTATTTGTGTGATAGTTCAGAACTTGCAGCTTCAGGCTCAGAAACCTGAAATCAGAGGCCATCACAGAATGGGCCACAAGGTGTTCAATTAGCAGGCAGAGACAAGGTTGTTCTGTAGGGTACAGCATTTCTTAGACTGTCTTTTCAGCTATTTAACCTCTTGGGGCATGCCTTCAGCAGAAGAATACCCTTGTTTGAACACAGCTGTAGAAGCTGCTGTTAGAAGTTCAGGATATATTAAGATGTAATTTTAGCTATGAAAGTAGTAGGTCCTGTTTCCTTTTTACAAGATTAAATTTGGGGGTTTTTATTGGGCCTTAATTTACAGTGGCCAAAATAGGAATCTGTAATTTGCTTACTCTTGCTTTAATCTTTCAGAGGTCTCTTCAAATGTTTCTAAAAATGACTGGAAAAAATCTTGAGCAGCTGGGAATTTACTGCCTGTTGTTTTCTTCTTCCTCCCCCACTAAGCTGTTGCTGATAGGACTCTTCAGTAGCATTTTGAAAGAAATAATGCAATGCCTGGAAATACATTTGAGCTTCACATTTGGCTTCACATTATCCCTGCTCACAGAGTTTGGGGTTTTGAAGAAGGGAGGTTTACTTTATTTCATTTTCCGTTAATGGTAGAGACATTTAGCTAGTTCCTGGTGTTCTGGCAGCAGAAAGCTGCATCTAACCAACTGCTTATGCGTTCTGCCAAGGATTTACAGGCTTTAGATACTGAGTTCAGTAAGTAGCCACCACAGGTGGGAGATGTTGAAGAAGAGAACTGAAGTACCCTGTGAAGAGTAAGAAATAACTGAGGACTGGTCTGGAATCCTGTGTAAGTTGTGCTTGGTTTGTTTTACATACAGGTGTGAAGCACAAATCCTTCTTAACAGCTGAGGACTGCTTTGAGCTGGGAAAGATTGCTTACACCGAAGCTGACTACTACCACACTGAGCTCTGGATGGAACAAGCTCTGAAACAGCTGGATGAGGGAGAAGTGTCTTCTGCAGATAAAGTCTACATTCTGGACTACCTGAGTTATGCTGTGTATCAGCAGGGGGATCTGGCCAAAGCCATGATGCTCACCAAACGCCTTCTGGAATTGGGTATGTGAGAGAGACTCGCAGCTCTGTGCTTATTGGTCTTAGTCACTGCTGCCTGAAGTTTGGATCTCTTGCTGTGTCTGGCTTTGCTGTTCTGAGATTGCTTCCCCATAGGTACAGGCAAGAATGAAATTAAGTTGAAACTGAGTTGGGGGATACCAAAATGTCTGCAGATGATTGAAATGCAAATTGAGCACACTTGAGATGAAAAACTTGGAAGAAGAAGAAATACAGAATGCAAACCAGGGAGCTAAGATTCTGTTTAATGAAATACGAGAAGTGTTTATGCTTGTGTAAATATTGACTGTGTAGAGGATGCTCTGGGAAGTTCAGAACTGAACCTAATGCAGCAAAGGCTAACAAGAATTGTTTATTAATGAGCTGAAGCTAATTCTGCATGCTTAGTAGGTGTTAAAAGCTTTGTCACCAGAAATCTTAATTCCCATCAGGGAGGTTTTCAGGTTTAAAGCTAGCCATGCTGTCCCAGCTCTTTCCCTGTACTGCTTCCTTGTGTTTCCTTCTTTCTTGTGAGATCAGCTGGAATGGCCAAACCTTTTCCTTTTACTTGGACCTCTGTGTCTGCTGAGGATCCTGCCTGCATAGTAAGTGGTTTCTTACTGATGAAGAAGTTGAAAAAGCTTTGAGAGCTCTTAGCTCTGGAAGCCCTCTGTGTTTTCCTGCAGATGAGTAAGGATATGTGCATGCTGCAGGCTGGCATCACTTCCAGCTCAGCTTGGAGTTTCAGCTGTCCCGTGAATGCTTCCAACGCAGAGTAGATGTTTCCTGTTTCTCTCTGAGAAGCAATGGTGTGCATCTGTTTCCTCTTTGTGAATGGCCTGTTCAGGATGCTTCTTCAGCAGTGGGGAGCTTGCCAGTGATAATTGTCTGTTTCCTTGTCACTAGATCCTGAACACCAAAGAGCAAATGGAAACATGAAATACTTTGAATACATCATGGCGAAGGAGAAAGAAGCAAATAAGTCTGGTACAGATACAGAAGACCAGGTGGAGAAGGAAACTGAGGTTAAGAAAAAGGATTACCTGCCCGAGAGAAGGAAGTACGAAATGCTGTGCCGTGGGGAGGGTCTCAAAATGGTAAAGTGGAGTAGACTGTTTTCAAACGTATGAGACCAACTGTAACCAAACCCTGTCAAGAATTTGTTTGTGGCATGAAGGCAGGGAAGTGTTTCTAGCAGCTGGCTGAGGACTAACATCTGTTGGATGTCTTCCCTCTTTCATTCTCTCCAGCAGACAAAAAGGCATGCTGCTGCAGGCTCAGCTGGTGAGCCTGGGTGCGCTGCTTCAGTGTAAGGAGCCGAGTAGGGATGCTGCAAGTCTAGGTCTGAGTGTAGTGCTTTAGCGACAGCTGTTTGCAGTAGCACTAGGTAAAGTACTGCTTGTTGCAGAGTAAGGTTCATGTCTTCAGAGCGCTCATTTCTGAAACTGAAAGCACCTCTTGAGCTTGTAACATAACACTAAGCATGGAAAGGGGATCTTCTCAAAAGGCTGGGGGCAAGAGCATGGGGCCAGGCTCTTCTCAGTGGTGCCCAGTGACAGAACAAGGGGCAGTGGGCACAAACTGGAACCCAGGAGGTTCCATATGAAGAGGAGGAGAAACTTCTTCGTGAGAATGCTGGAGCCCTGGAGCAGGCTGCCCAGACAGGTTGTGGAGTCTCCTTCTCTGGAGAGATTCTAAATGTGCCTGGTCCTGGGCAGCCTGCTGTGGGAGGCCCTGCTTTAGCAGGCAGGTTGGACTGGATGGTCCCTTCCAACCACCCCCCATGCTGGGATTCCGATTAAGGTATGGAGAGTGAACTGTTCCTGTCTCGTTTCTTGGGGATGTGTCATGTAGCGGTTCTCTGACGATCTTCTGTTCCCCCTTGCTCGCAGACTCCTCGGAGACAAAAGAGACTCTTCTGCCGCTACTATGACGGAAACAGGAATCCTCGGTACATCCTGGGCCCTGTCAAGCAGGAGGACGAGTGGGACAAACCTCGGATCGTTCGCTTCCTTGACATCATCTCCGATGAAGAGATAGAAACTGTGAAAGAGCTGGCAAAGCCCAGGGTAAATGCCTCCCACTTGTTTGCCTTGTGGGGATGCTCGGTTCCACGTGGGGTTTTCTGTGTGCGTGTGTGGAATTCTGTCTCCTCGGGAATACAGATGTGTGCACGGTGTATCACACATTGCTTCTCTAACCTTGTAGCTCTTGGTGATGGTCTCTGAAGGAGACAGTGGGGAAGCTGGAGGTTGTGTGTGGCTAAGAGAGCCAGATAATGGCAGTGCAGGGCTGTCACACTCTTCTGGCAGACAGTTCTGGTGAGTGCTGTTTCCAATCAGGAGAGTGTTGTGCAGCAGCAAACCAACCTCCTGCAGCTAGGTTGTCTTAAAGCATATCTAGCTTTTGGTTGGTTGTCTGGTTTTCTGGTTTGTCTGTGCTTGCCCAAGTTGTGACATGGGGAAGAGTGCTGTCCAAAGACAGACAGCTATTGCTGTACTCCTGGAATGCCACCTCATTGAGTAGACATGAATGGTGGTGTTCTCCACTCAGTACTGATTTCTGTCATCTGGGCTTGTAAGTTGCCTGCACATGAAAGAGCTTTAAGAGAGCAGTACTAAATCAGCTTCTCATTCCCAAAACCTGTTCTTCAAATCCTGTTTCAGAAACTGGATCCCAAGGTTCTTGTTTCTGAATCCAGAATAATCTGGGGCAGAGTTAACAGGAGCATCCAAGGTAAACCACAAACTGATGGGGTTGCCTTCTGTACAGTTGGTGTCATTCTGCATCTTAGGAACCACATTGAAGATGTAGTTACATGGATTTCTTTTTCTATCAATTAGTTGTTACATCTATAATAAGATATAAACTTAGAGAAACGCAGTTTTCCTGCCTTTGAAATTTGTCTTTAGCCTAAATGGCTTTTTGCACAGAGAGCTGAGCAAGCAGAGATGAGGGGGATAAGTGCATTAATTATAGGGTGGACTGTTAGCTTGGCCTGCTATAGAGGAAACCACCTGTGGGCAAGCTGAAGATAATGCTATCCTTGGCTACTGCACTGAGTACTAGGTAGCCTGGAGGTGATGTTAAAACTTGCTAGAGGCTGATGTGTTGTATTTTGGAGGCAGCTTTCTGAGCTGTAAGCAGGAAGCATAAGCAGTTCTCTTCACTTACCTGTAAACCACCTCTTCTACTCTTCTGTCAGCCAGCCAGGCTGAAAATCAGAGCCCTGCTTGTCTCTAAGTGATTGAGCCCCTTTGCTGCTGCAAAAGTTCTGGCATTCTGTCTGTGGGGTAGGATTGAATCATTTCTTTATGAAGTAGAAATGAGTCTCAACACCGAAAATAAAACCTTGTGAGCGTGGTGATTTCACCTCCTGAACTTGCTGAGAGAATTGTTTCCCTGTCAGACGCTTGGCTTGTGGCAGAGACTTGGAGCTTCATAGCTCATTAACCTAGAAGCATCTGCATGCAGTTAGCATTCCGTGTATTTCCTATGGCCCAGGCCTTGCAGGGCTCATGGATGAGTGTAGCAAGAGGTTTGTGGTGTGGAGACTAAAAGGTCATCTCCTTCCCTGAGCTCGGGATGTTGCCATTGCTGCCTCTCAGAAGTCAGTGCTGTCTGATCTGTGCCCAGCCTTCTGCTGTGCTGGTGGGATGAAGCCTGGGTTACTCAGCTCTGGGAGCCTCACAGCAATTGTAGTTCATGTTTTGATTCTTCAGTGCATCTGTGCGGGATGAGAGGAGAGGCAGCACATTAAGAGTTCCCAGCACCTCTTCCTGTTGGCCAGTGTGACCTACTTAGCTTAGTTTAACAATAGAGAAGTAGTTCTCATTGTTTGGGACTCAGTCTGTCATTTTGTGCCTCTTCCAAAACCTAGGTTCTGGAGCTCAGTCTTCCCAGCAAGGAGTGCTGGAGCGTGTCTGAGAGCTCATGAACAAAGCTAAGGGCACACATAAGGTTAATGTGTTAGGGATGGTATCAGGTAAGGAGAGTGCAGCAGAGGGGAAGCAAAGCCTTGAACCAGGAGTTCCAACTCTGTGTACTGAGGAACATGGTGTGCGTGTGCCCATGAGCCAGGCAAGTGGTGTTAGAGGTCAGCGTGCTGCTTTTGGTGCAGAAAGAATCAGAAAGGTGGGGTTTGATTCATCTTTGCCTCGTGGAAGATCAGTGTAGCCTGGATTCAGTGAAACTGCAGAGGCCCTGGTGCCGTGTGCAGGGCAGAGCACTGACAAAGTAGCGCTCTGTACCGCTTCCAGCAGGTGCTGCATCCTGGAGGAGATGAGCTGCTAGTTCACTTGATTCAGTCGGTTGCTGTTCTTGCTGCAGACATGGAGACATTGCTTCTGGAAAACTTGATCTCCTCCATCGCTCTGTTTAAAAACCACACACCTAAACCCCTATCTTTTAGTAACACTGGAGACTCCTCCTCTTTCCCCATCGCTGCTTTATGAACTTCCACCTTCTCCGTAAAAGCAAAAACCACCACAGGAGGTGACAGGGTGGCTTGTGGGGTGGCTGGCATGACATTCCCCACCCCGAGTAGGCTTCTGAATGGTCGGATTGCTGTGCTGCAGTATGTGCTTTGTAATGCAACTATTCTGATGGTTCGCTTCACAGCTGAGGCGAGCCACCATTTCAAACCCCATAACGGGAGCCTTGGAGACGGCACATTACAGAATTAGCAAAAGGTAAGAGAGCTCTCTGCCAGACGTGTTGGTGCCTTCTGCTCATTATGGGGAAAGAAGAGGTGCTCTAAAAAGGCAACTTTAGGCCACCCATTGATGACTTGCAGATCTGTAACAGGATGTTGCTGCTGAGTTTCTCGGTCTTTTCCTTCAGCTAGAAGTTCTAGGGGGCAAACTTTGGTATCTCTTTCTGGTTTTGGTCACCTTTTGAATGCATGTTCTCAAATGATGACCTGCATAAGAAGCAGTCTGCAATCAATGTGAAAAATATGTAATGCTGTAAAACTTGGAGTAGAATCTAGGTATTTTTAATTTTCTCTTCCCCTTGCTCTTCTCACCAACACAAAATTGTCCTCCCTTTCAAGCAGAGCACTTGAAGAGCCTTTTTACCTGTTGTAAGAGATGTTTTGACTCCTCACTGCAGTGAGTACGTTCAGTACTCACACAGCATCTCGCTGTCCAAGATAATCTCATACTCCCGTGTGGGCTCTTTGACCTCCTGCTGACGCAAATCTGGCTCATTTTCACCAGCTTGTCTAGTGAGGGCTGCATGTCTTGAATGTAGCCAATGCTAGCCATAACTGGCTGTCTCTGGAAGACACCACCTACCCCATGCCTGCCTCCCCTGGTTTTAGTGGTGGTGGCTAAAGACTGGCTGCGTGTTCCATCAGCGTTGAGCCAAGATACAGAAAGGAGTTAAACTTCTGGGTGAGAAGGAATTGTCTGGGAAACTCAGCATCAGGAATTACTCACAGAAAGTCTCTGGTTTGAGAACAGGAGAAAAAAAAAAACACAAAAGAAAGTAAAAAGGATTTTAAAAAGGAGGAAAAAAAGTGAAAGGACAATCTAACCAAATTTTCTACCCAATTTGTTTCGATTTGGCCATGGCAGCTGCAGTTTCTGTTGCCCTTCTAACATTGCTGATCTGAGAGCATTGCATTCCATCCAGACCAATCGGAACCCTTGCAAACACCAGTGGCTTGGCACAAAAGCAGCCGACTAGGTGGGTAAGCCTTTGTCCTTTCTCTTTTTGTAGCTCAGCCGTGCTACTGTTCATGACCCTGAGACTGGGAAACTGACCACGGCACATTACAGAGTCTCTAAGAGGTAAGGGGAGCGTCATCCAAAGGTACAGCCGACCCAGGAAGCGTTCTGGGACTGTGCCGCTGCATCTCTAAATGGGGGCAATCCAGGGCTTTGCATAGCTTCTCTTAGCAGAAAGAGAGTGCCCTAAAGCAGACTGAGCTGTTGCATAACAAAGCAGGCAGTCTGAGCTAGAAAATAGTTGTGTGTGTCTTAGTGGCAGCCAGGGTGGAGTTGCCCTCTTGCTTCGCATGCCCTGTCTAGTGCAACTAACACACTAAACCTGCAGCAGGGCGCCACTGATGCTGACCAGCTGCGTGCATCACCTCTGCCAACACGCTCCAGTGTTGGTCCTTGCTGCTGAAAGTTGGTGCTGGAGCTGCTGCCAGTTGTGGGAGCAGTGCAAAGATGAGCTGGGTGATGATTTTAAAGCGTTTTCTGCTTTAAGTGGTCGAAAGCAATTGCTGCTTTAGTGGAAAACTAAGGCTTCTTTCAACAAAAGCCTGCAATTAGAATTTAGTAGATTGAGCTTCCAGGGTTTTTAATGAGCTGTGACTTTCTTTTCAAAACCTAAAAGTGCTGTTTCACAGTCCTGGAGCACCAGTTACCTGATTCAGGAATGATTACAACTCATGGCAACTAGAAAACCATGGCAGCACCATGCCTTGTGGCAAGTTGGAAACTGATTGATTTATTTTTTGTACCTTGGAACTGCCTCACACCTTCAGCTGCTGCTCGCTCCTCAGGGTGTGTGCAGGGAGTGGGAGGCCTTTGGAAGTTGTCCAGTCAGCTATGATACGTTTGCTCCTTAAAACAACCTCCACAGGCTCCTTCAGGGTGACTCTCGGAACTGATGTCTTCCCGTTTGACTTGTGTTGCATTTAATTGTTGTTTACTTTTAATCTTCAAGTCTGTCCCTGTCCTGTCTACCTCTGTTATCTGTGGCTGTTCATTCTGCAGAAAGCAGCATGTATTCAGTCTCTGGGGCGTTTGAACAGATTCTCGCTCTGTGCCAAACTTGATGGGCTAGGAATAGGAATTGGAGAAGGTGACCAGCTCACTAATGGAAATTGAGCTGTGTCATTGGCTTCTGTTTAACCAGATGGTTCTTAGCAAAAGAACTTTTTATTTAGAGTCTTGATTTTTCTGTCGTGGGAAGTGTGATGCCTTGAGACTATCACAGATGCCACAGTCAGGGAAAATAGCACCAGCCACCACCCCTGATTAGAAGCTGATTCCCTCCCGAGTACGTGCAGCTAGAGCCTGTTTCCCCTCAGTTCTCATTGGCTTTGTGACGTGACTCCTGGGGCTTTAATCTGGAATTAACTGGGTGCTGTGCCTTGCCTTACCTGTGATGAAGGGTAAGGTCAGGTGCTGCTGCTGCTTCCTTGGTAGGTGCACTGCAAGCCTGGGATATAGAGCCCTTCTGGCTAGTACCTGGTGAATGTGCCCCCTTAGGTTTGGGGCTCAACAATGCAGCACCTGGGGACCTTCTTCCAACATACCTAAGGAACCCACAGAAATGCATCAGATGTTACTGAGCTATTCTGTATCTGGCTGGAAAGTGGCATAAGAATTGCAAGGAGCCATGCAGCACAGCGCCATGTCAGAGAGAAGAATTTTTGAGGGTGGAGGGAGACTTTGTGTCCCCTTGCCTTTGCATGTTTCCATGTGCAGATTGCTTAGGCTGTATGTAATTCAAAAGAGAACTTGACAGTAGGAGGTGAAAGCCACCCTCAAGAGCCCTCAAAACCAGACTGCTTCAGATGGATCACATTTTTAACGCTGGGTCACTGAACTTCTCTTCCAGACCCACTGGTAGAAACTTCTGCTGCCTGCTAGAGCAGTTTGAGCTGGTTTGGCTTCCCGATGAATCATTGCTCCTGAAAACCCCAAAAATGTTCACTTTATTTTTTTAATAGCTGACTGCTTTCCCCCTCCAAACATTCTTTCCTAGCAAATGCACTCCTAAATTACAGCATTCCTGCCTCTGAGAGGACTACTGTTCGCTCTGCAGTACGTGGCAGGCTGTGTAGCAGAGGGCACCTCGCCAGCAGCTCGAGCACCGTTAAGCCATGCTGTGTGCAGGACCAGAATAGACTCAGCTGCTCTGACACCGCTTCTAACGATGCTGCTGGGTTTTTTTCTCTCTCCTCCCAGCAGGCAGTCAGAGGTTGGAGCATATGATGTTCAAGTTTCCACTTCAGAACTATCAGTCTGGGCTTTTATTCGCTCCCCGGTGTGTCTCTGCTAACACTTTTTACATACTAAGTACACTTCAGAAAGTTTTTAAACACAAAGGGTAGTATTTTGTGTGATCAGTGACAATAGCAATGTTGAAATTCCCTGGTGCAGTGCTGGGATAGCTGAAACTTAAGACCTTTGTGATGTCTGGTACTGGATTAGCTAGTGCAGCTGAAGGTGATCTTTGGGTTCCCCAAGCCCATGTGCGTGTCGTGTAGCTCTGGACAGTTGTCTTGAGTTTTTTGTTCCTAATGTACTGGTCAGTGTGAATTATTTCTGCATTGGAGTTTTTTGTGCCATTAAAAATCTCTACTGAGATCCAGGATAGTTGAGTTATGGTTGGACTCAATCTTAAAGGTCTTTTTGAACCTTAATGATCCTCTGATTGCTGATACAGAATTTTGAGAGAGGGGTAACTGTGATGACTGATAGCTGTTGGTAATATAAAAGGTGTGAAAAACCAGGCCTTGGTGTGAGGAAGAATAAAATCCATCCCTCAGCAGGATTTCAACAGGCTAATGACATTCTTTCAATGCCTGTAAAGTGTATTAGCTTAGTTCATGGGTGGCTTTTTGACTTGGCCAAGTGGGACACCAAACTACTCTGTGCCACTATAGTCAGGGAGTTCTGGGGTTTGGTGTGCTAGTGAAGAAAACACCGAAGTGTCCTGTAAGGCAGGGCACTCATAATGCCTTGCTTGTGAGCTCCCAGAAATAGGCTTGTCCCATTTTTTGTGATGAAGTTTTCTGTTCATGGTAGACTCACAGGTGTCAGCTAGTCAGAGATGTGACAGAGAGCTCATCATGCAACTGTCAGATGAGTGACTTCAGGTACCAAGTGTACATTCACTGAGCATGCTGGCTCTGCACAGACTGAAAGGAAAAGGCTCACTGAGCACCGTTTAAGGCTGTTAATCCTGCATGACATATGCCCCTAGTGAGGGAGTTTTGGTCTTTGATAGACAAGAGGAGGGAAAAAGATGCCTGTGTGTGAGGAATACCTGTTCTGAACGGCCGTGAAGTGGGCACTCACACTGCTATCAGCAAAGGATTGTGGCTGAGCCTACCAGCAGAAGAGGGCAATGTAGTACAGGTTGTTGCAGTCGGTGAAGGCCACCAGGCACAGCCTGCAGTAACAGAAGGCCCTTGTGCAGCCTGAAAGCAATGGCTGTGGGTTGTGCAGCCCCTCCTGAGCCCTCTGGCCTCCTGGAAGCAGGTTTGTGATGCTCTCAGGGTTAAATGGTGCTGTGACTGTTCACACTAAACTGTTCAGCACCACAGTCCTCCCCTGCACTGCCACCAGCTGACAGGCTGGCAATTGGAATATGCTTATAGTTCCTTGCTTCCTCCACCTTTCATAGACTTTCTTTGTGTATCAGGGCTATTAATTCCAGTGAAAAATACATATAGTACTTCCCCTTCATGAAAGGATGCAGTATTCTCCCTGCTGAAAGCACTCATTGCCATTTAAATAACCAGGATAGGAAGGAGGGTTCTTTTTTTCCCCCTTCTTTATTTCTTAAAGCCTTTCTGCACAGACTGGACAGAGGTAGCTAGAGTCTACATGTGGAAGTCGATGATAGCTGTTGGGGCTTTTCCTGTGTGCAGCATGTGAGGTTAGGATTGCTTGTGACTGTTACCTGTTCAAGTTGACTGCCAAGCATGTGGTGGCATAGCTGGTTTCTTCACTGGGGGAAAGTAGGCTTTCTGTGTTCTCCTATCACCTTAAATCAAGCAAGGCTGCATTGTAACACTTCCTTTTACTAACAGTGCTCAGAAGTGGATGAGTCTGTGTCAGTGTTTGTGTAAGCCTGTCTCAAGCAACCTTATTTCCTTCTGGTCTATTTGTCATTGAAAAAAACCCCAAATATGCTCGTAGAGATTCTGTAACCTGTGTCAGTGCCTTGTGTCATGTGTCATGCTACTGCTCCTCCCATCCTAAGTGTTTTGGGGTTTTCATTTGCCTTCCTTAATTTAGTATTCACATGTTTGGGTGAGTAGAAAAATACTAAGCTGTACTTGCCAGCTGGGCTCTGAGGTTATTTCTGTCCAACAGTCTTGGAAAAGCAGCAGGAACCACTGATGAGCCCCAAAGGCTGAGTGAGGTGCTTAGGGAAAAAGTAAAAGATAAAACTATCTGTGAATTAAATTGAATTCTGCTGCAAAAAGGGGGAAAAGACAGGGCCCAGCTCATCTCATATACAACTTTATCCATGCTAGTGATTAAGAGGAGATGGCCAAGGTAACTAGAGAGGAGGGGCCACCAGAGCATGCCAAGAGGGAAGGGTGAAAATGAAGGTACGTGGCCTAGAATGGGATGAGTCAAGCAGCAAGAAAACCAAGCACCATGCGAAGGGGTTTTAACAGAGGGGGACAAAAGACAGAGGGTAGCTGCAATGGATATTTACTTTGAGCAAAATGTTTCTCTTGTAAAGAGCTGGAAAAAAAGCCTTTTATTTTCCCTGGAACTGTGGGGCTGACCTTTCACATTTTGAGTTTAAAACAAAAACAAAACCCAGAAAAGTCTATTTAATTTTAAAATCTGATTTGTTTGTAATACAAGCAGCAGTAGTGAGGCTTCTTCTTCCTCTTAAGTCACTGTGTGCTGAAGTGTGCTAATCATCAACTGGGCAGTAGGCCGACCAGGTAGAAACTGCTGGGCAAGGGGAACGGTGCAATATTTAACTGTGTTCAGAATGATTTTTAGCAGCACTGCAGAGGTGAGTGGTGTGACAGGACAGCTCACAGAGCACTTGCCTGATGTGGAAGAGCTGAGTTACAACCACACAGACTCTGTTCACACTCAATGAAGTCACTCACTTAGTCCCTTCCCAAGTGTTGCTTCCAAAGGCAGCCAAGGTGAGGTCTAAACAACCTGTTTGGAGTGGGTAAGAGCCACAGTGGTTTGTACCTGTTTTAGAAAAGAGCTTGAAGCAGATTTCACTGCTTGGAACATTTCTTCAGCCAGTTGGTAGTCCCCTATGGGAAATTACTGGTAGAGATCCCTTCACCTGGTGTTCTCAGGGTTCTTTCTAGGAAACATGTTTGTTAAATGCAGGTCTTCATAATGCCCTGGGAATAGTTCTGACCACCCTACCAAAGTCTTGTAAAGTACAAAAAAATGAAGTAATTGCAGCTGCCACTGCTGGCTTCCTGCCTGTGACTACCCTGCTGGGTTCATGGTTGTGTTTTCCCCCATTAGTGCCTGGCTGTCTGGCTATGAAAGCCCAGTGGTGTCCCGCATCAACACAAGGATACAGGACCTAACAGGACTTGATGTCTCCACAGCGGAGGAGCTGCAGGTAAGCTGTCAGGACAGGCATGGTGGCAAATGTCCACTTTTGGGTGGCTTTGTGTGCATCACTGTGCTCACCCTGGTAGAGCTGGTGAGGTGGCCACAAATGTGCATCCAGCCCAGGAGCAGTGATCTGAGGGCTGGCTTGCAGGCCGGGGGAGGAACTGAGGGGGTTTTTACAGGGAGGAAGAAACAGAGCTGGCTTTGCAGAGCTGTGGTTGCTTTGGTGGGCACTGGAAGGGGGCAGAGAATGAGGGTTTAGATTTGCCATTCCAACCTCAGTCCTGGAAGGCCAATGGTGTGTTTCTGGTGTCTCTAAATGGAGGAAAGAGTCACTGTCACCTGAGAAGATTTTATTTCAGAAGCACTTAATTTTATTCATCTGGTTAGGGCTTTTAAGTGAACAGCTGCTTTGGTGATTGTGAGAAAGAATGAATACCTAGAAAGCAGAACACCTAGGGAAAGTGCTTCCTGAAAGCTGTTGTGCTGCTCTGTCAAGACTCCTGATACAAAATTCCCAAGCCTCTGGTTGAAAATCGAGGTCATGAACTCATAGAAGAGATGAAATAAAATCAATCAGCTGAAGGGACACTGGATACTTTTAATTGACATGGAGATACAGTGATTCAAACTTGAATGATGTAGAAGTGCTGTGCCTGTTTTGAAGAGAGCCAAGTCTGCAAAGTCTCTGTAGAAGAACATTTCTCTAGCCCAGGGAAATTCCAGACTCCTTACCTGGAGCACGCTGCATAGCACGCTGCTGCTAGTCTTGGATGTGCTGCTGCTCTTGTAGCCAAGCATCTTGGGGCTCCTCAGAGCCTGTGGTTGTCCAGGTCTTCAGGAGTCTGAGCATTTTCATGGTGAGGTTCTGTTACCTGGGAGTGTCTAGGGCAGACAGTAGCAGGCGCTCAGAAATGGGACAATGTCTCTGCCGTTCAGCTGGGTGCAGACAGAAGAGCTTTCAGGGAAGGCTAACCCTGGGGAAGGGAAGGTTCTGCTGTGGCTTTGCTGGGAGCTGGTGTCCAGTCAACTGCAACAGCAGACTAAAGGGCTGAGACCCTACAACTCAGAGTCAGGTTCTGGCTTGATGCTGATGAGGAGTCTGGGTGCAACCAGAGTAAACCCAGTAGGACTTTGCAGCACACATGCCAGTTTAACTGGCAGAGACTTGTTGTCTCCTGTGGCTTTTTAAACTTCACCTATCAAATAGTGAGGGTGGTGAGGCACTGGAACAAGTTAACTGGGGAAGTTGTTTCTGGATGTTGTTCCTGTTGGAGATGTTCAAGGCCAGGTTGGACAGGCCCTTGGAGTAACCTGGTCTAGTGAAAGGGGTCCCTGCCCATGGCAGGAGGGGTTGCAACTAGATGATTTTTAAGGTTCACTCTCACCTAAACCATTCTATGAGTGTATGAAAAAAAGGCTTATAGGTGATGGTCAACTTCTTGTCTTGATACAGTACTGCTTCACTAGCTGTTGTGCTTCTCCTTTCACTGTAGGTAGCCAACTACGGAGTAGGAGGCCAGTATGAGCCTCATTTTGATTTTGGAAGGGTAAGTCCTGTTTTTCCCACCTCTTTCTTCTTCACAAGCACTGTGTTTCTCTTTTTCAGGTGGCAAATTATGGAGTGGGAGGACAGTATGAACCCCACTTTGACTTTGCACGGGCAAGTAAAAGAGAAAGAGGAGAGATAGTCACCCGGTGAAGCCTGGGCCTTTTGGCTGTGGCACAATTTGTATTCTTTAATGTGCATTAAATTTTCTAGCTCTTCAACTTCTCCACTCATGTTAGTGGAGAAAGCCCTCTAAACCACCAGCTGAACTGATAAACATTTTAGCCATTGCAGAACAAGGAGGCTTTTCTGAAAAGATGTAAGTAAAAGGAATTATTTTAAGGAGATGACCAGTAACAGTCCTTACCCAGAGCACAGGGCTCTAAATCTGAGGTCATGTCTTCAGAAGCACTCTAGCTGGCCAAGACCCTGGCCATGTACAGCAGTTATGTTAAAAATCACTGCAAGATGTGCAGCTAAACTACCCAAACTCTCTGTCTATCCTGTGCTCCTGGCACATGTGGCACATGATGGTGGCAGCAGCTAACATACATGCAGGCAGAGAAGCAACTGGAGGAGCTTCATAGTATTGGCTGCACGAGGCACAGGTGGTTGCATGGCTGAGAGCTTAAGGCCTTCTTTTTTAAGGCAGGCTGTGGGGGTGGTGTAGGAAAGCTGCTTTTCACCTTACCCTGCAGGCCTGCCATGTGGAGGGAGAATTTTTCCCCTGTAGCCCAGATGCAGACATCTGGCAAGCTGGGGAAGAGATTTTGGAAGTGTCTGTGCTCTGTTACAGAACTGGGGACAGTCTAAGGAGGTCTCCTCATCTCCCCATCCTGAGTTTTTTAAATTTGGTTTAAATTGCCAACCTGTTTCTGTTCCAGCCTGAATTGTAGACTGCTGGGAATGGTGCCACTGCGTTCAGTTGGTTAACCTGACACTGTGAAACCAAGCCACCATTAATCAGAATCTCTGCTCTCTGAGCATGTGCTCAAAAGCATTGCAAGTGATTAACACCAGTTTCTGTTTGGAAATGCATGGGTTAATCGATTGCTGGGATTCTTGCAGACACAGGGGGCAGGTTCTGGAAGTGAAAAACAGAGGTATGACAAAAATTGTGTCATAACCCATCCACAAGGGGTTTTGTTCTTGTAAGTCAAGTGACAAAATCCTCATAGTTGCCCACCTGGCTCTCTTGCCTGTTAGCCTGTTCCAAGCTCCTGCTCTGCTGGGGAGCACTCACCTTCTTCTAGCTCTAATCAAACAGCAGCAGTGATCTGCTCAGCCTGCCTGGCACCCGCAGCCCCAGAGGTGAGAAAGGGGGCAAGGGCCACAAAGGCAGGACCAGCCCCAAGGGAGCAGGGGCAGGCTTTGGCTGTAGCTGGTCCTTGGTGAACCAGGGGCTCCACAGATGCCCTCACTGTGCTCCTCTAGGCTAAGGACAAGAGGGGATGAGTGAGTGTAATTAAGTGATTGAGTTTTTGGCTATGAGGAGGATTTCTGTACTAATTTTCAGACAGCACAGATTAGCAGTTTGGGCTTGTGCCCTCCCTGTCCTATGGGATTTATAAATGCCTGGTTTAGTGAAATTAGTGGAGCCACTCTAACTGCATTCTCCTCCCAAACAGAGGGGTTCAACTCCTTTTCCTGCATGAGTTTGCTGCTGACTCTGCAGCTGTATGGCATTGGCTCCTCTGGGTAATCAAAATGAAATGTTTACTGAATCTGCTTGCTTTTGTTCACAGAAAGATGAGCCAGATGCTTTTAAGGAACTGGGAACAGGCAACAGAATTGCTACTTGGTTGTTTTATGTAAGTGATATATTTCTGCCATGTGTGAGTGCCAAGAAAGCTCTGACTGCATAATCTGTACCATTGAATGGCTTTGGGGGTTGGGGGGTGTGTGTGCAGAAGCAGTTGCAAATGAAGGCAGCCACCAGCTTCATGGTGAGACAGAGGGGGTTTCTGCTTACCCACGAGTAATGGCTCTTCCATCTGTTCTTAAGGAGGGGGTATTCCTTCAAAGCTGAGAAACAGCTTACATTATTTGGTGTCTTTTCATCTGCATCAGTATTTACATCATGTTCACTGCCATCAAGTGTGTAACGTTCAGGTCTGGCTGTGGCATGAAGTGGGTGGGGTTTGGCCCTCTTTGGAGGCCCTTATCCACACAGCCTCTGCTTGCTACTTGGGAGGTGAAAAGTAAGTTGTTCAAAAACCAAATTGTGTTTTACTAAAATGTGATGAGATTGAGAGCAGCCCTGCAGAAATGGACTTTGGGGGTACTGGTAGGTAAGCAGCTGGAGATGAGCCAGCAGTAAGTACTCTCCAATGGCCAATGACATCCTGGGCTGCATCAAAAGAAGCACAGCCACCAGGCTGAGAGAGGCGATTCTGTCCCTCTGCTCAGGGGAGATGTGCTGGAACAGATCCAGAGGAGGCCACAAAGATAATTAGAGGGCTGCAGCACCTCTCTTGTGGGGACAGGCTGTGAAAGAATTGGGTCTGTTAAGCCTGGAGATGAGATGCCTCCAGGGAAACTAATAGCAGCATTTCAGTATCTGATGGGGACCTACATGAAGGCTGGGGAGGGACTGTTTAGAAGGGCTTGGAGTGATAGGATGAGGGACAGTGGTTTGAAACTGGAGCAGGGGAGATTTGGTTTGGACATAAGGAGGAAGTGCTTTATAATGAGAGTGGTGAAATACTGGCACAGGTTGCCCAGGGATGTGGTTGATGCCCTGTCCCTGGAGACATTCAAGATCAGACTCAGTGTGGCCCTGGGCAGCCTGATCTAGTTGGAGGTGATTGGATAAGATGACCTCTGAGGGTACCTTCCACCGTGATGCTGTGTGTGTGAGACTGAGCCTGCATCAGCCTGCAGTTTACCTGTGCCTTCTCCACCTTTGCAGATGAGCGATGTGTCAGCAGGGGCGCTACCGTCTTTCCTGAAGTAGGAGCGAGCGTGTGGCCCAAAAAGGTACGTGGGGTTTGGCACCCAGTGGAGACTCTTCTCGACCTGCTCAGGAATACAGCAGATGCAGACATGCTTAAAATGAGTTCATATAAGGAAGATCAGAGCACTGTTCACAGGAGCACAGCATAATTAAACTTACCATGAAGTGAAGTGACTGGAGTAGTTCTGGTGATCTCCAGGGCCTCTGATGTTCTGTGTGTTAATGCATAGTTACAGTTTGGACTTGACCTGCTGCTTCACTTTTGGGCCCCTCACTCTAAGGGCATTGAGGTGCTGGAGCAGGTCCAGAGAAGAGCAATGAAAATGGTGAACAGTCTAGAGCACAAGTCTTGTGAGGAGTAGCTGAGGGAACTGGGGTTGTTCAGCCTTGAGAAAAGGAGGATGGAGACCTCACTCTCTAGAACTCCCTGAAAGGAGGTTAGAGCCAGGTGGAGGTCAGTCCCTTCTCCTAGGGAACAAGTGATAGGACAAGAGGAAATGGTCTTAGTGGCACCAGGGGAGGCTTAGGTTGGATATTAGGAAAGGGTTGTCAAGGCCTGGACTGGGCTGCCCAGGGCAGTGGTGGAGGGATTTAAAATCCCTGGAGGGATTGCAGAGCTGTGTAGATGTGATGGTGAGGGACATGGTTTAGTGGTGAGCTGGCAGGGCTGGGTTAATGGTTGGATTGGATGATCCCAAAGGGCTCTTCTAACCAAAACAATGCTAATGTCATGCGTAGGCCCTGCATTCACTGCAAAGCACTGCCCTCCCTCAAAGCACATTTTGAAAGCACTCAAATCTGCAGGTAGGCTTAGTCTTGAGTTGTCTGCAGGGACAGTTCTGCCTGGAACTATGTATTCCTGTTATACTTTTCCCCTCGGAAGGGTCATGCCAAGGTCTTTGCTGGCTTGCTGTTCATTTCTAGTACATTACCTTGCTTTCTGAAACAGGACAGAGTGGAATGAAAGTGGTTTTAGGCTTCAGAAAACTTCAACAGCCAAGTGTGTATAGATTCAGAATGAGTCAAAGGAGACTTATTCCTGCAGAAAGCCAACATTAGAAGTGGAGAGCCTTCAGTTTAGGAGTGTCTGAAATCCACATCCCTTTGCTGGGGTGGCAGTGTGCATAACGCTGAGGCCTTCCTCTGCTCTTACCAGGGAACAGCTGTGTTCTGGTACAACCTCTTCCCCAGCGGAGAGGGCGACTACAGCACACGGCATGCGGCCTGCCCAGTACTAGTGGGAAACAAATGGGGTAAGTCCCTCTCACCTTCTTACTCCTGGCAGCTGGGGCTTCACTGGTGGGCTTTTTCCTCTGGACTGTGTGGTGGAAGGAAGAGCAGCCAGGTCAACTTCACAGCTCTTTCTGCTTCATCTCTCTATACGTATGTTATATGAAGTGGCATATTTTGTTATCTCTTACAGGATACATGTAAAGCTCTATCTCCTTTAACAGTAGATCTATTAACAGACCCAGCAGGTCTATTAAGGAAGCTGCTTTAAAACTACTTTTTGTCATTTTACAGCTACTGGAAGGAAGGGGATTTTGCCTTTTGAATTTGACTGGTCTCCCATTTGTGTGTGTGTGAATTAAAAATACTGTAAGAACTGAAGATAACCCTGTGCTTAGCTGGAACCCAGTAGCTCAATTTTTTATATATATGTATACCTTTTTAAAAATAGATGGTTTTTAAATTATAGATGGTTTTATAGATGTATTTTTTGTTTATTTATATTATATACATTTTATAGATAGTTTTTGTTTCATATATATTTCTTGAGATATATATTTCCTTTCTTATATAATAATTCCCCCCTTTTCAATTATAACAGTATCACCAAGGTTGGAAGAGACCTCAAAGATCATTGAGTCCAACCTGTCACCACAGACCTCATGACTAGACCATGGCACCAAGTGCCATGTCCAATCCCCTCTTGAACACCTCCAGGGACGGTGACTCCACCACCTCCCTGGGCAGCACATTCCAATGATGAATGACTCTCTCAGTGAAGAACTTTCTCCTCACCTTCAGCTTAAACTTTCACTGGCACAGCTTGAGACTGTGTCCTCTTGTTCTGGTTCTGGTTCCTTGAGAGAAGAGGCCAACTCCCTCCTGGCTACAACCAGCCTTCAGGTAGTTGTAGAGAGCAATGAGGTCTCCCCTGAGCCTCCTCTTCTCCAGGCTAAACAATCCTAGCTCCCTAAGCCTCTCCTCACAGGGCTGTGCTCAAGGCCTCTCCCCAGCCTCGTTGCCCTTCTCTGGACACGTTCAAGTGTCTCAATGTCCTTCCTAAACTGAGGGCCCCAGAACTGGACACAGGACTCAAGGTGTGGCCTAACCAGTGCTGAGTCCAGGGGCACAATGACCTCCCTGCTCCTGCTGGCCACACTATTCCTGATGCAGGCCAGGATGCCTTCTTGGCCACCTGGGCACACTGCTGGCTCATGTTTAGGCAGCTGTCAATCAGCACCCCCAGGTCCCTTTCTGTTTGGCAGCTCTCCAGCCACTCTGACCCCAGCCTGTAGCTCTGCATGGGGTGGTTGTGGCCATATACATGTTTATTTTCCTTTTTTGTATAGGTGTATGTATATAAGCTAAATGTTTAGCTTAACTGGCAGCAGGAGCTGATCAGGTGCAGTGACCAAACCCCTTTGTCTTTGCAGTCTCCAACAAGTGGCTCCACGAGCGGGGACAGGAGTTCCGGAGGCCGTGCACTTTATCAGAGCTGGAATGATGCAGCCTGCTGCCCTGCCTCCCCTCTACTCAGTTGGTGTAAAATGCACACATCTCCTACAGTTTACAATTGACTAACAAACACTCCACTACAGGTTCACTCCTCAACTACGCCGGTGTTTCATCTGTGGACATAACAAATGTGCTTTTAGTTCCCTCAAAATTCTCCCCCTAAGGTTTTATGAACAGAATATATTAAGGTATCTGAGTGTTACAAAAAAAAAAAAAGGACAAAATACAGAGGAGGGCCACAAGGAACAGTGGTGGTGTGTGTGGTGTTCCCTTCACCATGCCCCTCTGGCCAGCACAGAAAGCTGGGGGTTGTTCCTAGAGTCCTCCTCAGGACTGTCAGTCTGCTGAGGGCAGGATGATTATATGGGTGGGTTCTGTTCCACACCAGTTCCTACTCCTCAATTTCCAGACATTTGACTCCTTGCTTTGCTAGAGTGCCTGGCCACTGCTGCTGAGAACTGCATGGTTGGTGTTTCTCCAGGGAACAGCTTCTTGCCCTGTTCTAGCCTGGTTTTCCACTTACCCAAAAGTCCCCATGTTTTGTCTTCCTCCTCAGCCGCTGGGGGGAATCGGAATCTTCCCTTGGCATCATGAGCCAGCAGTTTCATACTCACAGTGAGCTGCTTCAGCAGTGTTGTGCCAAGCACAGGTCTGCAGCAGAGCAGCCTGAACAATTACAGCTCCTCTCTTCCCTTCTTTTTCTTTAACGCCTATCCCCAACAAGTAGTCAACTCTTGCATCTGACCCTTGGGCAGTGGGGCTGGGAACCTTTCCATCTTCACTCAGCAAAACAGTTGTGCTTTGGGACATGGAATTTCCAATTGGTTATGGAACTTCGGTGCTGAGGCAATACACAGTCCTCCCACAATGCTCCCTGCCCATCCTCCCTTTTCTCCAGGCTTTGTGAGGAGCAGAGGGGCCTAGTTACAGTCCTGAATCTTTTCCAGATGCTTTTTCTTTTGCAAAGGGTGGGGATGCCGCGTGCAGACTGCAGCCGTGCCATGCCTATAGGCACAAGGTGACTGTTAGCACAGGGGGCCCAAGATGGTGCCTGTTCTGGACGGTTTGGTGTTGCTCACTTCCCATGGGCTGCCTCCACTGCAGTGCTGCGCTTTGTGCCACCTCCCTCTCCTTCACTGTCGCTCATGAGCGAGGCCACGCTGGGAAGGGGCCTCTTGCAGAGGCTCTGGTGCTGCTCACTTCACAGCTGCTCTCCCATGAGCCGGGGCCAGAGCTGCTCTGATTCATGCCATCCACACAGCTAGAGAGTCCCAAGTCAGTTCTCAGCAATCTTCAGGGACCTTACCTTGTGACGAGCCATCCTCACACTGAGATGAAGTTGAAACCTCTGAAGGAGATGAGACTGTGGCTGCTGAGTTTGAGGTCCTGCAGGAGCAGTAACTGCTGTCCCCCTGTTCCCTGCACAGGAGCAGGCTGGGGAGAGGCTGCAGGGATCTTTGCCGCTCTTCAGCAGCACAGCCTGTACCAAACTGTTGTCTACATGTTCCACTAGCACCAGGGCAAGAATCAAAATGAGCTGCACTGGGCTCCACCCGACAGTCTGATCTTCTGCATGATGGTGGTTTTACTGATTTAGGAGGTCAAGCCTGAAGTCTTTACCAAGGGGAAAAAAAAATGTCCAGTTTTCATTAATTCAATGTTTAGCCTGCATAAAATCTTGAAAATTGAGCCAGAACGTAGATGAAACTCAACTGTAAGGTGTTAGAAATACCTCTGGAAGACCGAGAGTGCAGTGTAAGGTACTAAGAGTGGGAGATAACTGTGTACTTTCAGAAGACACTTTAAAAACCTCTGCTGGAAAATGCATTGTTAAACCTCTACTGAGCCTGTTCTTAGCATTGGGATCTACATACCTGCTTCTCCTTATCCCTGCACCTTCCTGCCTTTCCCCCCTGTGCTTTTAGGCAGATGTGAAACAAAAGCCATCCAGCCCTTAAGGAAACAAATAAAAAGACAAATCAGAAACAGTTCCACCTCACTACTGTGCTGCTCATTTTTCCACAGGAGCTGGCACACCAGAGCAGTATCTGATACAGAGTCACCAAAGAAAGAGGTTCTCGGAGCGTGTTTTGTGGCTAAATTGGAGTCGTTAACCAAATCAATAATATTGCTGCTTCCTTACCTGATTTTTCTCCCTCTCACACAGTGCCATTCATCTCCAGTCCTAGCCATAGATTTCTCTTTCTCTTTTCTTTTTTCCCTCCTTTTTCCTTTCCTTAAGCTCCAAAAGAAAAGGGCAGCCATGGCTGCAGGCAAGTCCCACTGCTTGGCTGCACCTAACAGAACACAGAGAACAAGGTGGTGCAGGAGCCTTACCTCTGGAGCAGGAATTTTCTCTCCATAGCTCTGAGGCAGCTTTAAAAAGCTTTTCTGAAAGCACCAACCAAACCACTGAACAAATCAACCAAAACAAACCAACCAACCCAAAAAGTAGGCTCTTAGCCCCACAAACACCTTCAGCAAACAGCAGCTGGGGTTGCTGTTACGGAAAAGCTGGGATTGCTTCCTGAAGTGATCCGTTACTCCATGCATTAACATCATTAAAAGCTGAAAATGGCAGCATTGACTTAAGAGAAATACTGACTAAAAAACTGTCAGTGACTGCTTTAGGTACTGCTGTAGTGGAAGAAAATGCTGTGGAATGTAAAATGGAAGGGTTGAAGGGCTCTGGGCAACCTGACTGCAGAGGGGATGGGACTGGATGACCTTCGAGGTCCCGCCCAACCCCAACCATTCTACGACTCCTCACTGAAGCAATGAGGAGTCACAGTTCCGTGATGGATATAAGGGTTTTTTTGGTCCCCCATCTCTGTTCAACTAACATCAAAAAGCTGAACAAGAAGCTTGAGAACTTCTCACAAGCTCCTTGTCTGGGGAGGGTTGCTGAACGTTTACCTCTCAGCACCTCAGCTACCCTCAAGTGTTTCCAGTGCTCAGCAGCAGTTTCAGAATGGGCTGGGGAGGAAAAATGGTTTAGTGCACAAGTTTTTAAAGCAGGGAATTTACTCAGTGACTTGCAGTTCTTCAGGGAGAAAACCATGAGCTTGTCTTCTGTGGAACATTTCACCTGGCTGAAAACAACACAGTAGCCCTCAAAACTCAACCTCAAGTCTGCTGAGGCACATCAGACCCAAACATTCCAGATTATTGGAAGAAAAAGGGGATGCCTATTTGTTTTCTTAAGCTGCAGCCAGCCCCTCTTTCCTCCTCCTCCACTGCAGTAGTGCTCAGGCACCAAACACTCACTGTGTAAGGGATGCTGCTGCTGCTGCTGCTGCTCTCTGCTTTACCCCTCCATCTCCCGACAGGCTTTTTGGATCAAGAGTGTGGCTCCTGTGAGAATCTAGTTTTGTATTGAAGCAGATTGAAAACTGTTTGGCTCACAGTGACTGACAACTGAGAAACTGCCTTACTGTTACATTCTTTTGTAATACTTTTAATGTTAAAAAAAAAAAAAAAAAAATAAAAAGGGCTTAAAATAAAAGCCACTGCCAGTAGCAGTGAAAAATCCTCCACTCCAAGCTCTCCTGGTGTATGGCTGTTGGAACCCTGGGCACACACCTTTGCTGAGCCCCCTCTGTGTTTCCTGCAAACTAAGCTCTCCCTGATCTTGGTGGGCAGGTGCAGGGGGTGCTCACCCCACAAATGACAGAGGCCCTGTGCTCAGCCCCTAGCTTGTGTCTCACTTGGAAAGGACTGCAAAAGGGGCAGGCAGGCAGCAGCAGGCCGAGAGCTGCTGGTGAGCAAAACTGGATGAGGAGGAGTTGAGCTGCTCTGGGGAGGAGTGTGGCTCAGCCCCTAGCTCTGAAACCTGGAAGAAGCATAGCAAGGGCTGGTTAGAACCCCTGATCCTTTTGCCCATGGAGTGGAGCCTTGTGCTGCTCGATGGGACCTGCCCTCCCTCCCTCAAGCACCCCTCAGCCACAGCTGCTGTGCTGACAGGTTTGGAACCAAGGGAGAAACCAGGGCTGGTTTAGCTTGGGAAACTCAACTGATTCCATGCCCAGCTATGGCCTGGTTCTGCTGAGCAGCTGCTTTGCCCTTCTGTAATGTGGCAGGAGATCATTAGCAGCTGCCTGGCTCTGTCCCCTCTGAGACAGGCCTTGAGCCAACCCTCTGGGGAGTCTGTGGGCTGCCTTCCAGCCAGGGGACACTCTGTCTTCACCCCAAGGGCAGTAATGGCTGAAGCAGGGCTGCCCCTTTGCAAGTAGTTGTGAGGCTCCTGCTGGCAGCTTGGCCACCAAGCTGCTGTTGCCAAGCAAGCAACACAGGAGCCTCATGGGGCAAGATGGAGCTCCCAGCTTTCCTTCCTGAGACAAGAGTGGGGCTGCACCACCTCTTCTGCATGCAGCCTGAGGCATCTGCCCAGGATTTGTGGGGCCTAAATGGCCTTTGTGCCTCCCAGGGAAGAAGGGAAAACTTGAGGGTCTGACCAGTGCTTATGCACTGCAGCTTCCCACTGTCCTAGCTGGGTATCTGAAGCTCCTCCAGCACAGCTGCACCTGAGCATGACCATGGGACACAGAATCACAGAATCCTTTTGACTGGAGAAGACCTTTAAGATCATGAAGTCCAACCATTAACCCAGCCCTGCCAGGTCACCACCAAACCATGCCCCTCAGCACCAGGAATGGGCCCTCTACTACTGTCCTAGGCAGCCTGGTCCAGGTCTTGACAATCCCTTTGGGGAAGAAACTTCTCCTAATGTCCAACCTAAACCTCCCCTACTGCAACTTGAGGCCATTTCCCCTCATCCCAGCACTTGTTACTAAGGATACCATCCCCCACGTGGCTTCAGCCTTGTTTCAGGGAGTTGTAGAGAGGCAGAAGGTCTCCCTTCAGCCTCCTTTTCTCCAGACTAAACAACCCCAGCTCCCTCACCAGCCCTGTTCTCTAGACCCTTCACCAGCTTTGTTGCCCTTCTCTGGACATGATTCAGCACCTCAATGTCTTTCTTGTAGTGAGGGGCCCAAAACTGAACACAGTATTTGAGGTGCAGCCTCACCAGTGTGGAGTACAAGTGGACTACTCCTGCCCTAGTCCTGCTGGCCAAGATATTACTGGGGGATGCTGCCAGGATGCATTCAAGCAGATCAACACTGCCACCCAGCAGGTAAGGTTCCTCCCACAGTCAAGAACCTCAGCAACTGCAGCTGAACAAGGCAGGGTAGGGTCAGGGATAGGAAGAGGTCTGCAGATGGCTGCAGTGCAGGATGGGATGAAGAGGAAGGAAAGGGTCTGACAGTATCAGCACCTACAGATGGGGAAGGCCGCACAAGGCTGCAGTGATCTATCCAGGGGCCTTCTGGAGACACTGGGCCTGACTATCACAGAATCCCAGCATGGCAGGGGTTGGAAGGAACCTTGGGAGATCATCCAGTGCAAATGAACCTGCCAGAGAAGGTTCCCCCAGAGCTGGTCACCCAGGATGGCATCCAGGTTTGTTTTGAATGACTCCAACGAAGGAGACTCTGCCACCTCTCTGGGCAGCCTGTTTCAGTACTCCACCACCCTCCAAGAAGTTCCTCCTTGTGTTTAGATGGAACTTTCCATGTTCAAGTTTGTGCCCATTACCTTTTGTCCTGTTGCTTTAGGGTCTTTAGGCACCCACCTATCCTCCTCCAGCTGCTGGCCTCTGCCCTGGCTCTGTGAGGGACTGAGGCATTTCATCATCGAGCTACATTTCTCATTCTCATGAGCAGTGACTCACCAGGCTCCCAAGGCTGCCTTTGAACCAGCCACTATCCTTAACCACGAGCTGCCTGATCCCCCTGCTCAGGCCACACTTCAACATCGACCAGCAGCTCGCTGAGCTGACCAAAGGTGATGGAAAGAGAGCTCAGTCCCTCAACTCTCTGCCCTCCTCCACAGCCCCAGCAGAACACGGAGGGAAGGATCCTGGCAAAGCCCAGGCCTGCATGTCCCAGCCTAAGACAGCAGCACACGACAGGAGCTGGGCCAGCCCCTGCATTCCCCTCCCAGCATGCAAGCAGCAGTGCTTGCTTTAGCAAAGCCAAGAGGGCTTCCAGCTTCCCGTGGGATGGGGTTCACTGCCATTAGCATGGGGGACACACACGTCCAGACAGCCCAAGCAGTCAGCCCTGCCTCCCCTCTGACAAGAGCAGGATGCAGACAGCCTGAGAGTGCCGTGAGGAGCTGGTGACTCATCACAGCCCCAGGGCTGCTCCCTAGCTAAGTATTACAGAGTCAGCAGTGAATGCCTGGAGTCAGGAGCTGCTCCTCCTCAGGTCAAGAGGAGGTTCACAAAGCAGTCCTCAGAGTTCAGCATTGAGGCAAATAACATCTGTGTCTCTCACACCTTTAGGGAAAGGAGAATTGGCATGGGGAGGGGGCATTTCCAACCACGGTGGGGCAAAGAAAGGTACCTGTAGTACCTGCTGTGCACATCTCCAGGAGTCCACACTCTGCAGCTGTGGAGCCTGAGCAGCCATTCCAGAGATAACTGGGGGATAGGTGTCCTGTTTTATGTAACCCCCCCATTTTTTCTGCTCTTCAGATCTTGCTGTTTGGGTGTGACCAAGCTATTTGCAACTGGCCTGCAAACCAGTCTCAGGAGAGTGGTGTGGGGAGCAGTGGAAGGAAGCAGGAGGAAGGCAGGAGCGTGGCTCATCCACGGGGCACGGCCAAGGGGCTGCCACGTTTGGGGAAAGCAGTAGGGCCTGCTTTTTGTATTCCAGGACAAGTGACCAGCCAGCAGGAAAGTTTCTGACTCCTCTTTCACCAGGCTCTGCACTTTGCCTCCTCCCTGCCTTGTTCAGCTTCCCTGGCTAATTCCCCTCGATTTTGCAAACGGCCCGGGCTCGGCGCTGTCCGGAGCCAGCCCCTCCAGGCTGCATGCCCTGGGTGGCGGCAGGGACAGCTCAAGCAACACTTCCTGTGGCTTGCATCCTCCGCAGCCCTGCTGGCATTTTCTCCCCTGTCTGATCGTGTTCTGCAGAGCACGGATCAGCCACCAGGGACCAAGCGATGAGCTGTGTTCCAGAACTGCCTCCAGAGCATGGAATCACAGAATTGTTAGGGTTGGAAGGGACCTCAAAGATCATCCAAGTTCCAACCCCTCTGCCATGGGCAGGGACACCTCACACTACATTAGGCTGCTCAGAAGCCACATCCATCCTGGCCTTAAAAACCTCCAGGGAGGTTCTACCACCTCCCTGGGCAACCTTTTCCAGTGTCTCACCACCCTCATGGGGAAGAATTTCTTCCTAACATCCAATCTCAATCTACCCATTTCTATTTCTAGAGCAACTCTAAAAGGCTCTGCATCGAAACCCAGCAGCAGGCACAGCCACCCAGGGGCTCCCCACAATGCTTCCAAGCTGCTTCTAAAGAACTATTTTCCTCTTTTTTTTTACATCAACTTCTGTTTCTCAGGGCAGGGAGCACTGAGACTGCAAACCAGCACATCACACAGGGCAGTGATTCAGCCACCAGAGACATAAGCAGCTCCACTCAGGGCAAGACACAGTATGGGACTGTTGAAGCCTGGGGCTTCTGGACAGAGAATTCCAGGGACTGCAGCCCACTTCCACCCCCTGAGTGACAGACCAGCCCCCAGCATGGGCTGAACAGCAGGACAGGCTGCAAAGTGCTCCTGCCAGTGATGACACCCTGTGCACAAAAAGTTCACTGGAAGCAGGGACTTGCTGGTTCCCAGGCTCCAGGGGTACAGATCCTGGCACCTCTAGCTCAACCCAAAACATCACCCTAATTCCTTACCAGGCACTACAGTGCTCCCCACCCTGCTGTTGTCTGCAGCTTGGGCACTTCCAACCTCCCTTCCCAAAGTTCCCTGCCTCTCTCCTTGGGTTCATCTCCCCAAAGACAAAGCTGCTTCGAGGTTCCCTTGGGACATCTTGCACACCTTGTATGTCCCTTCAGTCCAGTAACTTAGGCAAGCTTCTCCCCATGAGCTGGGACAGCGTTCTACAGCTTCAGCTACATAGCAGCCTTCAGGGAGGCACCACACAAATGTCAGATGTGGCTGTACAACCAAAACACCCCTGATGATGGCTTGAGTGAGCCCCAGGCCCCCTTCTGAGGGTGCACTCAGTGTGAATGATATCAGCAGTGGGCACCAGAACAGATGGAAGAAGAGAGCACCAGCAGCTGGCTCCACCTCCACACCATTTCATAGCAAAGGGACTAACCAGCTCATTTGCTCCACTGCCCCACTTCTCTGGCTTACCTGTCTGAGAAACCAGGACTTGGCTGTGGTCCCTCCTCCTTATCTCCTGTCTGGAGCACATAACACACAGCCTTTCACAGAAGGTCGCAGGCAGGCAGGTGCTGGGTGGCTCTAGCACTGCAGAAGGGGCTGAGCCTCCTGCAAAACAATAAGATGTCACCATCTGGCACCTTTGCTTGTCACAGATTTGAAAGCCCCACTGCTTGTCTCCTCCTTGTCCTCCCCCTCCCTGCTCTTTGTCAATGGTTTGTGCTGTCTTTAGGTGTTTATTTGGTTGCTTTCTTCTCATGAATGAATCCTTTGAAACCTCTACCAGCTGTGCAGGCCCCTAGGTCCTGACAAACCAGTCCCACCCCAGAGCTAGACCAGCAGCTGCCCCCCAAGCTTGTTACCTGGCTTGGGTTTCAGTGCCAGCTTTTCCTCACTCTGGGCCACCAGGTTTCATTCAGCAGCTCTGGCATTAAGCAAAAGCTGTTACCAGCACCTAACATCAGCCCTCAGGAGCTCCACCAATGGCAGATACTCATCTACATCATAGGTCCCATAACTGGAGGAGACATGCCAAAGGGTTGCTCTTAATGCAGTGTTTCTAAGCCTGAACTACTCCTAGCTGCTGGATCAACCTCTGCAAGGCCCAACAGCACCCTCTAGCCATAGCAGAGCAGGACACGGGGATCTCTGCCACCCCTTTCTGCCCTGCAAGGCACCCTGCTCTGGGCATGCAGGCATGGGAAGCCTCTTCACAGGACAACTGCCCCACAGCTTTTGCTAGGAGCAATTCCCCACGGCAACAAGGCTGGATGGATGTCTTGTCCTACCCTATGATGTGCCCTAAAGGCCTAGGAAAAAGCTGAGGGGTGCTCCTTAAGTCTGAGCAGCAGAAACAAAGGGATAGTCTTCATTTCCCAGCTGGCTGGGGAGAGTAGGACATCCCCTGCTTTGGTGGGGCAGGTAGAGGGTCTTCCATGTGCTGCACAGCATGGGCAGACAGACCCCCACTCAGCACCCCAGGTCCCTTTTACAATACTATACAATACAATACAATACACCAGGTTGAAAGAGACCTTCAAGATCATCGTGTCCAACCCATCAACCAATCCAACTCACCTAAACAACTAAACCATGGCACCAAGCACCCCATCAAGTCTCCTCCTGAACACCTCCAATGAAGGTGACTCCACCACCTCCCTGGGCAGCACATTCCAATGGGCAATCACTCTCTCTGTACAGAACTTCTTCCTAACATCCAGCCTAAACCTGCCCTGGCACAGCCTGAGACTGTGTCCTCTTGTTCTGGTACTGGCTGCCTGGGAGAAGAGACCAACCTCTGCCTGTCTACAGCCTCCCTTCAGGTAGTTGTAGAGAACAATAAGGTCACCCCTGAGTCTCCTCTTCTCCAGGCTAAGCAACCCCAGCTCCCTCAGCCTCTCCTCATAGGGCTTTTTTTTTGGAGGAAGTTGAAGCCACAGTGCTGCAGGCACTGAACCTGTTCCAGGGGGATTGTGAAACAAACCCTCCTGCTGCTGTGCATGATGAATGTGGCTGAAGCCTCCACGGTGCACTTTGCCCTCTGACTGTGGTGACCTCATGCTGGCTCCCTTGGCAGTGTGTAAAGTCCAGGGGAGTGTGTGTGGGGGGTGCTTCCCTACCTGCCTCCTACACACGGCAGCTCTCTCCCACTCCTCCCTGGACCGGGGCTGCAGGGCCTGGGGCTGGACTGCAGCATGGGGCTGCTCCTCCAGGCAGCGGTTGTGTGCCTGACGCTGGGCTTCGGGCGCTGCTCGGAGGAGAGCGGTCAGGAGACCAGCGGCCAGCGGGCTGCCCAGGCTGCCTCCTCCTACTCGGAGTGGGGCATCGGCACCCTCCGGGACAGCTTCGAAACAGTTAACGGCTACTTCGACTCCTTCTTGGAACTGCTCGGGGGAAAACGGTGTTTGCCAGTACAGGTGTCGATATGGTAAGTGAACCTCACTCCTGCTGCCTCCTCTCTCCTCGCTCTGCCTTCCTCCCTCTTTCCCTCTCGTGTGGAAGCTCGCGGCACTCTCCCCCCGCCAAGCCCACAGGCAGCTCCTGTCCAAGACGTGACTGCTGCCATGTTCAGCAGAGAACAGCCTCTGCAGCGTCACTTTGCTGCTAGTGCCAGTGCAGAGACTCTGAACCCTTGTCTTTCCCTCTCACCAAGAACAGCCTGATCTTGAAGCTGCTGTGCAGAGTGCAGAGGCTGTGAGGAGGGGACACAGGTCTTACAGGAAAGACAGGTAGATAACCAGGCTTCCCAGCAGACCCCAGGAGAGAAGGACCAGGGCAGGCAGGGAGGCTCTGGCAGGGAGGACAAGCAGCCTGTACAGCCCTGACCCAGAAGGGGCTGTTAGCACTGCCAGCAGCTCTAATCTCGGCAACCTTCGGAGCAGTTGTGTGTTGGCCAATAACCTGGGCTGGAGAAGGGGAGAGAGCAGGAAGGTGAACCAGAGGTGCTGTCACCACAATGGAACCTTTAGTACCCAAGGCAGAATGAGGCAGCTGCTGCCTGCCTTGGCCTGTAGTGATTTGCCCAAAAAAGAAGAGCTTGGTTTGTCCTGGGGGCAGGACAAAGGGGGTGACCTCTCGGGAGAGCAGGACAGGAGGAGTGCAGGCAAGGCAGGGGACGCAGAACGCAGGGGTGCAGTGGGGCAGGTCCTATGGAGCAGGACTGTGGGGCACTGGGCAGGGGGAGGCATAGGCCATCAACAGGGTAGTGCAAAAACAACCCATTTGGCAACAGCCCTCTCCCCAGCCTCCTTACAATTGTCCCCACAGTGTAACTGCCCTCTGTCACCTCAGCCTGCCCATCCACACCTGTGCACCAGCCCTTTCCTCCCAGCTTCACCCCACATCCCCCATCTGGACAAGATGGCTGTGGGATGATGTCAGCCCTGCTCCTTCCTTAAGCACTGGTTTTCAGAGACAGGCTCCAGACTTTGGAGAGACCCCTCCAACTCAGCTTCAGTCCACAGGCATCCCATTTCTTCCAGAATGTGAGTTTCATGCTGTGCCTCTCCAGCCTGCACAGGGCTGTCTAGAATGACACGCAGAAGGGAAGCACCTCCCAGGCCAGCAGTGAATGTGCTGGGAGAAAGATGCTGCAAGTGCTGGGACCTGAGCTCCCAGTCAGGGCGAGTGCAGATAGGCCTCCTTTAGCCAAAGGGGACACAAGGAAAGTTTAAAATCAGCCTTAAAGTTGTTGGGTTTGATTTGGGTTTAACTAATGTGCATATATCTGCTCTCCTGCTCCTAACAGCTCTGCTTCTCAGGCCCCATGCTAACAGCAAAGAGAGAGCACCAAGCCAAGCACCTCTGCCCCACAGACCTGTAGGAAGACCTCAATGTCTCAGCCCATGACCTCAGTCCCACAGTGGCCACGGTTACTCAGCCTGGGGCCCCACAGCACTCCCCAGCAGCTCAGGAGGGCCACAGATGTTTCATGGGGCCTACTGGTGACAGGAGGAAGCCCCCATGCACACCATAGCACACAGGATGTGGCCATTTGCCCATGAGGCTGCCTGTCCCCAGGCCCACGGTGTGGCAGCCTCACACCATGTGTGACAACCTTCTTTTGGGTCCACACCATGATCCAAGTTCAGAGCAGAAAGGGACTTGCCCTTCTTAATATAGTGACTGAAAACCCTGGTAGTGAGTATAACATGGCTAAGATTGCAGCCTGCCTGAAGCAAGGTTTGAGAAGGCTGACACAAGTTCACCTGAGGGTGACTCACCAAGTCCTGAAGGAATTACCTCTCTTGGGCACATCCCGAGGCTGGAACTCTCCTTGTCCTGGTCCCCATGCTCTGGGCAGGGGAAAAAGCATCTCCATGGAGAAGTGCAAACCCTGCCTGCTCCTTGAGAGCATCTTGCCTCTTACTGGGGAAATGTACCTGGAAAAGAAAGCAAACAAGCACAGCGTGAGCTCTGCTCTTGTCCTCGGCTGAACAACTCATCAATCACTGGCTGAAGGAGGAAACTATTGAAACTCTGCTCCTGTGCCTCCAAGGGTCTTCCTGGACCCTTCCAGGACCATTTGTCTGTGCTGGTCACTAGCACAGACACTGCAAAGTGGAAGGGATGCAGGGACAATCTCAAACCAGTAAGACCCAGAGAAATAAGCACCACCTTTACCATCTTTCTGCTGAATCAGGGACGATTGCCTTTTCCCCAGGCACAAACAAAAAATAATGCTTTCTACTTTCTTTCAGTTCAGCCAAGAGACACCAATAATAGCTTATTGTGCCACAATAAAGGTCAGGACTCACCTGTGATTGCCCCATCCATCTTCAGCTGAGCACACAGCACTTGGCTGTCCTGCCTGTAAGGCTGTCCTCTTGATTCCTCAGGAGGTAGCAAGGTCTGAAAACAAACAACTTGATGGATTACTCCCTTAAATCAGGACAGGAGGGTTACTCTGGCACTTGCTGGCAAATATCCCCTTACAAAATCTCTCTTGAGTATCTTGGGGGGCAAACAGCTTGAACTGGGAATAAATCTCCTGATAGCTTCCTTCAGCTGCCTGGCCAGGCAGAGCTTCAATGTTTTACTTCACATCCTGAGGGGCTTATGATGAGGAGGCACAGCCAGGCTGTGGGAAAAGAGCCTTCAAAGCCAGGCTCTCCAAGCAGTAGTAAAGGGCTGTGGCAAGCATGGGTAGTGTCTACTCAAAGCCTGCTTGCCCAGGGCAGAGAAATAACAATGGACAACTCAAAACAGCAGAGCCCCCCGAGAGCATCTATTCATCCAGATACACACATTCGCTTCCCCCTGCCAGCAGCGCCAGTACTGCAGTGTCTGAGACCTCCTGCACCACCAGCAGCTGTTCCAGCCAGCTGGCTGGCTTCCAGTCTCTTCGCACAGCTACAACAGCCTGGAGAGATTAAAATGCATCAGGGAAACTCACTTCCCATTAGAAACTGAACTTCTAAGGCCAGGCCACCAAGGCAGTGCCCTGAAGTAGACCAAGAGGAGGCTTCTTCAGCAAGGCTTTGCTTCCACACATCAGTGCTGCTCTTCAGCGTGCTGCTGGCAGGTCCCTGCTGTGCCTGCAGCTGCCTTCTGGTATCTCTCCCCAGCAATGCAAACAGACAAGCCACAACAGGCCTCTGGTGAAACACAGCTGCAAGCAGGCAGTGTTACCCACCAAGTCCTGTCTCCCATCACAGATCTGCCTGTAAGAATGAGAAAGCAGCAGAAGAAAACAAAAGCCCTGAGTCGATGCTCAGGCCGCCAAGCACACCTCTTAGTTCTGCTTCGCTTTGGGGCTCTTGTTAGCTAGGAAACAAGATGTGGGAGAGAGGCTAGCTGTGGTGTCTTGGACTTTATCTAGCTGAGAAAGAGTTCACTAAGGGGCTCTTAATGAATGATTAAGCTTTGTTTTTCAGAGGAGGGGAGAAGGCTTCCTACAAGGGCTCCTCTTGAAGGCAGTTAAGTCTTTTGTTGATCACTACAGTTCTCATGTGAGGATTGGTTTTATTTCCCCCTCAAGACAGCTTTCTAAACACAGAAAGTTAGAGGTTGGAAGGGACCTCCAAAGATCATCAAGCCCAACCCCTCTGCCAAAAGCAGGATCACCCAGGGCAGTCCATACAGGAATGTATCCAGGTGGGTTTTGAAAGTCTCCAGAGAAGGAGACTCCACAACCTCTCTGGGCAGCCTGCTCCAGGGCTCTGGCACCCTCACTGTAAAGAAGTTTCTCCTCATGTTGAGCTGAAACTTTCTGTGTTCCAGTTTGTCTCCATTGTTCCTTGGCTAATCACTGTGCACCACCCAAAAGAGCTTGGCCCCCTCCACTTAGATATTTATGGACACTGATCAGATTCCCTCTCAGCCTTCTCTTCTCAGGACTAAGCAGCCCCAGGGCTCTCAGTCTCTCTTCATAGGGGAGATGCTCAAGTTCCCTAAGGCATTACAGAAGCTGTAACTTCAGCTTAAGGGAAGGTTTTCTTTGGAAACCATATCTCATCTCCCTATCTCCAAACCAGCCTTGCCACCTTGCCCCATTAACTGACAATGTGCTGCAGGAGCATAATCCACAGTCAATGTTACAAGCAAGCCATGAAAATTTGACCTCATACTGCAAAATCAGTCTTGGATTTTGAGCTTGCCTCTGCCTCCCAGCTCAGTTCAGGACCATTTGAATTCTGAGCCCTAATTCTCATCCCTTTCAAAATGAGCAAGGAGGCAGTGAATTGCACCAAGACCTGGGTGCAGCCCTCGTCTCCTGATATTGCTCAAGAGCCTTAGGTGATAGATTCAGCCCACACACAGATGTAATTGCTTCTCTTAACAGCATAACCACCAAACAGTGCAATGTGCAAGCTGTTGTCAGCTCAACAGGCTTGAGCCTTGTTTTGGTGCAGATAGAATCCCCATAACAGTGGTGTGCTGCAGCCAACTGATTTGCTCTCTTTGTCTAGCATCAGACTCAGCTCTACGTGCTCAAAATTCTGCTTCCTGCACTAGAAAATTATACCTGGAGCACAAAGCAGATCTGATCTATTTTAAAGGTTGAGGGAGGTTCTTCTCTCCCTTATATTTGCTCTAGTGAGGCCACATATGGAAGACTCTGTCTAGTTCTGGGCTCCCCAGTTGAAGAGAAACAAGGAACAACTGGAGAGAGTCCAGTGGAGGCTACAAAGATGCTGAGGGGATTGGAGAGTCTTTGTGAGGAGGAAAGGCTGAGAGCCCTGGGGCTGTTTAGGCTGGAAAAGAGCAGCTTGAGAGGGGTTCTGATTAACAGATAAAGAGTGGGGGGCAAGAGGATGGGGCCAGACAATTTTCAGCAGTGCCCAGTGACAGTACAAGGGGCAATGGGAACAAACTGGAACCCAGGAGGTTCCAGCTGAACAGAGCAAAAAAGTCTTTGCTGCAAGGGTGCCAGAGCCCTGGTGGTGGAGTCTCTTCCTCTGGAGAGATTCCAGACCCACCTGAACATTGTGATCCTGGGCAACCTGCTGTGGGTGACCCTGCTTTAGCAGGGGCATTGGACTGGATGATCTCCAGAGGTCCCTTCTAACCTCCACCACACTGGGATTCTGTGAATAGGGGGCAAAAAGGTACAAACACAATAGTAACTACTGTCCTGAGAGATACCTTCCCACACAAAGCCATCAGCTGGTGGTAACATCAGCCAGAGAGCTTTATCTTGGCTTGCAGACCACTAAATCCTTGGTGCATGCTGCATTTCTGCAGGGTAGGAGAAAACTGGCCATTATTGGTGTCTCACAGCTGGGCAGGACTTCAGTGTATTGTTTATTTGTTGCAAATCTGTTGTTTAGACAAAGCCACTCTGACAATTTTTCATTTAGAAGGTGCTGGGAACATTCCTACCTAAGACCTTTAGAGCATTTCACTTTGAGGTCTTCTCAAGAACAGCACAGAGTTATGGCTGTATGAACTACTGGCATTTTAGGCACTTGGACAGAAAAAAAAGAGGTGAGTTTCTTAATTGATTTCCAGTGCTGACAAGGAGAAAATAGTGGAAATGGAGTTCAGAAGAACCCAGCCCTGCCTGAAGAGTGAAATGAGATCTATCCTCTGCTGCTATAAATTCTCTGGCAGTGCTCAGGGAAGCAGGAGCTTGGAGGCGATGGACTTTCAGAGGGCTCAGCTCAGAGATGTTTTTGTTGGAGCATTCACAGAGCTGACAAAGTTTTCCCAAGCAGGGTTCAAATGTCTTGTTTTAGCACCTCACTCTGCTTTTGAGATCTCCCTTTTATAAACCCAGCTGGGACAGAAAGAGAACAAGCACTGAACACACATCAAGGAACAGTCCAGAGAAACCTGACTCCTGGAGAGGTGGTCCCCACAGCTTCTCCAGGGAACAATCCTCTCCCATAAACAAGTTCCTTGCACAGTGGGGTCAAGGCACTGAAGGAGCCTGGTGGCTTATCCTTCCCCAACAGGAGGTGTTAGATTAGATGGAGATGGTGGCTTGTTCTCCCCCAACAAAAGGTGTTAGGTTAGATGGAGATGGGGGCTGAGGTAGGGGTATGAGAAAGAGAGTGAGACAGGTCAGGGAATAGACAAGATCTCCTTTCACAGAATTGTTTCAGTTGGAAGAGACCTTTAAGATCATCCAGTCCAGCCATTAACCCAGCACTGCCAGGTCACCACTAAACCATGTCCCTCAGCACCACATCTACAGAGCTTTTCAATCCCTGCAGGGATGGGGACTCCACCACTGCCCTGGGCAGCCTGGACCAGGGCTTCACAACCTTCTTGGGAAAGAAACTTCTCCTCATGTCCAACCTAAACTGCCTCTGCTGCTGGTTGAAGCTGTTTGCTCTTGTTATGTGGGAGAAGAGACCAACCCCCACCTGGCTCCAACCTGCTTTCAGGGAGCTGTAGAGGGCAAAGATGGTCTCCCCTCAGTCTCCTTTACTCCAGAGTAAACAACCTCAGTTCCCTCAGCTGCCCTTCACCAGACAGTTGCCCTAAACCCTTCACCAGCTTTGTTGCCCTTCTCTGGGCATGCTTCAGCACCTGGACACATGGACAGTTTTCACCCCAACCCTAGATGCCCACCCCTCACACCCTGAACCTCTGTCAGCCATACAGACAGCCCCAGGATGGGCTGGCAGGCAGACAGGAGGGCTTGCACACCTTCAAAGCAAAGTAAACAGATTCAATCACTGCTGAAGCTACTCAGCCCATTGCCTGCTGGGCTCTTTCTACACTGGGTAAATGATTCACAGAGCAAATCCTTGCTCCTCTAGGCATGTTAAGAAGCAAACCAAGGGAGGGCAGAGATAAAGGAATAAAAACATGACAGTGCATTGCTGCATGTAGAAAATGGACCAAGATGAGGCATGAAAGGTCTAACACAACTTTGTAGAAACCCACAGCATACCAAAACTCCAAGAATGAACTGAGGATGGGAAGAAAGCCCTTTACTAAGCTAGTAGTTTCTTGGAGGAGTTAAACCCCCAGTTGGTTAGAACTCTCAAGAAGCCTGTGAAAAAGGTGGGAGATGTGGGAAGTGCAAGGCACTGGCTCACAGAACATTAGAGGTTGGAAGGGACCTCCAGAGATCATTGAGCCCAACCCCCTGCTGAAGCAGGATCACCTGCAAACCCCCACACTGCAGAGAGGGACTTGCCCATTTGTAAGGGCTAGGGAGAGTCCTAAGCATAGGGACTGGACTCAGCCCAGCTTACACATTTGAGGGCCACTGGAGACACTGTTCACAGCACAGTGCTCCAGTAGCCAAGCCAGAGAAGGTGCCAGCTAGGCCAGGCTGTAGAGTCTTGACAGGACTGGGCCGAGAGGAGTCAGTGTCTTGCAGCCAGCTCTGGTACCCGTCCCTCACTCCTTGAGTCTCCTGGAAGAGAAGGAAATGTCTGGGGATGCAGACCAAAGGGGAGCTGCCTGTCATTCTTTGCTTTTTGGTGCTAATCCCAGGAGGATTTGCTTTCCTAACATTCTTCCTTTCTTCCCCAGGGAAGGCTCCAATGCCGCGACCTCACTATAAACCCCAAGAACCCAACGGCTGTAGCTCAAATTTTCTGGGGCTCAAGGTACCTGGAAGTGTATGTACTGTCCCCTCCCCCACTGCCAGCTGACCCAAGCCTCTCATCACAGGAAACACCTAGAGCTGTTATAGAATCACAAAATGGTTTTGCTTGGAAAAGCCCCTTAAGCTCATCCAGTCCAACCGGTTTCCAACACTACCGGTCTGGTGCTAAACCATGTCCCTCAGCACCACATCTCTTTTTAACACCTCCAGGGATGGGGATTCAACCACCTCCCTGGGGAGCCTGCACCAGTGTTTGAGAACCCTTTCAGGGAAGAAGTTTCTCCTACTACCCAACTTTAACCTCCCCTGGTGCAACTCAAGGCCACTTCCTCTCATCTT
The DNA here is from genome assembly GCA_033816785.1 of Picus viridis. Taxonomy (NCBI): domain Eukaryota; kingdom Metazoa; phylum Chordata; class Aves; order Piciformes; family Picidae; genus Picus; species Picus viridis. The sequence continues at coordinate 11,076,680 of CM066586.1, forward strand.
ATCATGTCTAACTAGGGAGATCAATGCCTGCCTCACTACAACCTCCTTTCAGGGAGGTGTCAAGAGTGAGAGTGTCTTCCCCCAGCCTCCATTTCACCCAGGAAAAAACTCTTTTCATCTGAAAAGAGGATTTTAGAGTAGCTATCACACAGGAAGTGACTGTGAGAGCAGCTGACAATAGGAAAAAATGAGAAAAAAAAAGTAGAAAAACTTCCCCAAACCAAAGAAAAAATTGATGAGGGAGGACCAAACCACATTTTCTGCATGCAAAATATTTGCCCAGATGGACACCTTTGTTGGTGCCTGGCCCCCAATTTTCCTGTGGCCTCTTCTGAATAAAACCAGAGTCACCAAAGGAAGCATTCCCAGTGCAGGAATAGAGCAGCAGGTAACCCTCTCACTGGGGGTGTAGTGCCACGCTCATAACTCCTGTCTGGAAGGACCTTGACCCCATCCATGCCTGTCCCATCTGACCAAAGCCCTTTCCAGCTATTTTCTCTTCCATGCTAGGAAGGGGAAAGGCTTAGGCTGCCCTAAGCAGCTGCTGTGTGATGGCTCCTCTGAAGCCAGAGCTCTGAAACAGGGCAGAAATCTCATGTGGTATCACAGGACAAGCTTGGACTGCCAGAGGCTATGGCTGCATGCCCATGGCAAGCAGGGCAACACATCAGAATCATAGAATCAAGCAGGTTGGAAAAGACCTCAGAGATCATCCAGTCCAACCTATTACCTAGTACCTAACACCTCCTGACAACTAAACCACGGCTCCCAGTGCCACATCCAATCCTGTTTTGAACACCTCCAGGGATGGTGACTCCACCACCTCCCTGGGCAGCACATTCCAATGGCCAATCTCTCTTTCTGGGAAGAACTTTCTCCTCACCTCGAGTCTAAACTTCCCCTGGCACAGCTTGAGACTGTGTCCTCTTGTTCTGGTGCTGGTTGCCTGGGAGAAGAGACCAACCCCCACCTGGCTGCAACCTCCTTTCAGGTAGTTGTAGAGAGCAAGAAGGTTTCCCCTGAGCCTTCTCCTCTCCAGGCTAAGCAACCCCAGCTCCCTCAGCCTCTCCTCACAGGGCTGTGTTCCAGACCTCTCCCTGCTGACTGCAGAAGGGGTTGGACTGGATGAGCCCTGGAGGTCCCTTCCAACCCAAACCATTCTGTGATTCAGTGATTCCATGATTCCCTGTCACAATTAACCCTCTGAAATTACTCTCCATTCTCCTGCAGTGTATTCAAATTGCATTTCTCACCTCTAACTCATGCAGAAAACAAAGCCCACTGAATTTTACTACCACACTTTGTTGTTGCTGTTGCAGCCTGAGCACTGCCTAGCTCACTTCACTGTCGGTTAGGGAGGCAGGAAGGTCTCAGCTGCTGGTGGCAGTAAAACAGAACAAAAAAAAAAAAAGGGGTACCTGGGCAAGCAGAGCACCAGTGGGGAGAAATGTATTTTTATCAAGGTCCTGAACAATCTGGAGCAGAAGACTGAGAGGGGATCTAATAAATATCTATAAATATCCGAGGGCTTGGTGTCAGGAAGGAAGGGACAGGCTCTGCTCACTTGTGCCCTGTGATAGGGCAAGGAGCAATGGATAGAAACTACAGCACAGGAGGTTCCACCTCAACATGAGGAACTTCTTCACTGTGAGGGTCACACAGCACTGGAGCAGGCTCCCCAGGGAGGTTGAGGAGTCCCCTTCTCTGAAGACTTTCAAGACCCATCCGAATGTGTTCCTGTGCAACCTGCACTAGATCCTGTGGTCCTGCTCTGGTAGGGGTTTGGACTTGATGATCTCCAGAGGGCCCTTCCAACCCCTAACATCCTGTGATCCCCTGCCCTCAGGATCGGACAGGGAACACATTCAGTGCTGGGCCAGCTCAGTGACAATGTGCAAACAGCAATGCTTGAAGGCATTCTCCACACCTGGCCCTTTGCCCCCTCCCATGCCTTTTACTTTTGCAAGCTCTGAAACCAGCCTGAGGGCTTTAGAGCTGCACCACTTGTTATTTTAAAGGCAATTAATGAATTTATATTGGAATCACCAGGAAAAGCACTCCCAGGGGGCACTAAAAACAGGAATTCCCATTTAGCTCATGCATTACCACTGCCCATGAGGTCTGTAGCAATTAGTCAGGCCCTTGCTCTGAAACCCCCTCTCCTTTACAGTCCATTTTTCATGTTAGATGAGTCCCTTGAACCACATTTCTTTGCAAACCCTGTGGACATTTCTGTGGGGCCTCCTCTTTATGCAGGTGGTGGTGGAGACACAATTCATCTCCTGAATATTACATGAGCAAGGCCAAAAGAGAAAGAATTTATAACAAGCTAATGGGTCCAGTCTCTCCAGAAGACAGGCCTTCTGCCCCATCCTCCCCACCATGGTTATTAGCTACACTTGCTGTTTACCTCCAAGCAAGAACAACTCCCCTGGCCCAAGCTGTATTTTCTTGGCCTGACAAGGGCATCCTTGAGAAATGAGGCATTCACAACACTTTTATAGCAGATGGATTAGGGCAAGAAGCAGGACTTGGCAAGGTTGTGGGAAAAGGAGAAAAGTGAAAAGGGACTTTTGCCACTGCTGGCAAGGACTGGAAGCTCTCCAATCAGCTTTGACAAATTAGAACTAGCAAAAGGCTTTGGAGGAAGTGTTTCCCACCTCTCTACCAGAGGCAGACAGAGGAGAGAGAGGGCAATGTGGTCTACACTGCATTTCTATAGCTGGTGAGGGAGAGCCATGCATTCCCTCCTGCTGCCCCAGCTATCAGGGGGCGCTTCTGGAAAAGGAGGCAGCTGGGCTCTGCAACACCTCAGTCAGTGTCAGCTGTTTAAGTCCCAGGCCAGGAGGCAGCCAAGGGACGCTTCTTTTCTGTCTTTTCCCAGCTAGATTTGGGCATCCCTGCTATGACCAAGTGCTGCAACCAGCTGGATATCTGTTATGACACCTGCGGGGCCAACAAGTACCGCTGCGATGCCAAGTTCCGCTGGTGCCTCCACTCCATCTGCTCCGACCTCAAGCGCAGCCTCGGGTTTGTCTCCAAGGTGGAAGGTAGGCTTCCAGGCTGGCAGCCCCTGAGGAGGGAGCAAACCATGGCAGGGAGGGCAGGGTGTGGGCGGGGAGCCCTTTGAAATAGGAATAGGAATAGAATAAACCAGGTTGGAAAAGAGCTTTGAGATCATCGAGTCCAACCTATCATCCAACACCATCTAATCAACTAAACCATGGCACCAAGCACCCCATCCAGGCTCTTCCTCAACACCTCCAGGGGTGGGGACTCCACCACCTCCCTGGGCAGCACATTCCAATGGCCAATCTCTCTTGCTGGGAAGAACTTCTTCCTAACATCCAGCCTGAACCTCCCCTGGCACAGCTTGAGACTGTGTCCTCTTGTTCTGGTGCTGGTTGCCTGGGAGAAAAGACCAATCCCCACCTGGCTACAACCTCCCTTCAGGTAGCTGTAGACAGCAAGAAGGTCTCCCCTGAGCCTCTTCTTCTCCAGGCTAAACTACCCCAGCTCCCTCAGCCTCTCCTCACAGGGCTGTGCTCCAAACTTCTCCCCAGCTTTGTTGCCCTTCTCTGGACATGTTCCAGCAACTCAGCATCTTTCCTAACCTGAGGGGCCCAGAACTGGACCCAGGACTCAAGGTCTGGCCTAACCAGTGCTGAGTCCAGGGGCACAATGACTTCCCTGCTCCTGCTGGCCACACTGTTCCTGATGCAGGCCAGGATGCCATTGGCCTTCTTGGCCGCCTGGGCACACTGCTGGCTCATGTTCAGCCTACTCTCAAACAGCACCCCCAGGTCCCTTTCTGCCTGGCTCCTCTCAGCCACTCTGACCCCAGCCTGTAGCACTGCCTGGGGTTGTTGTGGACAATGTGTAGAACCCGGCACTTAGACGTGTTCAATCTCATGCCCTTGGACTCTGCCCATCTGTTCAGCCTGTCAAGGTCCCTCTGCAGAGCTCTCCTATCCTCCAACAGATCAACACCTGCCCCCAGCTTGGTGTCATCTGCAAACTTACTGATGATGGACTCAATCCCCTTGTCCAGATCATCCTTGCCCAGAGAAGCAATGCTCTGCAGTAGGGAGCGGCACAGCCCTCCTGACCTTGGGGTCAGAGAGCAGTGAGAAGGCAGACCTGCCCCCTCCACCTGCCCCCTGCACTTCTGTCCCCAGACCAGAGACCTACAATAATTTACATTTGAAAAGCATTACAAAGCACTTGTGGAAAGCAATAAAAACACAAACAACACAAACCCCCCTAGAAAGCAGTTCCTTCAACCCTTGGATGTCCTCCCTGAGAGTTCAAACACCTTCACTGGGGAAAAAAAGCCTTCCAGGGCCAGTAAGCCACACACTGAAAACTCTACATGGCCAAGGGCCAACAAACTGGGAGAGCCAAGGACAGAAGCTCTCCAGGATCTGGCTCACAGATAAGAGATAACAATGGCAGCAGGGACACAGCAGGACGTGGGTGGTGGCTGAGCCGTTGTGGGAAGGTCTGGATTGCTCAGAAGCCTCCATGCTAACAAAGTTCTAGTGATGTGTCAGCAACTCAAGAGTCACCCTGTCTTTGCTTAATTGCCAAATCCTCAGCCTGCAACTCTGAGAAAAGCTTCTTGGTAAAGGCTGCTTTTAGAATCATAGAACTGGGCTGCTTGGTAGAGACCTTTTGGATCATCAAGTCCAACCATCCACCCGGCACTGCTGGGATACCACTAAACCATGTCCCTCAGCACCGCATCTGCACAACTTTGAGACCCTTCTGGGGATGGGGGCTCCACCATTGCCCTGGGCAGCCTGGTCCAGGGCTTGACAACTCCCTTCAGGGAAGAAATTTCTCCTAATGTCCAGCCTAAACCTCCCCTGGTGCCACTTGAGGCCGTTTCCTCTTGCCCTATCATTTGTTACATGTGAGAAGAGACTAACATCCACCTGGCTCCAAACCCCTTTTAGGGAGTTCTACAGAGTGAGAAAATCCACCCCCTCAGCCTCCTTTTCTCCAGCCTAAACCACCCCAGTTGCCTCAGATGCTCCTCTCTTTGTGAGGCTACACATGTGACAGCCCAAGCCAGCCTCTTGATCCTCTGTGCTAACACCAAGCACCTCTGCTCTGTGTGAGGAGGGGAGAATACTTTCCTTGCTGTTTCCAGAAATCAGCCATGGCAGGAAAGCTTCTCCCAGGCTGCTCTTCCTGAGGCCACTTCAGAGCATCCCCATCCTCTCTAAGGCTGGTATTGATCTCTTGCAGATGGGCTGTGTGGCAGTAACACAGAACAGGCAGAGATAAGACCTACCCTTCAGCTGGTGACACTGAAACAAAGATATTTACAGCAGTTCTGGCCTGAAAAACTGGCAGAGCCCTTGAGAAAGGCCAGCTCCCAAATGCTAACAAAGCTGGAGGTGTTGCTGGGTTTCTCTCAGCTAACCATGGCCAGCCCCCTGCGGTTCATCCCCACTGCAAGGCAGTTAAACAAGTATTTGCTTTCCAGCCTGATTAGAACACATGGACAAATCTGCTTGACATTGGTTCTAGTGTAGTGTTTGGAAAGACTTGTCCAGGTCAGCAAGAGAAAACAGAAATGTGGACTGAGATACAAGTGCTACAGGTCAAGCACAGCCAATCTTTCATGGTCACCCTTATCTGCAGGTCTTCATGCATCCAACCTCTTCCTATCTCTTCGGATTTTCCCCTGCCAAGTTTTTAGATTACTTCTTTTTCCCTTCTGCCTGCAGCAGTGAAGCAGACTGATAGATCTCAGGAAGTTGAGGTGGAGCAGAACCCACAATCCTTGTGCTGAGCCAAGCCACCACTGCCTATAGTGAAGTAGGACTAGATTCCTCCAGCATCTCTGTCCTGGTTGTTGCAGGAGGTACAGGTAGCTGCTAACACACAGGAAACTCTGAGCCATCCCCTGGTCCCCAGGCTCTGCCTCCTCTTGCCCTGTGTTCTACACCTGCCAATCCCTGTCCTCAGGGCTGCTCTGAATAGCTCCTGTCAGCAGTTCAGAAGGCAAATGATATCCTAGGCTGCACCAGGAGGGGTGCGGCCAGCAGGTCAAGAGAGGGGATTCTGCCCCTTTACTCTGCTCTGGTGAGACCCCACCTCAAAAACTGTGTCCAGTTCTGGTGTCCCCAGCACAAGCAGGACACAGAGCTGCTGGAACTAGTCTAGAAGAGGGCCACAAGGATGATCCAAAGGCAGGAGCACCTCTGCTATGAGGACAGGATGAGGGATCTGGGGTTGTTCAGCCTGGAGAAGAGAAGGCTCTGGGGGACCTTAGAGCTGCCTTCCAATACCTGAAAGGAGCCTACAGGAAGACTGGAGAGGAACTTTTATAAGCGTGTCCAGAGATAGGACAAGGGGGAATGGTTTTAAGCTGAGGGAGAGTAGGCACAGACTGGATCTTAGGAAGAAGTTCTTCAGTACAAGGGTGGTGAGACTCTAGAACAGGCTGCCCAGTATAGTTGTGGATGCCTCTTCTCTGGAGGTGTTTAAGGCCAGACTGGATGAGGCCTTGGGCAACCATGTCTAACTGAGAGGCAACCCTGCCATGGCAGGTGGGTTGGAGCAGATGATCTCTAAGGTCCCTTCCAACCTAAGCCATTCTATGATTCTGTCACACAGTCCTCCTCCACCATCATCCCAGCTCTTAACCAAGTCACCAGTGCAGAGAAAGCAGGCAGGGAAGAGCAGCTGCACCCTCCTGATGTGGCTACAGCAGAGTCAGTTACCCAAAGCCTTGGTTTTCCCACTGCCTCACCAGAGCCTCTCCAATGCCCACCAACTGAGCAGGTTCCTGCAGCAGCAGCGTGAGGTGATCGGAGAGGCCAAGATTTGGCTCTCCTAAATCTATTATGCACGCAGCAATCAATCTTAGTGACAGTGACTAAACCCTAAAAGAGCTTTAATTAACCTATTTATTCATCAAGAAGAAGTTTTAGGTTTGTTTTTTGGGATGACAAAGGGCTGACAGTCAGGCAAGCTGTATGGACAGCAGCTCTGCTGCTGCACCAGCAGTAGGCTTATTCATGCTGGCTGGCAGCTGGCACTAGAACTCCCCCAAAGCAGTGAAAGATGGTTAGCAGTGACTGTAGGCAAAATTGAGGGCAGAGTGAGCCAGGAAAGACACTGCTGTGGAGGTCTTCTGGGAAATCTGCCCTTAGTGATCCATCAAGGAGAAAATCCTGAGAGAGACAAGAAGGGAGCAGGGACTAGGGGAAAAGAAGTTGGTGCCAGATTGGTGCCACCCGAGAGAGCAAAGAGCCCTCAGTCCTGCAGGAGGGAACCTCTGGGTTTATAGAAATGATTCCACATCCAGAGAGAAGACAACAGCCCATGCTTCCAGCAGCCAAGAGAGAATCACAGAATGCACTGGGTTGGAAGGGACCTTCAAAGCTCATCTTGTCCAACCCCCCTACATTCAGCACAGACATCTCCAACTAGAGCAGATTGCTCAGGGCCCCATCAAGTTTGACCTTGAACATCTCCAGGGATGGGGCCTCCACTATATCTCTGGTGTCACCTGTTTCAGTATTTCACCACCCTCATTGTAAAGAACTTCCTCCTAATGTCCAACCTAAATCTGCCCTACCCCAGTTTCAAACCATTGCCCCTCATCCTATCGCTCCAAGCCCTTCTAAACAGGCCCTCCTCAGCCTTCCTGTAGGTCCCCTTCAGATATTGAAATGTAGATAAAAGGTCTCCCCAGAGACTTCTTTTCTCTACACTGAACAACTACAACTCAGCCTGCCCTTGCAGGAGAGGTGCTCCAGCCCTCTGATCATCTTGGTGGACCTCCTCTGGACTTGCTCCAGCAGGTCCATGTCCTCCTTGTGTCAGGGGCGCCACAGCTGGACAGTACTCCAGGTGAGGGCTCACCAGAGCACAGTGGCAGAATCACCTCTCTCAACCGGCTGGCCACTGATGGAGCCCTGGATGCCACTGGCCTGCTGGGCTGCAGGTGCACATTACAGACTCATGCCCAGCTTCTCATCCACCAGTACCGCCAAGACCTGACATACCACCACAGCTCAGTGCAGGGCTCAGGCTAAGGGAGCTTCCACCTCAGCCCTCGGCTGTGCCTGTTGCTCACCTGTCACCATCATCTCTTCCTTCCTGGCAGCCTGTGAATCCATGGCAGACACTGTGTTCAACGCTGTCTGGACCCTGGGCTGCCGGTCCTTCATGAACAGCCAGAGGAGTGCCTGCATCTGCAGTGAGGAAGAGCGAGATGAGCTGTGAGGAGGAGCAGGAACCTGCTGCCAAGTGTCCCCTCTCTGACAGCAAGCTTCAGCACAGCCATTTCTTCAGCCCCCTGGTCTTGCACAGGCTGGGGGGACCTGGGACCCGGGCACAAGGACTACAGCTTTTGGGCTGAGGGCTGCGGGAGGTGAGGCAGCCTGCGGGTACAGGGCAGCGATGCCTGCTGTCTGCCACAGGTGCAGCGCAACAGCCTTACCACCCTTCTCCAAGTCCATCAGCCTGAGTGATCTGATGCCAGTTTTCTCTGCAGACTGATCAGGAGAGGCAAGCAGGACACAGTGCTGGTTACAACCAAGAGGCTTTACTTATTTGTTTGCCTCAGACACACGTGTTAGCTACCCCCAACCCCCTTCACTCTCCAATTTGCCGTGCAAGGCATCAGGTTTCTGCTGAAAATCCCAGTCCCTGGACACACCACTCACATTTCCCCATCGCTGGTGACAGACTGAAGAGCAGTGATTTACTTTCAGTGTGTTGCTCACACCCATCCCTGACATTTTCCATCCTCTCATCACACACCCTGAGGACTCTGTTTATTTAAATACTCGGTGGACCCTAAAGCACTGTCAGACGCGTGGGGATTTTGTACACCCGAGGAGGACTCAGAGTGCCTGTTGTAGAGGCACAACCCTTGTTTGGGCAGAAGGGTTTGGACTCAAGCCCATCATGTTTGAGATGGGAAATCACAACACTCTCCCACAGTCTCAGGAGAGGAGGCTAATCTCTTTTGCAGTGTCATCCAGATCAATTTAATTATTTCCCTCCTATATTGTTCATCAAAGCTTTCCCCTCAGGATCCTTTTTCACACAAAATGGTTGGGTGTCCACCTCCACCTTTAGCAGGAGGGACACGGGAGGCTCACAGTTGCCTTGGATGAGATGTCTACAATCCTGGAAGCTTCTCTGTTGGGTGGCAGGGCTGCCTCTGTGGGGCAGGGACACAGCTATCTGAAGTGTAGCCTTTCTAAAGCAGGGTTAATGGCCTCCATCTGCTCCTGGGAGCTTTTATTGCACCCCAGATTAGAATGTAAAGCTGTGTAGGGAGTTCCATCTACACAGAACATTTGCAGGTAGTTCTCGTTTGTATTCCCTATTGAAAGGAAGCTGCTACTGGGTGAGCATGCCAGGCCACATAAATACTGCAGCATCTCCTGCAAACGTATTTAAGGTTATGTTCTTCCATCTGCCACAGGAAAGTTAAGACTACAGAAAGGTGATTTAATAAGAATGGAAAGAGTCTGCCTTGGTTGCTTCTCTTCTGTTTTTTGTTTAAGTATATGCAGGGAGCTATGCATTATTTAAGCTCTTCCTTCTCTTGCCAGTCATCTTTGTTTTACAGCAATGAGATGTTCAACCTGGCCACAACCAGACTGAAACAAGAAGGACCCACTAGCACTTAGAGCAGGGAAATGGAAGTGACTCCATGAGGTGTACAGGGATGTTTTCCATTAAGGAGGACCTTAATTCACACTGATGGCACGCAGGGACATCCTTTCCTAGCTTTGCTAATGCCACTGGTGAATAAAGACTGCATTGCCAGGGTTCACTGTGGTGTGTGCCTGTCAGAGCAGGAGGCTGGACATAATCTTGATTATCCATCAAAGAAACAGGCATTTGGGATGGGAAGGGAATGTTCCTCATTCCAGACACTTCCCAAACTCTGTATTTCATTGGTGAAATGGTGCCTGTTGCCAGTTTTCCATGGGAGCACACTGTTATGATTAAATGGCACAACACAAAGAAAGCCTACCTTCTCCACACTCAGTAGCCAGCCAGCTAGCGAGTGTAAAGCATTGATATCAGATTGAAGCCAGGCAACAGTAACAAGAGAGAAGTTGATGGATTCTGAACAAGGTCTCTTGGTCCAGAGACTGATGTGCTGGAGACCACTAAAAGAATAATTCAGACCACCAGTTCATCCCAAACACTACAGGCTGCTGCACAAAGGGCAGCAACTGAACGAGCACTACAAAACAAACCCCATGAGCAGCTCTGCATGGACACTTGAACCTTCAGGTGGTGGCTGCAACTCAAGAAAACCACTGGGTAGTCCTGCACAGGAGAAAACCAGCTCATAAACTACAGTAAAACTTCCGCATCCCATCTGAAAATGGCTTCCCCTCTGCACCACTCCTGCTAGCCAGTGGTGTACAGCCACAGAAGCAGCTGATCAGGGGACTCTCAAGGTCAATGCACAAACCTTGGGGCATCTTCACTTCCACCCTGCTCAGAACAGGAAGACAAGGCCTTGCTTACCCAAAGCTGTCTGTTGACTTCGTGTGGGCAGGATTACCTGCAGCTCTTGCTGATGATGTTCAACCCATTCAGCCAGAGTGTGGTCTCCTACTGATAGGTTCCTCAAACAGCAGCCTCCATGTGTTCACTGAGGACACAGAAACAGGGACTAGGATGGTAGGTGATAGGTGCTTACTCCTGGACATCATAGAATTGTTTGCGTTGGAAGGGACTACAAGGATCACCTAGTTCCAATCCCCTTCCAACCTCACACTAGATCAGGTTGCTCAGAGCCACATCCAGCCTGGCTTAAAAAACCTCCAGGGATGGGGCTTCCATCACCTCCCTGGACAACCTGTTCCAGGGTCTTCACTACCCTCATGGTGAAGAGCTTCTCCTTCCCCCTAACATCCAATCTGAATTTACATCCAACATTCAAACATTCACTATACATCCTACAAAAAAGAGAACAAGGTGGCACCAACCACAACACCAACACCACACTCATTGGGCAGCACTGATGGGAGCTCAGATCTGGAGCTATGGTTGGCAGTGCTGGTTGGACCTCATGGCACAGAGGTTGGGTGTGTAATCTTCTCAAGCATGCAGTGCCTGCTTCTGCAGTGTCTTTTATTTCCACTCTCTGGCCTGGTAGATTAAATTAAACAGACAAAACAAATCCCTTGGCTCTCAGTTGAGTTTGGCCTTTGATTTCACATCCAGGTTGTAACGCTGATAGAGGACAGATGGGAAGCAAGAGGTAAGTGGGGGAAAAACTCAAAGACTTGGAAAAATGATTTAGTTTGTGCCTAGGAGCCACTTCCTCCATCTCAGGCAGATAGCAGTCCTACTATCATAGAATTGTCAGGGTTGGAAGGGACCTCGAGGATCAGACAGATCCAACCCCCCTGCCATGGGCAGGGACACCTCACACTACAGCAGGTTGCCCAGAGCCACATCCAGCCTGGCTGCAAAAACCTCCAGGGATGAGCCTTCCACCACCTCCCTGGGCAACCTGTTCCAGTGTCTCACCACCCTCATGGGGAAGAACTTCTTCCTAACATCCAATCTGAATCTGCCCACTTCTAGTTTTGTTCCATTCCCCCTAGTCCTATCATTAGAACATCCTATCATTAGTCCTATCATACGAGTCAGCAGTGTGCCCAGGTGGCCAAGAAGGCCAATGGCATCTTGGCCTGCATCAGGAATAGTGTGGCCAGCAGGAGCAGGGAGGTCATTGTGCCCCTGGACTCAACACTGGTTAGGCCATACCTTGAGTCCTGTGTCCAGTTCTGGGCCCCTCAGTTTAAGAAGGACATTGAGACTCTTGAACGTGTCCAGAGAAGGGCAACAAAGCTGGGGAGAGGCCTCAAGCACAAGCCCTAGGAGGAGAGGCTGAGGGAGCTGGGGCTGTTTAGCCTGGAGAAGAGGAGGCTCAGGGGAGACCTTCTTGCTGTCTACAACTACCTGAAGGGAGGTTGTAGCCAGGAGGAGGTTGGTCTCTTCTCCCAGGCAACCAGCCCCAAAACAAGAGGACACAGTCTCAAGCTGCACCAGGGGAAGTTTAGACTTGAGGTGAGGAGAAAGTTCTTCCCAGAGAGAGTTGTTAGCCATTGGAATGTGCTGCCCAGGGAGGTGGTGGAGTCCCCATCCCTGGAAGTGTTCAAGAGGGGATTGGATGTGGCACTTGGTGCCATGGTTTAGTCATGAGGTGTTGGGTGACAGGTTGGACTTGATGATCTTTGAGGTCTCTTCCAACCTTGCTGATTCTGTGATTACCTGACACCCTAAAAAGTCCCTCACCAGCTATCCTGCTGGCAGGGCAAACTCAACAGCTTCCCAGCCTGCTCTGCTCTCACAGCCACTCAGAGCAGTGTTTCCTCCTCCTCATTCACCCAGGTGATTTAACTAAAGAAGCCGCAGAGCGGAGAGGCTGCTCCTGATGAATTTGTCATGAGAAACCAATAATGTGCACAAACAACTGAAACAAGCCAGGAAATGAACCTCCCCTCCACCACTCCCCCACCTCCCTTTGAGGCAAACAACAACAAAGCAGCAGCATTTGCCTCTCCAGAAGGCACCAGCTAATTAATTTCATTTCCCAGCACTTGTTTTATCAAAACAAGTATATCTAGCAGGTGCTGCCTGAACAAAGAAGGGACAATGGGAAATTGCCTGCGTGGTCCTACTGCAGATGTGAATCAGCAGAACCAGGAGACGCAGAGCAGTGCAAGAAGGAAGCTTTTGGGGTTCTTTTTCTTTCATATGTTGTTAGATAATTCACAGATTACATTGTGTTGGAAGATACTCTCAGAGGTCATCTTGTCCAAAACCCCTGCAGTCAGCAACCTCCAACTAGATCAGGCTGCCCAGGGACACATCAAGTCTGATTTTGAATGTCTGCAGGGATGGGGCCTCAACCACATCCCTGAGCAGCCGCTTCCAGTATTTCACCACTCTCATTGTGAAGAGCTTCTTCCTGACATCCAACCTAGATCTACCCTACTCCAGTTTCAAACCATTGCCTCTCATCCTATCACTCCAAGCCCTTTTAAACAGCCCCTCCCTTCAGCCTTCCTCTAGGCCCCCTTCAGATACTGAACTGTAGCTCTAAGGTTTCCACAGAGTCTTCTCTTCTCCAGCCTCAATTCTTTCAGCCTGGCTTCACAGGATACATGAAGGGTATCTCTTCACTGATCCCTGCTTACCATCCCAGAAACATTTTCATTTATTCCAACACACACACACTCATGCATGTTCCCAAGTTGGAAAGGCCACTGTGAAGTCATTTAGAAAAATCACAAAAGCCCCAGCCCATCACAGGCCCATTCCTCACTCATCAGAAGAAATAAAGCTGTGAAAAGCAGTAGTGCTGCGGTGATTTGTGACCCCCTCCTGCATGGTCCCTTCAAATAGGGGTGGCCTCCCTATCCATTTGAGAACAGCAATAAATTTTGGCCCTGGTGGCTATTTGGCTGCTACCAACTGAAGTAGAAAATGGGTACTGCAGAGCACTTCCAGAGCATAGATTCATGGAATGACTTAGGCTGGAAGGGACCTTAAAGACCATCTAGTTCCAAGCCCCCAGCTATGGGCAGGAACATTTTCCACTAGATCAGGTTGCTCAGGGCCTCATCCAACCTGGCCTTGAACACCTCCAGGGAGGGGGCATCCACAACCTCCCTGGGCAACCTGTACCAGTGTCTCACCATCCTCACTGCAAAGAATTTCTTCCTAATCTTCAGCCTAATTTCCCCCTCATCCTATCACTACAAGCCCTTGTAAAAAGCCCTTTCCAGCTTTCTTATATGCCCCTTCAGGTAGTGGAAGGCTACTCTAAGGTCTCCCCAGAGTCTTCTTTTCTCCAGGCTAAAAAGCTCCAAGTCTCTCAGCCTGTGCCCCTAGGGCAGGTTCTCCAGTCCTCTGATCATCTTCGTGGCCTCCTAGGATCTACTCCAGCAGCTCCGTGTCCCTCTTGTGCTGGGGAAACCAGAACTGGATGCAATACTGCAGGTGGGGTCTCACAAGAGCAGAGTAGAGGAGCAGAATCACCTCCCTTGTCCTCCTGGTCACACCACTTCTTATGCAGCCCAGGACACGGTTGCCTTCTGGGCTGCTCCTCCAGACACAGCAAAGCTTCTTGCAGGAAACCTCATGGATGTGCTGCAGTGCCACATCCAACACTGGAGCTAGATCCACCCTCTCCCACTTCCAACCCTGCCTCTCCCACATGTGGTTTTACCCCACAATTCTAATTCTTCACCACACAGTGCTCCTGCTCCAGACTGGAGCCCAGAGGAGCCCAGGATGATCACTTGTTATATCTCCTTTGGAAAGTGCTTGATGGCCCACAGGGATTCCTGACAAGCACGATGCCACCACCATCACTGGTAATTGTGTCCCCAGCCAGCTCTCATCCACCAAGCATCTATGCATGCGAGTCGCTGCTGCATCTCCTGTCACCAGCTCACTGGGGACAACCCTGTCCCCAAGAACTCCCCATGCTACAAATGATTGCTATGAAAGCTGAACGTGTGTTCCTCTCAGCCCTCTGTCACAGCTGCAGCCTCTCCAGAGCAAGGTGATGCATTCCAGCTGTCAAAGAGTTGGTAGCAACACGCTTGGGAGGGAGTTGTTTGTAGATGTTTAATGGTCTTTGTTTCTTACAACAGAGGTGCTATAGCACAGAGGAAAGACACCACAGCTTGGTGGGGAGGGAAGAAAAAGGAGGAAAGTGATGATAGCCTAAATGAAGAGACACTGTTATACTGCATGCAACAACCAGAAGACACTAAACATGATCCTGCTTTGGCAGGGGGGTTGGACTCGATCTCTTGAGGTCCCTTCCAACCTCTAATGTACTCTGATACTGTGAACCCTGAGCTGTTTTAAATACCTTTTCCTATTTAAAACTAACATTTAAATGTGCCTCTGACAGAGCTGAGATGTAGCTGCCTGCGACGCTGACTGCTTTGTAGCTCCAAGGAACTTCCATGTTACGAGACAGATGTGTTTATACATTGTTTTTATTAGCTTCAGCATCAGCCACAGAGCTGCACAGCAAACACGTTCAGCTAGGACACTACTCGTGCTGCCTGAGGAAAGAGGGGCTGGAACAAGATTGGTTTACTCAAGGAGGAACAGTCCTGTGGAGCCTGCAGGCAGACGGAGGCAATGATGAAGCTGGGTAATGTTTTAGGCCTGCAAAGCAACAGGGTTCCTTCAACCAAAGGGTTGCTGGGAAGGAATGTGGGTAAAGCCAAAGTGTTCTGCAGTCTGGGTGGCGCTCAGGGGGCTGCCTCATGTGCCCGCAGGCGACCATCGTGCAGTTATGGATCAAGTCCTGAGGTTCATGTGGGGCTTCACCAAATACCTCACTTCTCAACCAGCCATGACAGAAGGCATTGATAGGGAAGGCTGGTCTCAGGTGGAGATGCTGTTCCAGGGGGTGGCTCTTAGTCTTCAAAGTCAATTCTGATGGGGCCTCCAGTCAGGATGTGGTTTTCCACGTGACCAGTTTCCTCCTCCTCCTTCTCTGTCTCAGCCAACCTGCGGATTCGCCTCCGGCAGCCCTGGGCGCAGCGAGCTCTCATCCAGCGCTCCGCACACCAGGATGCGGCAGTGCAAGAAGACCTCCTGGAAGGTGGTGAGACAGTAGCCCAAGTCAGCACAGAGCCCTGGCAATCACATTGCTGCCCTTGCATCAGCGAGGTCCTCAGCCACCATCGCCATCCACAGCCAAACGGGCTGCTCCCATCTGGTTTCTTAGGTGCCCAGGAGAGGGCACATTTTCCAGCTGAGATCTCCAAGCATGGCTTCTGTCTGTTAGGCAATGGTTAGAAAGCGAATATGCAGGCATGGAATGATCCTCAAGAGGAAGGGATGAAAATGCCAGGAACAAGTTTGGAAAAGTTGGCATGGACTGATAGAAGTTGTGCACTAGGAAGGAGACCAAGAATACAGGAAGCCTCACACGGAGATGGACTGATAGAAACGTGCAAGAGAATCAGATGTGAGCTGAGTAAAAGCTAGGAGATCAGGGGAAAAGGAGGAAAACACAGATTGATGAGGGGCTAAGACTGGAAGTTGGGGGAGAAGGAGAAGACAAAGTGCAGGGCGACAGCTGCCTTTTCTTTCCACACAGCAAAGGCAACCAGTGACAGGATCGCTCCTTCCTGCCCTCCTAATGACAAGGAGAGTAAGCAAGATCCCTGTGAGCAGCAGTTAGGGAAGCAAACAATTGTGAATGTGTTGGTCAATGGTGAGGTTTGAAGCAAAATCCCAGCACAGGATGGGAGGATGCAGGTTGGAGGTAGCAGTGACAATCAGAAGCCAAGCAAAATTTCTGAGTTTTGAAAGATCTCATCCATTTTAACCCTCCTGAAGCTCTCCAGGAGCTGGAGTGGTACCTTTATGCCACTTTGGAGCAAGCTGCATAGGCTGAGCATAACAGCAGTGGCTGTAAGACCTGATTTCTTCTAACACAGCCAAGGAAAGCTATTTGCATTAGGGAAATGGCATCCTTCAACTCTCCACCCACTGCAAAGCTTCTGCCCCAGAATGCTACCAGCCTGGATGGCCTGGTTTCACACTGAATTAAACAGTATGGTGGCCTTCTGTCTGTACCCACAAGAGTTAGAGAAGATGGAAAGCTCAAGAGACTTCAAAACTATGGACTGTCCTGTTTTGCAGACAGGACACTGCCTGATGTGCCTAACCTCCCCCCAGCTTTCTGCTTTGTGACTGTGAACACTTCTCTTGCCCAGGATAGAAAGGTCCACTAAGCCTATCCTGGAAACAATGATTTTAGCCTCTTGTGGTGTTGAGGCTCCCCTACTGTCCTTCATATTTTATTTAATTTTAGCTGCTTTCATCACTCTTCCCTAAAGAACTTGTGTCAGGCTCCTAAAAGACAGCTCTTGGAAGGGGAGCAGCAGCATCTGCCTTGGGCCAGCCACTCCTCCCCTTCACGCTCTAATACAGCCAGCTATATGCTGAGGCTCCTCAGGCAGGTCAGGGCTGATGCAATATCTAAGAGGTAGGTTTTGAGTTTACCTTGTTGTCTTTGCCCACAAACTTGAATACAGGGACCTGGAAATGCTTGGCAAGGTGGTCCTTTGACGTGTACTGCTTCACAGAATCATCAGAAACACAGCTGGGGAAAGCAGAGGGATAGAATTTAATGGGTTTCCCAGAAATGGAAAAAGAGCAACAACCATCCCAGCCCATTTAACCAGAGAAATCAAAGGAGGGCTTGGCTCTCTCAAGCTAAGCTACCATCCATGGTTACTTCCTCTTTGGCCACGGGAGCAAATTTGGGAATGATGGGGAAAAACAACAACACTTGATAATAGCATCTCCAGACAAAGAACAGCTTGGCAGCGGAGAACTGGCAGGACATGGTCCAGCCCCCTCAGCAGAGGGCCTGCCAGAGAGCTGCAGGCCAGTCTGTCCTTGGTTCACCTTCTGTGCAACAGCCAGCAGCAAGCAGCAAAACTTTTACACAGCCTATAATGTATTCTCTATATGTATTCTGTCTATACACAGACAGAAGCATATAAATCATGCTTAGAATGAAGGCAGCTGTGCCCACGTTACTGTAACATCCCAGAGGATGAAAGCCACAGAAATCCAGGGTCACTTCACATCATTCACATTCTCCTTCCTGCTGGACTTGGTTCGGTGCCTCCAACTCACGACACCAAAACAGATCATTTGAACTTCTCCACAGTCAGCAATAGAAAAAGGCTAAAAAAACTACAAGAAAATGAGCTCCTCGAATAAAAATTTCCATTCTAGGTGCAGCCTATTTATCAGCTATTACAGCCTGGTTAGAGTGTGACAAACAACCAAACAAGAAAGTGCTGGTGACTTGGTAATTACTGCTGCCTGCTGCAAAGCCTTGGGCATTCTGAGAGGCCCAAACACTGCTGTGATCACAGAATCAGAGAATGGTAGGGGTTGGAAGGAACCTCTGGAGAATATCAAGTCCATTTCCAGCAAGTTAATTCCAGAAATGGGCACTCTGCAAGACATTAATAGAAAAAATGCAGTGGTGGTGGAAGAGACAGCAATAATGGTGTGACAGCTGAGAGTCACAGAACCTCCTTAGGTCATCCAGTCCAACCCCCTGCAGTCAGCAGGGACATCCTCCACTAGATCAGGCTGCCTTGTCCAGCCTCACCTTGAATAGCTCCAGGGACAGGACCTCAACTACCACCCTGGGCAACCTGTTTCAGTGTTCCACCACCCTCATGGTGCAGAATTTGTTCCTAACATCCAATCTGAATCTGCTCTTCTCTAGTTTCAAACCACTGTCCCTTGTCCTGTCACTGCAGACCTTTGTAAACAGTCCCTCTGCAGCCTCCTTGTAGAGCCCTTCATGTACTAGAAGGCTGCTATTAAATCTCCTACTCTGACAGCAACATTTAGCTTCTGCCTTTGCACCAGAAACACGCAAGGCATTGTCAGAAATGCTGATGTTTGACAGGTTGAACGAGCAAAGAGCAGCAAATCATCACCTATTTGTAGCTCTGTATTCACTAGGACGTGCCTTTGGAAAGCTCTCCTTGGCTTCTGTAGGCAGGAGCCTACTGCAAGCCCTCCTACAATCACCCTTCTGCTACCTGCAGTGGAATCACAGACAGGTTTGGGTTGAAAAGGACCTTCAAAGGTCTTCTAGTCCAAGCCCCCTGCAGTCAGCAGGATGCTAGAGCAGGTTGCTCAGACCCCCAGTCAACCTGACCTGGAACGGTTCCAGGAATGGCACTTCTGTCATAGAATCATAGAATGGTCTGGATTGGAAGGGACCTGTGAAGGTCCAACCCCGCTCTGCATCTCTGGGTATGTCTCACCACCCTCAACATAAAAAATGTGTTCCATCCAGTCTAAACCTCCCTCTTTCAGTTTCAAACCATCACCCCTTGTCTTGTCCCAAGAGGCCCTGCTAAAATGTCTGTCCCTAGCTTCCTTAAAGGCCCCTTAGAATCACAGAGCTGCTGAGGTTGGAAGAGACCTTTGAGAACATCAAGTCCAGCAGCCCACTTAGAGCTCACAGTAAGCTACTACCTACCACTAAACCATGTCTTTAAGCACCACCTCCACGTGTTTTTCAAATCCCTCCAGGGATGGTGACTCCACCACCTCCTCAGGCAGCCTGTTCCAATGCCTGAGAACCCTTTCTGTGAAAATTTTTTTCCTGAATTTTTCCTTGAAGTACAGAAAGGCTGCTTTAAGGTCTCCCTGGAGCCTTCTCTTCTATGGGCTGAACAACCCCATCTCTCCCACCCTGTCCTCACAGCAGAGGGGTTCCTGGCCTCCAGTAGAACAGTGTGAGCCCTAAGCATTGGGCTGATCCTAGCATTATTTTCATCCCCACATATTGGATGTGGGGAGGCCTGTGGATGTGGTTTACCTGGACTTCAAGCAAGGCCTTTGGCACCGTCCCCCACAGCAAACTGCTGGCTAAGCTGTCAGCTCGTGGCTTGGACAGCAACACTCTGAGCTGGGTTAGGAACTGGCTGGAGGGCCGAGCCCAGAGAGTAATGGTGAATGGTGCCACATCCAGCTGGAGGCTAGTCACCAGTGGCATCCCCCAGGGATCAGTGCTGGGCCCCATCCTGTTCAATATCTTCATTGATGATCTGGATGAGGAGATTGAGACAGTCATCAGCAAATTTGCAGATGACACCAAGTTGGGAGCAGATGTTGGTCAGTTGGAGGGTGCAGAAGGGCTCTGCAGAGGGACCTTGACTGACTGGACAGAATCCAACAGGATGGCATTCAACAAATCCAAGTGCCAGGTGCTGCACTTTGGCCACAACAACCCCATGCAGAGCTACAGGCTGGGGTCAGAGTGGCTGGAGAGCAGCCAGGCAGAGAGGGACCTGGGGGTGCTGGTTGACAGCCACCTGAACATAAGCCAGCAGTGTGCCCAGGGGGCCAAGAAGGCCAATGGCATCCTGGCCTGCATCAGGAATAGTGTGGCCAGCAGGAGCAGGGAAGTCATTGTGCCCCTGGACTCAGCACTGGTTAGGCCACAGCTTGAGTCCTGTGTCCAGTTCTGGCCCCCTCAGTTTAGGAAGGACATTGAGACACTTGAATGTGTCCAGAGAAGGGCAACGAGGCTGGGGAGAGGCCTTGAGCACAGCCTTATGAGGAGAGGCTGAGGGAGCTGGGCTTGTTTAGCCTGGAGAAGAGGAGGCTCAGGGGAGACCTCATTGCTGTCTACAACTACCTGAAGGGTGGTTGTAGCCAGGAAGGGGTTGGCCTCTTCTCTCTAGCAACCAGCACCAGAACAAGAGGACACAGTCTCAAGCTGCGCCAGGGAAGTTTAGGCTGGAGGTGAGGAGAAAGTTCTTCACTGAGAGAGTCATTCATCATTGGAATGTGCTGCCCAGGGAGGTGGTGGAGTCACCGTCCCTGGAGGTGTTCAAGAGGGGATTGGATGTGGCACTTGGTGCCATGGTCTAGTCATGAGGTCTTGGGTGACAGGTTGGACTCAATCTTTGAGGTTTCTTCCAACCTCGGTGATACTGTGCTACTACGATATTCCTGTAGCTTTTCTCAGCCAGTGGAGGTCATGGTCTGAAGGGATATTCCTGTCTGCAGTGCTTGTCTAGCCTGGGGTGGCAAGCATTGAAGCCATCCAATGAGAGCAAATAAATTAATACCGTGCATCTAGAAAAACTGACAGAGAGTCCTCACCCCTGAAGCCAAACACTGCATGACAGTAAGTTGTTTAGGATAAAATTGCTTTGGAAAGTAGCATTTCTGAAGGCATCTGACTGTAAAGAATGACAGTTAAAGACTTTTCAGAAGTGGCTGGCCAAGCTTTGGGGAGATAAAGTCAACTTGTAGGCATAATCCTCCTTTGTGAGCATACAAACTGTGATGATTCCAGGACACTGGCTCAAGACTGACTCCTAAATCTCAGGTTCTCCATAGGTTCTCCACAGTGGTGGCAGGAAACCTACTGGTCTGGGGCTAGGGAGCAGGAAAACAGAAAGATCAGGAGGAATCATAGAATGGTTTAGATTGCAAAGGACCACCAAAAGTCATCTAGTCCAACATCCCTGCAGTCAGCAGGGACATCCTCTACTAGATCAGGTTGCTCACAGCCTTATCAAGCCTGACCTTGAATATCTCCAGGGATGGGGCTTCAATTACCATCCTGGGCAACCTGTTCCTGTGTTCCACCACCCTCATGGTAAAGAATTTGTTCCTAACATCCAATCTAGATCTAATCTTCTCTGATTCTAAACCATTGTCCCTCGTCCTATCACTGCAGGCCTTTGTAAACAGTCCATTTCCAGCCTTCTTGTAGCCCACTTGAGGTACTGGAAGGCTGCTATTAGGGTCTCCCAGGAGTCTCCTCTTCTCCAGGCTGAACAACCCAAACTCGTAGGAAAGGTGCTCTAGCTTCCTGATCATATTTGTGGTCCTCCTCTGGACCTGCTCCATCAGGTTCACATCCCTCCTGTGTTGAGGGCTCCAGAACTGGATGCAGTACTCCAGGTGAGGTCTTGCCAAAGCCCAGGATTCCATTTGCCTTCTGGGTTGCAAGCACACACTGCTGGCTCATGTGCAGCTTTTCATCCACCAGACAGAGAGAAAAGAACCCTTTCCTGTGCATAGCGTGCATAGGTGAGGGGAGCAGAGAGTGGCTGTGCCACAGAAGCTGTACTCTGACCCTCCTACTGAGGAGTCATGAGGTTAAAGAAGGACTTTGAGAGTAGAATAACCACCTCAGCCCTGAAAATGAGGGGCAGCCCAAGGGCTTCCTTGCAATGGAACAACCACACCATGCCCAGACAAATGGCAGCTCCTGACCACATCAGATGAGAAGGGAATGCCCTCAGTGACATGACCTTGGTCTAGGTGCCTCAGAGAGCTGCTGTGTTTATCTCCTGTGCCATTGGTCTATGGCTTCTGTTGAGTTTTGGTTTGAGAAAGAGGAAGAACAAGATCAGAAGCAGGAGAGCTGCTTTGGGTCTAGCCAGGCTAGCAGCAGTCCAGGGTATTACAGAGACAGTGGATTTGGAGCTAGAAAACCTTGATTTCCAGTGTGGTATCATCAGCACAGGGCTGAGGAGTCCCACCAGAGAAGAATCCCACCTTTTGCCAGCTGGAAACAGGGAAGAAAGCAAGGGAGGGGAATTTTCCCATCCCTCACCTGAAGATATATCCCCTCAAATTTAACCACTGCTTCCCTCTGGAAGCAGCAGTTAACTCCTGCAGGTCTGACCTTACATAATCAAACTGATTTTAGCATCCTGTCTTTATTGCCTTGGGCTTTTGGGCTTGGATTGATGGAAGGAAACTGGGTTATTCCAGAGCTGTTTGGATCAGGAACAAACCAGCAGTGTATTCTGCTAATTTTACTTTATAATTGCTGTGACCACACAGAGAGACAGTCAGCCCCAGTGAGCACAGCAGCACAGCACCAGCCTTTGGTCTCAGCCAGCAGTTAGCTTTCCATACAGCACAGGGGCTGGCACATCTGGGGACACTGAAGCCTGCACAGGACGTGGGGACTGGCACGTCTGGGGGCACTGAAGCCTGCACAGGATGTGGGGACTGGCACGTCTGGGGGCACTGAAGCCTGCACAGGACATGGGGACTGGCACATCTGGGGACACTGAAGCCTGCACAGGACATGGGGACTGGCACGTCTGGGGGCACTGAAGCCTGCACAGGACATGGGGACTGGCACGTCTGGGGACACTGAAGCCTGCACAGGACCTCATGGGGACTGGCACGTCTGGGGACACTGGGGCCTGCAGAGGACATGGGGACTGGCACGTCTGGGGGCACTGAAGCCTGCACAGGACATGGGGACTGGCACGTCTGGGGGCACTGAAGCCTGCACAGGACCTCATGGGGACTGGCACGTCTGGGGACACTGAAGCCTGCACAGGACATGGGGACTGGCATGTCTTGGGACACTGGGGCCTGCAGAGGACATGGGGACTGGCACGTCTGGGGACACTGAAACCTGCAGAGGACATGGGGACTGGCACGTCTGGGGACACTGAAGCCTGCAGAGGACATGGGGACTGGCACGTCTGGGGACACTGAAACCTGCACAGGACGTGGGGACTGGCACGTCTGGGGGCACTGAAGCCTGCACAGGACACGGGGACTGGCATGTCTGGGGACACTGAAGCCTGCACAGGACGTGGGGACTGGCACGTCTGGGGACACTGAAGCCCGCACAGGACGTGGGGACTGGCACGTCTGGGGGCACTGAAGCCTGCACAGGATGTGGGGACTGGCACGTCTGGGGGCACTGAAGCCTGCACAGGACATGGGGACTGGCACGTCTGGGGGCACTGAAGCCTGCACAGGACATGGGGACTGGCACGTCTGGGGGCACTGAAGCCTGCACAGGACCTCATGGGGACTGGCACGTCTGGGGACACTGAAGCCTGCACAGGACATGGGGACTGGCACGTCTTGGGACACTGGGGCCTGCAGAGGACATGGGGACTGGCACGTCTGGGGACACTGAAGCCTGCACAGGACATGGGGACTGGCACGTCTGGGGACACTGAAGCCTGCAGAGGACATGGGGACTGGCACGTCTGGGGACACTGAAGCCTGCAGAGGACATGGGGACTGGCATGTCTGGGGACACTGGGGCCTGCAGAGGACATGGGGACTGGCACGTCTGGGGACACTGAAGCCTGCACAGGACATGGGGACTGGCTTGTCTGGGGACACTGAAGCCTGCACAGGACATGGGGACTGGCACGTCTGGGGGCACTGAAGCCTGCACAGGACATGGGGACTGGCACGTCTGGGGACACTGAAGCCTGCAGAGGACATGGGGACTGGCACGTCTGGGGGCACTGAAGCCTGCACAGGACATGGGGACTGGCACGTCTGGGGGCACTGAAGCCTGCACAGGACATGGGGACTGGCATGTCTGGGGACACTGGGGCCTGCAGAGGACATGGGGACTGGCATGTCTGGGGACACTGGGGCCTGCAGTGACAGCTGCAGAGTGAGCAGGTTGGATGAGGCTTCAGCCCACCTATCCCTTTGGTGAAGTTTGAATGCCCTCTGCAGGATAACAGCACCAAAGGTCATTTACTAGTGCTGTAAATGACAAATCCCAGCATGGTAGCAGCTGTAAGGGACCTTTGGGGATCACCTAGTCCAACCCTCCTGACAAAGCAAGGTCAGCCACAACAGGTTGCCCAGGATCACAATGACTAGGTGGGTTTGGAATCTCTCCAGACAAGGAGAGCCCACAACCTCTCTGGGTAGCCTGCTCCAGGGTTCTAGCACTCTCATAGCAAAGAAGTTTTCCCTCCTGCTCAAATGGAACCTCCTGAGTTCCAGGTTGTATCTCTTGCCCCTTGTCCTGTCACCGGTCAGAGAAGATTCTGACCCCATCCTCTTGCCCCCCATAGGCCCTTCAACTATTGATGAACACTGATCAGATCCCGTCTCAGGCTGCTCTTCTCCAAGCTAAACAGCCCCAGGTCTCTTAGCCTTTCCTCCTCACAGAGACTCTCCAGTCCCCTCAGCATCTCTGTGGCCTCTGCTGGACTCTTTCAATCAGTTCCCTGTCTTTTTGGAACTAGGAAGCTCAGAGTTGGATCCACTGCTCTAGATGCAGCCTCACTAGAGCCAAGGAGAGGGGAAAGAGAACCTCCCTCTGCTGGCCACACTCTTCTGAATGTACCCCCAGAAGGCCACTGACCTTCTTGGCCATGAGGACACATTACTGTGTCCAGTTCTGGGTCCCTCAGTTTAGGAAAGATGTTGAGATGCTGGAATGTGTCCAGAGAAGGGCAACAAAGCTGGGGAGGGGTTTGGAGCACAAGCCCTATGAGGAGAGGCTGAGGGAGCTGGGCTTGCTTAGCCTGGAAAAGAGGGGACTCAGGGGAGACCTTATTGCTCTCTACAACTACCTGAAAGGAGGCTGTAGCCAGGTGGGGGGTGGTCTCTTCTCCCAGGCAACCAGCCCCAGAACAAGAGGACACAGTCTCAAGCTGTGCCAGGGGAGGTTCAGGCTGGATGTTAGGAAGAAATTCTTCCCGGAAAGAGAGATTGGCCATTGGAATGTGCTGCCCAGGGAGGTGGTGGAGCCACCATCACTGGAAGTGTTTCAAAAGAGCCTGGATGGGGTGCTTGGTGCCATGGTTTAGTTGATTAGATGGTGTTGGGTGATAGGTTGGACTCAATGATCTCAAAGGACTTTTCCTGGTTAATTCTGTATTCTGTTGGCTCATGGGGAACTTGTCAACCAGCACTCCCAGGTCCTTCTCTGCAGAGCTGCTTTACAGAAGGTCCCTCCCTCACCTGTACTGGTGCAGGGGTTGTTCCTCCCTACTGGTTCTGTGGTGAATTCAGGAGTTTCACTTCAAGATTTTCTCTGCCTTTTCCCTTCTCTATTCAGCTCATGTTTTGGTCACTGTTTTGAATCCCATGGTTTTCCCCTGTGGTGGGATATGAATGAATGGACTCTTGACTCCGTGAAGGGTCCAAGGGAACAGCCAGGCCAGGCGGTCGATAAATCAATCTTTGCACTACAAATCCACTCATAAAGCCCAGAAATGTCAGGCACAGAAGGACTGCAGCCCTAGTTGAAGGGAAAGCAAACTAATGCTGCAACCTCTGTCAGAAGGAACTGGAAACACCATTGGTGTCTAGTGTCCTCTGCAAGGCAATTACACAGGATGTGCCATCACCAGCTGTAAGGGTGGATGATTTAGCCTAGCACCTAGGGAAGTAATTACTGTCCTCCTTAGAAGGTTTAGCAGACAGAATACAGGACCTGTATGAGCACAACTCTTTGACTATTGGGCCATGACATTTGGGTGTGTCTCAGATATTTCTTTGGCTGGACCTTCCTCCCCAGAGACAGCAGACTGGTTCCCAAATGTGGCATTTCCACAGTGTGGTCTGGTGCAGCTTCCAGGCACTGCTAGATGCAAGCACTCCACGATGTTGAACTGTATGTGACACTGTCATGCTAGCACCCAAACAAGTGTCTGAAAGCAGGGGCCACCTTAGGAACCACAGCAGAGCCTACAGCACTGCTCCCCAGATCTCTGATGCAAACCTCATTACAGCAAACCCACAGCTCCACCTCAAGTGGATCTACCACATCCTGGGAAGATCACTAACCCTAAATGTCTCCAAAGATCACTAACCCTAAATGTCTCCAAAGATCACTAACCCTAAATGTCTCCAAAGATCACTAACCCTAAATGTCTCCAAAGATCACTAACCCTAAATGTCTCCAAAGATCACTAACTCTAAATGTCTCCAAAGATCACTAACCCTAAATGTCTCCAAAGATCACTAACCCTTAATGTCTCCAAAGATCATTAACCCTAAATGTCTCCAAAGATCACAGCCAAAGTGAAGGAAACTGGGCTTAGGGCACTGACAGGCTCCAGAGAGAGAGCAAAGCACAGGGAGCTCCTGCAGCTCCAACCAGGACCAGCCATGAAGTTTTCTGGCTTATGTTACAATAAGGCTGTTATGGGGAAATGAAGAAACTTGTTCCAGTTGCTGTGGCAGCTGAGTGGCAGTGGCAGGCAGCCATGGCAGGGTTCTGCCGATTGGTTTGGCACTCCATGGGCTGGCAGAGAGAGGACATCAGGAAGGGTATCTTTTCTACAGCAGCCAACTCAATTATCCACCAGGCTAGTGACAGGAAAATACAGCCTGTAAGGGCCATGCTTAGAGTAACCTCTTTCACTGTCTCCCACTGCTCCTCCCAATCATTTTAATGCAACAGGCAATTTCAGCTTAATGGCCAAAGGTTTGGCTGCTGCTGAGTGCTTGGAACACAGCAGGCAGGCTGCTGCGGAGAGGTCAGAGCGCTTCCTGTGCCACATCAGCAATGCAACTTAGTCCCACTGCCCAGTCCTGCCTAAATAGCCAGCAAGAGAGGGAGCAGCCAACTCACCCATCTTGAATCAGGTAGTACTTGAGGATCTCGTCGATCTTTGAGGTGGGAGTGGCAAAGCAGCTCTCCACCAGTGTCTCCAGCCCACTGACGTGTACCAGGGGTTCAATCCCAAAGTACAGCGAGTCCCGAAGCTTGAGGGTGGGAAGAGCATCCCTGTAGGGTTCATCAAAATCTTTGTCTTTGAAGATCTCAAGAGTGAAGGGAAAGATGCCCTGGTTGCGGCTCACGATTTCCAAGGGAGAGTTCTTGAGGTTGGGCACATAGCCCTCAGAGATGGTGTAGCGGCGCGGGAACTCGCAGGTCACCGGGATCAGCAGCTTGCTGGTGCGGACAATGATGTCCCCGTTGCTCCCTGGGGTCTGCTTTGGCAAGCCAGTCACCAGGTTGGTGGCAATGATTTTGTCATTTACAACCTGCAGCAAAGAAAGGAGAAGGGAAAGTGAAGATCCTTGAGGAAGACCTCTTGGAGTTCAGACTAGCAGCTGGGTTTACCTTGCTCAGAGAGGTCAAACTGGCCACTGAAAGCACAGCTTGTGAGTGAACATGCTGCAGCCAGAGTGATGCTCACCATTACTTGCTGACTACCTGCTCGCTGTCACCTTCACAGCACTGTACTCCTGCAAGGAGCAGAGGAATTTGCTTCCAGCTGCTACCCATCTGCTAAGAGGAGCTCTCTGGTTCCTGACCAGTCAGTTGCCAGTGCAATCTCTTAAATGCTATTGGGGGATCAGATTCTGTCTCAACCAGAGGGTGAGGAGTGACACCACTCGTGCTTTCTGCACCAGAATGATGGTGAAGCTACCCCTGTGAAGCGATGGGTGAGGAGAAAGCAGGACCAATGCTGACAGATGGACGTCACTGGAGAGGAGGTGGCACAAATTCTCCAGTTTTGAGATGCCACCCAGGTCTGGTCTGAGGCCAGTTGCAGGGCAACATGGGAAACTGCTCTGATGGTACACATAAATTGACTTTATCCCCCACAGAAGCCACAAACCCAGGAGATCCCAAGAGACAGGACAGGCATACATACATCCACAACAGTGCCACAGGACTTCAAGGAGAAATGGATGTTGACATGAGTGCCGTTGGATACTCCTTTGCATGAAGTATTGATGAGGGACAGGTCCAGGCCTCCAACCAGGTCCTTTGGGATGTTGACCTCAATAGAGCTTGACTTGCACAGCACTGGAACTACAAAAGCCGCAGGTTCACAGATTGCATTGGGTTGGAAAGGATCCTCAAAGGTCATCTTGTCCAAACCCCTTGCAGTCAGCAGGGACACTTACAGCTAGATCAGGCTGCCCAAGGTAACATCAAGTCTGATCTTGAATGTGTCCAGAGATGGAGCCTCCACCACCTCTCTGGGCAACCTGTTACCGTATTTCACCATCCTCGTAGCAAAGAACTTCCACACGTCCAACATAAATCTACTCCGCTCTAGTTTCAAACCATTGCCCCTCATCCTATCACTTCAAGCCCTTCTAAATAGTCCCTCCCTTCAGATACTGAAATGTTGCTCTAAAGTCTCCCTGGAGCCTTCCTATCTCCAGGCTGAAGAACCCTGATTCTTTCAGCCTGGCTTCATAGGAGAGGTGCTGCAGTCTTCTGATCATCTTTGCAGCCCTCCTACAGACCAGCTCCAAGAGGTCCATGTCTGTCTTGTGTTGGGGGCCCCAGAGATAGACACAATACTCCAGGTGAGGGCTCTGGTGAGACAGTCTGCACTACAGATCTACCAGGGAGCTGGGGAAAGGCTATACTAATAATTATTGGGCAAAAAGAAGAAGTTCTTCCCCATGAGGGTGGTGAGACACTGGCACAGGTTGCCCAGGGAGGTGGTGGAAGCCTCATTCCTGGAGGCTTTTGCAGCCAGGCTGGATGTGGCTGTGAGAAACCTGCTGTAGTGTGAGGTGTCCCTGCCCATGGCAGTGGGGTTGGAGCTGGATGAGCCCTGAGGTCCCTTCCAACCCTGACAATTCTATGACTCTGAGATTCTAAAAAAATGGGGATTGCAGGGATTATATGCTTTATTCACTATTATTATTTTACTGTAGTAAACCAACTACCTATTTTACATCCTTACCTACACAAGACAAACCTCCTGAGCTAGCACTGCCCCAGATTCTCCTGGATGCCAAAAGCTATGACAAAGATGACTGCTACACTTGCAGCATAAACTCAGCTGTGCAGTATTTCCAGCTCTGCTTAATACCCAGCACGGGTTTGACTAATATCTCTTGCACTGCTATGGCCTGGGAAGAGCCTTTCCCAGATATGGATATCAAATTCAGACCACCTCAGGCAAAGCCATTTTTTTAGACCCCTAATCAGATTCTCCCTCAAAGCCAGAGTGTATCAGAGCAAGGCAGTGTTCCATATAGATGCTGTGCTAAAATGGAAGCGCCTCAGAACGCCACCATTACATTTTTTATAAGCAATAAACCCATCCCCTGCCAACCATCCCCCTTAGCTTATTCATTCCACCTCCTTCCAACCTTTGAATTCTATGCCAGATCTCCATGTGAACTCTTTGCAATTAAAATTCCATGATGTTAGAGATGGGAGAAAAGGCAGAGATTGGATGAACTGAAAGAGGAAAGAAGAGGGAATAATCTTCAATTAAAAAGTAATTGCTCTAGATATTCCTTGGGTGCCTGCATACCTATTCAGGTACAAGACAAGTGTGCTGGTGCATATATCAGGGAATCACAGAATGAGGGGGTTGGAAGGGACCTCCAGAGATCAAGTCCAACCCCCTTGGCCAAGGCAAGTTCACCTAAAGCAGCTCATGCAGGAACACATCCAGGCAGGTTTTGAATGTATACAGAGAAGAAGACTCCAGCACCTCTCTGGGCAGCCTGCTCCAGGAGCCTTAAATTAAAGAAATTGCTCTTCCTGTTTAGGTGGAACTTCTTACATTCAAGTTTGTGCTCATTGTCCCTTGTCTTGTCACTGGGTACCACTGAAAAAACACTGGTCCCATCCTCCTGACACCATTTAAGTATTTCATAGATTCATAGAATGGTTTGGGTTGGAAGGGACCTTGAAGATCACAGAATCATAGAACCAACAAGGTTGGAAAAGACCTCAAAGATCATCAAGTCCAACCTGTCACCACAGACCTCATGACTACTTGACCATGGCACCAAGTGCCACATCCAATCCCCTCTTGAACACCTCCAGGGACGGTGACTCCACCACCACCCTGGGCAGCACATTCCAACAGCTAACAACTCTCTCTGGGAAGAACTTTCTCCTCACCTCGAGTCTAAACTTCCCCTGGTGCAGCTTGAGACTGTGTCCTCTTGTTTTGGGGCTGGTTGCCTGGGAGAAGAGACCAACCTCCTCCTGGCTACAACCTCCCTTCAGGTAGTTGTAGACAGCAAGAAGGTCTCCCCTGAGCCTCCTCTTCTCCAGGCTAAACAATCCCAGCTCCCTCAGCCTCTCCTCGTAGGGCTTGTGCTCAAGGCCTCTCCCCAGCCTCATTGCCCTTCTCTGGACACGTTCAAGAGTCTCAATGTCTTAAACTGAGGGGCCCAGAACTGGACACAGGACTCAAGGTGTGGCCTAACCAGTGAAGATCATCTAGTTCCAACCACACTGTCTTGGCATGGACACCTTCCACTAGACCAGGTTGCTCAGGGCCTCGTCCAGCCTGGCCTTGAACACCTCTAAGGACAGAGCATTCACAACCTCCCTGGGAAACACTGAGCTGTCTCACCACCTTCACTGTAAAGAATTTGTTCCTAATATCCAGTCAAAATTTGCCCTCTTCCAGCTTCAATCCCATCCTATCACTACAAGCTCTTGTAAAAAGTCCCTTCCTGGCTTTTTTGTAGCCCACTTCAGGCACTGAAAAGCTGCTCTAAGGTCTCCCTGAAAGCCTTCTACTGTCCAGGCTGAACAGCCCCACTCTCTCAGCCTGTCTCCATAAGGGAGGTTCTCCAGCCCTCTGATCATCTTGGAGACCCTTCTCTGGACCTGCTCAAGCATTGCCATGTCCCTCTTATGCTGGGAGCACCAGAACTGGAGGCGGTTGTCCAGGTGGGGTCTCCCGAGAGCAGAGAGACAGAATCCAATCCCCGTGCTGCTGCTCTCACTGCCCTGGATACAGCGCACACAGCTGCCTGCTGGGCTGCCAGTGACCATTGCTGGCTCATGGGGAGTTTTTCCATCAACTGACATCCCCAAGTCCTTCTCCTCCAGAGACTCCTCTCCCAGCCTGGATTTGTGCTTGGGATTGCCCTGACCCAGGTGCAGGACCTTGTACTTGGCCTATATTGATGAGATCGTCCCTCAGGCTTCTTCTTTCCAGACTAAAAAGCCCCAATTGTCTCAGTCTTTCCTCATCAGAGAGATGTTCCAGACCCATCATCATCTTTGTTAGCCCTTTGCTGTACCCTCTTTAGCAAGCCCCTGTCTTTCTTGAACCAGGGAGCCCAGAACGGGACACAGTATATTCTGGTCTCTCCCCTGCAGAATTTACATTTGTTGTATTTTAAAATCTCATGACAAAACTTGTGACAAAAGAATTATTTCCCCAAGCCTTCCCCTAAAATTACCTGAATGTCAAGGGTTGGGGCTGTAGTTCATCTGCCTTCCCTTCATTTTGATCATTAATTATACAACGCAGGATTCTGGCTCTTGGATACCAGGCACCAAAAATGCCTTTTATTCCCCCTTAAAATCATTATTCTGTCTCAACTAAGGTGTTCTCAAAGAGCTGCAGGGAAGATTTCTTATGGCAATTTCTCTTTTCAAGGTGATATGCTAAAATGTATGCAGTGTGCCCAAAGCAATGTGCTCTCCTGATCATGTTGTTGGGTTAGAACGGAAAATGAAAGGAGATTTAGCTTAAACTTTTCCTCCACCTGCAGCAGAAGGCAAGCAGGAGCAGCCCAGCATGTCAAATGGGCAAAGGAGGCAGAGGGACTTTGGGAACAGTGCAGTGCAGAGATGAAGATCCTTTGTAGAGCTGACTGGCTCAGTTTGGATTTAAAGCTTTGCTGTTCTAGTGACTCTTGGATGAGTAAGAAAACCTAATGCTTCCATAAAGGTGTAACTCAGGGCAAGGCAGCTTGGAGGCTAACTGCAGCTCTCCAATGCTCAGGATCATAGAATCATAGAGTGGTCCAGGCTGGAAGGAACCTCCAAAGGTCATCCAGTCTGACCTTCCAGCAGTCAGCAGGGACATCCCCAACTAGATCAGGTTGCTCAGAGCCCTGTTGAGCCTCACCTTGAATATCTCCAGGAATGGGGCCTCAAACAGCTCCCTGGGCAGCCTGTTCCAGTGTTCCACTATCCTCAAGGTAAAGAACCTAACATCCAATCTAAATCTGCCCTTCTCTAGTTTGAAGCCATTGCCCCTTGTCCTATCACTGCAGGCCTTTGTAAACAGTCTCCCTCCATCCTTCTTGTAGCCCCCCTTTCAGGTACTGGAAGGCCACTATTAGAATAGAACAGAATAGAATAAACCAGGTTGGAAGAGACCTTCGAGATCATCATGTCCAGCCTATCATCCAACACCACCTAATCAACTAAACCATGCAACCAAGCAGCCTATCAAGTCTCCTCCTGAACACCTCCAATGATGGTGACTCCACCACCTCCCCAGGCAGCCCATTCCAATGGGCAATCACTCTCTCTGTGTAGAGCTTCTTCCTAACCTCCAGTCTGAACCTCCCCTGATGCAGTCTCCCCAGAGCTTCCTCTTCTCCAGGCTGATCAATCTGGTTCAAGCAATTTCTGTTTCTAAATGTCTTTGATTGACACAAAGGTGAAAAGAAAGAGAAGTCAGCAATTTAACCTCTGCTCTGGCACTGCAGGAGCTGTTTGTGCACACTCTACCACCTAAGCACAGAAACAGGTGAAAGAAAACCTGTAAGCAGATCTACTTTTGGTTCAAGCCAACACCTCACTATTTGGGAAAACACTGGGGGAAATTCCTTATACTGATCTCAGAGTAACTGGAAAAGTAATTGAAACCAGCCTAGACATGTGTACACTGCTGGGTAAATCAATACTGATCCCAGTGTCCCAGTTCTAGCAGTCCAAGCTGGGTGCTGCAGGCAGAGAGACTGCATGCACCAGCATGGTTCAGCTCTGAGCAGGCCTGACTCCCAGGCAGCAGCATCACAGCAGGAGTTGCAAAGCAGCTGTGACATGGAGACATCTTACTCTGGGTCCCCACTGCCAGGACTGAGATGCCCAGCAGAAATGAGTTCTCTTGGGTGACAAGGAATCCAGCTTTCATCCACAACTTTCTTGCTCCCCACTTTCTGTCAGCATCATCCTCTTGCATCCCTGTCCTGGCCTCACCCCAACATGTGAGGCTGCTGAGAGCCTCTCCCAGTCCCTGTTAGTCAAACATTTCTGTTCTTCACCCTCACACACTGCAGAGCATCTGTAAAAAGTGGGTAAGCCTCCTCATAACTGCTTTCAACTCTGCTTTGCAATGCCTGCAAGCACCCTCTGCCTGTGGTGAGTTTGATGCTCATTTTGTTATCTACTGCCGCTGCCATCATTTTCTTTCACAGCATCACAGAATCCCAGCAGGTGAGGCTAGAAAGGGAGCTCTGGAGATCACCTAGTCCAGCCTCCTGCTAAAGCAGGGTCACCCACAGCAGCTTGCCCAGGAGTGCATGTCCAGATGGGTTTTGAAAGTCTCCAGAGAAGGAGACTCCACAACCTCTCTGCCTGGTGCAGTGCTTTGGCACCCCCAGAGTAAAGAAGTTTTTCCTCATGTTTCATTTAAGTCTTTGTCCAGCCTGTGGCTCCTTCCTTGTCCTTCTGGAGCAGAAGTTATCTTTATGCACACACTGCTCAGCAGAACAGGACCTCTGGTGCTGGGGAGCTCTGAACCACTGCTACAAACACAAACAGCACCACTCTACCCTGCTTAGCTTCACACAAAGCTTGGGCATGGAAGAGGGAAGAAAAGCATTTCACCATCACACTTCAGAATGAGGTGGGGCACTGGGATTGGAGTGCAAAATTCCAACTGTTTTGTTGGCTGCTATATCTTTGTGGGAAAATCATAGCCCAGCCTGTGATTTATCTGGAAGAGGATTAATGTTTGGTCTGAATGTAGAGGCAGAACGGAGGAGAGTTCACAGGCTGCAGATCCAATTTCTTCAGGCAGCTGTGCCCGCCCTGCACTGTTAATTGTGCTACCACAAACCTTATTAGATGCCACCAAAGGTGGTGTGGTACAGTCCCCAGATAGATGCTGTCATACCTGCTCAAAACTGCAGCCCACAGCACGGGGACAGAGATTTGTGAAATGCAAAAGCAAAAGAGTTTTGCTTTATGAGATGCCACATCCCCAGCCTGGCACCCAGCAGTGCTGCTGCTCTCATTAGCAGCCTCAGAAGGAGGAGAAATGCTGCCTAGGCCTCCTAAACCTCCTGGGGCTGCCTTAGGGAGCCAGGATTGAAGAACATTGCTCTTTTCTGCCTTGTAACCACCAATTAGACCTTCAACCAGTAAGTACAATCACAAGTCTTGGAAATTCCCATCTCCTCCTCCCTACCTGGCTCTGCTGGAGCAGAAAGCACTGCTGATTCCCAAGGGTGCAGTGCTCGCCCCTGAAAATTGCCTGCATTTCTAAAAAGCTTCAAAAGCAGCAATTTCATCAAGTAGAACCATTCCTACTTCCTCACTGAGGCATACCTACCCTTGACCCTCACTCTTGGAAGGGAGTGGACCACTTCAGCTGAAATGTTAAAACCCAAATTGAAGCACAGAAAATTCAGTTCTAATGGCATCAATGAGTCAAAGGCTGAAGCAGAGCAACAGAATCACAGAAACATTCAGGTTGGAAAAGACCCTTGGGCTCACCAAGTCCAACCCACAACCCTACTCTACAAGGATCACCCCTAAACCACATCCCCAAGCACCACATCCAAACCACCTTTAAACACATCCAGGGCTGGTGACTCCACCACACCCCTGGGCAGCACATTCCAATGCCTGAGCACTCTTGCTGTGGAAAAAGTGTTTCTAATGTCTAGCCTGAACCTACCCAGTTGCAGCTTGAGGCTGCTCCCTCTTGTTCTATCACTAATTACCTGTGAGAAGAGACCAGCACCAGCCTCTCCTCAACATCCTTTCACAAAGTTGTACAGAGGGATGAGGTCTCCCTCAGCCTCCTCTGTTTCACACTAACCATCCCCAGCTCCTTCAGCTGCTCCTCATCAGATTTATTCTCCAGGCCCTTCCTCAGCTTCACTGCCCTCCTCACTCCAGCACCTACACATCTCTCTTGTATTGAAGTGCCCAAAAGTGAACACAATACTCGAGGCATGGCCTCACCAGAGATGAGTACAAGGGGACAATCACCTCCCTAACTCCTGCTGGATAATGGGAGATGCCAAGCAATACAAATTGTAAGTGAATGCTGCCAGAACTGCCTGTGATGCAAGAGGCACCCAGATGGGTCCTGCATCTCTGTTCCCTTGCTTGGTGAAAGGAACAAAATCTCCAGGCTCTCAGTTTCGGATGATCTGTCCTTGACAGCAAAGCTCCATTAACCAAACTGGGAAGGACAGACAAAGGGAACATGACAAAAAACAGAAGAAAGGTTCCTTCAAACATACTTGTGCCACCTAGGGAAGAGAAGAGGTTGTCATGGAGATTTTTTTAACCTACCTTGGCAAGTGTGGTTGTCTTCTGACAGAACAAGTCCCCTTGGACATTCACATTGATATGTGTCTTCCACTTCAATACAGGTATGGCTGCAGCCTCCATTATTGTTGTGACAACCCTCAATTTCTGCAAAAGAAAAGAAAATCAGCACAGCCTCAACTGTAAAGTTTCCTCTGTGTGCCATTTCACCATGAAGTTCATAAGGAATGCTGTGAAGAAGTCTACCAAACTAAATCACAAAGCTGTTACTGGCACACACAAGGCTGAGGAGGCAATCTTCAGCTTGGCCATTCTGAGACATCCTTTGAAACCAAATTATTAGGTTGTTTTACTTCCAAAACAGGGGGAGAAGAATCCTCCTCTTAAAACTTCTAATCTGTGGAATCGACTCCCTCAGTCATCAGCAGGATAAAAGCCCTGAGGTCTGCAAGGGAGGTGTCTCAGGGAGGACAAGCCTGCAGGTAGCCAGCTCTCTTTCCCATCAGGGCACACTGGAGAGAAGATAGGGTAGACTAGGGTAGGGTAGACTAGGGTAGGGTAGAGGTAGAATAAACCAGATTGGAAGAGACCTTCAAGATCATCATGTCCAACCTATCATCCAACACCACCTAATCAACTAAACCATGCAACCAAGCACCCTATCAAGTCTCCTCCCTGAACACCTCCAATGATGGCGACTCCACCACCTCCCCGGGCAGCCCATTCCAATGGGCAAAGATGATGTGCCCCCTGCCTGTGGGTCTCCCAGCTGTGATGAGGGTGGGTATACAGGCGTCCTGCATCGCCTTTGTAAGCTGAGGATGCAGCTCTGCTTGTAGGAGTTTGTTTAGCAGGAATTTTGAGTTCCAGGCTTCAGGTACATTATCACAGGGACAGAACAACACAAGTTCCTGCTGTAAGGTTGCTTCTCTTCCCCATTTTTCCCCCACTGGAAACTGCAGCACAGCTAAGTGGGGAATTTAATCTTCTCTTACAACTTTTCTGTTCAGGTTAAGGAATCCTCTGTGGATCTGAATTTTTCTGTAAAACATATTCCTAGCCCCTGCAGCTGCAGATGAGAGCCTGAAAGGTCATCCAATTACAGTCTGAAGATTTCAGAATCTAAGGCAAGTAAGGCTGTTTCCAATTGTTGTTACTGTTGTAAAGAAAATAACAAGAGTATCATGATTTTTTTTCTCAAAAATAACCTTTTCTGCTTGGTACTTCTTTTTAACCCTATGGGATGAATCTGGCTGGATGCTGTCAATAAGGCAATAGCACAACAAACACAAATAAATCTTACATAAAAGCATTACTCCCTAAGCCTGCCATCAGAAATTACTGTGTGGTTTTCACTGAGATGCAAGGCAAAGGATGGAAATCCCATGTTCAATCCTAAACACTGCATGGAAAACAACAGCCTGAATCCTCCCCATGAGTTAAATTAGAGGGTAAAACCTTATGATGGAGACTGTGAGATACTCTTAACCCTCCTCAGCCTCAGCAGCTCATGTAAACAAGCTAAATCTCTTGCATTTGTTCTTTTTAGCAACAGCTGGAAGGTGGCTGGCAAAGTAAATCACACACTCTAATGGCTCCCAAAGCTGAGGGCACATCTTTGGACATAAAACTCGCTAACAAGATTGTAAAAATCCCCAGCAGCAGTGTTAAACTGGTGAAAAGCACCATCCTTCTTACAGAAGGGGGAATCTAAGTGATATATCACTGGCCCTAAGATCTGGGAACAGCAGAAAACAAGAAGTTTCCAAGAGCAGGCTATTCCAGCCCTGTCAGAAGAGCACAGCGCTCGGGAATAAAAACTGCCACACAGCACAGCTGGTCTACGTGACACCGCGCCAGCTCCGTGCTGGATGTGGAAGAGACAAGGCCCACAGCCTACTTTTGGTCCTACACAGCTCAAGGAGTACTTAAGGAGCACTCAGCCCGGCAGCTTTCCCCAGGGAAGCGTCACCGTCCGGATGAGCGATGATTTATTCACAGAGCTCAGAGAGGTTTCTCCAGACGGGAGATGAAATGTGCTTTGGCATCCAAAAGGGGGAATCAGGGACAAAAACTGTCAGTGAACCATGAGGAAGGGTGGAGCCCAGCCCAAAAATACAATGGCAATCCCTCCGTCTCCCTGCACCACGGATGTCTGCCACACCGCAGCTGAAGTCAGTCTGCAGGCAGGCTGCAGGCGTATTTAGTCCTGGCTATCAGGTGAGGCACATCTGTAGCTATTATTTTTGTCTGAGGCCCCCCCCAGCATCTGTGAACACCCAGCACAGCAGCTTTGCCTGTGAGGGGGCACAGCAAACAGCAGGCACTACTCAGTTTTTGCGGAGTTTCGTATTTCTGCTCCAGTAAGTTTGTCCATTGTTAGTGACAACAGATCAAACCTGCGATTTGGTCTCTAAGCCCCTTCTAAATCACCACAGCCTAAATTCATCAAGGGCTTTTTCAACCTGGCTGTGCCACCACTGGGAAGAAACTGCAGCAGCTTCACACAGCATAGCCCACACCTAAACGCTGACAACAGTCACAAAGCAGCCCTAATCTCAAATCTAGCTTCTGTTTACAGACTCCTCAAGCTCTGTCCTGGGAGGCTAAGTGATCCCCATGCTCCAGTCTAATGACATTACTCCATACCTAATGCTAGCTGTCAAAAAGCAGCAGTGCTAAACCTGCCTCCACACAACTCTCAAACAAATCTCCTGAGCCAAATCCCAGCATCTCCAGCAAAAACCAGTTCTGTCTGGACAAGCTGTCTTTCACATCCTCTCCCTCCATGGAGATAAATACAAGCAAATCCTAACAGAAATGAAGAAGGCAGGGAGAAGCACAAGAAGATGCTTCTCAGCTTGATTAGAAGGAGATTTCAGTAATAACCAAGCACAGAAGTGATATGAGTGACATTTAATCCCAGCTGTGAGGAGCCAAGAGAGCACTCATGCTGTCAAGGAAAAGGAACAATTTATATCAGCACAGGGGAAAGGGACCTGAAGGACCATGAGCTAGCAATGCGCCCTTGTGCCCAAGAAGACCAGTGGCATCCTGGGGTGGATTAGAAGGGCTGTGGTTAGTAGGTTGAGAGAGGCTCTCGTGCCCCTCCACTCTGCCCTGGTGAGGCTGCATCTGGAATATTGTGCCCAGTTCTGGGTCCCTCACAGTTCAAGAAGAACCTCCAGGGGACTGCTTGAGGGAGTCCAGCACACAGCCATAGAGATGCTGAAGGCAATGGAACATCTCCCTTCTGAGGAAAAGCTGAGGGAGCTGGGGCTCTTTAGCCTAGAGAAGAGGACTGAGGGGTGACTCATTCCTGTTTATAAAGATGTGAAGGGCAGCATCAGAAGGATGGAGCCAGGCTCTGCTCAGTGATGTCCAGTGACAGGACAAGGGGCAATGAGTGCCGGCTGGTGCAGAGGAGGTTCCACACAAACAAAAACTTTTTCACTGTGAGGGTGGCAAAGCACTGGAACAGGTTGCCCAGGGAGATGGTGGAGTCTCCTCCTCTGGAGTCATTCAAACTCTGCCTGGATGCATCCCCATGTGACTTGCCCCACGTGATTCTGCTCTGGCAGGAGGCTGGGACTCAATCTTTTGAGGCCCCTTCCAACCCCTAACATTCTATGACTCTATGATATTGTCTGCAGCAGCCTGGGAGAGCTGAAGCCTCACCTTCACAGGTCTTCCCATCGCTTCCCAGCGTGCGCCCAATCCCACACTCGCAGCGGTAGGAGTTCTTCAGGTTAACACAAAACTCACTGCAGCCTCCATTGCTCTGCTCACACTCATTCTCATCTGCAAGAAAACCAACACTTTCAGAACGTGGTCCCTGGCAACCACACAGCTGGCAGAAAGGGGTTGCTGCATGGGAGCGCTGGACAGACCACAGAATGGCTTTCCTGGTCTTCTGACCTGGGTTAGGGCAACAGAGAGGAACAATCCTACTAAATGCTGCACACCACAGCAGAGTGTCCTGCCATGCTGTGACTACCTCAGGTGCAGAGCAGACCTGGAAAGAAAAGACAGCATGCACCAGTTTGGAACCCTCCAAACTGGTTCCACAAGCTGGAGCTCATGTTCACATTAGGAAGAAATTCTTTACAGTGAGGGTAGTGAGACACTGGAACAGGTTGCCCAGGGAGCTTATGGATGTGCCCTCCCTGGAGGTGTTCACAGCCAGGCTGGATGAGGCTTTGATGAGGCAACCCAATCTAGTGGAATCCCCTGCCCATGGCTGGGGAGTTGGAACTAGATGATCTTCAAGGTCCTTTCCAAACATTCTATGATTCTGTATTTCCTTTTATCTTCTCATCCTAAGCTATTCTCTACTCCCTGAGACATTACAATGGAGTTAACATGACTTCACTGTATGATAAAAGTAGGTGGATACCAGAACTGGTCAAAAATAAACCCTATCTATTTTTAGGCTACAAACTGCTAATTCTAAATGATTCATCCCTTACTAAAAAACCAAAGCCAAACAAGCACTAGAAGGGGAAAGAGATGTAAACATATAAACAGAGCTGAAATAAAACCAAAATATTTCACTGAACCTCATGAAGCTTGCCCAAGAAAAGTTATGCCATGACAAATGCCCCACCTTTGGCTGCTCCCTGTACTGGGCAGCTCAGGTATTCTTGCAGAGCTCATCATGGTGAGACCTACCTCAGGTGGTGGTGCCACACAGGCCATCACAACCATGAGTTGCTCAGACACTCTACTGGAGATGAAGAGCTTGGTTCTGAGCTACTCCCTCTGGGGACTCAGTTCCTCACTGCTCTGCAGCTGCCCTTCCCGCTCTGCCCCCCTGCAGCCTTCCATAGAGCTGTGGCTCCTACATTTCCAGCTGAAGAGAGAGAAGTGCCTGAACTGGCATCCCACACTTTCTGAAGCTGACCCTGGATAAAAGTTGTAGAATAACCTTGTAACAGGCCTAGACTGAGTTGTTCTAACCTAAAGCCAAATAGCCACCAATAGTGCCTGTGTCACATTTCTGTGCTGGCTGTGATCAGCCCTCCAGGACACTGAGGAAAAGCACAGCAGATGTTTTTGAATCTCTTGGTAAAGCTCTAAAAACTCCTCCTAATGTTCTCTTTTGGAGGCTAAAGTTTCTGTCTGCCTTTTTGTTTTTCTTTTAAAGGTACTTTTGTTTGCTGAGATTCTCATTCTTCAACCTGATTTAATCTCTGTGTGCAAAAAGTGAATCCAATCTAGAGCAAAGGACAGTCATTGCTATTGCTGAGCCACAAAAACTAATGGTTTCTCTCAGGCAGGCCGGAAGGCTGAGGTTATCAATCACAGCTCACACGGGATCTCACCAAAACAGCTTAGAAGTTACCATTTACTAAATGCCAGAAGCTTAAAACCCAGGAAAAAAGACAAATCTCATTTTAAGAGATGGGTCAGAGATGAGCTCTCTCTGGTAAAAGTGCTCTCACATGCATACAGTACCTGCAGCTTGCAGCTGGTGGTGGTGTCTCCTTCCACAAGCAAAGTGAGCTGAGTATTTTTGGCCAAAGAAATGGCAGCTACCTGCTCTGGGAGGTGGGAAGCAGACATACACAGGCACTTGCCTTGACAGGCTCCATACTTTCCCTTCCAGCAACAAAACTAGAGCTGCTTAAAACCAGGAGGTGAATAGGGAAAGGACTCCTGACAAATGTGCAGGAATGATGTTAGACAGTCCCAGAGCTTGAATTGGTCAAGGGCTGTACCCAGGAATTCACCCCCAAGTTCTCCAATGTACAGCAGGTAGATTCCTTCTCTTCTATGCCACTGACAACCAGCAATTCTGGGACACAGGCTGATTTTCTTGAGACTGGACAGGGAGAGTGCCAAACTGGTTTTAACCATGACTTAATACCACAGGGACCCAAGGAATTCAGGAGGGCACAGGCAATGTATCAAGTTGGTGAATCCATTATTATCCATCTATGATTCTATGATTCTATGATTATAGAAAGTCTGAGACCTAATCTAATCTCTAAGTAAGTTTGCAAATGAAAATATAACTTAGAATCAGCAGATCTGCTCTGGGATTCAGAG
This sequence comes from Picus viridis, assembly GCA_033816785.1. Classification (NCBI taxonomy): domain Eukaryota; kingdom Metazoa; phylum Chordata; class Aves; order Piciformes; family Picidae; genus Picus; species Picus viridis. The sequence continues at coordinate 11,118,294 of CM066586.1, forward strand.
TTTTTAATGTACTGAAGGGAGGGAGGCTAGCACAGGGAGGATCACAGGCAGAGTTGCTTAGTATTACTGCAGCATCTTCAGCCTCCCTCTTGGGGTGAGCAGGGAAAAGAGTAATGTTCTCTGCACAGGAAAGGTACAGGCAAGGCTAACCTGCTTGGTTTCTCTGGAAGGCTGGCATGGTTGCTTTCAGAGATGTGATTGCACTATTACTCAGCACAACAGAAAGTCATTAGAACAATGAGGGTGCAGGTAGGCAAGATGATGTGCTTATTACAGCTGAGCTGCTGTGCCATCTGGAAGAAGGCACAAAGAAGAGAAGCAGCAGTGCAGAAACTATTTGGCCTGGCCATGAGGGGATGAAGGCAGCTGCAATGCACACAAACTGGCACAAGGCTCCTGTGTGCCTCCCTGCTGCAGGAAACCCTTCCCTGAGAACATGCCACACATTTACCGACTGTAAGGGCACTTCTGTGACTGCAAGTCTTGCACACAAGCACCCAATAAATGCTTTTAATTAGCTGGGGGAAGCTGTCAGCCACAACGCTGCAGAGATGTGGAGTAGCTTAAGCTAAACCCTGCTGCAGAAGCAGTGTGAGTGAGCAGAGCCCTGCAGCAGGGCCAGGCTGCTCTCTCCACAGCTGCAGCAGGGCCAGGCTGCTCTCTCCACAGATTGCAATGCCTGTGGCCTCTACTCTGATGCCTACAGACATGAGGAGTGTGAAGGAAGAAACTACCCACACCTGTCTTCTTGTCTGTAGTCTGGATGCAAGAAACTAATCTGCCACACAGTCTCCTGAACCAACTCTGCCTTCAACTTCTCTACCAAATCAAGCCACAAAGATGAAACTCCACTTTCCCTGAACACTAGCACCTCTTCCCCCTCTGCCTCACCTCTTCCTATCCATGGGTAGCTCCACAGCTCCCCAGGAGCTGCCCCTTTCCAGTCCCTTGCCTTGTCCTGCAGATCATCTTCTTAAAACCTTCCCACCCAGGTGCTCTCCTCCCAGCATCATGTGCACAACCTCAACCATCCTCTCTTCAGAGGCTCATGGGGATTTCTTCACAGATCTCTGAAGCCCACATTCCATTCTCTGCTCTCACTTATAGCTCTCCTCCTCCTTCCTGCTCGTGCTAGTCTCTGCAAGTGCAGCCACCTGAATACCACTTTACCACCTCTGGGGCTCTCCTCAAGCCCCAGGCCCTGGTCAATGTCCCACAAAGGCAGCAAATACAGTGAAACTTCGTGTGTAGCCCTATGCCAGCCAGCAAAACTTTCTTTAGAGGAAAGAGATGTGCACCAGAGCGAGTGAGAGGAAATCTCTAATGACAGACTGCACAGCCCTTCCTGCATACCAACAAGCAGAGCGTGATCCTGCAAAAAGACTCTGCTGCTGCTGCCTTCAGCCGCTGGGCCACGCAGACAGCAAATCTGGCCTTTGTGCACACAGCTCCAGGGGCACCAGGATGTATTCAGTCAAGGGATGCTGTGTGTCACCCCACGGAGAGGGATTGGAAACCATTGACAGAATCAAAGACCTGCCCTCAGCAGCAAGGGGCAAAACTTCGCTCAGAATGATTGTCCCTTTCTGTACTGCTCTGTAAAGCAATGGATCAAGACACAAGCAAGGAAATAAAGGGGAAAGAAGGCACCAATAACTGACATGAGTTCTTTCCACCCTTACCAAGACAGGTCTGCCCATCAGGTCCTAGTGTTGTCCCCGGGGAACACGTGCAGTCACTGGTGTCCAGGCAGGAGCCCTGGCAATCCACCACGTCACAGATGTCATAAAAATCTAGGGCATGACAAGAATGTTGTCAACACAAACCTCTGAGTATGCAACAAGAACACTGCTTGTACCATCAGCTTCACACCATGTCTAGTCCATCAGTTACAGACCTAGCCCAGGGTAGAAAAGTTGACGAGAAACAGTTTAATTACTGCAAAGCAGAGATGCAAATCTGGGCTTTGGCAGCATGCCAAAATAAACCACAGGGCCCACAGGGAGGATTAAATCACTGCAGCCAGGTCAGCTCTAGAAGATTTTTGCTAGAACAGCTTGAAGTCAGGGAGGCGAAAACTGTCTGACTGATTTCATAATGACAGGTCACCATCTTCCTCCATTGGGTGGAGCTCATAAGAATGGGGCTGGATTCTCCTCAGGGATGGCCAGTGGGAGGAAAAGGGGCAATGTGTACAAACTAGAACACAGAAGGTTTCACTTAACTTAAGAAGAAACTTCTTTGCTGTGAGGGCGCTGGAGACCTGGACCAGGCTGCCTAGAGAGGCTGTGGGGGTCTTTCCTTCTCTGGATACTTTGAAAACCCACCTGGACATTGCAATCCTGGGCAACATGCTGCAGGTGGCCCTGCTCTAGCAGGGGGATTGGACTGCATAAGCTCCAAAGGTTCCTTCCAAGCCCTATCATTCCACCATTCTACATTCTGCACTTCATCACCCAACAGAGGGTGGGCGAAGAAGCCAGAAGTCAAGCACCACTTCTTTGGGTGTGTGGATGCTCACTGCCTGTCCTGCCCAGTGAGGAGCTGGGTGTGTCAGAGAAGCCAACTCGGCAGGTACTTACGCCCGCAGTAGGCGTGGAAGCAGACGCTGGGCTTGGTGAGGTGGTAGACGTAGTACCCGCCTGGGCACGCCTTGACCTCGATGGTGGTGTTCCAGAGGCAGCAGTTGCCATTGAAGCTGGCGCAGGCCTGGCGCGGGACGACGCCATCGGTCTCTCGCGGGTGGCTGCCGTTCAGCCAGATGGGCGCGTGGGTGCCGCAGTGGTTCTCCGGGATGCAGAAGGTGGGCATGGCGTCGCCGGCCATGCCGGTGAAGCGGTACCACTCCCCGTCGATCTGACCGTCGCATGTCGGCTGCCCGTGGGAACCGTTGATCTGGTGGTCTGTGTTCCTCCAGGGCTCGTTCAGGCTGATGTAGGCCGAGCAGGGGTCCAGGGCTGAGGCATGCAGCAAGAGACAAGAGAGAACATGTGATAGATACCAAACCGAGCTGCTGACTGACAATTGCGAGGAAGGAAAAGTTACCTCTTTTCCTACTCCTGACTTAAGGGAATCATTGTGATGGACGGAGATCCCCAGGGAGAAACAGTGGGACCGGCTAAGTCATTGTCTCATGGAAGATTCTGACAGCTCACCTTAAATGTCTTGGAAGAAAAAGTAAATTAGCAGAGCTCCAAAGCTCTTAGCATGCTATGCAACAGTCTGACTTGCTGTTTAGCTGCCACAGGGTATGACAAGGGGTAGGGAAAAAGGCAAATTGGAGGTCTAGGCAGTCATTTTGCCAGAGGAAAGACATCTCAGGAGCACTGGATCCAGCCTACCACTTTTACTCTTTGTTCAAGCACTAACTGAGCATCTGCAAGACCCTCCTGAAGGCACTGGTAACTCTCCCATGCAGAATCACAGAATTGTCTAGGTCAGAAGGGACCTTAAATGTAATTTAGTTCCAACCCTCTGCCGTGAGTGGGGACAACTCCTACTAGACCAGTTGCTCAAGGACCTGTACAACCCAGTTTTGAACACTTCCAAGCATGGACTTCCCACAACTTCCATGAGCAAAGTGCCTCACCACTCTCATGGTGAAGAATTTCCTCCTAACACCCTTATCTAAATGCAGTTTGAAGCTATTAACCCTGGCCCCATCACTCCATGCTTTTGTCAGAAGTTCCTCTCAAGCTCCCCTCTAGCCCCCTGTAAGTACTGAAAGGTTGCTATCAGGTCTCCCTGAAGCTGCCTTTTCTCTAGGCTGAAAAACTCTCTGCCTGCCTTCACAGGAGAGCTGCTCCAGTCTAACAGCTCCTACTCATTCCATGGTACAATTTTAATCAGGTAGTGTAAAGACTGCCCTCCTGGGTCAATGAAGCTGATCAGCCCAGCAGGCTGTCTTTAACCAAGAGTGCATGCTCAGAGAGATGAGGTGGGAGGAGACCCAGGTTCATTTCCCTGGAGTTGTTTTCTCCGTGGTCTGTCCTGGAGAAATGTGTATTTTTGCCAAGGTGAGTTGGAAGAGCTGGAGGGTCTCAGACCAGAACGCTGGAACAGGCTGCCCAGGGGGGTTGTGGACTCTCCCTCTCTGGAGGTATTCAAAACCTGCCTGGATGTGTTCCTGTGTGATCTGCTCTAGGTGACCCTGCTCTGGCAGAGGAATTGGACTGGATGATCTTTTAAGGTCCCTTCCAGGCCCTAACATTCTGGAATTCTGTGAACTCTCAAACTCTGCAGCAGGTCAAGAAAGACTGGTGCCAGCCCCCTGTGTTTAAAGATCTACTTTGGTGTGCCCTGTTCCCCTTCAGAGACTCTGTCCTGCACCTCCCTCTCTGCCAAATATAACCAGCTCTATGATTCACAGTACCTGTTGTGGGTTTGTGTGATGTACCTGCCTCCCTGTGTCTCAGCTTCATCCCTAGAGGTGTTTAAAAGACTAATAGCTGTGGTGCTGCAGGACATGGTTTAGCGGTTAGATAGCGGTTGGACTAGATAACCTTAAAGGTCTTTTCCAACCAATACAATTCTGTGACTCTATATATTTTTATTTATCTTAAAATGTAGAGAGCATGAAGGTCTGAATCACACCTTTCTGGGGAGGGAAATGTTTAGCTCTCAACAAAATAATGTTCCATGCAAGCCCACAGACCATCCTGATCTCCACAGGAGACCAGGTGTTTGTGAGCAGAGTGTTTGTGGGGGCCAGCTACAAACACATAGACCTCCTGGTATGTGCATGGCTGCCCGTGTGATCACAGAATGGTTTAGTTTGAAGGAACCTCGAAGATCATTCAGCTCCAACCCCCCTGCCACGGGCAAGGGCACCTCCTACTAGACCAGGTTGCTCAAGGCCCCATCCAACCTGGCTTTGAACACTCCCAGGGTTGGAACCTCCACAACTGCTCTGGGCAACCTGGTCCAAGCCTCACCACCCTCTTGGGGAAGAATTGCTTTCTAATGCCTTATGTAAATCTAATTTCTTGCAGTTTGAAGCCATCATCCCTTGTCCTGTCACTACATGCCTTTCATGCAGAGCTCAAGGAGTGTGTCCCTTTACAGAGACCTTTCTGAACCTTCTACAAACAATTAAAACATAAGAATACCACAGGGCGGGGGAAATTAATTGGGAACTCACATTTTCATTACATTTTGTCTTCTAATTAACCCTGATTTGGCAGCTAAAGTCCAGAGGTTTCATTCTCACCTACATTTAATACGTGATTAAGCACTACTTACTCATGACTAGCTACTCCCTGTTGAGCCAAGAGAATGCTAATACTACCTTAACTAAGGAAAATTGATTACTATTTCCTAGATTTAGGCTAATAAAACCAATCACTCTGATTAAATGCATCTCAGTCTGGAATACTCTCTACTTTCCACATCACGTTCCTGTGTTCTAAATCAAGTTGCTCTCCCTGTTTTGTTTACACAGGAGGAGATGTACTTGGGGTGGGGGAGGGAAGATAGACATGATACTGTAATGGAATGTTCTGGATGCAGACAAACCTTCTTGGCTCATTATTTTGATTTGCTTCACTGACTTTAAAGTGGGAACTACAAGAGCTTCCCAGAATGGACTTCAAGTCACCCTTGTTTACCTCTGTAAACATCTGTGTTCTCTTCTACCTTTTCCCAAAGACAACACCTTCTCTTAATAAGCATCCTTACACCTCCCTCAGCCACAGACATGTTTTGTTTGGCCTCAAACTCAGCCACAAAAGACAGGAGCAGCTGCTGCATCCATGCAAGAGCTGCAGAGATGCAAGCTGGCACTGCGCTGGGTTACAAAGGGAAATCTCCAGTGCCACAGCTTCCTGTATATGCAAAGGAACAGATTCTCTCTCACCAGAGCCAACCCAGTTCTCCCCAGAATCTCTGATGACATTCCCCAAGAAATCCCTTCTGAGCTGTACACTTCACCTGCCTCCCCTTACCCACAGACAGCAACAGCACTGTTAAACCCCATCCTCCAAAAGCTTGTTGGACTTCTTGGAATGGGAAACATGGCTCCTGACTTTCCTTTGCAGGCAGCTTTGAAAGAGCTCCCCCCAGGCTTCCATCAGTGTTTCCCTCTCTTGGTTTCCACAGGATGAGTATGGCCTTAGGGTGAGTCACTAACTAAGATTGAAAGGTTTTTCTGTTGTTCAAAGCAAGCCCTGTCAGCTTCCCAGCTGGGCAGCACCAAAAATACACATGCTCATTAGCTTTCATAGAGCATAATTAACTTTATGGAATATCCTTTGTAGACAGAATCTGAACACACTCATCTAGGGAGATCACATTGTCTCTTAAACATTCAGAAGGTAGTTTAAAGACAAAAATTACCGAGATGAACATGCAGCAGCTCAGAGGGAGCTGGAAAAAGGCATTTCAGGGGAATAGGGTAGCACAGCCTCACATCTTTCATGTCTCTGAGAGCTTCACACAGAAGGAAAAGGGAAGCAGAGAAGCTGAAGAGGCAGACATTGCTCTCTGGAATGCTGCAGACCCCCAGTCACCCTCAGGCCGCCCCATGCAAGATCCCTGCAGATTCCAAGCAGCTTTTGGCAGCACAGTTCACTGAAAACTAATTTCAGTTTGTAAAGAAGAAACTCCACAGAACTACAGAAGCCACCAGTCAACCTCTCATCTCTTCTCCCCAAACAATGAAAGCACAGGGGTGTTGCACAAGACACATAACTGTCTCCAGGTCCCTCCATTTTTCATGTGTCTTGGCTCCACTTTTTTTCCTCCCTAACACTTCTTGCATGGCCTGATAAGCATGAGCCACAAAGCAAAGCTTTTCAATTTGTAATCTTGACCACACCATTAATTCTCCAGCTGACACACACACTGGATGACAAATCAGGGTCCAGCAGGCATTCCCAAGCCCACCATTCTGCAGAAAGATCAACCCTGCATGTGTTGTGTAACTGGAGGTCCCTGCTCCGGTGTGACCAAGCAGGGAAGCGAGCGGCACTGCATTATGACACTCAATTCAGGTAAGATTTGTGGAAGCAGCAGCAGAACCAGTAGCATAACATCTAGTCTGAGTTCTCCAAAAGGAGAGGAAAATCCCAAAGTGCCTTGGCAGCAGAGATTCTCCCAGTATGGGAGGCTTGATGTCCTGTGACAGAAAGATCTTTCCAACTGGAAAGAGTTTCCTACCACCTTCAAAAGGAAAGGCTGTTTCTCACGTCTTCCAGTCCTTCACTGAAGAATACCAAGGCTCAGCACAAATCTTCAGAATGGCAAACAGAAATAAGCTTGAAGGCAATGCCTCTCTACTCACCCATTGAAGACACTGGCTGCAACTGGATACTGAAGCAGATACAGAAAAACAAGTACTGGAACATCCCACTCAACCAAGGAGCAACGCCACCCAAAGAACAGAAGCTTGAAAGTCCTCGCACGGAGTGCAGCTCCTGCCACCTTCCTCTGAACGCAGCTTCTGACCCCAAGATTTCTAAGCAGCGAGCACGATTGCTCTCCTAGAAGTTTATCAGAGGAAGAAGCTGAAGGGATGTTGGGTACAGCTCCAGCCTTGACCTCTACAGAGCAGTTCTGCCCCTTTATTGACAGCAGAGATGTAACTAAACGGATCCATCTTGTTTTCTGGACTCAACCCGCTATTGTTTTCTGGCCTGCCTGCCCCGTAGCAACACCTCCACTATCTTATCTGGAGAAGAATTCTAACCAGGGACACCCGGACATCCTGAAGGGTGTTTGTTATCTCTGCTCCTTCAACAAGTCATACGACTCTGTGGCTCCCCTCAGGCAGACACCACCAGCTAGGCAACCTTAACTGCAGGAAATAGAGGCCAGAGCAGGACGGATCCTTCCGAGCAGAGATTGCAGACGAGCGCTTGGAGCAGAGCTACAATAGGAACATCAGTCAAATTGAGGGACCGGTGTCCCACAGGGAAATAAGCTGTTCCTTCCCACCCCCGCACACACAACTTGAGCATTGCAGCAGCATTATCAAACAAGGCAAAGACAGATGTTGTTCTGCTGTAGTCTGATAATCTTTGCCTTTAGAGAACAAACCCAAACCAACAGTCAAGAAATTGAATGTTCTTGAGAACCTCTGCCTTACTAGTTCGAATCGGACTGGACTGGAGCTGCACATCAGAACCACGAGCTCTGGCATTCACAGATTGCATTGGGTTGGAAGAGACCCTCAAAGGTCATCTTGTTCAACTCCCCTGCAGACAAGCAAGGACACCTCCAACTAGATCAGGCTGCCCAGGGCCACATCGAGTCTGATCTTGAATGTTGTCAGGGATGGGACCACAATCACATTCCTGGGAAACCTGTTACAGTATTTTACAACTCTCATTGTGAAGAGCTTCCTCCCTATGTCCAACTTGTCTACACTGCTACAGTTTCAAACCATTGCCCCTTGATGGGGTGCTTGGTGCCATGGTTTAGTTGATTAGATAGTGTTGGATGATAGATTGGACTTGATGATCTCAAAGGATTCTTTTGGTCTAGCCTAGTCTGTTCTTGTCCTATCTCTACAAGCCCTTCTAAACAGTCCCTGTAAAGCTTGCCTGCAGGTCCCCTTCAGATAATGAGAGGTAGCTGTAATGTCTCCCAGATGCCTTCTCTTCTCCAGGCTGCACAGCCCCTATTCTCTCAGCCTGTCTTGAGCTGTGGCACACTGAAAGCTGTTCTTTACTAAAGCAAACCAGGCACCAAAACTGCCGATGAGAGATATCAAAGACAAAATGAGTAAGCAGGAAAGGATCTTCCCTTTCATTCCACTATCTATAGCTCTTACTTAAGAGAAGAGATTGAAATCTTTCTTTTTAACATATACAGGTCCATTCCTGCTTATGAATAACAGCCCTACAGTTGTTCTCCAGGAAACCACCTGTAGGCAGAAAGCTCTCCAGCAGCAGAGTCAGCTGAACCAACAGCAATGGCACTATCAAGCCAGTGTAGGCACTTGCCCCATTCCCTTTGCACCCTGCTTTTCTGCAGTAGGCTAGCAGGAGGAATTAACAAGGTTGCTATGTCAGCTTCAAAACCCAGTAGGAAAACACCACCTTCATTATTTTCATGTGGAATTTGAAGACAGAGCTGGGTATTTGCCTCTTTAGTAGAGTCTATATGTTATAGAAAGTTTTCAGTGGCCTCTCTCTGCCTGGGTGTTCCCCTGGCAGCAAAGCTGCCCTGCTCCACCCCAGCTGAGAAGGATTTTGTGCTGGTGAAGGACTCTCAAGAACAACAAAAAAAGGAGGCTTTAGAAATAACTGTCAATGCACCAGAAAAACCCACCCAGCCACACTCTTTGTGGCTGTATTGTGCTGACAACTGTGCAGTACCAGAGAAGTGGTGTTGGGTTGTGGGTTTTTGTGTGTGTGTGTTGTTACTTTTTTCAACAGCAGGAAAGAAGAACAAATTCTCTGCAAAGGCAGCAAGGCAGATAACCCTCAACAGGTTTTAGACTGGATGTTAGGAGGAAGTTCTATACAGAGAGAGTGATTCCCCATTGGAATGGGCTGCCTGTGGAGGTGGTGGAGTCACCATCATTGGAGGTGTTCAGGAGGAGACTTGATGGGGTGCTTGGTGCCACGGTCTAGTTGTTTGGGTGGGTTGGATTGGTTGATAGGTTGGACACGATGATCTTGAAGGTCTCTTCCAACCTGGTGTATTGTATTGTATTGTATTGTATGTGAATTCCCAGAAGAGAAACTAAAATTCAGTGGAGAATGATACAGCAAGCCCACAGGAAGTGACACTTTGCTATTTTCATTGAGAACTTGATTCCTTCTTAGGATGCTGGGTAAATAAAACTGACAAGCTTGAATTGAATTGTCTGTTTGTGTTAGAGGTGTGCACATTTCTCTGAACCCCTCATTACCACCTACTTTTATTGTCCTAGGTGGTGGTTTAAGCCTGACTCTAACAGGATTTTGACAGTTCTATGTCAGTGACTGGCAACTGACATTCAACACAGGGAAAAGAACTGCATCACAGCACTTTTGAGCCTCAAGAGTGTCACAAACAGGCCTCTATCAGGTTCTCCAAAACGGATTAAAGCAGGAGATGCCCCAGAGTTCCCACAGATGACACTGACCTAAATCACCTAAACACCTAGCTCAAGAAAACAATCTAAAGCTGGAGAAGAGAACAAGAGGAAAGGGGTTTTCTTAATGTCCAACCTAAACCAGGAGAGGTTTAGGCTGGACATCAAGAAAAAGCCTTCACTGAAAGAGTGGTGGTTAAGCCCTGGAAGAAGCTGCTTACAGTGGTAGAGTTACCATCGCTGAAGAGACTGAAAAGCTATGTGGGCGTGCTGCTGAAAGACATGGTTCAGGAGTGGGTCCAGTAGTGCTGGATTACAGCTGGACTCTCTTAAAGGTCTCTTTCAACCAAAAACAATTCTATGATTCCAAGATTCAGTGTGCTACCTTTACATATTTTTAAGATCCAAAGGGAAGACAAAAGACCACTTCAGTATTCCAGAAGCAGGAACAGCAGAGGCAACCCTGTCATTTGAGGTGACATACATAGCTCCAGTCCCCCACTTCCAGTAACAGTAGCCTCTAAATAGGCCACTACAAACCTAAGCCTCAGGGAGCTGGGCTAACAACACCCGACTAGAGAAGGGGGAAAACCCCAAGCACAATCCTCTCCTGCAAACAGATCTTCTAGGAAGAAGGATACAATTCCAGTGGAGGTGCTGTCTCAAGGCAGACCTGGGAAATCTGTTGTTCCTGACCTCTGCTTCCCTGCCCTAAAATGAGCAAGCCTGACATTCCATGGAGCAAGAAGAATCAGGAGCAAATATTTCTTAAAAGTAGTCGTCAATATGAATTAAAAATTACAAAACAATGTTAAATAGAGGGTTGAGATTTCATTTTCACAGAATCAGAACATTAGGGGTTGAAAAGAACCTCCAGAGATTGAGTCCAACTCCCCTGCCAAAGCAGGATCACTTAGGGCAGGTCACAGAGGAATGTATTCAGACAGGTCTTGGAAATATCTAGAGGACACTCCACAACCTCTCTGGGCAACCTGCTCCAGGTCTCTCTCACCTCTGAAAGAAGTTTTTCCTCGTGTTTCAGGTTTTTCCTCTTGGTACCCAAGAGCCAGGATCTTCTAAACCTGCTGCTGTCTAAGCCTGGATATGTATTCTTACTGCAAGAAAGGATGCCAGTTTTGGAAGTGGCAACCACACTTCCTGCCCCTCCCAGAGATTTGGAGGGCTTCACCATCCTTGTGACAAGAAGCTCAACTGCTTCAAAGCACTGACTGGGCTGGAAAGCCCTACACTGTTTGTAAGATGCTTTGGTGTTGCCTGAAGTCTTGTCTTTGAGCCACCTCTCAAGACACACCAATCTTTGATGAGAGTGAGATGTGTGAAAAACAGCCCTTGGTGCAGGAGTAGCTCCTGCAGCTGGGCTAGGAGGAGCCGGCGGAAGAGCTAATCAGCACTTCCTGTCGTTGAGCAAGAGGAGAGCCCAGCCTGCATGACAGGATTGGTGTCTGCAATGGATTGGAGGATGTATGCTCACAATGAGCCTTGACAGGCTGCCCAGATGGATTGCACCCATGTCAAGGACTTAGAGATAGGCCCTGGGGCTGTAAACAACTTGTCCCAGGACACAGCACCAGTGGGAAGGACCGTGAGATCAAGCAGTGAATGTGAGTTTGGTGAAGTATGAGCAAACTCCACACAAGGAGACCACGTTAAAATCAGACAGGTAGATAACTTCACCTATCTCCTCTCCTTCAGTGGAGCCCTGTGGTGCAGAACTTGGCATTTGGAGAGTGTTTTTCCATGGGTCCTACAGAGCTCAGTGTATTTTCCATGATCTTCAGTTTCTAGAAACCACAGCAAAAACTACAGCAGACAGGAGACTGAAGAAATTGTTCTACCTGCTCAGAAAGATGGGCCAGCTTAGTCAGTTTCAGGCTGCGCCAGGGCAGGTTTAGGCTGGATGTTAGGAAGAAGTTCTATACAGAGAGAGTGATTGCCCATTGGAATCGGCTACCCGTGGAGGTGGTGGAGTCACCTTCATTGCAGGTGTTCAGGAAGAGGCTTGATGGGGTGCTTGGTGCCATGGTTTAGTTGTTTAGGTGGGTTGGATTGGTTGATGGGTTGGACGCGATGATCTTGAAGGTCTCTTTCAACCTGCTGTATTGTATTGTACTTGACTGACAGTGCCAAGGTCTGACAGCCAGCAGCAGGTTCAGAGCACTGTGCACACCCCTGTAGAGCCAACATGGAAGTGTAAGAACTGCCTGCCAGATAGGAATGGTTATGAGGGAAAAGAAAAAGGGTTGTTTCTTCACTTGTCAGGAAAAAGGTGGCATGAACCTCCTCTGAAGAGGCTTGCATGGTAGAGCCTTGCAAGCATGGCAGAACGAGAACCTTCAGACAATATTGGACTTAATAATTTGGAAGCTCCCTCACGGAAAAAGAGGGAAGAGAGGTAAAACAAATTGAAAACATCTCTGGCAGAAAGCAACATCTCAACACTGCAATGCACACCACTGTTTATCCTTCACAGGCTCTTCAGAACACAGTGCCACATTAAGATTCAGGCAGCACTGCCAGTGGGATCAAGCCTTAGTATTTGCCTGGCTCCTAGGCATGAAATGGCCACTGCAAGAGAGGTTGTTGATGTTGACGTACCACAGTATGGATCAGGAGAGCAAACAAAGCTTCCCTGCAGTGTTAGCACTCAAGGGCACTAAAAGCAGAGGAACTGGAATTGGAGTGTGTGGTGTGTCATCTGTCCCTGGCAGAGACCATGGGCTCTGGTGGTGCAGAAAAGCAGTCTCGCAGGGGTATGGGCTAAGAATAAACCACCAGAGAGACCATACTTCAGGGTACAGTTCTAGACTCTAATTTCACTCCTTTTCCCACATCACCTTTAGAACATTAAAGGATGGGAAGGAACAAGTTGTTGCTTTCAAACTAAGGATTGTGGTGCTGGACCTAAACTGGAGCCCTGAGTTCTTCTGGATGCCAAAACAGATGACTTGCAACTGATTGTGGAGTGAAGGCAGCAGCTCATCTGCACCCAGCAGCAGACTGCTTGGAGGAAAAGGGTTTATCAGCCTTGCTGAACGGAATTTTAACAGTGATTAAAGGTAGGTCACAATGACTAAGAGCTTCCAGCTGATCCTCTCCAACTTTAAAGGACATAAGGAGAGGTAGCTGTTGTAAAACCTCTGCAATCATGGATTATTTATGCATTTTAACAGTCAATGGACAGGATAAAAACTTCCTGGCACGAAACATCTCAGCCTAAGAACCCCATAAGCTAGGACAAAGTACAGCCTGCTGATTCAGATGAGCAAACAATACAGCAACATCACAAAACAGACCACAGCCATTCAAGGGCCCAGAAAGAAAGTTACAGAAGCTTAGAACTTCACTGTCCTTCTGAAGGGGCACTTGAATGTGAGATAGAAACACACTAACACCACTTGGTACCTTAGAGGTTGCTGGGCATTGTACATCCATATATATCCTTTCCCTGCAACCTACCACAGCTCTCCAGCTTTTCTCGACCTTCACATGAAGCTACTAAGCTGGTCAAACAAAGAGAGATCTTTGTTGGACCAAGCATCTCTACCTCTACCTCACCACCTCAACTGCTCCTGAGATCCCTGTGTTACGCAGCTAGGCGTGGCAGCGAGATCTCCATCCGAGCTTCTTCGGGAAAGCTACTAGCTGCACCGCCACGGCCTCAGTGATGGAAGGTCAAGAAGCAACCACCTAAACAAAAAGACAGAAATGGAAGGGAACTCAGGAAGCAGCTGCCACACAGAGGAGGCTCTCTTCTCAGCTGGGGGAGAATAACGTTATTCAAGAGCACTGATTCAAAAACTGAATAGTTATTTATTGTTCCAGAAGTACATTGCTCTTTTATACATATTTCATAAATGATACAGGATTTTACACATGTTCAGTCTGTTGTTTGGTTTGGTTTTGTTTTTATGTTGTTTTGTGTTTGTTTTTTTTGTTTTTGTTTTTTTTTTTAAAAGAACTTTTCTCCATGCTCCCTCCCTCATCCCAAATACACACCCAGGATTTGGCTACAGGATTGTGTTCATTTGTTTGTTTGTTTGTTTGTTTTTCCCTTTAAAACTCATCACACAAACAGGTTAAAACAGATTAAAAAAATAATAATAATCACACGATGGAATTAAATGGAAAGACAGAGGAAAAGGGAAGGGGGGAAAAAAAAAACCACCAACCCAACAACCTAGAAACATGCACCCATTCAATCCAACATGCCATTGAGTGAGAAGAGGCAGCAATCCCAGCTGTGTTTCCACATCTGCAAGGCACCTGGCATCTAGTTAACACTGATTGATTTTTTTCTTTCCTACATTGTTTTGGATAGCTCTCAAAAACAAACTCAGCAGCCTCTTTCCATGACACAGTGAGGAGTAGTAGTGAAACACCAAAAACAAAAAAAGAAGGGAAAAAAAAAAAAAAAAAAAAGATACCAGCCAGCTTTTCTGCATATAAAGCTTCGTGCCCTTCTCCCACCTCCATCCTGTCTCCACAGTATTTATCAGCAGGAAGCTAAACCAGACTGACCTGCTTTGAATGAAGAGATGTTTTATCTGCTTAGAAATCAGCAGCCTTGGCTAGGAAAGAGGGCAATGTCTTGACTTTCCTTCCTCTATTTCTTTCAGCTAAGAACAGAAGATGTCATTAGCCACTCCTAATTGATTCTGACCTGTGGGTGTGAAGTTCATTTAAGCTACTTAAAGGAGGGGGAAACTGCTAGAGAACTGAAGCAGTTCTGTGTCTTGCACTGCAAGAGCCACCCCCTGGCTTCCAGAAAGCCTCTGGGGCAAGGAAAATGCTTTGACCATACGCCAAGACCTTCATCCCGTTACACGAGCAGTCAAATTAGCAAGTTGAATTACTCCGCGTTCCAAAACTGATAGTTCAAAAATCATGATTCTGCCACAGTTTCATAATCCTTTAAAAGCCTTTGTAATTTCATAGTCCAGGTGGCTATCAGATTTGGAGTAGGAAGAAGGGAAATCTCCCTCCCTCAGGACTGAATATAGAAAGGGAAAAAAACCACTCATGCAATGCTGCCATCGATTTCTAGGAGGAGCTCAAGGGGCACTGGGACGCAGAAGTTTATATATTTATTATGGAAGAATCCAAAACGTCAATTATCAAACATCCAGAAGAAAACTCCTTCCTCCTCTCACTTGGCTACAACCACTCTGTGCTACAAATAAGCGAAGGAGGAAAGTCAGTGGAGCACGTGGGGTGGGCTGGGAAGGGGAAGCTCACGGTTTTTGTCCAGTAGAAAGCAGTCTTGTAGTAACTTTATAAAAGAGAGCAGGTCTGATCAGGAGTGTGCGTGTTAATGGCGGTGGAGTGCAAGTTCTGGTCACCGGCCATAGCTCCGGGTGCCTTGGACTCTTTGCTCATTTGGGGGCCTTTGTATTGGGTGGTTTTTTTGTCTCCTTTTTATTTTGAGAGAGAAAGAGAGATCTGAATCAGGTAAAGGAAAACTTAAAAAGCTAAGCAGGCTGCTGGTGTCTTATCAAGAGGCAGACCCTGCAAAGCTGGCAGAAGACACCCCTACACCCCAGCAACACGTTCTTTCCACAACCCCCTCCCCCCAAGTCCTGTATTTGTACACAGTCATCATCCAGACAATTTTAAAACGTGACTAATTGCCAAGCCCTTTTCAGAACTAACATTCCACAATGTCCCATCTTCAGATTGAAGAGATTGCCCCCCCCCCCCTCCCTCCCGACAGTCCTTTGTCTTGATTAAAGGTGAAAACCCTCCACCCCACACCACCTCCCAGCTTCCACCTGCAATGCTTTAATTTAAAAAGGCAAGAGCTATGAACAGGTTTTTTGCCGGGGTTCAGAGCTTCTTTGCTGATCAGTCCTTGTCATCGATTTGCTGGATGGGCAGGTGAACCTGCAGCGGGTCTCGAAGCCTCTTAAGGTCCAATTCTGCCTAAAAGTAAAAGACATACTATAAGGAACAAGCTCCCAAACACTACTTCCCCACTCCCCTTGACAAAATGGAAAGCTTTCCCATATTCCCTTGGTTTTCCTGTCCAGAAGGGAAGCATTCAAAAAGTAAAACAAAGTCACAGCTCACACTCGGGGAAGTCAGTCTCAGACTTAAAAGCATTCTCCTGCACTTAAACTATTCTACACGCTGCCACACTTGAAAGGAGTATGGGAGGGAAGACCTTTGTCAATAACCTAGATGAAGTGTCCCCCCAGCCTATTTGCTGATGATACCAAGCTGGGAAGAGTGGCTGACACCCTGTCAGGCTGCAATGCAATTCAGCCCTATCTGGAGAGCTGGGAAGAGGGGAACTTCACAAAGTTTGACAAAGGCAAGTCCTACACCTGGGGAGGATTAACCCCTTGCACCAGTACAGGTAAGGGGTGACCTGCTGGAAAGCAGCTCCACAGAGAGGACTGAAGAGTGCTGATGGACAAGAAGTTCACCATGAGCCAGCAGTGTGCCCTTGTGGCCAAAAAAGCCAATAGTCTCCTGGAGTGCATGAAGAGTGTGGGCAACAGGTTGAATAAGATTGTCCCCCCACTCTACTCTGCCCTAGAGAGGCCACATCTGGAGTCCTGAGTCCTGTTCCAGGCTTCCCAGTTTGAGAGAAACAGGGAATGACTGGAGAGAGCCCAACGCAGGTGACAGAGATGCTGAGGGGCCTGGAGCATCTCTGAGAGGAGGAAAGGCTGAGACACCTGGGGCTGTTTAGCCAGGAGAACAGCAGCCTGAGAGGAGATGTAATCAATGGTCAGCAAGAGCTAAAGGGTGGGGAGCAAGAAGATGGAGACAGACTGTCAGGGGTGCCTAGTGACTGGATCCATCTGACCAGGAAAAAAAAAATCAGTTCTTTCCTGTGAAGGTGTTGGAGCCCTGGAGCAGGCTGTCCAGAGAAGTTGTGGAGTCTCCTCTAGAGAGATTCCAAGCCCACCCAGATACTGTGATCCTGTGCAATGTGCTGTGGATGACCCTACTTTAGCAGGACAGGTAGACTACATGAACTCAAGAGATCTCTTCCAACCCCCACCACACTGGGATTCTGTGAACTCATTCTCACAAACTCACTGAAACTCCTTTTTTAAAAGGAAAACATTCAGCTAGGTTAATAGGAATGGCTGATTCTAGAAGAAAAGCTCCATGAAAACACAGCCCCCCCGCTGGCATCTGTATTCAGCACACCATGAAAAATCCCAGAGGTCTTTCTGGGTTTTCTCGGCAAACCGAGAGCACCAAGCCCTGGCCTCCTTCTACCTCTTGTACAGCTGCTTCAAGGCACTGGGAGGACAAGTCTTGCCCTGAATATCTTATTCTGTCAATTTCAGAGCCAGGGAATCAACAGAGAATGATACAGAGCAGTGAGAAGGAATGTGGTAACTCTGCTTTTTCTGCTCATGCCGTCCTTCTGCAGGAAGGCTCTCAGAAACATGAGGGAAGATCTCTACCTGACTGGTTGAACAGATCCCACAACGTGGACAGTCTGCCCAAAGTGTCTGCCTCCAGAAGACGAGAAACCTAACCCCTCTGCCTCCAACAATGCAACTAAATGTTTCCAGTGTTATTTTCCAGGACTGCAAGCCAGTGCACTGAAGTGCTATGTCAGAAAGACACAAGCTGAATGGATGCAAGTCTTCATGCCTCACTAAATCCATCTGGTGTGTAGGAGCTGAGAAGAAAGGAAATCTTGAATTAGGCTCCTCTGAGGCATGAAGTGCCTGAAGCAACTTGAGATTTGCCAGCAGTTTCTAAAGGGCCCTTACCGATAGATATAGGCAACCGTTTCACGTTGATTTACACATCCAGCAGCTCTATTCCTGGCTGTATCAAAGGCAATTCACTGATTGCACTGGGGCTGTGACAAGAAAATGGGCTGAAAACTTAAAATACATCCAAGTCTTGTTCGAGGTGCATCTATTAATAGCAGTTAACAACAAGCCAAGCAGTAATTTCTCTGTCTTATCTGTGGAAAAATTCTTGTTACCTGAGCAATTGCATCCTTGAGTTGATTGTATTTCTCTAGGTCAAATCGTGTCTTTTTGGCTCCTTTATGGAAAAATAGTAAGTATTGTCTGTCTCTGGCATCTGGATAAACATATTCCTGAAAAGAAAGGAGGACAGATGATTGGAATAACACCACAACAGGGTGCAAAGAAGGATACCATTAGCACAGTACATATCAGGTGTGTTTGGGGAGGATGACTCATGGCTTGTCAGTGAAGGCATAAGATCAGACAGTATTGGCTAAGCACACCCAGTGTGGTGGGGTGACCCCAGCCTGCAGCTAAGCCCCCACCCAGTCACTCACTCACTCCTCCACACCCAGATGGGGGAAGAGAATCAATCAAAAGGGCAAAAACCAAGAGAAAGCTGAAGGGCTGGAGATAAAGGCAGTTTAGTAAGTGAAGGTAAACAACTCTAAGAGTGATGCTAAAGCGATCACTCACCACCTCCCACCAGCAGACCAATGCCCAGCCTCCAAGCAGCAGCTCCTTTGGAGAAGCTCCCCCTGAGTTACTGCTGAAGATGCTGTTATATGGCAGGGAGTATTTCCTTGGTCAGTGGTGTGTTTTCAAGGCTGTTTTGGTCACAAATCCAAAGCAGCACCATACCAGCTGCTGTGAAGCACATCAACCAGACCCACTACAGTCAGGCATTTGCTTCTATGCCAGCATCACAGACCCAGCAGTGGGTTACCATCACATCCCTCCTGTCCCAAATGTGTAAATCCTTCCATGCAGGGAGAAGAAAAAAACAACACATTTCAGAGTTCCAATACTGACAAGGTTGAAAGAGAGGGGGAAAAGTGTATCTGTAACTATCAGATGAAAACTTTGGCCATTACTCTTAAGGTCATAAACATGCAATGGATAATTAAAGTAACAATAGCTGAATTCATCCCTCAACCAAGCTATGCAAGTGAGAACAAGAACCAAATACTACAGCTTTTGCCAAGGGTACACTACTTCAAAGGTCATAATTGATACAGATGATGATGAAAACATCAAATTTTAGTTCAAACACAGCAGGAGTTCCACCTGCACTTGGCAGAAACTATTGCAGCAGCCCTAGTAGGAGCACATGTCCTCAGCCCCTGAGATGATGCAGCAGACAGACCTTTAGGACATCATGTTGGAACACCTACAGCATCTGTTTTGATGATTTTGTGACAGTAGAGACCCTTTGAGCCCTCATTCCCTTATCATTTAAGTGGGATTATGAAGTTTAAATGAGTGATGAGACAAACCATGTATTAGAAAATCCATACAGACTGTGTCACAACTACAAGGATCCAGAGAAGGATCCTTCACATGGATGGGAAGCCCAATCCAAGGAATACCCAAACAGAAGTACTCCCAACAAGATCCCTGAGCCTTTATCTCCTTAAAGAGGCCAGCATCTCGTGTTAGAGAGGCAGACTACCTTGAAATTCAGAAGGTATCTCCATCATCCAGTAGTTTATTTTGGCTGGCAAATCACAGCACTTGGAGGTCTCCAGTGCAAGTTGATGTGTATGAGGCTCTGTGTATATATACAAACCATGACCTGTTTGTAGATGATCCTGTACAGCTTAAGCAGTCAGTGAACAAATGCACAATCATTTACAGTAAGATAACCAAGATATCAGCAGTGACCACCACCAGAAAACCACACAACCACCATCCTTGGACACAGCACAGAATAAACTGAGTAGTACCTAGGATCTGACAGCCTAAGGAAGAGGCAAAGCTGTTTCTAAGAGGCAGTTTTGTTGTTTTTTCTAGGGAGCAGAGCTCAAATCAAGTCTTCTACTGAAGTATCAACATCAGCACAGCAAGTCCTACCTGGCGAGTCATTACGAAATAAGCATACATTGCCATGGCACTACCATAGGTGATGAAATAGGTGACTGGTTCCATAATGTCCCAAGAATATTCCCACCAGGTGAGGCGGGCCAGAATCCCAAACTGAGTCGCCATGTAGGCCAGGCCTCCCCACAACACCAAGGTTGTCCTCTTCTCTGCTTTCCTGCTGAGCTCCATCCTTACCTGCAGAAGACAGAAGCACACAACTTAGAGTCTCAGAAAGAATTATGTTAATACCATTAAGAGAGAGCATCAAAATGGCATCTTGTTTTGATATTCATGCAAAGTGGTTTGAAACGTGTTTGGGTCTGGATGATGCAGACAAATTGTAGAACCACAGAATTGCTTGGCTTAGCTTGGAAGAGACCTCAGAGATCATCCACTTCAACCCCCTGCAATGAGCAAGGATGCCGCTCAACTGGACTTGGTTGCTCAAGGCCTTATCCAATCCAGCACTAAACACCTCCATGATGGGTCCATCCACAACCACTTTGGGCAACCTCTTCCAGAGTCTCACCACCCTTGTACTGAAGAAATTCCTCCTAAGATCCAGTCTAAACCTACTCTCCTCAGCTTAAAACCATTCCCCCTAGTCCTGTCACTAGACACCTTTATGAAAAGTCCCTCTCCAGCTTTCCTGTAGGCTCCCTTCAAGTATTGGAAGGAAGCTCGAAGATCCCCCAAGAGTCCTCTCTCCGGGCTGAACAACTCCAGCTCCCTCAGCCTATCCTCACAGCAAATGTGCTCCAGCCCTTGGATCATCCTTGTGGCCCTCTCCTGGACTTACTCCAATAGTTCTACGTCCTTCTTAGGATGGGGACACCAGAACTGGACACAGCATCGTGATTTCTCTTCCATCAGCATCTTGTCATATCGGTATTTTATTCTAAGCATGCTCTGGATGCCTCACAAAACTTTTTATTTCTCTCTCTCTCCCAGTCTTAATTTAGGCAAGTCTTTATTTACTACCAATTTTATTTCCTATTATATAAAGCAAAGAGATAAAATACTTCCAAAGAAACAGCAATGGTTTGGTATAGAATCATAGAGTCATACACTGAGTGCGTCTTCCGCTTCAGTGATCTTAAAACAGCCCAGCTATTTGAAGCATGGCAGGCACTTAATTAAAACCTTGAAATAAATTAAGGCTGCACTTGGAGGATAAGCAAAACACAACAAGAAGCTTCTCACTTTTTCTAGCGGTGCCAGCTGCTCCCTCAGCTCCTCTAGTCTCCCTATCAGCTCCTTCTCTTTGTTCAGCTGGTGCTCCTCAATGCACAAGGCAGTGTACAACTGCTGAACCAATGTCTTGACATCATTCAGCGTCGTGGCATTTTCATGGCTTAAGAGCTCTGGGGGAAAAAACCAACAAAACAACAAAAATGAAGAAACAAAAAAGGAAAGGCTGCTTCACATGCATGTATCCACAGAACTTCTCAATTACTCCTCAGAAACTGCTGTTAGTTTGCACAGAATATGCATGAAACCATCTTCTTGACAGAGAAGCCTTTGGAAGAGCTCCAGCACTTCAAGACAAAGCCATTTCTTCCAAAGAAAGACAGGCTTTGTTCTTGGTTATTCCCAAAGTTTAACAAGAACAAGGAGAAGAGAGACATGGTATTAAGATTACCAGGTATCAACAGCTGTTTCTGATCCATATTTATATGAGACTTAAAGGCAAGTGAACAACTAAATCATTATCATCCATCACACCAGCTGTCACGAAGCAGCTGGAACTCAGACTGCAGACCATCAGTAACCTTAGTTATTGATGAGGGCAACCAAACAACTTGGGTTGGTGGCCTCAGAACATTTTATGAGAATGATGAGTACCAATGCCAGGCATTGTTTCCCAACACTCTGTGGCCAACTCCTTGCTGTGTTGACTACAGGGCAATGAAATTCTCCCTCAGTATTTAAAGAGAGACAACAAGAGGGCCACTAACCAAGCTGCCTTTATCCCTACATTTCAGCACAAAAAGGACCCCTAAACGAAAACGAATCCCTAAGGGATTTGTGAGTGGTATTGTATTACACACTCCATACGGACAAAACCCAAGTTTCAAATTAAAGCAAGAGAAGTTGGCCTTGGTAAAAAAGTTAATTTAGATTTTTTTTTTTTTTTTGTAGCATCCTTAGCTTTGTACCTCAGGTCATCTCAAAATATGATGATTTTTTTCCCAGCACAATATGGACAGCTTATGTTTTCACAGTAACAGCTGTCTCGAGACAAAGCACACCATGTCCTCCTCCTAACTGAAGGGTTCCTGTTGCCCTATGAAGCAAACTAATGTGTATTCCTAATGAGGTGGCCATCAAAAAGTACTTCATATTTAAAATTACATGAACTAGAAATGTTCTGGCATTTCCATTTCAAACTACGCAGTGATTCTGTGAGAAGGGAAAAGCAGCAGCAGCAGCAAAGTCTAACAGAACTAACCTCGGTGCCTGTTTCCAGGCTTCTTCATTTTAATACAAGCTATAGAAATCTGCTTGGCAAATGAATCAGAAGCAGGAATTTCAGGTAACTTAGGTGATCCCGGAGCTCACCTAGCAGTACACAATGGGTGTACCACGCAGTGGAGCTCACCAGAAACCATACTGACTCACTGACACACAGACCTTGCTCTCCCAAACACCAGGTGAGGAGCATGTATGAATGGCATCACCTTGGGACAGTGATTTCTACACTGCAGAAACAGAGGCCAGGTCTGCATTCTCCATTAGCTGTGCTAAACATCAGCTAGACCAGCTAGGCTTGATCCCACCCCCTCTGCTCAGAGGCAAACACTTAGAAGTGATATCTTGTTATAAGCCCTTACTCCACTGCTCTGGCTTAGTAAGTGTGAAAACACTGTATTGAGGACACAGAACAGTGGAGTACACAGCAGAGTAACTTCTTTCTGTGTGACACCCAGTGATTTATACACCCAGTCCTAACAGAGAGTGTTCTGCTAAGGTGCTTTAAAAGAGACTGGGAAGAAACATCTTCAGTGGAGGTCAGTCCAACCCACAGATAAGGAAAAACCAGCATCTCACCCAGTGCTGCACTCCCACTTCCTGAGTCTCCAACATACTAAAGACAAGTGGCTGAACAAAGGTCCCTAAGTCAGTAATTCTTTACAATTTCCCTTCTTATGTTTTGAACAACAACAAAAGTGTTCTTGAATTTTGGTTTCCTTGCTCCTTGGAAGATTCACAGAACGGTTTAGATTAGAAAGGACCTTAAAGATCATCTAGGTCATATCCCCTGCCATAGACAGGGACACCTTCCACTAGAAAAGGTTGCTCAAAGCCTCATCCAGACTGGCCTTGAGCACCTCCAAGGAGAAGAAGTTTACAACCTCCCTGAGCACCCTGTTCCAGAGTCTCACCACCCTCACTGTAAAGAATTACTTCCTAATCTCCAGTCTAAATCTCCCCACCACAAGCTTCAACCCAATCCCTCTCATTTTATCACAACAAGCCCTTGCAAAAGCCCCTTCCCAGGTTTCTTGTAGACCCCCTTTAGGTACTGAAAGGGTGCTCTAAGGTCTCCCCTGAGCCTTGTCCAGATTGAACAGCCCCAGACAGTCCCAGACAGCATGTATCAGTGTATCATCTTAGAAGACAGCCATCCACAGAAGTCTGAGACTCAAAAGATAGAGTGAGTCTCCTGATCAGTGCTAGATCACCTTGCTTTAACACATCATTTTATTCAGCCTAGCCAAGCTTGAACATCAGCAGTTCCCTCACATCTCCTGCCTCAGGAATGATTTTGTTTATTTCCTACTGCCAGAAGAGACAAAGGTCTAAACACTAGGGAAGACATTCACATAAAGAAAGTCATCTCCACCATTTAACCTCAGCTGGCCATGCAAAGAGAAGAAAGCATTCCCAGTTTGTTTGCCCCTTCCCAACTCCTCCACTACCTGCAACAAGCAAATCAGCACTTCCCACACTGGTACCCTTGCTTAAGTCCTCATAGATAAACACAGGCACACAATAACCTGGTGTTTTATGAAACCTGTGAAGTTGACAAGGAGAAAGAATAGATGAAAATACCAGGTTCCTGCCTCTACCAGTAGCTGTGGAATGACTCAAAAAAACCCCTAAAAATCCAATCACACAAGTAGGCAGAACTCATTTTGAAAGGATTCTCTTATTGATTCAAATTAGGATGCCTTCCCTTCCTATTTGATTCTTCATAATGTAACCTTTAAAAAGTTCACAGTCTAATTTATCGTGCTGTTACCTAACAAGGTTTCAAGGTTTATTTGCAGTATTTAGAGTTCCACACTTAAAAGGAAACAATGTTAGCTGCCAAGTGAGGGAAAAATTTACTCTTCCAAAACAGATAATGTAAATTTCAATCTAATTCCCATTTTGCATTGTACTCCTTCCATATGTGTTAAACCAAATTACTTTTCACTAACTGGGAGAAAAGGGAAAAACAATGTTTAGATATTTAAAGAAATCCCATTTCTTCATTTGTACATCTTCTGGGGGTATTGGCTTTGAGCAGAGTGAATTTTTGCTTTTCATTACTGACTACTCTGATTACTTGGATATCACTAAATCAGACTTCAAGGGCAGAATGAGAAACTGCAAAGCTTCCTTTCTAGACAAATCTTCATTCTCTTGAACCCCCACATCCAACATGCTGCAGATAAACAGGAAACTGAATACTGAAATGTCTTTCTGCTGTTCTCCAGAACCAGGCTGGTTTACCTCTCTTTGGTGGTCTAACATGGTATGTGACATCATTGATGATCAGTTTGAAGTCATCCAGCAGAAGCAAATCTATGCCTGTGGAGGAGGCGACACGCGTGCCATCTGCAAGGCAAACAGATGACTCATTAAACAGCAGAAGCAAAGTGCTGTGGCTAAGCAGCAATGCTACCCCAAACCCAGCTGTTCAGACTTCTCTATTTGCCTGCAGGATATTCTGTCAAGATGGATATACGTACTGGGAGACCTTACAAGGCAAACGGCAGCCGAGCTACATATGCAGCTGCTTTCATGCATCTGCGACGTCTGAGGTCATCGTATGAAAAACGGTTCCCTTCACCCTGCACACTTTGAGCATAGAACAGAATCACAGAAACCTTGAGGTTGGAAGAGTCCAACTGTTAACCCAGCACTGCCAGGACACCACTGAACCATGTCCCTTGATTCCACATCTACACAGCTCTGGAATCCCTCCAGGACCAGGAATCCACCGCTGCCCTGGGCAGCCTGGTCCAGGGCTTCACAACTTATCCAGGGAACATGTGTTTTCCAATCTTCAATCTACACTTCCCCTGAGACCATTTCCTCCTGTCCTAGCACTTATTCCTTGGGAGGAGAGACCAACACCCATCTGGCTCCAGCCTCCTTTCAGGTAGCTGTGGAGAGTGAGGTTTCCCCATAGCTTCCTTTTCTTCAGGCTAAACAACCCCAGCTCCCTCAGCTGCTCCTCAGAAACCTTGTGCTCTAGGAATATTCTACTGTATTCTGAATACAATCCACTGAAGTAACATTCACCTCTCCCCACTGGCATTAGAAATTATTTCAGTCTTTTCAGCTTTAACATCAATAACTCATGAAACACCTCCCTCCCAGGCCCAAACTTTTTATGAGATAGCTGCTTTGATGGCACCTTCATAAGACACCCTAACAACTTGTCAGAGCTCCAATGGCTGTCAAACACAGCAGTTGAGCAAAACAGTAAAGGAAAACATTAAATGCAACATGACTGAATTTTCACAGCTAAGATGTTACTCCCCTTGTATCACCTTTCACACCCTGCTCCTAACAAATAGATTAAAATCTCTATATAGGTTTCATCTTTCCTGATGAATAGTAGGAAACAGAGCCACCTCTTAGGTTGATGTCCATAAGCCAGGAACTAGAAGTGTGTTCCTACTACTTTGCCCCACAGTCAGATTGTACAGAATGATAGAGGCTGGAAGGGACCTCTGGACATCACCTAGCCCAATCCCCTTGCCCGAGCAGGGTCACCTAGAGCAGGTTGCACAGGGCATTATCCAAGTGGGTTTTGAATGACTCCAGAGGCAAAGACTCCACCACCTCTCTGGGCAGCCTGTTCCAGCGCTCTACCACCCTCAAAGTGAAGAGGTTCCTCCTCATGTTTGAATGGAACTTCCCAAGTTCCAGTTTGTGACTTACCTTTTGTCCTGTCACTAGGCACCATGAAAAAGCACTGTCCCCATCCTCCTGACATCCACTCTAAGTACTTAGAAGCATTTGTAAGATTTCCCCTTCGGTCTTCTCCTCTCTTGGCTAAAAAGCCCTAGGTCTCTCGGCCTTGCTTCACAAGAGAAATTTCTAGCCTACTCATCCTTGGAAGACTTCACTAACAATAACAGCCAAAGGTGTCCTTACTCCAAGAGCTGCATTTCTACCTGCTCCTTTTTCGCAAAGGACTCACACCGTAGCCAGATTTCCCTCAAAAGGAAAAGTTCAGCGAAAAAAAACCCAAAACACCTAGGAAGCAAGTACATCAATTAGTTGGTGAGCAGTGTTACCTGGGGAGTAGATTGCAACCCGATCAATCCCTCGGTCCTCTGCTTGCAGCTGTTGTAAGAAGACGCCGACAGAGTCCGAGATAGGCTTCAGTGTGAACTGGCAGCGCTCGCGCCGGGACGGAAGGTTCACAGAGATCACAGGCAACCCGTTCTGGTAAACCACCGTCACTTCTAGAAACACAAGATAAAAAGACCAAGTCTGTTGTGAACAATTAACAGATCATCTTGCAGCAGTTCTTTATTTCCCTCGTGGTTACGAGCTGAACATAAAACAGACTCCACTTTTGATTCATCCCTTGTCAAGGGATGTGTCCATCAGAGAGAAACTGAGAGACGTCAGAGGTTTCCACCGTAGCTTAGCAGTATGTTAAACTTCACGTGCCTTGTGGAAAAGCAGAAGATCCTGTGAGGACAATCGCATTTATGTTGAAGGTAACCTGATAGCTAAGAGCCACAATATCACAGCACAACACAGGTTTGGTTCGGTTTGGAGAATTCATGGGTTCGCAGGACCTTAAAGACCATCTAGTTCCAACCTCTCTGTCATGGGCAGGGACACCTTCCACTAGCCCAGGTTGTTCAAGGCCTCATGCAACCTGGCCTTGAACACGTCCAGGGAGGGGGCATCCACAACCTCCCTGAGGAACCTTGTTCCAGTGTCTCACCATCCTCACTATAAAGCATTCCCTCCTAATCTCCAGCCTAAATCTGCTCTCCTCAAGCTTCAATCCATTCCCTCTTGTCCTATCACTAGTCTTTGTGAAAAGTCCCTTCCTGGCTTTCTCGTAGGATCCCTTCAAGGACTGGAAGGCTGCTTTAAGGTCACCCCAGAGCTTTCCTTTCCACAGGTTGAACAGCTCCAACTCTCTCAGCCTGCCCCCATAGGAGAGGCTCTCCAGCCCCCTAATCATCACCATAGCCCTCTTCTGGACCTGCTCCAGCAGTTCACTGTATTTTGGACTATACAAATCAAAAAACATTGCAGTTCATCGGGACTTATAGCCCAAAAGACAAAGGCAGACTGTCTGTATTATGAAACATGGAGGAAGGACCTACTTCAGACTTGGTTATTCTTGTTAAGCTCTGGTTTCCTCATCTTTCTCCTGAAGTAAGAAACACCTAAGAGAGATGTGAGGAGTATGATGTTGCAGGATCACCACTCTGAGTTTAAGCTTCAAGGTCACATAATCTAAAATTCATGGGATCAATACACTTTGTGCTGGAGAAGACAGAAGTGGCTTTCTAGGTGCAGATAAACCAACACTTCCCACTTCTTTGGTGTTGTCAGGAACTGCTTCAAGAACATTCCTAAGGATTTCCGTGTACCTTCCTACAATTTATGGTAGTGACCTGCGTGAACTGTAAACTAGGGATTATTTTACTGCCAGGGAGACATCCCACTGTGTGCTCTGGGACAGCCATACACAGCAAAGAGAAGTTAAAAGTTTATCTTCCTCAAGCCCTTCACTGACTCACAGTCACAATTCCTCCCAAGAGCAGGAGTTGCCAACATATAGCTGCACACCTGAAAATGATTCACTTTGGACCGCTGCATATTTTTCCTTATGTAAAAAGGCAAGGTCCCTTTTATTGCACAGAGCATTTGCCATGTCTCAAGGACTCTGCAGTCACACCCACCCACGCTGCATCTGGCTCAGCATTCCCACCTGTTGTAGCTTTGGCCAGCTATGTGAACCACACCATCTACTTCAGCTCATGTGTTGACATGCCAAGTCAATTTAAGCAGCTAACAACAAAACTAACTGGTCAGAGAAGTCAGCATAAGTAGAAATAGAAGCAAATAATGTTGATTTAAGAACCAACAGGGAACTATTCCTCAGCATAGAATCATAGAATTGTTTTGGTTGGAGGAGCCCTTAAAAATCATCCAGTCCAACCATTAACCCAGCACTGCCAGGTCACCACATCTACACAGTTATCATAGTATTACCAAGGTTGGAAGAGACCTCGAAGATCATCAAGTCCAACCTGTAACCACAAACCTCACGACTAGGCCATGGCACCAAGTGCCACATCCAGTCCCCTCTTGAATGCCTCCAGGGACGGCAACTCAACCACCTCCCGGGCAGCCCATTCCAATGACGAATCACTCTCTCGGTGAAGAACTTTCTCCTCACCTCCAGCCTAAACTTCCCCTGGTGAAGCTTGAGACTGTGTCCTCTTGTTCTGGTGCTGGCTGCCAGGGAGAAGAGGCCAACCCCTTCCTGGCCACAACCACCTTTCAGGTAGTTGTAGAGAGCAATGAGGTCTCCCCTGAGCCTCCTCTTCTCCAGGCTAAACAGCCCCAGCTCCCTCAGCCTCTCCTCATAGGGCTTGTGCTCAAGGCCTCTCCCCAGCCTTGTTGCCCTTCTCTGGACACGTTCAAGTGTCTCGCTGTCCTTCTTAAACTGAGCGGCCCAGAACTGGACACAGCACTCAAGATGCAGCCTAACCAAAGCAGAGTACAGGGGCACAATGACTTCCCTGCTCCTTTTGGCCATACTATTCCTAATGCAGGCCAGGATGCGGTTGGCCCTCTTGGCTGTCTGGGCACACTGCAGGCTCATGTTCAGCCTCCCATCAACCAGCACCCTCCAGGGATTTTAAACCCTTCCACCACTGCTCTGGACAGCCTAGTCCAGGCCTTTGCAACCCTTTCAGAGAAGCCAATTTTCCTAGTGTCCGACCTAAACCTCCCATGGTGCAACTTGAGGCTCTTTCCTCTTGTCCCATCACTTGTTATTTGGGAGAAGAAATCAACCCCATCTCATTTCAAACTCCTTCCCAGGTAGTTGGAGAAAGAGAAGGTCTCATCCCATCAGCCTCCTTTTACCAGTTCCCTCAGCCGCTCCTCACATGACCTTTCTCTAGACCAGCTTCATTATCCTTCTTTGGACCCACACCAGCACCTCAATGTCCTTCTTGTAGTGAGAAGCACCAAACTGAACCCAGGATTCAAGGCATGGGGTCACCACTGCTGAGCATGCCCCTGTCAAGTGATCTGCTACCAGGTGATGAACTTGTTTATCACAGGATTCTTTACACATCAGGACGAATCTTGGGGCTTCTAAAAATGGAAGCTCATTTACATGGGAAAAGAAAGCAGCACACAGACTTCTACAAAGCCAGAAGTAGTCTCTCAGGCTTCTGAGCTCTGTCACAGACCTTCATCAACTGAATCAAGCATAAGAAGGGCTTTTTCCCTCTTGCAGAGCAAAGAGGTCCTCACACCATCTTTAAAGATGAGGTGCAAGTGACCAAGTATGGACATCTAAAATGACTAAAGCATCCCAAGAGGCCTCAGTATTTGGAAGATTGTAAATGCCTGTTCTGAAGCCTCAGACACCTGACATGATTTTAGTCAAGACATTTACTGAGGAACATAAAGCAAGCTGCCAATTTATTTGGACAGTTAGGCAGAAATCCAAGCTCCTTATCAGCACCTGTTATGACATCCAGCCATCAGATTTTTGCATTCTTTTGTTCAAGTATTTGAGCAACAGACTGCCAAGAAATAGATTAGCATTAGCCACTTGTGATAGCAGGCTCAGAAAGAATGATCAACATGTTTAGAAGCTTAAAATAGCCACTGAAGTATTGAATTCATTGGTTCTGTGAGCAGTGTATACAACATTAACTTCTGTGCTGCTTACATAACCACCAGTCACGAAAAACATTCTTTATTTAAAATGCTATGTTCAACACACTGAGCTAAATTATTGTAGAGCAGAAGAGACAACATTTGCACCAACGCTTTTTGGCGTGTCCCTGTTGGTACAACACAACCACCCAGCTCCATGACTGTCAGCTTTGGAGGAAGTGCCTCTCAGCACCAGCGCTGCTGCATTTTAACCTTCCACAGACCTGTTGGACACTGGTGGTAAATGCAACTGGCCAGACCCAAACAAGAATTGCCTCAAGCTGCATCCGGGGAAATTGAGATGGGATGTCAAGAAGGATTTCTTTACTGAAGGAGCTGTCAGGCACTGGAACAGGCTGCCCAGGGAGGTGCTGAAGCAGCCATTCCTGGAGCTGTTCAAACAACAAGTAGATGTGGCACTCTGGGACATGGTGTAGTGCTCACAGACATGTTGGGCAGAAGGTTGGACTTGCCGATCTTAAAGGTCTTTTCCAACCTTAACAATTCTATGATTCTTAGAATCAGCAGCACTGGTAGCACACACAAAACCTTTCTCAAGGATTTACAGCTTAGGCAAAGTGTTAAAAACCAAATTACTTCTCTTAAGAAGGCAGCTCATCACTAAGTCTGGAATTACAGCTGCTTTATGTTTTCCTTACAAAAAGCTTGTAAGAGTAATTTCTACACCTCATTCACCTAAGGCCACTATACCAGTTTGATCCTCTCATCACCCACACAAGTAAAATCTGTTTGAGTTTTCACTTCACTGGAGAAAGAAGAGCTCAGAGGAAAATACAGAAAAAGTCCAAAGGACATGTCAATAACAAACCTAAACAGGCAGCAGCAGACAGCTCCTGTACAAGTTCCACCCAGGACACACCCATGTGCCTGCTTGCCTTCCTCTCCTCTGCCCTGACAGCCCCACAGCTCACCTGCATGAGGGCAGCTAAAGGCACTAAGTGGACAAAATCATTTGGCACCTCATCAATTATACAATTCAATAATACAATACAATAATACAATACACCAGGTTGGAAGAGACCTTCAAGATCATCGCGTCCAACCCATCAAACAATCCAACCCACCCAACAACTAGACCATACAGCCAAGCACCCCATCAAGTCTTCTCCTGAACACCTCCAGTGAAGGTGACTCCACCACCTCCACGGGTAGCCGATTCCAATGGGCAATCACTCTCTCCGTGTAGAACTTCTTCCTAACATCCAGCCTAAACCTGCCCTGGCGCAGCCTGAGACTGTGTCCTCTTGTTCTGGTGCTGGATGCCTGGGAGAAGAGGCCAACCTCTGCCTGGCTACAACCTCCCTTCAGGTAGTTGTAGAGAGCAATAAGGTCACCCCTCAGTCTCCTCTTCTCCAGGCTAAGCAACCCCAGCTCCCTCAGCCTTTCCTCATAGGGCTTGTGTTCCAAACCCCTCACCAGCTTTGTTGCCCTTCTCTGGACACGTTCCAGCAAGTCAACATCCTTCCTAAACTGAGGGGCCCAGAACTGGACACAGGACTCAAGGTGTGGCCTAACCAGTGCAGAGTGCAGAGGCACAATGACCTCCCTGCTCCTGCTGGCCACACTGTTCCTGATGCAAGCCAGGATGCCACTGGCCTTCCTGGCTGCCTGGGCACACTGCAGGCTCATGTTCAGCCTACAATCAACCAGCACCCCCAGGTCCCTCTCTGCCTGGCCACTCTCCAGCCACTCTGACCCCAGCCTGTAGCACTGCCTGGGGTTGTTGTGGCCAATGTGCAGAATCCGGCACTTGGATGTGTTAAATCTCATGCCATTGGACTCTGCCCATCAGTCCAGCCTGTCGAGGTCCCTCTGCAAAGCCTCTCTGCCCTCCAGCAAATCAACTGCTGCCCCCAGCTTGGTGTCATCTGCAAATTTACTGATGATGGACTCAATGCCCTATATATATAGAGAGAGCTAATATATATATATATAGAGCTAATATTTCAGCTAATCATTGATTAAATGTTAAGCCAGTGTTGAAATACATGAGACAAGTAGGAAAAAACCCAATTGTATACAAGAGTATTCCTTGCACTTACATTTACAGACACTTCCAACTTGGCTGGAGATGCTGCTAAATAAGACCACAGAGGACTTCATAAAAGCTTTATGCACTATATTAAGTGTGAGGGTGCCTTGAGGTATGAATTCCATCCAAGGACCCCAAAATTCTCCCTCAAGCATACATGCACCAGTGATAGGTCATAGTGCTTCTAAAAGATTTCTGTTCTTGCACACGAACAACTTAAGTCATGCACTAGGCCAAAGCAAAGTACAGTGAAAAAGAGTGTGTGGCCAAAGAAGTCAGTGTTGCATATTTCCTACTGGCAAAGATGAAGTTAGTGGAAGAAATAAAAAGAGAAATATTCAAGCACAATATGAGAAATAAATTCCAGTCAGGCAAGTAGCTGCACACTTGTCCTCTCAACCTTACACCTACTGAGGCCTTCAGGCTTTGATTTTGACCTCTCCAAGGCAGTCACGCTCTCTTTGTGTTTGCACACACTCAATGCTGCTGGCAGGGGAAGTGTTTGTGCCAGAACCCTTTACTTTATGGGCCTTCAGGCTTAATCAACAAGCCTTAATGGAGAGACAATGCACTAACTGCTTGTGGCAGACAGCAGAAGCACTCTAGCCTTTGCACACAGCATAGAATCATAGCATGTTAGGAACTAAAAGGGACCTCTAGATGTCACCTAGTCCAAGCCTCCTGACAAAGCAGAATCACCTAGG
The DNA here is from genome assembly GCA_033816785.1 of Picus viridis. NCBI lineage: Eukaryota > Metazoa > Chordata > Aves > Piciformes > Picidae > Picus > Picus viridis. The sequence continues at coordinate 11,151,063 of CM066586.1, forward strand.
GCAGGTCACACAGGAACACCTCTAAATGGATCCTGAAAGTCTCCAGAGAAGGAGACTCCACAATCTATCTGGGCAGCCTGTACCAGTGTGCCAGCACCCTGACAGTAAAGAAGTCTTTCCTCATGTTGAGGTGGAACCTCCTGTGTTCCAGCTTGTACCCCTTGTTCCTTGTCCTATCATTGGGCACCACCAAAAAGAGCCTGGCACCTTCATCCTGACATCCATCCCTCAGATATTTATAGACATTGACAATATCCCCTTCCAACCTTCTCAAGACTAAACAGCACCAGGTTTCTCAGTCTTTATTCATAGCAGAAATGTTCAAGCCCCTTAATCATTCTCATAGCTTTCTTAGACTCTCTCAAGCAGATCCCTGTCTCTCTTGTATTGGGGAGCCCCAAAATGGACACAGTATTCCAGGTGTGGTCTCACCAGCATGCAAATATTATGCAAGCCATGATCTCAGAACTGTTCATTTCCTCCTTGCATTTAAAGTCCCACCTTCCCTATATTCTACAATCACCTTGTAAGAAAAGTCTAATGCCTGAGGGGTCCCAGAAATTAAATAAAGGAATAAAAACTGCCCTGGCTTCACCCCACTTCTTCACTGCAGCAAACAGTGCTTCCAACCGTTTGAGCAAGTGGCTGGTACGGGCAGCACTGCTGTTACACAAGCCGAGTTAAGAGGGCAGGCAGCACCAGGCAGATCTCAGGGCTACATCAGGACACAGACTGGCAGAAAAATGCAGACAGTTGCACACAATCTCATCGTTCTTCACAGAGCCTGTCCAGTTTTGCAAGGATGGCTGCTAGAAAAGTTGACCATTTCACTAATTCTTCTCGACTGACTTGGTTCCCTGTCACTTCCTTAGTTCAGAACTGGATTATCCCCTAGCCGAAAAAGCCTCACCCAGAAAAGGGGTCAGAGAGCCTGACTGAAGTTAGTGAAGTCAGAAGCCAGCAAGAGTTTCTCCATGTGGATACTCACCATCAGAGGGCACTACGGTACTGCAATAGACCACTCTCACGCTCTGCCAAGGAGAAAGCCTTTGATGCACCTAGAAAATACAAGCACAGCAAGGACAAGGGTAAGTGCCGCTCCTCCAGCAGAATCATACTCCAGTGACACCTCCTGTCCCCCTCCCAGTGCCATCCCCTGCCCCAGAGCCTCTGTTGGCCACTTCCTGAGGGTGACCACAGAGCAGGAGCACCGGTCCAGAGCAGCCTCTTTCTCCTCCTCCCATCTGCCACTCAGCAGGGCTTCCCCCTCAGCCAAGTTCACCTCCACACACCTCGCTCCAACACACGTAGATTAAAGTGCGAAGGTAGAACACAAGAGCAGACATTTTCCTTCAGGTTAAGCTACTCTTAAAGCTATGGTGAGTTCTTCATTTTTAAGACATCAAATTAGATTACTGCACAGACAAAAAGTAGAAATCGCATAAAAGCAGCAGGGAAGGTCAGGAAGTTGTGGATGAAAATGTTCATTCTCCCAGGTTGATTTCTGTGCTGACATATAAATTCTTCTTCCCCTTACAGGATGAAGACAAACTCTAGGATACAAGTAGTGAACACATCTGTTCACAGAAGAACAAAGATGAAGATACTGAAGGGACTAAAGCATCTCCCTGAGGAGGAAAGGCTAAGAGACCTGAGGCTGTTTAGCCTTAAGAAGGGCAGCCTGAGAGGGGATCTGATAGATGCTCACCAAGAGCTAAAGGGTGGAAGGCAAGAGGATGGGGCCAGACTCTTTCCAGCAGTGCTCAGTGACAGGACAAGGGGCAAGAGCCACAGAGTGCAGCCCAGGAGGTTCCATCTCAACAGGAGAAGAAACTTTGCTGTGGGGGTGCTGGAACCTTGGAGCAAACTGCCCAGAAAAGTTGTGGAGTGTGATCCTGGGCAACCTGCTATAAGTAACCCTGCTTTAGGAGGGGCATTGGACTAGATGATCTTCAGAAGTCCCTTCCACCCCCACCATACTGGGATTCCATGAAATTCTTCAAGATAAAACCCAAACACTGTGACACTGAGCTATTAGAAAAGAACCCAATAGAAGAAAGCACATGAATGGCTCCTGTGCTCTGCGAATTTGGAGAGGGACTCATTTGTTCTCAGAATTCTAGAATCAAACTGATTTAAAGCCTACCTTCTAGAATAAGTTATACTAGTTAGATACTAATCTTTCCCCAACAGTGAAATTAGAATTCTGGCACTAAAAAGCCCAATTATAAATATAAGAACAAGGCACAACACCAACTCTCATCTAACCACAGTGGTACATAATTCAGTGACCCTGCTCTGGCATGAGGTTCAGAGGTCCCTCCCAGCTCCTACCCTTCTGAGATGCTATGGCCTGCACTGGGATTTCCCAACAGCTGCAGCCCAATATGGGCATTCCTGTGGTCCAAGTTCTGTTTGTTTGTAGATTTCTAAAACACAGCTGCCAAACCTGCATTTGTCTAAAGGTATCTCACAGAAAATAGGTGTTTTTTACCTACACCTCTAATGGAAGCTTGCAAACAAAACCCAGGCTGTTGATTATTTCTCTGCCAAGTTGTCCAGACCTCCACATTTGTTGAGGTTTCAATAACCTACTTCAAATAGCTTTGTCTACTACTCCACTTTTTTTCTGAGGGCTGCTGTGGGAACCAAGGGCTGTTTCAGCTGCACCTGTCTGTATTGAAAGCAGGACCTGTGCCCCCTACGGTCAGGGCACTGACAGTTGTGGAAATCCACTCTTCTTTATGCCATATTTGCACCCCATTTTTTCCTCAGTATTTACAATGAGAATCAGTCAAGTCACTTCCAGTTTTCCTCCTTGCAACTGCACTGTCACCTTCTCACAGTGGAGTCAAACAGGCAGCTTACAGAAAAAGAGAACTGAGCATTGAAGCCAGATGTAGCTGAATTTAAAAACAGGAAATTGCCTGGTTTGGTAATGTTAAAAAAAAAAAATCAAAGCTGCATGTTGGGAACCAAAGGGCAATTTGGCCTTTTTAGATTAGAAAATGAGAAAGTCTTCTGGACTGAAATCCCCACATGCTACTGCTGAACCCAGCAATGCCCCCACCTAGAGAAAACCAGGTTTAAAACTCAAAATCACCCAAAGAAATCACAGGCACAGCCTCACATCCTAGACAAATCAAGCTCTACTATCTTAGCATCAATATTATACAAAGAAACGTCAGAAGCTTTGATGATCAGAAGCCGTGCCACATGTAAGCCAGTTTTCAGAACCAAGGTTTAGCTACAGAGGGGAAGTCTCTAGAGAACATTAAAAAAAAAGAAAAAAAAAGAAACCACAAACAATCCCTATTTGAAAGCAGCAACTTCAGTTTTAATCCTTCTAACAACATCAGACCAGGTACAACAGTAAGTCTGGAGAATTTACACAGTAAGACACAACACTTCTCAGGGAGTGCTATTTCACACTGGTTTGCGTGGGAAAGGACCAATAAAGGTCATCTAGTCCAAATCCCTGCCGTGCACAGGGATCTCTGCAACTAGAGCCCCAAACAGCCTAACCTGGAATGGTTCGAGGTATGGGGCATCTACCACCTCTCTGGGTAACCTGAGATAGTGTCTTATCACCCTCAGTGTAAAAAATTCTTCCCTCTAGTCTGAATCTACCTCTTTAAGTCTAAGCCATCACCCCTTGTCCTGTCACAACAGGCCCTTCTCAAGAGTCTGTCCCCAGATTTCTGATCAGACCTTTTTAAGCACTGAAAGGCCATGAGAAGGTCTCCCCAGAGCCTTTTCTTCTCCAGGCTAAGCAACTCCCAATTCAGTCAGCCTGGCCTCATGACAGAGAGTTTCCACACACACACCCCCCCAGCATTGCTGTGGCCTCCTCTGGCCCCACTCCAATGGTCTGTGCTGTGATGACAACTCCAGAGCTGGCCCCAGCACTGCAGGTGGAGTCTCAGCAGAGCAGAGGGGCAGAATCTCCTTCCTCCCACTGCTGCCTACACTGCTGGGGATCAGCCCAGGATATGGCTAGCTCTGGGCTGGGAGTGCACAGTACTGGCTCACATCCAGCTTTTCACCCACCAGCACCCCAAAGTCCTTCTCCACAGCGATGCTCTCCAGCCCTTCATCCCCAGCTTGTGTTGATAGAGGGGATTGCTCCAACGCAGGACCTTGCACTTGGCCTCATCAAAACTCATGAGATTCCTGTGCTTACTTTATCCCATCCCATGCTAGAGCTGGCTCTTTCAGAAACGTGCTTTTCACCACTTTGTTCTTTGCTTTTATATGGCAGTAATAATCTATTTTTTCTAATAGTGCACATCAGGAGCCTTCCTTTCCATCAGACCTGCACAGCAGCCCATAAATTTGGGAGCAGTATTCAGAATATCCTGAAATCCAGCATAGAATCATAGAATCAGTCAGGGTTGGAAGGGACCACAAGGATCATCTAGTTCCAATCCCCCTGCCATGGGCAGGGACACCCCACACTAGATCAGGCAGGCCAGAGACTCATCCAGCCTGGGCTTAAACACCTCCAGGGACGGGGCCTCAACCACCTCCCTGGATAACCCATTCCATGGCTTCACCACTCTCATGGGGAAGAACTTCCTCCTCACATCCAGCCTGAATCTCCCCACCTGCAGCTTCATTCCATTCCCCCTAGTCCTATCACTACTTGAGATCCTGAGAAGTCCCTCCCCAGCCTTCCTGTAGGCCCCCTTCAGAGACTGGAAGGCCACAATGAGGTCACCTCGGAGCCTTCTCTTCTCCAGACTGAACAGCCCCAACTCCTTCAGTCTGGCCTCACAGGAGAGGTGCTCCAGCCCTCTGCTCATCCTTGTGGCCCTTCTCTGGACACCTTCCAGCACGTCCACATCCCTCTTGTAATAGGGGCTCCAGAACTGGAGGCAGTACTCCAGGTGGGGTCTCACCAGAGCTGAGTAGAGGGGGAGAATCACCTTGACCTGCTGGCCACACTTCTCCTGATGCAGCCCAGGATCTGATTGGCTGTCCAGGCTGCAAGTGCACATTGAGAGCTCATATGCATTACCCCATTGCTGAACAGCTATATCATGGGAAGATACTACCAGCCAGCAACCATAAAGACTTTAGCTTAAGGCCCTATTTGGCAGGTATCGAGCTAGCTCCATAATCTTCTGCCCTTAGAGCACACAGGCAGGAACCAAGGGAAAAGGTTGAAAACCAGGGCATGTTAGGTGACTCATCAAGATAAGGAGATGTCTAACCTCTTTGACAGTAATTTCACCCTCACTTGAGGTCTGGACAAACTCAGTTTCATTAACCCCCCAGCAGGGTGCTGCCAGTAAGCTTTAGGGCCTGAGAGGCCGGTTCAAATACACCAACCTGTCGCTCCTGCAGTTCTGACCATGCTGCTGTTAGGAATTTCTTATCTAAAAGAACTGCCTCTGTCAGTTAGGAAAAGAAAAAATAAAAAGGAACAAATGAACTCAGACAGCAGAGACCTAAATGCCATTTTCTGCCATCCAAGGTTAGCAAAAGCTTAAGGAACCATCAATCAATTTTATTCTTGAAGGGTGGCTGTTGTTTTAAAATTGAAATGGAGAGAAACGCCTGAACCCTTTATTCAATACCTGTAATTCAACAGCTTTATGTGGAAGAAGGCCAGAAGGATGAAGGCTCAGGACTGAAGCACTGTGGGGAAGACGGGAAGAACTTATTCCAGGTTTTGCTGCAGCCCAGATCACAGTATCGCCAAGGTTGGAAGAGACCTCAAAGACCATCGAGTCCAACCTATCACCACAGACCTCATGACTAGACCAAGTGTCACATTCAGTCCCCTCTTGAACACCTCCAGGGACAGTGACTCAACCACCTCCCTGGGCAGCCCATTGACTCTCTCAGTGAACAACTTCCCCCTCACCTCGAGCCTAAACTTCCCCTGGCACAGCTTGAGACTGTGTCCTCTTGTTCTGGTGCTGGTTGCTAGACAGAAGAGACCAACCTCTTTCTGGCCACAACCTCCCTTCAGGTAGTTGTAGAGAGCAATGAGGTCTCCCCTGAGCCGCCTCTTCTCCAGGCTAGACAATCCCAGCTCCCTCAGCTTCTCCTCACAGGGCTTGTGCTCAAGGCCTCTCCCCAGCCTCGTTGCCCTTCTCCGGAACACGTTCAAGTATCTCAGTGTCCTTCCTAAACTGAGGGGCCCAGAACCGGACACAGGACTCAAGGTGTGGCCTAACCAATGCAGAGTCCAGGGGCACAATGACATCCCTGCTCCTGCTGGCCACACTATTCCTAATGCAGGCCAGGATGCCCTTGGCCTTCTTGGCCACCTGGGCACACTGCTGGCTCATGTTTAGGCAGCCATCAATCAGCACCCCCAGGTCCCTCTCTGTTTGGCAGCTCTCCAGCCACTCTGACCCCACCCTGTAGCTCTGCATGGGGTTGCTGTAGCCAAAGTGCAGCACCTGGCACTTGGATTTGTTGAATGCCATCCTGTAGGACTCTGCCCATCTGTCCAGTCGGTCGAGGTCCCTCTGCAGAGCCCTTCTGCACCCTCTAACTGACCAACATCTGCTCCCAACTTGGTGTCATCTGCAAATTTACTGATGATGGACTCAATCCCCTCATCCAGATCATCGATGAAGATATTGAAGAGGATGGGGCCCAGCACTGATCCCTAGGGGATGCCACTGGTGACTGGCCTCCAGCTGGCTGTGGCACCATTCACCACCACTCTCTGGGCTCGGCCCTCCAGCCAGTTCCTAACCCAGCTCAGAGTGTTGCAGTCCATGCCATGAGCTGACAGCTTAGCCAGCAGTTTGCTGTGGGGGACGGTGTCAAAGGCCTTGCTGAAGTCCAGGTAGACCACATCCACAGGCCTCCCCACATCCACCAGGCAGGTCACCTGATCACAGAAGGAGATCAGGTTGGAGAGGCAGGACCTGCCCTTCCTAAATCCATGTTGGCTGGACCTGAGCCCTTGGTCATCCTTCAGGTACGCAGCAGTTACTGCCCCCAAGATAACCTGCTCCATGATTTCCCCTGGCCCTAAGGTCAGGCTGCCAGGCCTGGAGTTTCCAGGTTAATTTTCACAATGATTTGCCTACTGGCAGTCAACGACTCACCACTACAGCAGTAACTACATCCAAGCTTCAGCTGAGACAGACTAGTTCACCACTTCCAAAATCAAGTGATATCTGGAGTGTGAAAAGCACCAAAGCCAGACCACTAAAACCAGAACCTTAATGCACCAGAATAACTTTCTAGGTCACAAGAGAACATATGCAGGAATTCACTTTTCACATCTACTCGATCCTTTGTTTCCTGCTTTATCTGCAGTAAGATGCATGTTAAGAGGCTCGAGGTTACGCAGCAGCTTCACTCCCAGAATGATTAAGGGAGCAACAGGGAAAAAAAAAATAATTAAAGTCCCAGTCCTTTGTCTAAAACACTTCCTCCAGCTTTGTCAAGGTCTGTACTGCACAATCCAAAGGTAAAAATAACAGCATTGCTATAGGTCCTAATGTATCTATCTCAGTTCTACACGGGTGACAAAGTTAATCAAAGCCCTTCTGGAAAAACAACAGCCTTTAAGCTACCAGCAAGGGCTCTCTGATGGGAAAAGAGGGAGTAATCTTGCAGAGTTCATGTGGAACAACTTTGGGGTACCAAGTTTCCAAACCTTAATCAAAATCAGGAAAGAAACTGTCCAGAAAAAAATAATAATTAAACCCCCACACTTCCCCAAGCATGGAAAATGTAAGTATCTTAATCTAGAACACAACTGAAAGATGCTACCAACTCATTACCTGGAGTTCCAGTGCAGCAAAAGCTGCAGAGCTTTAGTGAAAAGCAGAGTATTCTCCATGGAAAAATACTTTACCACAAGTGAAATCTTTAGGAGATATTTCTCTAAGTGCCAGCTGCACCATTTATTTTGCAATTTATGAAGGGCTTTTCCTTTAAATGAGGCTGCCTTAAGCCAGACATGAAGCAGCTCACCTTTTCCAACAACCAGCACATATTTTCCTCCCTATCCTGACTTTAACAGCATGAGGAAAGAAAAAGAAAGAAAAAAAGAAAGAAAGAAAGAATATCTTTCCTGGCTCTAACAGTGGTTTATCCTCAAACCTCACAGCCAGCACCTCAGTGACAAAATCAGCGTGAGCTTCCCCAAGCAATCACAGTAACCCAAGTCACCCACCCCAAGAATCCTGAAGAGCTCCATTTCATTGATCTTTTGGGCCTCTAACTACCTTGCCTGTTCCATTTCCATCTCTGGAACAGTACTTCCATCCTGAGTCACTACTGGGTCCCCTTTTGTCCTCCCATTTTGCTTCCCCCCACACCAGCTGTGTTTGCAAAGCAGAGGTGACGGAGAGCAAGACCCTGTTCCGGCCAGAAACCTGCTGCCTAAGCTCCACGGTAAGTAACTTACCAAGAGAGTTAACATCTCTGCACCAGGATGTAAGCTCTCACTGGATATAAGTACTGTGATGGACTGCCTGTGTCCAGAGAGCTGCCCTCTCATCCCTCTCCTCACAGGAAGATGCAAGAAGGAGGAGCTCAGGGGTCAGGATAAAGGCAGGGAGATCACTGCCCTAACAGCCTGGGAAAGCTGATTTATTGTCAATTGAAGGAGGTAACAGCAAGAAACTGACAGCAAGCACCACACTCTCCCCCTGCTCCCACCCCTTTTTTCCAGGATCCAATTGACCCCTTCACTGCCAACTCCTTCCCTCACCCTGAAGGGTGGAGGGGAATGAGGGTTCCTTCTAGAACCACCCACGCCAGAGCCCATGGAGGGCCCCACACCAGAGCAGAGCCTGCAGGGGAGTCCCTGCCCAGAGCACCTCTCCCCATCCTCTTGCCTCTCACCTCAGTGCTCACAGGGCTGTTTCTCATACTTTTGTTCTTCATTCCTCTCTTTTCCCCAGCATCTTTTCCCTTCCTTATCTCAGTTTCCTTGAGACATCGTACCAGTGGGGCCGAGGGGCCGAGCTGTGCCTCGCCAGGGGCCACTGGAACTGGCGGGAACTGGCCTGAGGCAGCCCCACAGAGACACCTGTTCGGGGGGGGCGTGGGGGCCTCCCCCACAGAAGCCCCTCAGACCCTGGGACCCAACACAGCAACCATTAAAGCAAGGTTTGCAAATTAAATTCCTTCACATATGAACCGGGACAGGGCTCTGAGCACAGTCAAGACCTTCTCAGTCCTCTGCCTACAGCAGCCTCCTACAAATTAACATATTGCATTGGGTTGGAAGGGACCCTCAAAGGTCATCTTGTCCAACCCCTCCCTGCAGTCAAGCAGGGACGCCTCCAGCTTGATCAGGCAGCCCAGGGCCACATCCAGTCTGACCTTGAATGTCTCTGGGGATGGGGCCTCAACCACATCCCTGGGCAGCCTGTTCTGGTATTTCTCCACTCTCACTGTAAAGAGCTTCCTCCTAATGTCCAACCTAAATCAACCCTGCTCCAGATTCAAACCATTGCCTTTCATCCTATCACTACAAGCCCTTCTAAACAGTGTTTCTCAAGCCTTTCAGTAGGTCCCCTTCAGATATTGAAATGTAGTTATATAAGAGAGGTTTCTGCAGAGCCTTCTTACATGGGTCTGAGTACAAGGGGGCAGGGCAGCCCTTGTGCTCTGTTGTACCAGCAAAGAGAAATCCCACTGCTGCCATTTCCCAGGCATAACCCTTCTAATTTCTGATGCCTTCTTGAGCATCCTCCCCTGCCTTTCTCAGAAACTTCCAAAGAGATAAAAATGGACCAGCCTAGCATCAGAGATCTCTGCTTATATCTCTTATCTACTTCTTCGCCACCTCCATTTCTCTGAGGCATCTGGGCACCTGGGCCTGTGTCCAGGATCTCCCTTTGAAACAGGAATAAAACCAACTCAATCTTTGTCTGAAATTGGGTCTGACTCCACCAGGGATTTGTTCAACAAATTAGTGACCCTGTATGGAAGATTTTCTCCAGCTTTTTGCCATGGTGTTTGGATAGTTCCACCTGAACAGAAGGAAAAACTTCGTTGGTGTGAGGGTGCTGGAGCCCTGGAACAGGCTGCTCAGAGAGGTTGTGGAGTCTCCTTCTCTGGAGAGATTCCAGACCTGCCTGGGTATTGTGACCCTGGGTAACTTGCTGTGGGTGACCCTGCTTTAGCAGAGGCATTGGACTGGATGATCTCTGGAGCTCCCTTCCAAGCCCCACCATGCAGGGATGCCGTGAAACATTCACAGAGTAAATATTATGTGAAGTATTTCATGGCACACGTGTTCCTGCTGGTATGCAATAGAACAGCACTAGCTCTTGCCACGGCAGCACTCACACCACACCACTTTGTTGCCCTGCATAAAGCTGGCACAGGAGAACCCCCAAATATTTGGCCAGAGAGGGGAGCATGGTGGGGAAAGCCCTTGTACCTGAGAGGTGTGCTCCTGCACTATGCCTGCAGCAATGGCAGAGGAGCCTCATGCCCCTGAGCACAACTTCCTCCCCAGTTTCCAACAAGTCCAAACTGCTGCTTTTTTAAACCATACAGATTGTCTCCTAGGACCCAAGCACTTGTCTGATTAAATCCCACTGGCTTGAACTAATTTCTTTCTCTTTGCCAGTACGCCCTTGCTCACATCCCACTCAAGGTCACACTCTGCCCTGAAAAGAGTCTTTCACACCCTCTGCCTCCATAGGGCAACATATCTGTGGATGAAGGTCAAGCAAACAAGAACCTGTCTGAAATGCAGTGCTATTCCTCTTTGGGGTTGTTTGTTGTTGTTTTAAAATCAGGCTGAGGAGATGGACACCAAAAAAGGCAATGTCAGTAGATGTGGAAGTGTTGATCCTTGCATTTGCAAGCGCTTTTGTACAACCTACACATTAGCAAACAGTCTTCATTTGCCATACTCATTTCTGCCTGAATTTTCTCTTCTTCCAGCATTAGTACAGAGCTCCATCACATCTGCTAGGAAAGGAACATAAACAGGAGGTGAGCTATAAATATTCCCTTCTCATCCTGCCTCCTTTGCCCATCCACCTAAAAAGAGACAGGTAAGCCACAGTGTCCAGGAAGAAGTAGGGGTAGGAGGAAGGATATTAATTCTTTGCAGAAAAGGGAAAGAAAGAAAGAATGAAAAAAAAAAAAAAAAAGACCAGAAACTAACACCAAGAAACCCAGGGATGAGGCTATTGGCTCCTTGTTCTTCATTGTGCCTTCCACCCAGACATTACTGCTGCTGTGGAGATGCAGCAGCGATGAGTCTTATAACAAGAACAGCTCTGCTTTTGATGGCTCTAATAGAGCCTCTAGAGGAGAAGAGAAAGAAGAGGAGGTCATGAAAGGGAGAAAGTTTCAACAGATATGTTAAGCATACTGATCAAGAAGTCTGTGCTGCTTTAATAAGGTACTACCCTTACCACCACCCACACAATTTTTCCCCCAACGATACAAAACCCCAAACCAAAACCTTTTCTCAGTCTATATTCTTAATTTTACTGCAAGCATCAACCACTATTCCTTCTTCTCTTGAAAGAGATGATAGCCACAGTATATCAGGCCACCATCCTCTCATCAAAAACTTCAGTCCTTCCTACCTCTAGCAAGCAACCCAAAGCAGGCCTGGAGCATCGCCCTTGCAGTTTGTGATGCCAGATCCCGATTTCACCATGAAAATATTTTTGCTTTATTGGAGCAGGATGGTTTGAATTCCATTTCTTTAATACAGACCTCATGGTTACTGGAAAAAAGAAGCCGAGGAGTTTAATTCCCTTACATTCTGAAGGCTTGAAAAACAGAAAGCAAACAAAATACCATGATACATTTAAGCCTGTATCAACTTTGAAAGCTGAGCACAAAGAAATGGCAGAGCTGAATTCCTTTCCCTAGTTTCTAGATCCATTATTTTAATCTTCCTGCCCTGAAAACGATTGTACCTCACTTTTCAGCTTAAAGGGGCTGCCAACCCTGGCCTGAAAAGCAGTTTGAAGAGTTCTGAGAGTTCTGATCCCGCTGATTTCAGGGTTCATGATTGGGTCTCTCTCAGCCACTCACAGCTGGAAACTGTATAAACCTGAAAGAAGAAACCAGATGGATTCTCCTCATTGATTCTTCTAGGACAGCTTTAGTTTGTTGTTTTTTCTGCCTCTAGCACTTGTCAGCCTCACTAGACAATTCCTTTTGTCCTCACTATAGTCAGTTTCAAAGAGTTCTCAACCCCTGTCTCCCATCTTGCTACCACGCTGCATGAAGAGCTTTCTGGTGAGGAAACAGCAGCTTATGAACACATCCCTTCCAGTTACAATACCAAGAACAAAACAGCAAGGAGAGTTATGGAGTAAGGTTTCCACAAGCATAAGGAAATTCCTTCTTGCCTCAGCGTGTGCTGGGGAGCAGCCAACTCACACCGGTATTCCAGGGAAAAAAAAACTCAGAAATGAGGGAACCTTGCTCTCAGCTCTCGAAAAGAAACAGCAGGCTCTTGCAGACCTCGGAGTCGGTGCCAGCTTCAGGGAAGCTGCGCACTCTGAAACACAGAGGTACAACACGGTGCAAAACACAGCAGCCCAGTGCATCCCAGTACTGGGGGAGTCATCCCACACAATCAATTCCCTGCAGGAAAGAATACCACACACAAGAAAATCTCTCTCTAATCCTATCGGGGTTTGGTCCAAAAATGGAACCGGTGGAGTAGAAACTTAAGTATCCTTTGCACAGAAGCACTTCAGACATTAGCAGACAGTTCTTTTGTACCCACAAAAATCACAGCAGTCATAGAACTGTTGAGATTGGAAGAGACCTTTGAGATCATCAAGTCCAACCACTTGCCTAGAGCTCACAATCCCACAGCTACCGCTAAACCACTACCTCTAAACCAAATCCCTCAGCACCACACCCATGTGTCTTTTAAATACCTCTAGGGGTGGTGATTCCACCACCTTCCTGGGCAGCCTGTTTCAACACCTGAGAACCCTTTCTGTGAAGGAATTCTCCCCAATATTCAACTTGAACCTCCCTTGGCACAACTTGCAGCCATTTTCTCTCATCCTGTCACTTGGTGTATACAAGAAGAGACCTTCCCCCACCACACTCCAACCTCTTTTCAGGGAGTTGTAGAGGACATGAAGTCTCCCCTCAGCCTCCTCTTCTCCAGACTAAACAACTCCAGCTCCCTGGTACAGCAAAAATCAATCATCTTGCTAGTCCCACACATCTTAACACAAAGCCCTGGAAAAATCTGACATGCCAAACATCTTCCCTTAGATGAGCTATCTGCCTTAAGGACTGTACCATGCTACTCTGACTCCTCACTCACTTATATTCTCTGGCAAGCTATCATCATATCATATAGAGCAGAAACACAGAATAGCTCGAGTTGGAAGGGACCCATAAGGATGACACTCCAGCTTCCTGCTCCTTGCAGGAATAGCTTACCTCTTGGAGAGAAAAACCTGCTTTACCCAGTGCTGTTCTCATATTTAGGGATCAGACTGAACACAAAGCACTTCATAAACAAGGCAAGCACCTCATTCCACTGCAAAATAACTGTGGGCCATCTCTCTTCACTATATAAGGCTTAAATTTCTAGAGACCCTCAGCAGCACTGTACTCAATACATGTGAGCTGTTTTCAACAGAGGGGAAAAAAAAGAATAGAAGGGGAAAAAAATCAAACAGAAATACATGAATATTTTAGAGCCATTGAAGAGTGTTATTTTTGTTGTGCTACCAGACTACAGATGAAAAAAACCTCCATGAAAACTTAATATCCTTGTATGTTAATGTTTAATATCCTTTAGTTAACGACGTACCTTTTGCTTGACTTTCACAGCACAGTTTCCTACCTCCACCCTGAGAGAGGAAATGGTGCAAGGTTCACCGTTCAAGGTGTGCCACGGGGTGACATGCCTAGAGACGGCAGCCCAGCAGAAGTTAAACACAAGTGGAAGGCAGCACTCTGCAGAGGCAGGTCTTGACACACTAATGAAGTGCAGCAAGAACAAATGCAAGCTTCTTCAAAATCTGACCTTCAAAGAGCGTGTTCCATTCACTTTCAAAGGTTTCCCAGTTTCCCTTCCCTCAGCTCATCTCGCTTGACCTCTCAGAAAGGAGGACACAGGAGGTCAAGGAGGACAGATTTAGACTGAAGTTTAGGAAGAAATTCTTTACAGTGAGGGTGGCAAGACCACTGGAACAGGTTGCCCAGGAGGTTGTGGATATGCCCTCCATGGACCTGTTCAAAGCCACGTTGGATGAGGCCTTGAGCAACCTGGGGGGCCTGGAACTAGATGATCTCTAAGATCCCTTCCAAACCAAACCATTCTATGAATCTATGAAACCGTGGTTATCCACTTCTGTACAGCACAAGGAACAGGCACAGAGTATCCTACAGCATTCGATGTATGGTTTCAGAAACAACACACAGCACTATTTCCCAAGCTCCTCAATGCTAGTTGCATTACAGTTCCAGCCTGGCTGGGAGCACACAGAAGAGCCACACAGGTCCTGCTCCTCTGGAGAAAGTAAGTGTATGAGAGTGCTCCCCAAAACCCCCTTTCTCCCAGCCTTGGCAGTGAGCAGGTCTGACTGGAACTGCAGCACCTGCACTGACCACTTCAGTCTCATGAGGGAAGATAAGGAGGAGACCCAGAAATCAGAAAGGTTTCACTGAATTGATCATCAATAAAAGGGAATGGCTGTAACAGCATCTCCTAGCAGCACTCCCTCCGAGCCAGTCATTTCAGCACAAAATTACCGTGCTACAAAGCCCAACAACATAATTACACTTAAATGCATGAAACCGTGACAGAGACACTAACAGCTAAATCAAGTCGCAGGAGAGCTAATAACTAAAGCTGATCATTTGATCTGACAGCCTGTGCCATCCTCAGAGCAAGCTCCATCCTGCCCATCACTCCCTCAGGCTGAGCACAGTGGGACGGAGACTGAATGCCCTGATGAAGGGCTGCCTGTCCCCTTTGGATGCCACCACAGGGCCCAATGCCAGCACCTCATCTGGGCAAATTAATTCTGCCACTTCCTGGACCTCCCTCCTCTATCTTAGGGAAACAAGTTGAAACTGGGTTTATGGCCACATGCACTGTGCACAAACACACCCTTAGTTTATATAATGGTTGAGTCAACACATTCCTTAACTGAATAACCTTAAAGACAAGCAGACCAAAACCTTCCCCACACATTCTCAGTGGTTGCCAAGTTATCTACTACCAGTATCTGTGAGAAACCAGGATTATAGGGGAACATTCTGAGGAGTTCCTAACTATTGGGTCCCATTTTCTGCCATAAAAATACTGTTTTCTACTAACTCTCTACCATCCAGAGTAGAAAAAGGATTGTTTAAGTAGGATTTCACCTGAAATTTCTGATTGTTTCAGCTCAATTGTTTTTTCTTTTGGTTTTAAATCCCAGAACATACCATTCACTGTATTGTTTATACCTCTAACCATCCACAAGTTTTTCCTCACAGAAACTGCTGCAGCTTTATCCAAAGAATAAGACACAAGGAATAACCAACATGAACTAAAACATTTTTCAGCAGATCTGAACTCCTTGCCCAACTGAGAGCTGCTAACTCCACATCAGATACAAGTGCTGCAAAGGGCTTCCTCTTCGTGTTCTTTCAAACCTGAACACTGAGGCTTAATTCCTATTAAGAGACTAAGAGAAGCCTTGGAAACAAACCACTAGAAAAATAATAATTTTTTTCCCCTCTAGTCATTAAGACCATTTTAACAACCAGCAGCACTGAGAAAAAAGAGATTATCCAGGGAGAGGGGGATTTGGAATGGAAAGTAATGGGAGATCTCTGGCTAGGTCACTTCCTTCAGGCTTTCCCAAATCAATTAAACTGGGTTTAATACATTGTGATAAGTGTTCAGTGGCCTAGAAGAAGGCAATTTACAATTTGGCTCTGAAACATACAAGCTGTCAGAGACACCTTTACAGTTTGTGTTTTCATTGAGAGTCTGAGCTAGTTAATGAAAATGGAATCATTCTTCTGAGCAAAATGAAATGTACACATGAAACAGGGGGAAAAGAAGAAAAAAAGAAAAAAAGAAAGAAGAAAGCCTCTTTGGGACAACCACAGGGTGACAGGCATCAAAGGGAGTGCTTCAAAACATATGCCTCGGATCCAAGCTGGCTCTGTTCATGCAGAGCAGGATGCCCTCCCTACATTCTTTCTAAGAATCTTTTCCACTGCAGTAACCAGGCCTGGGAGCCAAGACTTTTCCTTTAATCCAGTGCTAATGATTACCTAAAGTTCTTTCAGTCTCCAACACCAGGTTTCTTCTCCTCTACAGGGACAGTCCAAGAGGCCCCACCTGCCAGCACACAATTAATACCATCTCACACACATCTACAGCCCGTGCTAATAGAAGTTGGGTAAAGCCCCTTGATTTCCCAGACACATACACCACCTTCTGACACCTTCACCCCCTAACTTGGGGTCATATGTTGAGCACTGAACCAAAAACCTTCCCCTTACAATCACTTAGGTCATGGAAGGAGGTCATCACAGGACAGCCACAGTAACTGAGGACTTACAGTCCAGGCCAACAGCATCCTGGACTGCATCAAATGAAGTGTGGCCAGCAGGTTCTGCTGTGGTGAGACCTCATCTGCAGTACTGTGTCCAGCTCTGAGGCTCCCAACACAAGAGAGACATGGACCTGATAGAGTGGGTCATCATCAAGATGATGAAAGGGCTGAAGCATGTCTCTTATGGGGATAGACTGAAAGAGTTTGGATTGTTCAGCCTGGAGAAGAGAGGGCTCCAGGGAGACATTATAGCTACTTCTCAATATCTGAAGGGCACCTATAGGAAGGCTGGGGAGGGACTGTTTACAAGGGCTTGTAGTGACAGGACAAGGGACAATGCTTTGGAACTGGAGCAAGGCAGATTCAGGCTGGACATCAGTAGGAAGTTCTTTATAATGAGAGTGGAAAAACACTGGAACAGGCTGCCCAGGGATGTGGTTGAGGTGCCATCCCTGGAGACATTCAAGATCAGACTTGATGTGGCCCTGGGCAACTTGATCGATTGGAGATGTCCCTGCTGACTGCAGGGGGCTTCGACAAGATGGCCTTTGAGGGTCCCTTCCACCCTGATGCACTCTGTGAACCTGTAAAGGTTATACCTGTACTCAGTTGCACTGTGTTACAGGGACTTCAGGTGTGCAAGTGAAACAGGGCATACACAGCAAAAGATTTATCGAGCCCCTTACTGGAGCACTTAGACAGTTTGGCTCAACCTTTCACAAGAAAAGCCCATGACAGTCCTATACACTAGGGTCACTTTCCCTTAAAGCAGGTCAGAGCTTATATCCAACTCTTGGCTGTGTTGAATGAACAAACAATGGAGAGAGCAAGTTTCCACAGCTAACATACTGGTAGGACTCAGCCTTATTTTCAAAGCCTGTGGAAATCTGCTTGGCTCCCAGTTCTGCAGCCTGCTATCAGGTTCCCAGTCTTGTACTTGCACCAAGTCCCAGCTTGCAATCATCTCTGAGATGCAAACTCAGATGATCCATACATAAAGGGAGAGTGATTCAGGGTTAGGACTCCGTTACAATCAGCTCCTCCCATCCCTGCCTGCTTATGCTACTTTGCTGATGGGTGAATCCTAACGACTCATAAGTGAACTCCAATTAGCTGTCACAGTTCCTGGTCATGATTACTTCCAACCCTATCTGCTAAAAGCCTGTGCATCCAGAAACACTCTCTTGAGACACTGAAAGCAGAATCCTTGTTTCACAGTATTTCTTTTGTTTGTTTTTAGCATAGACAGAGCTAAAACAAGACAGAAAGCAGCAGAGCATTGCTAGTTAACAGTTCGGGTAAGAGGCCTGGATAGTTCTAACCAACTAGTTTATGTTTGCAGAGACCAAGTCCCCTGATAGCCCTCCCAAACTGAGTCAGATCTCATGCAAACTTTGGCCTTTCTCAGCACAGCAGTGAAAACACATTAGCCACTGAGAAAGCATTAAGAAAAGTACTAAAATAGCTGGCTGTAAGCAGTCTAAGTGGCTGTCCAGATGAATACTGGGCAATTCCATCAAAGAGCTCTAGATGCACAAAAATCAGGGGAGCAGCAGACCGCTGTTTTAGACACACAAGCCAGCAATACTTCCGGCAAGTCCACGCTGCTATCAGAACATCACTCATTTTTGAGGTTAAACAGTCATGGTGGGAACCAAAACCATGCACAGAGCACGGCTTGAAATGCAGCAGCCACCATATTTACAGGGCAGCAAAACAGAAGGAACGCAGGTCACAGCCTGGCTGCAGCGCTGCATGGCCAAGCAGGACACTGCACCAACTAAGGCGTTACCGCAGGAATGTTAAAACACAGTAAAGTCACCGAGCCAGAATACATCTGGGACAAGAAGGGATGCTTTGTCCACAGACAAGATTCCTCCCTGGAAGTGTCCGAGGCCAGGTTGGATGAGGGATTGAGCCACCTGGTCTAGGGGACAAGCTTTCTCCCTGGAAGTGTTCAAGGCCAAACTGCACAGGGACTTGAGCAACCTGGTCTAGGGAACAAGCTTCCTCCCTGGAAATGTTCAAGGCCAAGCTGCACAGGGACTCGAGCAACCTGGTCTAGGGGACAAGCTTCCTCCCTGGAAATGTTCAAGACCAGGTCAGATGAGGCCTGAAGCAACCATAGCAAGGGGGTTAGAACCAGATGATCTTCAAGGTCCCTTCCAAACTAAACCATTGTATGAATCTATGATTTCTCTGGTGGCATTTGGAATACTTTTGTGCTACCCAGAAACGGGTAGATTCAGATTGGGTGTTAGGGAGAAGTTCTTCCCCATGAGGGTGCTGAGACACTGGAACAGGTTGCCCAGGGAGGTGGTGGAAGCCTCATTCCTGGAGGCTTTTAAGGCCAGGCTAGATGTGGCTCTGAGCAAGATGCTCTAGTGTAAGGTGTCCCTGCCCATGGCAGGTGGGTTGGAACTAGATGATCCTTGAGGTCCCTTCCAACCCTGACAATTCTATGATTCTATTACAAGTAAGGAGGTTTTAAAGCAGACAAAACTCCTTTCAACTTTGCCCTTCTTCATGGTGGACACAGTGCACTGCAGTGCTTTCAGTCTAATTTTAAAAGGCAAAAGTCTCCTCTCTCTCTAAATTGTGCTCCTGTAATTCAATAACACAACCATTACCCTGGGGAAAAAAAAAGTAATAATTAATACCAAGTTATAACTGCAAGAGTCCAAATACAGTCCAAAAATCACGCAGGGGTGGTGGGCGACTGGCGTGTCCTTCTCTCAGGACAAATTTGTTATTCCTATTGGAAACCAGGGAAGATTGATTCCAGTAAGCCTACAGTCCTTTTTGGTGGCACTGAAAGGTTCTTGGCATGCAGCAACCCAGAAGGGAGTCATGAAGCTAAGCTGCATTTGTAAGCAAAACCTGTTCTGTTTCTCCTGGTAGGTGCAATTTGTTATTAATCTATACAGCATATTTAATAACTGTGAAGTGAGTTTGACAGATCAACACTACACAGTAATAAGTCTTGATCAGCAATAACTGCTGTTCTCATTACCTTCTTCCTTGCCTAGGGTAGAGAGGCAAGATGGATATAAATGTAGATCATTAAAGTTAATGAGTTAGACAGCATAAGTCTTCGGATTACCAAAGGCTTGCCAAAACCCCCACGCTTCAGACCACTGTAGAAGCATCATCAACTCCAAGGCCAGTGAACAATTGCCATCCTTTTGGTTTTGGGGTCCTGGTGGGGAAACTGGGAGTCTAGTTGGAGACCTGTATCTGTGGAGTCCCTCAGGGGTCAGTACTGGGACACAGTCTCAAGCTGGGCCAGGGGAGGTTTAGGCTGCATGTTAGGAAGAAATTCTTCATAGAGAGAGTGATTGCCCATTGGAATGTGCTGCCCAGGGAGGTGGTGGAGTCACCATCACTGGAGGTGTTTAGGAGGAGACTGGATGAGGTACTTGGTGCCATGGTTCAGTTGATTAGATGGTGTTGGATGATGGGTTGGACTCAATGATCTCAAAGGTCTCTTCCAACCTGGTTTATTCTATTCAATATTTCCCTCAATGACCTGGATGAGGGAGCAGAGGGCACTGTCAGCAAGTTTGCTGATGACACCAAACTGGGTGGAGTGGCTGACACAGGAGGGTTGTGCTGCCATTCAGTGAGGCTTGGACAGGCTGAGACTTGGGCAGGGAGAAATTTAGGGCAAGTGTAGAATCCTGCACCTGGGAAAGAACAAGCCCAGGTATCAGTGCACATTGAGGACTGACCTGCTGGAGAGCAGTGAAGGAAAAAGGAATCTGGGGGTCCTAGTGGATGGAAGGTTGACCATGAGCCAGCAATGTACTCTTGTGGCCAAGAAGGCCAATGCCATTCTGGGATGGATTAAGAAAGGCTGTAGTTAAGAGGTCAGAGAGAGGTTCTTCTCCCTCTCTGCTCTGCCCTGGTGAGGCTGCATCTGGAATATTGTGTCCAGTTCTGGGCCCCTCAGGTCAGGAAGGACTTCAGGGAATTGCTTGAGAGAGTCCAGCATAGAGCCACAAAAATGATGACGGGAGTGGAACATCTTTCTCATGAAGAGAGACAGAGAGCTGGGGCTCTTCAGCTTGGAGAGGAGGAGCCTGAGAGGTGACCTCATTCATGTTTATAAATATGTAAAGGGTGAATGTCCAGAGGCTGGAGCCAGGCTCTGCTGGGTGATGCCCAGTGACAGCACAAGGAGCACTGGTGGAAGCCAAGGCACAGGAAGTTCCACAGAAACAGAAGGAAACATTTTTTCCCCTGTGAGGGTGACAGAACACTGGAACAGGCTGCCCAGGGGGGTTGTGGAGTCTCCCTCTCTGGAGATATTCAAGACCTGCCTGGATGTGTTCCTGTGGGATCTGGTGTAGGTGACCCTGCTCTGGCAGGGGGCTGGACTGGATGATTTTTTGAGGTCCCTACCAGCCCCTGACATTCTGTGATTAGTAAGTTCATAGCAAAGCACAAGGCAGGGAGGGGACTTCTGGGAAGAGTTTTCCCCACACATTTATTATTCTCAGCTAAGCTAATTTGAAACTCCTGGCTTGGAATTCTGCACCTTCCAGACAAAGTCTTGCCTAAGGAATAAAGAAAGATTAAACACCTGGTTTCATCAAAGAATCAAGATCTCTTAGGAAAGCATCCTGTACAAATCACTCCTCTTAGCACACTGTCAGGTACGTATATCGTTTTCCTTGGACAGAGACAGCTCCTATGACGTTTAACCCCCCTGAATCCCTTGAGAAATCACAGCAGGAAGCTGGAGGACTCCTCGTCCCTGTTGGCTGAAAGCCGGGAGCATGCAAAGCCAGCCCAACTTCACACTGTGGTGCTGTTCCTTCACCGACCCGCAGTTCAGATGTCAGCGGCCCCGCGGCCCCTTGCTGCGTACCAGGAAGCTGGCAGGAGCTGCAGGAGCCCCCGGGCTCATTTCTTTCACAGTCACCTCCGCGCTGCCAAGTCACGAACAAGCCCCTGCAGTTTCGTAGAGGTCCACCTCGTAGCCTTTTTGGGTACTGGGAGATTTACAGCGCAGTGCTGTAGGACTGCCCTACTGCCCCCTTAGAAATAATTCACCAGGAGGCTCAGCACCTCTGACACCTGCTAGCTCAGGTGGGGCTATTTCTGAGCCAGGAAAACAAGCACTCGTGGACTTCGCAGGAAAAGACGACTGAGGGAAGCACAAAGACAGCTTGCACAGCCCAAAATAGATTTCAATAAGCTTCCTCACACCATTTTCAGTCCCAGCAAGAGGCTTAAAATGCCCATTCTGATCTAGCTAGAGATAACTCACAGAAGTGTCAGGCTCACCTTAATGAGGTGACTCAAAGTTCCTTTTCTGCCACAAACCTTCCTAGACTTGCATTTAAACACAATCTCTTTCCCTGCTTCTCTCCTTCCCCCCACCAGCCAGGATTTCTTTGATTCTCAATGTAATTAGGAGATAATTTTAACTCTGTCACTAGATTGATTGCCCTGGTGCTTAACTGCACTATTAAGCAAATCATCAGCTGACATGTGGCATCTTTTCCATCTGACAGAGCAATGCTCAGTTTGAGCTGGGGGGAGGGGGAGGATGATGACTCCGTAGAAAAACAACCACCACTGCTCCTTAGACTGCACAAACACCTACAGCTGTTATAGCTCTGTTTGGGGAAACCATATACACTTCTTCATTAACAACAGAGGCAAAACAAAGCTTTAGCCCAACCTGCCCACATCCAAGGTCACCTGTGAAGGACAGCACAGCAGCGAGATGTTGGAACCATCACTGGGTACTTCAGCACCCCGCTCTACCTTTGAGTTGCTACAGCTGTATTAGAAGCCCATCAGATTTCTGCAGACTGCAAAGACCTTTGCTACTTCATTTTACAACATATAGTCTGAGACTTCCTGCAACATCTTCTAGCAAAGAGTTTGAGAGACCATCAGCTCGAACACTGAAATGTTGTTTTACATTCCAGGAAAAAATAAACCACATTCAGGCATTCACTACCACCTGAAAGAGGCTCCTGCGCCTCACATCAATTTGGAAGCAAGCTAATTCAAATGAACAGCCAGACAGCACAGTGTCTAGCAAGGAGATGATTTCAAAACCTGCATGACAGCTGGCTAAGTTCTGTGAAAGGAGTCTTTTGCCACCTACTCAACCTGGTGATTCCTTCAAGGATCCTGAATTAAGCACACAATAAGAAATCGTTTAACGAGTCACCGTGCTGCAATGGCTTGTCAGGGCACCAAGGAGTCAAACAGGCACGTTCCAAACAGCTGTTTTCTCCTTCTAGGAAAGCTTTCTGTCCAAAAGACAAATCTGCATGGAGGAACCGTTTTGCCAGCCTGTGACCCCAAGGCCTTCTGCAGCAGCAGCCCCAGCTACTGACTTAGCCAGCTGGCTAAGTAGCAGCTGCTTCGGCAACTCGTTCCCCTGCTAACTTCCCCTCTGAACCATTAAGCCTTCTTGGTTGGTGTGAGAATGAAAGCCAGTTACCAGGTTCTGCAGCAGTGGATTTCTAACCACAAGAGCGAGCATTTTGCAGTCTGGCCCATGACCAGCATGTTATTTCTGAGCTGTGAGTACCTTCCTTCAATCAGATCTTTGCTTGGTTGAGCTTCTTCAAAATTCACATCTTTGTTCTGGATAAAACTGTGATAGTTTGGAGGCTGGGTGCCTCTAAGAACACAAGTTCCAGACCTCCAGGAGATGGACCAGAAAGTGTGTTTTATTCCTGTAAGTCCTGCATCCATATAAAACTGGTGGCAGAGTCAGCTTTCTTCCCTTTTTCCCTTCCCCCTCTCCTCCCGGGGAGGGCACACAGGCTGTTATCTCTTGTGAAGGAGGCCTGGTGTCAGCCTTGGCAATGCTGCCAATTAGCCCTGGAGCAGCCTAACTGGGGCCTAGAGCAGCCAAGCTGAATTTTAAATGCATCAAAATGGTGAGGGGTGGAGAGGCATGGGGTGAGGGCATGAAGGCTTGGGGCTTACTGAGCTTCTGTGTTGAGCCCAGACTATGGATTTTGTGTATTTTATATGCTTTATACTGTTTTTTGTAGTTCTGAACAGCATTTGCACTGAAACTTTCCAATCCTCTCTAATCCTTTATGTGAGCATTTTTCTTTTTCCCCTTGTGGAAAAGAGCAGCATGTCTCCCTCTAAACTAAGACAAAAATCTCAGTTACTTGGCTTGATTTTCACTAGGTACATTGCAGCCTAAGTGAGTTGTTCTATGAAGAGCAGACATTCAAGCCTCCATTTGAAAGAATCATAGAATGTTTTGGGTTGGAGGGGACCTTCAGAGGTCACCTACTTTGACCCCCAAAGAAAGATGAGCCTATGAAGCTCTTGCTCAGCAGCGGAAAGCAAAGCTACACAAACACGTACACACAAACACAGACTCCTGCACAGTGTCCACCCAGCAGCAGGGCTCGGCAGCTTGCTGTCTTTAGCAGCTGCCAGAGAGTCATAAAGTTGCTTATTAATGGTGTGAGCTGGAAACATCAGCTTGCTCACACAGTATCCCTGATTAGCTGCCTTCTGTGCAGTAACAGGTTTTGTCTGGTCCTCAGGAGCAGTAAGAAAAAGAAAAGAGCTTGCTCCCAGTAAAGGCTGAGACAGTAATTGAGGGTTTAAATTAGTGTCAGCATTTGCTCTTCACAGACGGTACACTTCACAACAGCCATTTGGGTGACTGGCACCTTTTCCTTCCCCCTCTTATGTGCTACAGCACCTGGGAACAAGAGGAGACTGATATAAAGACCAAGTAAAGATATTCCATATTTTTTAAAGGAATAGAAATCACTGGAAGTATTAGAATCATAGAATAGTCCAGGCCAGAAGGGACCTCCAAAGGTCATCTAGTCCAACCTCCCTGCAGTCAGCAGGGACATCCTCAACTAGACCAGGTTGCCCAGGGGCTCATCCAGCCTCACCTTGAATATCTCCAGGGATGGGACCCCAACCACCTCCCTAGGCAACCTGTTCCAGTGATCCACCACCCTCATTGTAAAGAACTTGTTCCTAGCATGCAACCTAAATCTGCTCTTCTCGAGTTTGAATCCATTGCCTCTTGTCCTGTCACTGCAGGCCATGGTAAAGTCTCTCTCCATCCGTCCTGTAGGCTCCCTTCAGGTACTGGAAGACTAATATTAGGTTTCCCTGGAGCCTCCTCTTCTCCAGGATGAACACCCCCAGCTCCCTCAGCCTGTCCTCGTGGCAGAGGTGCTCCAACCCCCTGATCATTTTCATGGCCCTCCTCTGGACCCACTCTATCAGTGCAATAAATACTTCTCACATTATTATATCACACTGCAAAGAAAACAAAAATAAACCACAAACCCCAAGCTCTCCTGTAAGCCAGCTCTGGGAATCCTTTTGGCCTCCTTTTTGCCACAACAAAGTTACAGTCTGGGGTCATGGGGAAACAGCTAACCTGGAAGTACTGGGAAACGAAATCAAATCCCATATGGGCTTTTAAAGGTCTCCTTTACTGACCTTAATGCACAACACAGACTGTCAGTACTTTGCTGGTCATTGCACAGCTTAATGTGTCAACCAAGTGCTGTCACTGGCACTTCACAGGGCAGAGGAGGGTTAGGGTGTCTCTGAGGAAGTCACCGTGGCCATCCTAGAATCATAGAATTGTTTTGGTTGGAAAAGACCTCTAAGATCATCAAGTCCAGCTGTTGACCTAACACCACCATGGAACAAACTGCAGGAAGAGGAGAACACACTCAAAGTCAGCTGGCTTATTTTAACACTGCTGCTGACAGCACGTATGATTTGTGTAGTTACAACGCTTGGCAAGCCAGTGGCAGCATCTCAAGCTTCTGCCACCTGCCTTTCTGCAGCCATCATCTGGTAGCAGCTTTAAGGTCTATCAACAGGAACAAGATGAGCAGCAAATTCATGAGCTACCACAGATAACAGCTCACAGACATCCATGCCACTGCAAACACCAATTCTGTAGAACCCTCCCCACCAATCTGAAAGAGCAGAGATTTTTTTTAATTATCGAAGGAAAATTTGGAGCTTCAGGTAGCCTCAAAGCATTCTAAACATCAAGGCACCATAACAAAAAGAAATCCAGAGATGAGCAAGACAGCTGTTTTACTAAATGTTTAATTTCCTGAGCCAATACATTTGTACTCCTCTTTTTTTTTTTTTGCCTTAAGGTGAACACTGTTCACTTTATGTAGAACAGAATAGAGCTAACCAGGTTGGAATAGACAGTATCACAGTATTGCTAAGGTTGGAAGAGACCTTGAAGATCATCGAGTCCAACTCGTCACCACAGACCCCACGACTAGACCACGGCACCAAGTGCCATGTCCAGTCCCCTCTTTGAGATCGACCTTTGAGATCGAGTCCAACCTATCACCCAACACCATCTAATCAACTAAACCATGGCACCAAGCACCCCATCCAGCCTCTTCCTAAACACCTCCAGGGATGGGGACTCCACCACCTCCCTGGGCAGCACATTCCAATGGCCAATCTCTCTTTCTGGGAAGAACGTCTTCCTAACATCCAGCCTAAACCTCCCCTGGCACAGCTTGAGACTGTGTCCTCTTGTTCTGGTGCTGGTTGCCTGGGAGAAGAGACCAACCCCTACCTGGCTACAACCTCCCTTCAGGTAGCTGTAAGCAAGCAACTAATGGAAGTCATGCACATATATCATCATAAAAAATCACAGAATGGTTTGCATTGGAAAGGACCTTAAAGATGATCTCATTCCAACCCCCAGCCACAGGCAGGGACAGCTTACATAGAGAAAGGAGACTCTATTAAACTGATTCATACATATTTCAGACTGTAATTTTCCAGGGCTTCAGTGCACAAACAAATGTTGAGGGTCCATGTGGAACTCAAATGCCAAGAAAGTGCAGTTATGAGCAACAGGCCTACTAGCGACCAACATACAGTGGGGAGTAATGAGACTTTCAGAGCAGTACATCCATCTCAGTGTGAAATAAAACACAAGCACCTTCAAAGCACAGTGGAAGGGGGTCAGTTCCTACTAGCACCAGCTCTGTTGTCACCCTTAACACTTCCACAAGCTTTCTGTAGCTGAAGCTAGCAAAGATCTAAATGGAACATTTCCCCTGCATAACAAAACCCTGGGTCCTTAAACCCAACGACCTCAGCACCTTCGAAAGGCAGTAAGTGAGTTCTGAACTCGGCCACCGTCCTCCGGATTTATTCATAATAGCATTTCACAGCAAACCTAAAATACAAGAAGTGAGACATGGTTGGGCTATGCCACCTATTAAGCAATCTTGTAGTGTTACATTCGCAGCTGTTTCCTCAGCTGTCACCTCTCATCTCACTTCTCGTGTACAGGAGAGCTTGCCCTTGCCCTGTTTACCAGCT
This sequence comes from Picus viridis, assembly GCA_033816785.1. NCBI lineage: Eukaryota > Metazoa > Chordata > Aves > Piciformes > Picidae > Picus > Picus viridis. Next base: position 11,177,918 of record CM066586.1, read on the forward strand.
TCCAGAGGAGGAGGGCTTACAAATTGAGGAGGACTGGAACCCCTCTGCTGTGAGGCCAGGCTGAAAGAGTTGGGATTGTTCAGCCTGCAGGAAAGAAGGCTCCAGGGAGAACTTCTGATACTCTTTCAGTACTTGAAAGGGACCATCAGAAAGACAGAGACAGACTTTAGAGCATGGCCTGCTGTGACAGGACAAGGGGCAATGGGTTTAAACTGACAGAGGGGAAATCTAGACAAGAAATATTTCTTTTTTACATTGGGAGTCATGATACAGTGGCCCCAGTTGCCCAGAGAAGTGCTAGATGCCTCATCCCTGTAACCATTCCAGTTCAGGTTGAACAAAGCTCCAAGCAACCTGATCTACTTGCAGATGTCCCTGCAGGGGAGTGGGACTAGATGACCTTTAAAGGTGCCTTCCAACACAAAACCAGTCTATGACTGCCTCTGCCCACACATCTCTCCTCAACATCTTCACAGTATCACCGAGGTTGAAAGAGACCTCAAAGACCATCGAGTCCAACCTATCACCACAGACCTCATGACTAGACCATGGCACCAAGTGCCACGTCCAATCCCCTCTTGAACACCTCCAGGGACGGTGACTCCACCACCTCCCTGGGCAGCACATTCTAATGACAAATGACTCTCTCAGTGATGAACTTTCTCCTTACCTCAAGCTTAAACCTCCCCTGGCACAGCTTGAGACTGTGTCCTCTTGTTCTGGTGGTGGTTGCTAGAGAGAAGAGACCAACTCCCTCCTGGCTACAGCCCTCCTTCTGGTAGTTGTAGAGAGCAATGAGGTCTCCCCTGAGCCGCCTCTTCTCCAGGCTAGACAATCCCAGCTCCCTCAGCCTCTCCTCACAGGGCTGTGCTCAAGGCCTCTCCCCAGCCTCGTTGCCCTTCTCTGGAACACGTTCAAGTGTCTCAGTGTCCTTCCTAAACTGAGGGGGCCAGAACTGGACACAGGACTCAAGCTGTGGCCTAACCAGTGCTGAGTCCAGGGGTACAATGACCTCCCTGCTCCTGCTGGCCACACTATTCCTAATGCAGGCCAGGATGCCATTGGCCTTCTTGGCCACCTGGGCACACTGCTGGCTCATGTTCAGGCAGCTGTCAATCAGCACCCCCAGGTCCCTTTCTGTTTGGCAGCTCTCCAGCCACTCTGACCCCAGTCTGTAGCTTTGCATGGGGTTGTTGTGGCCAAAGTGCAGCACACAGCACTTGGACTTCTTGAATGTCATCTTGTTGGACTCTGCCCATCTGTCCAGTCGGTCAAGGTCCCTCTGCAGAGCCCTTCTACCCTATAACAGATCAACATCTGCTCCCAACTTGGTGTCGTCTGCAAATTCGCTAATGACTGTCTCAATCCCCTCATCCAGATCATCAATGAAGACATTGAAGAGGATGGGGCCCAGCACTGATCCCTGGGGGTCGCCACTGGTGACTGGCCTCCAGCTGGAGGTGGCACTATTCACCACCACTCTCTGGGCTCAGTCTCCAGCCAGTTCCTAACCCAGTACAGAGTGTTGCTGTCCAAGCCAGGGGCTGACAGCTTAGCCAGCAGTTTGCTGTGGGGGACGGTGTCAAAGGCCTTGCTGAAGTCCAGGTAGACCACATCCACAGCCTGCCCCACATCCACGAGGCAGGTCATCTGATCATAGGAGGAGATCAGGTTGGAGAGGCAGGACCTGCCCTTCCTGAATCCATGTTGGCTGGACCTGAGCCCTTGGCCATCCTGCAGGTGCGCAGTTATTGCCGCCAGGATAATCTGCTCCATCATTTTCCCTGGCACTGAGGTCAGGCTGCCAGGCCTGGAGCTTCCAGGTTCCTCCATCCGACCCTTCTTGTGGATGGGGACCACATTGGCCAGTTTCCAGTCATCTGGGACCTCACCGGTCAGCCAGGACTGGAGGGCAGCTTGGCCAGCTCACCTGCCAGCTCTCTCAGCACCCTAGGATGGATCCCATCCGGTCCCATGGACTTATGAGTCCTGTTGGACTCTGCCCATCTGTCCAGCTGGTCAAGGTCCCTCTGCAGAGCCCTTCTCCCCTCTAACAGATCAACATCCACTCCCAACTTGGTGTCATCTGCAAATTTGCTGATGTCTGTCTCAGTCCCCTAAAACACAGGTTATGATACCATATACTGCTCCTACCCTACTACCATAAGTACTTCTTGAACTCCTCCATACAGACAGGGAGAAACAAGATGAAGCTTCCTCTCAGTGGCAGCATGAGTGGTCAAGAGTTACAGGGTTAGTGCTCAAGTGAAAACCTGTGTGGTTTTGTCAAAGATTACCAGTTTCAGCTTAAAATTTGAGTGGAACATGCCTCTGATGGTCTCCAGCTTATAGAACAACACATTTATGAGCTCAGGCCACACTGCAGAGGGAAAACAAACTCTGTGTTCCTGGAAGAGAAAGGAGACAGAAGAGGAAGAGAATTTATATGCAAAAATAGTAGGCTGCTTTGAAGCAAGAGGCTCAGGTAGCTCATTCTGGGGCTGGAGCAAGATGTTTGTTTTTAAAGCTGTTCAGAGAATACAAGAGTGGAAAAGAACTTTCCATACTGCTACACATGAAATGGTGGCTCAGCTGAAATCCTCCAGGAGCAGATTCATGCTGGTGAAGTGTGCAGAAGGATGCAGACCTGCAGCACCAGACTCTGATATGATGCAAGTATGAGAAACAAGGATCAAAACTGAACTCAACATGGAATTAGTCAGACACAAACCTGTTTCTATGTGGCACTGAAAACATTCACTTGACCCTTTATCATACCTCATTTCAGAGTTTAACAGGTCACAAATTATCATAGAATCAAATGGTTTGAGTTGGAAGTGACTTCTAAAGGTCATCCAGTCCAACCCCCACAGTGAGCAGGGATATCCCCAACTAGATCAGGTTGCTCAGAGACTTGTCAAGCCTGACCTTGAATATCTCCAGGGATGGGACCTCAGCTACCTCCTGGGCAACCTCTTCCAGCATTCTACCACCCTCATGGTGCAGAACTACTTCTTAACATCCAGTCTAAATCTCTTCACTCATTTCAAACCATCGCCCCTCATCCTATCATTCCAGGCCTTTATAACCAGTCCCTCTGCAGCCTCTCCCCTTCAGTACATGTCATCCCCCATGCTTCTGCACGGAGCACACAGCTTGAGTGCTTGAAAGAGCACAGCAGCTGAGCTTGGGATTCATCCTTTAGAGGAGCAGACCAGAGATCAGAAATAAGCAGCTTCAGCATTTTTTTCCCACCAGCACATTTGCACATCCTCAGCCAGCAAAAGCCTCCCCCTTCCAGCAGGCTCTCCTGACAGCCTTGCTAGTTCTCTTCACGTTCAGCCTTTCCTCTTCCCAGATTCCAGCCACACGGTGTTTTAACATTTTAGAACTGCAAGCCAAATTTACTGCAAGGAGGAAACCAGTAGCTACTTCTACTGTCCCAATTTTCCAGGCAACTGGACTGAGCTCTTACCAGCTCACTACAACCCACAGCAACCTGCCTAACCTCAGTACCATGCAGTGTGGTGCTCCTGACAAGCTTTCCTAACACCCACCCTCTTCAGGTGTCCTTGCCTCCTGCCATTCCATCACTCATTGCTCCTTATGGCAATCCAGGGAAACTTCCACAACCATTTCCTTACGGCAGCAAGGCTGAGAAAAATATTTTGCTGAACTCTGCAACCTTCATTAGCTTCTTGGCTCACAGACATAAGCAAAGTTATCACTGGCTCACACAAAGATATCCAAGGATATATAATGCAGTTAAAGTATTTCTGGCACCAAAACAGAACACAAAATTGAAGTATTTCAATACTTGGCTAAATTTGCTACAACAGTTGAGAAAGTACTCTCTAAGCAGGTTTATCCAGAGCATGACTGTGTTCTGATGTACATCAACAGTTTGATTAATCACAAAACTATTTCCAAGGGCTCACCAAAAATGGAGAAATGAGACACTGCAGAGCAGCTCCCTACCACTGGCATGCAGGCTCTTGATCCTCCTACAGAAGAGGCCACTCCAGTGTGATCTCTGAATAGGAGGTGTTTTTCCCCCTATTCAAAGTAACTAACGAGTGTGATCAAGCTGTGTCATTTCTCAAGCAATCTCTGCCTTACTCTCTACAACCCTCTGTTTGCCCAGCACTTAAACTGCTCATTTTGTTCTTCCAATTGAAAGATTTCATGTAGAGAATAAGCAAAAGAGGCAGTACAGGTAAAAAAGCAAGTGATTTACCCAGGGACATGCACACAGAAAGCACTCTTCCTCTACTCAATGAACTCTATTCCTCCTTAGGAAGGATTTGACGCAGACAGCAAGCACAAATAAATCCTCCAACTCCAAGTGGGTAAGTTCACAGGTCAGAGCACTTCACCCAGCTCCAAATCACCGTTTTTATTCCTGTCTTGCTCCCTATAAAATAAACTTCCATTTAATACTAAGGGCAAACTCTCAGTGCTACCAGTTCTCAACTTTATTCCCCCAAACTCTTCACAGAATGTCAGCATGATGGGGGTTGGAAGAGACCTCTGGGAATCCTGCTAAAGCAGGGTGACCCACAGCAGGCTGCCCATGATCACTACTGTCCAGGTGGCTTTTCAAAGAGTCTCCAGAGCAGGAGATCCCACAACTCCTCATCCGCCCTTAGCCATCCTACTGCTGTACAAAGGTATGCTGCCAAGACATGACTATGACTGAAATTACCCTCCCCAATATTTGCGTGTTCTTTTCTACATGACTCATATTTCACCTCTATGTGTGGCACTCCCTGGGCTGCTGCACACAATCACAGAATTGTCAGGGTTGGAAAGGACTTAGAGAATCACCTAGTTCCAACCCCACTGCCAGGACACCTCACACTAGATCAGGCTGCCCAGAGCCACATCCAGCCTGGCCCTAAAAACTTCCAGGAATGAGGCTTCCACCACCTCCCTGGGAAACCTGTTCCAGTGTCTCACCACCCTCAGTGAAGAACTTCTTCCCGACAACTAACGTAAACCTCCCCTCCTCTAGCTTGAATCCATCCACCCTTAGTCCTATCACTACCCAACACACTAAAAAGTCCTTCACCAACTTTCTTGTAGGCCCCCTTCAGATACTGGAAGGCCACAATATTGTGTCCTCAGAGCCTTCTCTTCTCTGAACTGAAGAACCCTAACTCTCTGTCCTCACAGCAGAGGAGCTCCAGCCCTCTGATCACCCGCATGGCCCTTCCCTGGACACGTTCCAGCATCTCCATCTCTTTCCTGTAATAGGGGCTCCAGAACTGGACACAGTACTGCAGGTGGGGTCTCACCAGAGTGATGTGGAGGGGGAGAATCACCCCTCTCAACCCGCTGGCCACGCTTCTCTTGATGCAGCCCAGGACGTGATTGGCTTTCCAGGCTGCAAGTGCACACAGGGCAAGTGTGTTGCTGCACAGGAGGCAAGCAGCTGGTGTGCTAGGCAGAATGAACTGCAGGGACAAACTACTCAAAACCATTTCTTTGTCAACAAGCAAAGGATGTACCTTCTGGTATTAGATAGCCTCATAGTATCAAACAGCAGAGGACTCATCAGGATAAGATTAAAAAGGAACCGGTTTTCCAATACTGCCAGTTACAAACAAATTGGCTTGTGGAAGAGACAACTGGCAATCCTCAAACTATTCTTGGTCAGCTTTCCCCTCAAATGGGTGCTGTCATTTTGATGCACCAGTGGCTGCTAGAGCAATGCAATCCTACACTTTGTGTCTTCCAAAAGTTATCTTCCCAATCTGCCTGGGAATTGTTTAAATATTATACCGGCTGAAGAAAGGATAAATCAAACCTAACTACTGAAAACAGAGGTCATTCATCTCACAAGATGAGAACAGAGACAATAGGCTATGAATAATGCAAAAGAGGTGACATACAACACAGTCAGTTCAGTCTATTACCTGCAGCCTGAAGTGGGTATAAGCCACTTGATTAAATTGGAGAGCAAAAGCTGTTGAACCCAATTACTGAATATTTTAGAGCAATTTTTCTGTGAAACATTTGGAATTCATCTCTACTCTGCCATGAAAATAATCAGGGGTTGGAACACCTCTGCTACAAGGACAGGCTGAGGGAGCTGGGGCTGTTCAGCCTGGAGAAGATAAGGCTCTAGGGAGATCCAATAATGATCTTCCAGTACCTAAAGAGGGCCTACAAGGATGATGGAGAGAGTTACAAAGGCCTACAGTGACTGGATGAGGAGCAGCAGTTTCACACTACATAAGAGCAGATTTGGATAGGATGTTAGGAGCATGTTCTTTATCATGAGAGTGGTGGAACACTGGAACAGGTTGCCCAGGGAGGTAGGTGAGGCCCCATCCCTGGAGATACTCAAGGTGAGACTTGACAGGGCTCTGGGCAACCTGATCTAGTTGAGGATGTCTCTGCTTACTGCAAAGGGGTTGGACTAGATGACTTCTGGAGATCACTTCCAACCAAGACTATTCTATCATTTCACCCAAGGACACCAGGGGAGGGCAGCAGGCTGTAAGCCTGCACTTGCATTAGAGAAAGAAAGGTTCAAGCTAACAGGAAGGTTTGAGGAAGCCTTCCAGAAGTCCACGTGCCCTGTCAAAGCCAGTAACCCAGGGGGTGCACAGGGTGAGGGATATGCTGGCAGGCTGCTGGGTGCACTTCTAACAGTTTTAAGCAAAAGCACCCAACTCCAAAATACAAAGCAAAAGCTTCTTCCATTGCAGCAGCCACTCTGTGCTGTCCACTGCAAGCTGGCACTGCTTAAAACACAGGCAACACCAGGATGTGTGCCATGTGCTTACAGCCCCTCTTCCTGTCACCAGAGCTAAGAGGGACAAGCCCTGAGAACCAAGGGGAACTTTCTACTCACTTCCCCTGGTGAAGTTTCTCTTTACTGAGGCCGTAACCACTCACCCACAACCAGCAGTGACCACCCCCTCCCACCTAGCCTTCAGCTGCAGCGATTTCACCAGCACAGGCTTAGAAATACCCAGTTAAAATGCCTCTTAGCAAGGTAGTTTCTTACATGTACCTTCAAGCACAAGAGGAAAAGCACAAAGTCAGTAATTGTGAAGGTGTAGTGCTGCTTCTGAAGGTGTCTTCAGGTGCTGCTTTGGGAAAGCATCATCCCCATCCCCTCTGCCTTGTTTTAGCTGTTGAATGAAATGAGAGACCAGAGAACTGATACCACAGATCATTTCACTTACATTTGCCCACCTCATTTAACCTCATCACTACACTATCTAGCCACTGCAGAGAGCATAAAGGGTACCACAACAAAACTGCCACCCAATAACGCCACAGGAAATCACTTCACTCAGTTATGACCTGTGTTATTTCCACACGATTTGTTTCAGAGGAGGACTGGGCACTTAGCCAAGTAACTTCAAAGTTCTGGAAAGGTATTCCTAATTGCTATGTTAGCTCTAAGGGAAGTATTTCTCAGTGTCCATGGAAGACAAGAGCAAAGACTGTGCAAAGTCAGAACCCAGCCTGGAGCAGCCTCATCCCTGTCTCTATGCTCCGCCTGGGATGCAATTGTAGAATAGAATAGAATAGAATAGAATAGAATAGAATAGAATAGAATAGAATAGAATAGAATAGAATAGAATAGAACAGACCAGACCAGACCAGACCAGGTTGGAAGACCTTCAAGATCATCACATCCCACCTATCAACTAATCCAACTCCCCTAATCAACTAAACCATGGCACCAAGCAACCCATCAAGTCTCCTCCTAAACACCTCCAATGATGGTGACTCCACCACCTCCACAGGCAGACCATTCCAAGGGGCAATCACTCTCTCTGTATATAACTTCTTCCTAACATCCAGCCTAAACCTCCCCTGGCACAGCCTGAGACTGTGTCCTCTTGTTCTGGTGCTGGCTGCCTGGGAGAAGAGACCAACCCCACCTGGCTACAACCTCCCTTCAGGTAGTTGTAGAGAGCAATAAGGTCACCCCTGAGTCTCCTCTTCTCCAGGCTAAGCAACCCCAGCTCCCTCAGCCTCTCCTCATAGGGCTTGTGTTCCAAACCCCTCACCAACTTTGTTGCCCTTCTCTGGACACATTCCAGCAAGTCAACATCTTTCCTAAACTGAGGGGCCCAGAACTGGACACAGCACTCAAGCTGTGGCCTAAGCAGTGCACTGTACAGGGGCAGAATGACCTCCCTGCTCCTGCTGGCCACACTCTTCCTGATCCAGGCCAGGATGCCATTATCCTTCTTGGCTGCCTGGGCACACTGCAGGTTCATGTTCAGCCTACCATCAACCAGTACCCCCAGGTCCCTCTCTACCTGGCTGCTCTCCAGCCACTCTGACCCCAGCCTGTAGCACTGCATGGGGTTGCTGTGGCCAATGTGTGACAGAACCCGACACTTGGATGTGTTCAGTCTCCTGCCCTTGGACTCTGCCCATCTGTCCAGCCTGTCGAGGTCCCTCTGCAAAGCCTCTCTACTCTCCAGCAGATCAACTCCTGCCCCCAGACTGGTGTCATGTGCAAACTTACTGATGATGGACTCAATGCCCTCATCCAGATCATCAATAAAGATGCTGAAGAGCATGGGGCCCAGCAATGATCCTTATTTTTATTTATATTATTATGGGACTATACAGACAAAATATTTTTCCTGAAAGACCTGTACCTGTGAGGAATTTTCCAGCCTCATTTGGGAAGCAGAGGGTAAGAAATATGTTTGTTAAAGGTAATCTTTGCTCTAAGAGCAACCAAAACAAAGTTTCAAATGATGACTTTGTAAGCTGCCATCTTGCTTTCCAGCCCCAGCCTGCAGAAGACTCCAGGAACAATTTAAAGCAGCCTTCCAGTTCCTGAAAGGGACCTACAGGAAAGCTGGAGAAGGAATTTTTATGAGGGCTTGTAGTGGTGGAATGACAGGGAATAGATTGAAGCTTGAGAAGGAGAGATTTAGCATGGGTATTAGGAAGAAATTCTTTCCAGTGAGGGTGGTGAGACACTGGAACAGGTTGCCCAGAGAGGCTGTGGATGCCTCCTCCCTGGAGGTGTTCAAGGCCAGGTTGGATGAAATCATAAGCAGCCTGGTCTGGTGGAAGCTGTTCTTGACCATGGCAGCAGGTTGGAACTAGGTGATCTTTAAGGTCCCTTGCATCCTAAACCATTCTATGAATCTGTGAATAAGAGAAGACACATTGAAAAAAACAAAACAACCCAGGTCCAATCTTAGATGAACTCAGTTAACTTCAAAGGCACAACCATGATGAAAAGAAAAACAAGTTTAAGTGTGGAAAGCACAGAAGGGAAAAGAGATAAAGCTTCAGTGTAAAAGTTTGGGAGCAGCAATCAATGCTTGGGTCAAAGTTGTAACTGGAGTTCTTAAAGATGAAGCAGCAAGGTTAGTTGTATCCACTTTTAACTATGGAAAAAAGTAAAGCCTCCTGGATTTAATCAAAGCTGGCAAAACCTGCTCACTGATTCTGCAACAGAAAAATTACTGTGAAGGTGTATGACTTCAAACCCAAACAAGCCTAGTATCTCCAGCTTCAATAATCCAAACCACCAAGAGGAAAACTCATTTATAACAGTCAGCCCTAAACACAGAAACACAGAATCACCAAGGTTGAAAGAGACCTCAAAGATCATCAAGTCCAACCTGTCACCACAGACCTCATGACTAGACTATGGCACCAAGTGCCACGGCAAACCCCTCTTGAACACCTCCAGGGATGGTGACTCCACCACCTCCCTGGGCAGCACATTCCAATGGCCAACAACTCTCTCTGGGAAGAACTTTCTCCTCACCTCAAGCCTAAGCTTCCCCTGGTGCAGCTTGAGACTGTGTCCTCTTGTTCTGGTGCTGGTTGCTAGAGAGAATAGACCAATCCCCTCCTGGCTACAACCACCTTTCAGGGAGTTGTAGAGAGCAAGAAGGTCTCCCCTGAGCCTCTTGCTTCTCCAGGCTAAACAATCCCAGCTCCCTCAGCCTCTCCTCACAGAGCTGTGCTCCAGAACCCTCCCCAGCCTTGTTGCCCTTCTCTGGACACATTCAAGGGTCTCAATGTCCTTCCTAAACTGAGGGGGCCAGAACTGGACACAGGACTCGAGGTGTGGCCTAACCAGTGCTGAGTACAGGGGCACAATGACATTCACTTCTACTTTGGTTTCCTGAAATGCTACTCATGCCCACGACGTAAGATTTACCTCCACTCATTTACCCCTACCAGGCTGTGTAACCACTGCTCCAAGTTTACTTCTATGCTTCTTATCCCAGGAATACTGGGTGCAAACAGCTATGCAGGTCTGCTCTGCTGAGACTTCACCTGGAGTACTATGTCCAGATCTAGTGACCACAACACAAGAAGACCATGGACTTGTTGGAGCAGGTCCAGAGGAGGGCTATGAGTATGATGAGGGGACTGGAGCAACTCTCCTATGAGGACAGGCTGAGGGAACTGAGGTTGTTCAGGCTGGAGAAAGCAAGGCTCTGTGAAGATCTTCTTGAAGCCTTCTTGCACCTGAAGGGGGCTAAAAGAAGGCTTCAGAGGGACTGCTTACAAAGGCCTCCAGTGACAGAACAAGGGGCAATGGTTTGAAATGAGAGGAGATTTAGATTGGATGTTAGGAGCAAGTTCTGCACCAGGAGGGTGGGGGAAACACTGAAACAGGTTGCTCAGAGAGGCAGTTGAGGCCCCAGCCCTGGAGAGATTCAAGGTCAGGCTCAACAAAGCTCTGAGCAACCTGATCTAGTGGAAGATGTCCCAGCTCACTGCAGTTGGATTAGGTGATTTCTGGAAGTCCCTTCTCAACCCAAACCATTCTATGATTCATATACTCTTGGATATATTTAAACCAAAGAGATTTACTAAGTGAGGCATTTTTATGACTTACTCAAATTGAAATATAAATATCCAAGTCCAAAGCAGCTACCTTAAGGGTACTTGATAGATCAATACCCTAAACACACATTATTCATAGCATTTCGGTCCAGAAATGTGAAGCTACTACTAACTGGAATAATGAATAGACTTAAAAGTTCAGCTTATGCAGGCTGAAAAACCCACAACCAGATACTTTTGAAACTTCCAGAGGAAATACAGGAGGGAGGTTTGACGTCTGAATTCCATAGGAGTTGGCAAGGGGCAAAAAACATTGAGAGGTAAAATGTATTATTTTACTTCTTTATGCATTTCGAAGGCAAAGTCAATCCCACATGCCCCCGATTTTCTTTTTCACAGGGAGTTTAACCACTTCCTTATTAAGTTTCATTTTCATATACCAGGCAAGAAAAAAAAAAAAAAAAGTAGCAGCTCTCCTATGAAGAGAGATTGAGGGAGTTGGGGCTGTTCAGTCTGGAGAAGACCGCAAGGAGACCCAATTGTGGCCTTCCACTACCTGAAGGGGGCTACAAGCAAGCTGGGGAGGGACTTTTGAAGGTGTCAGATAGTGACAGGACTGGAGAAATGGAGCAAAACTAGAAATGGATAGATTGAGATTGGATGTTAGGAAGAACCACCAGGAGGGTGGTGAGAGACTGGCACAGGATGCCCAGGGAGGTAGTGGAAGCCTCATCCCTGGAGATTTTTGCAGCCAGGCTGGATGTGGCTGTGAGCAACCTGCTGTAGTGTGAGGTGTCTGGGATTGCCTACCCTGGAGAAGAGGAGGCTCAGGGGAGACCTTATTGCTCTCTACAACTACCTGAAGGGAGGTTGTAGCCAGGTGGGGGTTGGTCTCTTCTCCCAGGCAACCAGCACCAGAACAAGAGGACACAGTCTCAAGCTGTGCCAGGAAAGGTTTAGGCTGGATGTTAGGAAGAAGTTCTTCATAGAAAAAGAGATTGGCCATTGGAATGTGCTGTCCAGGGAGGTGGTGGAGTCCCCATCACTAGAGGTGTTTAGGAAGAGACTGGACGGGGTGCTTGGTGCCATAGTTTAGTTGATTAGATGGTATTGGGTGATAGGTTGGACTCGATCTCAAAGGTCTCTTCCAGCCTGGTTAATTCTATTCTATTCGGCTTCACCTGCTTTGTGATGTAAAAATAGAGCTGTGACTGCAGATGACTAAGAACAAAGATACCTCACTCTGGCAGGGGAAATCTCTTGTGAGTGAGAAAGAAAATAAACAAACAGTAATCATCCATTTGATCCCAGGGGAATCAGTTCCTTCTATTTGGTACCCTCCCAAGTTCTCATGAATAGGCTGACATTTTTCAGCAGGCATTATCCCACCTATCCCACACTGCAGACCTTGACTTGACATTTAACCCAGCTGCAAAATCTGCTACAAGTCTTATTTAGGGGGAGGGTTATTGTTATTATAACTGCATCAGCATTAGGCATGATCTCAAAGGCAATCACCCCATTCATGCTTTGCTGGGTCAAGCTGCGTGTCACTCGGTGTGCCCAGCACTTCAGCCTTTCAGTTGCTTTCAAGCAGTGCTCAAGACCTATGAATAAATAAAGAGCAGGGAATCCCAGCAATGCTTAGAGCTCTGGGATTGCCTTTTCTGCCGGCGAAGCTGGGAAAGGCAACCAACGTTTTCCACTCAAGGCTACCTCCTCCCCGCTCCCAGCACACGAAGGGATGCAAGCAGGAGAAGCCCAGAAGGAGACACTTCCCTTTCTGCAGCATGATTTTGAGCAAGGTCTTTCTCGAGGGAATGACTCACTGCTCAGATTTCATTCACACCGAACGCCTGACACCAGTTTTCGCATCGAGGACAAGCAGAGCACGTACAAAGCACAGGCTTTCCCTGCCCTGAGATGTGCCCTGGTGAGATCTTGTCCAAAATATTGAGAGGGCTTGTGCTAGCAGCAAGGAGGGAAGCAGGAGCAGCCTGTGCTTGTGTGCTGCCAGCCGGCTCAGCAGCCCTGCTCACCCGGGCAACGCCGAGCCACGCAGCTAAGGCTACTCAAATGAGCCCTTTTGCTCCTGGTTTGGCACTCAGCTGGTAAATCCATTAAAAGAGTTTCAGATCCTGTCAAAGGACACCACTTCAAAAGCATTCCTGTAGCTACAGTGGTCAAGGAGGGGACTGAGGCTTTGGGGGTTTAAATCTTAGTTATCTAACAGTGAGTTGAGACTCAAGCTCTTCTTTTTTTAACTCTGCATAGAACAGCCTTAGAGACAGAAAGCTCTCAATGCCAGCTTCATAAACAGCACTGCTCACAGAAATTCATGACCTGTCCTTATTCCCACACCCCAGTAACAAGGAGAGACCTGTTCCTGTCCAGAACAGCAAGGATCCCATGTGCAGTGTGGGTGGTTTAACAGCAGAGGCTGAATACACCCTGCAGCAGGAGAGTTCAGGCATTCACCTGAAGATGGATTTGTTTAGATGCCACCTACAAACAAGCTGAGATTGCTTGGGGTTTTGTTTGGGTTTTAAGCATACAGTGTTTGGCAGCCTGCAGAATTAATCCAACTGCTGCACCACCAAAGAATCAGAAGTACCTAATTGTCTCAGTTGTCCAAAAGGCTCAGGAACTGCTGCAGTGAAGCATTTCTTGTGAGCATTTCCTGAACCAAGTCACCTCTACTGACAGGTTGGCCACGTTTTTGATCAAAAGAACATGGTTTACAACAGAAAACCCAGCCAAAAGCTGCAAGGATCACGGTTAGACTCTCAAGATGCCTATTCCCCTATTCATCTTTCCTGGATGTTCTTGTTCTTCATCTTCAGATGCTCTGTGTTTCTTGCACAGTAACAACAGCCCCAGTGGTGGGGAGATCACAAACCTCTCAGTGCTGCTGGTGGGTGGCAGCCAACCTAACAGTGCTGCTCTTGCACAACAAGGTTTCATGCACCTTTCAAACACTGCAGTCCAAGACCTCATCCTGTGCAGCACCACCAAACTCTGCCTTTGGGAAACACTCCTCATTTGGTACCTTTATAGTTCTGTCTGATATGTCAGTGTCATTTTGATCCTGACTCGCTCAAGTCTCACACTACACCCAGATCCTCACACCAATTTCAAAGAGCCTTACCCTTGGTGTTCTGAGATAAGCAAGTTCAATCCAGAATTATTCCCAGCATCACAGCCAATAGGAAATCAGCATTTCATCTCCCTCTTGGGGCTGCATTTTAAGCAAGACTAAGCTTTGGCAATGACACATTCCCTGCACCCTTCTCTGAGTCCCTGCTGCTTCCTTGCCAACACGTTCCCCACAGGCTGTCAGCAGGCACCCTCCATCTAGGATTGCTCTTAAGAGTCTGCACAGCACTTTACCTTGAAGGAAGCTGCTCTAGACCAGAAAATGCTAACAACAGCAGGTAACACAAATCCTGAGTGTGATTACTAAAGAATTATGCCTTAATTTACTATTCAGATCAAGCTTCAGGACTTCTGGAGTGTTACATTACATCTGTTACATTATACACTGCAGTGCATCCAAAGAGGAACAATGAAGCTGGTGAAAGCTCTAGAGCACAAACCTTATGAGGAGGGGCTGAAAGAACTGGAGTTGTTTAGTCTGGAGAAAGAGAGGCTGAGTGGACAGCTTGTCCCTCTCTACAACTATCTAAAAGGAGATTGTGGTGAGGTGGGGGTCAGTCTCTTCTCCCAGGTAACAAGCAAGAGAGTCTCCCTCTTCGGAGATACCCAAGACCTGCCTGGATGCATTCAAGTGTGATCTGGTATAGGTGATCCTGCTCTGGCAGGGGGGTTGGACTGGATGATCTTGTGGGGTCCCTTCCAGCCCCTAACATTCCATGATTCTGTGACAAGAGGAAACAGCCTCAAGTTGCAGCAGGGGAGGTTTAGGCTGGACATGAGGAACAATTTTTTCACTGAAAGACTGGTTAAGTCCTGAAACAGGCTGCCCAGGGCAGTGGTGGACTCCCCACATCCCTGAAAGTCCTCAACAATGTGTAGATGTGGTGCCTAGGGACATGGTTTAGCAATGCCTTAGCAGCTTTGGGTTAACAGCTGGATTCAATCTTGGAGGTCATTTCCAGCCTTAATGATTATAGAATTACCTTAATAGGGCCCAGGACTGTGCTGCTGCTGAAAGGTGCTGCCTTCCCAACTCCTGCCCATGACTGTGCTCTCATCTCCTCTTGTTTACTCAGCCTCTACTTTCTTTTTTTCTTTTCCCTGCAGGGACAGTTATCAGCCAGATAAGAGAATCAATACAACTTGCTGCCTAGCCATGTGATCACTGTTTTCTCAGCTTGAGGTATTTGAAACTGGAAGATGAGAAAAACCTTATCGTGCCTGCTCACATTTGGGGCTGACATGCTCTTTGTAAGCAGAACTTAAAGCTAGCATTAGTGGAAGCTGAACCACAAGTTGAAAGGTCTTTGCATTCATCCTTGCTCCCCAGTGAAAACCACATCCCTAAAAAGCATCCCTAAAACTGGTGGCTTAAAGGTTTGGTGGCTTCAGCTGAATAAAGCTCAGAAAAATTGAAACCTTGAATGCTGCATTAAGGGTTGAAAATTATTTTGCTCTCCATAATGGGAGGACATGAGATCCTCAGACGAATTTTCCAACTTCACTTCCATAAAGCTCAGTTGTAACTTTTTAGCCCCCATGAGGACATTGGCATATGGCTGGGTCAGACCTTTATTTCATCACTGTATTAATCAACTAAAACTTTCATTTCAATAAAAGCTCCACTTTTCATTTGGAGAGTTTAAACTCAATCTGCAGAGCCCAGGCAATCCATCATCACTCTAAGACATGCACAGAAAGCCTTATTTGTTCTCACCAACCCAAATATAACTTTGTAATAAGCCCAAGTTTGCAGCCAAATTTACCTTCCTTCAGAAACCTGAACACATTTTCTGCTTAGTGTCTAAGTGAAACTTTCCCTTGGACAAAAGGCCTGGCAATGCTGCAGTCAGCTAATCAAAATCAAATCCCTATTAAACAGCAGAGAAGGAGCCCCCTGAGCTTGCTCCTCCCTCCAAGTTCAGGATTACAGTTACCCAAACATTAACCCCATGCCCTGACCCTCTTCCCCTAGTCCAATATCCCCACTCTCCAGCAGGTAGGAAATGCAGAGCACTTGTGTTTGAGGACCCGAAGTGTGGCCATCTGGCCCTGAGCAAAGCCTTTGACTGTCCCACACCACATCCTGGTCTCCAAACTGGCGACACATGGGTTTGATGGGTGGACCACTAGATGGACACAGAACTGGCTTGATGGCCAAAGAGTGGCTGTCAATGGGTCCATGTCCCAGTGGAGGCCAGGGACAAGCAGAGTCCCTCAGGGATCAGTCCTGGGACCAGGCTTGTTCAACATCTTTGTGGGTGCCATGGACAGGGGCATCGAGTGCACCCTCAGCAAGGCTGCTGATGACACCAAGCTGTGTGGTGCAGCAGACACGCTGGAGGGAAGGGATGCCATCCAGAGGGACCTGGACAGGCTGGAGAGGTGGGCACAAGCCAACCTCATGAGCTTCAACAAGACCAAGGGCAGGGTCCTGCAGCTGGGTCAAGGCAATCCCAGGCACAAATACAGGCTGGGCAGGGACTGGCTGGAGAGCAGCCCTGAGGAGAGAGACTTGGGGGTGCTGGTGGAGGAGAAGCTCAACAGGAGCTCTCAATGTGCACTTGCAGCCCGGAAAGCCAATCAGATCCTGGGCTGCATCAGGAGAAGTGTGGCCAGCAGGTCAAGGTGATTCTCCCCCTCTACTCAGCTCTGTTCTGGTGAGACCCCACCTGGAGTACTGCCTCCAGTTCTGGAGCCCCTATTACAGGAGGAATGTGGACGTGCTGGAAGGTGTCCAGAAAAGGGCCACGAGGATGATCAGAGGGCTGGAGCTCCTCTCCTGTGAGGACAGACTGAAGGAGTTGGGGCTGTTCAGTCTGGAGAAGAGAAGGCTCCAAGGTGACCTCATTGTGGCCTTCCAGTATCTGAAGGGGGCCTACAGGAAGGCTGGGGAGGGACTTCTCAGGATCTCAGGTAGTGATAGGACCAGGGGGAATGGAATGAAGCTGGAGGTGGGGAGATTCAGGCTGGAGGTGAGGAGGAAGTTCTTCCCCATGAGAGTGGTGAAGCCCTGGAATGGGTTGTCCAGGGAGGTGGTTGAGGCCCCATCCCTGGAGCTTAAGACCAGGCTGGCTGAGTCTCTGGCCAGCCTGATCTAGTGTGGGGTGTCCCTGCCCATGGCAGGGGGGTTGGAATTAGATGATTCTTGTGGTCCCTTCCAACCCTGACTGATTCTATGATTCTATCTGAAACAGCCACCCAATTTCTACTGAGGAGATGGCTCCCGCTCCATTTCAGATGTCTCCCAAACCTCAGCTCACCCTCAGCTAATGCTATGTGCTTTAGAATACCTAGAAAAGGCAGGAGATGTCCAGATTCTGGGACTCAGCACTTCAGGAAAAGAATGAAGTTGGATTTGAAAAGACTTCCACATCTGCTGGCAGCCAAGTAAGGGAACTCATCACTTCTGCCTGCTCATTTCTGTCTGAGGTGCTTCTGCACCTAAGCACTCACACCCAGAGTCAGGTACTGTGCCTGCACTGCTAACAGTGGCTGCACGACTGGCACTGATCAGTAGGATACACATCTTGAATGACCATGGACTCAGTGACACCCTTTGGAAGGCAGCACAGGACTCTGCTCCTGAAACTCTTTGTACAAGCACCAGACATCCCACAAAGCAGCAGCAGGCTCCATAGGGATGAGATATGCATAAGAATGTGATTGCCCTGCTCTGCTTGGCACTGGTGAGGCCACACCCCAAATCCTGGGTTCAGTTTTGGGCACCCCCCCCGCCAAGAACAACACTGAGGTGCTGGAATGTGCCCAGAAAAGGGCACATAAATCTGGTGAAGGGTCTGGAACATAAGTCTTAGGAGGAATGGCTGAGGGAGCTGGGGTTGTTTAGACTAGAGAAGAAGAGGCTGAAAGGAAACCTCCTTGCTCTCTACAACTACCTCAGTGGAATGTGGAACAAAGTGGGGGTTGGTCACCCTTCACATGCAGCAAGTGACAAGAGGAAATGGCCTCAAGTTGTGCCAGGAGAAGTTCATGTGGAATATTTGGAAGAATTCCTTCACAGGAAGGGTTTTCAGGCACAGGCTGCCCAGGGAGCTGGTGGGGTCACCATCCCTCTAGGCATTCAAAAGATGCATGGATCTGAGGGACATGATTTACTGGTACTTGTCATGGGATTGTGAGCTTCAGTGGTTGGACTTGGTCTCAAAGGTCTCTTCCAGCCTTAACAGTTCTATAACTCCATTGAGTACCACATCCCAGCACATCCACCCTGCATCTATTACTCAGAGCTGTTTCACACCAACAGCTGCAAGATTTACTGAATACAAGGTTCTCCTGCTTCACAGCGAATGCTCATCTCTGAAGCAGCTTTCCTTAAAGCCCTCTGAAACAGAGGGGGAGAGCAAGGATCACAGCACACATTTTCACACCTCTCCAGCTACCTCACCTTACAGAGAAGCAATCCATTTGCTTATCAACCAGGCTTTAAGCTCCAGGCTGCACCACTGAAAACCTGACATCTCCCCTCCCCTTCAGCACTGATCAGACCCTCCTCACAGGATGCTCTTCTGCAGGCTAAACAGCCCCAGGTCTCTCATCCTTTGCTCCTCACAGCGACACTCCAGTCCCCTTGGCATCTCTGCAGCCTCTGCTGGGCTCTCTCCAGCAGTTCCCTGTCCTTCTTGAACAGGGGAGCCCAGAACCAGACATAGTACTCCAGGCATCAAATCCTCCAACCCATGTCCCTGATAGCCACTTACTCAGCTTTGGTGTCACACATTCTGTCTCTCTGCTGGAGGCAAACCACTGCAGCTTTTAGCATATAAAATATTAGTTCAGTCAGCATGGATTGAAGGACAACAACTTCTATGTACAGTGTGGAAGAACGTGCAGTTATAATAATAATAATAAACTTCTGGTCCCAAGGGCAAAAGAGCAGAAAATCTTCCTCCCTGCTTGCTGATGCTATCCTGGAAGCTGCAAGCACCATAGATTCTTGCACAAAAGTATATGGAAGAGTTGTCTGGAAAATGAAGCTCATGGAAGTTCTTGGCAGGCCCCTTTCTTGGACTTCTAAGCTGCAAAGAACTGAGTTCAAACTGGTGATGGGTTTCTCACTCCCAGTAACCAACAGAGACCCAAGACCTTGCTCAGCAGGTTTGCTGTGCAACCACACCACTGGCTTACTTCCACCACCAAATTTCACAGGCTTTAAGGCACACAGACCAACCTTTTCTTTCACAGAGGGGACAAGCATCTTCACCATGCACAACCTACATCCCTCATGAGCCACACCCATTACTGGATTTGGCACAGCAAGCCCCCACAGCAGACTTATGGAAAGCCCACCTCCAGGATGAATCTCCAGAAGGATTCCTTCCTTTCCAGGATTGTCACTTTGCTGTATGTAGCTGCTGGAGTTACCCTTTTCCTCAGGAAGAGGAACTAACTGTCCTCCTGTCCCAGGGCATTGCTCCTTTACTGTTTGCTCTGCTGGTCCCTGGGAAGATGCTCAATAGATGATTCATGCTGCAGTCACCTTGCTGATATCTCAGCAGCTCAGGGGACTAGTTCCAACTGGATGTACAGAGCAAGCCTGCATATAGCAAAGGAAGAAAGGCAAGAAGGACCTGGGAAAAGATGCAAGTGGAAATATTCTCACTAGTAGGGATTTTACTGACTAACCTGCATCTCACAGAGCCATGGTCTGTAGAAGTATGTAGCAGGATTCAGAGACACCAATATTCTCAAGTGCACAGCAGTTCACTTCATGCTGCAAATCCTTACACACATCCCTACACCACTGATAGAATGGCTTCAGGTTGGAAAGGACCTTAAAGATCAGCTAGCTCCAAGCCCCCTACCATGGGCAGGGATATCTTCCACTAGAACAGGTTGCTCAAGGCCTCATCCAACCTGGCCTCAAATACCTCCAGGGAGGGAAAATCCACAACCTCCCTGGGCAACCTGTTCCACTGTATCACCACCCTCACTGGAAAGAATTTCTTCTTACTCTCCAGTACAGATCTGCCCTCCTCAAGCTTCAACCCATTCTCTCTTGTCCTGTCACTATAAGCCCTTGTAAAAAGTCCCTCCCCACCTTTATTGTAGGCCTCCCCTTCAGGTACTGAAGATCACTATTAGATCTCTTTGGAGCTTTCTCTTCTGCAGGCTGAACAAAACCCCAACTCTCCCAGTCTGTCTCCCTTTTCCACCATAAGCTTTTTCTACCTGGTCTGAAAACACAACTGGAAGCTTTCCTACATGAAATGAGCATTTTTTCCCCCCTTTTATAAGTCAAAAGTAAGTTATCCTAATTTCAGCTATACGACTAAGAATACACAAACCTTTCAGTTTTGTACTGAGCTTCCTCTTGACTAGATAAATAGATTTGTGCTTTTTTTGGTACACCAATGGCTTCACCAAAGCCAGTTCAAAACCACACAGGTATTGATGGTTTATGTGGGAGCCCTCAAGCACTGACTCTGAATGCAGAAGGCCTTGGAAGAGTCACCAAGCAGTCCTGGGCTGCTATTCATAACACCCAAAAACTCACCTGCAAAGACACTGAGCTGCAACCTCAGGGACAGTTTGAAAACAGTCTCACACCAACTCTGACATTTCTAGAGTTGTTTTTCAGTGTCAGTGCTGTAATTTAGTATCTACAGAAGCGATACTGGTTCATTCTTACCACCTCTGACACACAGCATCTTGTTTCAGGTACTCTGAGATCCCATACAACCCTATTTTGTCTGCAGAACTAGAACTGAAGGCTGGCCAAGGAAAGGGCTCAGAAAGGTTATCTAATCTCTACTACACATGAAAACATAGAATCATTTAAGCTGGAAAAGACCTCCAAGATCACCGAGTCCACTGTTAACACTGTTAAATCTGCTACTAAAGCATGTCCCTCAGCACCACATTTACATGGCTTTGAAATGCCTCCAGGAATGGGGACTCCACCACTGCCCTGAGCAGCACAGTCCAGGGCTTCACAATCCTTTTGGAGAAAATATTTTCCCCTCGTGTTCAGCCTGAACCTTCCCTGGTGCAACTTAAGATTGTCTCCTCCTCATCCCGTCACTTGCTACTTGGGAGAACAGAACAGCACCCACCTCGCTACAACCTCCTCACATCATCAGTAAGGCACAGGACAAAAGATGAGACAGTAATGTTAGAATAGAATAAAATAAACCAGGTTGGAAGAGACCGTCAGGATCATCGCGTCCAACCTATCACCCAACACCATCTAAACTAAACCATGGAACCAAGCAATCTATCAAGTCTCCTCCTGAATACCTCCAGTGATGGTGACTCCACCACCTCCCTGGGCAGCACATTCCAATGGCCAATCACTCTCTCTGTATAGAGCTTCTTCCTAACCTCCAGCCTAAACCTCCCCTGGAGCAGCCTGAGGCTGTGTCCTCTTGTTCTGGTGCTGGCTGCCTGGGAGAAGAGGCCAACCCCCACCTGTCTGCAACCTCCCTTCAGGGAGTTGGAGAGAGCAAAAAGGTCTCCCTGAGCCTCCTCTTTTCCAGGCTAAGCAAGCCCAGCTCCCTCAGCCTCTCCTCACAAGGCTGTGCTCCAGACCCCTCCCCAGCTTTCTTGCCCTTCTCTGGACACCTTCCAGCATCTCAACATCTTTCCTAAACTGAGGGGCCCAGAACTGAACACAGCACTCAAGCTGTGGCCTAACCAGTGCTGAGTCCAGGGGCACAATGACCTCCCTGCTCCTGCTGGCCACACTGTTCCTGATGCAGGCCAGGATGCCATTGGCCCTCTTGGCTACCTGGGCACACTGCAGGCTCATGTTCAGCCTACCATCAACCAGTACCCCCAGGTCCCTCTCTGCCTGGCTGCTCTCCAGCCACTCTGACCCCAGCCTGTAGTACTGCATGGGGTTGCTGTGGCCAATGTGCAGAACCTGGCACTTAGATATGTTCAGTCTCCTGCCCTTGGACTCTGCCCATATGTCCAGCCTGTCGAGGTCCCTCTGCAAAGCCTCTCTACCCTCCAGCAGATCAACTCCTGCCCCCAGCTTGGTGTCATCTGCAAATTTACTGATGATGGACCCAATGCCCTCATCCAGATCATCAACAAAGATGTTGAAGAGCATTGGGCCCAGCACTGATCCTTGGGGCACACTACTAGTGCCCGGCCGCCAGCTGGATGTGGCACCATTCACCACCACTCTCTGGGCTCGGCCCTCCAGCCAGTTCCTAACTGAATACAGTGTGCTCCTGTCCAAGCCAGGGGCTGACAGCTTGGCCAGGAGTTTGCTGTGGGGGACAGCGTCAAAGGCCTTGCTGAAGTCCAGGCAGACCTCATCCACAGCCTGCCCCACATGTACCAGGCAGGTCACCTGATCACAGAAGGAGATCAGGTTGGTCAGGCAGGACCTGCCCTTCCTACATCCATGCTGGCTTGTTAACACGAAATGGGCAAGAACCTAATTAAGTCACCTTTTCTTTCCTCTTGTATTGCCTACACAATACTTAAGTGGCTTTGAAAAGAAAGATGATGACAGAAGTGGCTGCTCTCGAAAATCCCTGCAGATAAAAATTGCTTTAACCAGCCAAGCACACAGCAAGGTTGGCATCTCAAAATGAAGAACACTTAACTGGTGCAAAGAACACAAAACAAAGGGATTTCCTTCATGATTAAATGCCTCCCTTCTCTCCCTGCTCCACGAATCCCTGGGATAATTAACGCTCTGGGACAAGAGCACTCAAATTGCACTGTTTCCAAATTCACTGATCAAACCAAACACGCTGTGACCATCTGTCTCAGTCTCCTTATCACATGCATATTGCCCCTCTTTCACCAAAGGAAAGCTACTTGTTAGCAGCAGGGTGTCCCAGTACAAATTTTGCTGCTCCAGCAGCAATATTTTATGCTCTAGAAGGAAAAACTCTAATCCCCTCTACTCGCATTAAAAGGGGTGGGGGGCAGGGGGAACTTGCCTGAGCGACAAAGGGCACCCCACAGAAGACGGCATGAGGGAAATTCAGTTATAGTTTTCAGCCCACCCAGGCAGCAACCTTGCAGCAGGAGCTTGAAGGTTATTAGCAGAGCATGAGCGGGAGGGGCTGCCGGTGCCCACGGCCGCTCGCCTTGCCGGAGGTGAGAGCCGACGGGAGATACCCTGGCTGGATGCTGCGGCTCTCCCTCTGCATACTAAGCGGGAAGGTGGGGGAAGAGCGATGCGATACGAGGAATCCCGGCTACCCCGGCAACGCGATGCCTTCGCTGAACAGATTTCAATCACGGGTAATGAAAGCAGGCTTTGAAATTCAGTTAAACTGAACCTCCATCTCCTGTCTTTCCCTTCGACGCCGCCAGCAGCTGCCGCGCTGGGGAATTACCTTTGCTGCAGGGAACTCCCACAGCACGCAGCAGAAGCGCAAGCTGGTTCCGCAGTCTCGTTTTCAGCTCGTGTTGGGGGTTCCCCTGATGCTTTGAAATGAGAGCCTTCCCTCTGCATCGCATTTAGGGCCACCGGCAACTGCAGGGAGGTAGGGATGTAGCAGAACAGAGTAATTTTGTCATCCACTCCCCCGAGTCCTCAGCATACTACATCAGGCAATACCGGCAGATACCTCAATAAGTTGCCACGCTCCTACCTCATCAATATTCTGTTTGGAAATGGTATTTGGCCGGGGGGGTGGGTGTGTGTCCTCGTGCTGTTTATTAATTGTAAATCCCTGTAAAGATTGTATATTTTGTATGTACTCATTGCATTCCATTGTAGATTGTAGTTTGGCTTGTAAATACAGCTTGCATTTGCTTCCAACTGAGCTGGCCTGGCAAATTTAATTGGGGGGTGTGTGGGGGGAATTTTCAACCCACCACATGCTCCCAGAATTAATTACATTGCTTTAAATTAAAAAAGCAAGAAAAAAATCCACTGAATACCAGAAAATTAGCATAGAGGACGACAGAGACCTGAAAAAGCAGTGGAGTGATTTGAGGTTGCAAACTACCCACCCCAAAACCAGGCAGAAATTCTTCAGGCAGTAGTGGTTTGCATATTTATAGAGTATAGATAGACTTTGCAAGCTAGCTTAAAAGCATTAACCCTTCAAGATCCTTTGCATTCATCCATCTTGCTGAACAAAGACTACATTTTTCTCTGTAAGGAACAGATTTACCTAGGCACAAGTCAGAGTTGCATTAATGCTAACCAGTTACTCCTGCAGAAATCACTCCCCTCTTGTCCTGCAGCCACATCCTTCTGCTGCAGAATGAGAGCTGTGTAATGTGCTACAGCATTTGCTGAAACTAAGGACTAATTCTCCTCACTGTGCTGTACCTACCATCTAACATCTTCTATCCACGTGTAAGGCTAAGCAGCGGAACTTATTATGGAGACTACGGAAAAGAACCAACACAGCAGGTTTGGGTTTTTTCCCCCTCTTCAGACAGATGTCTTTTCCTTCAAAAGATTAAAATAACCAAGCTTGAGAAATGAGAGTGGTTTTAACCACCTTCAGAAAGTGGGATTTATGGGCAGAGTGCTTTAATTCTGCGACACCAACAGGGATTAACTAAAACAAGTCAAATGTAAATATACGTATAATAAACTTCCACTTCTCAATTTTTATATCAAACAAAGCTCCTGAAGATCTCCCCTTACTCTTGAACATTCAGGCCTCTCTCAGAAGCCCATTTCTCCCACAGTAGAATTGAACAAGCAGTACATTTCCTGCAGCTGGTGTTTCACCAGCTTGAGGTCTGCACCAGATTCCCTTGGGCAGGGGAAGTGTCACAAGCCAGACAGTGTGCTCAGCTCTAAGCAAAGCACAGCAGTCACAGGATTGCATCACTGGCTGATTTCCCAGGCAGCAACATACTGTACCCTCCAATTAATTTACTCTGCATTATTATTATTATTAATTATACTTACTACTTGAGGTAGGTTTTTGATGGTGCTGAACACAGCTAACAGGTAAGGGCTTATGTTTCTGGAGTACTTTAAGATTTGCAGCAAATGCAAACTGAGAAGTGAAGATTTCCCACCCCTGCACACCACCTGCTGTTGTAAGGCTGTTTAAACAGATGAATAGTCTTAATATCAGGAGTTTGGTTCCACTTCTCCAGTTCAGAGGACCTTCATATCCAGCCCAAGCTACCAACTACATCACACCCAGTACCCTGAACTTGCTCACTGAATTTTGCAGGGCTGAAGTACATGTTGCAGAGGTACTTCAGGTTGTTCACACTCAAACCACATAGCTCAGCACCTCTCTCTGCAGGAAGGCAGCTGTGATGGGAAACCTAAGCAGTTACAAGGAAAGGAACTGAGAAGGCAACTTCCCATCCACACTCCTTCCATAGCAGAGCACTGCAGAAAGGGCAGGGGTGAAATCAGACCTTATATGAAGATGCAGTAGCAATCATTTGGACTGTGTCCAGTTCTAGGCCCCACAGTTTAGGGAAGATGTTGAGTTGCTGGAAAGTGTCCAGAGAAGGGCATCAAAGCTGGGGAGGGGTCTGGAGCACTGCCCTATGAGGAGAGGCTGAGGGAACTAGGGTTGCTTAGCCTGGAGAAGAGGAGGCTCAGGGGAGACCTTCTTGCTGCCTACAACTACCTGAAGGGAGGTTGTAGCCAGGTGGGGGTTGGTCTCTTCTCCCAGGCAACCAGCACCAGAACAAGAGGACACAGTCTCAAGCTGCAACTGGGGAGGTTTAGGCTGGATGTTAGGAAGAAGTTCTACACAGCACCCTCACAGAGCAGAAGACCAGAAAAAGTGTGGCCAAACCACAAAGACATGTTTTGCAACTTAAAAGTTGGTTGCTTATTAGATACAGGCATATTCTGCTTTGTGTATCACAGAGGGCTGGAGAAAGTTCTTCCCAGAGAGTTGTTAGCCATTGGAATGTGCTGCCCAGGGAGGTGGTGGAGTCACCATCCCTGGAGGTATTCAAGAGGGGACTGGATGTGGCACTTGGTGCTTCGTGTATTTATCCACCAGCCTGTTAAATATTTAAGTTCCATGAACACCCAAGGGAAATGGCAGCAGGACACTGATCAAAGGGTAAATGCTAGCTACATTTTAGGTAGCACACATGCAAAAAAAAAAAAAAAAAAAAAAAAAAAATCTTGAGAGGCAGACAAGAAGATTTCTAACCATTCTCCCCAAGAAATTATGTCTCTCTTTAGTCAGCTGTGGTAGCACTACCAGGAATTTGTCCAAAGAAGAGCCATGAAGATAAGAGGGCTGGAGCACCTCTCTTATGGAGACACACAGAGAGTTGGGGTGGTTCAGTCTGGAGAGAAGGCTCTGAGGAGACCTTCTTGTGACATTCCAATATCTGAAGGGGGCTCCAAGAAAGCTGGGGAGGGACTTTTGAGGGTGTCAGGGAGTGACAGGACTGGGGGGAATGAAGCAAAACTAGAAATGGGTAGATTGAGATTGGATGTTAGGAAGAAGTTCTTCCCCAGGAGGGTGGTGAGACACTGGCACATGTTGCCCAGGGGGGGGTGGTAGAAACCCCATTCCAGCTGGATGTGGCTGTGAGCAACCTGCTGTCATGTGAGGTGTCCCTGCCCATGGCAGGGGTTGGGAGTGGATGATCCTTGAGGTCCCTTCCAGCCCTGACAACTCTATGATCCTAAGAGTGGAAAATTCATATTCCTAGTGCCAGGGAGTATAAGCAATATGCCTGTACTCTGTGATTCTGTCTACACAAAGTTATTTTATATGTCAGAGGAAAAGTAAACACTCTCAGCCTCACTCTTTCTCCAAGACTCTGCTATGTGATTTCCCTGAAGACAGCAGCTCACATGTTTCCAGCAGGACACTTAAACTATGGTAGAGATACAAATACCGTGCAGGAGAAGGAAAAACCTTACATATTTGAGTCAGAAGGTTCAATGACAAGCAGCAAACATCTGGGTGACACTATATGTTACATCTCCCTAGCTCTGCAGCCTGGCTTGCAACCTCTTTTCACCACCTTTGCACAGTCACAAGTGTGCTGGTGCTGAGTTTTAAAGCACAGAGCCCACAGGGGGATCTGCTGATCACAAACCCACTCTCATTTTGATAGCAGCCAGCCATGGTTTTGGTTTATGGAAGTGGCAGGGCTTCAAAGTGCAGACAAAAATAAACTATTCACATAGCAACCAGCAATGCAAAAGTTTTATTGAAACTGATCTCCAAACATTCAGTCCCATGCAGCCTGTAAATGAAAACACAGCCCCTTGCTTCCTTGCTCAAAAATGCTACAGCAAGAAATGCCAGGCTCCTAAGAAATCATTGGATAAGACATGTCTGTTTTCTTCCTCAGTTCTTCAAGAGCACTTCTGAAGCACAAATTCAGCTGAAAGATCACCTCCTCAGCTACTCATTTTACTGTGCCTTTAGAAAAACTCTATGCCAGTCCTGAACCACCACCAGCAACATCCTTTTGCTCAGCAAACACACAGCCACGGAACCTGTAGTTCTTTATTAATCTAACAGAGCTAAGACATTAGAACATTTCTACCCCCTGAGGCCCATCTGGCAGAAAAACACTGGATTTTCCATCCAGTCAGTCTCAGGGAGTGGAAAAAACACACTGATTACTCCAGGTCCACAGCAGCCACACCACTCTTCCATTGTCTCTGAAGCTGACAACTACATACCACCAAGCCTCATCCTGCAGTTACACATTTTCAGTAATCTCAGCATGGAAGAGGCCTCTGGAGATCATCCAGTCCAACCCTGCTGCTAGAGCAGGGGCGCCCACAGCAGGTCATCCTGGATCAAAATGTCCAGATGGGTTTGGAATCTCTCCAGAGAAGAGTCCACAACCTCTCTGGGTAGCCTAGTCTAGGCCCTCACAGTGAAGAAGTTCCTCCTCCTGTTCAGATGGAACTTCCTGGATTCCAGTTTGTGTCTGTTGCCCTTTGTCCTGTCACTAGGCACCACTGAAAAGTGTCTGGCCATATTCTCTTGACCCCTACCCTTTAGCTATTGACCACCAGTGATCTGCAGATCCCCAGGACACCTACCCTGCCTGAGCAGGGACTCCCATGCACAAGGCAGCATACCTCAAAGCTACGCTGCTGCTTCCCCCAGAAGCAAAGGGAGATGAGATCAATGTACTCTACTAGCACTATAAGAAAAGCTCTTTCCCTTGCAGAGCAGAGCTGAACTCAGAGAGCCACTTAAGAAAGATCTCAAGAGCTAAAATACCCCCAGCCAACTAATTACTAGACATCTTGCAGGTTGTGAAAGATCTTCAGGGGGTTTTCTGCTCAACTCTGATGAGCAGGCAAGAAAGACATCCCCTCTTTGTTCCATCTCCTATGACTATTTTTACATCACACAATTTCCCAGCTTCGCTGTACCAGAAGCTTGCCACTGTTTTATTATCCCATCAGGGCATTTCTATTTCAGACAAGCAGCAGTCTCTGAATTTATCTCACTCCCTGTTGTGAAGCTTAACTAACCTCAGTTCCTTCACATCAGACAGAAGATGCATGAAAACATCACTTCCAATACTATTCTTTTCTACAATAACATGAAAGGGTAGACATGTTTTCCACTTGAAGTCATGCATTCAGTTTTGGTGTTCCCAGCATAAGAGGGACACAGAGCTGCTGGAGTGGGTCCAGAGGAGGGCCATGACGATGACCAGAAGGCTGGAGAACCTCCCCCGTGGGGACAGGCTGAGAGAGTTGGGGCTGTTCAGCATGGAGAAGAAAGGCTCTGATGAGACCTTATAGAAGCCTTCCAGTACCTGAAGGGGGCTACCAGAAAACTGGGGAGAGACTTTTTACAAGGGTTTGAAGTTACAGGATGAAGGGGAATGGATTGAAGCTGGAAGAGGAAAGATTTCAACTGGGTCTTAGGAAGAATTTTTTTACAGTGAAGGTGATCAGACACTGGAACAGATTGCCATGGGGAGTTTTGGATGTCCCCACCCTGGAGGTATCCAACCTGGCCTTGAACAAGGCCTTGAGCAGCCTGGGCTAGTGGAAGGTGTCCCTGCCCATCACAGGGGGCTTGGAATTAGATGATCTTTAAGGTCCCTTCTGACCCAAACTACTCTCTGATTCTATGACATGTCCACTCATCGTATTTGCAACAGAACACAGCATTGCATAGAGTAAAACTTCTGAGCCTGGGTTTATTCTATGAGAAGGCTTATGGGAGACCTTATGGTCATAGGCCTGTAAAGGGTAGCTACCAGGAGGGTGGAGACTCCCTTTTCAAAGGGAGTCCCACAGAAAAGGCAATGGTTAACTGGTACAAGTTACTCCTGGGAAGATTCCAGGAGAAAGCTTTTCCCCATGAGCACAGTCAGACATTGGAGTCATCTCCCAGGGGAAGCAGTGGATTCCTCTCTATTGGACAGTTTTACAGCTCAGCTCGGCAGAGTGCTGGGCCAGCTCATCTCAGCTGCACTACCACCTCAAAAGGTTGCACCAAATGATTCTTGGGGGTCCCTTCCAACCTGACATTCTGTCACTCTGTGATTCCCTTCTGCTGTGCTCTGCCCTTCCTTCATGCCAGCCCTGGAACAAAGATCCATACCTTCACTTAGACAGCAGCAGGCCTGTACCATCACAGACAAACTGCACTCTGCACTTTGCTCCTAGGCAACATCTGTCACTGCTGAGCAAAAGCTCTGTCTCCAGCTTGCTTGCTTGGACTGTTTGATCACTCTAATGGTCTCAGATTATGAGGCAGTGTCAGCAAAACTGCCATTTCAGTTCTTTTTTGCCTTAAAGCTTCAAAATCCATCCAAGTCCTTTCCATGCGACATTCTCCAGCTCCCTGGTGGCTCAGCACAACACTGAAAGCCAGGCTGAAAGTTCTCTAGCACTGTGCAAAAAGTTCCCACTAGAAGGCATCCCTGACCTCCAGAAAGCCTCCCCGCTGCTCTCCAAGCACACTGCTAGCATGGATAAACCAGCCATGGTCCAAGACAAACTCATCTAGGGTCAAAGATACTACGAGCCAGATTTCAATGCTGGGCAGATGCTTGCCCAGGCAAATAATGATTTTTCTTACCCTAGAATGGTAAAGGTTGAAAGGGACCCATGGAGATAGAGAGTAACCCCCTGCCAAAACAGAATCACCCAGGGCAGGTCACTCAGGATTGCATCCAGATAAGCCTTGAAAGTCTCCAGACAAGGACAGTCAGTGCCATCTCTGGGCAGCCTGTTCCAGGGCTCCAGCACACTCAGGCTACAGAGGTTTTTCCTCATGTAGAAGTGGAACTTCCTGGATTCCAGTTGGCATCCACTGCCCCCTGCACTATCATAGGACACCACAGAGAAAGAGATTGACACCTTCTTGACACCCACCTTCAGACAGTTATAAGCAGTAATAAGATCTCATCTTGATCTTCTCTTCCACATACTAAAAAGCCCCAAGTCTCTGCCTTTACATACTTCATTATATCTCCTATTAGTCAGCTTCTCCCTCTGCAAGGGCTGATTTCAAGCTCTCAGTCTCAGCTAGCCATGTCCTTCTGAATATGAAGGTACTTCTCCTGAGACTGCATTTTACAGATTTTGGTTTTTTTCCTAAACTCTATTTAAGTGCCCATAGCAAATAACACTCCAGAGTAGCAGCATATGGCAAAACATAAAGGTGGCAACGAGCCCTTCAGCTTTGTCTTCTATCTAAGCAGCTTATAAAGAAACAAATCTTTACATCTCCTCTCATAGCAACCAGGACAGGTTAGCAGATGTATTATATTCTGGGCTCCACAGGATAGAAGTCCTGTCCTGAAAAGCCTGCAGCTTAAAGCTATGGTCATCCCCCACATAGCTTCCAGAATTTATATCATGGTTAGTTATTCTAAATCCACTCAGAATCACTGAACTATTTTAGTTGGAAAAGACCTTTACAGTTAAGTCCAACATTTGTCAAACTCTACCAAGTCCAGTGCTAAACCATGTCCCAGGATTCTGCCCATGAGACCCAACCTCAAATACTGCATCCAGTTCTGGTGACCCCATCAAAAGGACACAGAACTGTTGGAGCAAGTCCAGAGGAGGGCCACAAGGATGATCCTAGGGCTGGAGCACCTCTGCTATAAGGATAGGCTGAGGCAGCTGGGGTTGTTCAGCCTGGAGTAGAGAACACTCAGGGGTGACCTTAGGGCTGCCTTCCAGTACCTGAAGGGAGCTTATAGGAAGGCTGGAGAGAGACTTTTCATGAAGGTGTCTACAGACAGGACTAGGAAGAATGGTTTGAAGCTGAGGGACAGTAGGTTTAGACTGGATTTTAGGAAGAAGTTCTTCAGTAGAAGCATGGTGAGATTTAGGAATAGGTTGCCCAGAGTGGTGGTGAATGTCCCCTTCCTGGAAGTGTTTAAGGCCAGATTGAATGAAGCCTTGGGAAACCAAGTCTAGTTGAGAACTTTCCTGCCTGTGGCAAGGAGGTTGGAGTAGATGTTCTCCGAAGTCTCTTCCAACCTAAGCCATTCCATGATTCTATAACAGAGGGGGCCAACTAAACTCGATAGAGCTCACTTCAGGTTAAGCTGCTTCTGTCAACCCTGTAATTCAAGGAATCTACAAATCAGATGAAAAGCAGCAGCATCAACAATGTCTTCAGTGTGTCTTTAAGGAGAAGAGTTCTGTCAAGCTTTAATCATGTTAATCATTTCCACTGCAGCCACTGGAGTAGGAAACCAATGCTCTCAGGGACAAAAATATTTCCGTAGGAGAGCTGTGAACCCTGGGGGCTAGGCAAGTAAAACCACACCTAACAAAGCTCAGAACAAACAAACAGATTTGGAAAGAGCAGCCCTGTCTCATTCTGCATTTGCTGCTCCTGAAAGCTTGCCCTCACCACGGCGGTGCTGCTTTGAGACAGAAATAGACCAACAGGCCCCGATTACGCATCTTCCCCAGTAAATAATGCAAGGGAGCCTACGCCACGCTCCGCGGGGAGACTCGGACCCAGGGCGCTCCGGCAGGCGGCCCACCTGCTGCACACCGACAACAAACAGCTCTTCCCCACCTGCTCTGCACAACCCAGTCCCAGTCAACCCTCACTTCTCCCCCCCCCCCCCCCCAATCCTTACTATCAGCATTTATAATTAATGGTATGCAAAAAGGACTTACTGTGCAAGTCACGACAGAAGAAGACAAATGAGAGCGTAGGGCTTGGAAAGCAGAGCGCATCAATTGCACTGCCAGCACAACTGATTGCATCTTGCTTTTTACTGCGGCCACACTTACGTACCCCTGCCTCAAAGAAATCTTTGCCCATTAATCAAGCTGCAGAGTGTGACAGATTTTGGCAAGAGGAAGAAAAACTGAATGATTTTTATAATTCACACACACACAAGAGGAAGGGGACAACGGCACAGAACGGCTTAAGTTGGAAGGGACCCCAGAGATCATTTACTCCAAACCCCCTGCCATGGCCAGGGACACCTCTCAGCTAGACTTTGTTGCCCAAGGCTCATCCAGTCTGACCTTAAACACCTCCAGCAAGGGGGCATCCACAACCTCCATGGGCAACCTAATCCAGAGTCTCACCTCCCTCCTGCTGAAGAACTTTTTCCTAAGATCCAGTCTAAACCTGCTACCCCCTCAACTTCAAACCACAGCCCTTGTCCTATCACTAGACACCCTCATGAGAAGTCCAGCTTTTCTGTAGGATCCCTTCAGGTATTGAAAGGCAGCTCTAAGGTCCTCCTGGAGCCTTCTCCTCTCCAGGCTGAGCAAGCCCAGCTCCCTCAGCCTATTCACATAGCAGAGGATATGCCTGTGAACAGGCCTGTGAAGGATCCATCACCTAGTTCCACATGAAATTACAGCTGCTGCTCTATCCTTGCTACTCCCAAGTCCTCAGGAGAGACAGGATTACTGCAGGATGTTTTCATGAGCTGAAGATTACTCAGCATAAGTATTTGACAGCTCTATCATACAAAATCAATAGTCTGACCTCCGTGCTAAGCCACATCAGTCTTGCACACCGTCACGTGCGCAAGCTGCCGCCCTCGCACTCCCACACAACCCTTCCACTGCACGCCCAAAGCACAATCCCGTGAGCGTCTGCGCTGCTTCTCTCGTCACAGTGAGCACGAGAGGGTACCCACCACCTCCTCTGCTCACAGGGCCACTGCTGTGCTGATAGGAGAGACAAGTGAACTGCTAGACCGGGACAGTAAGGTATCTATACTGATGGCCATCCCCTCTACTCTCCTCTAGTGGAGCACTGCATCCAGATCTGGACCCCCTATTACAGGAAGGATCTGGAGGTGCTGGAACATGTCCAGAGAAGGGCCATGAGGATGAGCAGAGGGCTGGAGCTGCTCTGCTATGGAGACAGACTGAGAGAGTTGGGGTTGTTCAGTCTGGAGAGGAGAAGGCTCCGAGGAGACCTTATTGTGGCCTTCCAGTACCTGAAAGGGGCTACAAGAAAGCTGGGGAGGGACTTCTGAGGGTGCCAGAGAGTAATAGGACTGGGGGGATGGAACAAAAACTAGAAATGGTAACATTGAGATTGGATGTCAAGAAGTTGTTCTTCCCCATGAGGGTGGTGAGAGACTGGCACAGGTTGCCCAGGGAGGTGGTGGAAGCCTCCTGCCTGGAGGTGTTTGCAGCCAGGCTGGATGTGGCTGTGAGCAACCTGCTGCAGTGTGAGGTGTCCCTGCCCATGGCAGGGGAGTTGGACCTGGCTGATCCTTGAGATCACTTCCAACCCTAACAATTCTATGATTCTTCTTTCTTGACTACAGCACCTTAAACATCAAGCATTGGGGGCAGAGTGGCTAGAAAAGTGCCTGGCAGAAAAGGACCTGGGGGTGCTAGTTGACAACCAGATTGACATCAGCCAGCAGTGTGATCAGGTGGGCAAGGAAGCCAACAGCATCCTGGCCTAGATCAGCAATAGTGTGGCCAACAGGACCAGGGCAGTGATTGTCTCCCTGTACTGAACACTGGACCAGCAGCATCTCCAATACTGGGTTCAGTTTTGGGGCCCTCACTAAAAGGAGAGCATAAAGGCACTGGAACATGTCTAGAGAAGGGCAACAAAGCTGGTGAAGAGTCTGGAAAACAAATCCAGTGAGAAACAGCTGAGGGACCTGGGGTTGTTTAGCCTGCAGAAAAGGAGGCTGAGGCAAGCCAGCAGGGGCCAGTCTCTTGTCCCAGGGAAGAAGCAGTAAGACAAGAGCAAATTACCTCCAGGAGAGTTTAGGGTGGACAATGGGAAAAATGTCTTCCCAGAAAGGGTTGTGAAGCCCTGGAAAAGGCTGCTCAGGACAGCAGTGGAGTCACCATTCCTGGAGGAATTTCAAAGCCATGTAGGTGCGGTGCCAAAGGACACTGTTCAGTGGTGACCTGGCGGTACGGAGTTAACAGTTGGAAATCAATGATCTCAAACCTCTCTTCCAACCAAACCAATTCTATTATCTTCCAATTCTACCATCTATGAGAAACAGCCAAAACAGAAGGCAAACTTCCAGGAGCAAAACTTCTGTGGCCAAAGACTTCTTGCCAGGTATCCTCAAGCCACGCCGAATCAAGAACACAATGCCTGGAGCCTGTACTAGCAGCATACGTGGTTCACAGCTGAAACACTCCCTCCACAAAATCATGTGCAACGGTTGTAGAAGAAAGAGGACTGCAGGGTTTTGTCACACATTGGCCACAGCAACCCCAGGCAGTGCTACAGGCTGGGGTCAGAGTGGCTGCGCAGCAGCCAGGCAGAGGGGACCTGGGGGTGCTGGTTGCGAGTGGGCTGAACATGAACCTGCAGTGTGCCCAGGTAGCCAAGAAGGCCAAGGGCATCCTGGCCTGCATCAGGAACAGTGTGGCCAGCAGGAGCAGGGAAGTCATTGTGCCCCTGGACTCAGCACTGGTTAGGCCACACCTTGAGTCCTGTGTCCAGTTCTGGCCCCCTCAGTTTAGGAAAGATGTTGAGATGCTGGAAGGTGTCCAGAGAAGGGCAAGAAAGCTGGGGAGGGGTCTGGAGCACAGCCCTGTGAGGAGAGGCTGAGGGAGCTGGGCTTGCTTAGCCTGGAGAAGAGGAGGCTCAGGGGTGACCTTATTGCTCTCTCCAACTCCCTGAAGGGAGGTTGTAGCCAGGTGGGGGTTGGTCTCTTCTCCCAGGCAGCCAGCACCAGAACAAGAGGACACAGTCTCAAGCTGTGCCAGGGGAGGTTTAGGCTGGATGTTAGGAAGAAGTTCTTTTTTTTTTTTTTTTCCTTTTCCCCTTTAAATGGTTCTTTATAACCTTAAGCCTTCTAGGTAAAAGCATATAGTCTGAAATATTAAAGGAAAAAAAAAAAAACACGACATCAAAAGCTTGCTAAACCCCAGTGCTCAATAGCTTGAAGTCCAGATGGAGAGCAGTGATAAGTGGTGTCCCTCAGGGGTCTGTACTGGGCCCTGTGCTGTTGAATATTTGTATCAATGACACAGATAGTGGGATAGAGGCAGCAGCAGCAAGTGTGAGACCTCACCTGGAGTACTGTGTACAGGTCTGGGGCCCTCAATACAGGAAGACCATGGACCTGATAGAGAGGGTCCAGAGAAGGGCCATAAAAATTATCAGGGCATTGGAGCACTCTGCTACAAGGATAGACTGAGGGAGCTGGGGGTGTTCAGCCCAGAGAAGAGAACGCTCCGGGCAGACCTAATAGCAGCCTTCCAGTACCTGAAGGGGACCACAGGAAGGATGGAGAGAGACTGTTTGCAAAAGCCTGCAGTGACAGCACAAGGGGTAATGACTTCAAAATAGAGAAGAGCAGATTTAGATTGGACATTAGGAACGAGTTCTTTGCTATGAGGGTGGTGGAAGACTGGAACAGGTTGCCCAGTGAAGTGGTTGAGGCCCCATCCCTGGCAACATTCAAGGTGAGGGTCCACGAGGCCCTGAGCAGCCTGATCTAGTTGGGGATGTCCCTGCTCACTGCACAGAGGTTGGACTGGATGACCATTGGAGGTCCCTTCTGGCCCAGACTATTCTAGGATTCTAATTTCTAGGACAAAGTCATGAAAAAAGAGCCACCTCCCTTTTTCCTCTCAGATTCCAGCAGTTTTAGACATCTCCCTTTCAAGGGGATATCTTCTTGACTCCAAGGATATCTCCACGACTGCACTCGTGCTCCCTCAACTGACCTGCATTTTCAAGTGCAAAACAATTCAGGTTCTCAGCACCCCAGTTAATTAGAGCTTTTTTCATTCTTTTTCCTACACAACAGCTTTCATCTCATTTCTCAGAAAAACAGATCACATCCAGATTGGTCCCCAGGAGCATTCCTTCAGCCTATGGTTCTTCCAAAGCAGCAGAGATGATGAAATAACAAGATGCAGTACAGAAAAGGTAACTGATCTCACAGCTGGACACTACCAGCTATTAGACTCTCCTTTGTTGCTCACATGGCACACCAGTTCAGGAGCTGAAGGCAATTAAAGCCCTAGCTTGGAGGCAACACAAGTTGGTTGCTAACCTGGATTTGAAGTCCTGGATGCAGTATCTGAAGCAGGAATGTTTTTATACTGTTTTCATTCCAGTATTCCAAGCTGGTTGAAGCCTGAAAGCAAGAGTTCCTCCATGAGGAAAAACTTGGCTGTGAGGGTGCTGCAGCTTTGGAGCAGGCTGCCCAGAGAAGCTGTGGAGTCTTCTCCAGAGAGAGATTCCAAACCCTGGACACTGCAATCCTGGGAAACCTGCTGTGGGTGACCCTCTTTTTGCAGGGAGGTTGGACTGGATGATCTGAAGTACCTGAAGGAGGCCACAAGAAAGCTGAGAAGGGACTTTCTACAAGGATTTGAAGTTACAGGATAAGGGGGAATGGATTGAAAGCTGGAAGAGAGCAGATTTAAACTGGAGATTAGGAAGAAATTCTTTACAGTGAGGATGGTGAGACACTGGAGCAGGTTGCCCAGGGAGGTTGTGGATGCCCCTTGCCTAGAGGTGCTCAAGGCCAGGTTGGATGAGGCCTTGAGCAACTTTACTAGTTGCTGTGAAGAACCTGCTCCTAACATCCAATCTAAATCTGCTCTTCTCTAGTTTGAAGCCATTGCCCCTTGTGCTGTCACTGCAGGCCTCTGCAAACAGTCTGTCCCCATCCTTCCTGTAGCCCCCTTCAGGTACTGGAAGGCTGCTATTAGGTCTCCCTGGAGCCTTCTCTTCTCCAGGCTGAAAACCCCCAGCTCCCTCACCCTGTCCTTGTAGCTGAGGTGCTCCAAGCCCCTGATCATTTTCATGGCCCTCCTCCGGGCCATGCCCATAACCAGGTGGCTTCAAGTAGACCATCTTACGGTGCCTTCCAACCCAACCCATTCTATGGCAGCATGACCATCAGAGATCTCTTCCAACTCCCACCACAATTGGACTCTGAGACAAACCTGATAAGCTAAAGGCATTTCCAGAGTCTGTCCATTTCACAGTTGCCTGCAAGGGAACTAAATGCATTGAGGTCTCAACTTGCTACACAGCTAAATGTCATAACGGATCTTTACCAGAATATTAATTCACTGTACACTGTTATTTGTCCCTTGGCATTCTCCATCACAACTCATGGCTTCCAGGGTACAATTTATTATTACTATTATTCAAGGTAATCAAAGCCTCATGGCATGCTGCAAACCTGCACCACCATTTTTTTTTGGATGCTAAATTTGTAGATGATCTGTTGACTTAAGTGAAACATTTTGGTTCCTGCAGTATTTTACCTCATTTCTATTTTTTTTCCCCAGTTTTCTGTTCTCAATTTTGTTTTTCACAGGATTAGAATGTTTACATGCTTTGTGTTAGAAAATATTACACTAAATCGCATGGAATAAATGGAAGAAGCTGCCCAGAGAAGCTGTGGAGGTTCCTATGAAGAGAGGCTGAGGGAGCTGGGGTTGCTTAGCCTGGAGAAGAGGAGGCTCAGGGGAGACCTTCTTGCTCTCTACAACTCCCTGAAGGGAGGTTGTTGTAGCCAGGTGGGGGCTGGTCTCTTCTCCCAGGCAACCAGCACCAGAACAAGAGGACACAGTCTCAAGCTGTGCCAGGGGAGGTTTAGGCTGGATGTTAGGAAGAAATTCTACACAGAGAGAGTAATTGCCCACGGGAATGGGCTGCCCAGAGAGGTGGTGAAGTCGCCGTCATTGGAGGTGTTTAGGAGGAGATTTGATAGAGTGCTTGGTGTCATGGTTTAGTTGATTAGATGGTGTTGGATGCAATGATCTTGGAGGTCTCTTCCAACCTGGTTTATTCTATATTATTCTTATAATACCCTAGAAGTGTTCAGAGCCAGGATAGATGGGGCTTTGAACAACCTGGTCTAGTAGCAGGTCTCCTGCCCATGGAGACCATTGGAGTCAGTGGAGCATAGAGTCAATGAAGCACTTCTGATCCAGGGGGAAGTAACAAGCAGGTCCACTGGATAATTACGGAGAAGCACGTCCATCTATACCAATGAAGTAGTAGCATCCTAGTAGATACTGCTGAAACTATCGGAAGGGCTTCATTTTACCAGAGGGACATTTTTACCAAGCAAAACAGTTTGCTAGAGCAATACAATCAATAAGCTTAAGGCCAGCTTTGAGGTATTGGCAAGAAAAGCAATGAACTGAAACAGGTTGCCCTGGAGATGTTCAAGGCCAGGCTGGATGAAGCCTTGAGCAATCTGGGCTAGCAAAAGGTGTCCCTGTCCACAGTAAGGAGGTTGGAAGTAGATGATCTTTAAGGTCCCTTCCAACCTGAGCCATTTTATGATTCTAAATCAGCCACAGCACTTTCAGCAAGGCCACAATGTCTTAATTTTTGTTCACATGTGCTGATGCAGCAGCAGGGATGGGGCAGTGCCCAGGCAATGCTATCTTCTGCTACTCGCACGATCCATGTCACTCCCAGCACCAGATAAGCCTCCAGCACCCGCTGCTAGCACAGAACAAAGTTCAGCAGAAGGCAGATCTTCCCCTAGATACATTATCTGAACCACCAAAATTCCTCACTTTCAACTCTTCTTCCCCTTGGATCACTTGCTAGACAAGCCAAGAATTACAAAACTCTGAAGCCTGGCTAAGAGTTGTGTGCAGCATTGTACCAGAGCTTGAAAGCACAGAAAGTGCAGTAATCATAAAATCAGTAGAGCATCAAGATAAGAGCTTAAGAGATGAAACAGAAACATCCTCTAGACTGGCAAAGGATGCACAACTAAAGAAACAATTCCCCAGTGCTGTTCTAGCAAGTTCTGCATGCTCATTTTTAAAGCACATCCAGGCTTAGTGATTCAAAGCCTCTGCAGAACCTCTGATTTTCCACTGATAAACCTGTAATAAAGATAACCTTGGCAATATTGCTTCTCATCTCCACCCTTTCCCTGCAGGAAGAAGACAGGCTTCCAAAGGACAGCAATCCTCCTGTGTCAGCCAGATGCAAAGTCTAAACATTAGTGAACAGTGATCATTGCTGAAGTAGAGTTCATCGTAAGTCACCTGAGCAAAACACAACCTCACAGCCAGAGGCCTGGGCTAAGTTCAAGGAATGCAAGAGGGCTCTCCCACCCTTTTCATAGGTGCATGGAAGGCCCAAATTACTTCAGAATGCTGTCAAGTTTACAAAACTCAACATTTAAGGCATTTCTCCAGCTATGGATTACATGGAACAAGATAGAAGCCAAACAAAACCCCTTTGTCCAGGGAAAGAGAATTGAAGTTACTCACCTCTGGTCACAGAACTGGAATAAGAATTTCCTCTCCTTGTGGGGAAATCCTGAGCCCCCATCACTTATCTTAATGTTCTAAGCTTTGGAAATTACTGAAGTCTGAACTACAGAGTACTACCGGGTGGGGGAGAAAGGAATAAACAACAGAAGCAACAGAGAGCAGTGCTTGAAAAAGCTGCCACATCTCAAACCCAAGACATGGCAACAATTACATGGAGAGGAAACAGAAGCATTCTGTCTAACAAAGACAAATGCTTTCTGCAGCACACCAGTGCATCCCTGCCTTCCACTCAGGAGAGGAATCACAAAGAGAGGTGGTTATAGTCTGAACCAGAACTTGTTATTTAGCACAATATGGTTAACATCCAGATCCTGGATCTCTGGATTAAGGCACTTACCAAGTGGCAACTGAACAAAAGATGTGGGCCATAAAGATGATCAGAGGGCTGGAGCACCTCTCCTATGAAGGCAGGCTGAGAGAGTTGGGGTTGTTCAGCCTGGAGAAGAGAAGGCTCCAGGGAGACCTTACAGCTATATTTCAATACTTGAAGGGGACCTACAAGAAGGTTAGGGAGGGACTCTTTAGAGATAGGATGAGGGGCAATAGGTTGAAACTGAAGCAGGGTAGATTTAGGCTGGACATCAGGAGGAAATTCTTTACAATGAGGGTGGTAAAACACTGGAACAGGCTGTCCAGGCATGTAGTTGAAGTCCCATATCTGGAGACATTCAAGATCAGACTTGATGTGGCCCTAGGCAACCCAATCTAGTTAGAGGTGTCCCTGCTGACTGCAAGGGGGTTGGACAAGATGACCTTTGAGGGTCCCTTCCAACCCAATGCAATCTGTGAATCTTAAGAGACTACAGAAGTACATGTCAAAAAGGGTAGGGGCTGCTCAAACTTTACTCAGGTTTCTTCAACACTGATGTGCCAAACCTGTACTCATGCCAAAGGCTGCCTGGGTAGAAACTGAGATGATATTGCCTCCTGCTGCTCCCATGTCTCTGACCTGATGAGTCCTGAATGTGCCCCTAAAGGTTCAAATCTGCTAAAGCAAAACCAAAGAGAGGTGATCAGTGAGCTATTCCTACATGTTCCAAGAAATACCCCAATCTGGTGCAATCTACCAAGGCAGCCAGCAAATGGAAGATGCAACACCAGGGGAGTTCAGTCTCAATTCACTGGTCATCCTTCAAAGGTCAGAGACAT
The DNA here is from genome assembly GCA_033816785.1 of Picus viridis. Lineage (NCBI taxonomy): Eukaryota > Metazoa > Chordata > Aves > Piciformes > Picidae > Picus > Picus viridis. Next base: position 11,218,680 of record CM066586.1, read on the forward strand.
TTACCATTGATACCAGAGCACCATTAAGTTGCTAACTCTCACTCAAGGATCCTTCATCACTTCAAATTAGAGCAGTGCTGCATGATTGACTCCAACTGTTAAGATGCTGAAATTCATGACAACTGACAGTTCTGTGGGAAGTATTGACCTTGTTTCTCTCCTTACAACCTTTCCTCAGCAGAACCATTTAAATTCACAACTGGCATGGAACTAGAAACTCTTCTGCTCTTCAGTGCTGACAGGAGCTCTGTCTAAAGAAGATGACCATGCACAAGGGCTTACTACCTGACTTAAGAGCACACTATCAAATGACCTGGCACTCATCAGGTTGTACAGATGGTTCCATCCTGTTTTGAAAGGTGGAAGCACAGCAACAGTAAGATTTTTTCAGGTTGCAGTGTTAACAGAAACCAGAAGGAGAAGTAGAAATGACCTGGAAAGAGTGAGGGAGCAAAGAATCACTGTTACCTCATCCAAGACAAAGGCTGTAGAAACAAATCAAGTAAAATGAGTGGGGAAATCATCACTGAAGAACACCAGTGATTTGGTCTGGAAGACAAGCACATCACCCACAGAAGCCTCTTTCCCAAAACTGCAGCCATTTTCCAGAAATACAAGACTGAAGGGATGGATGGTTCCTCAAAAATGACCATAGAACCCTTTGGTTGAAAAAGCCCTCCAAGATCATCAAGTCTAACCATCAACCTAAGACACCATGGACATCAAACCATGTCCCAAAGGGCCACGTTCACACATTTCCTGAACACCTCCAGGGATGGTGACTCCACTCCCCCCGGGCAGCCTGTTCCACTGCCTGACCACTCTCGGAGGAAAAATTTTCCTAACACCCAACCAAACCCTGCCCTGGCACAATTTCAGGCCATCTCCCCTCTTCCTATCACCTGATACTAAGGAGAAGAGACCACGTCCCACCTCACTCCAACCTCCTTTCAAGAAGCTGTAGAGAGCAATGAGGTCTCCTTTCAGCCTCCTCTTCTCCAGACTGAACAACCCCAGTTCCCTCAGCTGCTCCTCACCAGACCTGTTCTCCAGCCCCTGCACCAGCTTATTTGCCCTGCTCTGGACATGTTCCAACACCTCCATGTCCTTTTCATGAAAAGCCCGAAAGTGAATCTAGTATTCAAGGTGTGGCCTCACCAGTGCTTGGCTAGCAGCAAGATTCTTAGCCTCATTCTACTAATTCACCTGCTGCAGGAAACATTCCTTGGCAAGTTTTTCTCTTGTTTCTGAAGACACCATACAAGACCTAAACAAACCTGTCTCAACCCTTAAAAATTACGAAGTCCCATTTTCAGTGTAGCAAAGACAACTCTTATCACAGCGTGGAGACTGAACAAACCAAGAGTTACTTCAATGCAGTGGTAATTATTTGGCACAGCTATAGAGGAACAAGAAAGATTGGTGTTTAAGGCACACCAGCACAGCTCAAACTATCAAGAGGTTTCTGTTCCTGCTGTTACAGTGAAGTAAAGAGGCTGAAAGGTTGAAGAGTTACTGAAATGTGCACATTGAAGATGATTAACTACACACCTGGCTGTGTGTAGCTACTAGCACAAGTGTTTTCCACTTGCTCAAGTGTTCTCATGTAAATAGCACAACAGGATTCTCCAAATAACCATCACTGAGCTGAAATTGGCTGGGGCTCCTACCCTCCTACCTCAGCACAGGCATCTACCACTAATTTCCACAGTAATTTACATCGAATAAACCACTTCAAAAGACTTAAACACCAGCCCAGGACCATTTCCCAGTGCAGATATGCAGTAGAAATAATTATTAACATATATTTAAGCCAAAAACCATAACAAGTGAGAGCCAAAATGAAAGAAAGCAGCAGGGTAATATAATGGCTAACTATTATTTATTGCCCTGTAGGTATCTTGCTGCAGTATGGTGCTTCTCATAGAATCATTAAGGCTGGAAAAGCCCTCTAAGATCAAGTCCAACCACCAGCCTAACACCACCGTGGCCCTTAAACCACATCCCAAAGTGCTATAGCCACACATTCCTTGAACACCCCCAGGGATGGTGACTCCACCACCATCCTGGGCAGTCTGTTCCAATGACTGACCACTCTCTGCATGAAAGAATATTTTCTTAATCTCCAACCTAAACCTCCCCTGGCACAACTTCATGCCATTTCCTCTTGTTCCATCATCTGATACTAGGGCAAAGAGACTGACCCCCACCTCCCTCCAACTGCCTTTCAGGGAGTTGTAGGGAGCCAGAAGGTCTCCTCTCAGCCTCCTCTACTCCAGACTAAAAACCCCCAGTTCTCTCAGCTGCTCCTCCCCAGCCCTGTTCTCCAGACCCTGCACCACCTTTGTTGCCCTTCTCTGGACATGCCCCAGCGCCTCAGTGCCCTTCTTGTAGAGAAGGGCCCAAAACTGGAGCAAGTATTCAAGATATGGCTTCATCAGCGCCTAGTACCGGGAGACAATCACTGCCCTGGTCCTGCTGGCCACACTATTTCTGATCCAGGACAGGAGGCTGGTGGCTTTCTTGGCCACACTGCTAGCTCACATTCATCTGGCCATTAACTAGCACCCCCAGGTCCTTTTCTGCTGCACAACTTTCCAGCCACTCTGCCCCAAGCCTGGAGCATTGCCTGGGGTTGTTGTGACCCAAGTGCAGCACCCAGAGATTGCCTTTATTAAACCTCACCTAACTAACGTTGGCCCATCAATCCAGCCTGTCCAGATCTCTTTGCAGAGCCTTCCTGCTCTCATTAGGATGCCTGGGAAAAAGAATCAAATTAACCAATGGTTTTTTACACAGAGACACAGGCAAAAAAGCTAAATCAAATTAGGGCTGTTTTGCTTTAGAGCACCTTAAATGAATTATATCAGAGTTAACATTGCTGAAAGTTCCAGAGGCTTAAATTCCTGTTCTGACACCACAGCTGAATCCTCACTTGCAATTAATTCAAAGTTATCTTTCACTAAGCAGCTCATTAAAGACAAGTATTTAGATGACAGCTGTCCTGAGACATGAAAAACTTCTTGCTGCATCCAACAGGAACTGGATGCTGCAGAACTGAGTCCCATCTCAAGAGGTTTCAAGAGGATTTTTCCTCCAGGAAATAGAAGCTCAAGCTGCAAGCTTCAAAAGCAGAGGGACAGCTACGTACACACTACTGAAGGGGAAAGCCCAATCTATACAGGGATGGTGCTCCAGGCTCTCCCAGAGAGGAAAATGCCTTCTGCTCAGCAGAGGAAAAGCCCTTGGGACACATCCAAACTGTTAATATTGTTCTTTCCTCTCTGGGATACCATTTAATCAACAGGTTTCTCCTTGCCTTTTGGGTGTGAGTTTTTTGTTTTGGTTTGGGATTTTTCATTTGGTTTTGGGTTTTGTGTGTGTGTTGGTTTGGGGTTTTGGGGGTTTTTTGTTGTTGTTTGTTGTCTTGGGGTTTTTGGTGGGTTTTTTGGTAGTGATAGGACTAGAGAAAACAGAGCAAAACCAGAAGTGGTGAGATTCAGATTGGATGTTAGGAAGAAATTCTTCACCATGAGGGTGGTGAGACACTGGCACAGGTTGCCCAGGGAGGTGGTGGAAGCCTCATACCTGGCAGTTTTTAAGGCCAGGCTGGATATGGCTGTGAGCAACCTGATCTAGTGTGAGGTGTCCCTGCCCATGGCAGGGGGGTTGGAACTGGCTGACCCTTGAGGTCCCTTCCAGCCCTGACAATTCTATGATTGATGTTTTACAACATGAATGCCAACTCCCAGACAAATTACCACCCTGAATGCCCTCTGGGGTTGTGTAGATGTAGGCATTATTTATATGTCTGTATATATGTATTGCTGATTTGAAATGAAGGCTGTAAACTTGTAAGCACCTTTGTCACCACTGTTACCAGCTCAGAAAAGAGAATTCCCTTTGCCATGAGTTCACATGAAAGTAAATGTCCTAAGGGATAGTCAGTGCAGGGTTTAGTAGATCTTCTGACATTTGTTTTCTTAATCCTCCAAGTATTTCTGAGGTTTTATAGAAGAGGCACTGAATTCATTCCCAACTGTTGCAGCCCTCTGGCTACAATGAGAAGTACACAACAACATCAAAGATGTTACACTCGAGTGCCTAAAGACAACACTGAGTACATCTGCACTGATGTTTCATCAAGCCTCAGGACTCCCACTACCTGTCTTCTCTTCTGTTGCCTCCAGGAAAAGAATAGGAATTACTTCCAAGCAAGGAAGATCAGATATGTCAGAGCTCCTACTGATGCTCGGGTAGCTTCCATGCTAGCACCCTCACAGATAAGTCATCTCACACTCAAGAAGGGGAGACAAAGTAGTGATATATCTAATTAAGAGCGGCTGAAGGTACTTGGGTTTTGCAAGAAGGTGGAGCTGACTTCGCAGCTACCTACTCCAACCCAAACAATTCTGTCATTCTATCATTACATCTCAACATTTGTTAATGAGGCTGGTGAAGAACAGGGTCTATGAGGAGCAGATGAAGGAACTGGAGTTGTTCTATCTAGAGGAAAGGCAGCTGAGAGGAAACTTCATTGCCCTCTACAACTCCCCAGAAGGAGGTTGAACTGAGGTTGGTCTCTTCTCCCAAGTGACAGGACAAGAGGCAATGGCCTGAAACTGTGCCAGAGGAGGTTTAGGTTGGGGATTACAAAAAGAATTCTTTCCTGCAAGAGTGGTCAGGCATTGGAATAGGCTGCCCAGGGAGGTGGAGTCACAGTGCTGGAGCTGTTCATTTAACATGTGAACATGCCACTTCAGGACATGATTCAATTGCCATGCTGATCTTAGGTTGAAGGTTGAACTCGATCTCAAGGGTCTCTTCCAACCAAAACAACTTTATGACTCTTTGGTTCTACCTAAAGGTGCCCAAAGCACACAGCATCTCTCTAGCTCTCCTCCTGTAGCACAGTTAGTTTGGCAGCTCCATTCCTTTACACCAGCGGTCTTCTGTTTGCAGTCTGGGGATGCGCACTGTGGTTTTTTGCCTGAGCATAGTGGATTATGAGACACTTATCAAGGCCTTCACATACCTGTTCTAAGGCAAATTCTGTTGGGGTGGGGTTAGGGCTTGGGGTTGACAAGGGAAGATCTTTCACTGACAGGAGGCATAGTCTACATTGGTACAAACTGGTGGGCCACTGCAATCAGTAGCTGTCTGCCACACCAGCCTCCCTTCAATAAGAGCTGCCTGTGCCAGGAATACAAACACAGACTCTAAATACTTCCCTCTCCATTTCAGATATGGCCACCACCTGTGTGCTGAGACTGAGATACCACTAGCAAGAAGCACTTAGTAATATTTCTATCCCACAGCCCAAGCTGGTGCTTTCTGCAAGGTTGAACTTCTTAAGTTTCTTCCCAAAAGGGTTGTCAAGCCCTGGACCAGGCTGTCTAGGGCACTGGTGGAGATTCCATCCCTGGAGCAGTTGAAAAGCCATGGAAATGTGGTCCTGAGGGACATGGTTTAGTGGTGACCTGGCAGTGCTGGGTTAATGGTTGCACTTCATGATCTTAAAGGTCTCTTTTTGAATCATTTCATTTGGGTTAAAACACTTGCCAGGAACTGGAAAGACAAACAAAAATTAACAAGCATCTAAGGACAAGTATTCAAGGCCAGGATGGACGGGGCTTGGAGCAACCTCATCTAGCGGAAGGTGTCCTTGCCCAGGACAAGGGGTTGGAGCTAGATGATCATAGAATTATTCAAGGTGGAAAAGACCCTTGAGCTCAGGTCCAACCATTAACCTTATTCTACTAAGCTCACCACTGAACCAGATCTTTAAGGTCCCTTCCAACCCCAACCATTCTACAATTTTATGATGCATTTGTTACTTCTAAACGCGACTTCCTTGCCTGTGGGACATAGTTATGCATTGGAGTGTTACGTGCATGGAAAGAAGCTGCTGCTCTGGCATCAAAAGATGGGTATGAGAGCTCAAGGTCCAGCTCAAGCCTGGCAGTAAAACAGGAGCGACATGGCAGAATCCCAGGGTACAAAACACCCACACAAATCCCTTTGTGCTGAGCCCAGCTTGGTGAGCTCCAGGATTGCAAGGTGCCACCACGGAAAACTCTCAATTCTAGCTGCTCACACAGCAGAGAACTCATCACTGGCCTTGACTTGAGCCTTTTTGACAGTTCAAAAGCCTCCCAAACAGGATATTTAAGTAGGGCTGAGAGGAGACAATCACAGGAAATTAATTTTATATTCAGCTAGAGGGAATGAAGCACTTTCTTTCCACTTGAGATCATATAATTATTTGGCACCAAGTGGCTACATCTCAAAAGCTGCAACAGCAGCTAAGCAGTCCCTCTGAGAAGGCTAAGTTTGTTTTCCCTTTCTCTCACCTCTATTTGGTTTCCAGTCCTGCCTGGAAAAATAAAAACTGCTGGGAGGATTTGGGGCCACAATGACCAACACCATATTCTCTTCCATACAGTTTTGCAGTGCACAGCCTATGGTCAGGCCAGGCAAGTCACCGTGGACTTGGCAGGGCAAGAATCACAGAATGCTGGAAGGGACCCCCAGAATGCGATCAAGTCCAACCCGCCTCCAAAGCAGGACCATCAAGGGCAGGCTGTACAGGAACACATCCAGGTGTGTTTTGAAGGTCCCCAGAGAGAAGGAGAGACTCTACAACTTCTATGGGCACTCTGTTTCAGGGCTCCACGACCCTGACAGTAAAGAAGTTTCTTCTCCTGTTGAGGTGGAATTTGCTATGATTAAGTTTATGTCTATTGCCCCTGCTCCTGTCACTATCACTGAAAAGAGACCAGCCCCATCCTCCTGACAGCCAGCCTTTAGATATTTGTAGACATAGATAAGATCCCCTCTCGACCTTCTTTTCTCCAGACTAAACAGGCTGGAATGGACCTTAGAGACCCCAGAAGCTATTTCCCTGCTTTACTCAAGCATTAATGTGGAGCTTAACAGCCCAAAACACATCCAGCAGACTCTGAACAGAAGAATATTTGTCCTTATCTGAGAACATGAACAGCAGATGGTGACCACAGCTTTTATCTCCTAAAAGCAGCGTGACCAAATTAAAAACCCCAAATCATCCTCCTCCTCTTCGTGAAGCTCAACTGAATCATTTAACTCCTCTTTTATAGAAAAAAAGCCTGTTCTGCTGTAGTAAGCAGTTGGTTAATACACACACTGAGGTGTTTAGAAGAGATTTCTCAGCAAGGACTACAGAAACCACTACAGTTGACACAACTGCTAGACCAAACAGGGCCAATGACATCAGTGTCTCATTGGGCCAGGCACTGATACTGTTTCTGGGGCAAGTTTCACACAGTATCACAGTATCAATAAGGTCGGAAGAGACCTCAAAGATCATCAAGTCCAACCTGTCACCACGGACCCCATGACTAGACCATGGCACCAAGTGCCACGTCCAATCCCCTCTTGAACACCTCCAGAGATGGTGACTCCACCACCTCCCTGGGCAGCACATTCCAATGACAAATGACTCTCTCAGTGAAGAACTTTCTCCTCACCTCGAGCCTAAACTTCCCCTGGTGCAGCTTCAGACTGTGTCCCCTTATTCTGGTGCTGGTTGCTAGAGAGAAGAGACCAACCCCCACCTGGCTACAACCACCTTTCAGGTAGTTGTAGAGAGCAATGAGGTCTCCCCTGAGCCTCCTCTTCTCCAGGCTAAATAATCCCAGCTCCCTCAGCCTCTCCTCATAGGGCTTGTGTTCCAAACCCCTCACCAACTTTGTTGCCCTTCTCTGGACACCTTCCAGCATCTCAACATCTTTCCTAAACTGAGGGGCCCAGAACTGGACACAGGACTCAAGGTGTGGCCTAACCAATGCAGAGTACAGGGGCACAATGACTTCCCTGCTCCTGCTGGCCACACTGTTCCTAATGCAGGCCAGGATGCTGTTGGCCCTCTTGGCCACCTGGGCAAGTTTCAAGTAGAACTCTGACACTACACATATTTCTTTTCCAGATGGGGACTTGAAAAACGTTTCCTGTCCAAGAGGTTGTAATTGATTTTCCAAACTGTCTCTAATGAGTAATCTGAGGGGAGGTTGTGTTGGTTTTGTTTTTAGAATCACAACTAGTTACGGCCTCTCTACAAAGGGGAAAGAGGAATTCGGAGCAAGTAATACTGGTGCCAGTAAGTTTCAAAAATAACTGACTTGCATCATCTCAAAAGCATCCTTATGGAAGCTCCCCTCCAGAAAAAAGGCTTTTGATGATTGCTGCAGTTTTGACAGCAAGATCCTTATATGGATCCAAACCACACTAAACATTCCATACAGCGTGGTGATCGTAACGCCGATCACCGGGAACACACTGAATGAACAGAAAACAGAACTGCAAGATGGAGGGAGGCCTTGGGATGGCCAATTTCTCAGCTTCCTACCAGAGATCCCAGGAGATTTTGGCAGAGCTTTTGGTTTTGTTTAGATACAGTTTTCATAAGCACAAGCTCCGTGCCAAAGCAGCTCCCTGACAAGGAAGCACTCGGTGATTGGGGGATCAGCAAGGAGTGACCAAGATGAAGGGTCTCCAGAAGCAGGACACCAACCACCACACACATCCACTGCAGCACACATCTCCTGAGCATTTACAATGGAAGCAAGATAAAGAAGCGTCATTTCCAAGAAGTGACAGTAGTGTGAACAGAGCACTGCATCAACAGGAATTCTTATCACAAAGTTAACCAGGCTGCACTGTTTCTTGACAGGGAGCTTCAGCTCCTCACCTATTAAAGCCACTCAGCACATACATCTGCACCTAATCTTGCCTCTTCCTTAAAGCCTTGTATCATAGAATGGCTTGGGAGGGACCTCCAAAGGTCATCTAGTCCAAGCCCTCTGCACTGAGCAGGGACATCTTCCACTAGAATCAGGTTGCTCACAGCCTTGGCAAGCCTGACCTTGAATGTCTCCAGGGATGGGGCCTCAACTACCTGAGTAACCTGAGTTGCAGTGTTCCCTCAGGGTGCAGATTTTTTTCCTAACATCCAATCTAAATCTCCTCTCCTCAGCTTTTAAACCATTGCCCCTCATCCTATCACTCCAGGCCCTTGGAAACAGTCCCTCTGAAGCCTTTGGGTAGGCCCCCTTCAGGTACTGGCAGGCTGCTAGTAGATCTCCCTAGAGCCTCCTTTTCTCCAGGCTGAACAACCTCAGCTCCCTCAGTCTGTCTTTGTAGCAGAGGTGCTCCAGCCTCCCAGTCATCTTTATGGCCCTCCTCTAGACCTGCTCCATCAGGTTCATGTCCTTCTTATGTCAAGGGCTCCAGAGCTGGACACAGCTCTCCAAGCAAGGTCTTACCAGAGCAAAGTGGCAGAACCACCGCTCTCAATCTGGTGACCACACAATGCAAGATATGTGCATTACCTTTACATGGCCAAGAACCAGCATGCATCCACTACTACACACACAGCATTAAGGGGGAACAATGCTTTTGCAACCAACTCTAATATTCCAGGTTCTCTGCAGCTGTAAGGAAGAAAAACTGCAGCCTTGGATTTACTGCATACCAGCTCTGCTGTAAGGAGGAAGCTGGCTGGAGAACAGAAAGGCACAGGCAGGATGAAAACACCCTATGTGCCCATACAGTGATGTACTGTAGTTGCCTGTGTACCCCAGGGAACTCACTATGGGAAATAAACCAGCAATCCCCTTGTTCCAGCAGGCTGCCAGCTCCTGTGTCAGACATCATGTAACCCAGCTACCACAGGGTTCTTGTAAGGAACACAGAATTAAAATGAAATCTCTATATACACTTTGACAGCCTAGCAGGGATACATTAGAGCAATTTTAGTCATTGCTAGCATTTCTGATCCAGGGGTGGGAGTGCAAAGTGGTCCACTGCAGCATAGTGTTGGATGATAGGTTGGACTCAATGATCTCAAAGGTCTTTTCCAACCTGGTTAATTCTATTCCATTACAGAGAAAGCACCCCCACGATTTCCTCATGAAGAAGGAGCAAGCCAGTAGGTAATGCTGGAACCATAAAGAAGTGCCTATTTTTACTATTGTGAGATAGGCTCTCAGGAGACCTTATAGAGGCCTTCCAGTAACCGAAAGGAGCTACGAGAAAGCCGAGAGGGGACTTTTACAAGGGCTTGTAGTGACAGAATGAGAGGGAATGGACTGAAGCTTGAGGAGGACAGATTCAGACTGAAGATTAGGAAGAAATTCTTTACAGTGAGGGTGGTGAGACACTGGAATAGATTGCCCAAGGAGGTTGTGGATGCTCCCTCCCTGGAGATGTTCAAGGCCAGGGTGGGAGTAGCCTTGCTTTGAGCAACCTGGTCTAGTGTGAGGAGTCTCTGCCCATGGCAGGGAGGGTTGGAACTAGATGATCTTTAAAATCCCTTCCAACCTAAATTATTATATGAATCTATGGCATTTTATCAAGCAGAACAGCTAGCTTGATCAATGCAGGCAAGATGGTTTCAATCCACCTTTGATGTATTAGTTAAGAAAGGTGAAATATTGGTAACCTGATGTGCCAGTAAAAGAAGTGCGTCTCTGGAACAGGTTGCCCAAAGGAGTTGTGCAAGCTTCAACCCTGGTAGTGTTCAAAGACAAGCTGGATGGGACCTTAGGCAGCCTGGTCTAGTAGAATATGTCCCTGCCCAAGGCAGGCAGAGAGGTTGGAACTAGGTGGTCTTTAAGGTCCCTTCCAATCCAAACCATTCTATGATTCTGTAAGAAAGATGAGGACAATCTTTTTCACTGGACCTTTTGCAACAGGACAAGGAGTGATCTTCTTAAACTAAAAGGGAGATCTAAACTAGAGATTAGTAAGAAATATTCTGCAATAGGAGTGGCAAAACACTGGCCCAGGTTGCCCAGAGAGATGGTAGATGCCCCACCTCTGGAAACATTCCAGGTCAGTTTGTTTGGGGCTCTGAGCAACCTGCTCCAGTTGCAGCGGGGTTGGACTAGGCAACCTTTAGAAGTCCCTTCCAACCCAAAGTATTCTATGATTCTATAAAACAAGACTATCCACACACCTCACCTGCCCCTTTCTTCAAAATAAAGATGGCCTGATCCTTCAGTTCCAATGGAAGGAGACAAGGGAAGCCAATGTTCAAGCAGTGGTGACAGAAAGCAGCAGCATCACACACACAGAGGCAGTCACCACAGCTTGCTCAGAGAAAAGCAACCAGTACCCAAATGTCAGAGTAGTCCCCTACTAAGCAGAGAGCTAAACATAGCAAGGAGGAGTAGAAGCTGCAAGTTAAATATTTGGACAAACTCCTGAAAAGCCAATGAAGGACTGCAAACAGGCTTAGAAAAACACTCCAGCTTTCATTTTAAACAAAGAATATACTTTCATTATGAGTTTAAACACTTAATGGGAAAAGCACAGAGCTCATGAAATGGGCACAAACCAGAGAGCAAACCCCCTGCATTCAGACTGAATCTTTCGCTCGAGTTCTACGTTGCCACTACCTTGCCATGACACGTTTGTGCAACACTACATTAAGCTCTACTCAATACCAAAGCAAGGCATGCAATAAGTCCTTTTGCTTGTTGACAGTTACATTTGGACACATCCTCTCTTGCTCAAGTGAGAGATGGAGTCATTTGCATTTCCTTTGTCACCTGGCATTTCAGAGACCGAGCGTTAAGCAGGACTAAATCCTGTCATTTATTGCCAAAAAGCAACATCATGATTATAGCCACAGGGATTCACAGAGGAAATCCATTCTCTACAAGATTCTTCTCTATGAAAATGATGTTAAGCACTTTAAAATTATCTGTAGTATGTCGGTCTTCAGCAGACATTTCCACACTTGGGTATTGAATTTGGATGGGAGAGCTCCAACAGGGCTCCCCAGTTCGACCTGAAAAAGCCTTCCCGCTTCTCTTTTAGCAACTCATTTTTATGTATGGCAACCTAATGCTGCCAAACACTTTGTTCTGGTGCTCAAAAATACATCTAAGAATAATTATTTAGTCTCTAAAGGAAAAGGCTGAGAGGGGATCTGATTGACATCTACAAATATCTGAAGGGTAGGTGTCAAGATGAAGGTGCCAGGCTCTCTATGGTGGTGCCCAGTGACAGGACAAAAGAAACAACTGGTACAAGCTGGAATACAAGAGGTTCCACCTCAACATGAGGAGAAACTTCTTTACTGTGCCAGAGCACTGGAACAGGCTGTCCAGAGAGGTTATGGAGTCTCCTTCTCTGGAGACTCAAAACCTGCCTAGATGAATTGCTGTGCAGTCCCCACCCTAAGTGATCCTGCTTGGGCAGGGGGCTCAGACCACATGATCTCTAGAGGTCCCTTCCAACCCCTGCCATTCTGCAATTCCGAGTAATTCTTCCCTTTTCTTCTCTTCAACCTGAAAACCTACAGCAGTTCAGAAGCCTTTAGGAGCAAGGGAGGAAGAGAAGGAGAAAGAGAGGGGCTGATCCACAAGGTTCATGTCACTCAGAGCCTCAAGTCTGCAAGCACCTGCAATGCTCTTGGAGGTGCCAGGCCTTTTATTTACAGCCCTTGCAGGAAGTCTGGAAAGAGACAACAGACATAATGGAATTTATCCCCTAGAAACCAAAATAGCAGCTGATCCCTAGCAAAAGGCAAAAATTTGTCAGGAGCCTGTTTCCATCAATAACCAGGGAGCAAAACTGAGGGGTGTAAGCAGCTGTGGCTCAGGTACTATATAGTAGTATCATGTTAGTTCAGCTTTTCTGTCTTAGATGACTTCATCACTGAGAAGTCTGGATCCATCTGTTCCTATTACAGTGTAAAACAGCTTGGTGTGACCCCTCTATATAGCAATGCACATCTGCTCTTCCTCTTCTCAGCCTTCTCATCAACCTGGCAGAGTGGCAACCCCACTCCCAGCCCCACCACAATGTTAGCACTAAAATTAAACAAACCTATCACAAGAAGAACAACACTTTCCAGCTGGCAACTCCAGCCTTACCCTTTAGTCCACACGAAGTTCTAGGAAAGCACACAAAGCCCAAGTGTTGGAAATAGCTTTCCTATTTCCAAGGTGCTGCAAAAATTCCCCTCTCCCACGCAACTCTTGGGGCTGTAGCCAAATCCTGCTAAACCTGAATTCAGCTGCAATTTGCAGAGAGCAGGGAGCCCTGCACTGCTCCCAGGCTCCTGCAGCAGCTCCCAAAAGTGTTCTCCAACAAGCAAGTCTGTCTTTGCTTCTTATGGACACCTCTTAGCACCAGTAGATGGACAGCATGACCATAGAATCCTGGTTACTTCCACTACTGATTGCCCATAACATCCTCAAACATATCACCCTGCTACTAAGCACTTCCAAAACACTGCAGACATCTGAAAAAGGAGGAAAAGCAAAAAGATATGGGGAAGGACAAGCTTAATTCTAGGAGTCTACAATTCTAACTGATAGAGGAGACAACTAAGTAGGCAAATAAGCTGATGCTTCTGGGTGGGTTAACTGGTCAACACCTGTTACAAACAGGGCATCCATGGCACTGCTTGCTCTCCCATTCCCTGTAATTCTTTGAACTGCAAACACTCACTCCCTAGATACAGCCTGAAGCTTCAGAATTCACATTCTGTGTGTCCAACATCATCTGCCTTTGCATTCATGAGAGACAAGCTTGTCTGAACAGATACAGATCCATGCGCTTCGCTTGTCACAGTCTACAAACTAAGCTTTGTACTAAGAGTTCAAGATGGCTCTGGCCAACTTGTGACCCTCCCTTGAGCAGGGCATCTCAGCAAGTAGAATTTATCAAAGGTATTATGTTAATAGTAAGGAAGAAAAATTAATAGCAGCAGTGGAAAACAAAAATTGTGGTCAAGTACTACTAATGTTGCACCAAACTCTTTCCCCAGTCTGAGGAAAGTACATTTTTGGTCCTGTCTTGTATTTCAGGTTGCCCAGAGAAGACGTGGAGGCTCCAAGCCTGGAAACATTCAAAGCCAAGTTGGGTGGGCCCTTAAACAACCTGGTCTAGTAGGAGATTTTCCTGTCCATGGCAGAGGGGTTGGAACTAAATGATCTTTAAGTGATCTTACGTGTCTTTAAGTGATCTTAAAGATCTAAATGATCTTAAGGATCTTTAAGTCTCTCCCAAACCATTCTGTGATTCAGGAATCAACACCTACAGTCCTGCCGTCTGCTCAAAGTACACAAGGGGAAGCACTGAGAGCTAACACCAAGCTGGGAAAAAACAACAAATAAACCAACAAAGCCACAGAGATGTAAAAAGCTTCACATTATTTACATACACATAAATCTCTCAGACCATCAATAAAGGTCTCTCGCTTTGGTCAATTCACAAAAGAATAGGGCTAGAGAGGAATGGGGAAGGACACATCCTGCCTGCGGGCCCCACCACAATCAGAGGGCCTAAGGAGGTGCCCAGTAATCACTGCTATTATTAGACATGTCTAACCTTGATGGTCATTTAAAAAAACTACTAGAATTCCTTTCTGTTACACTTAGTTTTATACATGCGTTCAGAGCCTGAAAGCATAACAACAAAACACACAGTATCACAGTATCACCAAGGTTGGAAGAGACCTCAAAGATCATCAAGTCCAACCTGTCACCACAGACCTCATGACTAGACCATGGCACCAAGTGCCACATCCAATCCCCTCTTGAACACCTCCAGGGATGGTGACTCCACCACCTCCCTGGGCAGCACATTCCAATGACAAATGACTCTCTCAGTGAAGAACTTTCTCCTCACCTCAAGCTTAAACTTCCCCAGGCACAGCTTGAGACTGTGTCCTCTTGTTCTGGTGCTGGCTCCTTGAGAGAAGAGGCCAACTCCCTCCTGGCTACAACCACCCTTCAGGGACTTGTAGAGAGCAATGAGGTCTCCCCTGAGCCTCCTCTTCTCCAGGCTAAACAACCCCAGCTCCCTCGGCCTCTCCTCACAGGGCCTGTGCTCAAGGCCTCTCAACAGCCTCGTTGCCCTTCTCTGGACACCTTCAAGTGCCTCAATGTCCTTCCTAAACTGAGGAGTCCAGAACTGGACACAGGACGCAAGGTGTGGCCTAACCAGTGCTGAGTCCAGGGGCACAATGACTTCCCTGCTCCTGCTGGCCACACCACTCCCAATGCAGGCCAGGATGCCATTGGCCTTCTTGGCCACCTGGGCACACTGCTGGCCCGTGTTTAGGCGGCTGTCAACCAGCATCCCCAGGTCCCTCTGTTTGGGAGCTCTCCAGCACTCTGACCCCAGCCTGTAGCTCTGCATGGGGTTGTTGTGGCCAAAGTGCAGCACCTGGCACTTGGATTTGTTGAATGCCATCCTGTTGGACTCTGCCCATCTGTCCAGTCAGTCGAGGTCCCTCTGCAGAGCCCTTCTGCCCTCTAACTGATCAACATCTGCTCCCAACTTCGTGTCATCTGCAAATTTACTGATGACTGTCTCAATCCCCTCATCCAGATCATCAATGAAGATATTGAAGAGGATGGGGCCCAGCACTGATCGCTGGGGGACACCACTAGTGACTGGCCTCCAGGCAATGCCTTCCAGGAACTAACATCCTGACTGAGATTAGCAAAACCTACAGATGCTACCATTCAGGTACTACCAGTTCTCTCACCCCAAAGAGTAATTTGCTTTGGTGTAGTCATAACAAGTTCACAGCCACATGTGTTTACCATCATCTTACTCTGCACAGTTATCTGAAGGTGAAACCTGGCATTGAAATAAATGCATGAAGTAAGTGAGGTTGGCTGAATCAGCTCTCCAACAGGCACTTAGAATCCCTTTTCCACAGCATGCCTGCCAAACTCCTGTGTGCATTTAGCATTAAAACCTCACAGCAGTGCCAAATTGGTCCTTTGCATATCAAGGTAAAGATCAGATTCTTCTAGGCTGAACTTGTGAGGAAGTGAACTTAGGGGAACCAAGTGAACTTTATTCAAAACCTACCACATCTGCTTCCCATTAAAAGAATTTCCCTCGAGCCATTGCTAAGTGAACTGCTTATCACCTGAGAAAAATCACACTTTGGCCTCAGTTCTGAACAGATCTGGTATAGCAGGGTAGGGGGGAGGAAACCAAACCACTCAGCACAGGCTAAGTGTCTGTCAAACTGAGCACAGGGCTTGCTTTGACCCAAATAAAGCTAAACAATCACAGCTGAAAGCCAAAATTTCTTCCCTGCACTTATCCCACTGTCCCCTCCAGCTTTAATCAACTGCATTGGGGATTCTGGCCTGAAACATCCCAGTGTAATAGAACAGAAAAAAGAAAACCTTGTACTCAGATTTATAGAAGGGTTTTGGTTGTTGGTTGTAAGGGACCTTAAAAATCACTTTGTTCCAACCCCCTGGCACAGGCAGGGACACCTTCCACTAGCCCAGGTTGCTCAAGGCCTCATCCAATCTGACAAACACCTCCAGGGAAGAGGCATTCATGACCTCCTCTGGGCAACCTGTTCCAGTGTCTCACCACCCTCACTGGAAAGAATTTCTTCATCTCCAGTCTCCATCTGCCCTCCTCAAGCTTCAATCCATTCCCTCTCATCCTATCACTACAAGCCCTTGGAAAAAGTCCCTCCTCAGCTTTCTTGTAGCTCCCTTCAGGTACTGGAAGGCTGCTCTAAGGTCTCCCAGTCTCTTCTCTTCTCCAGACTGAACAGCCTTAACTCTCCCTACCTATCCCCATAAAGGAGGTTCTCCAACCCTCTGTCCATCTCCATCTTTCTGGCCTTTCTTTGGACCTGCTTCAGCAGCTCCATGTCCCTCTTATGCTAGGGACACCAGACCTGAACACAGTTCTCCAGGTGGGGTCTCACCCAAGCAGAGGGGCAGAATCCCCTCCCTGTGCTGCTGCTCTCACTGCTTTGGATGCAGCCTAGCACACACCTGCCTGCTGGGCTGCCAATGACCATTGCTGGCTATTGGTGAGTTTGTCACCAATTGACACTCCCAGTCCTCCTCCTCCAGGCTGCTCTTGAGCCACTTCTCACCCACCCTGTATTTGTGCTTCATGAGGTTGGCTTGGGCCCACCTCTCCAGCCTGTATGTTTGTAAACTACACATGATCTGTGTAAAGTCAGAAATGTTGTGTTACTTGTACTAAAACCAGACCAAAGAAAACAATGTTATGCCTGGAGCATCAAAACCCAGCCTAACACTGAGACAGCACTTTGCAGTTCGGTATCATGAGCATTTATTTTAATCACATTCATCCTTTTGTGTTCTCATCTACTGCCAAAAATCTACCACAAAAGCAAGGTTGAGAACAGATGACTCTCTCAAACATGTTTATTTGAAGGGTTTATGAAAAAAAACAAACCCAAAACAACAGAAACAAAACTCTTTCAAAACAAGTTCATTGAATTGAAGTTGTCCCAGATACCTGACCTGCTACAGAGTCAAGCTGCTGCCAAGTCACTTTTATAAAGGTAGAAAACCACTTACCTTCAAGAAATAAACCTACCTTATCTTACACAAGACCATAGAATCATAGAATGCCAGGGGTTGGATGGGATCTCTAGAGATCCAGTCCAACCCCACTTCCAAAGAAGGGTCACCTATGGCAGGTCACACAGGAATGCATCCAGATGGGTCTGGAAAGCCTCCAGAGAAGGAGGCTCCACAACCTCTCTGGGCAGCCTCCTCCAGGGCTCTGTCACCCTCACAGTAAAGAAGTTTCTCCTCATGTTGAGGTGGAACCTCCTGGGTTCCAGCTTATACCCATTCCTTGTCCTACCACTGGACACCACTGCAAAGAGCCTGGCACCTTCATCTTGACACCCACCCCTCAGACATTTATAGACGCTGCTAAGATCCCCTTTCAAGAGTAAATAGCCTCACATCTCTCAGTTTTTCTTCACAGGAGAGATGTTCAAGTCCCCACTCATCCTCATAGCTCCCTGCTGGACTCTCTCCAACAGATCCCTGTCTCTCTCAAATAGGGAGTCCAAAACTGGACAGAGTACTCCAGTTGTGGTCTCACCAAGGCAGAGTGGAAAGGGGATAAAAGTATTCAGTCCAGGAAGTATTTATGAATAATTCTTGCCATCTAAGACACAGACACAAGCCATGAGAGACAGACCATCAGCCAAACCTCTTGATCACGAATTCCATCACCACCACATCTGAACTAGAGTGAAAAGACAGGTCATGGGGTTCACAACACAGGTATTATGTTTTCACAGACCAAAATAGTTGAGTGAATGGATTTGGTTCTCTCTTGTTCAGCCACATAGCACACAACATAGCAACAGACTCAGTTATCCCAAAGATACTAGTGGTACAGAAATCCAGGCCCAACCTACAATTTCAGCTCTCAAGCAAATGTCAGCACATTCCCTGTGCTTCAACCACTCGTGACAAGCAAGTACCAGATGTCACAACAGCCAAGGCTGCTGGAAGGCAGTACTGGAGCATGTATGTAGGGCATGATGAGTTAATCATCATAGTATTCAAAGGTTCTACAAGTCTGCCAGAAAAATACACACCAAATAATGCCAGGAATGTACATGCAGCCTCCAGCACTGATCTTGCTGTTTATAGACTCCAGCAGGAGCGATAAAGATATAAAAACTCCCTCGTTCCCACCTGCTCAGCAGTCAAGACACTGCCTATCTTCACAAGAGGAAAAATTCCACCCCAACAATGTAGACATTGCCAAACTGGCTCTTGCTGATGCCTCTGAAATTCTTCTAACAACACAGCCCTACCACATCCTATACAACTGTACCCAAGCTACAGCACAAGAAGGAAGATCACAGAACCACAGAATTGTCCAGGTTGGAAGGGACCTCAAGGATCATCGACACCTCACACTACAGCAGGTTGCTCAGAGCCTCACCCAGCCTGGCCTTAAAAACTGACAAGGATGGGGCTCCCACCACCTCCCTGGGCAACCTATTCCAGTGTCTCACCACCCTCATGGGGAACAACTTCTTCCTAACATCCAATCTCAATCTACCCACTTCTAGTTTTGCTCCATCCCCCCTAGTCCTATCACTGTCTGACACCCTCCAAAGTCCCTCCCCAGCTTTCTTGTAGCCCCCTTCAGATACTGGAAGGCCACAATTAGGTCTCCTCAGAGCCTTCTCCTCTCCAGACTGAACAGCCCCAACTCTCTCAGTCTCCTCACGGAGAGGTGCTCCAGCCCTCTGCTCATCCTCGTGGCCCTTCTCAGGACACCTTCCAGCAATTGTCCCACTCCTCTCAGCATTAATGAGGCCACATCTCAAAATCCTGGGCTCAGTTTTGGGCCCTTCACTACAAGAAGGGCATGGAGGTGCTGAAGAAGTGCAACAAAAATTGTGAAGGATCTGGAGAACAGGGTTGGTGAGGAATAGCTGAGGGAACTGGGTTGTTTAGTCTGGAGAAGAGACTGAGGGGAGACCTCACCAACCTCTACAACTCCCTCCAAGGAGGCTGGAGCAAGGCGGGCATCAGTCTCTTCTCACATGCAACAAGTAACAGGACAAGAGAAAACAGGCTCAAGTTGTCCCAGGAGAGATTAAGGTTGAATACTAGGAACAATTTCTTGACAGCAAGGGTTCTCAGGCACTGGAGTGGGCTTCCAAGGAGGGGTTGGAGTCACCATACCTGCAGGGATTTAAAAGACACATGGATGTGGTGCTGAGGAACATGGTTTAGCAGTCAGTAGGGGTGGGATTGTGAGCTCCAAGCATGCAGTTGTACTTGATCTCAAAGGTCTCTTCCAACCTCAACAGTTCTATGATTCTACAAATACAGGAGTCAGGAACAGTTAAAGCTAAAACACTTGAGTGGCTTATCTGTCATTTCGTTATTTTTCACTGAGAGATGTGGACATCCAGTTTGGTTTAAATCACCCATCAGGTCAAACATCAGGAAGGAACTCTATTGTCAGGACCCACCATGATGCTTCCCAAGACGCTTTTCTGCCCAGCCAACATTCCTGTGCTCAGGAATGACTTCCTTCCATTTACTAGCTTCTCTTGGAAAACACGTGGGGTTTTGAAGGTCTCCAAGAGGAACAGACTCCACCACGTCCTCCCAGCATTCAGAAGCCATCTAAGGTAGTATTACAACATGAAGACAGGCAATTATGGTAACAATCCCCCTAAATACCTGCAAAAATACATCAGCAGCTAAGAATAAAGACTTTAAACGAAAGCTTGCACTTGGTTGAAGGCAGGGAAGCACATGTTCAATGTGTGCAGAGTCGTTTGAGTGCAGTCACTCAGCTGGTAAGCTCATTTCTGCAACACCACGTCAAGTAATCCAGTAACCACCAAGTATTACAGCTCTGACCACTGTGCCCACTGGTTCCTGAGTCACAAGTATTCACCATCTCATCCTCAGCGTTCAGCTGCCAGAACTTCTACATATGGCTACATTGACAGGGGAATGGGATTAGAGAATGCAGTCACTGAATTAAAAACAGCATTGACTTCATAGTCATTGTTAATCATCCTGTTGACTTCAGCAGGTCTCAAAGTACTGTACCACACCAGAGACCATCTCATACTACACTTTTCCCTGACTTCATCACCCAAGAACAGCATGCTCAGAACTCTAAAGCACAATTGCGTGATAATTGTACTTCATAAGACTTAACATTTCTCATGCAGAGCTAAATCCTCCTTAGACAAAGCGTACAAGGAAATGAACACGCTGGTCTCAGCACCAGCCTCCTTCAGAGGTGCTACAGCAAACACTATGAAATTTGGCATAGATTCACAGATTGCATTGGATTGGAAGGGACCCTCAAAGGTCATCTTGTCCAGCCCCTCTTCAGTCAGCAGGGCCACCTCCAACTAGATCATGCTGCCCAGGGCCGCATCAAGTCTGATCTTGAATGTCTCCTGGGATGGGACCTCAACCACATCCCTGAGCAGCCTGTTCCAGGATTTCACCACTCTCATTGTGAAGAGCTTCCAAACTAAATCTGCCCTGCTCCAGTTTCAAACCATTACCCCTTGTCCTGTCACTGCAAGTCCTTCTAAACAGTCCCTCCCCAGCTTTCCTGTAGGTCACCTTCAGATATTGAAATGCAGCTCTAAGGTCTACCCAGATCCTTCTTATCTCCAGACTGAACAGCCCCAACTCTTTCATCCTGTCTTCATAGACAAGGTGCTCCAGCCCTCTGATCATCTTCATGGCTGTCCTCTGGACCCCCTCCAGCAAGTTCATGTCTTATGTGTTGGGGGTTCCAGAACTGGACACAGCACTCCAGGTGAGGTCTCATCAGAGCAGTGGGGCAGAATCACCACTCCTGACCACGCTGCTTTAGATGCAGTCCAGGATGCCATTGGCCTTCTGGCAGCAAGTGGACATTGCTAGCTCATGTCCAGATTCTTGTCCACCAGTACCCCTAAGTCCTTTTCTGCAGGGCTGCTCTCAATTGTATCATTCCCCAGCATCTTAACCATAACAATGTCTACCCTATTCTATATTACTCTTCCAAAGTTCATCACTTAAGCCCAGGCTGGATGAGGCTCTGGCCAGCCTGATCTAGTGTAGGGTGTTCCTGCCCATGGCAGGGGGGTTGGAACTAGATGATCCTTGTGGTCCCTTCCAACCCTGACTGATACTATGATACTTACTGCTAGCCTTAAGTAAATATAAATTAACATCCCTTTTTGAGCAAATCCCATATTGCTCCTTCTACATTTTTAGGAAGATTGACCAAAAAAGAATAGAATAAACCAGGTTGGAAGAGACCTTCAAGATCATCGCATCCAACCTATCAACCAATCCACCTAAACAACCAAACCACGGCACCAAGCACCCCATCAAGTCCCCTCCTGAACATCTCCAATGAAGGTGACTCCACCACCTCCCTGGACAGCACATTCCAATGGCCAATCACTCTCTTTGTATCGAGCTTCTTCCTAACCTCCAGCCTAAACCTCCCCCGGTGCAGCCTGAGACTGTGTCCTCTTGTTCTGGTGCTGGCTGCCTGGGAGAAGAGACCAACATCTGCCTGTCTACAACCTCCCTTCAGGTAGTTGTAGAGAGCAAGAAGGTCACCCCTGAGTCTCCTCTTCTACATCCAACAGAGAACACTGCTGAGCTTCCAAATACATGCTGCAATTTCTCCAGTTACTCTCCGAGCACCCTTGGTGAAACGTTAAGGCTAGCACATCGAACAAAGGTTTTCTTTTTGCCTTTCAGATGTCACGTAAAAAGCCTCACAAGTCCGTTGCCACTGACTGGCACTGACACTTGAAGCAATGGTGGTGTTCAACACCTCTTAACATACTTCTAAGAACTGAAACCTTTAGTATCCAAGACTTACAAGTTTTCACTTTCATGCTGGTAGACAAAAGATCAAAATGGTAAAATACTGAAGAAATGAACAAAAAGGCACCAGCAGAGAACAAGGTGGGGGGGGGGGGGGGAAGGAAGTGGTGAAGAACCTCATTAGTCAGACAAGAGTTTAATTAACATGTAGAAAGAACAGTACTGCCAAATTCCAAAACTGAATTATTTTTGAACTACAACTAAGAGCCCCTGGACACAGCTCAAGACAATCGAAGACTCAGTGCAGCGATAGTAAAGCAAGAGATGAGAAAGTAGAGCTCTACATTGGGATTTGAAATGGACAGGCTGGAGAGTGGAACAGAGAGGAATCTCATGAAGTTCCACGAGGGCAAGCGAAGAGTCCTGCACCTGGGGAGGAATAACCCCCTGCACCAGTACGGGTGAGGGGTTGACCTGCTGGAAAGCAGCTCCACAGAGAAGGACCTGGGAGTGATGGTGGACAAGTTCATCATCAGGCTGCTCTCCACCCCTTCATCTTCCATCTTAAACTGCGGACTTTTGGTACCATTACTTAGAAATTTGCAAGAAAACTTGCAGATGTTTATCTTCTAAAGAACTGAATTTTACCAAGCAGTGCTGAAACAGGCAACATTGCTGCTGCTTCTAACAGCAGAGAGGCCTCCTCTTCAGTTCTTGTGGAGATGATTATATCTGTCTCTAAACTGATTTACTCTTTCGATACAACATTCATGTCCAGTGTAAAGCAAGCTCACGGAGGACCTGGATTTTCAGGTGGCTACCAATATTCCTACAGAAGCAGAGCTCACAGAATGTTAAGGTCTAGAAAGGGGCTCAAAAAATCATCTAGTCCAACCCCCAAGCCAGAGCGGGATCACCTATGTCAGATATTGAAAGTTTTGGAACAAAACCTCCCCTCCTAAAAAAAAAGCACTAACCAATGTGTGACTACCTGTTTATCAACAGAAGGTTTTGTACTTCTGGCAGAGCTATGAATGATACTTCCCACTGCAAATTCAGGAAACATCAATCAAATGCAAGGAAGCAAGAAGCAAAGTTTTTCGTCTCGTAACCCTTTCACATGCACACTGCACCCTTTCACACCTCTCCTATGAGGACAGGCTGAGGTAGGTCTGCTCAGCCTGGAGAAGAGAGAGCTCCAGGTGGGGGTTGGTCTCTTCTCCCAGGCAACCAGCACCAGAACAAGAAGACACAGTCTCAAGCTGTGCCAGGGGAGGTTTAGGCTGGATGTTAGGAAGAAGTTCTTCCCAGAAAGAGAGATTGGCCATTGGAATGTGCTGTCCAGGGAGGTGGTGGAGTCACCATCACTGGAGGTGTTTAGGAAGAGACTGGATGGGGTGCTTGGTGCCATGGTTTAGTTGATTAGATGGTGTTGGGTGATAGGTTGGACTTGATCTCAAAGGTCTCTTCCAACCTGGTTTATTCTATTGTATTCTAATTCTATCCTAAGCAGTACAGAGACCTTCTGGTGGCTGGAGAGAGGCTACAAGAAAGCCAGGGAGGGACTTGTTACAAAAACTTGTAATGATAGGACAAGAGGCAATGGCTTTCAGCTGGAAGAAGAGAGATTTAGACTGGAAATGAGGAAGAAATTTGTCCTCATTTGAGCCACGAGCTGCCTGCCCCAGGGCAAAATGACAGAAAGCATTTCACCCCAAAGGAGTAAACAGAAACACTCACACAGAACGGAGGCTAAATGAAAAATCATAGTCACAGAATTGTTAGGGATGGATGGGACCCCAAGGATCATCTGGTTCCAGCCCCCTGCTCACAGCCTCATCCAGCCTGGCCTTCAAAACCTCCAGGGATCAGGCTTCTACCAATAATTTTTGTAAATACTGGAAAAAAAAAAAAAAAAAAAAAAAAAAAAAACAAAAACAAACAAACAACAAAACACAACACAAAATAAAAAAAATAAAAAAAAACAACACCACACACCAAGAAACAGAAGAGATAGAAAGGCACAGAGGAAATATTTACCTTAATCAAAATCAGCCTCAGCCCAGGCCTCACTAGGCCAAAACCTTCCCCCCGCCACCCAGGACAGTCCCACCAGGCTTCAGGCCACACACACAGAGGCCAAAATTGCGCAGCAAGAAATTAGCTTGCCAGTCAAGCTTATTTTTGACAGTTATTTTTTGTTACAGTGAGGGTGGTGAGACACTGGAACAGGCCACCCATGGAGGTTGTGGAGATCTCATCCCTAGAAGTGCTTGAGACCAAACTAGATGAGGCTTTGAGCAACCTGGTCTAGTGGAAGGTGTCCCTCCCTACGGCAGAGGCATTGGAACTAGATGATCTTTAAGGTCCCTTCCAACTCAAGCCATTCTATGTGCTTATAGGGAAAACAGTCTTTAGCCAATTCCCAGATACATGCTAGAAAAAGCCAATATAGACAAGCAACAGGTGCAGAGCATTCACAAAGTTGGTAAACAAGAAATCCCAGGTGACCATTGTGGTAGTAATCAACAGACCCTCCAGGGGAACATGTCTAAGAGAAAGGAGTCAAGAGGACAGGGCCACACTTTTTTCAGTGGTACCCAAAGACAAGACAAGAGGCAGACTGGAACCCAGGAGGTTCCAGCTGAAAGTGAGAAAAAGCAGCTCTCTTGGGAGCCTGCTGAAGCCCTGGAGCCGGCTGCCCAGGGAGATTGTGGAGTCCCCTTCTCCAGAGAGATTCCAAACCCTTCTGGACATTGCCATCCTTGGCAACCTGCTGTGAGTGACCCTGGATGTTCTCCAGAGGTCCCTTCCACCC
The DNA here is from genome assembly GCA_033816785.1 of Picus viridis. Lineage (NCBI taxonomy): Eukaryota > Metazoa > Chordata > Aves > Piciformes > Picidae > Picus > Picus viridis. Next base: position 11,243,649 of record CM066586.1, read on the forward strand.
CCACCATGCTAGGATTGTGTGTAAAGAGAAACAGAGCTTCAGGCATGGCAAGCTCCAAAACAAACCTTTGTCAGCCCGATTATAGAAGACATGCATCCATTTGAATTCCTTGTGCTTGCACTAGCAAGTACATCTCCCCCAATAAGTTACAAAAGCAAGCACCACCAACTTTCCTCAGAACTTGCACCAGAACCAACTCTCCTATGGCCAGGATCAGAAGGAAACAGCCTTACAGCCTACCCCATACAGGGGGCACAGAACAAGAACTTCAAGCATGTGCTCAGAGAGCTGTGTGTCTACATCTCACACTCGTCATGATCTTAACCACCATCTTTCCTTCATCAAAAGCTCAGTATGACTCCATCTTACCCTAGCAGTTAGGATGCAAATCCAGGTTTAGGCACTTATTAAAATCCACTTTTTCATGCCATATCACAAACAATCCAATTAGCAAACAGACATTTATGTGGCATTACTTCATCCAACCATTTCCATGCCTGGAGAAGCCATAATTTGTTCCTTGCCTACCAATATAAAAGGGTTTTTCTGATTTAAGTGCACACACAACCACCAAGACATCAAGACATACTGGCTGTAAAGCTTCCAAAATGTTTTCTTTTGAATGAGGGAGTTTTCATGAGGTTATAACTGACAAGGGTAAGAGGCACTGTAAACATCCATGCCATAGTTTTTTCATGTTTGTTATCTACTCCCTTTGAGGCCTGGGGAATGGCTAGAAGTAAAAATGAGATTTGGAAGCAAAAACATGTCCCTCAGGCAAGTGCCCTAGTGGTAAATAGTACAAAGAGTTTCTTACTTCCCCAAGCCACTGGGCATTGCTAACACCCAACACAAAGATTAGAGACTTAGGACACCACAACACATGAACAACATGGAAAGCTAACTCAGCAGAAGCCCAAACCCTCTAGGCAGAAGTAACACTTACTACTCACCACACACTCCATGCTGAAAGCAGGGGAGACCACACAGCACCAAGCAAGACGCTGCTTCTCTTGCAGCCTTTGTGCTCTGCTCAGCCAATGCTCTCTGCCACCCCCAGACTCTTTAGGGCCCTTCCCACAGCTGCTCCTCATCAGGCCATTACCCACACAGCTGTTCCTCATGGATCTAATGGGGCCCAAACGTTTCCAATGACCACTGTGAAGCAAGAGCCCACTGAGCCAGGTGGGACTCGTTTCCCCAGATCCACCAAGGTCACTCTGTCCTTCTCTCCCCAGGTGGTTTTGCTCTGAGCAAAGCTGCTGGAGGGACAGACAAATTCCTCTTTAGGAGAAAAAGCCAGACAAAGCAGAACAGAACAGGACTGCATGGTGTTCCTCCCTTATTATTTGTATTGATTTTTTTAAACCAATTCCCTTGACACAGGTGTTTAGGAAGAGCCTGGATGGGGTGCTTGGTGCCATGGTTTAGTTGATTAGATGGTGTTGGATGATGGGTTGGACTCGGTGATCTCAAAGGTCTTTTCCAACCTGGTTAATTCTGTTGTATTCACAAAGGTCTTAACTGGTTTATCCTCTCTGTTAACAGTTTGAGGGGTTTTGCCATAACATATTGAAACTTACTAAGAAAAGGTTTATCAGACATGGCATGGAGAAAACACCCAGTTAGGTGCTGGAGTAGAAGAGGAGGCATAAAATTTTGGATGCCACATGAACTCCCTTCCTGCAGTGCTGGGTCCAGCTCTGGAGTCCTCAGCACAACTGCCAGAGTGGGGCCAGAGAAGGCCACAAAAATGGTGTGATGGTTGGAACCCTTCTACTGTAAGGCCAGGTTGGGAGTTGGAGTTGTTCATCCTGGAGAAGACAAGGCTCCAGGCATACCTTCTCAGGGCCTTTCAGTACCTATAGGGGCTGACCAGAAAAGTGAGGACAGACTTTTTAGCAGGGCTTGTTGGGATAGGACAAGGGGTGATGGGTTTAAAAAGAGGGAGATTCAGAGTGGAGAGAAGGAGGAAATGTTTTACATTGAGGGTGGTGAGACACTGGGATTGTTTAGCCTGGAGAGGAGGAGGCTCAGGGGAGACCTCATTGTTCTCTACAACTACCTGAAGGGGGGTTGTAGCCAGGAAGGGGTTGGTCTCTTCTCTCTAGCAACCAGCACCAGAACAAGAGGACACAGTCTCAAGCTGCACCAGGGGAAGTTTAGGCTGGAGGTGAGGAGAAAGTTCTTCACCGAGAGAATCGTTCGTAATTGGAATGTGCTGCCCAGGGAGGTGGTGGAGTCACCGTCCCTGGAGGTGTTCAAGAGGGGACTGGATGTGGCACTTGGTGCCATGGTCTAGTCATGAGGTCTGTGGTGACAGGTTAGACTCAATTTTTGAGGTCTCTTCCAATCTTGGTAATACTGTGATACTGTCCCATGTTGCCCAGAGAGATGTTAGATGTCTCACTGGAACCACTCCAAGTCAGGTTTGGGGCTCCAAGGAACCTGCTCTAGCTGCAGATGCCCCTGCTTACTGCAGTGAGTTGGTGACCTTTAGAGGTCCCTTACAACCCAAACCAGTCTATGATTCCTTGTGGGTGCAGGAAAGGAGGGACAACTTCCCCAGCTGGAAAGCAGTTCTGCCCTTCAAGCTTCCTGCACTTCTCCCAAGTGCACAACAAATTGCCTCCTCTCTGCAGCAGCAACCACCCTGGCAGAACCACACTGCATACAAATCAAGCTCCAACCTTCCTGCTACTGCAGCCATGAGTACAGAGTAGACACCACAAAGATACTTCCTAAGGCACAACAAGGCTAACAGTGTATTTGAAGAGGTGATTGTTTTTACTGCCACACTGCAGAAGCAGACATGGCAGCAGTTCAAGGAAGATCAGCTGCTGATACCATCTCTGAACATACATCTTGGTGTTTATGTACATTATGTACATCTGCCTCTAGCAAACTCAATGCTAATTGTAATTGTTTCCATAGAATCACAAAATAGAATCATTGCATAGCTTAGGTTGAAAAAGACCTTTGATGAGAAGCTCAACATGAGCCAGCAGTGTGCTCATGCAGCCCAGAAAGCAAATCATATCCTGGGCTGCATCAAGAGGAGTGTGGCCAGCAGGGCAAGAGAGGTCATTCTGCCCCTTTACTCTGCTCTTGTGAGACCCCACCTTGAATCCTGCATCCAGTTCTGGTGTCCCCATCATAAGGAGGACATAGAACTGTTGAAGTGAGTTCAAGGGAGGGCCACAAGGATGATCCAAGGGCTGGAGCACCTGTTATGAGGATAGGCTGAGGGAGCTGGGGCTGTTCAGCCTGGAGAAGACTGCAGAGTGTTTAAGGTCAGACTGGATAAGGCCTTGGGTAACCAAGTCCAGTTGAGAGGCTTCCCTGCCCATGTCAAAGGATTGGAGTAGATGATCTTTCCAACCTAAGCCATTCTTATGACTCTATGAAGTCCAAACATTAACCCAACAACAACAAGACAAAACCATGGAATCAAGTATGTTCCTAATTGTTTAATGCAACTAAATTCATTTAGTAGCACTCATTAACAATCCACTTGAGGCTTGCAGGGGACAAGCACAAGAGCTGCATAAAGAAACCCCTGGACCAAAGCCACTTGGTTTTGGTCTGTCTGCATGCTCCCATAGTCTGGGATGCTCACCAACACCAGACTGAGTGATGATAAATTTCCTTCTTTCCAGCTCACACTCCCAGCACACACTACTCCACAATCCCAGAGGTAACTTCCAAGTCAGAACAAATCACCACTCCCACATCATAGGTCAAATATCCTTCGAGGAGTCCAAGAAGTGTGTCGTTGACTGCAGTAATGATTCAAAGGTCACCTTCCAAAGGGCAGAGATTCTTAGAAACTAAATATTTACTTGGAGAAAAGCTGAGAGAAACCCCATGGCCACCTCAGCCTTCTCTGAAAGCCCTTTTGCACCAGCCAGAGAAGAATCCATAAAGATAAATAGTCTTCCTTCACAGGAACTGCAGAAATTCCTTCCTCTGAAGCCTCTCTGCTGGCGGTGACCACAGAGCTAGAATGAAAAAAGTGACTCCAGCCTCAACCTGGCAGAGTCACTCTGCAGCTCCTGCCTCTTAACTCATGCTTCCTCACCCTCACACAGCAGTTGCCAGTGCTGGCTAATGACACAGACTCACAGAACGGTGAGGCACTGAGAGGGACCTCTGGAGATCATCTAAGTCCAACCACTCTGCTAAAGCATGGCCATCCACAGCAGGTTGTCTGGGATCACATCCAGGTGGGTTTGGAAACTCCCCAGAGAAGGAGACTCACGAAAAGCAGATGGGAATGCCTTCACACCCCAAACTCAAAAGTTAGATCACAGCAGTCCTCCAACCCAAACATTAACTTTTCCCACAGTAAACAGATCCAAATCAGAACCTCCTATAACTGTAACCACAAAATTGGTGAGGGCTGCATACAGTCCAACATTTCCAGCAACATGAGAGATGCCTTGCAAAACAGTTCTTTGCCAAAAAATGCTTTCAAAGAAACCAGGAGTGGGGGGAAGAAGATTCATGGCTGCCTTAAAACCTCAAAAAAAAAAAAAAATAATCCAGGTTGTTTTCCACTTGCTCAAAAATGAAATGAGAGGAACATAGAAAAACTTTCACCTCAACTTAGAATCAAGACCACCAAGATGCTCTCCACTGAAAGAAGGGCCACAGGGATGATCCTGGAGCAACTCTGCTATGAGGATAGGCTGAGGGAGCTGGGTGTGTTCAGCCTAGAGAAGACTCTAAGGAGACCTTAGAGCTGCCTGCCAACACCTGAAGGGATCCTACAAGGAAGAGGAATTTTTTCATAAGAGTGTCTAGAGACAGGCCAAGGGGGAACAGTTTGAAGATGAGAGAAGTAGGTTCAGATTGGATCTTAGGAAGAAGTTCTGCCCTCCTTAGAGGTGTTTCAGGTCACATGGGATGAGGCCCTGGGCAACCAAGGCTAGTTGAGAGGCATCCCTGCCCACATGGCAGGCAGGTGGAGCAAATGACCTGAGGTCCCTTCCACCCTAAGCCATTCTATGATTCACAGAATGGTTTGGGTTAGACCTTTAAAAGTCACCTAGAATCATAGAATCAACCAATCAACCTATCAACCAATCCAACCCACCTAAACTACTAAACCATGCAACCAAGCACCCCATCAAGTCTCCTCCTGAACATCTCCAGTGATGGTGACTCCACCACCTCCCCAGGCAGCCCATTCCAATGGGCAATCACTCTCTCTGTGTAGAACTTCTTCCTAGAATCCAGTCTAAACCTCCCCCTGGTGCAGCCTGAGACTGTGTCCTCTTGTTCTGGTGCTGGCTGCCTGGGAGAAGAGACCAAGCCCCTCCTGGCTACAACTTCCCTTCAGGGAGTTGTAGAGAGCAAGAAGATCTTCCCTGAGCCTCTTCTTCTGCAGGCTAAGCAACCCCAGCTCCCTCAGCCTCTCCTCATAGGGCTTGTGTTCCAAACCCCTCACCAACTTCGTTGCCCTTCTCTGGACATGTTCCAGCAAGTCAACATCCTTCCTAAACGGAGAGGCCCAGAACTGGACACAGGACTCAAGGTGTGGCCTAACCAAGAGGATGAAATGTTGTCTCTTTTTTTCATTCAATACTATACAAGTAGAAATGGGGCATTTCATCTCATCTGAATGTGTGAAATAACAAGAAATCCAGAACTATTTCCTGCTGAACCCCTGCTCAGGTCTCTGCAAGCCATTTGCTAGCACTACTGACAGCACACATCCATTGAAATCTGGATCCCAACAGTCCTCTGGATTGTTTTACTGACTGTAATTCCATGTTGTTTTTTCTAAGCTAGGATAATCTCAACACAATCTCACACAGAGCCAGCCTGATCTAGTGTAGGGTGTCCCTGGCCATGGCAGGGGCTTGGAACTAGATGATCCTTGTGGTCCCTTCCAACCCTGACCGATACTATGATACAAGGACACGAAGATAAGGTGTTGGGAAGTATTCGTATTCCAAAGATCAGTTTCAACAAATTCTGAATGAAAATTGTCCCTTAAAATGTGAGGCTGCCCAGAGAGCTCCCAGAAGAGCTCCAAAACTGAGAGTGGCAGTGATAAATCTTTTGGAGAATTCCAGCACGGTGGGGGTTGGAAAGGACTTCTGGAGATCATCCAGTTGCTATAGCAGGGTCAGCCACAGCAGCTTGCCCAGGATCATGATGTCCAGGCAAGTTTGGAGTCTCTCCAGAGAAGGAGACTCCACAACCCCTCTGGGCAGCCTGCTCCAGGGCATCAGCACCTTCACAGCAAAGAAGGTTCTCCTCATGTTTAGATGGAACCTCCTGGGTTCTAGTTTGTGCCCCTTGCCCTGTCAATGGGCACCACTGAAAAGAGTCTGGCCCTAAAAAGCCATCATCAGTGAAAGGTCTAAATGAGGTGAGTCAACCAACAATGTTGTTAAACACATTTGGTTTGGGATAACTTTTTTGTGCTCTGATATATCCTTCTACACTTTCTTTTTTTTTTTTTTTTTTTTTTTTTTTTTCCTAATTATGAGCAGAGTAGAACAGAGCAGAGTAGAACAGAGCAGAGTAGAACAGAGCAGAGTAGAACAGAGCAGAGTAGAACAGAGCAGAGTAGAACAGAGCAGAGTAGAACAGAGCAGAGTAGGTTGGAAGAGACCTTTGAGATCATCAAATCCAACCTATCATCCAACACCATCTAATCAACTAATCAAACATTAATTTGTAGAAATACAGGACTAGAAGCAACCAGCAGGCAAAAGTCAGATGATGGCTTGTGCTGGATTAAGGGGACATTTTACACCAGGATGTTCTCTGCTTAGGTTTGTTTTTTTGGTAGAAGACAGAAGAAAAGGGAGAGGACAGGGAGAGAAGCAAAGAGACACATTTATCATTGGAGATTCTGGTGCATGCAGTCAGCACATTAGACAAAATTGAAGTTGCCAGCTACTGGTACTTAGCTTTTTCAGCAAGAAGCATTAGTCACAGTTAGTAGCTCTACAGAGAGGGGAAAGATCATCTCAGAAACACCAGAACAGCAGACCTGAGAGAAGGAAGGATTGATGCACAAGGCAAGATTTACCTCGTTGGATACACACCCATCTGAAGATACAGGGGGCACACCAGTATCAGCAGCAGTATGGGGACCTCCAGTGTCACAAGGGCTGGAAGCAGCTCTTAGCAATCAAAAGCAGCAATGCTCAGTCAACTAAATAGGTCACAAAGAGCATCCAGGGCCCTGTTTCAGAGATTCAAAGGCAATTTGCATTGAAGTAGCAGGTTGGTGGGGGGGGGGGAACACACAACAAACCCAACCCATATGAAATAGTTACTTTTGTTTCCCAGGATCCTGGGTGATTCCTCATCTCATTCCAGAGAAGGAGGGGCAAGAGCTTTAAAATGGAAAAATGGAGACTTAAATTGGAGATTAGGAATACATTCTTCACAGTGAGGGTTGGCAAGACACTGGAACAGGTTGCCCAGGGAAGGCATCAGTGCCCCAGGTTGAACAAGGCCTTGAGCTACCTGGTCTAGTGGAAAATGTCCCTGCCCAGGGCAGTTGGAACCAGATGACCTTTGAGGTCCCTTCCAGCCAAACTGTTTTATAATTCTGTGAAGCAAGGACGGCTGCTCCAAAGGGATGAGGTCCTGTACTCCACAGAAAGCCCTGAACACTACATTATAACTACCAAAACTAATGCTAACACTCATGTAGTCCACACTCCAATGTAACCTCCTCCCCCAGCAGCAGAGGAACTCAAGATGTTTCCAATGCAACGAAGAGAAAACAAACAGCTTTAGTAGCAAATTGCAAGATGCCTTTGTCACACTTTTAATTCAACTTCGTTACTCTAAATTCTACCTGAATATTACTTAAAAGTTGTTTTGTGAAGCAGGCATTTTTATGAAGACCAGTTACAGCTTGCAGAAGAGTGGGTCACTTGCACTTTGCTCCAGGCACAGCAAGGCATCACCAAGGCATCACCAAGGCATCACCAAGGCATCACCAAGGCATCACCAAGGCATCACCAAGGCATCACCAAGGCATCACCAAGGCATCACCAAGGCATCACCAAGGCATCACCAAGGCATCACCAAGGCAGACCTTCTCATCTCCTCTCTTCAAGACATGAAGAGTTATTATACAACACTCTACCATTGAGCTTCACAGCTCAGTTCTAACCCACTTGCAGAGTGAAAGAATTAATAACTGAGCAGAGCTGTAGGTAGAAAGGAAACAAGTGTTTAGAGACTGCTTATTTTTCCCCTATCAGATGATTGCCCTGCACTGGTTAGGCCACACCTTGAGTCTTGTGTCCAGTTCTGGACCTCTCAGTTTAGGAAAGATGTTGAGATGCTGGAAGGTGTCCAGAGAAGGGCAACAAAGCTGGGGAGGGTTTTGGAGCACAGCCCTGTGAGGAGAGGCTGAGAGAGCTGAGGTTGCTCAGCCTGGAGAAGAGGAGGCTCAGGGGAGACCTTATTGCCCTCTACAACTACCTGAAGGGAGGTTGTAGCCAGGTGGGGGTTGGTCTCTTCTCCCAGGCAAGCAGCACCAGAACAAGAGGACACCATCTCAAGCTGTGCCAGGGCAGGTTTAGACTGGATGTTAGAAAGTAGTTCTTCATAGAAAGAGAGATTAGCCCTTGGAATGTGCTGCCCAGGGAGGTGGTGGAGCCACCATCCCTGGAGGTGCTCAAGAGGGGATTAGACATGGCACTTGGTGCCATGGTCTAGTCATGAGGTGTTGGGTGACAGGTTGGACTTGATGATCTTTGAGGTCTCTTCCAACCTTGGTGACACTATGATACCATCACTGGAGGTGTTTAGGAAGAGACTGGATGGGGTGCTTGGTGCCATGGTTTAATTGATTAGATAGTGTTGGATGATAGGTTGGACTCCATGATCTCAAAGGCCTCTTCCAGCATGGTTAATTCTATTCTAACTCAAATGCCACATCACAATTAAACCTGCAAACAGCAATTAGAAGTGATAGAAGTTAAGACTTCTTCTGTTGGGACGTGTATAAGGTTGTGCTCCTTCAGAACCTGTTGAAGAAATGCAGCTAATAGCCCTACAGTAATTTGGTATCTTATTCTCACACTAAGGGTGAGGAAAAACCCCACTGCTGGCTAAAAGCCTTAGCACAGGGAGGGGAAGTGTTAATCATTCTAATTACACTGCTAAGCAAGGGGGAGAAAAGTTATACTGCAGGAACAGCACTAGAAGGACCAAATTGCGAGTAAGAATAATAGTCTCTTTGCACCAAAGTTACCAGAATATAAGCCAAGGACATAAAAGCCATGATTGAATTGCTTTAATGTGCCATCAAATTCCTGTACTTATAATAACAATGATAGATGGCAAAGTGGAATGTCCACAGATGACAACAGCTTAACTTCATCCTGCTCATAGATTCATAGAATGGGTTGGATTGGAAAAGACCTTGAACATCATCCAGTGCCAACCCCACGGCAATGGGCAGGGACACCTTCCACTAGACCAGGTTGCTCAAGGCCTCATCCAGCCTGGCCGTGAACACCTCCAGGGAGGGAACATCCATGTCCTCCCTGGGCAACCTGTTCCAGTGTCTCACCACCCTCAACGTAAAGAATTTCTTCCTAGTATCCAGCCTGTTTAGCCTGGAAAAGAGGAGGCTCAGAGGAGACCTTATTGCTCTCTACAACTACCTGAAGGGAGGTTGTAGCCAGGTGGGGGTTGGTCTCTTCTCCCAGGCAAGCAGCACCAGAACAAGAGGACACAGTCTCAAACTGTGCCAGGGGAAATTTAGGCTTGAGGTGTGGAGAAAGTTCTTCCCAGAGAGAGTTGTTAGTCTTTGGAATGTGCTGCCCAGGGAGGTGGAGGAGTCACCATCCCTGGAGGTGTTCAAGAGGGGATTGGACATGGCACTTGGTGCCATGGTTTAGTAGTCATGAGGTGTTGGGTGACAGGTTGGACTTGATGATCTTTGAGGTCTTTTCCAACCTTATTGATTCTATGATTTTAAGTCTGCCTCCTCAAGCTTCAATCCATTGCCCATTATCCTATCACTACAAGCCCTCATCCAAAGTCCCTCCTCAGCTTTTCTGTAGCCCCCTTCAGGTACTGGACCCTAAGGTCTCCCTTTGCCCCATCCTTTGCTGCAGGCTGAACAGCCCCAAATCTCCTGTCTTATCCCCATGGCAGAGGTTCTCCATCCATCTGATCATCTTTGTGGCCTCCTCTAGACCTATTCCAGAGGTTCAATGTGCCTCTTATGCTGGGGGCACCACAACTGGATACAGTGCTCCAGGTGGGGTCTCACAAGAGGAGAGCAGCAGAACCATCTCCCTTGTCCTGCTGGTCATACTGCTTTTGATGCGGCCCAGGACACAATCAGCCTTCTGGGCTGCCAGTGACTGTTGCTGCCTCACAATGAGTTTTTCCCCCCACTATTTTTGAATTTCTGCCTGAAAATCTCCTTCCTGGAGGAAAGGTAATGGCTTCAAACATGAAGGAGCTCAAATTAGATTGGACATTAGGAAGAAATTCTTCCCCATGAGGGTGGTGAGGCACTGGAAAAGGTTGCCCAGAATTGTGGAACCTTCAAGCCTGGAAGTGCTCAAAGCTATATTACATGAGGCCTTGAGCAACCTGACCTTGTAGGAGGTGTCCCTGCCCATAGCAGGGGAGTTGGAACTAGATGATCTTCAAGGTCCCTTTCAACCCTAACCATTCTGTGATTCTTCAGTTCCCCTCTAGCATGGAAAACAACTGACTTCCCAAGGACTCAGGGAGATTTATCTATACAGATCAGCACATTATGAAGTTGACTTTCAATCCTGCTGAACTTGAACTTCATTCACCAATTGCAAAAAGATGAAGTTATTACACTTACAATGGCCTTTCACCATATGGAATATTTTCCAGTCCTGCAATGAATTAGGTAGTGCCTGAAGGATTTCACATCCAGGTAATGTACAATAAATCTGAATACCACTATGCAGAACTCACACAGATTTCCAGTGCTTATCTCACCCTTATGATGTTCCCCAAGCATCTCAAACAGTCTGGATTAGAAGATGAGGGAATCAGTAAATTATTATTGCAGTAGGAGAGAAGATACAGGAACAACAACAGCAAGAAAAGGTCTTTTTGTCTCTTTTGGCTAGTATTGTGTCTTTGGAGGGACAAGTTAGCAGTAGATCTGTCCATCCGGACAGGCCTCAGGCTGGAATGCCTGCAGACAGCTAATGAGAATAGAACAGTGGAACAGAAGCAAACGGAACCGAAGAGACCTTCAAGATCATTGCGTCCAACCTATCACCCAACACCACCTAATCAACTAAACCATGGCACCAAGCACCCTATCAAGTCTCCTCCTGAACACTTCCAACAATGGTGATTCCACCACCTCCCTGGGCAGCACCTTCCAATGGGCAATCACTCTCTCTGGGTAGAACTTCTTCCTAACCTCCCCTGGCACAGCTTGAGACTGTGTCCTCTTGTTCTGGTGCTGGTTGCCTGGGAGAAGAGACCAAGCCCTTCCTGGCTACAGCCTCCCTTTGGGGAGTTGGAGAGAGCAATAAGGTCACCCCTGAGCCTCTTCTTCTCCAGGCTAAGCAACCCCAGCTCCCTCAGCCTCTCCTCATAGGGCTTGTGTTCCAAACCCCTCCCCAGCTTTGTTGCCCTTCTCTGGACACCTTCCAGCATCTCGAACATCCTTCCTAAACTGAGGGGCCCAGAAGTGGACACAGTACTCAAGGTGTAGCCTAACCAGTGCAGTGTACAGGGGGAGAATGACCTCCCTGCTCCTGCTGGCCACACTGCTCCTGATGCAGGCCAGGATGCCAGTGGCTGCCTTGGCTGCCTGGGCACACTGCAGGCTCATGTTCAGCCTACCATCAGCCAGTACCCCCAGGTCCCTCTCTGCCTGGCTGCTGAGCCACTCTGCTCTCCAGCCACTCTGACCCCTGCCTGTAGCACTGCATGGGGTTGGCAAAAGCCCCACATAACTCAGTGCTTACCATGACTGACAATTAACATTTAGGTGCAAGCTTCATCCCAGCACAGAGATAAAGCCAAAGCTGGAGAGCTACAGCTGTAAATAATTCCTAAAATCCAAATTCAAATCGCTTTAGATCACTCAAGATTAATGTGTATTACTTCCAGTGCTGGTAAGCATAACTGTCTTCAGATGAAATGTTTCACAGAAAGCTTTTCCAAGGCAAATCATGGCCCAAATCATTCATTTAGAAGAGTTTTAAACTACCTCATGCATACAAATGCAGAAACAGGGAAATGCTTTGGAGAACTAAATTAGCCTTATCTAAAAACAAGATTCATGGGATACTGGTTAGTATGATAACAACTGAAAGTGAACTCACACCTTGGGAAGGATGATAATAAAAGGCTGCAAGCTTTATTGTTTTATCTTGTTTTGTTAGACAAGCTTGAAGGAGGCAGAGTAACAGCTACAGCACATGGAAAAACCTCAACAGGAACCAATCAGAGGGTTTATTCTGTGTTGTGTTCAGCAGAAGGAAGGGGCTTAGTTTTCAGTCAAGGCAATTCAGTATCAACAGTACTGACATACATCCCCCCAACAAAGCACAGCTCTCCACAGGCAGCTTACTCCAACACCCCTGTAGTAGCATCTCTGTGTACTCCCAGGTGTCTCGCAGCACTGGGACAGCAACTCAGCCTTCTCCCTGCACCTGCAAGCCATGTATTTCCACATCCTCAACACCCTTCAGAAAGCCTGTAAGTGCTTATGAGTCAGAACCCTGCCTGGAGCACCATCAGCACTCACTTGTGGCTAGGAAGAGCACATCCTGAAGGAGGGAAATCGAGCTCTGCTCTGCCATCAAACCCATTTGGTTACTAGTTGGGATACACAACAAACATCCAGACCCACCTTCATGTCTGACTTGTTTGTCATGTGGCAATGCAGATTCCATCTAGTGCAGAAATCCTCACAACTTCCCTCAAAGCTGCCTGCAAGAGTAGCAAGGTACTGGGACATGGCAATTCCAAGAACAAACAGCCCTCTGCGGTGCACTCCATTACATAAAATGTCAGGCTAATCGTAGCTGTTTGGCTTTATGAGCGCTGCCAAATCTCCTAAATGCAAGTAAAAATGTGGATAAAAGTGTTTAGGATGAGTCAATTACACACCCACCTCTCCTCAAAGGACAAACGAAGACATTCATTCCCTCTGCCTAACCACAATGACAAACAATTCCTTGGGAGAAAGGAGGCCTCCTTTCAAATCCCCAAAGCAGCTCTGTTCTGTGCTGTGGTCTACCTGGACTTCAGCAAAGCCTTGGACACCATCTGCCACAACAAACTCCCGGAGAAGCTGGCAGCTCGTGGCCTGAACAGATTCACTCTGAAATGGGTTAGGAACTGGCTGGAGGGCTGGGCCCAGAGAGTGGTGCTGAATGGTGCCACATCCAGCTGGCAGCCAGGCACTAGTGGGGTCCCCCAGGGAGAAGTGCTGGGCCCCATCCTGTTCAATATCTTCATTGATGATCTGGATGAGGGCATTGAGTCCATCATCAGTAAGTGTGCAGATGACACCAAGCTGGGGGCAGATGTCGATCCATTGAAGGGTAGGAGGGCCCTGCAAAGTGACCTTGACAGGCTGGATGGGTGGGTAGAGCCCAATGGGATGAGATTTAATAATGCTAAGCACAGGGTTCTACACTTTGGCCACAACAACCCCAAGCAGCACTATAGGCTGGGGACAGAGTGGCTGATAAGCAGCTAGGCAGAAAGGGACCTGGCAGTGCTGGAGAATAGAATAGAATAGAATAGAATGGTGAATAGAATAGAATAGAATAGAATAGAATAGAATAGAATAGAATAGAATAGAATAGAATAGAATAGAATAGAATAGAATAGAATAGAAAGGAAAAGACCTTTGAGATCATCAAGTCCAACCCATCACTCAACACCATGCAATCAACTAGACCTTGGCACTATAGTAGGCTGAACATGATCCAGCAGTGTGCCCAGGTGGCCAAGAAGGCCAATGGCATCCTGGTCTGTATGAGGAATAGTGTGGCCAGCAGGACAAGGGAAGTTATTCTTCCTCTGTACTCAGCAGTGGTCAGGCCACACCTTGAGTACTGTGTCCAGTTTGGGGCCCCTCAGTTCAAGAGAGATGTTAAGGTACTGGAAGGTGTCCAGAGAAGGGCAACGAAACTGGTGAGGGGCCTGGAACACAAACCCTATGAGGAGAGGCTGAGGGAGCTGGGGTTGCTTAGCCTGGAAAAGAGGAGACTCAGGGGAGACCTTCTTGCTCTCTCCAACTCCCCAAAGGGAGGCTGTAGCCAGGAAGGGCTTGGTCTCTTCTCCCAGGCAACCAGCACCAGAACAAGAGGACACAGTCTCAAGTTGAGCCAGGGGAGGTTCAGGCTGGATGTTAGGAAGAAGTTCTTCACAGATAGAGTGATTTGCCATTGGAATTGGCTGCCCAGGGAGGTGGTGGAGTTGCTGTCCCTGGAGATCTTCAAGAAAAGCCTGGATGAGGCACTTAGTGCCACGGTCTAGCTGATTGGATAGGGCTGAGTGATAGGATGGACTGGATGATCTCGGAGGTCTCTTCCAACCTGGCCGATTCTATGATTCAGGTGTTCTTGCCTGTTCCTCTCCACCAACATCAGAATACTTCAAGGGAGACTCAGTTCTTAACCTTGAGGAATAAGACTGCACCAAATGAGTCTGATTACTTGTGAGCTCATGACAAAAAAAAAAAAAAAAAAAAAAAAAAAACCCCAAATCTCTCATCTGAGCCACCTAGAGCAGCTTTTACATCCAGGCTTGCCCAAGAAGTAGGTCATGAAAACCGCAGCTCCACCAAACTCACCGTCCTAGATGCAAAGCACTGGGTGCTCCGCTCAAACCGGAGCTGCGTTACCACTACACCTGGGACAGCAGACAGAGAGAGCTGTCACGCAGCAGACCAAATCCACGCGTGTCACGGGCTGCCAAAAGGAAGAAGCACGGTGCTACAATTACAGGCAAACATTCAGCAGAGGGAAAGAGGCTGCCGTGCAGAGAAAAACTGAATGGCAGGCAGGAACAGCCAAGTGAAACAGCCCACCTTTGAGGAAGCTGAAAAACAACATCTGCTCAAAATGCTATTTACAAAACAATTCACTTGACAAGTGCCTGTGAGCTATTAATGCTTTTCTCTGAACCCTCACTCACAGCACCCTCGCCAACTCGAGAGACTGTATCTGCAGAGTCTCATATCCTGTCCTACTCAATCTAGCTAATGAAGAGGAGTACTTCGTAAAGCTGCCTGGTTTAAATTACTCCTGAGCATTAAATGCCAACAGGAGAGATGGAAATGGTCACTCCCACACGAAGTGCCAAACTGATTCACCACTGGGGATTCGTTTTTAATCGGTGCATGTGCAAATTGGAGTCACGCTGGTACCACTGCACAAAACCATTCTTAAAATAAACCCACTCTTGGACACCGCCACACTGTTCATCTTCACGGGCAGAGACACCCTTGGCTTTTGGATTTCAAGTCCAAGCTCTGTTTTGGACCACCACCGTCTTGGTACGCAGCAATCAGACTCGCATCACCCCACCAAGCAACTAGGAATGGTGGCTTGGTTTAAGCAGCAAGACAGGATCTCTTTACAATCATAGAATTGTTAGGGTTGGAAGGGACCTCAAGGATCATCTAGTTCCAAACACCTGTCATGGGCAGGGACACCTCACAATACATCAGGTTGCCCAGGTTCACATTCAGCCTGGCCTTCAAAACCTCCAGGGATGAGGCTTCCACCACCTCCCTGGGCAACCTGCTCCAGTCTCTCACCACCCTCCTGGGGAAGAACTTCTTCCTAACATCCAATCTGAATCGACCCATTTTTATTTTTATTCTACTCCCCCCAGTCCCATCACTCCCTGACACCCTCAAAAGTCCCTCCCCAGCTTTCTTGTTGCCCCCTTCAGATACTGGAAGGCCACAATTAGGTCTCCTCAGAGCCTTCTCTTCTCCAGACTGAACAACCCCAACTCTCTCAGTCTATCTCCATAGCAGAAGACTCCAGCCCTCTGCTCATCCTCATGGCCCTTCTCTGGACACATTCCAGCACCTCCAGATCCTTCTTGTAGTAGGGGCTCCAGAACTGGACACAGTACTCCAGGTGTGGTCTCAGCAGAGTGGAACAGAGGGGGAGAATGACCTCCCTCCACCTGCTGGCCACACTTCTCTTGCTGCAGCCCAGGCTCTGGTTGGCTTTCTGGGCTGCAAGTGCTCACTGCTGTCTCCTGTTGAGCTTCTCATCCACCAGCACCCCCAAGTCCTTTTCTTCAGGGCTGTTCAAAGTAATTGAAGAAAAAACACTCCACACAAGGATTGGACAGAATTTAAATGTTTTAATGGAGGTGCTATTCACAGAATCACCAAGGTTGGAAGAGACCTCAAAGATCATCAAGTCCAACCTATCACCACAGACCTCATGAGTAGACCATGGCACCAAGTGCCACATCCAAACCCCTCAGGGATGGTGACTCCACCACCTCCCTGGGCAGCACATTCCAATGGCTAACAACTCTCTCTGGGAAGAACTTTCTCCTCACTTCGAGTCTAAACTTCCCCTGGCGGAGCTTGAGACTGTGTCCTCTTGTTCTGGTGCTGGTTGCTAGAGAGAAGAGACCAGATCCTTCCTGGCTACAACCACCCTTCAGGGAGTTGTAGTGAGCAATAAGGTCTCCCCTGAGCCTCCTCTTCTCCAGGCTAAACAGTCCCAGCTCCCTCAGCCTCTCCTCACAGGACTTGTGCTCAAGGCCTCTCCCCAGCCTCGTTGCCCTTTTCTGGACATGTTCAAGTGTCTCAATGTCCTTCTTAAACTGAGGGGCCCAGAACTGGACACAGGACTCAAGGTGTGGCCTAAGCAGTACTGAGTCCAGGGGCAGAATGACCTCCCTGCTCCTGCTGGCCACATTATTCTTGATGCAGGCCAGGATGCCCTTGGCCTTCTTGGCCACCCACACTGCTGGCTCATGTTTAGGTGGCTGTCACCCACTACCCCCAGGTCCCTCTCTGTTTGGCAGCTCTCCAGCCACTCCAACCCCAGCCTGTAGCTCTACATGGGGTTGTTGTGGCCAAAGTGCAACACCCCTCAAAGCATATAACATGCAAAGAAACACACAGGCCACTGCTCTTCAAAAAGCTCCTTAGGTCAAAGCTTCTGACCACCTTCCTCCAAACCAGACCAAAACCACAGCCCTCAAATTCCTCCCTCCTCCCTCCTCCCCCCCCATACATCCCTGCTTTCCCCCCATACCAGGCCTGAAATGATGCAGCTAAAATTTGGCTCATGAGCCCCAGGCCCCTTCCCCCTGCATTGCAGTGATAAAGAAGCAGCATTGGGAAGGAGAGAGGTGGAAAAAGAGACTGAAACTGACTTGGCAGCCAGTTTTACAGGGATGCAGGACTTGAGATTAGGAAGGAATTTTTTTACACTGAGGGTGGTGAGACACTGGAACAGGTTGCCCAGGGAGGTTGTGGATGCCCCCTCCCCAGAGGGCAAGCTTGTGAGCAACCTGATCTAGTGTAGTGTCCCTGCCCAGGGCAGGGGAGTTGGAACTGGATGATCTTCAAGGTCCCTTCCAACCCAAACCATTCTATGAATCTATAACAAAAGATTACACTTTCCAGTCCACCTCCTGGACTTATCTAGCCTCCCGAGTTCTGTAACTTTACAGTTCTTACAGGCACCCAGCCTTAAACCATAACAAATGGATGCTTCAACATGTGCAACTATTAGTCTCTTCAACACTCCTTTTACAGGTGTCAAGAAAACAAAACCCCCAAAAACCCCACCCCACACAACAAAAAAACTCATCCCAAGCCCACAAATCAGGTCTGCACTGGGACTCTAACTGGGAATGTATCAACAGCTCTCTCCTTCCAAAGTCTTACCTGTTTGGCCAGTAAATTCTGTGGGCATATCGCAGAATGGCTTAGGTTGGAAGGGACCTCCAACCTCCCAGTATGGGTAGGGATGCCTCTCAGCTAGACTTGGTTGCCCAAGGCCTCATCCCATGTGGCCTCGAACAACCCCAGGGAAGAGGGATTCACAACCTCACTGGGCAGCCTGTTCCAGAGTCTCACCACCCTAGTACCTAACAACTTCTTGCTAAGATCCAGTCTAAACCTACTCTCTCTCAGCTTAAAAACCATATGCCCCTTATTCTTCCTCTTTGGAGATATTCAAAACCTGCCTGGATGCATTTCTGTGTGATCTGCTCTAGGTGATCCTGCTCTGGCAGGGGGTTGGACTGGATGAGCTTTTGAGGTCCCTTCCAACCCCCAACATTTCGTGATTCTACTGCTATAGACACCCTTGTGGAAACTCCCTCTCCAGCCCTCCTGAAGGATCCTTTCAGGGATTAGAAGGCACTGTAAGATGCTTTGGAGGAGCACAAAGACTTCTATCACCAAGCCTTTGAAATTATTAAAAAAAACCCAAAAAACCTCTGTTTTGAAAAAGCTTCTCAGGAAAAGGAGAAATATTAATTGCTGCCTCAAAGCAGCAAAATTACCCCCAATTAGCCAACCTGGTATTTTGCTGGCTGCAAGCCAGCCAGTACCTTCAATCCAAGGTGGCACTGCAATCAAAACAGAGCTTGGATGGTCAGTAAACACTTATTCCTAGTGTCCTGATGTGCCTAGAAATGGTCTCCAGCAACATGCCCGCCTCTTCCTCTGTCCTCCTGCATGATGCAAGACACTGGCCTAGCCTGAATGAAAGCCAAAGACCACTGACTCAACTTTCTCAGATCATAAAGCACAAAAGCTGCTTAGCTGGAGCTAGTTTCATTACTAACAATATACACGGCTCTTAGGACAATTCTTAAGATAGAGATTGGGTTCCCTTCAGAATCCCAGTATGGTAGGGATTGGAAGAGATCTCAGGAGATCAACTAGTGTAACCCCCTGCTAAAGCTGGGTCACCCACAGCAGGCTGACCAGAACCAGAACATCCAGGTGATTTGGAATCTTTCCAGAGGAGACTCCACAACCTCTCTAGGCAGCCTGCTCCACAGATCCAGCACCCTCACAGCAAGGTATTTTTGCCTCCTGTTCAGATGGAACCTTCAGGGTTCCAATTTGTGCCCATTGCCCCTCATCCTGTCACTGGGCACTACTGAACAAAGCCTGGCCCCATTCTCTTGCCCCCACCCTTTAGCTCTTGCTGAGCATTAATCAGATCCCCTCTCAGGCTGCTCTTCTCCAAGCTAAACAGTCCCAGGTCTCTCAGCCCTTCCTCCTCACAGAGATGTTCCAAGCACCTCTGCATCTTTGTAGTCTCTGCTGGACTTTCTCCAGCAGTTCCTGTCTCTGTTGAACTGGGGAGACCAGAACTGAACCCAGTACTCCAAAGGTGGCCTCACTAAGGCAGAGCAGAGAGGGAGAATATCACTCAACCTGCTGATCACACTCTTATTAACTCACCCCATGATCCATTTTGGCTTTCTTGTCCACAGGGGCACACTGCTGACTCATGGGGAGCTTGCTGTCCACCAGCACTCTCAGACTTGCTTCCACAGAGCTGCCTTGCAGGTCACCCCTCATGTGTACAGGGGCAGGAGGTTATTCCTCCCCAGGTGCAGGACGCCACACTTGACATTCATGAGGTTCCCCTCCACCCAACTCTCCAAGACCAGGTGAAGAACCCTACTCTCCTCCTACATACAATACCCCCAGACTCAGAAGAAATCACACAGCTCTCTGCTAATGTAATTGCCAAATCTACTCAGCATTTAGAGAATGGAATTTCTGTCATCCCTACTCTACAAACAAGTTCCTTGATAACAGGAATAGCCTCACAGCAAGCAGCTGGTTTCCTTAGGAGCTCTTAATGCAGCAGAAGCTGCTCTGCATCACAGACATGCCATGCTCCATCATCCAACAAAACATTCAACTCCCCTTTTCCCCTCTGCAGGAAGCCAAGAGGAATTCCCAAGTCACATGACAAATTAGAGCATTTTCATCCCAAAAAAGGAACTGCCTTTCCCCCACCCGGGAAATCTCTCTGCACTTTCTCAGCTCCCTGTTTTTCAGGGAGAAATTACTTTCTCTGCCAAGCCTACCATCCCATCTAGCCCCCACACAGGAGCCTCCACGATGTTTCAGACAGGTTCCAAATGCATTTAAATGACTTTCAGAAGGGAACTGCTGCACTGCACACTGTGGCAGAGTTTTGTCTAGAAGCACAAAACATGAATGGGATGTGGTATTTCAGTTTGCTCTCAGTCATAAGAATTAGAAACATAACAGCAGTCGTAACAATTGGAAACATAACAGCAGTCATGCAGGAGAAGGTCAACCTCCAGCCAGACCTCACCTATTCCTTGCTAACATGCAGCCTGAAGCACACCTGTGTGGCTCTTGTGCTACCCTGGCCACCCCATTTTCTTTTAAAACCTCCATTTCATAGAATGGCTTAGGTTGGAAGGGACCTTAAAGATCACCTCATACCAACCCCCCTGCCATGGGCAGGGACACCTCTCACTAGACCAGGTTGCTCAAGGCCTCATCCAGCCTGGCTGTGAACACCTCCAGGGAGGGGGCATCCACAACCCCACTGAGCAACCTGTTCCAGTGTCTCACCACCCTCACTGTAAAGAATTTCTTCCCAATATCCAGACTAAAACCACCCTTTTCCAGCTTTAAGTCATTCCCCCTTGTTCTATCATGACAAGCCCTTTTAAAAAGTCCGTCCCCAGCTTTTTGTAGCCCCCTTGAGGTACTGGAAGGGCCACTATTAGGTCTCCAGGATGAACAGCCTCAACTTCCTCAGCCTGTCCCCAGAGGGGAGGTTCTCCATCACCCTGATCACCTTCATGGCCTTCTCTGGATCCACTCCAGCAGTTCCATGTCCCTGTTATGCTGGGGAGCGCCTTGAGTCCTGTGTCCAGTTCTGGGCTCCCTAGTTTAGGAAGGACATTGAGACGCTTGAACGTGTCCAGAGAAGGACAACAAGGCTGGGGAGAGGCCTTGAGCACAGCCCTGTGAGGAGAGGCTGAGGGAGCTGGGGTTGCTTAGCCTGGAGAAGAGGAGGCTCAGGGTTGACCTCATTGCTCTCTACAACTACCTGAAGGGGAGTTATAGCCAGGAGGGAGTTGGTCTCTTCTCTCTAGCAACCAGCACCAGAACAAGAGGACACAGTCTCAAGCTGTGCCAGGGGAAGTTTAGGCTCCAGGTGAGGAGAAAGTTCTTCCCAGAGAGAGTTGTTAGCCATTGGAATGTGCTACCCAGGGAGGTGGTGGAGTCCCCATCCCTGGAGGTGTTCAAGAGGAGACTGGACATGACACTTGGTGCCGTGGTCTAGTCATGAGGTCTGTGGTGACAGGTTGGACTCGATCTTTGAGGTCTCTTCCAACCTTAGTGATACTGTGATACTGTAACCGGATGCAGTGCTCCAGACAGGGTCTCATCAGAGCAGAGGAGTAGAAAGAATCACCTCCCTTATCCTGCTGGTCACACTTCTTTTGATGCAGTCCAAGACATGGTTGCCTTCGGGGCTGGCAAGTGCAAACTGCCAGCTCATGTTGAGTTTATCATCAGCTGACAGCCTCAAGTCCTCCTCCAGACTGTTCCTGAGCCTACCCTTCACCCAGCCTCTATTTGTGCTTCTCAGAGTAGCATTTAAAATTGTCACTTTTCGAGTAAGCAGGCAGAAAACTCAGTATCACTTAAGTCTGAATACCTAAGAAAAATGACCTGGGCAAACGGTGAGGATGTATTTTTGAAGAATGGTTTCAGTGGAGACAATAACTCTTCCCTTTCAGAATAAAATCTGTCACAATCGCTCTCTTTAATTTCAAGCCATACCCTTAGAGTCCATGACTCTGTTTAAATCTCACAACCTGCATTCTGGTGGTGAACATTCCCTTTGCTATTCATCCTACAGATTTCAGCTGCAACTCAAAAAGAAAGCAGCACCATTCGAGCCACTTTTAGCAGAGGAAAATGAGGGCTTGAGACAATTAGCACCGTGCCTTATGGAGGAGGTTGGCAATACCTGTGTCAAGTGACAGGTAGGTGCACAGATGAAGGAAATCATGTAGGGGAGAACAGCAGCTGACAAGGAATATATGAGGAGAGACTGAGGGAGCTGGGGCTCTTCAGCTTGGAGAAGAGGAGCCTGAGGGATGACCTCATTCATGTTTATAAATATGTAAAGAGTCAGTGCCAAGAGGCTGGAGCCAGGCTGTGCTGGGTGATGCCCAATGACAGCACAAGGGGCACTGGTGGAAGTTCTAAATCACAGAACCTAAGCCTCCACATTATTCTAAATTTCATAAGTTGAGGCACAGGAAGCTCCATGGTAAGAGAATTTTTTTTTCCCCCCTGTGAGGGTGACAGAACACTGGAACAGGCTGCCCAGGGGGATTGTGAAGTCTTCCTCTCTGGAGATATTCAAGATCCATCTGGATGTGTTCCTGTGTAATCTGCTCTAGGTGACCCCGCTCTGGCAGGGGGTTGGTCTGGATGAGCTTTCAAGGTCCCTTCCAGCCCCAAACAATTCTGTGATTCTGTAATGCTTCAGTCATGGTTCAGCAGACAGCACCACCTCATATGTCAGGAGAGTGCCTCCTGCTCCCAGGGAGCTACACCTTTTACAAATTATTGATGAAGCCACGGATTTACAAGGACCATATGCCAGGTTCTACCTGAACGGTTCTGAAAGTTGCTCTCCCAGCTACTTCCAAAACGCAGAAGTCTCAAGCACAGAAACAACCAACCTCCACTACTGCATTTCTGGAATGCCTTTCTCCTTAGCAGCTCCAAGGTACAGTAATAATTGACAAGAGCTCATCCAAATAAACTCACCCTGCAGCTTCAGGAAACATGATGTTCTCTGTAATAAAATAAAACAGGGCAAGCTTTGCTTAGCTCCATGCTCTCCAACGGAATAGGGTGACAGAGAACAGGGACTAAATGGGATGACTTCAGGTTCTGTTCCAGCAATTCATCCAGAAAAATTAGAGGATGAATTATAAACTCCCCTCCCAGTCCAGAAAGGATGCGGTTGGCCTGCCACCAACCCTCAGTCACTTCATTCATGAAGAACCCTGGGAGTTTCCCCACCTGAAGCTGCATGCACACAGACCCAAGAAATCCAGGTATTTTGGATCCCTCCTTTCAAGCCATGTGTACCACACACAGAATGGTGGGGGTTGGAAAGGACCTCTGGAGATCATCTAATCCAACTCCTCTGCTAAAGCAATGTCATCCACAGAGCGTTGCCTGGGATTACAATGCCCAGGTGGGTTTAGAATCTCTCCAGAGAAAGAGACTCCATAACCTCTCTGGACAGCCTGCTCCAGGGCTCCAGCACCCCCACAACAAAGAAGTTTTTCCTCCTCTTCAGATGGAGCCTCCTGGGTGTGTTGTGAAAAAGAAGTGAAAAGAGTCTGGCGCCATCCTCTTGACACCTGCCCTTAAGATACTGATAAATGCTGATCAGACCCCCTCTCAGCCTGCTCTTCCCCAGACTACACCGCCCCAGGTCTCTCAGCCTTTCCTCCTCACAGAGATGCTCCAGGCCCCCCAGCATCTTCACAGCCTCTGTTGGACTCTCACCACTAGCTGCCTGCCTGTCTTCAACTAGAGAGGCCAGAACCAGATATAACACCTCCAGATGTGGCCTCACTAGGGCAGAGTAGAGAGAGAAGAGAACCTCTCATGAACTGCTGGCCACTCTCTTCTTAATGCACCCCAGGATTCCATTAGCCTTCTTGGCCACAAGGGCACATCGCTGGCTCATGATGAAGAGGTTATCTTCAAGGACTCCCAGGAGCTTCTCCACAGGGCTGTTAAGCCACTAAGGTAAATCCAGTAGCAAAGGTTTGTTCAACTCACTCCATACTCAGATCCTCTCAAGTGAGAAGCTCTGTGCAGTACCCATCTGCTAAAGCACTCGGGTGTCCCCAGCTCCTGCACATATATGGAGGAATAGATGCTGCTCTAAGGTACATCACAAAGACAAGTCGTACCAATTCTACCTGGCAATCATTCTCCCTCAGCCCATTTCCACATCCTCACACCACCTGGAGTCTACATAAACTTTGGCTAACAGAAGCATCATCTAGCTAAGTGCACATTTCTGATACAGGCCAATGGCATCCTGGCCTGTATCACAAATAGTGTGACCAGCAGAAGGGAAGTCATTCTGCCCCTGGTGTGACCGGTTTAGGCTGTGCCTTTAAGAAAGGGACACTTTCTGAACACTCTGGGCGAATGTTTTGATATTAGAATGAAAACAATGATATGCTAATTCAATTTCATTGGTGAGACCCAGTTGCAGTTTTTTTTTGTTTAGTCTTTCAGTCGGGGAGTCAGTCAGGCAGTCGTTTTCTTCTTCCCCCTGTGCTGTGAGCTGGCTCGTTTCTCTCTACGATTCCTCTCTAACCAGATAAGAAAACTAACTTTTTGCATTCGCTTTGAGCTTTAACAAGGTTTTCCCCTTTTAATTACCTTCCTTTCTCTCTCTCTCTAACCCTTTTGGAAAAAAAAGGGGAGGTAGGGAGGGAGAAGGGAGGGACAGGCCGAACCCCCCTGGCCGAAGGGGGGGGTTGGGGAAAGGTTTCCTGTATTACATACTTTGCTGTATATTTCTGTATATATTGTAAATACTGTATATTTTTGTACATATTCACTGCATTCCATATCTGCTTGTAAAATACAGCTTTCATCTGCTTCTCCGGCTGAGTTAGCTGTGGAATTCTTTTGTGTGGGGGGGGAACCTTCCTACTCCACCACACCCTGGACGCTGCACTGGTTGGACCACACCTTGAGTACTGTGTCCAGTTCTGGGCTCCTCAATTTAAGAAGGACATTGAGACACTTTAATGTGTTCAGAGAAGGGCAACGAGGCTGGGGAGGGGTCTCGAACACCAGCCCTGTGAGGAGAGGCTGAGGGAGCTGGGGTTGCTTAGCCTGGAGAAGAGGAGGCTCAGGGGAGACCTTCTTGCTGTCTACAACTACCTGAAAGGAGGTTGTAGCCAGGTGGGGGTTGGTCTCTTCTCCCAGGCAGCCAGCACCAGAACAAGAGGACACAGTCTCAAGCTGCGCCAGGGAGGTTTAGGCTGGAGGTGAGGAGAAAGTTCTTCCCAGAAAGCGTAATTGGCCATTGGAATGTGCTGCCCAGGGAGGTGGTGGAGTCCCCTTACCTGGAGGTGTTCACCTGGCACTTGGAGCCATGGTCTCGCTGTTGTCAGGAGGTGTAGCCAGGTATTAGGTAACAGGCTGGACTTGATGATCTCTGCCCAGGTCTTTTCCAACCTGGTCTTGGGAGCAGTGCTGATGAAAGCAACTGAAGTTGTTCCCATAGCATTATTTCCAAATCCTCTCAAGCAGCAATGTGTTCCACAAAGCTTTTCCTAAACCCCATAAAACTTCTGAGGCTCTGACCTCAGAGCAAATTGTTTTCTTCCCAGAGCAGGCTGCAGGACAGAAGTGAATCACCCAACTGGGCTTTTACATTGGTCACACCCTAACAGATCTTATCTAGGTTGTATATCCAAGTGGAAAATCAACTCTTCATCATTCTACCAAGCAGTTTCAGAGAGTTGAGAGATTCCTCATCCTTTCCTCCTGGGGAAGCCCACAGAAGCTAATTGCTGAAGCAAGCTTGTGGGCTACGTTTGGCTGTTTTTTTCCCCCTCTCCTGCTTATGCAAGTTGCTCTACATTTCCTAATTCCTTCAGAGCTGCCAAGAATGCAGAAGAAGACAATGGATGTGCTCTGTGCTTTACACAAGGCAGAAGAGATACCCCATAGGATTCCCCTACTAGAAAATCAGGAAAAGTGTGGCCAGCAGGAGCAGGGAGGTCATTCTGCCCCTGGACACTGCACTGGTTAGGCCACACCTCGAGTCCTGTGTCCAGTTCTGGGCCCCTCAGTTTAGGAAGGATATTGACTTGCTGGAATGTGTCCAGAGAAGGGCAAGAAAGCTGGGGAGGGGTCTGGAGCACAGCCCTGTGAGGAGAGGCTGAGGGAGCTGGGCTTGCTTAGCCTGGAGAAGAGGAGGCTCAGGGGAGACCTTCTTGCTGTCTACAACTACCTTAAGGGAGGTTGTAGACAGGCAAGGATTGGTCTCTTCTCCCAGGCACCCAGCACCAGAACAAGAGAACACAGTCTCAGGCTGTGCCAGGGGAGGTTTAGGCTGAAGGTTAGGAAGAAGTTCTACACAGAGAGAGTGATTGCCCATTGGAATGTGCTGTCCAGGGAGGTGGTGGAGTCACCATCATTGGAGGTGTTCAGGAGGAGACTTGATAGGGTGCTTGGTTGCATGGTTTAGTTGGTGAGATGGTGTTGGATGATAGGTTGGACGCGATGATCTGGAAGGTCTCTTCCAACCTGGTCTGTTCTATTCTATTCTAAAATAATTCTACATCACATCGAAATGTTGCCTAGTTTCATCTTCATTAAAATGACATCTCCTTTTGATGAGCAATTGAGACCTTAATAACAGGAAGGAAACCCTCTGCTAAAACTTGAAAAGGGACAAGCAATGTTCAAGATTAAGCACTGAAGGACAATTCAGCCCTTAAAGAAAAAAACAGAAGTACCAAAATATAGTGAAAACCACATCAGTAATATCACAAATGGCCTCTCATGCAGAGAGCACTTCAGAGATTAGAAGCATTCACAGAACCCCAGCATGGCAGGGGTTGGAAGGGACCTCTGGAGATCATCCAGTCCAAGCCCCTGCTGAAGCAGGGGCACCCACAGCAGGTTGCCCAGAATCAGTGTCCAGGTGGGGTGTGGAATCTCTCAGAGAAGACGACTCCACAACCTCTCTCTGGACACAACCTCTCCAGGGTTCCAGCACCCTCACACCAAAGAAGTTCCTCCTCCTGTTCAGGTGGAACCTACTAGGTTCCACTTTGCGCTGATTGCTCCTTGTCCTGTCACTGGGCACCACTGACAAGAGTCTGGCCCCATCCTCTTGCCTCCCATCCTTTAGCTATTGATCAGACCCCCTCTCAGGCTGCTCTTCTCCAGAATAAACAGCCCCAGGACTCAGCCTTTCATCCTCACAGTGATGTTCCAGGCCCCTCAGCACCTATATAGCCTCTGCTGGACCCTCTCCAGCAATTTCCTCTTCTGAACTAGGAAGGCCAGAACTGGACTCAGGACTCCAGATGTGGCCTCACTAGGGCACTGTAGATGGGCAGGAGAACCTCCTTCAACCTGCTGACCACACTTAATGCACCTCAAACACAGGCACTCCTCCATGAGGAACAGCGAGCACACAGCTTTTATCTAGTACATCTTGTCAAGGGCAGCTTCTCCCACACAGGGCTACCAAAGGCCATGAGAGCAGAAAGGAGCAGTTGGGCTGTCAGGAAGCTGACAGTGCAGTAAAGAAGGAAATTAAAGTAAAAGGAAAAAAAAGAGAAAAAAAACCAACACACCAACAAAAATAGAGCCACCCAACATCTGAAACCATTTCTAGGCTTCCTTGGACTTAGAAATAGGAGAATAATTTGAATTACAGAACTGTGTCATCTCCATGCATGGCAAACAAGTGACTCATAGCACAAATCTAAAATGAAGTCATAAAAGTTATGTTTTATCTTCCTAGACTGGGTGGGATCTAATCTCACAGAAAGTTTCTTCTTGAAGCTTAGTCTAAAAACAGCTATAGAAAATAACAACAACATTTATTTGTTTGCTTTTCTAGTTCTTTTTTTCCTCCCCTCCCTCCAGGCTTGATTCTGATAAGGAGAGCTATACCCACCCAAGGGAGAAACACTCCCCACATGGAAAAGGAGGTGTCCTGAGATTTGTGTGGATGACTGCATCAACCTCACCCACAACTCTAACTTCCTTGCCCTTCACAGACCCTACAAAGCCTTGATTATTCCCCCAGGCTGACTTACACATAAAAAAATAACACTAATAATAATAATTAAAAATCCTGAGAGTCATTTTCTGCACCCCAAAAGTCATACCATCAAATTATTGTCAACAACAACAACCCTCAACATCTACTACAGAGCTCTTCTTTCACATAAAGAGAGCACCAGAAGGCTGGTCTCCAGACATGACCAAGCAATGCTTTCTTTTTTCCTATTCACTGAAGGAACAGGCACACATCAAAACCCACCAAAAAACATCTTGATTCATCCAATTCATCCTCTCTTCAACACTTGTTTTGCTCTGGAATAATACATAGCATCAAGAGAATGGGTTAGCCACCTTCACACACCAAAACAAGAAATGCCCACTGGTCATGCCCCTCTAGTTTTTGGTTTGTGCAAAACCAAATTCCAACACAACCTAATCAAAAAGAAAAGCTAAAAAGCACAAGAGGGGCAATGGTTTGGAGTTGGAGCAGGGTAGATTTAGGTGGGACATTAGAAGGAAGCTCTTCACAACAAGGGTGGTGAAATACAAGAACAGGCTCTGTCCCTGGAGATCTTCAAGATCAGACTCAACATGGCCCTGGGCAGCCTGATCTAGCTGGAGATGACCACAAGGGGCTTGGACAAGATGGCCTTTGAGGGTTCCTCCCAACCCAATGCAATCTGCCAACATCCAACTTTTACTGGCATTCTATTGCTCTCCAACGGGGCTAAGGGCAGACTCTCTCATATGAAATAAAACCATGGAAAAAAATGTTCTTACCTCCTTAAACTTTCCAACTAGCACTGACCCATGGCCCTCCCTGTGGCAGTAAAAGCAGTGAAAGGCAGCAGACCTTGTTTTGTCTGGCATCTTAATTGATTTAGCCAGCACTGGAGTGGGCAAGTAAGGTCAGTTAACCCCAAAAAGAAGGCTGAGGGGAGAACTTCTGACTCTCTACAACTCCCTGAAAGGAGGTTATAGCCAGGTGGCAGTTGGTCTCTTCTCCCAAGTAACAAGTGATAGGACAAGAAGAAACGGCCTTAGGTTGCACCAGGGGAAGTTTAGGTTGGACATGAGGGGGGAAAAAATAAATCTCTTCCCCAAAAGAATTGTCAAGGCCTGGACCAGGCTACCCAAGGCAGTGGTGGAGTCCCCATCCCTGGAGGGATTTCAAGGCTATGTAGATGTAGTGCTGAGGGACATGGTTTACTGGTGACCTGGCAGTGCTGGAATAACAGTGGATTTGATGATCATAAAGGTCTTCTCCAGCCTTCATGATTCTAATGACAGCTAGAAGAAATGGCTATGTTTTCACCACCCTCTGCCAGGGCAAGGTGAGTAAGGAGTCAGTGGGACAGCATGTGCAAGGGAAGAAGCAGTAGAAAAGGGAGGTCTGGTGAACAAACCCATCTTTACAGTCAAATCAACTCTTCCTAAGGCTCCCTCAATGTTACAGATGTCTTCCTGGGTTGGTATTTACCTGACCTACAGTTCAAACCACATTCCCTCTTAACTTCCAAATTGACACCTGATGCATTTCTTCCTGGTATGCAGCATGCATGTCACTGCTCCTACAGCTATTTCAGCATGGGAAACACTGCAGCTCAGAGGAGGCAACAAGTACAGCCAAGGACCTGGTGAGGTGAGCTGTTTTATGTGCCTTCAAAGCACTGGACAGCCACCAGTTTTTTGCCTTCTCAATCATTCATTTGATAATTACACTCCACAGTAATGCAAGGCCAGCAAAGAGAAGTTCACTGAATTAAAGCAGCCTGCCAGTTTCCACCCTCGGCAAAGACACAGGCACCACACTACAATGCTCCTCCAAGTCTTACCATCCTTGAAGCCAGTCTCTGCTGCCACCTGAGCTTTGGGAAGCCCCAAGCTTCAACTACTGATTTTTATTTTCCAAAAGACAAGCAATAGCAGGAGAAGGAACTGTTGCTTATGACAGGAAGGGCCTGAGGTCATTAGAGGGGACCACCAGGGAAGTTATTACAGCATTACTAAGCAACAGCTTCTCTAGGAGTTGATGCTGCAACAGTTTCAGCCATAGCATGGGGCCCCCAGAGGAAGAGGGACATAGAGCTGCTGGAGTAGGTCTACAGGAGGGCCACAAAGACCATCAGAGGGATGGAGAACCTCCCCTGTGGGGACAGGCTGAAAGAATTAGGGTTATTCAGCCTGGAGAAAAGGCAGCTCTGGGAAGACCTAACAGCAGCCTTCCAGCACATGAAGGAGCCTCCAAGAAAGCTGGGGAGAGACTTTTTACAAGCACTTGTAGGGACAGGATGAGAAAGAATGGATTGAAGCTTGAGGAGGGCAGATTCAGACTGGACATTAGGAAGAAATTATTTACAGTGAGGGTGATGAGATACAGGTTGCCCAGGGAGTTCATGGATGCCCCCTCCCTGGAGGTGTTCAAGGCCAGGTTGAATGAAGCCTTGAGCAACCTGGGCTAGAGGAAGGTGTCCCTGCCCATGGCAGAGGGGTTGGAATGAGATGATCCTTAAAGGTGCCTTGCAGCCCAAACTATTCTGTGAGTGGGGGTGTGTGTGTAAGTCTCCAAACAGGAGAGCTTCAGCAGGATGTCCACTGCATCCTTTTCCCAGGGCTTCTCACATCCCAGGATGTCTTTCCTCATCAGAGTCCTTCCATCTCAGCAGAATATGCTCTCTACTGCATCCTTAATGCCAGGCAACCTGCACCAAAATCCTACCCAACTTAGGGGGCCAATTGATACAGGCAATCCTCATCTGGAGCTGAGATACAAACCTGCAGGTTGACCAACACCCACTTGAAATTTGGCTGCAGGTTTGGGGTTTCCTTTTTAGGCTGGGAATCCCTATTCCAAATCTACCCAGAAGTGCCAGGATTAACACCCACAGGAATACCACAGAGCCAAGCCTTTCATTTTCTAGAGGTATATCTTCCAGATCCAAATGAGCTGATTATAAACAAAATGGACATAACTCCACCACTGGCTATATGTACTAACACACACAGTAAGAGAAGACTCTGGCTTTTTAAGGGGAAAGCCATGAAGATCAGGCATTCAGTGTCCAAAAGCAGAGCATTTGATTTAAGCCCTTTGTTTACCACTGCACCTTAGAGATATCTTTACCCATTACTTCCTTGTGAACCTTTTCCTCAAAGGACTGCTTCCCGGCAGTGTGGAGGCTCTCACCTTTGGCAGCTTGCCTTCAACAGCACAGCATTGCCTCCCTCCCTGGAGGTATTCAAGGCCAGGCTGGATGAGGCCTTGAGCAATATGATCTAGTGGAAGGTGTCCCTGCCCACGGCAAGGGCGTTGGAACCAGATGATCTTTAAAGTCCCTTCCAACCCAAACCATTCTATGAATCTATGAACAATTAGGAGTCCAAGAAAGGGTTTCCCTTGCTTAATATACCAGCAAGTGTGGCTAGAAGGACTAGGGCAGGGATTGTTCCCCTGTCCTCAGCACTGGTGAGGACACACCTCAAATACTGGGATCAGTTTTGAGCCTCTCCCTACAAGGAGGACATGGAAATGCTGGAGCATCTCAAAGGCAATGAAGCTGGTGAAAGGTGTGAAGAACACATCTGGTGAGGAACTGCTGAGGGAACTGGATTAAAGTTGAAGAGGGGAGACCTTGTGGCTCCCTGCAGCTCCCTGAATGGAGAGTGGAGGCAGGTGGGGTCAGTCTCTCCTCCCAAGTAACAAGTGATAGGACAAGAGGAAATGTCCTCAAGTTGCACCAGGGGAGGTTTAAGTTGAACATTAGGAACAATTTCTTTTCACAAAGGGTCATCAAACCTGCAAAAGGCTGTCCAGGGCAGTGGTGGAGTCGCCATCCCTGAGGGATTTCAAAGCCATGTAGATGTGGTGCTGGGGGATGTGGTTTAATGGATAGCAGACAGTACATGGTTAACAGTTGGAATTGATCTTAAAGGTCTCTTCCAACCTAAACAATTCTAAGATATACATAAATAAAGGAAGTTTCCTCTGAAGAACATCTACTTGAACTCTCCCCCCACGCTCCTCTGAGAAGAAGCCATCTAACAGGAAAATAGCAGCAACTTTTGAACTAAGCCCTAAAAATGACTGCAGGGCAAAGGCAGCAGCAGCATTATTGCTTCAGTGCTTCCCACCACTTGATAACCTAACAAACACTGCTAGAATGAGAAGTGCCACCCCAAGAAGTGCCATTTAATTTATCACCAACCAACAGCTCCATCCCACTCCCACTGCTTAAGTCACTGCATGAGGTTGTGCGTTCATACCCCACCAGCACACCTTGTACCAGTCCCTGCTGATCAGCAGCAGCCAGGCTTCCACCCACCACCCTGGCTGTTTCTCCATCCTCTGCTGCTTCTTGCATGGAGCTGGTGTGTAGAAGAAAACACACAATGATTTTATTCCACCTTTTCTTGCATCTCATACTGACTTGTCACCTCTGGTCTTCCCAGCAGCCACAGTTACCTTGGCCCAATTACCCAAACCGCCTCTCTCACCTCCTGTCTTCACACGCAACCTCACAGCAGATCTCCACAGCTCCCTCCCACCAGGGAAGCACAGGCAGCATCAGTTTATAGGAAACAGCAATATTATTGATGTTTCACTTCATGAACTATCCAGCCGTGCTCATCTCCAGAGCTGGAGCCATCCACCCATTCCCTCTGACATTACAACCCCCGCAGGCTACTCCAACAGTTTCTCCACTGCCAGCATGCTTGCCAACTCCCTTGTCCGCCTCCTCTGCGAGGCTTCTTCCACTCTCACACACGTAACTGAGGCTGGGAGTGTGTAAAGCGATGCAACCTCTGACACTTGTGCCCTAAGACCATTTATTCATCTCCACCATTTTCTCCAGTGCTATGGCCGCTCCAGCCACACATTCCAAGTGGTTATGTCAGCTGGCCATCCCCTTAGCCTGCACAGCCATGCTGCGAGGCTCACCACCACCACTGTTAGAGGGGAAAGGCACAAGCAGCAGTCAACACTTCCTCTTGCCTGCTGCCCCCTGTTCTGATATCAGTAAATCAGGTTCCCATTTCAATTTCCTGCATCCTCTTCCCAAGGCCTCTCACACCCTGTGATGCTACTCATCTAGGACAGAACAAGATTGACTGTCACCTCCATAACCCCCAGGCACACACTGGGCCCACCAACCTCTCCCAACTCTCTCCTCTTTCAACACTCCCAGGTTAAGATGTGAATGCTTCATTCAAGCCCTACATCTTCCAACATCTCTACATCCCCACCTGACCTCCTGTAACGAGGATTTATCCAAGAGTTGGGAACTCCTTGCCCTGTTTGATGTTGTCACAGCTTCATTCTTTACACTTGAACCATCTGGAAATGTTTATTTGTTCTGAAGCAGTATCCCCTCACAGTAGCCTGGTCAATTGGTCTTAGCTTTTCCAGCCTATTTTATACCCCTTTGGAAACAATTCATCCATGAGATCATTTAGCACTTCCACCTTGTTTGAAGGAAGCCCAATTGTCACCTCTGATAGAAAGTAGCCATCCTGAGAAGGAACCAAGCAGAATTTATTGTCTTAAAAACAACACTGCACAGACCTAATGCAATAACTTTATTAATTACACCTATATCACACCAATTTTCCTACCTATTTCCACCTACAGATTCAGGAAGTTTATACAGTTCAGTCCTGTCACAGGCCAGGATCAACCAGTTAGCAGCAGTGGCTGATTGATGCCAGTCTAACCTGTCCTAACCACCTCCACTAATGAGGATTGAGCAGCTTTCCCAGAAAATAACTCAGTGTTTCACTTGTTTTACTGTCAGTAAAAGGATTCCCAGCAGCAAAGCCCTCTTCTCACACTCTAAGCCCATTACTATTTCTCCTACTCAACATAGTTTTTTCTGCTTCCTCTTTGCAGCAACCTCCTTTTGATTTTCTCTTTATTATGAAGAACTCCAGTTCCTGCAATTTCTCCTTGGAGATCATTTACTCCAGGATTCGGCAGCTCTTGGGTCTCTACTCTCTCCCAGTGGTCCAGAGTTTCTCAAGTGCAGCGTGATGGAAAGGATAACTCATCTTTTTCTGTGAGGAGATAAATAGGCATGTTACAGATGCTGTCAAAAGGAACAGCCAGGATGCTGGGTCCTGACCTGCTCACAGGAAGGTTTCACTTGATTGCTGTGTTCACAGGGGCACGGCCATTCTTCACAGGTCCCTTCCAACCCAGACCATTCTGCCATTCTATGAGCTACTGAAAAAAATGGTGGCAGAACCTCCTTGCAGAAAAGGGAGAACCTCCAAAACTCATCACTGCAACACCACAAATGGTCAACATCCAAAATGCCAAAAAAAAATCCACCAAAAATCAAAAAAACCCAGAGCAACCTAACTGGTACTGAAGCCAGAAGAGCTTTCTCATCAGCAGTCCACAGGGGCACAAGGAAAATCCTTCTCCTTCCCCAAGCACTGGAGGGAGATGGCTTGGGCAGTATGAACTTAAGCGTGCCAGAGTATGCCCACGCCGGAAAACAGAAGGCTGAGGAGACACCTTCTCACTCTCCACAAATCCGTGAAGGGAGGCTGGAGCGAGGTCTTCCCAGAAAGAGTAATCGGCCATTGGAATGTGCTGCCCAGGGAGGTGGTGGAGTCACCATCCCTGGAGGTGCTCAAAAAAGGATTGGACATGGCACTTGGAGCCATGGTTTAGTTGTCAGGAGGTGTCAGGTATTAGTTAATAGGCTGGACTCTGAGGTCTTTCCTGACCTGGTTGATTCTATGATCTCTTCTCCCAATTAAGTGATAGGAAGCAGAATCCTTCTCCTTCCCCAAGCATCTGAAGGAGATGGCTTCAACAAGATGATTTTAGCATGCTCTGGAGCATGCCCATGTTTCAGCCACACTCACAGCAAAGCATCCCAGAGAGATTTGGGACATTTTTAATGGTTGGCTTTAACATTCTTGCACATCTACTGCTACGCTCAGCCCGATCAGCGCAATCAAGCACGAACTCGAGCCTCTGCTAAATTAATCACAAAGGTCAGCTTAAATTGAAATAAATTATTGATCATTTTCTGTGCCAGGCTGTTGAAAGAGACGACTTAAAACGATAATTATGAAGGCTGAAGAGGCTGTTCCACACCTGACCAGAACTCAAGGTGCTGGTGGCCTCACTTGGCAGGCTGGCATTTACAAAGCACGCAGTCAAGGCTGCAGAAGTCACACTTCACACATGTGAAGGACCACACTGCCACTATGGGACTGACAGCAGAACCTCCAGCATCCCCTCACTGCCAAAACACCCTCAGAGGAGCTAGGGGCACACTGAAGACACAGGGCACAGACGCTGCTCTTCATGCAGCACCCCGAGGACCCTGCGGTGTATCTCCTATTCCAATGGACATCAGTGCCCTGCTCCATCACCTAACTAATGAGATTCCGGTGACTGGATGTTGTCTGGAGATGTTTTTTCACCCAAAACAACAGGAGAGCGACAGGTACACCCCATCCAACAATAGGTTTTTGGTGTTTTGGGGTTTTGTGGCTGTTTTTTTTTTTTTTTTTTTACAGGCAGCAACAAAACAGATTGTGGTGAAAGGCAGACTATCCCACGGTTACATGCTGTTCCCTTAGCTTCATAAGAAAAAAAAATAAGGAAAAAGAAAAAATGGGTATTTTTAGCAAATCTCTCAAGCTCCACGATGCAACCTGCTGCCTTTACAGTTTTTTTTCACCCTAAGACACATAGTAAGCAACACACGTGCCTGCTCTCCCCTGCCACAGCCTCTCACCGTGATGCTTCTGCAGAGCACCCGAACAAAAAGAGCCGGTTCTGGGAGAGGGATTTTACCTCCCCGCCTTCCCTCCCGTCCAAGCCGCACCGACCTGGCTATGACACAGCCTAAGAGGGGACTTGGGGACCCTCAAGCACCTCTCCCCTGCCTGACCTTGAGGGGAGGAGGCAACAAAGAGTAGGAAACGAAAAGAGAAGGCAAGGAGGCGCCGGGCACTGCCGCCCGCCCTGTCCCATCCGTGCCCCACTGCGCTGGGCCGGCGCTGACTTGCCTCCCCCAACACGCCCCCGGTAGTGGCGGGGGCTACCGGCCCCCGAGCTGGGCAGCGGTGGCCCCGCGCGCCACCTGGCGGCCGCGCCTCGACCCCCACCCCGGGAGCCCGGCCCCGGTACCGCGGGTTGCGCCGAGCCACTCCTGCGACCGTTGGCAAGAGCCGGCACGACTCATTCGGGTCGTCTGCCCCCGGGGCGGAACGGCGGCGGAAAAGCCGGGGAGCTTCCCGCCACCGGGCACTACTGTCGCCGCCCGCCCCGCTCAAGTTTCACCCAGGTGACGGCGCTAAGAATAACGCGCAGCTGCCGGGGCCGAGTCAGGGACCGCCGCCTCCCGGGAAACGGGGTGGAGAAGCCAGGGCACCGCGCCCGGCACAGCCGGCCGCCGCCTGAAGGGCAACAGCTCCCGCCTCACTCACCGTCCGGTGTCGCTGCTGCTGCTGGCGGCGCCGCCCCAGCGCCGGGAAGCAACCGGCCGCCGTCAGCGCGGCGGCGGGGCGGCGGCGGCAGAGGAGGAGCGGCAGTGATCTGCCCGCCGTGGCCGCCATCGCGCCGCTGGAGCCGCCTCACGCTGCGGCGGCGGCGGCGGCGGTTGCTGCTGCCGCCCGGGCAGAGGGGGAAGGGGAGCGGCGGGGCGGGGCCGGCCGGAGCAAGAGGCCAATCGGAGAGCTCCCTCGCCGGCCCGGGACTCGTCAAGCCAAGCCGGGACCGCCAATCGGCGTCGGGCGGATGCCCTGTCCGGGGTGGCGATTGGTGGCTGCTTTCCCTCCCCTGCCAGGGCTGGGCGGGGCCGCGGCTCGGGCTGGAGGGCAGGGGAACTCCTCACGGGGGCGCCGCGGGGCGGGGCCGGAGAGGCGGGGCGGGGCCGGAGGGGCAGGGCGGGGAAGGGGTGAGGGGAGACGGGGCCATAGAGGAGAGGGGGCGGGGAGATGGGGTGCGGCGAGGAGAAGGTGCAGGGAGGTAAAAGCATAAGGGAGAGGGTTCGGGGAGACGGGGTGCAGCGGGGAGAAGAGGTGTGGGGAGATCGGGGCATAGGGGAGAAAGTAGAGGGAGAGGAGGGACAGCAAGGAGATGGGGTACGAGGAGATAGGAGTATAGGGGGAGAGGGTGGAGGGACATCAGGTGCAGCAAGAAGATGGGGTGCACCACAGAGAACAAGAGAATAGGAATACAGTGTGGGGTGACATGGTGCAGCAGGGAGAGAGTGCGTGCCACGGAAAGGAGTGCAGGGAAATGGGATGCACTGAGGAGAGGGTACTCTAAGGGAGGGGGTAGAGATACAGTGCAACAGGGAGAGGGTGCAGGGAGATGGGGTGCAATGAGGAGATGGGATGAAGTGGGGAGTGGGTGCAGGGGGTGGGAAGCAAGGAGATGGGGTACCTCCAGGGAGAGGCTGCAGGAAGATGGGTTATACTAGGGAGAGGGTGCAGCCTGGAAGGCCATAAAGGCACCCCCATGGCCCTGGAGATGCCACATGGGTGAGGTGCAGGCATTTGGGGTGCCAGGCTAAACTGTCATCCCACCCCTGTGGCAGTTTCAGTGAATGGTATAAAAAGTGTTTGATCAAAATACAAATTTCTCCATATATCCCGAGAAAGATGCACATTCATATGTGATGGGCCAGGCCCACCAGCAGCATCTGGGATACATAAGCAGTATGTGCTCAGTTGTTTCCTGAGAGGTGATTTACTTGGATTATTTAGTTTAGGAAAGACTCTTCCCTTTGGCCTGGGGTTTGTTACAATACTGTTGGTAGCCCCTTGTCAATTCCTGGGAAGGAGCAGTCTGGAAGGGAAATGTTTTTACTACTGGAAGTAGCCCCAGAACTGCTTGTTAGAAACTGGAGCTTTAAAAAATATTAATGCACAAGCAGCTCCCACATGCAGTGATGCCACTGAAACAAAGCACATGGTCTTAAAAGCAACTGGAATTGTGTGTCATTATTATTTTTTGAAGCTGAGGAGCCCAAATCCTCACCACATTAAGCAATCGGGACACACCTTCTCCTGGGAGGTGAGGATGATGCTCAGGAGAGGAGAGTCGCTGGAAAATAATGGGGAGGAAACTGTAACAAGGCTGGATGTTGCTGAAAGCATCAGGAACACACGGACACAAGCTCCTGTTACTATTCAGCATTTGTGTTTGCCACCAAAACCATCTAAAAGTAGAGAGGGAACCACGACTAGGTGATGAGGTGACATGGATGTGCTTCAGCCATCACCCACAGATCACAACAAACCAGTGCCCTCCTCCTTCCATCCCCACCTCCTTCCAGTGCTGCCTTCTCCAAGTCCTGCCTTCAGCTCAGATACCAAAGAGCTGTTCTCAGCTTTTCCCCAAGTAACATCATTTTGGGTTCACACAGTTCATCCCTGAGCAATCCTCATCTCTGTCTGGATTTTCCTGCGGGGATGGAGTTTCCCTTCTCTTTGTCATTTGGAAAAACATGGCTGAAGCTGCCACATCCCATCTTTGTCTTTCTGGAAGAATTTATCTGTGATCTCTCCAGAGCAGAACATGTACTGCTTCAATAATAATTTGCTTTGTCTTGCATGGTCAAGGAAACCTATTGGCAGCAGCTGCTCTGAGCTCCACTGCTTAGATCACTGTGTTTCCCTCTCCTTCCATGCTGAAAATTGGTGGCAAGAGGAAAAAGGCTTTAAAGTTAAGGATCTTTGGCAGCACAGCCCTCTGCAGTGAGGCATCTGGAAGATGCTCCTGCATGCATCTTGGCCAAAGAGCTGCCTCCTGGACCACAAACTGAGCACCTCTCTCTGGGGGCACCAGCCTCTCCCTCATATGGTTTGCAGCACCCCCATGCAATGGGACTAAAAGCATCATAATGGCAAAACTGGGGTTAATGCATCCAGGCAGGCTGCACCAAGGAGATTAGAAAGGCAGGAAGGAAAGAGAAAGGAAGGAAGTACCCAGGACTGGTGAGATTTGGGGAAGGCAGAGGATGCAGCCCCAGCAAGGCTTTGGGGCAGAACGATCTCTTCATGCTGTAAACTACCCAACCTAATGGGTTTTTTTTAGGCTGGGTGAGCAGAGACATGTTTAGGATGGGTCCATGCTGCCCTCCACATGGAGTTCATCAGGGGATTGGTGCTGGCAGCTCCAGCAGCAGACAGGGACAGGCACAGGCACATCCAGCAGACCCTGAACTGTTAGACCTGCCCCAACTACTCTCTCCTATTCCCCACTCCTCCAGCCATTCAGATTGTATAGCTAGATATTTATTTCTCTGTTAAGGGGAGCTGGAAACATTCACCTGGAGTCTTATTTGAAGTAGAGTTTAAACATTTCCAGGGAGTATTTGATAGCAGTGGGGGAACACGGGCTGCCAGCAAAGGCTGAGGGCAGCAGAAAGGCCACTAATTCATTAGCAAACCCATGCTGAGCATGTGGGCACTCATTACAAGGCACAAAAATGGGAATTAAACAAGAGCCCAGAGATCAATACCCCCGACTATGAAACAAGCCAGCAGGGAATGGCTTCTCAGGAAGGCAGGAGCAAATGGGGTGATGGCACCAGCACCAGAATGAAATCTCATCTATTTAGGTTAAATAGTTCTTGGAAGACTCTTCCACTCTTGGAAAACCTAAATAAAAATAATGTATTTAACAAGGATTTTTCCTGGTGCCTGTAATTGCAGCTGGCTGAGTATTGGAAAGCTGCTCCTGAGAAGGATTGAAAGGGAAAAGCACTCCAGTGTTCACAATTAATGTTATTGCTGTGGAAAAGACCAAGGTGGGAAGCTAAATCCTCAAACTCCAATCAACCATTGCAGCACTGCTGAACAGAGGCAGGGATACTGTCCTGCAAATGAAATCCTGATCTGAGAGAATGAGTGATGAGCCACAGGCAAGCTCATCCTCAGACCTGAGGAAGCCCCAGAGTGCTCAGTTTAAATCACAGAATCCCTGCCTGGTGGGAGTTGAAAGGGGCCTCTGGGGACCATCTAGTCCAACCCACTTGGTCAAGCAGGGTCACCCACAGCAGATTGCCCAGGATCACAATGGCCAAATAGGTTTGGAATCTCTGCAACCTCCCTAGGCAGCCTGCTCCAACACCCTCACAGCAAACGAGTTTTATCTCCTGTTCAGATGGAACCCTGGAACCCTCTGTGTTCTGCTTTGTGCCTGTTGCTCCTTGTCCTGTCACTGGGCACAAATGAAAGCGTCTGGCCTCATCCTCTTGCCCCTCACCCTTTAACTATTGATCAGCATTCATCAGATCCCTCCTCAGGCTGCTCTTCTCCAGACTAAACGGCCCCAAGCCTTTCTTCCTCACAGAGATGATCCAGTCTCCTCAGCATCTTTGTACCCTCCACTGGACTCCCACCTGTCTCTCTTGAAGTGGGAGCCCAGAACTGGACCCAGTATTCCAGATGTGGCCTCACTAGGGCATTGTAGTGGGCAGGAGAACCTCCTTCCACCTGCTGGCCACACTCTTATTAATGTACCCCAGGAGACCAATGGCCTCTATTGTCCACAAACTGGCTCACGATGAAATTGTCCACAGCACTCCCAGGTCCTTCTTCACAGAGCTGCTTTCCAGCAGGTCACCCCTCACCTGTACTGGTGGAGGAGGTTATTCCTCCCCAGGTGAAGGACCCCACACTTGCCCTTGTTGAACTATGGGCTGTCTGAGAAAAAAAAAAAAGGCTCCTGACTTTCTTTTCTGCTGCTTCAGTACAAGGTTTGCCCTGTTTTATTGTCATAGGTGTTCAGGTCTATGATGTGTGCAAATTCCCACACACAGAGGTTGATGCCTGTGCAGGATCCTGCAGGCACATTGGGCGTGGGTGGAAGCGGAACCTTGGGAGGATACCAGGTCCAAGTGCATCTTATCTCCTTTTATTTAGAGGAAAGGCTGATGCTCTCAGACTGATGCAGATAAACCCAGATCAGCCCTGAGATGGGGGGCAGAGTCTACCTGCCAGTAAAGGCACAGTGATGGCCATTTTTTTTGCAGAAGCTGAGCATGGCAACAGCTGCTTGTGGAGCAATAAGAGATGATGGGGAAATGTCCCTGGGCTGGCCAGGGTGATGGTGCCCAGCCGGGGAGGTGGTGGAGTCCCCATCATTGGAGGTGTTTAGGAGGAGACTTGATAGGGTGCTTGGTTGCATGGTTTAGTTGATTGGGTGGTGTTGGGTGATAGGTTGGATGTGATGATCTGGAAGGTCTCTCACAACCTGGTCTATTCTATTCTATTCTATTCTATTCTATTCTATTCTATTCTATTCTATTCTATTCTATTCTATTCTATTCTATTCTATCACAAGACCTTGGCTGCAAACCCCACATTACCCAAACACACCAGCATTTGCTCACTGTGGTGTGGTCTCCTCCCATTTCCTACTGGGGACCAGTGTCTGCATCGGAGGTAGCTGCTGCATCCCAGCCCTGCAGAGATCCTCCCCCACCCCTCTAAGTCTCTGGCACCACCTTAAGCCTCGCTGAAAGGCTCATGCTAGAAATCTGAGCAGTGCTTTCACTCTAGGGGGGCAGGCTTCAGCTGCCTCCCGTGCTCCTGAGGTGCAATCGTCATCTATTTGTGCCTCCGGAAAGCGTACTTTTTAATGGAGGGTTCATTAAAGCTTGAAGAGAGCCATCCTAAGAGGCATCTGGAAGCAACTAAAATTAAAAGACCTAAAATTAGCCTCCCTAGCAGTGAATCCTCCCTCTGATCTAGATGCCGAGGCGCACATGACCCAGGCGTGCCTGTCTCATCTTCCCTTCCTGCTGCCATCCCATTCCTGAGCCACCAGGCACAGGCTCAGCAGCCCACATGCCCTCCCACGCCCCAGAGAGAGTCATATCCCTCCACTGGCTTGGCTGGAATCCCTCCCTTGGCTCAAAAATTGCCCTCCAGCTTTACATTTTGGGACTTCCCCATCTCAGAGATAGCTAAAAAACAGAGTGTTCCCCTGTTGCCATGGGAATCATTTGGGAATAACTTGGAATGGGGAATCCCAAGCATCACTCTGTCCTAGGGGAGCAACACTCAGGGCCCCCAAATCCCAGTCACTGACAATACACAGCCCCACATTTATTTTCAAGGTGTCTCATTTCCTTCCCAGCTCCTCTGTCATCCTAAAAAAAAAGTAAACAAGAAAAAAAAGGGGCGGGGAAGCCCCTGCCAGGTGAGGTGCTTAGGCACGTGCTTTTCTGGTGTTCAAATCTTGTTAGTGTATGAGATTAACTGAAATCACAGCACTGCTGGGCTGGCCTGATGCCCTTGGTGCTGCTTTCCTCTCCGATAAACCCTGCACCAGATGCGGGAGCTCAGGGCAGGATACCGCACCCAGCATCCACAAGGCTTCAGGTTCATTGCTAGAAGATAAAACCACACTGGGAAGTGTTTCCACATGGAAATGTGCTGCACATTACACCAACATGTGACCCTAACCTCCTCTCCTCTCCTTTCCTCTCCTCTCCTCTCCTCTCCTCTCCTCTCCTCTCCTCTCCTCTCCTCTCCTCTCCTCTCCTCTCCCTCTCCTCTCCTCTCCTCTCCTCTCCTCTCCTCTCCTCTCCCTCTCCTCTCCTCTCCTCTCCTCTCCTCTCCTCTCCTCTCCTCTCCTCTCCTCTCCTCTCCTCTCCTCTCCTCTCCTCTCCTCTCCTCTCCTCTCCTCTCCTCTCTCCTCTCCTCTCCTCTCCCTCCTCTCCTCTCCGAACTGAACCAAACCTCTCCTCTGCAAACCTCTCCTCTCCAAACCTCTCCTCCCCTCCCTTCCCCTCCCCTGCCATTAACCCAGCACTTCAAGGTCACCACTAAGCCATGTCCCTCAGCACCACATCAACACAGCTCACATCCCAGCACATCCCAGCAGAGATGGAGAATCCACCACTGCCCTGGGCA
Organism: Picus viridis; assembly: GCA_033816785.1. NCBI lineage: Eukaryota > Metazoa > Chordata > Aves > Piciformes > Picidae > Picus > Picus viridis. The sequence continues at coordinate 11,286,394 of CM066586.1, forward strand.
GCATGGTCCTGGGCCAGGCCTCAACAACCCTTTTTGGGAAGAAATTTTACCTAATACTCAACCTAAACCACCCCAGGTGCAACTTGAAACTGCTTCCTCTTGTTCTACTGCTTGTTACTTCTTTATCTTCCTTCCTTTCTCTCTTTCTCCCTCTCTCCCTTTCTTCCATCTCTCCTTTCCCTCTCCTGATGCTTTTCTCCCCCATGTCACCTGTCCAATGTTTCTGGGCCAGGCAGCACCTTCCACACTGGAAGGAGCACTGAAGGCAGTATGAAGGACGTGCTGGCATGGCAGCAGCAGGGCACAGATACTTTATCTCCCTTGATGGAGAGATTTTTACTGCCTATGAGCATTATCCCAAGCCCTTCCCCACCATCCCCAGTAAGTGAGAGGTTTGTGGTGGTGGAAGGTGTCAAGCTGGCAGCTTTGACGGTGGAAATATTTCCCCTGGTATTTTGGAAATATTGTGGAGACAAACAAACACTCCCCTGAAGGTTTTCTTTGTAAATTCACTAGCCTGTGGAGGAGGGCCATGAACAAAAAGGAAACCGTGGCTCACACTGCACAGCTAGGCTTCTAGGCATGGCTTGGTGGGTGATGGATAGTTCTAACAGGCCATAATTTCCATTTCATCACCAGTTCAGGTGGTGCCATGCTACAGCAGTGTTGGCTCTCCTCAGCACAGGTTGGAGCCAGCAACTGAGTAGCTGACACCACATCAGGCTGCGCTGCCATTCAGTGAGGTCTGGGAAAGCTGGGCAGAGGGAAACCTCAGGAAGTTCAGCAAAGGCAAGGGTAGAGTCCTGCACCTCGGGGGAACAACCCCTGCACCAGTACAGGGAGGGGAAACCTGCTGGGAAGCAGCTCCACAGAGAAGAACCCGGGAGTGATGGTGGACAGTAAGTTCACCATGAGTCAGCAATGTGTTCTCATGGCAAAGAAGGCCAAAGTGATCCTGAGGTGCATGAAGAAACGTGGCCATCAGGCTGAAGGAGGTTCTGCTTCCCCTCTACTCTGCCCTAATGAGGCCACAGCTGGAATCCTGGGTCCAGTTCTGTGCTCCCAGTCCATGAGAGACAGAGAACTACTGGAGAGAGTCCAGCAGAGGCTACAAAGATGCTGAGGGACCTGGAGCATCTCTGTGAGGAGGAAAGGCTGAGAGTCCTGGGGCCGTTTAGCTTGGAGAAAAGCAGCTTGAGGGGGATCAGATCAATGCTGATCAACAGCTAAAGGGTGGGGGGCAAGAGGATGGGGCCAGACTCTTTTCATTGGTGCCCAGTGACAGGACAAGGGACAATAGGCACAAAGTGGAACATAGGAGGTTCCATCTGAACAGGAGGCAAAAGTTCTTTGCTGTTAGGGTGCTGGAGCCCTGGAGCAGGCTGCCCAGAGAGGTTGTTAATTCTTCTCTGGAGAGATTCCAAATTCTTCTGGACATTGTGATCCTGGTCAGCCTCTTGTGGGTGCCCCTGCTTTAGCACAGGGGTCAGAGTGGATGACACTCCCACCATGCTGGGATTCTGTGATTCTGTAACTGTTCTGGACCCCAGTCACAAGGCACCTTTCTCGCAAGATAATCCTTTCCTTTTTAAAAAGTGAGCTATGGTCAGAAACTCGTGGAAATGCTCAGCCAGATGTGCCAGGGGAAAAGTACAATCAAGAGAAAGCAATTCTGCTCATATGCTAGCAAAGAACTTGCAATGTAGGCGATCATGCCTGGAAAATCAAATTTTCTGGGTTTTATACAGTGATGGAAGTGCTCTCTTCTCTTCTCCTTCTCATGCTGGGTTTGCAGCTATCCCAGCACGTTTTCCAACTCCATCCCCTGTGTGCTCCAGGTATGGACATGGGTGAGTGGAAAGTCCCCCTGGCATGCAAAGAGTTTGCTCAGGGGGAGAGGCTTACCTGTTGCAGAAATGAAACTGGGGAGATTCATGAGGAGGGTATGGCAGAGATGGCTAAGGGCTCGCAGTGCTCTCAGCCCCTAGAGGTGGCTGCCCTGGTTATCTTACACTGGTGCCTCAAACCTGTGTGTAGGTTCCTCAGACTCTGCATATAGACCCCACCAATCCTGTGTATAGAACTCTTTAAACAGGTTTCTCAGACCCTATATACATATATATGCACACACATACATATATACCTCTGACACCACTTTCAGGACCCTTACATAAACGCTTCTGATCCTATACACAGGCCCTTCAGGATCTATAAACATGCTCCAAAGACCCTATATACAAACTTTACAGGGCCTATATATACAGGTCCCTGAGACTCTACATGTAGACCTTTCATAGCGTATACACATAAGCCCCTGAGACCCCATATACACATCTTTTAGGCTTGCTATATAAGCCCCTCAGACCCTTCAGGACCTACCAGCATGTTCTCTAGACCCTATATATAAATTCTTCAGGACCTATATATATGGATCCTGATGACTCTACATACAGACCTTTCAGAAGCTCTACATATAAGCCCCTGAGACCCCATATATAAGCCCCTCAGACTCTATATACAGGACTTTCATGACCTATACTCTCCTTATACCCTGTAGATGATCCCTTCAGGACCTATACCTATGGCTTCTGAGACTCTATATAGAGATCTTTCAGAACTTACCCATATAAACCCCCAAGACACCATATAGAGATCTTTCAGACCCTGTATACAGGACCTGTGTTTAGACTCTACACACAAACCTTTCAGAACCTATACACACAGGCTCCTGTGACCCTATAAACAAGCCTTTCAGAATGTGTACCTATAAAGCCCCTGAGACTGCATATACAGATCTTTTCAGACCCTATATAGAAGCCCTTCAGACCCTATATAATCACAGAATGACTCAGGTGGGAAGAGACCTTAGAGATCATCTAATCCAACCCCCCTGCCATGGCAGGAATGCCTCTCAGCTGGACTTGGTTGCCCAAAGCCTCATCCAGTCTGGCCTTAAACACCTCCAGGGAGGAGGCATCCACAACCACTCTGGGCAACCTATTTCAGCATCCCACCACCCTCATACTGAAGAACTTTCTCCTAAGATCCAGTCTAAACCTACTCTCCCTCAGTTTAAAACCATCCCCCCTTGTCCTGTCACTAGACATCCTTCTGAAAAGTCGCCCTTCAGCCTTCTTGTAGGTTCCCTTCAGGTATTGGAAGGCAGCTCTAAGGCCCCTCTGGAGCCTTCCCCAGCTCTCTCAGCCTATTCTCATAGCAGAGGTGCTCCAGCCCTTGGATCACCCCTGTGGCCCTCTTCTAGACTTGCTCCTACAGTGCTATGTCCTTCTTTGCGTGGGGACACTAGAACTGGACCGCAGGAGGTTAGCTTGTCAGGGGCTGGAAGGGACCTCTGAAGATCATCGAGTCCAGCAGCGCATCCGAAGGGGGTCTCACAAGGTAAATATATATAAATATGTTTCTCTCACTCTAGATTAAAGCCTTTCAGAACCTATATGTACGGGTCTCTGAGACTGTATATAGCCCTTTCAGAACCTATATATATATACATAAAACCCCCTGCGACCTCATCTACAGGTCTTTCAGACAGATCCTTGAGACCCTACTCACAGGACTTTCAGGACCTGTATATAACCCCCGAGAGACTACACAGGGCTCTTCCGGGACACCTACAGACGCCTTCCAGACCCCCAGCACCTGCCCCGCGGAGTCTATACAGCTCCGGGGCGCGCAGAAGCTCCGCCCCGCCCCGCCGGCCCTAGGCCCCGCCCCCAATACCGAGCCCCGCCCCCGGCACAGCCCCTTTAGCCGCGGCCTCGCCCACGGAAGCGCTGTCGCGGTCGGAAGGGCCGAGCTGAGCGTACCTGGGACCGGCCGGGGCGGGGTGGACGGTCCTGTCCCACCTTCCGCAGCCGTCGGCGGGGCACGGCAGGGCACGGCGTCTCCCCTCGGGCTGGCCCTATCCTTCTGGTCTCCGCGGCCCGGTTGTGGGCAGGTAGGCGGCGGCGGCTCCCTGTGAACCTGACTGAGCGAGGCGGCTACCCAGGCCCAGGGCTGAGGGAGGGGTGCTGCTGGGGGAAACTTGGCTTTCGGGCTCACGGGCTGCTGCCTTACGGCTTCCGCGTCGCCGGGTGCCTGCTGTGATCCTGCCATTCCTTCCCTATGAAATAAACGGTAGGGTCTGTGTTTCCGTGACCGCCTATCCCTGCTGGGAGAGCTGCAAGAGAAGGAAGGATCCCCTCCGCCAAGGAGGGACGGCCAGGAGTGTATCGGGGAGCTCTGGGGCAGTGTGAGGAGTTGCGTCTGCGCTCTCTAGTTCTGCTGTAGTTTTATTGGTGCTTCAGGGGCTCACTCTCGGCTTTGCCCGCGCTCTCTGAATTATGGCTCTATGTTTATAGCTTATGTCAAAGCGATTTTTTTTTAAATAGCCGTTCATTAAGCAGCTCTAACTTCACACCGAAGGGCCAAAGCGTGTTTGACATGCAGTTTGTCTTTGGAAAACCCTTCAGGGTGAATTTGGGTTAATAAACTGCTGAGATTGTACAAAGGCCTGATCTTTATCGTGCCATGATTTATGTATACAGTGTTTGCCTTCAGTTTAATGAGCTGCTTGGGAAAGGCACTCAGTCTGAATGTGTTTAGTGAGCTTTGCTGGTGAGAGGTGGTCAAACAGCACAAGATTCTTTCAGGCTTTCTCCTCTGGAAACCCAGGTTCAGTGAAACCAAAAGCCTGGCTGGCTTTTTCTTTTTTTTCATCAGCTGCATGACTGTTGTTCCCCTCCTGGCTTTATTTGGTGGGCGATCTGAGATGTGAGGACTGGAGAAGTGAAGGCTCCAAGGAGACCTTCTTGTGGCCTTCCAGTATCTGAAGGGGTCTACAGGAAAGCTGGGGAGGGACTTTTGAGGGTGTCAGGGAGTGATAGGACTGGGGGAATGGAAAAAAATAGAAATAGGTAGATTCAGATTGGATGTTGGGAAGAAGTTCTTCCCCATGAGGGTGGTGAGACACTGGCACAGGTTGCCCAGGGAGGTGGTGGAAGCCTCCTGCCTAGAGGTTTTTGCAGCTAGGCTGGATGTGGCTGGGAGCAACCTGCTGTAGTGTGAGGTGTCCCTGCCATGGGGTTGGACCTGGCTAATCCTTGAGGTCCCTTCCAACCCTGACAATTCTGTGATTCTGTGACTGAGGTTGATATTTGTGAGCATTAATGCAGAGAGCACGGCTGCCAGGAGGGAAATTGTGTTCAGGACCTTGCTGGCAGCAAAGACTTATAATCTTTATTGTCCTTTTTGTTTTGTTTTCCCCTTCTGTTCTTAGAGCACAGCCCTGCAGTCTCCTAAGAATAATTCTCTGTGTTCTTTGTGACCACTTGACCCCCAAGCTGGGAACAGCCACACTTGTGCTACAGGTGAGGATGGAATTGCTGCCTGCTGGGGTGTGGACTCTCAGCATGCTCTGGCTTTGTTCTTAGGCACTGTTAACATTGCTGTACTAAATAACTGAGGTAGTCTGGCTAAAGGTTAATGTTGGGGGAAGCTTCAACCCACCAGACCACCTGGCTGCTATTTAACCATAAATCTCTCCTGTTTGGAATTATTCTTGTGAAGTATTCACTCAGGACTTTCCTTTTCCTTCAGCTGTAAGAAAATAGGTTGCCTTTTTGCAGTGTGGAAAGGTTGTGCTGATTTTTCTGTTGGGAAGCTTCAGGCAGCATGGTGTGGTTTGGGAGGGGGAGTGAGGCTGACATGGGAGCAAGCTATGGAGGAAGTCTGTTGTCTGTTCTTCCTGTCAACCCAACCTCAGTTGTACCACTTGCATAAAACACTGTTAAAAACTCTCCAAAACCTTTCACTGTAACTCACTATTTCTATGAAGGCAGTAAAAATGTCTTTGTACATTGGGAGAGATCTTGAAATAAAGCCCCAACCAAACAACTAAAACTGACTGGAGATGCTTAAACTGTGTGTGCTTGTCTGGAGCATCAAAGCATTTCTCAGTCAGCTTAGGGCTGTGAGGGAAATGTGTACTGGGGTCATCACAGCCTGCTTCTCTGGGACTTTGCCAGAGGTTGTGGTGCCCACCAGTTTCAGGCAGCAGCTTCTTTAGCTAATGGAGTCACTGTTAGAAGAGGGTATGGAGGGTCCTGTGCTTTATAACCATCCTCTTAAATTTTCTGTCACTCAGAGAGAGTATGATGTGCATATTCAGCAGTGGATCTTAAGCTCATGTAATTATTTACTCATGGAGTCAGCTTGTTCTCCCAAGGACCCATTTTTCTGGGGAGGCTTTTGTGGTATTTGTTATGCTTCCTCAACTGAAGAAGTTGAAATTTTATGCTCTGGAGGAAAAGGAATGGTATGCCTTGCTTAGATCATTAATGTCTCCCTGCTGAGGGCTCTCTGGAGCTTCCTGTGTCTTCTTAGTCCTTGTGTATAGGTTTCTGCTGTGTGTCTTGGGATGAGAAGTCAGGTTCCTGGGTAAGCTGTGGTAGTATTTTCAGAGGAGAGACTGTACAGTTGTCTGCAGGCAGGATGAAATGAAAGACCTGTGAATCCTTTGAAGTCTCAGAGGGGCTTTGAAGCAGTATCCCATGAGCATTACACTTCTCAGGTGTTATTTGAGGAAGTCATCAGCTAGATTTAGATCTAGAATGGGGAAACAACCATTTTTGTGGTTCGTGAGCATATTAAGTTCTGTAGCAATCAGCTTAGGTTGATTACAAAAGCACGTTGGAGGCTGTTTTTCTTGCTAGGGTCATGTTCCTCCTGGAATTGACAGGGCAGGGTGGTGGTTTGAACTAGATGATTTTTAATCACAGAATGTTGGGCGTTGAAATGGACCTCCAAAGATCATCCAGTCCAATGCCCCTGCCAGAGCAGGATCACCTGGAGTAGGTCACACAGGAACACATCCAGGCAGGTTTTGAATGTCTCCAGAGAAGGGGACTCCACAACCCCCTGGGCAGCCTGTTTCAGTGCTTTCAGAGTGCCCTGCCAGTGAACAAGTTTTTGCTTATGTTCACATGCAGCCTCCTGTGCTCCAGCTTGCCCCCTTGCCCTAGCATTGGTCATCACTGAGCAGAGCCTGGCTCCATCCTCCTGACACTCCCCTACACATCTTTATAAACGTGAATGAGGTCACCCCCCAGCCTCCTCTTTTCCAAGCTAAAGAGCCCCAGCTCCCTCAGAAGGGAGATGTTCCACTGTGTTCAGCATCTTTGTGGCTCTGTGCTGGACTCTTTCAAGCAGTTCTCTGTCCTTTGAGGTCCTTTCCAGCCCAAACCATCTGTGATTCATACCAAGTTTTCAGTGACCTTGCTGGTGCATGGAATTTTAACACAGGTTAGTGCAGTAGGGCTGAGGATGCCTGTGTACAACAATAAAAGTACCCCTTAGCTGTTAATTTTCCAGATGCTGGGATGTTGCTGGGACTTCAGTGGAGAATTATCTCGGTATAGGTGTGACTTGGAGTGGGGATGATGCTGTTGGGGATAATTCAGTAAGAAACAGTTCATAGAACTGTTTGGGTTGGTAGGAACCTCCAAAGGACATCTAGTCCAACCCCCCTACAAGTGAGCAAGGACATCCTCTACTAGAGCAGGTTGCTCAGAGCCTTGCGGAGCCTGACCTTGAATATCCCCAGGGATGGGGCCTCAACCATGTCCCTGGGCAACTTGTTCCAGTGTTCCACCACCCTCATGGTACAGCACTTGTTCCTAACATCCAATCTAAACCTGCTCTTCTCTAATTTCAAACCATTGCACTGCAGGCCTTTGGAAACAGTCCCACTTGAAGCCTTGCAGCCCACTTCAGGTACTGGAAGGCTGCTATTAGGTCTCCCTGGAGCCTTCTCTTCTCCAGGCTGCACAACCCCAGCTCCCTCTGCCTGTCCCAAGGCCTTTGAGTGTTGTAGCCAGCATTGTTTGCCCTGAGAAGAATATTATTACTTCTTCCTTTTAAACAGAATGGTTTTAAAAGAGGTGTGTTGCAGGTTACATGGCTGCCTCTTAGTGATGGTTATACCTCCTTTGGGTGATATATTTGATGCTTTTAGTAAGAAATGCAAGGACTCCCACTAAAATCTGAGTTGAAATGCACTCTGTCTGCCTAAGCACATACCATCCAGAAGTCTTTGGCAGGCTTGCCCCTCAGTGAAAGATTTAAGATACAATAAACCAGAAAAAATAGTCAGCTTGACTGCCCAGATGAGCCTTTGTTTTACTGCAGCTTCTGTAGCATTATCTGGAAAGTCCTTGGCTGGTAAATTCTGGGTTATCTTTGTCTGCTGCCTGGTTTGTGAGTGCAGTGGCTGTTTTCTTTCCCCTAAAGAAACCTGCCACAAAGTTTCCTTCCATGCATTTTGAATTTAATCTCCTTCCTGAGCAACTTTTCATTGCAGTCTCACCAGGGCTTGGAGCTGGCAGAGCCACTATGTGAGGAGATCCTCTTGCAGGGCCTGTTGTGACAGGACAAGGGCTGATGGCTTTACACTAAAAAAAGGGGAAGTTTAGACTGGAGAGAAGGAAAAATGTTTTATACTGAGGGTGGTGAAACCCTAGCCCAGGTTGCCCAAAGAAGTGGTAGAAGCTTCATCCGTGGAACTAATCCAGGTGAGGTTGTTTAGGGCTCTGAGCAACCTGCTCTAGTTGCAGATGTCCCTGCTGACTGCGGTGGGATTGGACTGGATGACCTGTAAAAGGTCCTTTCCAACCTAAGGCATTCTGTGTTTCTCTGGCCCTCTTGTCTGGGGTGGCGTTACGGTGGATGTGGGGCAGGAGAAGGTAGAGCAAACCAAAGTGCTAATCCTGTGACTGGGACTGGCACAAGGTGGGAATGTGCAGCTGAAGGCACTCCAGCTGCTTCTGCTGGTTTAGAGCAGCCTTAAATGCTTTGTATAAACAGCCTTTGACTCATGACAGGGTTTGCTTTCTGTACCTGCAGCCTGTGCCAGCTTTTCACCCTTCCTTTACCCACCACAAAGCAAATCGGTGCCTTCAAGTAATGGTTTGCAGATTGGTTTTAAATGTCTGGAGTGGGTTTTCCCCTAAATTTTCAGGATCTCTGTGAATTTTTTTCTCTTGCTGGTAGAGTTCATAGCTCTCAGAAATGAAACCCCAGATCTTCACACAGTCAACAAGAAGGACGGACATGATTTGAGACAAGCAGCACTGCAGCTGACCAGCACTTGAAACATGAGACCTGTGAATGAATGTGAAGCTTCCTAATTTGCAGTGGTGCAAAGCTGCTCTTAGACACTGTCACAGCCAGACCCAGTGTCTGTACAGAGCCACAGAATGGCTTTGGTTGGAAGGGACCTCAGAGATCATCTGCTCCAATTTCCTTGCCATAGCAGGGATGCCTCTCAACTAGTCTTGGTTGTCCAAAGCCTCATCCAGTCTGGCTCCTCCAGGGTGGAGGCATCCACGACCACTCTGGGCAACCTATTTCAGTGCCCCACCACCCTCATACTGAAGAACTTTTCCCAAAGATCCAGTCTAAACCTACTCTCCTTCAGCTTAAAACCATTTCCTCTTGTCCTGTCTCTGGACACCCTTCTGAAAAGTCCCTCTCCAGCCTTCCTGCAGGTTCCCTTGAGGTATTGGAAAGCAGCTCTAAGGTCTCCCTGCAGTCTTCTCTACTCTAGGCTGAACAGCCCCAGCTCCCTCAGCCTGTCCTTACAGCAGAGACTAGTTGTGCTGTCTACCACCACTGTAACATCTGTTTGCTTTAGTTTAATGCAAACTTGCCATCTCTGACACTTTTGCCTTGAGACAGAGAAGAGGCTGCCTTATGCCAGTCAATGTTGGAAGAGTGCAGGAGGATTGTTGCTCCACTAGAAGCTCTATGTGCTGTTTGTTGGGCCCCCTGTTCAGCACTGATATGAGGAGGCCTTTTGTTTTAACATCTCTTATGGTCTTGTAAGAATGGCTTTCATCCTGCCCTCTGAAGCTTGCTGTTTCCTTTGGTGTAATCCCCTCTCTTTCTCTTGGCTGAAGCTTTGATGGCCTGCAAAGTGAAACTCCACTATCTGCTTGATGGATCTTTTGCTTTTTGGTTTCCTGGCTGCAAGGAAGGAGGATGCTGGTGGATGGCAGTGGTCAGGCACTGGGACTCATCTGCTCCTCTGCTTGCTGGGTTGTTTGCTCCAGCATGTGAGCAGACATTTGCTATCTGCCTGGCCACCTTGGACGGAGCCAGGTATTTGTTGCCAGCATTTTCACGTTGGGAGTGAGCTCCTCAGGTCATGTCCTAAAAGCACAAAGCAGGCTTATCCATGTTCTTTCTTTCTCTCTGAAGTTCAAGCTAATCCAATAATGTGTTGCTGGAAAAGCAACTGCAGCAGCTCAGACTTGCTTTTCCTTTTCTTGGGGGAGCTCTTCTCTTGAATTCCCCAGGGAATTGCCATCTGGTAGATGAGACACAGACCCTGCAACTTCTTTGTTTCAGTAAGGTTTTGATTTAAAATTTCTTGGGGGTAAGTGCCATCAAAATGTGATTCTTTGGGTAGGAGAAACATTTTCTGGAGGAGCACATGACCATGGCTGGGGTGGGTGATAGAATGGGAGAGGGGGGAAATTACAGTCACACCTTGGAGGCCGTTCCCACTGGGGAGATTCTAGTCCTCTGCATTGCTGAGGGCTGTCTGAAGGAGCAAGCCAATGGTTTATGCTGGCTAAAGGTGGTGTCTACAGTGCTGGTGCACCAGGTGTAGCCTGTTTATTTTGTTTGGATACACTCATTGTTCATTTGTTTCTCAAAAGCTGCAGTCTTTGGGGTCTGCATCCACTCAGAAGTCCTCCTGCTACTCAGCTAGCGCAGGTTAGGCTTGAGCTTGCCAGGAGATGTTTGTTCTGCTGTTGTGGTTGTCAGCAAAGTCTTCAACCTAAGTACACTAAGTGTTCAAAGGCCCATGGGCAAAGATGGAATAGAATAGAATGAACTATGTTGGAAGAGACTTCTGAGATCATTGAGTCCAACCTATCACCCAACACCATCTGATCAACTAAACCATGGCACCAAGCACCCCATCCAGGCTCTTCCTCAACACCTCCAGGGATGGGGACTCCACCACCTCCCTGGGCAGCACATCCCAATGGCCAATCTCTCTTGCTGGGAAGAACTTCTTCCTAACATCCAGCCTAAACCTCCCCTGGCACAGCTTGAGCCTGTGTCCTCTTGTTCTGGTGCTGGTTGCCTGGGAGAAGAGACCAACCTCCACCTGGCTACAACCTCCCTTCAGGGAGTTGCAGACAGCAAGAAGGTCTCCCCTGAGCCTCCTCTTCTCCAGGCTAAGCAAGCCCAGCTCCCTCAGCCTCTCCTCACAGGGCTGTGCTCCAGACCCCTCCCCAGCTTTGTTGCCCTTCTCTGGACACCTTCCAGCAAGTCAACATCTTTCCTAACCTGAGGGGCCCAGAAATGGACACAGGACTCAAGGTGTGGCCTAACCAGTGCCGAGTCCAGGGGCAGAATGACCTCCCTGCTCCTGCTGGCCACACTGTTCCTGATGCAGGCCAGGATGCCCTTGGCCGCCTTGGCTACCTGGGTGCACTGCTGGCTCATGTTTAGCCTACTATCAACCAGTGAGTAAAGACTCCTCTTTCCCTTTCAAGGGAAGGCCAAGCTACTACTGCTCTACAACTTCACAAATAATCCGGTTGTAATTATTAATAATGCTTCCTGAAACCTCAATCAGAAGTCTTGTGTGCTTTGTCTTTCCTGCTTGGCACTGAAGATCAGTTAAATTACATTCAGTCTTCATTAGGGTTTTAATCCAAGCTCTGCAGCAGTGTTTGAGGTTTGTGACTCTTCTCTGGCCCATTTGCTTGAGTCTAGGGCAGAGCTGCTGCAGCAATCGAAGAGGTGGTCCTGGGGTATGTTAAGCATGGTGTGTCCAGCAGCTCTTAGGGAGGTTCTCCTCCTGCTCTGCTCTGTCCTGGTGAGACCGCACCTGGAATACTGTGTCCAGTTCTGGGCTCCCCAAGTCAAGAGAGACAGCCATCTGCTGGAGTGAGTCCAGCAGAGAGCTGTGAGGATGGTTGCAGGATTTAGTAGTCATGAGGTCTTGGGTGACAGGTTAGACTTGATGATCTTTCAGCTCTTTCCCAACCTTATTGATTCTCTGAGTTTAAGACAGACAGACACCTGGGGCTGTTTAGCCTTGAAAAGGGAGGGCTGTGAGGGGATCTTACCAATGGCTATAGATATCTGAGGGGTGGGTGTCAAGATGAAGGTGCCAGGCTTTTTTCAGTGTTGCCTGGTGATAGGACAAGGAATAATGGGTGCAAGCGGGAGCACAAAGGTTCCACCTCAACATGAGGAGAAGCTTCTGTGCTGTGAGGGTGACAGAGCACTGGAGCAGGCTGCCCAGGTTGTAGAGTCTCCTTCTCTGGAGACTTTCAAGACCCACATGAATGTGTTCACATGTGACCTTTCCTAGGTGACCCTGCTTGGCAGTGGGTTGGACTGGATGATCTCTGGAGGTCCTTTCCAACCCCTCACATTCTGTGATTTATTCTGTAGAGTACTTGCTGTTTCAAGGTGATCTGCAGTTTCTAGCAGACTGTTTTCAAGCCGTTTCATGGCCCAGGTGTGAGCATGTGGAGCTTAAAAATAGAGGAGGGATTAGAGCAAGTGATGTGCTGTGATGGAAGAAAGCTGTATTTGCCTTGATTTCAATATAGCTAACAGTAAGGATTTGTGCATGAAACTGAGGGCTGAATTACATTTACACCTGTGTGTACAAGGGGTAATTTAACAAGTTGGATTCCTGCTAGCCAGCCATGGCTTTGCTGTTTTATTTCCGCGTGGTGTCTTACGATGCTAAATGATCAATTTGGCAGAGTAAAGCAGCTGGTGAGGTGAGGATGGCGTAAATAATGGAGCCTTAATGGATCTCACCCCCTGCAGATCGTTACACTAAATGAGCCACGTTAATGGGGAGGTGATTGCAGAGCACCAACACGTGTGCTGGGTGCAGTCTTGGACTGAGTTTTCCAACATGTTATGAAGTGCAGCTGTGTGGCTTTAGCTGCAGCTGCCTTCAGAGCAGGAGCAATCTTAAAATCCTGGCTGGTTGAGGGCTGGAGCATCTCTCGTATGAGGACAGGCTGAGGGAGTTGGGGCTGTTCAGTCTGGAGCAGAGACTTTTGAGGGTGTCAGGTAATGATAGGAGGGGGGGGGGGGAATGGAACAAAACTAGAAATGGGTAGATTGAGATTGGATCTTAGGAAGAAGTTGTTCCCCAGGAGGGTGGTGAGAGCCTGGCCCAGGTTGCCCAGGGAGGTGGTGGAAGCCTCCTGCCTGGAGGTTTTTGCAGCCAGGCTGGATGTGGCTGTGAGCAACCTGCTGTAGTGTGAGGTGTCCCTGCCCATGGCAGGGGGTTGGACCTGGCTAATCCTTGAGGTCCCTTCCAACCCTAACAATTCTAAGGTTTTATGAAACTGATGATCATCCCAAGGGGTGGCAGAACCATAGCTGGGTGTAGCTGCAGAGCTGGGAGTTTTCAAGGCTGAGGATTTTAGGAGGAGGTGTGAAACCCTTACTGTAACCTGGGCTGCAGCATGACCAGCAGCATGAGGGAGGTGTTTCTCCTGCTCTACTCTGCTCTTGTGACTCCTTAAGTACAGCACAGAGGCCAGTACTGGTGCCCCCAGCATAAGGAGGACATGGAACTGTTGGAGTGGGTCCAGAGGAGGGCCATGAAGATGATCAGGGGACTGATGCACCTTCCCTGTGGGGACAGGCTGAGAGAGAGAAGGCTCCAGGGGGACCTTACAGCAGCCTTCCAGTACCTGAAGGGGGCCTACAGGAGAGCCAGGAAGGGACTTCATATGAGGGCTTGTAGTGATAGGAAAATTACTGTGAGCTGGAAGAGAGCAGATTCAGACTGGAGATTAGGAAGCTGTTCTTGACAGTGAGGGTGGTGAGACGCTGGAACAGGTTGCCCAGGGAGGTTGTGGATGCCCCCTCCCTGGAGGTGTTCAAGGCCAGGTTGGATGAAGCCTTGAGCAGCCTGGTTTAGTGGGACACTGCCCTGCCTATGGAGGCAACCAACTATTTCTATTAATTCATCTTCTGAGAGGAACTGTAGAGCAGGAACTTAAGATAAGCCTTCCTTATCTCTTAGAAACAAAAATAAAACCTCCCTGTGGCAGGGAGATTGGAACTGGATGATCTGTAAGGTCCTTTCCAACCCAAACCATTCTATGAATTGCACTTAAAAAGAAACTGCCAGGCTATGGCTTTTAGCAGGCTTCTGCTAAAGACCTGTCAGCATGTGATGGATTGATGCTTCTTGGACTCTCCATCACTGTGAACAGCGCTCTGAAACAAATGTGCTTCCCCTCTCTGGTGAAATTAATGTGACCAAATATTGCCCCACTCTTGATTGCTTGAGAAGAAATTACTTTTGCTGCTAGATTGCATTTTCATTCTCAAAACTGATTTATGCATTGTAGGAAGCTAAGAGCTTCAGTAATGTGAGTAGTCCTTTGTCTGAAAATTGCACTGGGTAAGGTGGGAAATTGGAGTTGTAGGAAGGAAAAAAGCAGAAGAGGTTCAGTCTCTCTCAGGAATGGGGAAAGGAGGGGATCCATGAGCCTCAGTAGCTGGAATCCACCCCCTTATATGAATGACTCTTGTACAGATCTCTCTTGGTGGCACCAGTTTGTAAGTGGAAAGTGTGGAGAACTGCAGGGAAGAGTCAAAATTAATCCTTTTGGTGAAGGCAGGCTTGATCTCCAGCTGGGAGATCATGTTCCCCTTGGTTTCTGTATCAGGTTAAGTAGCTCTGCATTAGCGTTGATGGTGAAACTCCTCTCCCAATAGCTTTGTCCCCTCCCTTCTGTCTTGAATTCTCCTTGTTGTGCTTTTCTCCCCATTGCAATGTTTTCTTCCCCACTTCCCAATAACCCTTCTGAGAAGGCAAACAAGAGAGCTAGGAGCTGTTTTAGAATGGAATAAACCAGGTTGGAAGAGACCTTCAAGATCATCATGTCCAACCTATCAACCAATCCAACTCACCTAAACAACTAAACTGTGGCACCAAGCACCCCATCAAGTCTCCTCCTGAACATCTCCAGTGATGGAGACTCCACCACCTCCCTGGGCAGCACATTCCAATGGGCAATCACTCTCTCTGTATAGAATTTCTTCCTAACCTCCAGTCTAAACCTCCCTTGGAGCAGCCTGAGGCTGTGTCCTCTTGTTCTGGTGCTGGGTGTCTGGGAGAAGAGACCAACCTCCACCTGTCCACAACCTCCCCTAAGGTAGTTGCAGAGAGCAGTAAGGTCACCCCTGAGTCTCCTCTTCTCCAGGCTAAGCAAGCCCAGCTCCCTCAGCCTCTTCTCACAGGGCTGTGCTCCAGACCCCTCCCCAGCTTTCTTGCCCTTCTCTGGGCACCTTCCAGCATCTCAACATCTTTCCTACACTGAGGGGCCCAGAAATGGACACAGGACTCAAGGTGGGGCCTAACCAGTGCAGTGTACAGGGACAGAATGACCTCCCTGCTCCTGCTGGCCACACTGTTCCAGTTGCAGGCCAGGAAAACATGATTAGATGCCATGAAGTAGGTGGCGGTGCCTTAACCATATGCATGTTGTATAGGCCACAAGGGCCTCTTCCGTCCTTGTCAAGGGGATTTCTTCTACTGCTGGGTCTCTGCTTCATCACCTGCTGGCTTTGCTGAGCAGGGGTGAGGTCTAACTGCCAGTCAGTGTTTTAAGTGGAAATGGGTGAGGAGTTTTCCTACAGGGGCTGCTGGCTCAGGATGCCTTGGTGCACTCTGGCAACATCAGACTTTGCTTTTTCATAAACATATGAGCTCCAGAAAGCTCTTTCAGTTCTTAGTGACTCTATCTCAGCCAGGCCCTGCAGAAGTCTTTGTACTGAAGCAAATGACTTGTAAATGTAGGTTATTTTTTTTTTGAAGAGTTCTTACTGCCTACCAACATTGAAGTCTACAGTTGACATTCTCTATTCCTATGCAAGCTTACCATGGCCTAGTAAAATTATTCAACTAAGAAGTTGCTGTGAAGCATTCTCTGATTAAAAAGTAAACCCCCCACAGCATATTCACTTACTGTTCTCCCCACTCAGATGCTTATGCCACCAAGGCTGGCTTCAGCATCAAAACAGTCTGTTTCATCTTCAAAATCAAGGCTGTTCTGGAATGCCCAGAAGGACTACAAAGCAAAGTTCAGTGCTGTGGGGTACCCAAGTGCAAACAAGTTTCTTTTCCCTGGGCTGGGCTGCTTATTGCTTTCAGTCTTGAAACCATCAACCAGTTAGGGTTCTGCAAAAATTAAGAGCAAGCCCTCTTGTTCTTTTGGTATCTGATAAAGGATGTGAGAGAGTTGCGGGCTGGTGATTCTCATGTGCACCTATTAAAATCCATAGTTGGGCTGCTGATGCTCTGGAAATGGCGAGGAGAATCCCAGCATGGTTGGGACGGGAAAGGACCTCTGGAGATCACCTAGTTCAACACCTACACGTTGGGCACAACAGCCCCATGCAGTGCTACAGGCTGAGGATAGAGTGGCTGGAGAGCAGCCAGG
Source organism: Picus viridis (assembly GCA_033816785.1). Lineage (NCBI taxonomy): Eukaryota > Metazoa > Chordata > Aves > Piciformes > Picidae > Picus > Picus viridis. Next base: position 11,302,905 of record CM066586.1, read on the forward strand.
CAGAGAGGGACCTGGGGGTAGCGGTTGACAGGACGCTGAACATGAGCCTGCAGTGTGCCCAGGTGGCCAAGAAGGCCAATGGCATCTTGGCCTGTATCTATGGAATGGTGTGGCCAACAGGAGCAGGGAGGTCATTGTGCCCCTGGACTCAGCACTGCTGAGGCCACACCTTGAGTCCTGTGTCCAGTTCTGGGCCCCTCAAATCAAGAAAGATGTTGAGATGCTGGAAGTGTCCAGAGAAGGGCAAGAAAGCTGGGGAGGGGTCTGGAGCACAGCCCTGTGAGGAGAGGCTGAGGGAGCTGGGCTTGCTTAGCCTGGAGAAGAGGAGGCTCAGGGGAGACCTTATTGCTCTCTACAACATCCTGAATGGAGGTTGTAGCTAGGTGGGGGCTGGTCTCTTCTCCCAGGCACCCAGCACCAGAACAAGAGGACACAGGCTCAAGCTGTGCCAGGGGAGGTTTAGGCTGGATGTTAGGAAGAAGCTCTTCCCAGAAAGAGAGATTGGCCATTGGAATGTGCTGCCCAGGGCGGTGGTAGATTCACCATCACTGGAGGTGTTTCAAAAGAGACTGGATGTGGCACTTGGTGCCCTGGTTTAGTTGATTAGATGGTGCTGGGTGATAGGTTGGACTCAGTGATCTCGAAGGTATTTTCCAACCTGCTTAATCTTGTATCCTGTATCCCTGCTAAAGCAGGGTCACCCAAGCACAGGCTGCCCAGGACGTTTGAAAGTCTCCAGAGAAGTGTAGAGCCTGTCTGAACTTCTTTGTGAAGCTGACTAGTTGTCTGGGGCAATAAAATATCCACATCAAGCCAGAATGTGTAGAGCTGTTGAAAGAATTTTGCTTCTCTTCTTTTAAAGCAACCTGGGCATCCTCAGTTTGAATGCTGCCCATCGGATCCCCTTTTGGAAGAGGTGCTTTGCTAATGGGTCTGTGGGTTTCCTGGATGACCAAGGCACTGGCATGCTTAATACTCAATTACAACTTCATGAGGCTTTCATGATCTTCCTTCCTGCCAGCTTCAGGGATCCATAGAGCAAGGCCCTGAGTGCCTACCTGACGGCCATGAGAGCTGGTACAGCAGCTGGGGTAGAAGCATGGCTTCAACCATGGAGGTGAGGCACAAAAACCATGGTGCTGAAGCGATCTGAGAGAGCCAGGTACCAGGATGGGCTGAGAGAGCTCTTTTGGTGGGAGTTTTGGGTGAGAGATGGAACTTCTTATAGTTTTGGTGTTTGTTTTTTTTTTTTTGGTTTGTTGAATCTTTGGGTGTGAGGAGCTCTTATTTTTTGGTGGAGCAGACAGTCAACAAAAGCCAACTGTAGGGTTTAAGTCTTCCAGTCTGTGGGTTGGCTCTTCTGCTTTAAAAAAAATAATTACTACGTCTTGGGGCATAAATAAAAGCAGATAAGGGGCGGGGGGAACCCAACCACCAACTATTTCCTTTGTCCAAGGATATTAATTCATCCTCTGAAAGGAACTGTAGAGCAAGAGCTGAAGATAAGACTTAGTTATCTCATAGAAACAAAAATAAAACCTGCAGGTCCTTGTAGCATAAATGCTGGAACATCATGATAACTTCAGTGTTTGTTCCTTACTGTCAGTATTTTGGAGTTAAGTAGCTCAGAGGAAGAAGCCAAACACTTTATTGTAGCCTATTAAAAAAATCATAATCATTTATAGCATTGAGGACCACGAGGAGGAGCAGAGGGCTGGAGCACCTCCCCTATGAGGACAGGCTGAGGGAGTTGGGGCTGTTCAGCCTGGAGAAGAGAAGGCTCTGAGGAGACCTAATTGTGGCCTTCCAGTATCTGAAGGGGGCTACAAGAAAGCTGGGGAGGGACTTCTCAGGATAACAGGTAGTGATAGGACTAGGGGGAATGGAGCAAAACTAGAAATGGGTAGATTGAGATTGGATGTTAGGAAGCTCTTCCCCATGAGGGTGGTGAGAGACTGGCACAGGTTGCCCAGGGAGGTGGGGGAAGCCTCCTGCCTGCAGACTTTTGCAGCCAGGCTGGATGTGGCTGTGAGCAACCTGCTGCAGTGTGAGGTGTCCCTGCCCATGGCAGGGGGTTTAGACCTGGCTGGTCCTTGAGGTCCCTTCCAACCCTGACAATTCCATGATTGAGTCATGCAAGAATTGAGGTTGTTGCTAAGTGTAAGCTTTCATCACATCGGTGCTTGCTGGGTTTTTACTTTCTCAGCTGTATTCCTTATCCTGCTGCAGCTTTTAATTCATAGATTCACTGAATGGGTGAAGTTGGAAGGGACCTTAAAGATCATTTAGTTCCAACCCCCTGCCATGGGCAGGGCCATGTCCCACTATCCCAGGTTGCTCAAGGCCTCATCCAACCTGGTCGTGAACACCTCCAGGGAGGGGGCATCCACAACCTCCCTGGGCAAATTGTTCCAGTGTCTCACAACCCTCACTGTAAAGAATTTCTTCTCAATCTCAAGTCTAAATCTGCCTTCCTCAAGCTTCAATCCATTTCCCTTCATCCTATCATAAGAAGCCCTTGTAAAAAGTCCCTTTCCAGCTTTCTTGTAGGCTGCTATAAACTCTCCCCAGAGTCTTCTCCAGACTGAGCAGCCCCAACTACTTCAGCCTGTTCCCTTAGTGGAGGTTCTCCACCCCCCTGAACTTTGTGGCCTCTCTACCTGCTCCAGCAATTCCATGTCCCTTTTATGCCTATGGACACCAGAATTGGTGTTCTCCAGGTGGGGTCTCACTAGGGCAGAGCAGAAGGGCAGAATCCCCTCCCTGTGCTGCTGCTCTCTCTGCTTTGCATGCAGCCCAGCACACAGCTGCCTGCTGGGCTGCCAGTGACCATTGGCTGGCTCATGGGGGGGGTTTGTCACCAGCTGACATCCCCAAGTCCTTCTCTTGCAGACTGCCCTCCAGCCACTCCTCGCCCAGCCTAGATTTGTGTTTGGCATTGCCCCAACCCAGGTGTAGGGCCTTGCCCTTGGCCTTGTTGAACACATTCCAACGGCTAACAACTCTCTCAGTGAAGAACTTTCTCCTCACCTTGAGCCTGAACCTCCCCTGGCACAGCTTGAGACTGTGTCCTCTTGTTCTGGTGCTGATGGCCTGGGAGAAGAGACCAACCCCCACACACATCCACCCCCCACCCCCTTCAGGGAGCTGTAGACAGCAATGAGGTCTCTCCTGAGCCTTCTCTTCTCCAGGCTAAACAACCCCAGCTCCCTCCATCTCTCCTCATTGGGCTTGTGCTCGAGGCCTCTCCCCAGCCTTGTTGCCCTTCTCTGGACACGTTCAAGTGTCTCAATGTCCTTCTTAAATTGAAGGGCCCAGAACTGGGCACAGGACTCAAGGTGTGCTGCTGCCCAGGGAGGTGGTGGAGTCACCATCCCTGGAGGTGTTCAAGGTGGCACTGGATGTCGCTCTTGGTGACACTTAGGTGGACGTGGCACTTGGGTGACAGGTTGAACTTGATGATCTTTGAGATCTTTTCCAACCTTATAGATTCTGTGATTCTATGATTCATGAGGTTGGCTTGGTGCTTAGGGCCAGATGCTTGTTTTTAATCTTTTAAAACACGAGCACCAGCTTTCTCAAGTGATCTTGCTTTGAATCCCTGCAGCTTTTAACAAAGCACACCCAGCACCATGGTGCTTTTGATTAAAAAGAACAGTATCAAAATGATGAGAGATTGTAAAACTGCAGATGGAAAGCATGAGAAATTCACCTTCCTGAGTGATTTATTTTTGTTCTGAGCTAAGGATACTTTTTATTTTAGGGTTGTTATTATGGGAACTACCTGGCCTTCAGCACTCTCAGGTAATTGCTACTAAGTGAGCATTGCCTGAGGGGATGTCCCATCACATCAAAAATGGAGATTACTTGGACAAAGCAGTTAATTTGGTGTTTCTTCAGGCTCAGACAGAGCAAACATTCTGCAGCACTAAAGCCAACAATCTGCAGTGTTGTAAAAATCCCTTCAAGCTTATCAGTGAGCACTGGGGGGCTTGATTTTCATTTTGGCTGATTAAATGATCCTGGCAACACTTCCCTGATCCATGATGTCTTAGGCATATATACGTGGTGCCCATCCACAAGCAGGGCCGGTTGGATGAGTCAGGGAATCATAGGCCTGTCAGCCTGACTTGAGTGCCAGGCAAGGTTATGGAACAGGTCATCTTGAGTGCGATCACACAGCACTTACAGCATGGCCAAGGGATCAGGCCCAGCCAGCATGGATTTAGGAAGGGCAGGTCCTGCCTGACCAACCTGATCTCCTTCTATGATCAGGTGACTGACTGGTGGAAGTGGGGAGGCCTGTGGATGTGGTCTACCTGGACCTCAGCAAGGCCTTTGACACCGTCCCCCACAGCAAACTCCTGGCCTAGCTGTCAGCCCCTGGCTTGGACAGCAGCAGTCTGAGCTGGGTTAGGTACTGGCTGGAGGCTGAGCCCAGAGAGTGGTGGTGAATGGTGCCACATCCAGCTGGCAGCCAGGCAACAGTGGTGTGCCCCAGGGATCAGTGCTGGGCCCCATGCTCTTTATCTTCATTGATCTGGATGAGGGCATTGGGTCCATCATCAGTAAATTTGTGGACCGCACCAAGGTGGGGGCAGGAGTTGATCTGCTGGAGGGAAGAGAGGCTTTGCAGAGGGACCTCGACAGGCTGGACAGATGGGCAGGAGATTGAACACATCCAAGTGCCAGGCTCTGCACATTGGCCACAGCAACTCCATGCAGTGGTGCAGGCTGGGGTCAGAGTGGCTGGAGAGCAGCCAGGCAGAGAGGGACCTGGGGGTACTGGTTGATGGTAGGCTGAACATGAGCCTGCAGTGTGCCCAGGCAGCCAAGAGGGCCAATGGCATCCTGGCCTGCATCAGGAGCAGTGTGGCCAGCAGGAGCAGGGAGGTCATTCTCCCCCTGTACACTGCACTGGTTAGGCCACACCTTGAGTCCTGTGTCCAGTTCTGGGCCCCTCAGTTTAGGAAGGATGTCTTGCTGGAATGTGCCCAGAGAAGGGCAACGAATTTGGTGAGGGGTTTGGAGCACAGCCCTGTGAGGAGCGGTTGCGGGAGCTGGGGTTGCTTAGCCTGGAGAAGAGGAGACTCAGGGGTGACCTTACTGCTTTCTGCAACTACCTTAAGGGAGGTTGCAGACAGGCAGAGGTTGGTCTCTTCTCCCAGGCAGCCAGCACCAGAACAAGAGGACACAGTCTTGAGCTGTGCCAGGGGAGGTTTAGGCTGGAGGTTAGGAAGAAGTTCTACACAGAGAGAGTGATTGCCCATTGGAATGGGCTGCCCAGTTAGGTGGTGGAGTCACCTTCATTGGAGGTGTTTAGGTTGAGAATTGATAGGGTGCTTGGTTGCATGGTTTAGTTGTTTAGGTGGTGTTGGTTGATAGGTTGGACGCAATGATCTTGAAGGTCTCTTCCAACCTGGTTTATTCTATTCTATAAAGCAGTAATTAGGATGGGGGGACCCAAGGAAGGGCAGCATCAGCTACTTGAGGGGGTGTGTGGAAATAACACTTGCAGATTTTTCTCTGCATGTGGAACAAATTCATCCCTGGAGGTGAAATGGGAACCTCAGCTTCGTGTGGGAGGGAAATAATTTAAAATGTGAAACAAGAGCTGGCTTTTTTCCCTAACAAACTCTGCCATTGTTCAGAGGCAGAGAGGGCTGGAGAACAAACGCTGGTGGTTGGTTGTATTCCATTAAAACTCGAGTTCTGATGCTCTTGATTTCCAAAGGAATGAATAAAATGGTAATGCTGGCTGCAAACTTGGGGGTTTTATATATAAGATGGGTGGTACTCAAATGCACTGCTTGAGAGCAGTGGAGTGTGCAGTGAGGGACAGACCAGTGGCATTGTCCTGGCCTGCCACCTCCATTCCCCCTCCCTTGTCCCAATGTCAGGAGCCTTATATCTGATTTTAAAAGCAAGCCATAAGGGATTTGCTGGTGGATCTTTTCATTATTTGTGCTTTCCTTTCCCTCCTCCCATATTTCTTGATTCTGCTGTGATGTCTTCAGATGCATCTCCACCACCTCTTGCCCTAAAAGATGTTGAGCTCTGGGTGCTCAAAACTACCTGCCGAATATTTTCATCTGCGTTTTCCCTCCCTCTTCCTCTCTTTCCCCTCTGAAAGTCCACTCCACCAGCTCACATGAGGAAATCCTGAGCTGCATGTTGCTCTAATGGGTAGGGAAAAGGCAGTGGTCTCTTCTACCCTTTGCAGCTGAAATGAGATAAACACAGCCCACACAGGAGATGTCTTTGCACAAAACAGTCCCAAGGTTCCAATTGCTGGGAGTTAATGCTGCAGGCAGCAGCACGATGGCATCTTGTGTTGCAAAAGCAAATAGGAACCCAGAGATGCCACTTCATTTTTGTCTTCTCTGGTTATACACTAGCTGGGAACGTTGGAGTAGAACAGCAGGAAGGGGGAATTAGAGGGAAAGTCATGCCACTGCTTCCCTGTTCTCCATTTCCAGTGTTTTTGTGGGCCTTGGGATTTGGAGGGTGTTGTATGAGGAGCAGGTGAGGGAACTGGGGTTGTTTAGTCTGGAGAAGAGAAGGCCAAGGGGAGATATTACTGCTCTCCTACTGCCTGGAAGGACATTGGAGTGTGGCTGGTGTTGGTCTCTTCTCCCAAGTAGCTAGGGATAGGATTAGAGGGAAATGCATTTATTTTGTGCAGGGGAGGTTTAGGTTGGGTAGTGGGAACAATTTCCTTACTGCAAGAGTGCTCAGGCATTGGAACAGGCTGCCCAGGGAGGTGGTAGAGTCACTGTCCCTGGAGGTGTTCAAGACATGTGTGGACATGGCCCTTCAGGATATAGTTTAGTGGTCATAGCAGTTGGGTTATGGTTGGACTCAATCTTAAAGGTGTTTTCCAACCTTAATGATTCTGTGATCCTTCCACCATTCCATTCCTGATCAGGCTGACCTCACAATTGGAAAATTGGGCTTACATCAGTTAGAAAACCTTTGTTTCACTGAAAGATGCAGCAAAAGCAACATTTACCTTTCCCCTTCAGTCTTGTGAGCTGGCAGACCCAGGTTTGTCCACTGTGGCTGGTGTGTGATGAGATGACAGCTCTGCAGTTCACATTTCTCCCTTTTGATAACATGTACATTGGTAGCTCTGCTTTCCCCTTTGTCTCTGTACTCTGTGTGTGTGTGTACTGGGGTATGGATAGGATTTGATGAGTTCTGACACCTTGAAACTTGCCTTTTATTTAAGGTTCAATATAAATGTTTTGCTCCAGGCTGGCTAAAAAAGTGATTCAAGAACAGTAGGGATTTCTTGGGGAAATCTAAAACATCTGGGCTGGGTTTTCTTCAGTAGGTTGGCTTCTTGTTTGTTCTAATTTACCTTTTGAAATCCAGCTGTCTCTTTTCCTCTGGCCAGATGGCTTTTATTTGGTGTAGTTGCCTGTGAGATCAAGGATTACCTCTTTGACAGGAAAACAGGTAACAAGCACAAAGCTGAACATAGGAAGGTCCATCTAAACGTGAGGAAGAACTTCTTGGAGGGTGGTGGAGCACTAGAGCAGGCTACCCAGAGAAGTGGTGGAGTCTCCATCTCTGGAGTAATTCAAAACCTGCAAGGGAGGTGATTCTCCCCCTCCACTCATCTCTGGTGAGACCCCACATGGAGTACTGCCTCCAGTTCTGGAGCCCCTATTACAAGAGGGATCTGGAGGTGCTGGAAGGTGTCCAGGGAAGGGCCATGAGGATGATCAGAGGGCTGGAGCACCTCTCCTGTGAGGACAGACTGAAGGAGTTGGGGCTGTTCAGTCTGGAGAAGAGAAGGCTCCGAGGTGACCTCATTGTGGCCTTCTAGTATCTGAAGGGGGCCTACAAGAAAACTTAGGGAGGGACTTAGGATCTCAGGTAGTGATAGGACTAGGGGGAATGGAATGAAGCTGGAGGTGGGCAGATTCAGGCTGGAGGTGAGGAGGAAGTTCTTCACCATGAGAGTGGTGAAGCCCTGGAATGGGTTATCCAGGGAGGTGGTTGAGGCCCTGTCCCTGGAGGTGTTTAAGCCCAGGCTGGATGAGGCTCTGGCCAGCCTGATCTAGTGTGAGGTGTCCCAGCCCATGGCAGGGGGTTGGAACTAGATGATCCTTGTGGTCCCTTCCAACCCTGACTGATTCTATGGATGGTGTCTTGTGCAACGTGCTCTAGGTGAACCTGCTCTGGCAGGAAGGCTGGACTAGGTGAACTCCAGTGGTCATCTTCCACCCCCTTATCATTCTATGATTCATTCCATCTATCTGCATCTTCTTTGCCTTGGCATGGGAGCAGGAGAGCACAAATAATTCTTGTTTATGAAGTGTTCTGGGGAAAAGGCTGAGGAGCAGTTTGAGAAGTGGTTTAAGAGCAGCTGGGATGTGGCAGTGAGGTGTTAGCCAGGTGTATGCCAATGGGTAACACTTGTAGCTTCCTATTTATTAGGTTATGCCTATTGGAGAAGCTAATAAATATCCATGACAGTTATTTTCTGTGTTTCCCTATTTCAGGGACAAAATAAATCCTGAGCAAACCTCTGGTTGAGGGCCAACAGGGAGGTCCATAACTGGGAAATCACAGAACTACAGAATGTTAGAGGCTGGAAGGAGCCTCCATAGATCGAGTCCAACCCCCCTGCCAAAGCAGGATCACCCAGGGTAGTCTGCAGAGGAATGCATCCAGGTGGGGTTTGAAAGCCCCCAGAGAAGGAGACTCCACAACCTCTCTGGGCAGCCTGTTCCAGGGCTCTGTCACCCTTACTGGAAAGAAGTTTCTCTTCATGTTGAGCTGAAACCTTCTCTGTTCCAGTTTGTATCCAGTGCTCCTTGGCTTAACACTGTGCACCTTGAGCTTGGCCCCCTCCACTTGACACCCACCCCTCAGATATTGATAGACATCAGATCCCCTCTCTGTTTTTGCAAGACTAAACAGCCCCAGGGCTCTCAGTCTCTCTTCATAGGGCAGATGCTCAAGTCCTTTACAAAGAGGGACTGAGAGCACTGGGGCTTTTTGGTCCGGAAGAGTGAAGAGTGAGAGGGGATTTAATCAATGTTTATAAATATCTGAGGGCTGAGTGTCAGTGGGAGGGGACAGGCTCTTTTCCACTGCACCCTGTGATAGGGCAAGGGGTAATGGATATCAACTACAGCACAGGAGGTTCCACCTCAACATGAGGAGGAACCTCTTCACTGTGAAGGTCACAGAGCACTGGAACGGGCTGCCCAGGGAGGTTGTGGAGTCTCCTTCTCTGGAGACTTTCAAGACCCATCTGGATTTGTTCCTGTGTGATCTGTTCTAGATTCGATGGTCCTGCCCTGGAAGGTGGGTTGGACTTGATGCTCTCCAGAGGTCCCTTCCAACTCCTAACATCCTGTGGGGCGCTGTCTGTCTGTTGCTTTGCTGACGTGCAGTTCTTACTCCCCAGGATGCTTCGCCTTCGGTTGCAGCCGGTGGCTGCAGGGCTGTTGGCGGCTGCTCGGCGCTACCACGGCACAGCACAGCAGCACCCCAGGGCCAGGCGCCGGCTGGCGGTGGCAGCAGCTTTCCTAGGGACCACTGCAGCGACAGCCAGTGCCAGATTCCTGTGGCAGAGGTAATGTATATTGGGTGGAGGGGGAAGGTGGTGGTGGTGGTGGTGTTTTGTGCCTGAGACCTCAGGCTGCTTCTGCCCTGTGCTAAGTACCTGCAGGTACTACAGGCTGTTTAGCCTGGGAGGGAATCTTCTCAATGCTGAGCAAGAGCTAAAAGGTGGAGGGCTAGAGGATGGGGTCAGACTCTTGTCAGTGAGGCATGGTGACAGGACAAAGGACAGCAGGCATAAACTGTAGCCCAAGAGGTTCCATTTGAACAGGAGGAGGAATTTCTTCACTGTGTGGGTGCTGGATCCCTGGAGCAGACTGCCCAGAGGGGCTGTGGAGTCTCCTTCTCTGGAGACATTACAAAGCCACCTGGCCATTGTGATCCTGGGCAAGCTGTCATGGGTGCCCCTGCTTTAGTAGGGGGGTTGGACTGGATGATCTCCAGAAGGTCCCTTCCAACCCTGACCATGCTGGGTTGTCCTGCTTTTGCTGGATGGAAGGGATAGCTATTGGTGGCTCCCTGTGGAGCTTCTTTGCTGCTGTGAGTCATCAGATGCAACAAAGCTCAGTGCAGAAGAGTTTTCTTCTGTTACTGTCCTCACATGGGTTGTTCGCTCTTGGTGAGATTTGCTGCCTGCCTTCTCTCTGCATGGTGATGCTGCGTGGGTATGTGGTGTTGTGCCAAGAGAAATCAGTTGTTCTGACCAAGCTGGGTGAAAAGATCGTGCTTTTAGCTTCTGAGAGAGTTGCTAGTGACAGGACACTTGGCCAGGAGATGCTGCTCTGGTTTTCTTTGTGCTCTGCTGGCTGCTGCTTATATAAAACATGGCAGAAGAGAAGGGGATGGTCTATCTTTTGGTGGTGAGATAGATGCATGCAGGCCTTCGGAGGTTTTTAAGGATCACAGTCTGAGCACACTTACTCATGGGCTGTGAGGCTTGAAGGTCATTCCCATGACTGTGAGGAGAAAGGGAATGTTAGTGCTGGCCTGAGGTCACCCCCACTGAACCCATGGCCTATCCCTTGTTGGAAATAAATTGAAGATTCCCTTCTCTTGCCTTCAAGTGTGGGAGCAATGTGGCACCAGCAGTGTCACTCAAGCTCATGGCTGAAATTAGAGTCTGGAAATTAAGTCTTTGCTGAAAACCTGTTTCCCTCTCTGGAGAGATTCAAAATCCACCTGGACACAGTCCTAAGCCAAGCTGCTGTGGGTGACCCTGCTTTTGCAGGGGAGGAGGGACTAGATGATCCCCAGAGGACTCTTCCAACCCCAAACATGGTGGGATTCTGTGACTTTTTTTTTTTATCCCAGTATTTAGGTGATTTATTGCTGCCTCTCTGCTGACCTGTGCTGTGCTAGAGGGCTGTAGTTGTAATGCAATGGGAGGCAGGTGATGATAATTGTTCTGGCGGCTCCTAGAGCTGTCAGACCTTGATATCTGCTAGGAGCTGCTCAGGCTGAAGAACAACTCCATGATCCAGCAGTGTCATCTTCTGCTGCATTCTGGTCATAGCCTGCACTGTGCAGTGCTGCTTTATCCACAGGTGTCTGCAGGGATGGCCAGGATAAGACCTCTTTTCAGGCAGGGTAGTGAGCATGGGTTTTTGCACTTAAAATGCTTGAGGCATGATTGCAAAGTGTGCAGGACATCATGTCTTAGAGGGTGGGCAGCAACTGGCTTGAGAGCAGCCCTGAAGAAAAGGACTTGGGGGTGATGGTGGATGAGAAGCTCAACATGAGCCACCAGTGTGCACTTGCAGCCCAGAAAGCCAACCAGAGCCTGGGCTGTGGGAAAACTGATGAATCTGTGACCCTTTTGATGGGCCAAGAAGAGATTGACCTCAAAAGTATGGCTGTGTATCTGTGAGAAAATAGTGTCCTGTACCTGTGAATGAATACATTGTCATGTACCTTAGAGTATCTGGGAAGTCCCTGGAATGAATGTGCATTTAGAATAGAGCAGACCAGGTTGGAAGAGACCTTCAAGATCATCACGTCCAGCCTATCATTCAACACCCCCTAATCAGCTAAACCATGGCACCAAGCCCCCTATCAAGTCTCCTCCTAAACGCCTCTAGTGATGGTGACTCCACCACCTCCCTGGGCAGCACATTCCATCCAATGGCCAATCTCTCTTGCTGGGAAGAACTTCTTCCTAACCTCCAGCCTGAACCTCCCCTGGCACAGCTTGAGACTGTGTCCTCTTGTTCTGGTGCTGGTTGCCTGGGAGAAGAGACCAACCCCCACCTGGCTACAACCTCCTTTCAGGTAGTTGTAGACAGCAATAAGGTCTCCTCTGAGCCTTTACTTTAAGGCAAACTTGCTCTTGGGTGGTGTTGAATAAAGAGAGCAAAGCCACTCCACAGGCTCCTCTCTATGGCCTAACTGAGGTCTTTTGACTAAGTCACTCAGTTGTGAAGTGTCTAATAATTTCTGGCTAGGGGAGGAAGTGAAAAAACTCATCATGATAAGAATTAGGCTTGCTGGCTGAGAACTCATTTCTTAGCTGGATGTCTCCAAAGGCACTGACTACACTGTTGCCAAGGTTTGGGGCAAAACACATACTCTGTAGAATAAAGCTGGGAAACTAATTTTTTTACTGGAAGTCTTCTAATCAATACAACTCCTGAAGTTTCTTCATCAATGTGCTTTACCCAAGAGATAAAACCAACTGTGGGTGTCACCCTTAAAAGCCTGTAATGAGAATGAGAATGCTCAGTTGTGAAAACACTGAGGGTAGAAGAGCCTGATTCTTAGGGACTTTCTTCCTTCTACTCCCCCACTTCCACCAAGACTTAGTGGTAGGAGTCACTTAACTCATTTAAAAATAAAACCAGAATACTAACTATTTCCCCAGTCCTTAGCAATCTGGAGAGATTGACTTACTGTTACTGTTATTGTTTTTCTTCTCTTGCTGTGTCGTCTTTGTCATTTACAAATAGGTGAAGCACTAAAGAGAATTGGAAGTATTCCTTTTCTGTATGAGCCATGACATAAATCCTTGATGCTGATAGCTGTAAGCGAGAAGCACATCCAGGCTTTAAGATATTAATGTAATTATTTGGTGTACAGGGGGAGGAACAAAACTTATGCTTGGTGTAGGAAAATGCTTCATGCTGACACTGGGAGAGTTTTAAACAGACTGCATTAGGCATTTTAATGTTGTGCTTAAATAAATGTGCAGTTCCTCATCCTGCCTCTCCTTTATCTTTCACCGCATATAAATTGGGTGATTAGTAGGTTCATGGAATCACAGAATGCTTTGGGCTGGAAGGGATCTTAAGGATCATCTCATTCCAACCCCCTTGCCATGGGCAGGGACACCTTCCACTAGCCCAGGTTTCTCAGGGCCTCATCCAACCTGTCTTCAAACACCTGTTGGGAGCGGGCATCCATGTTGTCCCTGGGCAGCCTGTGCCAGTGTCTCACCACCCTTGCTGTAAAGAATTTCTTCTTAATCTCCAGTCTAAATCTGCCCTCCTCAAGCTCCAATCTATTCCCTCTCATCCTGTCACTACAAGTCTTTGTAGAAAGTCCCTGTCTAGCTTTCTTGTAGCCCCCTTCAGGCATTGAAAGGCTGCTATAAGGTTTCCCTGGAGCCTTCTCTTTTCCAGGCTGACCAGCCCCAGCACGCTCAGCCTGTCCCTGCAGGGGAGGTTCTCCAGCTTTCTGATCATCTTTGCAGTCTCCTCTGGACCCACTCCAGCAGTTCCATGTCCCTCTTATGCTGGAGGCACCAGAACTGGACACAGTGCTCCAGCTGGGGTCTCCTGAGAGCAGAGTAGAGGGACAGAATCCCTCCCTTGTTCTGCTAGTCACCCTGCTTTAGAGTTGAAGTGTAGGCGAATGCAAATGATTTGTAATGACACCCTGGGTTACTCAGGCAGTTGCATCCTGAGTTACTACAGTAAGTAACACTAAATGTAATGAATTAGTTCTGAGAGGTAAATATGTAAAACATGTAGCCAGGCCACAGGGATGGAGTGAGAAAAGTGTCACTGAAACTGTGATTTTACAGGCTCCAGAGAGCAGTATTAGTGTGCCTCTGAGCATTTACACTTAGTAGTAAGTGATTCTGATGCACTGGTATTTCAATGGGAAACAGGTTAGGGAGATCCTTGACATAACCAGTTCTGTTGGTGCAGTTAGTCTGTGGTAGGGATGATCTGTGATGGCTGTTTACCTTCACTTAGGGAAGCAGCAGCAGAGCTTTTGTTGTCATGTGGAACTCTCCTGTGCTGCAGCGGAGTCTGTGGGCTCCAGCAGGTCCTAAGTGTGGCTCTCTTGGCTTTACAGAGAATTGCTGGAACTCTCTCCAGTGCAGAATAGAACAGAATAGAATTACCAAGGTTGGAAGAGACCTTGAAGATCATCGAGTCCAACCTGTAACCATAACCTCACAACTAGACCATGGCACCAAGTGCCACATCCAGTCCCCTCCTGAACGCCTCCAGGGACGGAGACTCCACCACCTCCCCGGGCAGCACATTCCAATGGCGAATCACTCTCTCGGTGAAGAACTTTCTCCTCACCTCCAGCCTAAACTTCCCCTGGTGCAGCTTGAGACTGTGTCCCCTTGTTCTGGTGCTGGTTGCTAGGGAGAAGAGGCCAACCCCTTCCTGGCTACAACCACCCTTCAGGTAGTTGTAGAGAGCAATGAGGTCGCCCCTGAGCCTCCTCTTTTCCAGGCTAAACAGCCCCAGCTCCCTCAGCCTCTCATAGGGCTTGTGCTCAAGGCCAAGACAGCTTGTGCTGTCCCTTGGAGGAGGACTGTGTGCCTGCTGCTTTTCTGCTGAGCCTGGGATGGTCTGTAATCATAGAAACACAGAATGGCTTAGGTTGGAAGGGACCTTAGAGCTCATCCACTCCAAACTCCCTGCCATGGACAGGGAGGCCTCTCAACTAGACTTGGTTGCTTGAGGCCTTGTGCAGCTTCACCTTGAACACCCCCAGGGAGGGGTCATTAACAACCTCCTCGGGCAACTCATTCCAGAGTCCCACCACCTTCATACTATACAGAATTACACAGAATCAACCAGGTTGGAAGAGACCTCCAAGACCATCAAGTCCAGCTGATCACTCAACCCTATTTAATTAAGTAGACCATGCCACTGAGTGCCTCATCCAGGCTTTTCTGCAACACCTCCAGGGACGTTAACCCCACCTGCTGAACTTCTTCCCAAGATCCACTATAATCCTACTGTCCCACAGCTCAAAACCATTCCCTCTTGTCCTATCACTTAGACATCCTTATGAAAAGTCCCTTTATAGCCTTCCTGTAGGCTCCCTTGAGCTATTAAGAGACAGGTATAAGGTCCTCCCAGTGTCTTCTCTTCTCCAGGCTGAACAATCTTAGTCCCCCCAGCCTATCCTCTTTGCAGAGGTGCTCCATCCAGCCCTTGGATTATCCTCGTGGCTCTCCTCTGGACTCACTCTGGCAGATCTATATCCTCCTTATGACACCAGAACTGGGTGCAGTATTTGAGATGGGGGTGGGGGGTGTCTCACAAGAGCAGGGTAAAGGGGCAGAATCCCCTCTCTTGACCTGCTGAGGCTCTTCATTGCCCTTTGAGTAGGGATTGCAGTAAGGCATGCTCTCCTGCAGCCTGTCAGGGAGGTTTTAAGGTGAGGCCTTCTCCCTCTTTTTGGTCTCTTCTGATTATTTTTCCTTATGGTTAAGGCATTAAAAATTAATGGGCTGAATCTAGAAGCAGTTGAAAAATCTTTTGCTGCTTGGGCTAGGTAAGCACAGTGAGACAGTGTTAGAGGAAGAGCAGCAATAAAAGGAAAAGAACACCTGCCTTGTATTTTTTTTTTTTTGTCACCTGCATGAAGTCCTGTGCAAATGGCCCAAACCTCCTGCACTGGCATGGGGCAAGCAGCAGTGCATCTTTCATCTGTGCTTGGGGTGATGGTTTTGAGCTGAAAGAGGGAGGATTTAGGCTAGCTGCAAGGAAGATTTTTTTTTTTTTTTTTATACTGAGGTTGGTGAGACATTGGTCCAAGATTGCCCAGAGAGGTGGTAGATGTCCCATGCCTGGAACCATTCCAGGTCAGGTCATGTGGGGCTGTGAGCAACCTGCTCGAGTAGCAGATGTCCCTGCTGACTGGAGGAGGGTTGGACTTGATGAGCTTTAAAAAGTCCTTTCCAACCCAGACCAGTCTATAATTGTACTTAAAACTCTAAACCTAAGGTTTCTACTTCAGAGCCTGTTTCTCATGGTTCTGATGATGGTGAACCTTTCTGAGAAGAATTTATCTGGTGGTGCCTGTGTGGGAACTTACCCTTTCTGCTACTTAGCATGAAGGAGGACAGGATTTCTCAGGTGGGTTCTGACTGTCATGTGCAGCCTGGAACCAGCATATTTCAGATTTGATTCTCTACAATGTGCTTTGAGCAGCATCAGAAGTGAGTGATGTGGGGTAGAGAAGTCAAGGACTGAAAAGATGCCCAGTGGTTGTATGACACAAGGTAGGTGAGGCTTACTTTGTGTCCTCCTGAGGTGGGAGGTGGGATCTTCATGTTAGATCTGTGTGCTGCAGGTCCAGGTGAGCGTTGGTCTTACTGCCTTTGCTGTCCTCCTAGAGATCCTGCTGCCTGCTTTTGGTGGAATAGATCTCATCTGAATGATCACCTGGCAGGAATTAGCTGATGCTGCTCTCTTCTGCTGTGATGAAGAGTACTTGAGCAATGCAAATAACTGAGCTTAGAAGACTAATGAAGTTTACTCCTTCAAAGCAATAACTTAAACTCTGAGGCTTTCCAGTTGGCAACAGAAGCTATTAAGTATCTGGGCATTGGTATAATGAACTGAATTAATTAATTGAAATAAATCTTGGTGCAGACATTGGGTAATCTAAATGAGGCATTAATAGATGAGAAGTACTGCACTTCACAGGTTGCAGCAAGCTCAAGGTTTATTAAAAAATATTCTGTTGCTGGTAGTCATGTAAAACATATTCTCTATTTGCAGTTCCAGATACCGGTGTGCAGTGCTATTAAGTGGCCATAGATAGAAGGTTTATGTCACAAACCTTTCTGGCTGAGTCTGTGGGCATCTGACAGTACTTAAATTGGCAAGTCAGTGCTGAAGCTTGTCAGTCCATCAGCCTAGTATTCAGTGAAATAGGCTGGATGTGGCTGTGAGCAACCTGCTGTAGTGTGAGGTGTCCCTGCCCATGGCAGCGGGGTTGGAACTGGATGATCCTTGAGGTCCCTTCCAACCCTAACAATTCTATGACTCCATGAAGTAAGGGGTTAGAGGTACCTTAAAGGCACACAGAAGGACCTCTGTAAGCAGAGTCTTACCTGATTGGAAGTATTGAGTTGTGCTTAATTTCTTATCCTTCTGCAAATATATTAGGGGTAAGAATAAGAATGTTTTCATCTTAAGATCCTTAATAAGGATGCTTAAGATCCTTTTCCACCAGGGTGTTTGTGTCTTAACATGGTACCCAATAATTTTGCTGCAGCTCCTTGCCCTTATTCTATGCTGTCCTGCCTTTTGCCCCTGTCTGTAGGTTGAAGCAATTAAGTTTGAGGTACCTACTTCCCAGCCCTGGCTGTGTGTCCTCATTCTTTGACCAGCTCTTCATTTTCAGGGTCCACTCCCCACCAACAGCTGAGCTGTTTAGGTGCAAGCTACAGTTCTCATTCCATCTTTTCCATTTCTTCATGTCTTTTTCACAGAGTCACAGAATTGTCAGGGTTGGAAGGGACCTCAAGGACCAGCCAGTTCCAAGCCCCCTGCCATGGCCAGGGACACCTCACACTGCAGCAGGTTGCTCACAGCCCCGTGTAGCCTGGCCTTCAAAACCTTCAGGGGTGAGGCTTCCACCACGTCCCTGGGCAACCTGTGCCAGTGCCTCACTAACCTCCTGGTGAAGATCTTCTTCCTAACATCCAGTCTGAACCTACCCACTTACAGTTTTGCTCCATTCCCCCTAGTCCTATCACTGCTTGATACCTTAGCACTTCCCTCCTCAGCTTTCATGTAGGCCTCCTTAAGATACACAATAAGTTCTCCTTGGAGTTTTCTCTTTCTCCACCCTTTTCTCCTTCAACCATCTTGTGTCAAGTGCCCAGCTGCTTTACTGGCAGATCCTCTGAGGAAAGACCCTTTGTCTTCCTTGCTCTGCTGACCTTCACTGCTTTTCATGTTTGGCTTTTCTCCACCAGTGCTTCTAGACTGAATTTTGAAGCCTGAAGGAGCCCTTAGCTGACTCTGTTTAAGAATGCATTGCTTTTTTTGCATCAGTGTCTTAGGGGCTTTAGAGTAATTTGCTTAGAATACATTTTTAATGACAGAATTGCTGGAATTATCTTATGCCAGCTGAAACTGAGACATCCAAAATCTTTGTACTAGTGACACAAAGGAAACCACATCAGCCATGGTGAAGGGGGCAAAGCCTGTTTTCTTCCAGCTATAGATGTGTCAGGTACCACTTAACCTGATGGAGAAAAGACCCCAGAAAATTGCAGATATTATCCATGTGAGGTTATTTTTATTTTGAGAGCTCTGCTCAATTCTTTTTCCCTTGCTTTCTTTGAGTTCTCTGTGAGAAATGACAGTCTCAAGAGATCATCCTTGGGATTGCTGCACTCATGGTTTTCTCTTAAGGCTTGAAGATACACTGATCTGAGTGGTGACTTCAAAGATAACTATGTCCTTTGAGGTGGCTTTTGGCTTTTTGTTATTCTCACCCTGGAGCATCAAGAAAAGGAAGAGTGCAATGCTGAAGAATTGTGCCAAAGTCAGAACTGGAGTCAATTGGGAAAACATCTGATGTGCCCTGCAGAGTGGCTTCAGTTGACCTGCAGGGTTTCAAGCACAGATACTGCTTTGGAATATGTCATTGAAATTATTTGTGTAGAGAAGCCAAGTGGAAATGCAAGGTGGCCAAGAAGGCCAATGGCATCCTGGCATGCATCAAGAATAGTGTGGCCAGCAGGATCAGGGAGGTCATTGCGCCCTGTACGCTGCACTGGTTAGGCCACACCTTGAGTCCTGTGTCCAGTTCTGGGCTCCTCAGTTTAGGTAAGATGTTGAGATGCTGGAAGGTGTCCAGTGAAGGGCAAGAAAGCTGGGGAGGGGTGTGGAGCACAGCCCTGTGAGGAGAAGCTGAGGGAGCTGGGCTTGCTTAGCCTGGAGAAGAGGAGGCTCAGGGGAGACCTTCTTGCTCTCTACAACTCCCTGAAGGGAGGTTGTAGCCAGGAGGGGGTTGGTCTCTTCTCCCAGGGAACCAGCCCCAGAACAAGAGGACACAGTCTCAAGCTGTGCCAGGGGAGGTTTAGGCTTGAGGTGAGGAGAAAGTTCTTCCCAGAGAGAGTTGTTAGCCATTGGAATGTGCTGCCCAGGGAGGTGGTGGAGTCACCATCCCTGGAGGTGTTCAAGAGGGGACTGGATGTGGCACTTGGTGCCATGGTTTAGTCATGAGGTCTGTGGTGCCAGGTTGGACTTGATGATCTTTGAGGTCTCTTCCAAGCTTGGTGATTCTGTGAAACTGCTTCCCAAATTGTCCTGGTTTGCTCTGAGGTGGCAGTTGGTCTGTAGCAAGAGATAGGACGAGAGGAAATGACCTCAGGTTGAGCCAGGGGAGCTTTAGGCTGGACATCAGGACCAGTTTCTTCCCCAAAAGGGTTGTCAAGGCTGCCCAGGTCAGTGGTGGAGTCTGCATCCCTGGGGGGATTTAAAAGCTGTGTAGATGTGTGCCCAGGTGGCCAAGAAGGCCAATGGCATCCTGGCCTGCATTAGGAATGGTGTGGCCAGCAGGAGCAGGGAAGTCATTGTGCCCCTGTACACTGCTTTGGTTAGGCCACACCTTGAGTCCTGTGTCCAGTTCTGGGCTCCTCAGTTTAAGAAGGACATTGAGACACTTGAACGTGTCCAGAGAAGGGCAACGAGGCTGGGGAGAGGCCTCGAGCACAGCCCTGTGAGGAGAGGCTGAGGGAGCTGTTGCAGTCTCCAGCTGCACCAGGGGAAGAGTAGGCTCGAGGTGAGGAGAAAGTTTCTCACAGAGAGAGTGATTTGCCATTGGAATGTGCTGCCCAGGGAGGTGGTGGATTCACCGTCCCTGGAGGTGTTCAAGAGGGGACTGGACATGGCACTTGGTGCCATGGTCTAGTCGTGGGGTCTGTGGTGACAGGTTGGACTCGATCTTCAAGGTCTCTTCCAACCTTAGCGATACTGTGATACTGTGATGTGGTGCTGAGGGATGTGATTTTGTGGTGGACTTGGCAGTGCTGGGTTAACAATTGGAGTTGGTGGTCTTAAAGGTCTCTTCCAAACTAAACAATTCTATGACTTTATGGAGACTACACATTGAATTCTTTGTCACTTAAGAGGAGAAGCATTGTTTGAACCCATGGTCTTTAATGTTGCTAGAAATGGCATTTTAGAATATGGCATTTTTGTTTAAAAATACAGATGCCCTCTGGTGGCCAAGCTCACTCCAGCTCCCTCCCCTTGGCACAGGATGGTTGATAACACCTGCTCACCTTGCCTTGGGTCCCAAGACTGCCTTGGCTGTCCTCCAGCAGCTATCTGGAAAGCAACATCTCTCCCAGAAGTCACGTTGTTTGGGAGTGGAGTAGGGGGAATAATTTCCTGGCTCACTAGAGGAGGTGCAGAGACTGTAACTCTCACTTATTTTTGATTAGTTCCTGATTTGGAAGTTAAGTGCTACTGTAATCATTGAGTGGCACCTCCTTGGAGTCTAGCCTTGGCACGGCTCTCACTTTCTTAGGCTGTTCAGTGGGCCAGATGCCTTCTGGGCAGTGCCAAAGGTTGGATCAAAGCCAAGTGCCAGGTCCTGCACTTAGATTCATAGAATTGTTAGGGTTGGAAGGGACCTCAAGGATCATCCAGTTCCAACCCCTGCCGTGGGCAGGGACACCTCACACTACAGCAGGTTACTCAGAGCCACATCCAGCCTGGCTGCAAAAAACTCCAGGCAGGCAGCTTCCACCACCTCCCTGGGCAACCTGTGCCAGTCTCTCACCACCCTCATGGGGAAGAACTTCTTCCTAACATCCCATCTCAATCTACCCACTTCTAGTTTTTTTTCTTCCCAGTCCTATCACCCTCTGACACCCTCAGAAGTCCCTCCCCAGCTTTCTTGTAGCCCCCTTCAGATACTGGGTGGCCACAGTAAGATCTCCCTGGAGCTGCTCTTCTCCAGACTGAACAGCCCCAACTCCTTCAGCCTGTCCTCACAGGAGAGGAGCTCCAGCCCTCTGATCATTCTCATGGCCCTTCTCTAGACACCTTCCAGCAGCTCCAGATCCTACCTGTAATAGAGGCTCCAGAACTGGACACTACTCCAGGTGGGATCTCACCAGAGCAGAGGGGGAGAATCACCTCCCTTGACATGCTGGCCATGTTTCTCTTGATGCAGCTGAGGCTCTGATTGGCTTTTTGGGCTGCAAGTGCACACTGCTGCCTCATGTTGAGCTTCTCATCCAGCAGCACCCCAAAGGCCTTTTCTTGAGGGCTGCTCTCAAGCCAGTCCCTGCCCAGCCTATGTTGGTGCTTGGGATTGCTGCAACCCAGATGCAGGACTTTGCCTTTGGTCTTGTTGACCCTCATGACTTGGGTCACAACAACCCCATGAACACTCTAGGCTTGGGGCAGTGTGGCTGTAAAGTTGCTTGTCAGAAAAGGACCTGGGGGCACTGGTAGACAGCTGGCTGAACGTGAGCCAGTGTGTGCCTAGGTGGCCAAGAAGGTCAACAGCAAGTTGGCCTGGATCAGCAATAGTGTGGCTGGCAGGATCAGGGCAATGATTGGCCCTCTGTACTCAGCACTGGTGAGGCCACCCCTTAAGTACTGTGTTCAGTTTTGGGCCCCTTTCTAAATGAAGGATGTTGAACTGCTGGAGTGTGTCCAGAGAAGGGCAGTGGAGCTGGTGAAGGGTGTGGAGAACAGAGCTGGTGAGGAGCAGCTGAGGGACCTGGGTTTGTTCGGTCTGGAGAAGAGGAGGCTGAGGGGAGACCTCATTGCTCTCTACAACTCCCTGAAAGCAGGTTGAAGTTGGTCTTTCCTCGCTAGTGTCAGGTGACAGCATGAGAGGCAATGGCCTGAAATTGTGCCAGGAGAGGTTTAGGCTGGAGATCAGGAAAAATTTCTTTCCTGCAGGAGTGGTCAGGCATTGGAACAGGCTGCCCAGGGAGGTGGTGGAGTCCCCATCACTGGAAGTGTTCAAGAAATGTGTGGACATGGCACTCTGGGACATGGTGTAGTGGCCATGGTGGTCTTTGGTTGATGGCTGGACTTCATGATCCTGATGGTCTTTTCCAGCCAAAACAATTCTGTGGTTTTATCTGTGGGGAAGAGGCAAGGGAGGATTGACATAAGGTTTATTAATTAAGGCTTGAAAACAGATCTTAGTCTGACCTTGGCAGGGGGGTGGTTTTATTTTTTCACTTTGTTAAACTTGTCCTGTAGCTGGCTGTTGCTGAGACTTGCTGGTGGAAGCTGTAGGCTCTTATTTTTGGTGTCTAGACCACATATGGGATCATATGTTGCTGCTGCTCATGGGGCCAGCTGAAGAGAACAAAAGGCTGGTGAGGGCGAAGAAGGCTTCATCTAATGTGACACAGCCCATCTGTTTCCAGGCTGCCAAAAGGACTGAGGGACTGCACTGGGAAGGGAATGATGCTGTTAAATACTGCAGGGTTTGCTAGACCAGAACAGCTTTTAATTGATATTAATAGAGACATAGCAGGGAATTGCTGCCTCCTCAACTTGCAAACTCATTCGCTGGGACTTTTGTCCTGGCAGCATGAAGCCAAATTCTGCAGATTTGGCAGCTGTGTGAATGCACCACAGGCTGGAGAGCAAAAAGTGGTGCCAGGAATGGCCACCTCTGGTCTTCCAGTTGTGGTCCAAAAGCTGTGATGTATTTAACTGTCTCTGCCTGACCTCCCACTATCTTCTGTTGTCTGCTTGTAGCTCAAGACCAGGTTTCAT